>OY757236.1:8436611-9719880 GCA_963583995.1 Xylota segnis | reverse complement strand
AAGTTATACTTTTTGCTTAATTTTGACAGTGTGCTACAAGAAAATAAATTAAACAAACAAATTTGACCAACAATGCCACAATTAATGATGGAAATAGTCGAAAAGTAATCTTTTCATAACGCTTTGTAAAATTCCGGATTTTTGTAACTTTATAAACTAGCTCCTGATCGCTTTTTTTCTGATTTTTTTTTTTCCGGAATTTAAACTATGGAAACCGTTCTCAGTTGTCAAACTATCTAGGAGATCTGTAATCATGTAATCTCGGGAAATACCTTTAAATTTATTTTTATTTTGGATTACATTAGCTCGTTGTTTTATGGCAACAAGTCAAAAACGGTGGATGAGCTCAGAAACAATATCGAACGCGAACGTCTCTCCCGATATGTTTGGAAGAATATCGATCGCTGCAAACGTGTTGAACTAGATTGAATTCTTTTCTTAAATTTAACATGGGTACCACACATGAAATAAATATCATATATCAAGTATTCCGTGTTTTATTTAAATATAAGATTGTTTTGTCATTATTTAGAAAGCTTCACATGTTGGTCAATTTTTTTTACTGAGTCCGCATGGAGTAGTTATCTCTTGTTTCTCCATTCTAATATATTATTCCTCATTTTACCGCTTATAATTTTAGGAATATACGCTATATTTGTCTTTAAAATCACTAGATTTTAATAGTAGATACTTATCTTATCTTTTTCAATTAAAATGCCTAGTTCCGTTCGAATTTAATTACGAATTCCATTAAAACCTTAATTACTAATACGTCTACCCACACTACAGAGAACTAGTTCTCCGACTTTTCTTAACAAAAATAAATAAGTACTGCAAACCTCTGTGCATTCCTGAGAAAGTTCCTCAACCTTTATTACCCTGAATTTCACTTTCATTGCCATTGTTGTCAGGTTGAGTGTGTCTGTGCATGGATGTGAAATAATGAAATGTTGATTTTACATAACCTCTGCGCACGACCCAAACCATCTGCAAAACAAGCATTCCGAATACACACATACCGTTGCGACGTAACTCAATACTCATTGTATGCAATTAAAAACAACTTGGAAAACAAAAACTGTAATCACACATAAAAAAGTTACTACAAGAGCTTCTCTGGCCGAATAAGTGAAAACAGCAAGGAGACGTTGCACTGGGTGCAGCAGATGCGACGATTCAGTGTGCATTCGAGTGAAAGTATCTTTTTGTTTGTGTTTTTTCGTTGAGACGAAATAAACGTGCTCAACTTTGACATTGGATCGGAAGTTATATGTAATTCGTGTTCGTACTATTAGTGCAAATTCAAATCTGATGTAATCCTCTGGTTACATCTTAAATCGTGGAAAGGAAGAGCAATTTAAATACCTGTTTTTCTTTCGAAGTGCTAGTCATTGACTTTTAACATTAAATGTGTGTACAAGGAAACGTTTTGATAATGTAACAATATTTTGGGCGAAATCATAAGCTGGATATAAGCATAATATTATAAGTTAACCTACTGTAACTGAGCTACGTTAAAGCTTAGGTTCACAAGAAGCTGAAGGGTCATCAAAATATGTAAGGTTCATATGTACATATGTATGTAGTTCCTATAAGTAAGCTGTCAAAAAATATGAGGGCTGAAATGATCACTTAATCAATTTTATATTTTACGGAATCATAGACATTTACGGAAAGTTCGATCTTTTCAGAAGATTGTTTATTAATATTGTGAAGACCTATTACAGAAGTAGTTAACGTTTCTCATAATTCTCAAGAATTATCGGATTTGGGAAGCAAAAAACCCTTTTCTTGTCAAGAAGTACCGATTTATGCTCAAAAAGTGGCAGTTTTGTAAACAATTTTATATAAGCAGGGGGTGATCTCCGTGGTTATAGTTAATGGAATACTGCTTGTTTTTCAAGTTTAAAATTGAAGTACTTATAGTAGTTTCTTACTATAAGTTGAAAGGTATAATATGTATCCTTTGCATTCCAGTTGCTTCAATGAAAATAGACTACGTGGTAGACGTTCAAACTGAGTTATTTTTTTGTTACATTGCCAATTAGCGTCATAGTGTGGAAGCAACATATTCTACAAGTCCTACTTTTCTCTCTCAGTCTTCAAAAAATCGTCAAATAACTCCGTATACCTCATTCACTTATAGCCCACTTACATCTTCTGCTTTGATTTCACAACAGACCCTCGATGAGGATGTAAAGACTTTTCCTGTATCAAGTGTGGGTTCTCTGTTTCTTGAAAGCTGGTCACACGAAATAAATAGGATAACCCTTGCCATTTCCTCCAAATTGGAAAAATATAATAGGTTTTGACGTGTAATTTGCCACTAAATTCCTAATATCTCGACAAAAGTTTCAGAGTAACTTTCAAATGCTTTTATTGGTAAGAATTCCAAAAATGTTTACCTCTTGTGTTCCTTCTTTTCACGATTTTTGTATTGAGGAACGGACTTGAGCTCGGAAACCTATTATCACATACAAAAATTTATATTAAATACTATATTCTGCACCGTGGACAGTACTATAAAATGTATTAAGATCTTTTTTAATTTCTTTACAGGTCATAATTACTCTGTTCACTGTCTTTTTCGACAGAAGGAAAGCCTCAGTATTAGGTCTATACGATACGAATGTAAGTTAATTTACAACCAATTCAAAAAACTCTTTTTTCTTTTAAACAAAGTGATTATTTGTTGTTAGAAGCAGTAACAATTACTTTAGGTCCATAAAAACAAAACAATTCATAAAACTTATTTTACATTACTCTTTCAAATGTGAACGGAACAAAAGTAATGATAATTAAATTCACCAGATACACACAGCAACCTTCATGCAACTTCAAACACGCACATTAATAATTCTCGTCTAGATTAAATTTTCGACTTGCTAGTGAATGATTCGCTGCATTCATTAAGACCACATTACCATGTCCCATCCCTCTGACAGTAAGCGCGAAACGTATATAAATCATCATTATAATCCAACCGACATGTACTCATCTCTACCATGTCTATCGACCTTCATACGAATGATTAAACTGAACAGCAGAAGCAACCGGCCGGTGCACGATTGACGTTTCCGATAAAGTTATTATCTTTTGAGTTTTTTTTTTTCTTTTTGAAAAAGAAATCGTGTATAGAAGGGCATTTTGAGTTGTATGAATAAATAAAAATGCACAATAATCAAAAAGATCAGAAACTGGAATCCAGCCTTTTTTCGGTCTACCCCTTGTACTGAATTTAACGAGAAGAAAGACGATCTTCGTTAAAAATGAAAATCTGTATTTTCACTCAACGCCGCCTTTTATTAAAAGCACTCTCTGCCTACCAGATACTGCTCTTATAAATTTTAGTGCAATACGGACTAAAAATGTTGTCTGTGTGAAGGCGCCTTAAATCTTCTGGACGTTTTAAAGGGTGAGCAGATAGCAATGGTAGTTTTTCCAATTGTTATGTTTCAGCAGTTGCCAAAGATACCAATGATATCCAGATGTCAAAATATTCTGTAAGGGTTGCCATTTCATCATGCATCGTTTCACGCTTGCCGAATGTCTGGAATTAAAAAAAAATATTGTCGATATTCCGATATACCCAACGTGAATTTCGTTGTGAGGTCGGTCGTCATCATGGCTTCAGTGTGCAGGCAATTCATCGCAGCATACAAAAGTACAAAAGTTTGACCGTGAGTACACTCTTTTGTAGCTTACGCCGCCAACCATACAATGAAAAAATTATAGCTGCCGTAGCGGCGACTATTGAAGAAGACCCAGAAATGTCGAATCGGGGCCGATCAGCTGAATTTGGCATCGACAGAGAGTTAACTTCTTATTTTGAAGTTGGATTTGGGCCTACATCCAAGAATGGCCTAAACAAGAAGGATTGCCATTATTGAAACGAACACGATCCACAAGTGTTCGACCAAGCATCTCACGGAAATCGGTCATCAACTGGGCCCCGCAATCATGCGACTTAACTCCACTCGATTATTTTCTCTTGGGCCACGTCAAATCCTTAGTCTACGCTAGTAAAGGTACCAAAGTAAATCACTTTGGACGAGCTCGAGGCCAACATTTGAGACGCTATTACCGCTGCACATACATATGTATTGCACCGAGTTATCAAAAATTGGTCCGACCGCTTGGAGCACAGCCAGCAAAGCAATGTTTTATTCCACACATAATGGCATGAATGTAGCTTTAAAATAAAACCAGAATCATCTCGCACCGTTAAGGTTAATCTGCGAAAAAGTCCAGGACTTTTAAATTAGCTTTATTTAAATGTACCTCGAATTGGGCAATACTCAAGAACTAATAAAATCAAAATCTGAGCAATTACTCACTATATAAAAAGCGGAGAAAAAGAAGACCAAAAATATCTCGGCAAGCACATGAATGTATTTTATTTGAAACACCTAAATATAATAAAAAAAATTAACGTGTCGATGTTGGTAAGCTGGATCAGATAGATCTAGTTTCAAAAGTTTTATGTCTGAAACCAAATTCCATTTCCCAGAAAACTGAACCACTATATTCCAACTAAGACCAATTTAAACATAATCTTCGAACACCTTTACGATCCTGTTACAATATAAACAAGAAAACGATAACCTCTACAAGTTATAACATTTGCACTGCTATCTCCATCAACAGTTTTTTTTTTATCATCATTTAAAAGTGACTACAAGAAACACTACTTCACCTATATTCGACACGATTGGTAACCAATTCGAAGAGCGAACAAACTGCATAACTTATTACCACATGTTAGCTACCACTCCGCGAGCCGGTGTTTCCTATGCGTTCTTTATCGTCTTGGAATTAGGTGAATGTGAATTGGATGTCCTCAATGCGCATGATCAGTGCGATTTGTCAGTTGCGTTGACATTTGCTATTTATAGAAAATGGTGGCAATATGTTGAATTTAACGGTTTCCCGATTTACAATCATTTTTATTCATCGTTTTAGAGATATGCAGCTGGGTGGGCAGCATTTACAGCAGCGAGAGGTGTGAGTAATAGTCTCTACCCACTACCACAACGATTTATTATGAAATAAACGTCATTTAATCGCTTCAGTGTACGTGTTATGTGATGATACTACTTTGATTGTGTTTTTTTTTTTTAAACCATCGCTCCCATGGAAGTAATAAACTCTAAATTTGATTTCTATTTTAATTTTGTTCTCGCTTGAATGAATCGTTTTGTAATGATTTGGATTGTGGAAAGGGAGAGGATGAATATTACATTCTGACAAGTGGTCTACATTTTGTGGCTGGGAACATTAAACTGTATTGCTTAATCAGTGCGAGAAACGTATCTTTGAGATACTTCTGAAAATAGATAAGTATCTTTGCATTGTGACTTCTGGCTGTAGACAAGTAAGACGAACTATTTTTGGTTAATACAAATTAGAGAACATTATACAGGTCTAGTATGCAGTTTATTTTAGAAAACAAATGGGGATGGATTAAGGAATGTTGTTGGAACTTTGTCCTAGCATGTCAGAAAAAGAGATTTACAAGAAAATGTCAATTAAGTTGTGTTTTATTTGTAAAATAAGTTGGTAACAATCTGTTTGCGTATAAGTATGTAGTATGGTATGTATCAGTTAGTTTGCATAGCTACTAAACGAGCGGATCGACATTCATATCTCACAAAATATCAAAGAAAAATTAATGTTCAAATATGTAAATATCACGAGAACCAAAAAAAACTAAGTCCTTAAGATATTATTCTTGAAGCTTTAACTCAGAAATTAAAAGTTGAAGTCGGGCATCACGACTTCTTAAGGTGTATAGAATAACATAAAAATGAATTTCTCAGTTAAAATGAATACTTAAAAATGTTGATTATCTTAGTTTATTTTTGATTTTTAACTTTGGTGGGTAACTAGCACTTGTTTCATAGTTCCCATCGGAATGCAAAAAAAAATTATTTAAACTCAATCTGGACCAGGTTTTAGGTGCACAAGCACAATCACCAACGAAGACAAGTTTCTCACCTCAACGTCTACGTTCACTTCACCGACGATACCAATTTGGCGGAAATCTTTTTTTTCTTGTTAAGAATTTATGGTCGAATCCAATAAAATTGTGAACGTGGCATTCAACAAAGTGGATTAATGTGGAAATATCTGGTTGTAGGTCAGTTGGAATTTTCAAGAGAAAACAAGATTTCCTTTTCACTCAAATGTCATCAGGGGCATATAGTTATTGGGAGACAAATTATTCGCACAGTGATATGTACATATATTAATTCAATATTAAAAAAAATAAAATAAACAAATAAGAAACCAACAACTTTTTGTAAAAAAAAAAATTATTTTCTTTTTTTGACAGATACTCCTCCACGAAAATTGTATAAGACCGTCAAAGTTAGGTAATAGGTGTAACAGCCGTTTAAGTTGAACAAAGTGACGTTTTTTTTAAAAATTTCGTTTAGTCAAACTTTTTGATATCCCGTTATGCCTAGGTTTGAAAATCGTTTGCTTGACAACTAGCGAAATATTTTTTACTTGCAACTGTACCTATAGGGCAAGTATTAGATTGACATTACTATGATGGATAACTTCAAAAAAAGAAACGAGTTCGGTAATTAAGTCTGTCTGCCTGTCCGTGACTGAGACTATTACCTAAACGGCTATACAGAATTGGTTCAAACTTCATAGGTTTGTGGTTTCATGCCCAAATCGAGATAATGCTCTAGCGATTTTGATAAACATTCATATTTCGATTGTTTTGGACACCCCAGAACCTAGGAAATCCAGTACGATACGGTTACCATACATTTGTATGACTTCAAAAGGATAGTGTCATCCGAAACTCTTCTACCTTTTTGGAACTCTGAAGACACTATAGTGGGTTTTCCCTAAAGCTCTTTCATTAGTAAATCTGATTCCTTAGACAAAGCGCAATCTCCTTAATAATAACTTCTTTACATGTAATGAAAGTTAACATTTTACCGCAGACTACATACTCGTACAAATATATGTATGTATCTACAGCCAAAACTATGTCATCAACAAGCCTATCATACTTCCCATGACATTTTTTTATAGTTTATGTCGTCAAAAAAAAATTCATTAGCCTAGTTTTTTTTTTATTCTGGGTAATCCCAGGCTAACTACCAAATTAACCTTTCTTAGGTCTTAGCTTCAACCGATTACAAGTAAAAGTGAACATTAAGAAAGTGTTAATTACAGATAGTAAAACGCCCCCACTATCCAATTCCTTGGTCATGCTCAGAAGTGAGAACAAATTGTTCATGGTCGCGTGGTTATTATCCCACACTACTGCCCTGGTTCACCTAACTTTTAGAGAGCAGAGCAAACAGCAAAAATCTTTTCGGCCAAAGGGGGTCAGTCAACATGCGGAGGCGTCATAACAAAACTTGCAATATGTCTTCCGAAAGAACGTAAAGAGTAAACCATCTTCAAATGATTGTGATTTGTGTCACTTTCACTTCCAAATATGAAGAAACAGAATTTATCATGCACAAGTGATTTTGTTAATCATAAGCTCATCAGTGAAATAAATATGTACATGACCTCGAGAATTTCACTTAAGAAAGTGAAATGGACTTTATTATGGTAAAAGTTCAAACGTAATTTTAAGTACCGTAAATTATATGCTAAAGTAAATAAACAAATTTAATAGTAAAGTTTGTTTACTTTTTTTTTGTGTTAAACTTGGCGATTTTTATGATATTGGTTAAAATGTTTGAACACTTCTTGTCTAACATAGGCTCGGTTGTTGTGTTTATGGAAGAAGAAGGACTACTAGCATTTAGATTGTCGAAACTGTATGGAGCTTATTCTTATCCTTTACTTACTTACCTATTGCTACAGTGCGGGGTGAAACTGGGGCTCAACTAAAAAACTGCTCTAGTTAGCCTTATGCTGGCTCCCTTCAATTGCGCACCCCAAGTCACTTGAGATTCCCTTTCTACTTGTGCGCGATAATTTAGTTGAGGTCTTTCTCTACTGCGTTGTCCATCCGCGTTTGATTCGAAAATTGCTGATGTCTATTCACTTTACATGTTCGACCTGTCTCAAACGAGGTTTCAGTCAAAAACTTCACACTCAAGCGATACTACTTTGCTACTTTAATAGTATGCCGCGACCAGTTCCTCGTCTAGTAACCATTGGACTTAAAAACTTACACATACTTCAGTGAGATTAAGAATCTCTTTAGACAACGTGACGGTGTCGTTCATTTCCACTTCCATTTACAGAATTTTTTGAAACCTTTTGAACTTTAATTCTTACAACATAGAAAGCTACTCGGTCTACATCCTTTGATTCGAGTCTACGTGGTTTTTAACACTCCTCTGGGAGAAAAACTAACAAAATTCTCTAATAGTTGTCTCAGGACAACAACAAGATACAATCTCGCTATAATTTTTTGACTATACAACTTAATATATCATCACACTGATCAATCAATACATTCTTATAAACCTTTCCTAACCTTATGTCTTTCTTTTTTATTTCAATTTCAGAAAATGGCCTAACAATTGGGTTAACCAGATCAGAGTTACATCCTCAGCTAACAACAATCACGACAAGGACGTGCATCACGTTTAAGTCTAATCACACATCATGTCTTCATCGATTTGTCCACACTTTGCACAAAATGCCTGGAAGAAAGATCTCTGCTCGAATTGTTTTAAATCGAAAGAAGAACACAAACAGTCAGCAGTTTCATCTTCGGCAAGCCATCGAAAAGTTGCACCAGACACCACAAAGACTGATTATCCCAACAAACATAAAGTACCGGCGAGAAGTATAATCAAAGGGTCCAAGCCGAAGTCGAAAAAAAGTTTCAAAGTCTGCTTTCCTAAGCAGCTATCTGAGGTCATTGGTTATGGGGGAGACTGGTCCGAAAGCACCAACAGTGACGATGATGACTTCATGAATACATCTAACATCGCCGATGATCCATCGACTGGTACCGATGAGGATGAAAATCTAGAGTTAAAGAAACTTACAAAAGCGAACACAGATTTTAATATGAATAATGGGAATCTACTTGGTGATCCACAGGAGAATATCAAGAAGTCATTTGCAGCACTAAAGTTGGGAGCACCACAAGTGGATAAGGAAGGTAAAAAGCAGACATTAAAAATTAACGTGACTCCGTTTGGAAGTTCAAAGAAGCTCAGCACAGGTTCTAAGGCTAAATTTGAGATAAAAGAAGAGCCTGTACAAAAGAAGGAAGTTGCAAAGGTAAGCACGATTCCTACATGCTCATCGGTAGTTAAGGCACCGCCGGATGGAAAGAACAGTCCACCAATTGAGCGGGCCATGGAGAAGTCGTTGCTAGAGGAGATCTCGGAAACCCTAGAACAAAACAAAAGTGAACAGAACAAGAAGCTACAATCGGAGGCGGGAGCAAAGACCTCATCGTCAGAGTCGAAAATCAAATTTGAGATTACCAGCCTTGCGGATACTCTTGAAAATAAGCCATTTCTTGACCTCAAAAAGCCAATCGCGAGGAATCCTCCAATCACCAAGGACCACGTAAAGCCAAAAATAAATGTCAGCTCAATGCAGAAGTATTCAGATACGGATAGCAACTGCTCGGATAGTGAGAATTGTGTGTCGGCGTATTATGATGTCGTCGAAACCGACGTTAGCTATGAGAATGTTCCAGATGGAAAGTATACCAAAGGCCAGGACCAGACCGACCGAGGGCAGGCGACAATCAAAATGGATTCTGAGGTCACAACTTCCGTATTTTCCAATTCTCAGTACATCACTGACATGTTGTTGTCGTCGAAAACTCGAGCAGCTACATACTCCTTGCATGAAGGCAACTTCATGACCAGCAAAATCACTTCCGATGGTCTGATCGTTACGAAGTGCAGTTCCGATGATGCTCTCGACTCAACTGGATCAAGTTTTGATGGGAGCAGTGACGAGGAAACGTCTTCCTATAATATGACTCGAAGTGAGTCTGATTCTGGAATTGGAATCTCGATTGGCAACGATTACAAGGGTTTAAACGACAAGCCAAGTGTTGAAAAGAAGTTGAGTGCGAGTACCAATAACTCGGACTATGAAGACATTCAGGTCGTGGACCAATTAACAACGTCCGGAACGAAAACGTTCTCATTAGAAAAAAGCCGTGAACTGGCTGGAGAACCGGATGGCAGTGCTGATCCAGATGGCAGTTTGGAGAATCAACAACAATTACCAGCCCTGCCAAAGTCACCTCCACCAACGGCGGTATCACATGAGGCTAGGCCATCTTTCCTTCATGGCTTGCAAAAAAATACACCAGCCAAGAAGCCCGAGCTTCCAGTTAAACCAGTTATGAAAACATTCGTGACGAAACGTCAACCCACATCCGCTGAACAACAGGTTATTAGTCAGCTTCAGCAGGTCATGAAGCCATCCTTAATGCCAAGCCCAACAGATGCTCTAGACAACGCTCTACAAGAGCAGTCTAAACTATTAAAGAAAGGCCGAGCACCCAATCCCCCCGCAGGAGAAGAGAAATCCAGTGCTCCGCCAACTCCGGAAAGAGATTACAACATTACAGTCGAACTAGCACCAGAACCAGAAAATATGACTATTTCTGCATCAGAAGAATGCAAGTCCTTCGATGAAGGTGTCATAGGTTCGAATCAACAGCAATCGCCTGTGACCAATAGCATCTATACTAGGAAACAACAAACATCTATAACTGTGGGTGTTAAAACTTCAGCATCACCGGTCATCCGAGAAAAAGATAAACGTGAACGCGCCACAGTCAATCCGAAGTTCCGGTCTCTAAACACATTCACTTCTCATCGCAAGACTCAACTGACACAACAGCTCTCAGCATCGCCCCCCTCATCACCACCACGTCAGTTCATGAACAAACCAATCCTTACGCCGGAGCCATGTTCTGCAGTGCAGACACGCAAGAATTTTTCCTTCTCCGAGGAATGCCTCACCATGACAGATGACATCAAGAAGCAGCAGCAGCAGCAGCAGCAGCAACAACAGAAGAAGAACAAATTCTCAATCAAGAAATTCCTTCGCATGGGAGCCAGCAAAACCACAGATAATTTACATAAGAAGGATGGCATCTACTCAGAGATTGTGACGGGTGATGAATCGGGAGTGGTTGCTGTAGGCAAACCTCGCCTTGTGATCATACATCCGATCGATATAAATCCCACGGCTGTCGAAGTGGTTAAAGATATAACGAAAACTAATGACAGTGTCACATCACAGACAATTGTGGTAACAACAAATGGTACAGGAAGCAACAATGGTGGTATTAAGCCTCCAGCACCACCATTGCGTAAGACCGATTCTGCAGTCGGACAGAAGAACCATGAGGCCAATAAACCAGCACGACCTCCACCTCCTAAGAGTGCTGAGTTGCGTCGAAAGCAACAGAAGATTAGCTTTGATTTGAATGCAAATGCTGGTGCCGGAGGTTCAGTGAAGTGTAAAGTGGACAATGTCTATGCGAATTTAGGTAAGTTTTGGTGAATGAGGTCCACTTATAACCCTTCTACAAACATTACATGTATATGTTTAAGCCCTGAGATGTTCAAGAACGAACTAGTTTAAAAAAGAACTCTAACAAGTGAACTAGTTCCCAATGTCAATTTATTTTTGTTTATTTAGTTCAATAATTCAATAGTGGGCGCCGTGGCTCAGTGGTTAGTGCGTTGGACTATGGAGCAAGAGGTTCGAGATCGAATCCCAGTCGGGGACCACCTAAAAGTTTTTCACGGCCCCACCTCTCGCGAGCGTTTGACAAACATCCGAGAGTACAACTGTCTCGAGAAAGCTTCTCAAATAACAAATTGCCCTTCGGACACGTCATTAAAGTAGGCCCCTTCCATTCGTCTAAAGAATATAACACGCACAACATGAATAGTTGTGAGAAGCTAGGCCTTGGGTCCCATCGACCTGTTGCGCCAAGTATTTATTTATTTTTTTTTTTTTTAATTCAATAGTTCAATTCAATAGAAATTGAACAAAAAACTTAACCAAACAATGTTTCGAGGATGATTTAAAGTTTGATGTACTCATTTGCTTGCTATGAAGCATTTGAGGAAATGTGGGGTGCGCCTCGGTTCAGGATGCAATATCGGCACATATCTCCTCCCCCTCAGTGTTTTCGGTCAAATGGATGAAACTGAACAAAAAACTTGACCAAAAAAAGTTTCGAGGATGATTTAGAGTTTGATGTACTCATTTGCTTGCTATGAAGCATTTGAGAAAATGTGGGGTGCGCCTCGGTTCAGGATGCAATATCGCCACATATCTCCTCCCCCCCAGCGTTTTCGGTCAAATTGATGAAATTGAACAAAAAACTTGACCAAAAAACGTTTCAAGGATGATTTAGAATTTGATGTACGCATTTGAGAAAATGTGGGGTGCGCCTCGGTCCAGGATGCAATATCGGCACATATCTCCTCCCCCTCAGTGTTTTCGGTCAAATGGATGAAACTGAACAAAAAACTTGACCAAAAAACGTTTCAAGGATGATTTAGAGTTTGATGTACTCATTTGCTTGCTATGAAGCATTTGAGAAAATGTGTGGTGCGCCTCGGTCCAGGATGCAATACCGGCACATATCTCCTCCCCCTCAGCGTTTTCGGTCAAATGTATGAAATTGAACAAAAAAGTTTCGAGGATGATTTAAAGTTTGGTGTACTCCTCATTTGCTTGCTATGAAGCATTTGAGAAAATGTGTGGTGCGCCTCGGTCCAGGATGCAATATCGCCACATATCTCCTCCCCCTCAGCGTTTTCGGTCAAATGGATGAAATTGAACAGAAAAGTTGACCAAAAAACGTTTCGAGGATGATTTAAAGTTTGGTGTACTCATTTGCTTGCTATGAAGCATTTGAGAAAATGTGTGGTGCGCCTCGGTACAGGATGCAATATCGCCACATATCTCCTCCCCCCCAGCGTTTTCGGTCAAATTGATGAAATTGAACAAAAAACTTGACCAAAAAACGTTTCAAGGATGATTTAGAATTTGATGTACGCATTTGAGAAAATGTGGGGTGCGCCTCGGTCCAGGATGCAATATCGGCACATATCTCCTCCCCCTCAGCGTTTTCGGTCAAATGGATGAAATTGAACAAAAAACTTGACCAAAAAACTTTTCGAGGATGATTTAGAGTTTGGTGTACTCATTTGCTTGCTATGAAGCATTTGAATAAATGTGGGGTGCGCCTCGGTCCAGGATGCAATATCGACACATATCTCCTCCCCCTCAGAGTTTTCGGTCAAATGTATGAAATTGAACAAAAAACTTGACCAAAAAACTTTTCGAGGATGATTTAGAGTTGGGTGTACTCAAGTTTGGTGTAGCAAGCAAATGCTTTGAAGCATTTGAGAAAAATTGGGGTGCGCCTCGATCCAGTTCAATAGCATTTAAACCGATAGTTTAAAAGTTTGCATCCACTGAACTGTAGGTTCCTTCCAGTCATTTCTTTTCATAATTCCTTAATTCGTTCTTCCATTTCCAGACATTTTGATGAACACAAATCAGGTTACAATATCTAAAGAAATTATGTTTATAAGAGCTACAAGTCTTAATGGCAACAGAATATGGAAACAATTTTTGTGAATCAAAGTCTATGGGAAAAAGCTAACCACTCAATACGAGTCTTGCTACTCTCTTCATTTGCAAAAGCTTATTTTGAATGACTATTTAAAGAATGATACCCACTCTGAAGGAATGAAGCTCCAGATATCCAATGATTGAAAAACATCATTAAGATTCCAACAGAAGACATTGTAAGAACAAATAAAATTGGGACACTACCTTGTCCCAATTGAGCACACAAAAGATCTGCCGATCAACTTCATAAGTATTTGCATGGTTCAGTGAATTACTTACTTATTCTGTGCAGCATTTGATGTCGAAGAATGATTTGAATGGAGGCCAACGAAATGTTCTTACTCCAAACCATCATAATGAGTCATCTTCGCGAACAATATGTACCGCCGCGTAAGGTATGGAATTTATATTTAAATGGATGGCGTTTTCTTTGATATTTTAGAGAATTAACTCAATAAATCTACAAATTTCGCCCAGAAAGTAACACTCCCTTGTGAGGTAATGTAAGTCTTTTAAATAATTTGTCCGCTGACCTATTGCACTAGATATCGGCTTAGACCACCAGATGGATTCTTAGAAGTTATATATGAAAGGTATCACATGAACCCTTGATTCAACTTTCAAAACATTTTATCCTTCTGTTAGACAAGGTGAGACAGAAATCTGTTGCTATAGAAGATCGTTCATAGGAATCTCAAAGGTACACCTATCTTTAAAAATCGTACTTTCACCCCACTTTGGTCAAAGTTCAAAGTTCCCAGTATTTAGTAAATCAAGTGGCCGACGAAGTTGAACCCTATTCAAGCCGCTTGTAATAGAATCGATGTGCACTCCTTTGTTTAAGATGTACCCTTTACTGGACATTAATTTTTGTATTAACAATTTCAGGTGAAATCCGCTCATCAATAGCACCCCGTAAGCCCGAACGTACAGCTAGTATGCGTGAACGTGAAGCTCAATTAGAGCTAGCCCGTAAGCGTCAGGGAAATAATGAAAATGCCGATAACATCTCCATTTGTTCATCAAACGGTGACATTGTCACGGCGGATATTTCTCAAAATTTAATAAAAAATACTCAAACGCTAACAACATCATCAAATACCGAAGCAAAAGCATCTACCGTCCAAGGATATCCCAAAGAGGCTGACAATGGCAGCACCATTAGTAACAGTCGAACTAGTTCATTTGAACGCCTTAAGAAACCCGAACAAGTGACAAATGTTAGTAATGCGCTAGACCCAACACGACCAAGCAGCTTAAAGGATTCAGTTCGAAAAATCAACAGCACCATTGATAGTTACTTAAAGGATAAACGTGATTATGAAAATATGTATGAATTTGTTAAATCTGGTGCTGGAACTGGAACAGCTTCATCACCACCACCAGCACCTCCAGCTAGATCGATGGACACTGGAGTGGTGACTGCTCGTGCTGTACCACGACGTCCTCAACAGTTTTCAGATAATGCGTCTGTGTCCGGTGCTAGTTACACTCGCAGTGAATACGGGTCTCCAAGATATGGCCTCAATAGTAGTTTAGGTAAGAAGAATCTCTATTTTACAGTAAAGTTAATACTTTGTATCTTTAACAATTAGCTAACATTCCAAGAGTTATATCGGCGTCATATTGCGGCAGTGAAATGGGTGAATTCGATATTTATTCTCCTTATAGCTATTATGGCAGTGAGGCTGGCGGTGATGTTGCAACAGATATTAACGATAGCGTTTGGGGTGTACCATCGGTAAGGTTTTCTTTTAGATTTATAAAATTTTAATTATTTTTTTAACATTTATTGTTGTTTTGTTTAGGCCATCAAGAATCGTACCAAAGCTACAAACCGTCTGCGCATGCGCAAAGGTAGAAGTGTTGTTCACAAATCCATTGAAGATAATTACACTGCGGTTGTTGTAGCAAATCACGAGGCACTGGCACAAGTTTTAGATCAGGTATGTAATTCCCTAAAACGGATCACTTGCTTGAGTTCTTGCCATCCATCAGTTAAAGAATAGATATGCTCAAACCTATAAAAATCAAAATTTTAATTAATTATTTTAGCTTCAACAAACGCCCATCATACCACCAGCGCTTCGTCCACTTGCCAACGCCATCAATTTACGCTTTGAAGACTTCACTGTCATTGAAGGTGCCCAAGCGTTTGTCGTCGGTAAAAAAGCCTTTCATGCAGCTATTTGGACTACAGCCCCTGTGACGCTGGCACTCTCCGCCGATTGTAATCAACTCTCCGGTGTCGGTGGAGAACTATGCCAGCTAACTGGTGGCGTTAGTGGTGTTCTCAATCCAATTACAGAATTCTGCGATCTTGTGCCAAGCTATCATCTTCCCCTAATGCCTACCACTGAAGTACGTATGCTGCAAGCTACGATTTCAGTATTGCCACGTCTACAACTCGAAACTCTACAATCAATTGGTACTATCCTCAAGAATAAGTCACAAATGTTGGACAAGTCAATGTATAACTTCCGTGGATCAATTCCAAACTTATCGGGATTAAAAGATAATGGAATGAATCTAAGAAACGTTTGTTCGGTGCAGAATCTTAGTTCACTAAATGAAGACTCAAAGGCAGCCATAGCAACAGAGAAATCAGAAGATTCACAAGCTATTCCAGGTATGCCATCATTCGATGATGTTATGTCACGTGAAGTGGCATTCATAATGCTACAATTAGTCAATGGGTTGAAAAATCTACAAGCGAAAGCCATCGAAGAGATGCCACTTAGTTTATCTAATGTCGTACTGGCTAAAGACGTGGAGAACAAAGATGCTCAAGCAAGACTTTGTGTTCTACAAGGGTTCGTAAAAACAGATTATACTTTTTAGAAAATTTTACTCAAGACCTGCTCATATCCTTTTAGAAACAATAACAACGATGAAGACGAATCAATGGGTACACTATGTCGCTGTGCACATATTGCACTTAGCGAAATGTTACCCTCCACAAAGATGACATCGATTCTGGCAGACATTCTGCTGCAAGAACGATCCGAATCATTGTCGAAGGCGAAGTCAGTTCTTGAATTCGTACTCTGGGGACCATCGGATGTGGTTCTATCTGGATCGACAAAAGAACGTGAGCTTGCTCT
This sequence comes from Xylota segnis, assembly GCA_963583995.1. Lineage (NCBI taxonomy): Eukaryota > Metazoa > Arthropoda > Insecta > Diptera > Syrphidae > Xylota > Xylota segnis. Next base: position 9,703,198 of record OY757236.1, on the reverse strand, counting down.
TCAGCGCTGGTTAGACCTTGAAAGGGCCACCGTACTACATGGACTAGTGAGGACCCGAGTGGAATTGACCATCTACGATGAGTGTCATTTAATGTTTTTGGTGCGATCAAATGCTAAAATGATGAACGATGCAGCGAAAATTGTTTCAACCTATCAAAATGGCAAAGAATAGAGAGAAAAGTGTAAAAAGAAGATTTCTTTTCTCAAAGATTTTAACGAAGAAGAAAAAATGTTATTCGCGTGCCAATTTGTTGTATCAAATTTATTATTTTTGTTTTTTAATTGTTGCTTTCATAAATGCAAAAATCACAACTGTATAAAATTATCACAACTCTATATAAAACATTTTTGTTTATTATTATTATTATTATGTTTTTGTATAATATTCTTAAGAACATTATATTCGGCGAACTTATGTTAATATTTATAAATATTCTTTTCCTTTTTTTTCTCATTATTTTTATTTTTGTTAAAATATTATACATATTGTTTCGGTGTTTGATAAACAAAATAATAAAATACTTTAAATAATATTAAATATATATAAAATTGTATTGTATTATCAGAGCCCAGTGAGCTTTAAATTAACCTAAACACAGTCAAATACAAATCCAAAAACATGCAGAAATTCTGAATATACACCTGAAACGGATCTGAAATCGTCCCCGGTGATATGACTTTTGTTCGGTTTCCAGCAAAAATATGGAGTTTTTGAACGGCGGGGTTGGCAGTGGGCGATTTAAAAAAACAAACTCCCTTACTGGTAGTACATCTTTATCTCAGAACCTTAGACAAGACTTTTTATTATTGTAACTCAAAATTTAAGGGGCAAACATTGGTGAAATATGGACAAACAAATCGTCGACGGAACGATATGGACATAGATATGAATATAAAGAGATTGACCCGACGTGACACGCGTTCCCGGTATGTACATTCTCTCCCATGCCCGAATAATGACACTCAAAACAGTGAACAATTTATTTTCTATATATTTAACTAATTACATCACTAAATTTAAATTTTAATGGAATTGCAGGCACAAAGATCAAAGAATTTTTGAATGCATTCTCAACTGAATAGTTAAACTCAACATTAAAATTTCTTATGATCCTTGCAATTGTTATTTCCATTTCCAATTCGACAACCCGCCTACCGACACACATCCGTGGGCCGAATCCAAATGGCAAATATACAAACGGATTACTGCTTTGAATATTACTGGATTTATTGGAGTTTATGTGTCGTAGCCATCGCTCTGGTAAATATTTTGTTGGTTCAATGAAATATTTGGGATCATCTTTAGTCAACAAGGTTATCATTGATACATTTGTACCTTTTGGAACACGATAACCACTGAGAACAAGATCTTTGCCTGTTTCTCGAAACATTCCCGGACCAAGTGGATATATCCGAAGGCCTTCTTTGATGCATGCCCGTAAGTATGGAATTTTCTTCAAGCTAGCTTCGGTGAATGGAGAGTCTTTTTGTGGAAGAACCTGACGAAGTTCGTTACGAAGCTTTTGTTGTTTATCGGGATTTTTTGCCAAAGCGAGAAGTATTCCAGTTAGAGATGTAGTGGTCTAGAAATAGTTATAATACAAGTAATAAGTTTATTTTACAAGTTTGTAAGATTAAGACAGATGTAACATTGTAGGAATTATTTTTATAAAAATGTGTATAAAGATAAATATTTGGCACAACAGGTCGATGGGATCCAGGGCCTAGCTTCTCACAACCATTCGTGTTGTGCGTGTTAACGCGAATGAAAGGGGCCTATACTGTTTATTGCCGTGTCCGAAGGGCAATTTGTGATTTGAGAAGCTTTCTCGGATGTTTGTCAAAACCACTGAACCACGGCGCCCATGTGTATATTTATTATAAATAAGTCTATTCGTACTCGAATGTTTTTGTCTTTAAAAATTTAACTTACGGTATCAACTCCAGCAGTTAACATATCCATAGCCATGACGGTGGCAACTTTCTTGTCAATTTTCAACAGTCTTTCAAGAACTCCTTTTTCGCTTTCGCGCTTATTGCTAGGAAACTTTTCTAACCGTTCAACTGCTTCCTGAACATGTTTCACGACAAAATCGTTTATTCCATCTAATGCGCTCATTATCTTACGATAGTTTGAAGTTGGGAAAAATTTCCAAATCGATGGCTTGACTTCCAGTTCATAGAGGAGATGAAAAAACGACGTAAGATCTTGAAATAATTTTTTCGCCTCTTCATTATCTCTATTGGTTCGTATCAAACCGATTTCTTTATCCAACGCAACAACCGATACTGACTCCAGAGTGTATCTATTGATTTCTTCTTCGAAATTCTCAGGAACTTCCATGGTAGTAGGATCTCTGATCTCCTTTATTCTAAAAGTAAAATGTCCTTATAGTCTTATTTTTCAAGGTTAAATGCTTCTTACCTTTGAATAAACTCCCAGTTAACATTGGATATTTTCGGTAAATAGGATTTTATAGTCTTCGGTTGCATAAGAATTGGATTTACTACTGAACGGAAGTTTCCCCACTGTTCACTTTGCCTATAAAGTAAAATATAAAATACAAATAGTCATACGAGTAATGTGGTGATACTGACGTATGCAATAATCCCTCTACGCCCTCAAAAAAGTCTTTTCGCAGAACACTACGATGGTGTTTAAGTGTTTCGAATGATCGTCGTATGGGCCAAATGCCCTCGGTGCGAAAAACCTTCTCAAAGTCATTTGGATTGTACGTTATGACAACTGGTTTTCTACCGAATAATCCCGGTAGAAGTACGATCTCCCCATGTTCTGTGTGGAATTTCTCCAATAACTGAGAAAAGCTTAAATTATGGTATTTTCCTGTAAATGAATAACAAATTAATTGGCACAAAATTGTGATTGAAAACAAACCATTTGGGCGTTCTTACCGCTAGGAAGAAAATCTAAGAACATGGACAGCTTGGAAAATGTTGGAATCGCTTTTAGAGGGCGTGCACGATCCCATTCCGATTGATGTTTATCGCTTTCAACAGCCTGAGAGGTTCCTTGATAGCGTTTTAACTACAAAATAAAAATCAGGTTGTAAGTTAACTTTATGGCCAAACCTTCATAAGCTAAAATGCATGTTGATAGGACGTTCTCTTACTGAATACAATTTCTTAAAGTTATGGGTAAGCAAGTTACATATAGTTTGGCGTGGGAAAAAGGTACTGCCCGTCACATAACGAAATTATCCGTTTGGGTTGTTGACATTCTAAGCTAAAGCCTTATGGGAAATTAAATAAAAAGCCATATTTGAGTCAAGGGATGAGTGGGGTAAAACTGTTTCCACCTACCGGATTCACCTGCACCTTATATGTTACTATATTACCTTATGAGCTATTTGAACGACTAGAAGCAACTTTAAGCTACTGCGAGCAATGAGAAAATTTAAATTAATATATTTTGGTCAATTTTGAAAAAAACATAGTATGCAAAAGAGCTGAGCGATCGATCGTTAGTTTAAGATTTGAGACGGGTAACCCTCAGGCAGCCTGAGTATTCCATATTCTAACCATTTTCAACATAATAAAACATTGTGCTTAGTGTACCTAATGCATTGTCCACTGATACGCTCAATCAGAACATAGATAATAAACGCTATCACCTTACTAGAAATTAACGAGCAATTTAAATTATGCCCACGCAATGGGACACTCTTCTGAACAAGTAACTACCGCTTTAATTATAAAAATATTTGGCGCGAAAGGTTCGTAGGAGGCCCAGAGCCTTGCTACCTATATTCACAAGCATTCTTGTTGTGTCAGTTTTACCTTCAACCGAATAATTCGTGATAGTCATAGTATGATTGGTGGTTGAAGTAAACACTCGGCGTCTGCTGTGGTCTAACGCACAACCACTGAGTCACGGTACCCACGCAACCACTTTGGAATAACTAACAAAATTCTTTCGTGTTTTTTCTTTCAAATATATGTATACGTAGCTCGTAGCTAAATGCCGTAGTTGAATTGAAATTTGAACTTGGGATTTACTTGATACATACACGTTTTTGTTATCATATCAAAAAAAATAGTTTATATCACACACCTGATAGATATTTACTGAAGATTTCAAAGAAGCAGAACGAAATGGAAACCTTCCTCCAATAATGGCGGAGACTTTTTGCAGTTGGGACATTACAACACTTGACCGTTCTTGACACTGTTTAAGGGTTTTTAACAACTTTTGGGTACTAACAGCCGCAAATTGTTGTGAATTTATGATTAGGTTTATCTTTTTGTTTTCGTTGAAAACCCCCTCCGATTGGTAGAGTGATACGATCGAGATAAGACAAAAAATTATAAATATCAATGAAAGTGGTGAGAACTTCTTTTATTATTTAACCGGTTTATCGAAATCGTAGAATATGTACAACAATATAACGTGCATATGTATGTACCTGCTTGTGTAAACATGTCTAATGGAATTAATTGAACTTAGTGAGTGTAACTATACCTCCCAAATAAATAATTGAGCATATTAATTCCAACGAGCTTTGCTGAGAAGAAATTAAAAAAGCTAAAACGAAATTCCCATTTGAATCTCCGCATTGGCTACCGAAAGCTACATCATCGACGAAATCGATCTATCAACAAATTCAGGTTCAACCTATCTTGTCTATTAGTGCAGATGAAAATAAAGAAGAGAGTACTAAAAGTCCAGAAGCTGATGATTTCTCCGAATGTGCTCATTAACATTGATGGGTTTAGTAAGTCAAGGTGTTACTATTCACACTTTTATTATAAATGCATCAATTAACTCATTCAAAGCAAAATAAAAGGTACATATGTAGATGGATAAAACTTCGTCTGGTTAGCAATATACATGTGTATGTATTAAACATATAGAAAGGCTTCAATCTGTCTGGAACGGATCATGTGATACTCTATCCTCGCAGGGATTGTCTAAAATTGGAAATAGTTCATGGTGGTTAACAAACTTCTTCCAGTTCCCGTTCGTGAATATTGTTTAATAGGAAGGGGAATTCACTCTTCCGTCTGCTGGTCAAACGTGACATCTTGTAAGAATTTTACTCAGTAGTAAAAACACGTAAAGGATTAGTCATTTTTTGCCTGAAACATAAATATTATTTTGTCCCCTGCAAATTTAACTAGCCATGGATCACCAAACAAATCAAAAGCTTCTATAGGAGTCCCTCCAATAGCAATATGTCTGAAACCAAAATCAGAAACAAGCAGCAACCAATTTTGTTGCGCGCGAAAGTTCGCCCTAAGAAGTCTAAGTACCAACTAAATTCAAAAGAAATGTAGATTTAGTCCACATACCCAAATTGTGCAAAGCAGGGAAGGTGTTATTCGAGAATAAGTACTTTCACGCTATCCATTTATATCAATCGAAATCTCAAGATCCGTCCGATTCTACAACTACAGAAGTTGTTATACTTCCAATTTTTTTTTTCCTTTTTGCGATATATTTAACTTACATTAGAGTTTCTGTTAATAGTGGCCTCTGTGAAGGTTTCACGTTATTATAAATAAAACAAAGCAATTTCTCTTTTTAAAGCTATTTAGACTTTTACTACATCGTACGACAATTCTGTTAATTATTACAATATTTATTTTATACATATTATGCTTAGTTTTAAATATATTATAGGATGTGTATAGGATATTTTATACACACAAGATACAAAAGTACATGTTAAATTACATTCATGAACAAATTCCTTTATGCAGTCATATAAATACATACGTAGTATAATTTTTGTTTAGCAAACTTATGTAAATAAACATAAAAAATAACAACATAGTTTTCTTTAGCACACACATTTTGAAGAGTCTAAATATATTAGCAATTATTTTATTGGGATTTCTACATTTAAATTTGTTAGTACATACACATATATATAAAGCACCTAGAATTAGTCCAAAATTGTAGTAAGCTACAGCACACTTATTTACTTTTTTTCTCTAGTAAAATGTTCATTTATATTAATACATTAATACATTTTTTTTAAATGCACTTTGTACATTTCCATTTAAATATTATTAATCCAAAAACCCTGTACAATTTCAATTATATATATATATATATATATATGGTGTTTGTTGTTTTGTTTGAAATATTTTATAGGATAAAACTTAAAAAGCTGTTGATAACATTGGACATATCTTAATATTATTCGGCATATTGCCTCTTAATCTATTTTTTACTACGAAAAAAAAAATTAAATAAAAGAAAAATTCCTTCTATTGAAAAGTATAAAAAATGTTTATAAGCTTACTAATTTATTTGTTTAACTTTTGTTTCTTTTATTTCATTGCCTTGGTCCAAGTGATGAGGATTCATGTATGTATGTATATTGGTTTAAGTTTTAAAAGCACTCATGACATTTTTTTGTTATATAATAAAGTCTCTACTGGAATTTTGATACAGTTTTCTTTTTAAGATTTAATAACTTATGTATTATGTTTAATTTGTAAAATTCTACCAAAAAGGGAAAAATATCTAGTGTTTTTTTTATTATTTAAATCCGTCAAACGTGTTATTTTCTAATCAGTTCGGTTTTCTTTTTTAAATTGATATGAGAATGCTTATATGGGTAGTATGTTTGTATTTCAGAAAGTTGAAATTTAATTAAGTTACTACCTCCTGGTGATTTCAAATTGGTCAGCATTTTTGATTAGTATTTGGATCATGAGACCATAATCCCATCCCAAAAATATATGAAAGAAGAGCTCTAGTAGCAGCAATCGATGAAATTGATGATCAGCGGGATCAAGGCAACGCACGGTAATATGATTTACAGAACGTAGAATAATAACCTTTTTTTAGGAATCTGATACTAGTTTTATGGGAAAATAACTAAATATGTTAGAACGATAAAGAAAAACCTAATGGATGTTCCAAACAAACTCCTTTTATATCGGTAAGTACTGAAATCGTGTGATGACGTATGGGTACATGTGTCGCTAACAAATAATCGTTAAAAAGAACTTTCATATCAACTTTACCAAAAGTAATGACAAAATATATGAAGTTTAAAGAAAGAAGTTACACAAAGACTTAAACTTTTCAGTAACATATAGCTCGAAAAATCTATCAAATATTTGTAGGTTTAAATTGGGATTGAGTACGATTCTTATTTTACAAGGGAAGGATTTAAACTATATAGTCGTAGACAATTTGTTTTTGATAGAAAATACGAAGATTAAATATTCTCTGAAGGCTAAAGGAATGTCAAAAGGGCGCACTAATTGACTGATTAAAAAATTAACTTAAAGTCAATACTAAAATATGAAGGAGAACTAATTAATAATTGTGGCGTCTAATCCAAAATTAAAAAAATTAGAGAGAGCATAATAAAGAAAGAAATAAAGTAAAAAAATTCCCCATCCTACGAATTTAAGTACAAGAAATTTCAGGTCTGTTAAATTTCTAAGATTGGAGGTAAACAACTCTCAAATGTACAAAAAAGTTTTTAAACGTCAGAAAAACATATGAGAAATAAAGTGCACGACTGGGTCGTACGTACTTGCACCGTAATGCTATTAGTTTTATAATTTTATTGGGATTAAAATTCAAGTCTTGCTTTTCCCAGTAAAGTAGGCGTGGCAATCCGCGTTTCGATGGAATAATAGTCACAACATTGTAGGAGTTTACTCAATGTCTTGTTTTTAAAAAAACACATTTAAAAAGTGGGCGTAGCCAGATAAGGTTTTTGAGTGAATTATAGAAAATTTGAGCGCCTATTACTTTGCTTAAATATTTTTTTCTCAATTTCTAATAAAAATTTTGAAAAAAAAAATATTTTTAAAAGTGGGCGTGGCAATTTCAAAATTTGGTACGCCATTTTTTTCCCTTTGCCTTATAACCTAGAAATATTAATTTTTAGCCCAATTGCCGAACAAATACCCGAGAAACAGCTGATTTTCAATATTACCGTTATTCGAATTTTTCGTGAAAAACGTGGTATGCCACCTCATAGCATATGCCCAAACTAACCCACGTATCAAATTTTATCGAAATCGTTAGAGCCGTTTTCGAGAAAATCCATTTTAACTGAAATCGGCCTTAAGTAAACTACCCTTAATTTTGAGGTTAGAATGAAAATTCAAATTTCGCCTCTAGGCTGGTTTAGGCTGCAGTCGAATATACAGACAGACTGACAGACAGACAGACTGACAGACAGACAGACAGACAGACAGACAGACAGACAGACAGACAGACAGACAGACAGACAGACAGACAGACAGACAGACAGACGGCATTGGCGGACCTACTTTTTTGGACTTCTCCATTATAGTAATGTCAAGTTTGATTAAAATCTCGAGTTCCACGAATACAATACTTGCACTATAGGTATAGGTGCAAGTAAAAAGAAAAAAGGGTCTATGAATAGGTCTGTTCGTGTACAAAACAACGAATATTTACGAAAATCTATAAAAAATACCCGAAATCAAACGTCAAACGTCAAATGTAACATATTTTATAAATTTGTCGAATGAAATTTTTTAGGCAGAAATTCAAAGATAGGAAAAATTTCTTACTCTCTCGTTAGCGCTTTCTTCTGTGAAAAACTACGAAATTTTGGCGTACGGGAACTAGATTTGATCATGATCGGAACAAGTTTTCTGTCAAATTTTGTAAATTTTCACAGTTTTGGATTTGAACAGCATGCGAACACCCGTTTTCTCTAAAGAAATTACTTGGACTGAAATTCACAGATGAAAGAAATTTCTTACTCTCTCGTGAGCTTGTGTGAATTGATCATTTTTCATCAAATTTCGTGGATTTTTACAGTTTTGGACAGTATGGGAACAGACCTATATTTAGACTGATTTATGAAATCTGTCAATTTTTTGTTGCTTATGAATTTGGATACATTTGCATTTGAAGTTTAAACAATGAAAAAATTCGTAGCTTCCGTCTTCGTTTACTTTTTCATTGTTTTACATTTGTTTAAAAGAATTTTGGTACGCGTACAGATCTATTATTAATTTTTATCTTACATTTTGCTGTACTTAAATTTGTCGACTGTTTTTTTAAATAAGAATAAATATTACTATATTTTTGGGCGGTAAAGAATGTAGACTTGAAGATTTTTCATCATTAACAAGTTAAGAAATATATACATACTGAAAAAAAATTATATACAACTGAACAATGGACTGCAAATAAACATTTAATTTGTCTGTAATTAAAACTAGTCTAAAGGAAAAGTAAAAATATATTGCGGTTTGTGTTTTATTCTGCTAATTCCAACAGAAACATTCTAGTTTATTAATCTACAAAATAAAATGTTTAAATACCCTATTCCCACACACATGCAATTAAGTACAGAACTACATATTTTTCATGAATCAACAACGCCAAACAATGCTAGTTGATGAAGACATTTAGTGGAAAAAAACTGCAAGTCTAAGTAAATAGTACTTCTTACATCCCTGTTAAATATGTTTGATTTTCCATTTCTTCATTCATTTGAAAAATATTAAATTTTCTTTGCTAAATATGAATAAATTTAATATTATTAATTAATGTTTTGTAAAATACACGATTTCAATGAAATCGTGTTTCAAATTAACATGTCCTTCCTGGAGGAACTTCATTTTTACCAATTTGAAATCACATATCACTGATTGCAAAACAAATATAAACTTTATAATGATAAAAAATATATGTACCTATGAATATTTTTGGTGTTACCCTTCAACCGTAAATCAATTGAAAATTATATAATTCGCATTACTTCTGACGATTTTTTTTATGTAGATATCGTTTATCTAAATTGGTCTATTTTAAATGTACAAGTATACGCTAAAAAAAAGTTTTACTATGTTTAAAAATTAGAACAAATACTTAAACATATACTAATATCTACTTAAAGATTAACTAGTTGGTGTTGATTTGTTGTTTCTCATTTTTCCTATCCTTTTGTTTTATTTTGTCGCCAGCAGTCATCACATGCACTGTGTGCATATATCCAGGAAGCCATTTTTGTATGATAAGATAACTTAAATCTAGTACTTACGACCAACGCCATGACCTGGATTAAGTAGACGGCAAAAATGGGGTGTAGTCACACGACAATCCACTTGGATGGTACGCCTTTGTCGCATTGACATTGGTCATTGACGAGATGTTGAGGCAATGAATTCGCTATGTTTTTGAACCTTAAAATATACAAAAGAAATTTTGTGAATTTAGAATTAACATTAACACAAATAACACTAGTTTATAGAACGAGATTTGAGCTAGAATCCAAAGAAAGCCCAGTTCTAGGCCGAAGTCAAAGTTCGGAAATGTTCATCATTTTAGTAAGAAACCGAGCACGAACGTATTGAATAATGCTAAAGAACCGAAACAAATTTATGTTCTTTCAGTTTAGGTTGAACACGATTGCCGGGATGTTTAGAAGTACTGGGTGGGCCAAATATAATGTGAATGCAATGGGATGAACGATGTTGTGTTCCATAATTAATGGGAATATTTGCTCTTACTAATATATGAAAAATATTTAATTTTGTTAATTTTATTGCATTTTTAAAAAGAAACTTGTATTTGGCCCACCCTGTTTTAAAAAAAATGAGATTTTGTTTGAGAACCTCGAACCCACCAACGTATTAACTACTTTAACTACGGCGCCCACAACTACCACTGTTAAGTATATGAAATCCAATGAATTATTAAAAAAAAGTTGGAAGAAGGTCAGAACTTAATTACAAGAGGCAGCGAAACTACTTCCCGGGTTAAATAGTTGTATTTGCATTTGCATTTTTCTTTTATTGCAGTCATCGTTAAATTGTCTAAGGAAAACAGCATTAAACCTAAGTTGTGCACGGCAAATAATTTAATCCAACTTTATTTGTTCAATTTTGTCAGATCATAGCACAGAGCACAAAAATTCAAAGCATCTGGGGTAGGACTCGGAATTTCTTTGTGGCATTAGGACACACTACTTCTGTTTTTTTTTTTTTACTAACAACCTCTTTGCCAGAACGTGTGCTGAGGAGACCTTCAAAGATCAAACATAAACATTTTATTAGATAGTCCACAAGCTCTACAATGTCTTATGTTCTTCGATTTTGAGTATAAGCTAGTTTACAAATAGACTACAAATTTTCAAACGGGTATTTGTTTTCAATCCTGCTGACGAACATGCTAGGTCTGATGCCAGTTTTGATTTATTGGACCGAATCTTGTACTTTAAACTGATTTAACTTGTTTAACACGTGAAAGCTAAACTTCCAGTTTGGTAAATGCAGTTTGAAGCAATCTTTGAACATAGTTTTAGATGTTAGGAAAGCGGTTGGCGTAAGGGTACACTGGGTAAGTGGTTTTTACATCATGGATATCTCTTCGCCTCATAAAAACTCTTTACTTCTAATAGGCGAAACTAAACAATTTCTTTAAGGGGATAACATAAACAATTTTGAAGCGCGTTGTGTTGCTTAAAAGCACCATCAGCAGAAACTAAATGTTTCAAAAACATAATTTTAAGTAATTGAAAAATATGGTTTACCTATTGGAAAAAGCGGTAAAAACCGCACAAGCAGTTAATCTTTTAAATCGATAATACTTACAACATCAGCTACGATTGGTTCTTCGATTTCTAATCCAGCTAAAGCTTGTTCACGTGTTAAATGCACTTCATAGGATGTGTTTGGTGTTACAAATACTACGCGATGCTTACGCGTTTGTAATATATTCGCAATTACTAACTAAAAATAAAAATAAACAAATTATTAAACAAACCAATTATTCCTTTTAAAACTTACTTTGTGTTTGTATTTGTTAAGACTATCCCGCGACTTAGTTATTAACAGGTTCTCATCAGTCTCGAGTTTAAAGGAAACCACAAACGCATGTGGTACCCATAAATTAGCCAATGGGGCAAGCATTTTTGGCACCAATTGAAGAGATATAGTTGGCGCGCCCTGTCCCGATTGAATTTTATGTGTTGGCTACATATAAAAGAAAAACAAGAGATTTAAATATGTTTTTTTTTTGTATTTTATCCGCTCAAGTTAACATTTAAAATACCCAACCCAACAAACACAATTAGCCCAATTATCAATTATCTCGCATACATAGTAGCACCTTCTTAAACTATACCACCAACCAGACGTTAAACCATCAATCGATATCTAATTTTATCATGAACCTGAAAGAATACTACCAAGAGGAAAAAAAAATCAAGAAAGGTGTGCACACACATTGTTCAAAATAAATTCCTTTAAGTTATGGAAATCGAATTTTTGGTGACAATAGACAACTTACGAGAATAACACTGCATTTCACCTACCCACCCTCGTCTATGGCTATTCATCCATTGAAAGAAATTATTATGCAGAAATAAAAAATACTTAATGCCTGCACTGTAATTGAATTGCTGATTCAGGCCAGAAGTAAAGAAAAACCAAAAGAGGATCAGGTTTTCAAGTTCACTGGCATTGAATTTACTTTGTAAAGACAACGGCGAAGGTTGTGCAAATGGGCACAAAACTTTGTCTTCCGCTTCGAGGGCATTGGAAAATCGCCTTCGAAAAGTTCAAGAGAAATGAAAAATAAGTGTCTGGCAGAAGTTTATGCATTATGGAGATTAGGTGAAGTGGACAAACATTGTTACAAAAAATAAATTAAAAGAAAAAGCATGATAATTCAAAGACATCAATATGTAAGGAGGTCAATTAGTTCGAATGATTCATGGTAAATACGTGTGTACATTCATTTGTAAGCGAAATATCATATCCAGTGGGGAAGTGTTCAAAAGTAATGAATACAATCCTTTAAACTTTTTGAAATCACTAAGTTACAGAAAATTGTTGCTTTTGAAAGAGAGAAACAAAATACAATCCATTTAACTAAAAGAATACAAGGTTTACTCTTTCCTGAAATAAATAAATAAATAAATAATGAATTCACTTCATTTTAGATTTATTTCTTTATGTCGCAGATGTACTGAATTGTTTTTACGCCTTCCATACACCTGCAGTTGGGTGACATGGATTATGCATTTTTATTCTTCTTGGCAAGTTTAGATATGCATTTAAGTACCTTCTCGACATAAAGACGTCACACGAACATGAAAGGATGGAAAAGAACTTCACTGCTCTTATGTTGAGTGGCAGGCTTTGTCTGTACCAGAATAATAGTATAGGTACAATGAAAAGGTCAGAATGTTTTAATTAATTCAAATTTCAAATAAAACAAACAATGGTTGTTTAGCTAATTAACTCACTTACGAATCTTAGATTACATTCACTCCACGGACTGAACTACAAATATAAATGTTCACCTGCTTGCAAGTAAATCAGACATATTCACGGTTTTCTTTTAAATATAAAAACTCGCTTAAGATGTAAGAAAGCGCTTAGACACCGCTCAAATCATTAAAGTGGATTATGGAGAATTACATACATACATATATGTACGTATAACTGGGTCTTGACTTAAAACAACTCAACTTCAACATTCCGCCATAAACATAGGATATTTAGAGATGTAACAAACCACGTGCAGCAATACAATTAGTAAAAATCCTGCTATAAAAGAGACAGCATTACGATCAAACAAATGTGATACCTATCATTGTTATTGCCGTCATGTCCGATGACGAACTCAGTCTAACTGACTTCTCTGTCCATTATGGGCAACTTAGCTCCGACGATGTTCTACTGATATAGTGCAGTACGCACTGTCTTAACTTAGCGGATTAAAGAGTATATACTATGTACATATGTGGGATGTGAAAAGATAAGTGGAACTCAGAAGTTTGGTCTCATTTCTCCTTTGGTAATGCCTGGCCTAGTCAGGTTAATCGGGGAGATTTTTTAGCAAGCTTATGCATTCGGATTTCCGTATTTATTTAGTGTGCGTATATCTTTAATCTACGTGTAGAGAAGGTGTCTTTGATTCAAAAAAAATTTAGTTATCATGATTTGCAATTGAACAAACTTATAGAAATATACAGTTAGGAAGTATAGTTCTTACAACAGTGCTACAGTCCATTGTCTTAAGAAGATGTTTAAGCGACCCGATAAAGGTGCTGACTGGCTCTCGAAATCCCACTTAGCACAGTCAAAACATGTGTTCGAAACATAAGTACAATAACGGGTTGTTTGACTTTTTAAACTATCTACTATCTTATTCTTTTTATCAAAGTACGAGACCGTGTGATTTCCAGAAATTATGCACTAATCAAATGTCCACTTCGACACTTATATGATCTCTCCGTACTTTGTTCTTTGGGGTCTGTCAATTCATTAAGTCCGTGAATGCCGTGGCTCAAATGACTCCTTTAGACTACGGAACCACTGGTTCCAGGTTTAATCCCTAGACAACACCCAAAAGTTCCACCTCTCGCATACATCTAACAAACATCCGAGAGTACATCTGTCATGAAAAAGCTTCTCATACGGATAAACGGCAGGCCCCTTTCATTCGTGTAAAGAATATAACACGCACAACACAAATGGTTGTAAAAAGCTAGCCCCTTGCTCCGATGGACCTGTCGCATTAAATATTTATGTATTTCTTTTTTTTTTAGGTGTGAACATCAACATGTTAACAAACTTATTTCAATTACAAATTTAGTGGATCAAAATTTGTAAAAGGATGGACGTAAAAACCCATGAGTTTGTCTCAAAGCCACCCTTATTTTTCGTTCGCCCCTATCCATCAACAATCTTTTTCCGCTTCATTATCGTCTTGGTTATATCGAAATATCCCTTTTAAACAGAAATGAATTAACAATTCATGTGCCCTACCTAATTGCGTGATTAAATGACACTAACATCCGAACAACACCTATAAACATCAGCTTTCACCCCTATCGCACCCTCTCAATAACAACAAAAGGTTTTGGAATGACCCCCAGGCTGCCAATTAATCCAAAAATACGCGCGAACTTACTCTCCTGGACTTTCCTGTTATGTAAATAAACGATATTTTTCTTTAGAATTTGCCGATACTTATATAAAACGAAAAACAAATAAATCATATTTACACACAATAAACCAGACTACAATCCAGTAGTGTACCAAAGCAACAGTTAGTATTTAAACACACAGAAATAATGCAATATTGATTATTAGCCCAACCACTAAATGTAGCACACAGAGACTTACCATTTTATCCTGTGGAATGTAAAAATCCGAAACAGCAGCCGCTAGATAGAGTACAGCTCTTTGTTCAAACGCCGCCAGACATTCGCATGCAGCTCGTAGTAACCACATATAATCCACAACACTTGTGAAGCTTACATATAAAATCATTTGTGATTCACGTGCATTTTTGTACTTGGCCAGTATTGGTGCGAATACATCAACAGAGTCTGGTTTCACTGTTATCGCTGTGCCTCGGGAATCGTCCGTTATATCCAGCATATCAAAAAACTGCTGACCAGTGAAGTGACGCGTAAAAGGCTCCAGGGACTTTTGTCGATACATAAAAATCACAGCATATTCATGATCTAGGAAATACTCCGCAGAAGAAGAACCTCGTGTCCCCGCACTGAAGTTGTCCACAAAACGAACAGTATTATGCTCCAAAGGAACAGTGGTGCCACCAGACTAGCCGAACGAAATATAAATAAATAGTATTTTTAAACAGATAGTCCTTGAACAAATACAAACATATGTAGCTCATCTACTCAAAGACTGTCATAACAAGCAAGTTAATACAGAATTATTCCTTTTATCATCCTTAGAAGAGAAAATGTCGTTATATCCCTCTGCAAGGTGGTAGTTGATTGAAAACTTTGAACAGGTTTTGTTGTTATTTTAAAATCACGTTATTTGAGTTATGACATTCTTTAAGTGAAATGTTAAAGTAAATTCACGTGAAGCTAAACATTGCAATTTAAAATTTGAATGTACTTAAACTCTAAAAATTGTTTTAGGAAATCTTTCAAATATTGATCCTTTGCACTGAGGTAATACCTGGACATAAAAATGTCTATGTCACTAGTAATTTATTTAAGAAACGAAAGATAGTAAAATAGTAAAAATAATACAGAAGAAGGCCTGGAACTTTTGCTTGTATAAGAAATTGCAAAGTAAATATTTCGTTCATAAACAATTTAGAAAGATTAGCACCTTCCACTCTTAAAATGTCTGTGCCAAGGGGAATAACGTAAAGTTTCCATAAGGAATTAATGAAAGACTGAAGTGATTGAAGGTCAGTGAAAGCTGTAAACCTTCGTTTAGCTGCAGTAAAACTCCAAGGTTCGATCCTGACAATCACTCACAAGAACACGAATCCAAATATCAAACCTTTGGATTACTTACATGGCTTCATCGTAGTTCGTACTTTCTATTAAGTATGGAGGATATTACGCATAGTAATCGGAGTTTAAATACATGCAGCATGAGGTTTGCTTTGTTAAGAAACCAATTAAGATGTCATTTACAAAACGACCAAGAAAATGACCATAGGACGCTGGTCATTATTCCTTGCTTATTTAGCAAGCAGCTGGAAACCGAGAAAATTTCACACGAAAGCACACGTATCTGGCCTTTGGAACTATGAATTGGTCCTCTGGAAGCTTTGAAAGGATTTAGTAGCCTCTTATACCCACGTTGGCTTTAAGCTGTATTTTGCAAGATTTAGAACGACGAACTCGGATCAGTCGCACTTAATTGTGATTCTCAAATAATCACTCAGCCATGTAATCACTTTTGGCCAAAATTTCCAATCTGTTAATTTTTTTCAATATTTACACCTTGACAGGAATTCGTCATTAAAAGGATTTACTTTGGTTAACATTCCTATAGCAAATAAAACACTTACCGTAACTAGAACAATACGATTTTGTAGTTTATTATGACGGTCGCAGAATTCCTTCAGAAGAGATCGATTGTCTTCAAAATCAGCTGGCGGGAGATGCGTCGCATAGAACTCTTCCCAATGAGTGGATGTCATATTGGTTTTGATACACCTTCCTAATTACTGAATGCCAACAAATCAATTAATATAATTGCTCCAAGCACAGATACCTGTCGACAGAACTAACCAAAAAAAAAATAAAACCAATTCACTCGTCTTCGTCTGGTGTCTATTTTGGAAATTGATTTTCCTATGTGGAGTTTTCTTTTAATAGCGCGAAACTGATACGATAAACTATAGTGCTTACAAAAGACAATCGAAGAAATAAAAAGAGGAAATCAGAGTGTAAATAGCAACAGCAGCGAATAACAAATTTGACAAAGCCGAAGGAATTGCGAGAGAAAAAATGTTAAACCGTGAAACCAGCACTCAGCGACACAACCACACAGCAAAGGCGTTTGAAACGAAATAAAAGCTTTGTGTGGCAAAAGTCCAATGTCTACTATAATCTTGTTCTTCTTCAATGTTATGTCAAAGGTAGGAATTCAATCATTTTTATATTAAATGTGCATAATACCTCCTGTGCTGTATAATTTGCTAATCAGAAATCTTTACTATAAATTTACAATGATTTTTTATTGACATAATTGCAATAATTTAAGAAAAAAGAAAAAATTCAGTGAATTAAATCTCAAAATTTAAATGGTTTGAATATTATTCCTTCAACAGTCGTCAAGTCACGATGTTAAAAATGAAGTTGATGCTGTCAAATGACGCAATGTCTAACAGAGAGTGTACATGAGCAAGAACTTCAGGCGTTTTCTATTTTCTTTTATTCTTAAAAATACGAATCTGTGTTAACAGTTTTCGGAATTAAGTTGATTTCTTTTTTTAACTAAAACGATTATTTAACCATATGTGTGTTTGGTATTGACCTGATTGTGGCGATGTGAAATTTGTCAACTCCCCTGCCTACGAACCTAAACTTACCTGAGCATATGTGTAGTTGAAAAAAGGGTTCCAATAGCTTAAATGGCTAGATTCTCGCAGATCCAATCATTATGAAATAGGACTAGTTAGTATACTTCAAAAAGAGTATTTTTTACACAAAAGAGTGAAAATCATATTTGTAGCAGTTATGTTAAAACCTGGTGAAGAGTTGTTGGATATTATATCAAGTGGGTTCAAAATAATATTAAAAAGAAACAAGAATTTTTTCAAGACCAATCCTCATGAAAAATTAATTCAATTTAGTTCCACTAAGTGAGCCAAATGATAACAGCTAACTATTCTAGACCCATATTGGAAATCCATTGTTCAATCGGTTGTGTAGTTAAGATGTAAGAGAGTTAAAGGTGAAGAGAGCGGATATTCATGAAAAAATATAAAAATTTAACTGACAATCAAGTTCCACACCCGAAGTATTCCGCTTCTTTCAGAATTATCTCAAAACTAGCTGGGCCATTAAAGAGTGCACATAATTGAAGGTGTCGTCTCGTTTCTGGCTATTTCACTTCTTTGTAAAGCAGCACAAAAGGGTGTACTCACAACAGTATTGACCACAACGCATTGAACAAACATCGTCTAATCAGGATTATACAATATAGGTCTGTTCGCGTACTTTCTGCACCAAAATTCGTAGATTGTGAAATTTTAAGGAGTGGGGGTAAAATTCTCTCAGAGAGTGGCAAAATACAAAATAGTAAACGATAGCGAAATTTGCCCACTTTTTAGACGTCAAAAGCAAATGTATGCAAATACACAAAAAATTTATGGAGGTATCTGACAGATTTGACAGATTTCGTAAATCAGTGCAAAGAAATTTCCTGCACTAGAATTCGTTGCATGGGGAAATTTTTTACTCTCTCGTGAGCGCTCTCTTCTGCGAAAAACTGCGAACCTTTTGCGCACTCGAATAGGATTTGGTGACTTTTCGTAGATTTTCGCGAAATTTCGTTGTTTTGGGAGAGTACGCGAACAGACCTTATGTGTGTAAAAGTGACAGATTGTGAAAGGGTTCGGGCTCCAGAAATTGAATTTTCGAATAGATAAAGAAAAAACATAGAAGAAAAATCGAGATTTATACATTGTAACTTCTTGTTTTTAATTTGACGACTTGCATGAACAGTCAACCTTCTGTATAACGAAACTCCAAGGGACCTTGTTTGTTCGTTATAAGAAGACATATTTCGGTACATTGGAACTTTTAAGTTCACTTTCATGAACTAGAAGGAACAACAATTTTGTTTTTTTTTGAGTAAACACTACGTTTGATTATTTTTTTTATTGACAGACTAAATAGGTAGTGATCAGTATCAATCACAAAGTCGATTGAGCCATATCTGTGGGTTCATCCATCTATACGTCACTCTTTTTTTGGTCCTAAATTTTGAGCTAAGAGTATGAAATTTTGTATCTGGGCTTTAGAGAAGGAATATGAGCGTAAAAATGTATATTCACTGCTGCGTCCTGTGTTCATAAGTTTATCAAGTTCTACATGAAACCGGAAAATTTCATCATATTGTGTAAAATATTTCCATGCATCGTAAGTGGTGATGCTTACTCTTTTGGATCATATTCATTAAATATCTGATTTTGATCAAATTTGCATATGACGTTCAAAGTTATCGTAGTAATAATAGGTTAGGGTAACCAGGTACCTACGATTCTCGGACTTAAGAGTTTCTCTGCGATTTTTATCAAGTTTCTTCCACGATTTCTCCAATTTGTTGTTTTTTCTATTTTTATAAAATGTACTTGTAATTTTCCAATCTTCTTTTTAAAATGTATGTACGAAAATCCGTCATAGTTAAGTTTAATGATTTACATTGTATATATACATATGTATGTATATATCCTTACACGTTTTCTTAACCATCCATGATAAACGATAATACAAGGTGTCTCAAAAGAAAGTTTATATTTAGTGGATCGATTAAAAAAAAAGTAAGCCATCCATTGAAAACATTTTTATTAGTTATTAAAATGCAAATTTGGGAATTTATTTCTTAAAAGTAATACCGTCCAAATGTAAGTTCGGGGCACTCATTTAGTGGAACAGTAGATTTTCTTATACGACTTGCCAAGTATACTTCATATGAGGATGAATATTTTTATTCAAATTCGCCAGAGAAGTCGGTTCATTGGCGTAGACTTAAGATCGGCTTCACGTGTCCAATAAAACAAAAATAAGCTTAATCCAAAAACAAGATGTTGGTAAACGTTAAAAAGCGCTCAATTGCCTGGTTTACGAAGTCAAGCCTTTAACTGGCATCCAGGGTGTTTAAGTTTTACACCATTTGAATTTTATATTGCACCCCTATTAGGTCTCTATGGAAAACACGGTGTAATGGTCATTTAAAGCACTTGCGCGCTTGCGAATTGAGAGGTTCGGATCGTTACCAACAGACTGATTGACACTACGTTTTCTACCGTCCTTCTGATCTTGGCCGCCCAGATTTTATTTTTTCCAGTATTATACTATTGAAACGTTTTTGATCCATTTTTGAATGAGAGGTATTTAAACTGGAGGCGACTGTCTTATAATCTATTTATATAACCTTAAGGAAAGTTTTTGCATCAAATTAAATCCTGTTTGTCTATAAAGACAAATATCATTAATTTTTTTATAACTTTAACAAAAAGAAAACCAATCAATAAATTTACCAATCATTTATGTATTTTCATTTACAACTTTTGCCAACATTGTCACGACAACTATTTTAATTTTAATGCTAAATCTATCAATATCACAGTCATTGT
Organism: Xylota segnis; assembly: GCA_963583995.1. Taxonomy (NCBI): domain Eukaryota; kingdom Metazoa; phylum Arthropoda; class Insecta; order Diptera; family Syrphidae; genus Xylota; species Xylota segnis. The sequence goes on along the minus strand of OY757236.1, from coordinate 9,682,620 downwards.
GGTTAAATACTTTATAGACTAAAATTGAAAACAATTATTATACTCTCTACTTAAACAATTAACTCACAGTGCACACAATACAATAAAGGTAATTATACATCAATTTGAGTCAGACTCAGCATCCGAGAAATGCAGTCAGATTTATACCTCTCTATCTATAAACGATGGGAATTTCCTCTTTGCGACCATGAGTGATATTTCAACCAGAGCGAATGGAATTTCTCAGATCTATAATAAATAAATTCAAATGACAATTTAATTGTTTCGATTAAATCAAAGTCATATGCGTTGTTAACTTACATCAAAACGGCCGTGTGTCGTCAATGTTTGCACAGAAGTCATCTTCTGTCATTAATCTCTGCCGCATTCCATAACGTTTTCTATTAAGAAAAACAAGAATAAATAAATAAATTAAGTTAATATTGTGTTAACCAATTAAAATTACTTTTTAGTTTGTTGTCATGAAATTAAAAAAGAAAAGAAAAAAAACTGGTTGGAAATAATATTTTGAGTAAAGTCTGATTTTATTTCAGTTCGCGTTTAATCAAACCAGTTATTTCGCGGTTGTATTCATTTAATAACTGAAGCATTCGATGTGATAATGAAAAGAATAAGAAGAAAAATGAACTGAGTTTACTTTCAGTGAAATAGAAAAAGACACATCCAGGTCTACGACGTCTTTACTGATTTCTTGTACCTAACAAAACCAGTTTATTTTTATCATAAAATCATATTCTCATTGAGTACTTGTTTGTATGTACCTACATATCGACTAAACCCTTGGTTATCACTATAAGTTCTGGTAGAGAGGCTCACTAGTATAAACTAAACCTTCTGTATTCAATGAATCTAAAAAAAAATAAATAAATACTTGGGGCAACAGGTCGATGGGACCCAGGGCCTAGCTTCTAGCAACCATTCGTGTTGTGCGTGTTAGATTCTTTATACGAATGGAAAGGGCCTACTGTTTAATGCCGTGTCCGAAGGGCAATTTGTTATTTGAGAAGCTTTCTCAGGACAGTTGAACTCTTGGATGTTTTGGAACGTTTAGGTGTTAGGACTCGAACCCCTTGCTCCATAGTTCAACGTACTAACCACTGAGCCACGGCACCCATCAATGAATCTACCATACATATTATTCCATGTTTAGATTTTAAAACTTACTCTAAATGCGCACGCCATATAACAAGTCCAACATAAATTCCAATCGAAACTAGTGCCAATGCAAATAGCGCTGCTGTTAGAATGACATGTCCTTGCTGCATAAGTTGACCATTTACCTCGATGTTTTCTTCATAGAATTCATTGGTGTCAAAATTTAATGAAGGAGCTCTGTAGAATTTAAAAATAAAAAAATAATAAACAAAATGAAATCGATTATTAAATTCTCTTTCTTACCTGTAACGCTCTTCGATTTCAACGTCTTCTTTTTCGATTTTGCCAGGTTGAAGGATCTCCACTTCGTACTTTAAATTGGTATCAACTATTTCCGCATCTGAATCATCATCAACCTCATCATCATCCTGGTTCTTTGATGATTCCTCATCGATGTGTAACTTACGGAACTCAATTGTTTCGATTTCAGTGGAATTTCCAAGAAGGCTTTTTGTTTCCGCGGATACACTGTTTTTACTCTGAAACGAGATAAAAGATAACACATAACTCGTAAATTTATTTGAATTCACTTAGTGGTGTTTCATTGAAAACAGGTTGAAATAAAATCCACTTAAATCATTTACACTCTGATTAAAAGTTATAAATCAGAAAGAATCCAAAATTTGGAAGAATTTCATTTTGTTTGCCCATTTGTCAGCTATATGTACACTTGTACTTATGTGTGCATATAAGACAAAATATTTATTCTTCGACCCACTTCGCGAAAAAAACGGTAAAATAACACGTCAGTGACTAATGAAAAATAAATAAATCAGGTAAGTAAGCAAAGAATTATTACAGTTTTATAAATTGGAACAACTTGGATGCAATATTTTTTTAAAACCAGTACGTAGTACGCGCTAAGTACGTATAGTTCAAAAGGAAAAATCTTCAAGCATTTAATATCCTTGAAAGCCCAAATTTTCCAAGTCTTTAATATTGACTTGAAGTTTTAAACAATTATAATGTTAAATGGTACAACGTCGAAAAGCAATTGCAAGGACTTTCAGAAGGTAGGCCGAATGCATATAATGAAGTTTATTTGTATCTATGAAGGAAGCATCAAGTAAAAAAAAACAATCAAGTATCAAGTACCAAAGCTAAAATGGGGTGTGGATTTAATCAATGAAGAACGCAAACATCCTGTAAAATTTAATCAATTTAGCCCTCAACTCCAATAGTGTTAAAAATGCGACAGGCAATGATTTTTAGGGACAAGTGTCAAATATTGTCAAATGTCAAATTAACCATGCTCAGATTTTATTTAGGAGGAGGCTCAATCTTATTATGCTGAGCTAATAGACTACTCTGTGTGAAAAAAGAAACACAGATTTGGAACTCCGAAATATCTCAACTAAAATATAAACAAAACATATATAAAAGCTACAATCCGTCTGGAACGGATCCTATGATACTCTATCCTCCGTATTACGTAGCCCTAATGAAGTGGATGTGGCCGTAAGGAATTTTTGTTTTTAATAGAAACGTCATCTAAAAGTGAGTCTGGCCAAAACGGATATATGGGTGAAGTTATGAAAAAGTGGGCGTGGTAGTGGGTGGATTTTAAAATTTTATACACTTCTATTCCCATATATGAAATTCAATCCTACTAGTTATTAGGTGACATACGTACGGACGGACATGGCTCATTAGCTTTCGCTATTAATACTGATCCCGAAAAAACATTGTGTTCATTTTTTATAGAGTATATCTTGATTATTTCTCTAAATATGTTACAAACTATGTATCAAACTTAATATACCCTTAGGATAGGGTACAAAAACAGTCCTGGTACATGTGCTCCGGAGAAGGACGTTTGATGAAGAGTTATATCTTTTTAACGATATAAGAAGTGATCAGGCCAATGAATTTCATGAAGGTTATCATTGGCGATGAATAGAAATGTGAAGAATGACTGAAAGTCATAAACGATCAAGTCTCTGCTCTATACAAAGGCTGAAACTATAGGCAGACGTAGATGAATCGATGCAGGCATAACAGCCGGTATTGGTTTCCACAACTTTTAAATAATATTGCCTTTTGATAAAAGGACTAGAGGATAGTAGGTAGGCATGTTTGTGCTTTAACAATATACATACATAAATAGGTAGTTAGGATTGCATATGTGCTGTTGAAAGGGTGACTATTACCTTATTCCTTATTACTAGGTACGTATTCCTCATACACAATCTCTTATAAATTAAAACACTTTTCGGCAACTTTGCGTGTGTTTATTTACTAGGGTGGAGCTCTATCACAAATTCCTTCTAATTAAAAATTCAATAACTTCATTCTTAAAGCATTGATTGTGAAAATAATAAAAAAAAAAAAGATCATGTGGAAACAGCACATCACAGCTTATTTTCATATTCTAACACGAAAACCCCCTAAACATTAATTAACTGCCTATATCTAATTAATTACTTCTTAAAAGTTAAATAGTGCTAATAAGATATTTATTTATTTCACAACTAAGAAAACAGGGAATGCAATATATTATGACCACATTAGCAACTTTTTTTCTGTTAAATTATATCCACCGGAAATCTCATTAATTCTTCATTTAGCAGAGACCCGTGTGCCGTGTGCCAACTACTGGTAACATGGCGTACTATCATGCCTATGTAGAAAATCAAAAAAAAAAAAATCAAAATATTGATTTAAGCCACTTGTGTCTGGTGCTATTCCTTTAGTTAAATATTTCCCACATCAAGGTCATCATCTGCACCCACTTCTACTACTTATTTTGCTTTTATCCGACCTAGATCGAGGTTAAATTAGTAAAATGATTAATAAGCATATTCGCCTTACAAATGAGCAAAACAAGTGGTAACAACATCAACATTGTTGCCTGCAACTGGGCAAGGTGAAGTGCGTTTTTTCGTGACATGTACTATACCTTGTATGACATCCAATTATTCATGTAGATTAGTTTGTCAGGTTAAAGAAAACTCATAAAAATTCCCAAGTTAATCATACAATTAACACCTCTTGATGGAAACTGATTTTCTGACAAATTTACTCCAATCTATTGAGCCAGTTGACTCACATGTGTGATGTTTACCTGTTTACAGACAACCTCTCATTTACATATGTAGTATTGTATTAAAACGACTCCAGTCGGAAGTCATGAAATCCGAAAGCCAGTTAGTTACCAGTATTCGGGGGAATTACATAGGAGATTCCGGTGACGCATTTCACTCGTCATACGTTTTTCGTCACTAAAAAACCGCGTCTTCTTTTATTTTTATCCATCAAACTGTTTCTAGTTCCTATATGATGGAATTGAACTTATGCTATGACTAATGGACTAGGTACTTAACAAAATCGGATATTGCGGCACTGTTGTGAGAATACCAATTAGCAATGTCGGTTAAAAAGACGCTAATTAAATGAACAAATGAACGGAGTCATGCTCATGTCATTTAGATTAAATGTTGGATATAAATGCATCAAATGATGCTATTTTGAAATTCAAGTCGCGATTTGAAATTGTCGATGAATATCTTTATGTGATTTTCGGAACTTCTTTTTGAAAAAAAAAAATTTCTCCGTTTCCAAACGTACGTCAAACGTACATAAATAACTTTCTACTAATAAAAACGATAAATAAATCATGGTCATGTGACATTAAATTATCTAACTGTCGATTTCTTTTATATCGTTCGAATACTAGTGTATTGTAGTGTATACAATTTGAAACCTATGACTAACATCCGAGAGTACAATTGTCATGATAACTATTACAAAAATAATTTTTAAATTTAAATCGACAAAGGAAACTATATCAAGCATATACCGGTACCTATTTACTTGTTATAGAATTCCTTAGACAGATCATTAGTTGTGGACTTGGAAAAGCAAGGGCAGTTCAGAAGGTACCTCAAAACGACCCCTGATTCTTGTTTTTTTGTTTGTATCTTGGCTCAGTAACAGTTCAACTATAAAGGGTGATCTCTGTATGTGATAGTTACTTTTCTAAATTGCTATAAAGAAATTCATGTAATTTTTTTTTTGAGTTTATAGTTTCTCTCCTAAAAGGGAGAAAAATATGTTTTCTCGGTGTTTCTCAAGATTTTGCTAAATTATGATACGAAAGCTGGACGTTAAGGGCGGCCTGTTGGTTTCTTTTTGAAAAAGACTAAAAAACACTGTTCAATATTTTTCAATATTATTTGATTTAAATGAATACCTCGACAAGCTTGGCAGTAGGCCTTTCAATTTTTAAAAACTTTTTCGATGTTTTCGTGCCTTATATTAGGAATAGCTTGACCCTTATTGTTCTTGAGTGATTGAACCGTGTCTAAATTGTTCGCATAGCAACGATTACTAGATATACCGATACCGTACAAAATAAAAAGTTCAACGGAAACAGACAGATGGCCAACCCTTTACATTTTTCTTTGAATTTTACTACTTACCAGGGATGTTGATGTGTTGTTTTCCTTAATTTCATTTAGTGGATTGGTTGACACTGTAAAAAGAAAAAGATTTTCTATTACATATTGATTTTACAAGCATAGTAAAATTGGAGAAGCTGCAATCTTTAATGGTGGTCAATGCCCTCGGGTAATGGTGTTTCCAAGTTTGTAAACCATCGGCATTGAAGTGATAATACTTCATTTAAGCCCTGGTTTATGCTAAATTATAGCCTATAGCTCCATAACCTAACTTATTTAATATTTACAAGCACTTAAAAAAATAATACCAGCCGCCGATCTGGAACTATCTGTCATGCTAAAATTAGGCACACGACATTGACATTATTGGCACAAAAATCCGCTTATGTCATAAACAAGCTAAAGCTTGCTTGCTTCAGTAAAGTAAACCAAACCTTTCAGGATTACTTCGAACACTTCGAATTAGTAATTTGTGGTTCATACATAAATTTGCCTCCCATAACATTTTTCGAATCTGTCAACATTACACAGGGTGTAATCAAGGTGTTCCTAAGGTGATTCGCTAATAACTTTGAGTGCAAATTCTTTTGTTTTTTTTTTAATTCCTGTAGGATTGGGTCTAAAACATCGATGTTCAACGACCTGTTTGTGCTATAGAGCCATCTGAAAGGCCAAACTCCTTTATTTTGAACTCCAAGCAGCCTATCAAGATCTACTTATATAGCGCGGGCTTTTTTGTCTTCTTCCTCTAAAGCTTACATCTCCCGACTGTGGTTCAAATTCAGTTTCTGGACTCCAAATTGTTTTCGCTCGAACTGCGCCGGTGGATATGAAATTTATCAATGTGGCGTGTTTTTAAAATGTCTTAAACAGAATATAAATGACAACTTCAAATTTAGAACACCATTTCGTAGACTTTGATATGAATTTTGCACCTACGAGTAGTGGAGATACCTGTAAAGCCTCAAGCCTTACACGGTTTTGCTATGTCGCCTTGTCTGAGAATAGTTCCGTCATACAGACACTTTGTACATTCCCAGCCCAGAAGTATATGTATAACAACAAAAAAAAAACCGCCAAGATCATTTTCTCGGAAATATGAACACATTAAATGTTAATTTAATTCCATACATTTGTCGTAATGTATAAGTGAAAGGAAAATTCTACAAACATTTTCTTCCGAGAAAAAAATAAATTTTTATTGTTGTATAATTGTATAAACTTGTATTCGTTTGCAATATCCAGTAATAAGATAGAAAATTAATTATCGTGGAATTAAGTAAATGCACGCTAGCGTACAACGCATGCAATTTTTTCAGTTAATTTATTTACTTGCAAATTCTAGACTAGACTATGCATACGATCTGATTTAAGTAATCTGTTTCCATTACATAATTCTAGAGATGTCAGTATATCATGATCTAGAGTGAATTTAATCAAAGTTAAAATTGCACAAGTTACAATCACTGTTACTGAATCAATTCGTGAGTCATAAGGTAACAAATTCATCACGAAAATACCCGGTTAATTTTCGCAAACGATTACGTATGTACGTAATGTATGTATGTATGTTCAACTTGATTTACAATTTCCCTAAACCACTTCCTAAGCAGTATAAACAACAGGGTGTAGAAATTTTCATTTGCTTCCATTGCTTGTTGTTATTGTAAATATTGACTGTCTTAAGATTTATGTTATTCGTTCTTGAAAAACAGAGTGATTAAGTTGTCAGAAATGTCTGCGGTAAAACATTTAACTTGTACTATTTTCTTTGGTGCATTCATTTAATTGCCTATATCGACGGTATATCACATTTATTCATTTGAGATTTGTACCTCCTTCTGTTTATGAATATTGAATAAAAATATGCTCATTTGCTATGTTCGTAGTAGCCAACAAATTCACGTGAAAGAAATCAACAAAATCTTTGTTCTTGAACAATTCCACAAAAAAAATTAACTTTTTCCTGAAATAATTTGTCAATGATTTTGGGGCAAACAAAAATTTAGGGCCAGATTTCCCGACCGACCCACGCCAACTAGTCAAATCCAAAGACATGTAGCCGCGCACCTCGAAGGGACGAGAACAACACACGACAGAGAGGCACCGATCGCCGCTGTGGCTGGACACCATGGGTAATATAGTTTCTGTGACTGGTAATTGATACACAACCATTATCAACGAGCTTTTACTGTCCCAAATTGATGACTTGGAAATGCAGGACATGTGGTTCCAATAGGACGGCGCAACCACAAACACAGTTCGCTTTTAAAGTACTTTCGCCTCCTACTTTTGTTCTTGAACAAAACATTTGAAGAAATGATTAACCTTTTTTCCGGTTTGTCTATCAGACAGTGTCCTATGAGTATGTAGCTGATCTGTGATCGCTAACCCGGCAATACGTTTTGGTTTAATTTAAGCCAGATTTATGTTGATATATGCATCTATGATATATGCATCTATCTTACGATTAGAAAGCGTCCAGCAATAAGAGCATGATTCCAGCTACTAAATTGACGCTCGGCTGTCAACAATGTCTAATATTCCTGATATTTATTGCATAACATTTTACTCAGGACAAGGTTTCATTGATCGCCATAATTTCCGTCTAAAAAACGCCTTCAGTGGTTTAGGAGGAGAAAGGAGATGATCTGATGTGCATGTTAGTGTTAATGTGAATAGCAGAACTTAGGACATTCCAAAACCTACTTAAGAAATGTCAAATCTACGGACTCTACCGTTACTACCAATAAAAGAAGTAAAAGACCAAATTATGAGGCGTGTTCTGAGCAACTGAGGTATATTTAAGGAAATAGCTCATATGATAAGGAAGAATGTTTTTGATCACAACGAAACCACACTATCAACAGCAACAATGAATCAACGGTAGGTATTTAGGAACAACTTACTTAAACACTATCTACCAGATAAGATTATATGGCTAACAAACGCGGTCTATTCCGCACTATTTCTATGAATGACGATCAAATTATCTGTAGTATGTGCAATATGGTACGAACAAAGATTCAACTAAGTACTTATATACTTCTTAGCTATTTATCAACAAACTAAGTATATGCAAATACTGAAATTCCTTGAATTCCATTCTTCCGATGAATCTGCAGCATATTTTCGGTAACTCATTTTATTGTATCTCATTCCGTAACTGAGATTGTGTGTGCGATATGATTTTGATAGCAGTTCTTCGAAACAATAAGCAATTTGTTTGCTTTTATTTAATTGAACGTGAATCATCGCGCGCAATAGATGCTCTAATAGGTGAACTTAGTTTTACGATCCACACTGCTTACTCATTCCTTTCACTTTTTGTCTACCCCTGTTTCATTTACCATCAGTTTATTTGCAAGATTTATAGTACATAATAATTTATTTTAAATTAAATACATTTTCGACATATGGCCTTCTTCTTATTTGTTTCCCCGCACCTCCTTCATGAAATGGTTTTTTTTCTGGTGTGTTAACTCTAATCATGCCTTGCCTACACTATTTGCGACTTCCAATGCAAATATCTTATCTCACGTTTCTTTATTTTTTGGATTAAGCTTTCAAACGGCAGTAGGTAACTGAATTTCCTCAAATTTTACGCAAATATTTGCACCAGATAGGTTTGAAAGACACCAAACGTTAACTCACTGATTTGTGAGGACTTTTGCATAATTGACCGTGAGATTTGCATGAAATGGTGAATTCTCCTAAAGTCCATTCATTGCTTACTATACTCACTATTTATAGATATAATATCAAGAAGATGTCATGGTTTAACGATGAGCTACTGCTTGGCATACAAAATATAGCTTTACTTTTTATTATCTTACCTTAAAATTATTGGCCACTTTTGACCAACAATTCGCCTCGAATAAATAAGCAAAACAAAACAAAATCCACCGGCAAAAGTTGGCAAATGTGATGTGAGCCCATGAGACGTGACCTACAGCAAAAACAATGGAATTCTTCACTTTTAAAAACGAAAAAAGATTAAAACAAAAAAAACTTGGCTACCTGATGGAATTCATTTAATTTTCCCTTGAAAAGTATAAACTATTGGCATTCCTCACTAATCGATGTCAACTGGTTCCTTTACAAGTAGAATAATGCCATCATTTAGTGACTCCGCGGCAATGAGTATTTACAAATAATGAGATCAGTGGTCTATCATTTAAAGGATAGGATCAGTTAAGATCAGAAAAAATAAATCTGTTGAACTCTACCCAATTTAAGCCATGAACGAAATTAGAACTGATTTCGACGATTTTTGTTAGATAATTTTGAATAACAATCGTAATGTGAAAATTGTCGTAAAGGGTTATCTTGACCTAGTAAAGTGTCTGTCAGTTCAACTTTATTAGATCCTGTAACATACGGTGTAGGATTATTTGGGAAAGTGGCAAAGCTAACTACGAAAAATCGAAACTGAACTATACCACGATCGACCATACAGCCGCGACCACGATCACTGCGACTTATATGTGAATATTCAGACATAAAAAACCAATAACTTAGATAAACTGTAAACAACAATTTGCTAACATGTTCACAGTCCCATGAATCATATAAGTATGATACAAACAAGCGTGAGAGTATCTTGTTCTCAAACGCCTATCAATTATAAGCTTAGGGTAGTTTAGGGACTCTGTCATGCATAACGAGGCTAGATAGAGAGCAGATTAGTTAACAAAATTTACAACCAACAGAAAATGGAAGAAAAACAATGTACGTAAACTTTATGTTTAATAACTGCACAGACTTAAAAAAAAACATGGTTCACACGTGTTACGTTTCAGATATTGATTTTAAGCTCAATCCTTGATCGCAAAGTTAGGAGGTATAAACCTTCTTATACTTTTTTTTCGGAAACAATATAGTATGCCGTCTATGATGATAGAATATGTACACTTCAACCAAACTTAAAATCGTTACAGCCCGATTTTGTATTGAAATCAGTAAAGTAATTTAAATTTTCAATTATGGGCCCATGGAGCATATACAACAAGCTTGAAGGAAATTCTTTCAGTTGTTTAAGCTGCAGTTCCCTTCATTTTTATGATTTCAAATCCTACGATTTCGCTGCGAATTATGGACATATAGTTCAACGTACGTGTAAAGACTGGCAGATAAATGGTAAGACTTTTTTTTAATTTCACCATCATATTTATAATTAATTGAAACCTCGAGGTCGATTTATTCAGGAATCCACAGAAATAATCTTCAAAAGCCCCAAGAAAATTAAAGAATCGAAATAAAAGACAATTTCAGATCCTATAACCTATAGAGAAACTCTTGACAGATCTTGTAAATCCCAACTGCAATACATTATATGAGTCTAGAGAACTATCTTAAAACTCCTATCTCGGAAGACGAAATGTATGTTCTATAAAACTTTGATCCTGCCAGTTCTACTATATGGAGCCGATTGCTGGACGATAAGCGGGAAAGCAGAGCACATTTTGGGCACTTTCGAAAGAAAAATTCTTCGTCGAATTTTCGGTCCCATATGCGAGGAGGGCGAATGGAGGAGAACATATAACCGCGAACTCTATGAGCTGTAGCAAGATGTGGATGTAGTCCAAAAAGCCAAAATACGTCGACTACACTGGCTCGGCCACATCCAGCGAATGGACAATAATGCTCCAGCAAAGAGGAGCTTCGACTCACAGCCCCCAGGTAAGTAAAAGAACTATGTATCTTAGTCATACAAATCCAATGTAAAAATTAGGTACGTATGTATATACTTCCTACATATTTAGGTATATAAAATACCTTAACATCATGACTCGTATTTAGTCCAGAATAGGATAAAGGCATTCGAAATATTCTTCTATCTGCACAAAGAAGTCTATAGACAACGAATCTGTTCAACTAAAATATCCATCGCAAAGGAATTCTAGAGCATCCAGATGTACAAGCACTTTAAAAAAAAACCATTAAATGCAAAACAAGTCCTTGTGTGTCCTTGGTTGGATTTTCTTGTACGTACAAAAATAAATTGACTGGATACATTAAAGTTCTTTTATTCTTCCTCTTGTTTTTATTGGAGTTACTAATTATTCTTACCAATAAAAAAAAAAGATAAAAACTTTTAATAAGATTTAACAATTTGGAATCCATTAGCTATGCTAAATGAGCAGAATAAAACAAATAAGTCTTATTGCAAGAATAAACAATGAATTAAAAAACTGGAAACAGAAATTCGCAAAAAAAAAAACAAAAATAACTTAGTAACTAAAAACCAGTTCGTAACTGTTATCAAACATCGTCAACATCACAAACTTGTTTTTCTTTTTTTTACCTAAAATTCGTTTTAACGGTGCAGAATAATGCTATATCTCTGTGAAAGGAATTTCAAGAACCACTTACCAATGGCAATAGTCAATGCCGATATCAAAAGTATCTCCAGTATGTTCCAACTCATTTTGAATATTTTTTTTTTATCGTAAATGTTCAGTGAATTATTTTTTGTTATCGATTTCACGGTTCTTATCACGGTCTTATCACTTGAGGAATTAATAAGTTCTAATTTTACAATATACACACCAAATTGATAAACTGTGTTAAATTTTTTTTCATGAAAAAAAAAGAATCAAAACGATTTAAAATCTGTCACGTAGTTTTGTAGAATTTTAAATGATACACGAACTCACGTTTTAATAGTTGACTTTCGAGTTGATTACACGATTTAGCACACAAAAATAAGTAAATATTTCTGTTTTTTTTTTCTATCTTTTTTTACTGGTATCCAAGAGATACTTTTCGTTTCCTCCGTGTACGTTACACCTTTTTAAACAGCAACACCTAACTGAAATGATCTTTTTACCTGAGTCGAGTCATGGGCTTGCAAAGCTTTCGATTTCTGTACTCTCTTTGAAGCTAAAAGTTTATCAAAGCATTTCTGTTCTGAGAGAATCATGCGGACTCTACTACAGGGTGATTAAAATCTTCGTGTGGGTGGTTTTATCTCATACACGAGAAAATTAGTGGATGTGTTGTAAAGGCAAATGTAGTATCTCTAAGCACAATACCGAGGAAATTGATGTTTACAGTGGGGAAGGTGTAAATATTTTGTACTTATGAGTTGTTTGATAAAGTTAAACAAAAATTTCTGTCAGACGAAGTGTGATTTAAAGACCTGCAGACAATATTGTAATTCAAATGTTGCAACTTTAAACGTGACCTTAGGGTACCGTACGGTTGTATTGTTTTTGACAAGTAAATCTAGATGATTTTAAAATCAAAGTCTATCTTAGCTTGCTGACTTCGTTCTGCATCAACCACTTGACGACAAGAGAGATTCCCTTCTACATTTACCCTTTTACACATTTTGATGTTTTATTACGACTTCTAAAGGTGAATAACCGGGACTCTTCTTATACAAATTTTATATGTTTTTATCAGTGTGAGTAATATTTTCGTGACCCAGGAAAAAGCAAGATAATTTATATTTGAGATCTATCTGCTACACGTTTAATCATTGCGTTTATTAATTTTTGTTTGTTTTTATTTTACAATTGTAATTGAAAAGTATACAAATACATTTATACATACATATGTACATACAGATATAGAAAACCGACTGTCATTTAATTGTAAAAAATTCTCTGCTATTCGGAACATTTTTCATTTCCGATTAAACGAGTTTTCCGGATTAAAGGACTTTTACTGAATTCCGTTTAAAACTTCCAGTTTATTAAGATAACAAGATTTAACCTACTACTGAACTACAATAGAAAATGAATTGTCGTCACATAACTCCTCTTCCTAAGGTTTTTGGGTCAAATGGGCGAAACTGAATGAAAGACTGGAACAAAAGAACGCAGGGAAGGGAACTGAACGCGATATTTGAGTACAAAATGTATGGATCACTAGATTATTTGTTGATGTATTGCATCAAATGAAGCCTATTTAGGAGGAGAGGAAAACAAAATTTTGTTTATTAATGGATTTGTGTTGTTTCTATTAACTCAGTCTCGCTCATAGCAACCTACTAAATCAAAGACGCTCCTCAGCACTCCGTACAACGTATCGATTATAGTTGACTCGCGTAGTCACAGTTTTTAAAGAAAGATTTTCCGAATACTCTTGTTCTGGACCTGGAAATAAAGGAATGCCTCTGGGGGGGACAAAGCCGTCAGGTTATTGGAAAAGATGACCCCACCAGGAAATTGTTCACTTTAATCAGAGTTGTTTTGCTATAAACGACCTCTTTGAAGTGCAATTGTACTCAGACTCTGGAGGTCTGTACATGGTATCGAAGACCTTTGCCAAGTCAATCTGCCAAGCATCTGTACATTTATTCTTCTTGAATTACATTGGACATCCGACAACAGTTTAAGGTCAGCATGTAGGGTAGCATTACCTGCCTTTAATCGGAAACATGCTGCAGTCAATAAAATTCCATAAAATTAAAAAAAAAAGTCGACCTTTGTCAGGTGTGGGGTTCGAACCCACGCTCCCTCTCGGGAACCAGAGCTTAAATCTGGCGCCTTAGACCGCTCGGCCAACCTGACTACATTTCCAATCATAACAAAATATCATATACAACTGTCAGGTTAAAATCTTTGCTACAAAATCAATATTATAACAGTTTTATGGTTGCATTTGCTTTATCACTTCTCTTTTTATGCATAGATCATCTTTTAAATAAATACTTTTAATTATAGAATAGAATATTTATAAAGTGCTCTTTGCTCTCATTTATTTCAATGAATAGAAGAAAAATGTGTGTTCGTATGGCAGTATGCTAAATTGGGTTTACATTTGTACAAACATAATTATCTAATACACGAGCCATAATGTTATTTGGAGAGTACTAAATTGACATTTTATGTAAACGCTAATTTGTAAAAACTTTTTGAATTGTTCCTCACCTACTGAATAAAAAAGGTGTATTTGTCTATCTTTCATGCCACGTCGATGTGTAGTTTATCTTGGTTAATGGTTTCTTTAGTTGAAGAACGCAATGTAATTTTAACTACTCTTCTAAATAGAGCACTCTTAGACGAACCCCAAATTGAGTCTTGTACAGAAATACGTTTTATTGGGGCGAGATAAGAAAGATTACAACGGAAGCACAAGCAATGTTGGTGGCTTATTGAACAAGAGGGACTTTTAAGTGCATTTTAATATTGTTTTTTGTTACTGTCTCTTACCTAACAAAACCGAATGGACTCAACAAGAGATCCTGTACCACGAGTCAATTTTTACGGATGGATCCAAAACTAAGGACCGAGTGGAAGCCAGAGCCAGTGTCTTTCAAGCCGAAATCTATGCCATCAGTCCAGCAGCTGACTGGCTGACGACTAATTCAATATCAGCGTCGGATATAGTCATATACATCGACAGTCTCGCATCCAGCATTATGAGATCAAAGGCAGTGGAAGGCTGCCGTGTATCTCTTAACGAGATAGCTGGACAGTATAACCTCACCCTTAGCTGGGTACCAGGTCACTGTGATATTTCGGGAAAATGCGAAGCTGACGCATTGGCTAGAAGAGGTTCCTCTGGTCTAAATAGCATATACGTCACCGACATCGAGGCGCCTACGTCGTATGCTAAATTCCTGATACACGCCGAAGCAGTAAGAGTGACCGTTCAGAATTGGCTAGAAATGGCTTTTTCATAAAAAGGAGCGGATGGTTCCAGGAGTAAGATGTGACCCACCCACCTTACTAAACGGCAGTACAATGGACCTTCTCTGGTCTAAGTGCATCCTCATCGAGGGCCGGTCTAAACCAACCAACCATCTTACTGTCTCTGTAAAAGAAAACCTATTTACAACTAATTACGTTTAAGAGTTAGTAGACTTAGGTATTTTTGAGGTAGTTTAAGACAGGCATACGTTTTTTTATAAAATTAACACAAAAAATTTCCATTCACAAAGTTTCTATATAATAGCGCGGCACTCTATCGAGTTAATCGTTAGACGGATCTCGGCTTTACGGACTGCTGCTACATCTGCTTGAAATACGCTACAGTGGTCCGTCAATCGTGTGGTGATGCACAAATCTAGTGTCCTGGAGTAAACTCATGTTTCATTTAGAATTTCAACCGATTCCCCAGCACTACTTGGCGTTGAAATCTAGATAGGGGACAATATAGTCCGAATTACTAAGAATAGTGTTATGGCCGTTGATTATCACATATTTGCTATCGTTTCTGTTTGACACCACCAATTTGGACTATTAAAAGTGTGATTAGTAACTATCGTTTTAGAGGCATCCCAAATTCTCCCTCTTCCAATCCTTTCTACATTAACGTTATTATTCAAGTTTAAAACAAATATTTAATATTTTTCCTTTAGCAACCTTTAGTGTGTAGTAAATATACAATATACAACATTAACTAGAAACCAAACAACTATAAATAGAAATCATTTATTTTATTATCATTTAATTTTACATAGTATGCATACATCAATATATAATTATTATTTTTCTTCCATGCTTCAATAATTTTATCCTCTTCGAATATTTATAGAAATTTATTCAAACACCGTAAAATTTAAAACATAAGAGATGCAATTTGTTACTATATTTTCTTTTTCATACATAAATTATAAATTTTCTTTCTATTTTCCATAAATTATTTGAAACTAGTATAATTTAATCGTATATTTAATTTGTTTTTTAAAACATTTTCTTTCGAAAAATGGAAACATTAATATTTGCCAGAGCAATTTTAATTATTTTTTTTGTATATAAATGCACATAAATTTGATATTGAAAACACATTGGAATGTTTTACGGAATACAATTTAAATGTCAATACTGTATTGTTAATAATCAGTTGATACATATTTTAAATTTTATATAAATCTACTCTTATATAAAAGTTAGTTGGTAATTTTTTTGATTTTTTTTTGTTTCAGTTGGAAATTCGTAAATAAAAGAAAGAAAAATAACATTAAACTGGTCGAAATGGTATAAATTTGGGAACTAAAAGGCACTTTAACTGGATATATGTATTATGTGTATCGATTTTATTTTAATATCTGTTTGTTTTTTTTTTAAGAAATGGTATAATATTCAAAATTCGTAGTCGATTTGAAACGCAAAGTAAAAACGAAAGTCCATCAGGTGGCAGCTGCCATTTAAGTTTAATGGTGATTGTTAGCACCTAAGTTTTTGTACGGTTTGCCACCATTACGTTCCCATTCTCGATTGAATTCGTGTTCTAGGATTTCGGCACCACGTTTGCGGGTAAGACCGGTCTCTTCTAAGCTCAATTCACACATTTGCATGTCATCAACTCCTAAATAATTTAAATTTAAATCAATCACTTAGAGTTCTATTTGAATTTTTAAATGTGAAGCTTACCAGCTACCAATAGAATTGGAGCCTTGTCAGCATGCAATTCCATTTGGCGGGCAATCCACTGACCATCAAAGTGAGCATACCAGAGACCACGTTTTGCTGGAATTGACATTCAATTGTATAAAGTAATTTTTATGATTATGGAAACTTACTGTTTTCCGGCGCGTTGGCGCGCATAAATGGAATCCGGAAGTAGCGATGCTGGGCAGTTGTAATTTCTTGCTTGGGCTGTACTAATGGGGGAGCTTTAAATGCTTTAAGAAAATCAAATTTATTAATTTTAACTACAAAAAAACATTTTATAGACCTACCTGCTTCCATAACACTCTTTGGAGCTCGTTCATTTTCATCCATGGTGGTGCGTTTGCGGTTCTTTGCTTTCCAGGCATGATATACCTTCAAGCGGCGATGGAACTCATGTCGGCAAGCCTGGAAAAAGTTTTGATAATAGATCACATATAGTACTATAAAAATATTCATGATTTTGGGTAACTAAATATGACATTGATAAGTCTGGGCAATATTTACCTCAAGCAATTCAATATCACAGGAAGTGTTAATGGCGTCACGCAATTCAGAATACTTCCACTTTGACAAATCGTATTTCTGTTTGCCCAAGAGTTGCTGTTGAGCGCGAACATTTTCTGACCTAAAGATATTAAAAAACGAAATTACAAGTTACAAATAGAAACATAAACTTAAAATGAATAAAAATACACAGCCATGGATTCTCTATTTTAAAATAATTTATAAAGCAAAATTGACCATTTTACTATTTAACTTATTCGTTGAAATACAAAAGTTAGGCAAAATATCTGTTTCTTGATTGAAACTTTGTAGTTAAGTGCGACTTTTCATGAACAGACATTACTTAATAACTTACATAACTACGGAAAAAACATTTTTGTGCCATAAGACATATTCCAAATTTCAAAACTTCACTGCAGTTATATGTACAAAGAATCGCTGGAAGCTTATACATATGTATGTCCAGTATACATACATATGTTTTATATATTGTTCTTATAATAGGTTTCCGAGTAAACAAAATTATTTTGCCATTTGTTCTTTTTGTTTCGTTTAATACTTCATTTCATTTATACGCTCACATAAAATTAGATGATTTACAAACCCCGGTCATACGAAAACTTTCATTGCATTCCATGGCTCATACGTTATCTCTCATGACAACATAAAAATGGTACTAAATCTTTGCCCATTGTTTTTCATAAGTTGTCCATGGCTGTGCATTTGTGCATTGTAACAGTTTAATATTTTTATTGTTAACTTTATAATCTATGTATTTACGCTATGTACAGAATTTGTTTTTTATAATTTGTACATGATATATTTAATTTATAACTTGTATAGTGCATTATTCGCTTTGCATACCATCACCTGGTATATTTATATATTTTACACTAACTACGATGATTTAGTGTAGATTAAAAGATAGTTTTTGCAGAAAATCCTACAGAAAATGGTAAATACAGTGTAAATGAATTGTATGGTGACTTCTTTTGAGATGATGATAATTCTACAAAAAAAAAAATGAGGAAACAATAAGGAAACTATTTCAGAATGACGAATACTTTTTAAAGCAAATAATAAAACCAGTTGAAGCTTGTAGTGAAAACTTCTAGTATGTGGTTATCCTATCTGTAACTTACTTATGGTGGAATCGCGATGCAAAAGTTGTCACACCTCTTGTAAAACTGAGAAAAATCGAAATGTTAATTCGAAACTCATTGTTTAACAATTCGAATAATTTAATTTTTAAAGACGAAAACAAAAACAAAAATATTTGAAATAATTTAAACAGAAAGAATTCAATAATCAAACAAAAATAAAACACAGATAAAAGGACAAAAGATAATACGTGTTTTCGTTTAACTTTGGTAGTGCTCAGTAGCGTTGCTCAGAAGGAATTAGAAAAAAGTCCAATGGATGAGATTTCTAACATGTCAGGTAAGCGTTAAGCATCCAATATTGTATTACGAGGAAGAAAATATTTGGAAGAGACGACCATTGTTTGTGTACATAAAGACAAAGCGTTAGTGCTGTAGAGTGTCAAGTTTTGACGTTATGTTACGCTCATCCCATGTTATCATGTTCTTCTTTGGGTATGTTATTACATACCTGTGGTATAACAGAATAGAATCAGGAATTAAAGATGATAGTACACAACACTAATTACACTAATTAGGCAAATATACCTTATTGACAAAATTTCAAACCAGCTAATATCTGATCTTAATGATTTGTTCGATTTAAGGTGACATGAAGCAAAAAGACGTTTTTTACTTAAACATAATACACAACACGAATAAGAAAACACATTCAAATGGCGAATAGAAGGTACTCAAAGCCTCAATTAAGAGTAATACAAACAAATGTACAGATTAGGTACAAAACGAAAACATTATATCCAAGAGTAACATCTCAACGGACTCTCAGGCAGGGACTCTTCACGGGCCGGGAGCCCGTTAAGTAAGTAAGTAACATCTCAACGAACCGAAAAAATTAATTACACTTTAACATAGACTTAAAGTTATCCTAGTCACACTCAGGAACAATTTTAAAATATGGATTTATTACTTCTGTGCGACTTTAGTACATAAAAGGTGACTACATTCTAAAGAAACCTATTCTGAAATTATGAATTCCGAATGGAAGACCGTATACAAGTTCTTAGTTAAAGTGATTGGTTGAAAAAAAATTAAAATTCATCTCATCTCCTTATCATCTTTACAGGAAGTCACAAATTTACCTACACATGCCCCCACTCAAGAACACCCTGCAATTTTTTTCCTTTTTCTATACAAATGAATAAAAAATATTTCACGAATTCTAAACTAAACTTGTCATTGTTAGTTCTTTTTAAGTTTTTATTTTACTACAAGCAATACGCGTACGTATAAGTCGGTTGTTAATATTCAATCCCAAAATGTTATGTTAGAAAACAATAAAAATAAAGAAAAAAAAAACATTCCCTGTAAAGAAATTTAGAGTAAAAACCGTGTGCTGTACCTGATCAGTTTGTTTGGCCCCATGGACGAAACTTCGCTTTGACCACTGAGAGAAAGAAATGTTAAATAAAACAAAATGAGAAAATTTTCTTTTATACAATAAATAAATTCAGAGAACAAACTAAATGGAAAAAATAATTAAATAAAATTTACAAAAGAACAGACACAAAATAAAAAAAACAAAATAATAATAGAAAGAAACAAAAATGTGCTCTACCATGAACAACAAATAAATAAATAAAGAATAAAAATAAAATTAAACGAAATAATAATATGTACAAACCAAAACCCAAATCGATAACCACACATACTTCCTGATCACGGGCGGGCTATCCTCCACCTGACCATTAGATTCATTGGCCAATCGCAAAGCTAATTCATGATCACGACGTTCTTGTTCCAATTGTTGACGATACTTGGCATCTTCTTCGGCTTCTTTTTGCAATTGAGCTTGCAAGGCTAATGCCGCTCTGCGATCCTCTTCCTCTTGTTTCAGTCGTTTAACTTCTTCCGCCTTTCGACGTGCCTCCATTTCGGCTTTACTGTTAAAGAAAAATATATTAGAAACAAGGAGTGAATAGATTTTTTTTGGATCAGTTACAGTTTCTTATTCTCCTCATCCTCACGCTTCTTGCGCTCTTCTTCCTCTCTTGCACGACGTTCAGCTTCAAGCGCTTCTTGAACTTTCTTGAGTCTTTCCTGTTCCTCTGCTTGTTTTTGTTCCTAAAAATTTAAGTTATAATAAAATATTACTGAACTTAAAAAAAAAGATTACCTTTAGTTTACTGTTGAGTGCGACTGTAAGTTTGTTCATATTGCGGATGATTCTGTTGAATAACTCATCGATTTCCTGTGGTGGGATCTTCGGATTTGCCTAAATCATACAACCAAGTCAATAGTAGTTTCTTTAATTTGAACTCCTGCGTAAGATCTTACCTTGATAGTTTTAATTGCGTCATCAATCTGTGCTTCAATACAATACACTTCATTGATGATACCCTCTTTACCATCCTTCAGTTGTTTAGCAATATCGATCGTTTTTGTGGCGCTCGAACGAATGTTGTTAATCTTAGCTACTCCCAGGACTCTAGGTCGATGCTGTTTCCTTGCCAAATATCCACGAACCACCTTTTGTATAAGAAGTACACACTTGTTGCGGTAACGTATACGATTCTTCACTGTAGAAAGGTACATTCAAATTAAATCACTTGTAGAATAATAGAATTGCTAAAAACGTACGCTTTATAACACAAACAGCTCCTAACGCCGACTTCACCCATCGCGATCGTATTAACCATTTTTTGACCTTCGCGACAATAGCCTTCAAATTTTCCGGATCGGATTTCATAATTCGATCGAATTCTATGAACTTTCCTGGCCGGAAGAACACTCTTGTTATGCCAAACTTAAAGTCTTTGGAACTCAAATTCAACGATTGCAACATAGCTTCACAGAAAGTACGTGGTTGGAGTCTGGCTAACTCTGGTGGAAGGTAAGACTTGTACATATTGTACAAATCAGCAAATGGTACACGTGAGGGATAACCATGTTCCATAAGTTCCAGCACAGAAATCGTACCCGAACACTTAAGTTGAGCAAGAGCCAGACCACCTTCGAAGTCACGATCGATCATTTTGCTGTTTGGCTTAATGCAACGAATGAAGTTGGTGCCCTGAACAAGAGTTAATTTAAATGTTTATAATGCCTTCAAAGAAACTGTACTTACATTCTTCTCCAGCTTCTCCATAAGTTCGGCGAGTTGAGTCTTAAATTTGGATCCCACAGAAATAAAATTGAGTTTACCACGAGAACTGGTGCTTCCCGAGGGGAATAACGATTTCAGCAGAGGATTCTCACATTCTTGCACGAGTCCCTCGAGCGATGCGTGTAGAGCATCGTTATTCTTCTCGATGAATTGTTCCTAAAAAACAAATACAAACAAAATGTATCACGGTTACTTTAAAACACATTTTATCACTCTATTACCGTTTTATAGCACACAGCTCCAGCAAAATGCCTAACCAAAAAGCCTTCCTCATCCCGTAAAGTTCTATGTGCCTTCAACCGAGATGAACGCGGGAATCCTAAACGAAAATGTCCCTGCCATGCTTTGTGAACTTCTGTTGTGAAATGCATCGCAGAGGGCTTAGGTAATTTGCTCTCCTCATCTAGCAATATGTAAATACCAGCTGCCTTAGATTCAATCAATTCGATAATATCTTGATTGTCGGTAAACTTAATCTCAGGAACGTTCAATCCTTCGCGTTTGTACAATTCCTGTTCATTCTTTAATATGTTATCGTTGAAGAACTTTTGCAGTTTCTCATTGCAGTAGTTAATGCAAAACTGTTCGAACGAGTTCACCGTGAAATATTCAAAACCTGCAATATCCAATACACCAATGTAATAACTTGAAGCTTTAAACGGAATACTTTGATTGATAAGAAATACGATTCGGTCAAAGACACGACTATAAATCGCCTTAGCAAGAGCATCACGAGCATTGCTGGCTTCGTAGATTTTCAATGGAACCCTGAAATGAAATGTTGAATCAATCAATTTTTAGAAAATGTTTCTCAGCACAAACTTACATAATAACGGTGCCCTTAACACCACCTCCTTTACTCTGCATAACTCTGGATACCAAAGCTTGACGTAGCTCAAATGGATCAACCCCAAGTAGTTTCGAAGTGATTGTCAATGACTTCTCCGAAGATTGTGACACTTGGCATCCACCACGAGCATCTTCAGGAATTTCTTCAAAATCGATGTTTCCCAAATGTAATACAGCAGCTACTAGAGAGTAAATTTCCAGTTTATTATCTCCGCTGAGACCCAATCGACTAAGAGCATTGTCTAGGGTTTGGAAATGTTCAAAGTCATCGATTATGGGATCTTTAAGTGGTCCTTTGGACGTGTGGTCACGGGACTTTTGGGATGATGGAATTAGTTTTTCGGTTTTTGGATTGGCAAAGTATTGTGTGCAACCGGAAAGATACTGAAAAAGAAGAGATTAAGTTATAATTTCACTGATAATATAATATGTGTGACCCAATGCACTATATATTCCTGGAATGTAATGGAATCGTAGCCGTTGATTAATACCTGTCTAAAAACTAAGTAACGATTGGAATAAAATCGCATTGGAAGCTTTTATTCAAACTATACGCTAATAAGCTAATTAGATCTTATAAGACCGAGATTTATGATCGAACTATTTACTCGTGTATCTGTTCGATATAATACATGTTAAAAGTATCCTTTGTGGTACGATTAGTAACAGAAAATGATTTGTATATCTAAGACAATGGTATTCCAGTATTATGGAATAACCTCTACTGTAAGAAGAGCATGAAAACAATAAGCTAGCTCGATCTGTTTTGGGTTATTTTCCCTTGACCTACCAAAAACAAACAAAAATTCTATCAACGTTTTAAATTTTAATTTTAATTTCTGCGACTACAATTTGGAGTTTTTCGAGGATTTCAACACAAGACTGGAATACACAAGCCATCACACCAAGTGTTTTTGAATTTTAATTAAAGAATAACCATTTACTTGAAAGTCACGTTTTGGTACTTTATGTGAAATTATCGGCACCCTACACTATATCCTGGGGTGACGTGTCATCCGTCATCGTCCACGTCCAAAATATAATTTTTATCAGTAAAATTCTGGCCATTGTACCTTCTCAATAACATATTATATTATTAGATACTTTCGATTGCAGAAACAAAAATGTGACAAAAATGAAACCCCACATGTACATACTCGTATATGTTGGTTATAGATAACTGATGATATCAACACGTCTACTACCAACCATTATCAGGTAATTTATCAACAAATCCCAATTAATACTCCCCATTGAACAATGGCAGGGTCAAGATATAAACCACACAATTCACTGAACTTACTCTATAATCATCAGGTTTACCAAGTCCCAGCCTATCACGCAATTGTTGCGGCGCTCCAGCTAATAACATATAGAACACATGGTAGTTCCTTTCTTCGGAACTTTGGGTACATATTCTACTCTTTTCCAGCAAGTAGTGAGAAATATAACCACCGACCACCTGACACTTTGAGTCATAATGGACTTCAATAAATTTTCCAAATCTTGAACTGTTATTGTTACGAGTTGTCTTGGCATTACCAAATGCTTCCAGGACGGGATTAGCTGAAAGAAGAAACAAATATGTAAAGCGGAATAGTACACACTATACGTATTTATGCATTTTACCGTCTAATATCTTCTGTTCGATTGGACCAGCGCTATCATGAGAGTGGCAGAGATATTTGAGCAAATATTTCGTTGATTCAGTTTTACCAGCGCCTGATTCACCAGACACGATTATAGACTGTGATGACTTCAGGACGCGCATATCACGGATTGCTTTGTCGGCTAAAAGAAAATTTCAAATAATTTAGCAAATACAGGAAAAAACAAATGTTTCCTCTTCATAGCACTTACCGATAGCAAACACGTGCGGCGGAAGTTCACCAATCGATCGGCCATTATACTGTTTGATGGTAGAGGATGCGTATAGATCTTTCAGCTCTCGATATGGATTCACAGCGATAAGAATGTTTGCAACATATGTCTACAATTAAGGTTGACACATTAGAAAAGCAAATATGACAAGAAACACTGTTAACTTACGTAGATTTTATCTTTGTAATATCGCGTCTTCAAGTTGTCTAAAAAAGTTGCCTCATTGAGAAGCATCAACTCACCTGAAATGATAAAACGAAATACAATTGGTTTAACAACATATGTACATACATATGTAAAGAATGTTAAGAATGATGAAATGTTTACGACTTTCTTAGAAAGGAGAGTAGTAACCTCAAGCTTTTTTTAACTCTGCCATATCAAGTTGGTAGTGATGGTACGATTTCAGCGCTTGAAATTATGAGAAGGTCGATAAGTTGGGTCGGAGAGGTGAGGCCGTGAAAGAACTTTTTGATTTTGTGTGTGGATCCAACCAAGAATCAACAATCCAACTAAATACTGCGCCACGCCACCCACTTGTCGCCCGGTTTGCTGGTTATACAACACGATAAACAATCTATAACGTTTACAAACAATAGAAACAAAACCATGCTCATGGTGTTATGATTGAGTTTTACTCCGAGAAGTACATGTAAACACCACCTTCTACTTTAAACAAAAATCTTCAAACATTTCCCAGGAATAAGGATGTTATATTTATGAAGATATTACTTCAACGATATAAACTACTTGACTTGCTCTCAAATTATTTTGAACTCCAGCAAGTCCACCCATAATAATTGATGAAAAGCCCCACCACTCTTGTCACCAGCCATCAGCAAAATGAAAACTTAAATCTTCAATTCCAATCTCTAGCATCAACAAAGGGCCTTGCGGGTACCTTATAATTAATGCACTACGCCTGCATTCTCATTAGTGAACTTAATTTAAAAAAAAAAATTGAGAAAAGTTTTCCTTCCAGGAAATCCCAGCTTCATTTATGCTCCAGAAACGTCCCCTTTGGCAGAAAAATTAAAAATGTACGATGGAAACAGGAGCACAAAGTCCCGAAAGAAAAATAGAGAACACAAAAAAATCTGTGCCTGCATATTGACCTGCATTTGAAAATAGCTGCTTTGTATTCCACCCCTGAACCATCGCTGGGTGTTGCACCAGGAGACTTGCTTCAAGCGCAACATAAGTATAAGTATTATAGAGATCTTCAGCAAGGTATTCATGCCTCTCTCCGCTCATCAATTTATAAACTTATTCTTCACCCTGTGTTCCTTTCTGACATATAGCAATTAAAGTGTCAGTTCCAAGTAATTTTCGCCGTCTCATTACTAAACAAGTCTTTATGCTCACTTAGGTCCCAACTGATGCTTGACATATTCTTCCACCTTGTAAGGGCTCATACTAGTTATAATGCAAAAAGTTAAACATCTTTTTTACCCTCTCGATGTCGGAGGAAAGATAAACTGTTAGTAGCACGCAGTGATGGCGCCTCTTTCTTTCAACCATTTTGTCGGTCAATATGGAATGAATTTTTAATATAAATTCCCATATCCGGTATCCCGGTGAGAAAAACCTAATTACAATCTCTTCCATGTTGCATAAAAACTATTGATGAGGAATCAAGTCTATTGTATAACCACCTATGGAATGGAACACTCTTGTAATCGTGCCTCGGGTTTGTTTGCTTGGAGTCGGATATTGCGTAGCCAAAGAGAGAATTGTTTATGTGACGTGTTGGGAGGAAATTAACAAACAATGCGTTGTGTGAGAATTTTCCAAGCAATTAAATGGTTTCAAAGAGTCAAAGTGTACGTGGAGTAAGAGAAGCAGAGGCAGCTCCAATTGGTAACCACTTGCAAAACGACGTACACTGAATGTTTTATGACGATGGTACCTCGGTGGCACATGAAGTCTTTCGGTTTACATACATATTTACCCCACATCATGCCTCGTTGTTTGCGTTGTGTGGTCTTCGCATCATATCTCGGTGCTCAGCTGTGTGTGGAACTATTGAGAAGAGAACTTGTTGGTTCATTGCACGCAAAAAGGCTTACGTGTGCATGTCAGTGCTAGGTGATGGATCCTTTGTTAAAGAAAATGAATGTCTATTAATAGATGTGTGTTAGGTATTCTGCAAAGTTTACATGCTGCTGCTTACATTTCTCGGCGTCCATTAAACTAAAGAACCTTTGTAGGTAAGAATTCTTCGATTTGTTTGACTTGCGAAAATTCTTGCAATACGTTGTTGCAAAAATAAAATTGTTCAACAAAATGTTGCATTTGCCTTTGAATGCCATTACTCTCATTTTATTAGAAATGATAACTAGACATCTGAACATTCTCATTATGACAGTGCGAACGCAATAAATAATACTTTATCCGGATGATTTGCAGATTTTTATTTGACATTTCGGTAGTCTGACAAGCATGTCGGTCAGTGTGAAAATGTATCGTGACATAAGGTCGTGTTACGGAATACTACAAAATATGACCTTATGTCGCTTACAAAGTTGACATATTGTCATAATTCTAACTGTTACGATTCATAATTCTGTCGCTTAAAACTATATCTATTTAATCACGTCAGGAAAAAATCAATATGAAAGTGACATACCTTATGACTCTTTCACAGAGCGTCATGGTGTAAAAACTTGTCTGTCTGACCTGGTTTTATACTCAAACTCTTCACCTTTTTTTCATGTTTCTTGTTTTGCTTTGAATAAGTTCACCAAATTTAAAAGAAAATATAGCAAAATATTTCACAGACAAATGTAAACGGTAATGAGACATCCATTTTACTGAATCTGTTCAACAGGATAAATCTCCGGGCAGAGAGATGGCTTTGGTGTGGGTTAGCCAACCTTTGTCGATAAGATCAGGCATAACTCGGATCCGTACGAGAAGAGGACATGCGTTTTTTAGCTTTCTGGTTTCCATCAGGTTTTAAGATATCTACATATGAACACATACTATGTACATGTATACATACAACAATGGCATTGTTTAAGGTGGAATAGGTGGCGTATGGTAGGGTTGGCAAGGTGGTAGATTTCGACGAATAGAACCGAACTTCTAGCATGGCGTTACCTTCCTTATCTGCACCGAAGATGCCTCCGTGACCGTACCTAACTCAAAATAATGGCACCCAACGTGGGACCTTCGACAGGAACAAAATTTATATCGAATCTGAAGGTAAACCGTGTAGAGAAAGACTTCGACTTAAGTGGGACAGGTGTGGGTAATTCTAATCAACAGATTATGAGGAGATCCACTACTAAAAGCTCTGCTTGAGGTTAAGCCCAACAAGCGATTGGATAAAATTAGATTTTTTGGAGTTCATGATTTTGTTCCTAGGTGGCTTCATAAGATTTCCAAATTTCAACGTTTTGTGCTTGAAATTTACACACGATTTTGTCTCGTAGGTACTTATTTTAGTTGTATCATTATCTAGTGAGTCATATTAGTTCTACCGTTGAGTTTATACAGGGAAATCACTAAATGCCGCCATTCTCATGGTGGGAAACAAATCAGTATAACCGCATTTTATAAAAACTATTTAAGCCGCAAACCAACGACCAAGACTCGTGTTATAACGTTTAGTCACACTAAGATCGTAAATTCTTAAATTCGCAGTGGTTTATTATTGTAATTTATGAAAATTCATAAATTCACTTTGTGCTATTTTAAAAAAAAAAAATCTTTTAACTTTCCTTCTATAATAGATTTCTTGTTTTCATTTTATGCATAAGTAAACATTAAGTTCCAATCGATCAAGTCCAATGTGCTTTAAAATATTGCAATCGCGGTTAAGTTCAGTGACTAGCCAACAGGTTTCCAAGAATCAAGAATTGTCGAATTTAAATAGATTTTGCTGCATCAATCCGACCATGACATTTGCATATCTAACTTTAGATTTTGTAGTTTCTCTTAATTATTTTACGAAAAGGAAAATTATGGATGCAATCAGTTGGCGTTAAGTAGGTAAAATAAAAAGTAACGTTATATCATGTTAATGGACTATTGGATATACGTTGCTACAAGACAATAGAAATTTTCTTTTTTTTTGTTTTATTTGGAATGTACAAGACGAAGGTTTGTATTAATTCATACTATCAGTAGCTTGTTACTTTCGTATGAAATGTTTTTTTTTTTTACATAAGTATGTAGAATTTTATTATTATTTTATCATCTCGTGTAGTGAGTTATTTCGCGTGAGGACTAGAAAACTACTAATTGGCGGTAATGAGCATGCCATGTTACATTTCCGACATTTAGTACGTAAAAGCTTTTTCAATAGGGACGCAGCAATTTTGTATTTTAAAACAAAGGCACCCTTGATTTTTTTTATGATCTGTCAATCTCTAAACGTCAGTCAAAGTTTACGTTTTTATCATCGTGAACGGGTAACATTTTGGAAATTATTAAAAACTATGGAAATTCTGAGCAAGTTTACGGGCGGTTCATCTAATTTTCGATAATAATAATCGTCTCACCAGACAGGCTATTTTATAGTGGATACATTCAAGTCAACGTAATCACTATTGAATTTTCCTGCGGCAATGAGGTACATATCACTGCAGTTAAGTTCGAAATAAACCCAATCAGTCGGTCACAGGAATGTGAAAATCTCTCAATCCACATTGTGGCGTAAATACTTACATATCTTGGGCTACACCCATACAGATAGCAATAGTTTGAAGAAAACCACGTTTGCTTCAATTTGTGAATTTCATGCCGGAGGTGTGATTGGACCGCATCTTCTCATCGATAAAAATGATCGCTATGTTACGGTCAATGGAGTTCGATATCGTGATATGTTGGAAGATTATTTCTGGCCACAACTGGATGAGCTTCATATACTTAAGTGTTAGGTGGTTCCAACAAAATAGTGCCACACGTCCCACACCTGGTGAAACAATTGATCTATTGAAGGCGAAGTTCGGTAAACGTGTAATCTCGAGCAATGTTTCGGTTGAATGCCCACATCGCTCATGCGATTTAACGCATTTGGATTTCTTGTTATAGGGATATGTTAAGTTGTTGGTGTTTGCCAACAAGCCAACATTGTTTCAGGAGCTCAGGCACAATATTGAACGCAAAATTGCCCTAGTTGGCGACAACATAGAATCTCCTGCTTTCTGTAAGAGGATTTATTTTAACTAACACTTTTTCGCGGTTATTCAGTGCTGATGGATGGCAGATAAGATCCTTTAGACAACTTCCACCAATAATTGCCAATCGTTACTACTGTAAGTCAATAGATTTTTAGCGCACTTTAGTCGAGATAGTAATATTACTAAAAGTTGAGTCCTTGAAGCACGACGAAGAAGATTTCGCATTCGCCTTCCATCATATCGACTGCACCGCAAGAAGAACAACAATAATAGGAGAATAATAAGTCCCTACTCCTGGACTCGTCACCATAACCCCTGCTATTCTGAATAAACGCGTCCAATATCACCAACGAAGTCAGTGAATTAAGTTTGACTATTATAAAAGCTATTAGTCGGGCGATGTTTTCTAATTTTAATTGATCACACAAAGGTGAAATTACTAATGAATGACTCTTAATATTATAATTTGTAAACAAGACATCTGAAGTGAAAGTTTGGCCTTACACAGATGTAATATTCTATACTATACTGTGTGTCAAAGTAATTAAGTTGCATTGTGTATTGGGTAAGATTAATTTTGTTGGATCTATTTAAGATATAGAAGCTATAAGTCATCTATTGGCACACAGCAGCTTGTACGACCCTGAGTCTTTGACAGACCCAAATACCGAATGGATGTTTGGATAAGACGTTACCCAAAAGCTAATAGAACAGATATTGGCTTGCGAAACACTTTGATCAAACCCCCCAATTTTCTTCAATTGAGTTCGAATTGTTTTGTTAGAATTCTGTGTTGTGTTTTGCTTAGCGTCTGCTTATAAGGGAATTTTCTACAGCTTGATTGAATTTTATGATATGTGCGTTTCCAGATTAAATCTAATATTTGAAACATTAGAAATCTAATACCTCTTGATGAATCTCGTCTCATTTAGTTTCAATCATTATCATACACACTTGTTTGCATTTACTCGTAAGAAATATAATTAGAAATCTATTATCTTACGAAACACATGCCCACTTAAATGGCTGACTGGACATTGCTTTGTTAATGTTTACAATAAAACCAACAACTTTTCACGGATTTTTACATTTCCAAATTATATACAAATATTGAATACGAGTAAAGGTACAACACAAAACTATGCCAGTACTGTACGACAAGCGAGTGACTGATTAGGTATTTCACGTCATTCATTACATCTCGACTAGCTTACGTAATCTCATACAAATACTCACAATTATCGTCATGATCCTGCGGTCCATCACACGATGAAAATATGTCATCCACATAGCAGACGCGTTTCGGAAACTTCTTATCAATCGGTGAGACATCAAACTCTTTGGTGCCAATGCTTTCGATCCGACATTGGATGTAGCCCTCAACCGGATCACGGGCCCACACCAGCTGTGTGTCCATTTTGGCCACTGAAATGATAAAACAAACATTCGTTAAAAAAAAAACTAATTAATTTATGTAATAACATTTAATTAGCACATTTTCTTAGAATTTCTTTCTAGCCTCCTGCAATCTTATCACCCGTGTGCAGAACTTTCAACCTGTCGTCGACGACGTACAACGACGACGATGAAGCAAACTAATTGGAGTATACTGTCGGGGCTAGTGCTGAGTAAATATTATGCCCTGCGGAATGCTAACTGCCTTCTGACAATCTTTTCCACTTAAAGCTGAAAAAACGAGTAATTTACGTACACGCTGATTAGAAAGTGAGTCACTTTGGGGGCTGATAAGAGCGGTTAAGGTAGAATTTTTGTTCTCTCCCTTTTTTATGAAGAACAAACGTATGTGAAGCATTGGCATAAGCAAACATACACACATATAGAGAAG
Organism: Xylota segnis; assembly: GCA_963583995.1. Taxonomy (NCBI): domain Eukaryota; kingdom Metazoa; phylum Arthropoda; class Insecta; order Diptera; family Syrphidae; genus Xylota; species Xylota segnis. The sequence goes on along the minus strand of OY757236.1, from coordinate 9,651,239 downwards.
AGAGGAAGGAGCCATCGTCTCTCGCTTTTCTGTAGAGGCAAAACAGGTGCAAGGGTGGTAGGGTGGGATAGGAGTGAGAGTGAAAGAAGTGACTTGAAACTGGTCATATAAACGTTTTTGTTGCGAATAGATAAGACAACAGCGAAGGCAGGGAACAAGGTAAGAACACAGTGTTTCGAGGCCTTTCTACACTTTTTCCCCGTCGAGGGTGCAATGTGAGATAAAAGAAATTTTACACATGTGTCTTGCATGTGTTTTGTTCTTTTGACGTATTTTTGACGACGAAAAGATATAAAGGCAATAAAAAAAGAACAAAAGAAAACTGAATGAAAGCGTACAAATTTGCATACAATATTGTCTGGGACTAGTACTTTGTACAAGCTTTAAATATACTGAAATAAAATTGGACCAAAGCAAAAAACATACACAAAAGCTACAATCCGTCTGGAATCTACATACCCTATCCTTCTTCAATCCTAATACAAGGGTCGTGGCGTATCATATTTAAGATATGTATGTAGATGGTATGGGCAAAATATTATAAAATCGAGATTTTATTAAAAACGCCCACAAAAAGTTTATATCCTTAGGATAGGGTATAAACATAACATAAGCACACATATGGAGGGTAGATTCTTATTAGTTACTAGTATAGAATTCATCAAAGCGACCCAGTTCGCTTTAAGCTTTTTCCTTTCAAGTTAGTAAAGGTTTCCATGCTTTGTAAAAAATTTGCCAAAAGTTAACGAGACACAATTCGTGAACGTACCTAAAGAGCTGCTGGCGTTGTTGATAGTAAACCAATTTGACGTTAAACATCATACGTCAAACAATTTAGTCCCGCTATGGAGCTCCCTTTGCCCATTATTCTATTGGACGCCCAGCCATCGTCAGGGTGAATGAAACGTAGCAGACTCCTAATGTATAAGATCACCATTATCATTTAAGTAGAAGTAGCCTACTTTCTTTTTCTGTCCTGCAAGCTCATCGGTCCTACAATCCTCTGGAATATCAATATGACTCCACACCCAACAAGGAACTGGTCTGACATTTCTACGAACGGCAGTCTACAGGAATCTTGGAAATATTAAAAAAAAAAAAATCCAAGGATTTAATAGCAGCTTGCCTATCCGAAAAAAAATCTTGAATCGCTTTTAATTCTATCTGAAACACCCTTCAATGATTTGTAAGACGAAAGGTGTCTGAGAGGAAGGTGTCCATAAACACCAAGTGTTTGATTCGTGGGTCGTTATAAAAGAATCGACGTGCCTTCTATAAGAACGTTTTTTTCCAGAATGATATTCTGGTTCCCCGGAAGTTTCTGTTAAAACTTAACTCGGGAGTAACATGATTTGTAATGTTTTCTATGTTTACCATTTATACACTAAATTCTTCTTCATTTACCACCATGGTAACAATGGTTTGGCAACTCTGACGAAGAGTGAGTTCATAATTGGGAAAACACTCCATGACCAATTTAGTTGTTTTGGTATCACTTGCCTTCATAAATAAATATCACCTAATACATTTAAGCGCGTCATATTAATATATATAATTTATCAAATTTCACGTAATTTTTCAATTTTATAATATAATAACCAGAATGATACATATACTGATACTTTTACTTTTTCGTTGAATTAAAGAAATAAGACTTGCTTAGTTAGCAACTGACAATTATTAATTGGGAATTATAAGCTAAACTAAGCCAGTTATGGGGCAAACGATTAACCAAGCCTTATTTCTACACACTAATAAGTAATCCAAATAAGGAAATTAAGTTATAGGTAAATCTAGAGCAGAACCTAAAGCACTAATGCAGTCAACACGTAGTGAACAGCTGAACTACATGACGCCGAAACTAATTTGCTGAACGATGATTTTTATTTTTTTTTTTTAAATTCAGCTATGTTTTCTTTGTTGACAATCACTGTCAAATTTATTTCATGAAATAAATTATTTGAAGAAATTTGCGGTTTCCATTTGAAATTTCAATTGCATGACACATTTCTCGCAATAAAAGTGACAGATATTTGTAATCGGTCAAAATTTCTTATTATTGTTCGAATCCGTACTGTTAATATCTTTCCATCAAAAAAACAATAAAAAAACTTAACTTGTCTTAAGACACAGATAAGATAAACGACACACCACCAGATCCGAGCTCATTCTTTAAGAAAATATGACAAAGCAGTTATAGTACAAATAAGACCTCACAATAGTGAAATAAGGTAACATATGTTTTAAGTTAAGATCGTCACCGTAAGACTATGACGTAATTGATTTTAAAAACACATTTGTATTGAAACTCCCACCAATGCATCTAAATCACACCATCTGAATTAAACCAAACAATTTGTCTGTCTAACAGGTGTAGGGGAGGTAACTCATGTATAAGGTGAGACATTCGTATGAACACCCACAACAATACACTCATAGCTCCTCCACAATTAGAGAAAAAGTGAATCTTAGAACAAAAAAAAATGAACAAATTGCTGGACTTTTCAAGGCCGGAAATGGGTCTCGCGATGCTCGCCGTCTGAGTGCACACACAGTGACTGCTGCATATGAAATTACACACATGGATTAGTTTTAAATTTATCAGTCACTAAGCCGCAGTCAACCCTTTGACCATACGAGAACAACGCGAACGTTTGTCATTCAGTCGTGTCATTCAGTCGTGTCGTCGGTGTATGGGTTATTTAAGACTTGTACCCCCAAGTCGTCCCCGCGTTATTGATATAAATAGCTTTTTGCAATGACAGTGTATGTAGGAACTCCACTGGACAGTGGGCAGTAGTGGATTACTGGTTAAATTAATTTCACCTTGTTCCATCTATACACTTGTAGTTAGGCGGCAAATAAAATCTCTGCCATCGTCATAGATGAGCGCGCGGTGCCTGTTACCTTTGGCTTTGTTTTTGTAATAAAAAATAGTAGGGATAGTATTTTAAAGTGAATTATCGTTGTGATTTTATTGTGTGTTGTTTTTTATCACATTAAACTCTAATAATGTTCAATTAAAGTGAACGACGTAAAGCCTTAACGAGTAATGACGAGTTCTGACGCGTGCAGAAGAGAAGGCGAACCAATGCATGACGTTGCTTTTAGTTAATGAAACTAATTGAGTGATATATTGTTTCAACTGCATTTGGAAATCTAACAACTTAAATATATATGTCCATATCTTCGAATTGAGAATTAAGACCAATCGATGCTGCCAGAGTTCAGTGCAATTTCGGACACTATGGGTACTGTCCATACTGTGTGCAAAAAATAGAATTTACTGATATGTACACATGCTTCTGTGTTTTTGCGGAAATTTGCAGTAGGAAAAATAGAAAAAAAAAAGTAAGAAAGCACAATGACTTTAAAAAACATTTTGCAAAATATACAGAAAGTACATTGTTTGAAGCTTGCCTGAAAGCAGGACAACTTCTTCTTCTTCTTAGGTGGCGCTACAGTCCGGGGTGGACCTGGGCCTCAACCAACAAGCCTCTCCAGTTAGCGCGGTCTTTGGCTAACTGCCTCCAGTTACGCACTCCAAGTTGGTTGAGGTTCTCTTCCACTTGTGCACGCCACCTAAGGCGAGGTCTTCCTCTACTGCGTTGTCCCTCCGGGATGGATTCGAAGACTCTTCGGGCCGGAGCGTTGATGTCCATCCGCTCTACATGTCCTAGCCATCTTAGACGGCTAATGCGTACTTTTCTGACTAGGTCGATGTCGCTGTACAGCTCGTAGAGTTCGCTGTTAAATCTCCTTCTCCATAGCCCGTCAACGCAAACGGGACCGAAAATCATCCGAAGGATTTTGCGTTCGAAACGACCAAGGATATCTTCATCCATCTTGGTTAACGTCCATGCTTCTGCGCCATAGAGCAGGACTGGGATGATGAGGGTCTTATAAAGAGTTTCCTTGGTGCTTCTTGACAAGGCCTTACTACTCAATTGCCTTCTTAGGCCAAAGAAACAGCGATTGGCAAGAGTGATCCTTCGTTTGATCTCTGAGCTGACATTGTTGTCAGAGTTTATAGCGGAGCCGAGGTATACAAAGTCCTTAACTACCTCAAAGTTATAACTGTCTATTGTGACGTTCTGTCCAATTCGTCGGTGTTGTGTGTCCCTTCTAGTTGACAGCATATACTTGGTTTTGCCCTCATTTACAGCTAAACCCATTTTTGCCGCTTCCGTTTCAATACCAGCGAACGCACCAGTGACAGCCCGCTGGGTTCTGCCAAGAATTCAACGAAAGCAGGACAACTACGAAACCCTAAAGTGAGTATAAATTGACTCTTGTTTGAGTATTCATAGATTTATCTTCCTTTACCTGATTGTCGCTCTTTTCGTTCTTTTTTCATTAAATTATTTTTACTAGGTATTTCAAGGAAAAACGGTTAATCTCTGGCAACACTGACTGTAACAGAGTGAAAGGCATACTTACTGCCGTGCTTGCCAAACGTGATGCCAATCAAATAAAGAGAATTTTTATGGAGCATATTTTGCAGAAGACAGGTTCATTTGTTTGCCATCTAAACCAATGTGAAAGCAAAGGCGCGCGTAATAATATGTTTATGACGTTTGGTAGTGGATGGTCTCGAAACATGTTTTAAATCTAGTCTTTTACATTTTTTTTTGACTTTTAATTCTCTGCAATTATCTTGCTCGTACCATCATGTTGATTTGTTCAAGACATATGACAGCACAACTCTGTTTTTGATGTATACTAGTTGCAGGTGGGTACATACATATTTGGTCCAAATAGAAATGCTCCCTTTTTTTTTACTTTGTTAGCAGGAAACCTTAGAAATTCAATAGACGAGTTAGGAGGCAGTTGTATGTATAACATAATTTGACTTCTTGGCGGTTTTTACATTTTTCGATTTTGCGAAAAAGGAAAACTTGGAACACATGTGGTTTCAAGAAAATGGTGCTACATGCCGCCCATCTAGCAAAGTCGAAGCTGAGTGACTGTCTTAGCCCCAGGAATGAACTAGTTCATTGGCCTCCTCTTTTGTGTCATTTGACCCCTCTGAACTTTTGCTGACTGTTAAAACAAGCCAGAAAAGAATGAAAATACTTATTTGAAATCGTTACTGACCTAAAGTTGGTTTCCAAGTCAACTCCATTTCGCATGTAACAACTTCAAAATCATGTTCACACCAAAAACGTAAACAAACAAACTATTAAAACGTTCCATGCGACTTAATAGATTATCCACAACCTAACCCACCTGAAAACCAATTAACCGTGAAAAAGAGGCCTTTACGATTTCATCAACACGCAATCGAAAATCGGTTACATTTTTGCTAAATACCGTGACATTCAGACTAAAATGTACATCCGACATGTGCACGAAACACGCAATTTCGTCCTTTCAATCAAATTACCAACAAAAAAAGCCAAATTATGTCATCAACTTACTGTACACAAGTGCGGTTTCATTTCAGACTCATTAGATACGTCAGGGTTCACAGGGTCACAACACAAACTAACTTCACATAAATGCCAGCATGGATATTCATTCCATTACTATGAACTGCAACGACGAAAGGTCACAAAAACGCCAAGGAAAATGTAAAAAGAAAAAATAACCTCCTGCCTAACAACTCTAAATCCCGCCACCAACATCTCCTCACTTGCACACAACTGACGAAGTGGAAAAACTTGAATACGCCAAATATGTCACACGAAAGCAGATCAAATGACACAAAGTTGAGCCATGGTTCCACGCAGACCTACAGACACCGCCAGACAGAAATGCTATCTATGAGATATTATATCTTTTTGCAAACAAAAATGAATGAAGTAAAAGAAAAAAGAAAAAAAGAAAAACTTTCAAGTACGAGTATGGGTAAGAAATTATCTAGGCAGAGCGAGCAACGAGAGGAAGACTATTTTTAGTGATAACTTCTGGATTGAACTTCAATAACGCGTGGATCGTATTGCAGTTGGCAGGGTTGTTATGTTACAAGAGTTGAAAGAAAATAAGAAAAAAAGTTGTTAGTGATGGCTGTTCCAGTTGGTACCGCAACAGGAATGTGGAAATGCAAGTTAGTTAGAGTTATACGTGGAACAAAATTTGGAGAGGGAGTCTAAGCCAACTTGAAGTGGATAGACTCCTTATGATGGGATTGAATGTCTTTGGAGCAGGAACAACCTAACTTTGAGATGTGCTTATGACGATGAAAATTAATGGAATTTTGTGTGTGCTCCATCCAATTACATATGTACATATATAATGATGTAACTGTAGTGGCAACGATAAACAATTAAAAGTGCTAACTCGATGTATGCATATGCCTTAGCCTCAAAATGGTAGACAAACTGGGGCACAAGGTGGCACAAAACATATCGGAAGATGCTATAACTTTTGCAAATGGCGTCAACTGTCAGTTTTTTTTTGGTTGATATTTGTGAAGTAAACAGATCCAGAATACACGTCGACAAGCCATGAACCGCTATACTCCTCAAGATCACGGAATCCTATATCTATTTACTATTTACGATATAGTTCATCAGTGTTTGGGGCGCAAATTCTTCGACAAATTTCTCGCCTCGACTTAAAGAGACTGGAGCAACACCTGACAGAAGAGGCTCCGGACAAGTGATTCCAACATAACGCTGCAACCGCACACACAATTCACGCAACAATTAACAATTAGAAGGATATGTTTCCGGGTAGGTAATTTTCTAGTTTTGGTGATATTGCCAAGATCAACTTTACACAACTGAATGAAGGAAGACACTGCAAAAGTTTACTCAAACATCATCAGTCACTGAAATCATTAATTCAGTTTGTAAACAAAGTATTATTCTTTGTTATTCGATTTTATCATTATTTACTTCAAGACCAGATTTGTTCGCTCATTTCCCAAATAAGTTCTTTATGCATCTCATTCCTATGCCAATGTGACACATAAAACCATGCTCCACCTACACTTAGTACCCACCTTACCCATCATTATAAAGCTGAAACAAATCTAGCAGTGGGAAGAGTAGAACAGAAAGTAAGAAATAATAAATAAATGGAAACGAATTATCGTACAATAAGCTCCATAGATACTGCGGAGGAAACAATTTAAGATATTAACTATTCGTAAGGCATAAGACGAGCTTTACGTTTGATGGGCTGAATTCCTTCGTAACGATCTAAACATCCAAACGGCTTAAAGTTTTAACGATGAAGTGACTCTTGAACAACTATACTAGAATGTATTCCTGTATAGCACCAAGTCAGACACAAACTAAAAGAAAAAGCGTCGTGGCTTCAAACCACTTCTGTATCTTTTACTCGGGGATGTGAATGATAAGGGTGAGTCTTAACTACCCTAAGCGTTTACAATACACAATTATGTATTCACAAATAATAAAATTTTAGCAGCTGTTTAGCTCAAATCCCATCCATCAAATCAATCAGCAAAGTTTCGAACCACTTAGAGAAAAAAAAAACAAACCACTTACTCTCTCCCTCTCATCATTTTATCCTCATGAATTCGAATGTATCATAAAGAAATTCAAGTAATTTAGCGAAAAAAATAAAGTGCTCCAATTCCATGATATTAAAATAACTACTCAAAGCCCACAATGAACACAGACAAATTGTCTTTCTACCAAAAGTAGGTTAAATAAAAAAAACTGAAATCCTCCAAGTAATTACTCACAAAAAATATCATTTGTTTCAATTTTTCTTTTTACTTGTTTCATTTGCACATCCTTTTCCTATTTGCCAAACGAAATCACAGATATTACACAAAAACTTTCCAGAATTTTCTGGACCAGTGCCAACTGGAACTCTTTTTCCACCAATTCGCACACGTCCTCATTTTATTGATGAAACAAACTGCAGTGCACAAGTCGCTTGCGGAAATAAAATCAATAAACCCCAACTGGTTTAGTGTGACACTATTCAACCCCAATTAGCGACCCTTTCACCCCACTACCGCCCAACCATCCGCCGGACAACTACTGACATTTCCATTTACAAATAGATATCACATCCACACACATTCAATAATAGAATCAATTAGATCAACCACCAAAACCGCGTGTAGGCAAAACCCCTTTAAAGTCAACACACTCGGGTTGGAATTTAGAATTGCATGAGTGGCTGGCTACATGCTAAAAGGTAGGCCGCCGATAAACCAGCACCGTGAACAATTGAAATCAATCAATATCAAGTTCAAATGCGGTTAATAATTCCGTTCTCCCCATAAGGCGTCGCAAATGAAGCAATTTAATCACCCCGGGAACAAAGTACCGCGCCGCAACGGATATAACAAATTAAGACCAGAAAACAACGATGCAGAATTCCCGGCCCGTAATTTTTCAATTTTCTCATTGAACTAGAAAGTACGACAGAGGCATTGGTGTATCTTGTATCTCATTGCCAGATCACGATGGTCGGTGATTGCGTCTAATATGGCTGCTGCAGATGATGAGGAGAAACAGTTACGGCCACTGTTGTTGCGTCTGTCTGCTGTTACTGTACGTGGTGACCTACATTACAAGGTGGCCCATTACAGTCATTGTGGCATCGATTTTCTACTTCGCGTGCAATACTCGTACAAGAAAAACAAAACGCACACACTTTGCTCCACTTTGAGTTGCACTACTAAACTACTGCTACTTACTCCTTGAACCGCAAAATGCTTATTCAACAATGCCTTTCCAGGTGGAATGTCCAAAAATTTAGATTTGCAGCCCCCAAACTGAATCGTACACTGATTTTCGGTCGATTTGCGCGAGATAACAGCTGCACTAGAACTGCACCCAAATTTCCGAAGATATAAAATTATTCCGCTGCTGTCTACGATATTTACGATATGCCGCGCAGAGAATCACAACCAAAAAGCTCTCTGCCGTGGATGGCAGCGATGCGCACAATCCAATAACAAAACAAAACAATTTGATTGCCGTGTAATAAAAAAAGTTTCATTCTACACCCGTATATCATTCACATCAAACCCCTAATGCCTGGCATAAAGTCCATTGAACAACTCTCGCAACAAACGAGAAGATGGGGAAGGTCAACAAGTTCTTGAGGGCGGTGCAATGTTTTTTTTTTTACTTGTAGCACGGGGTGGAAGAGGTAATGGAGCGAACGTGCCTCTGTGACAGCTTCCGGTGCAATTAACACTTTGGTTACTTCAAAGCGGAGGAGTGGAAGGGATGTGCTTATTTAAAATTATTAATGTGCTGTGCTTTGCGAAGTTTTGCTTTTTTTCGTGATGACATCAGACAGGGGTTTGATTAATGTGTTTAAAAATAGATTGTGATTACGACTCAGGTTAAAGGTATGCGAATGTTTGCTTGAAATGAGAACTCTGTTGCCAATTTCCCAACAGTCAGATTGGCCGAGCGGTCTAAGGCGCCAGATTTAAGCTCTGGTTCCCGAGAGGGAGCGTGGGTTCGAACCCCACATCTGACATACTTTTTTTTTAGCTCATTCGAAAAGAGAAAATAAATGCAAGGCAGTCGGCGGCATGATAGGAATTCATGAACATGTTCGTTGAGTATCCACTCTTTCCAAATGAGTTTGGAAATCTGTATCCCGATTAGAATTATCCATTTGAGTTCAGTTCAGAGAGCGCTCAGTTTAGTTCAAATGTGTTAGCTGAACTACTTGGTTATTATCGTTCATTTAGTTCAGTTTAGTTCACTGCTCAAGAAATTGCTTAGTCTGAACTGGCCTTATGTTTGTAAATGTCATTATCTGTCAGAAGTTTTTTGACAAATATCGAAAAAAGTAATGTATTTAAAGATTAATCTGAACAAAACAACAGTCTGAACTGTGGAAAAATGTAATTTTTCTACTAGTTGTCATGTAACGAATATCCAAGGACCCAATGAATAAATGAATAACCAGAAATAAATAACATACGTTTCAGAAACATAACAATTCTTACATTAACTGGAACAAATTTCATTATATCTTTCCCTTCACAATTCCTCAAGACCATTACAAAGTTCTAGAATTCCACGCAATTGTGTGGGGAGAGTGTGAAAATACAATTAATATGTTAATTAAGATGTGGGGATACAAATACAAGATAAGTTGATATCTGGTATATTTATTTACATGATGGACATGCTTTTAATTGAATCGTTACTGGAAAGTGTCCATTCCCAATCTGTGGGTTAATTAACAGTTTATCTAATAGTGCTAACGGCAATCAAATTTAAGATCTTCTAAGTACAGTAGAAGCTAGGAAAAGTTGATCGAAATGTCCCAGAGCTTGTCAACTTTTCCGAAAAGTCAACTTTTCTGGACAGGTTTTAAGATCTGTAGAAAACTAGTATTTTGTTCATAAATAGTCTTATTTTATTGAAGTTAATTAGGTTTGTTTTATTTAAAAGCTAAAACTTAAAAAATCTTAGCGATGTTTAACTGGTTTGAAGTAACTGGAAAGAGTGGTTTGCTTCGTATTTTTTTGTAAAATGAGTTTTAACAATGTTTGTACATAAAACCACCAGGTTTGGCATATAGTGAGTTTCGTTATATTCGGCGCACCATTTGATCAATAAAAAACTGTATCTGAATTACGCTCTAAAAAGTTGACCAAAAGTTGATTAAAGTGACCAAAAGTCAACTTTTTAAGGTAACGTATGGCAGCTAAAATTTGGCCAACTTTTCTGTATAGTAAACTTTTCTGAGAGTCAACTTTTCCGAACTTCTACTGTATTTTGGACCGATTACGAGATGTATTGGAATTTACTCAAGAATCGGATTGAATATAAATTTTATAGCAATAATTTATGTCTGTAAATAAATAGTTTTAACGACAAAACAACAATTTAAGATAACTGTGGTGTGCATCCCATATACCATGAAATGCTCCTTTAGTTATGTTTCTTTCTTATTTGAGATGGTTCATCTTAGTGTTTTTCTCCTGTTAAAAAGTTGCTCCCTTCTTCGGGGTTTCTGGGACAAGTGGGAGAAACTAAGGGGTTTCAATCATCCAGAACAGACAGATAGAATTAAAGGCAAGGCAAAAGAATCACATTCCCACTTTGCTCTGTGAAACATTCTGGACAAAAGGACCCCAGACTTAGAGTGTCTGAAGATTTGTGCAAAGTTAAGCAAAGAAAACAATTTTGCTGAAGATGGATAATACTGAAGTATGTACTTAAGTAAGTGTTGCTTAATTTTCTGGAATATAACTGATCAACAAGCAAAATAAATGAATTTATTTCTGACTTTATTGTTTCATAGTTAAACATGAGGCTTACTACATTGGGCGTGGGATTCTGCACTGATGCTATCATCCATCAGTTAGGATATATCCAAATTATCTCAGAATAAATCTTATCAAAATCGTTAGAGATTTTTTCCTACTAAAATCGGTCTTTATTAAAGTATCCTTAATTTTCAGTTTAAAATGGAAACTCCAATTTTTTCTAGATTTGTGGCCCCACAGACTCTAGATATGAAGTACAGTTTGATGAAAATCTCGAGTTCCTATACCTTTGAGAATATGTGCAAGTTATTGTAGTTAAAGGATCCACCCGTACGTAAATCCCATTGTAAAAAAATGGGTTGGATGATAGGCCTCAATTTAAATTAAATAATTAAATTAACATAACAATCGCTAGTAAACTACAGTCAAAAGCAAATATACGATTGTTGCTGTCTTCTATGAAATGTCAAAATATTATCAATTTCATTAGTAATGATCAAAACTTTTATCAGTTAAATTTCTACTGAAATTTCAATTGACTGAAAAGTTTTGTCGACAGTGCTTTGATGACAGGCAGTCATATTGGTGGATTTAACCCAGAAAATCAATCGTTGTAACTATTACAAGAAGAAAGCTGAACCTAGAGTTCTTAACATAGTAAAACTTGCTCTCTGATCCTAAATGTAATGGTTTCTCTATGTACATACATAAATCTATTAAGAACGCGTGTAAATTATTGTAGTTTAAGATTATATGTACTATGTAGTTTGGCACCACTATTTATGACCATCAGCTTTAAAATAAAATAAAACCTCACTTTCCTATAATCTTCACAGTATAGACCATGGACAACGATATTCGGTTTAGGTACTCGCTGTTGGTTTTTTGATCCTAAATAATCGAGTGGTATACAATGGATATGTTAGTTACGAGCAATCTAATTAAGCAATCTTTTAAGCAATAGATTCAATGTGTGTCAAAAAGACACACAGCGACGCATCAGTTGTTCTTTTAGTAAAAAGTCGACCCTATTACTGAACCAGTTTAGACACTTTATCTATTAAAACTTAATATCTAACTTTAACTTGCAGCTAAAAAATCAGCATATGTATGAACACAATTCATTTTATTTATTTACAATTCTACCCTACAATTCATTTCCTGAAAATTTTGCTCCTCTTTGTTGTCAATTACACCGTTTCAATAAATTAAATTGCATGGCGTCCATTTCTTTACAAACATACCTATTTACATACTAATAGTACATATATCTTTCCGTTAGAAGTATAATAATGGTCAGTATTCGTAAAGATTACATGTGTAGTAATTTCATATGAAATAATAAACCAGCATGAAACAACCAACATTCGCAATTAAAACCTTCGAAACTTTGCATAATTAAAACGATACCCTTTTCCCGGATATGGCATACTTACCAACAAACATGTTCCCACACACATCCTTCCACTTGCAAAGTTGCACAACTTCTAACGATTTCCTTGCCATTATTACATTAATTTTCTCATAGAATGAACCGTACTTTTGAACTTTCGAAATTCAAATCCTTTTATTCGAAAACAGCTTCATATCCATCCTTTCCTTCATTAAAAAAAACAGCAAAGAAAATAACAAACAAAACAAAAAAGAAAACACTACATCCGACTATTCGCATTCATGAAATGCATATGTATTCATGTTCGAGGATCATATTTTCCCTAATGTCCTATTGCACTGGATGCTACCATAGCATGCACTATGCACATAATAGCAATACTATCCGGTAGTACCACTGTCAAGGAAACTCAAACTCACATGGATAACGAATAATGCAGATATAAATCATGTCGACTTCGCATACAAGAGCGACGTTCTCGCTCTCTACTCGAAAGCAAACAAAAAATATTTCCACTGCAGAATGTGTTTGCACAATGTCGTGCATATGTATTTCCTGTTTTGTGCCCGAAACAAATTTTAAATTCCAAGTTTTAATTTGATTCTTCTTTTGCAGTATTTTTCAAGAGTTTTTACTGATCCCATTTTAAGTGGATATTTAGGTCAGGAATAGCTAGACAAGAAAATAGTTCGGTGCAGTAACTTGTGTACGAATGTAATGAACTAGAGAGATGAGAAAGGACGTAGACATTCAACTATTTCTTTAGTTGGAAATGTCCTGGATGTCTTTGAGTGATAAAGTGCTTACAGTCAGGTTGGCCGAGCGGTCTAAGGCGCCAGATTTAAGCTCTGGTTCCCGAGAGGGAGCGTGGGTTCGAACCCCACATCTGACATTCGGAGCTCTTTTTTTTTTAATGCAGTACTACCTCAATAATGTGAACATTTTCGAGGGTTCGCATTACTGGATACGAACAAATTCATGGTATTTCAAGACTTTTGAGACGATTTGGTCCTTTAAGTCTACATGCAACTTTTTTACAATGGTTCCTGACTCGCATTTCGGCGAAATTTTTAAATCCATCCGTTGCTCACTCAAATGTAGCACCTTTTTAAAATGCTAATTATAAAAATCTCAATTAATCAGTTGAAACTGGTACGTTTTTCTAAATCAATTGATGAAGTGGAATCCTCCTCGCGTCTTCTTCACAAATATAAAGAGTGGGCCATCTGTAGGTTTCTTTGAGAGACTTACACAGCTCTTATGCACTTACAAATGTACAGAAACTTAGTATTCTATTTTGGCAGTACCAAATGAATCGATTTAATTAAATATTAATTTTGAAAAGAAATTTCGATAAGAGACGTTACAATCCTAGAGAGCGCAACCGCGGCATAATAACTGATTTTTTATGGCCAGAAATATAAGAATTTGGATTTGGCGGGCTATGGTTTCAACAAGATAGAGCTACATGCCACATAAGTTGTCAAACAATTGGGTTAACAGGGTGGCCTACAGCCAACCCAACCGCGGCTGTCAATTGGAATAAAATAGTATTACCTAATTAATCGAAAGGTATAAGGTCTTTTCAATAAAGCAACAATCATTGAAAAATAATGAACGTTTTTTCTTCTAAACCTTTTAAAGAAATACCAGAGGATGGCCCAGCCCGTAGTCTTTGTCAAGCGCTGATTCAGAAAATGTATGGTTGTGTCCAGCGCTGCCGATTTGATTTTTTTTTTATTAAAAAGAAAAATACCAACATTAAGTTTAACATAACATATTTAAAAAAATCTTCTCTCGTTACGGCTACTTTTTGACACTAATCTAACTTATATAACAAACAAATAATAATTACTCCGACACTTGGAGAAAGCTGCAAACTGTATAAAATAATCCACAGAAATGTCATCACTTAAATGAGATAAAAACAACGAAAAAATAGTGACTTGTCCCAAATATAATTCTTTTTAAACGTGTGCACTCTTATCGCGGCCATCAGACAAGAATGTGTATCAAGTGACACTTGGAAAATAATGTTTGCGGTGCTTCCCACAAAGTGGGGAAAACAAGCAAACAACAGAGAAAAAAAAATCAATTAGCAACAAAGCAGAAAGTTTAAAATCGCTGAACTTAAAATAATGTGGTCTTTAATAGGAAAACATTAAAAGAAAAGTTGAAAATCGACCCCCATTAGAATTTTGTTGATGTCACAAAATTTTAATGGACTAACAACACAAAAGGGGTTTGTATGTTCCATTCGCATAATGTCACATTTTCTGACAAGTAACTGCCTAAGTTATTATTTTCTTCTTGTTCTCCATTCTCCTTCTTCGTGTACAATGTCTTAATTGTACACACCTCGTGTAGTTTTAGAGCTAAATAAGCCCGATGCACCTCAATCCTATCTTGACTTTGACATTGGTTCACCTTAGCAATGAGGCAGAATTGATTTTTTTTTCTTTTACATTTTTCACTCAGAAGAAAGTACAGGAAGAAAATCTATTCAAGAATAAGGTGAAGACAAGAGACTCTTAATGAAAAACAAGTTTTCCACACATGGAGTTGGTGCAAAAGATGGAAGAAAACGGTTCCACTCCTCCAGATCATAATCTCGGATTCAAGTTCATCGTCTGTAGAACATGTTGACTTGCAACAGCGGGACCTGAAATCGAGTATAACTTGGTTTACATTTTCTGCTTTTTTATTTTTCTTTATTTTTTGTTTCGGATCCCCTTTTTTGTTGCAATTGGAAACACGTTTTAACCGTACAATTGTCAAAGTTCTGGTTTTTTCTGAAGTTGGCCATAATTGTGTGGTTTCTGGTTGAAAGATAAAAAAAAACAAAACTGAAAAGAGCAATGCCTCTTTGCAGAATGTGTGTTCGATTTTTTTTTTATTTTTTAAGTGATTTCATCAGTTGAACGACTTGTAAATATGTCTTCGAGACAATTGACTTGAAGATAAAAGGACAATAAATGATTGCGATCGAGTTGATAAAATCAGCTTTTTAGTGAAATCAAAAAAAAAAAAAAATTAAAATAAAAACCTCTTTGATGTGAGACATTGATAATTGGGGCTTCATAATGAAACAATCAAATAGAAATGACTAATGGAAGACATTGGTGCGAGTTGTCAATGTTTGGAGAACAATTAAAAGGTTCATTGAAATTTAAAAGTAGGCCGCAATATTGCTCAATCAAATTTAAATTTGTTTTATCTTGATTAGTAAAATAAATTACTTTCCCAATTTTATATTTGGCTTGGCAGCATTGGAAGAGGTTAAAATGACAATTCAATCTGAGCAGTCAAGGGAAACAATATCTAAGTAAAACATATTTCATGAGCTAAATTCAAAAATATTTAAGCATTTTTCTCAACGGGCACGTTTACTCTACGAACATCACACTGTACCGCATTTAGTTCATAAATTTCGCCAGAATGTTGTTTTTCAACTGAGCAATTGTGGTTGGGTTATCTGCTTTAAAAAAAAAAACCTAGTAAAGTAATCTAATGATGCTAAATCACATGATCGCGTGATCAGTTTATGCCACCATTACGGGAAATTAATCGACCTTAAACCTCAACACTCATAGCTCCATTCTGTTGAGAATAACAATCGTCTATGTCTCCTTCTTCAATTTGAGTTCACAAAAATATTTACAATCATTTGTCTATAGCGCTCTCCATTGACAATAACAGCTTATTTCTTTGAATCTCCGAAGAAAAAAATGGACCAATGATTCCAAAAAAAATGTTGTCTGCCTATTTTGTTTCATGACAAAACCACCCAATGTGAAATGAACTTCATTGCCAGAGACCAATTGACGAAAGTCCTGCGTTGATAATGATCCAAATGTCCATGGTTAAAATTCTACATGTGTCTATTTCACAAATGTCAAAGATAACATAAAAAAGGTAGCGTCTGGTCTCGGTGCGTCTTTATCTGACAGTCCAACTTATGTACATATGTATACTACCTACATTCAGTTAACTTGTTGATCCACTTCTGCTTAGGTAGTGCTGCGTTTTTCTTTTAAAGATACCACTTTATTGTATTATTTTCGACGACTCTACATCCTACTTAATAAACGCTTACCACTTACCCAAAAGAAGTAATTCTGAAATGAAACAAAAAGAAAAAAACTAAATAAAACTCAAGCTCAATTACAACACACAATAAATCTATAAAAAATTATTCGAACCGATTCAAGTAAAATATTGAAAACGAAAGCGGAACGAATTGCCTAAAACTACTTTCAAATGGAAAAATCGAATCAATATTATTCGTTGGGATCTTCTCATTTCTTTTTAATTGCATTCATCATCATCGTCATCGCAAACAGACACATATACCTATATGAGACATCACAATTTCAACTCTCATCTTTCATTATAAACAAAAAAAAACATTCAAAAATAGAATAAAGCTGTTAATAAAATAAACATATGTACATATGTACATATGAGCTTCATTGACGTACAAACGGATGGAATTATTTATGGGAAACTAATCAACAATAACTAGAGTAACCAACTGTCATCCTACAACGGGCAGTTGGCCTTTGTTGGTGTCAAAATAATAGATAGTAGGTACCTGTTGCATTAAAGAAGTTAAAATTATTTGAACTGTGTAAAATGACGATAAAAAATAAATTAAAATCCACTTCTTTCACATTCAATTAACATCCCTGTTCTCGAAACGAAAACAGATCGAGTTTCCTGATAAACAAACCGAAGGGTTACTGTGAAAAACCAGTTTCCACCGAAAGAAACTCCAGATTTTCTCCAGGTCAGATTTTAAATTTTAGATAAACCTAGAACCAGCACAGAGGTGATGAAACTAAAGGCACAGAAATCTATTCAAACTTGTAGCTCGTATAATTTTTTTTTTTGTAACATGCTCCTACAATTTATTACCTTTCCATCCAGAGGTGTTATTCACTCTAGCATAGCGGTAATAATACGCACAAAGTGAATAAAAAAAAACTTCACACTTTTCTTTCTTTATGCCACCCGAACTCAGGTACTTGAACTCTGGCGAACACTAATTTTACAAGACTATGGTTATGGGTCGTGTCACGGCAACGAACAGGAAAATTTGCTCAAGTCCGTTAATTTAAATTAACATTGCATCCCTATTCTCAAGTACTTGTATACATATATTCAAAAGTATCTTTAGCCAAATTTACTACCTAAAAGTTTTAAGTGTTTGCCATTTAGTTCGAGTAAAAGTGAAATTACCCGCTGAGGTCTACTAAGTAAGACGCCAGCCACCCAGGCACATAGTGGAAACTGTAAAACATCGGCCTTAAGCAGTACGGATGGGCGCTCTATTCTCCGTAACGCATAAATTAGTTGCATCCGAACGCATTTCACTTTTATCTTCGACGGAATACATTTTCAAAAATCTACGTGCTACATGGGATTTTCTTTAAAAAAAAAAAAGAAGAAAAACAAGCCCAAGTAGACAGTAGAAGTTGCGGCTGACGGCAAACATATGGCGGAAAGATGTTAATTTTAGCTATATTTGGAGAGAAGATGTTTTTCATTTTAGTGGCACAGAGAACCAATGTGAGGGTTTTCCTGACATCAATGCAGTTAAGTTTTTAACACAAGAACAACAATGTGCAGCCAGCTGATGTGTGGTGACAGATATGAGGAAATTTATGTGTTTATTTGAATCGAGGGAATTTTAATGAGTTTTGTGAGAGAAAAAATAAACAGCGGATTCAGGAAGGTTGCATACTTTCACCAATTAGTTATTCATGTTCTTTGTTGGTGCTAAATGATACTATCCGGTTAATGAAGGGAAAGATTTTTCATACACAATGAAGTAAAGGAGTAAACAGTCAATCACAGGGTCTTTTGGAACGAAGGGCCATATGTAGGAAAAGAAGTATGTAGGTGGCCTAGATATTTATTTCTGAAACATGGGAACTGTTATATTTAGAAATAGATTTAGAGCATACAATTTAAGTGAGATGCAGTTTCGTGATTTCTTATTACCAGCACAACATTTTATTAGAAGAGTTAGCAGTTTTGTCAAACCGAAATGGAATGGCTTTTGTTATTTATCTGAACTCTTAAGCCACCTCAAATCTGTAGCTCCCGATAACGATGTTTTTTTCGTATACAGTGAACACACACTTAATAAACAATGCTGTCAATCATTCCTGGGCATACAAGACGTCATAATTCAGGCTATTCAAGAAACTTCGTCATTGAACAGTTTAAGCCCACCGCAATGAAATCCTCATGTTCAAACATTATGACGAATAACTGAGATTGGTTGAGTTTTGCAAATTCAGTTGCTTAGTCATTGGAAGCAAATTGTTTCAGCATGAGATCTGTCACAAGATAAGTTGAATTGTTGGAGATAACCTGTAAACACAAATGAGATACTGGTAAAACAATTTTACACTTTAGGTACAAATTTATTTCGCTAAAGGATAAAAACGCAAAACACAAATTTTTAGCGCAACAGGTCCATGGGACCTAGAGCCTAGCTTGTCACAATAAATCGTGTTTTGCGTGTTATTTTCTTTATCATTATTAAAGTACCAAAATTGCGAGAGAGATCGACGAGGTAGTGCATAAGTATGTAGATAATAAATGAGTCCAGTAAGAAAACTGAAACAGATTGAGAATCAACGAACCTTATTTCCAAAATATCTTTAAAATACATACATATGTATATGAACGAGACATAAAGACAATCTACAATACCACTGGGGCAATGAAAAGCTGTCCAACATCGCAACATAGTACCGCCGACTTTATAGGTCATCTGGCAACACTAGGAAACATTCATTACGACCCAATTCTTAAGATTTTAAGTACCATATTTGACCACAGCGAATGTCTCATTAGATTACCAGAGTCTCAAATCTAATACACAGATGATTCCTAATATGTGGTTTTAACAGCATTTCAGGCAGAAGTCCACAGGAATTCCTGCGGTGAAGAACAAAATGAGCACGCATTTATTTTTATCTTTGCAAGCGCAATGGTAAAGCGGTAGAGTAACAGCTTGTCTGGAACTGTCTTAAATTTCTGGAATGTCTTGCGTTTATCAATAAAATTTCCGTCGAATATCAACGAATTGACTCTCTACCTAGAAGAGACTTTCATCGTTTGTTCGCTTGTTTACGGCAGCCACCTTATTTGCAATATACCAAACCATGTTAAATGAATAGATATACATACATACATACATATGCATTAACATATGTACATATGTATCTAATAGTATGTAGGTAAAGTTATGGACATTATCCTTTTATAAAGTATCTTCGTAATAAAAGCCACAAAGCAGATCTAATGCGATTCTTTCTACATACAATATGCGGATAGAATAGTGTCTTCTAAAAGAAAACTCCAGTAAAATGTCCACCATCCGAATGAAAACTACTGCGCATTAAAATAAATAAAACCAGGGGTGATTTTTACTTTCGCATTTTATTGTTAGTGGCACGTGCGCAATTTGCCAGCTGGCAATCATATCTTTTTAAAATTTCAGCCCAACAAAGGACGACACACATCTACTGAATAAGTTCTAACACACACCATACATAACCTTTAGCAGATGTTTACTAACAAAGGATGTCGTTTTGTTTTCGTACGCTTGCGAAAATTGACCCTAATTAATGCAGTCAATCTAAAGACAAAAATCTAAATTTAGATTCAAATATATGACATCTTTGAATAATATTTTAGCTTGCATAACACTTGCATAGTTTAATCCAATTATGTCAAAAGTAGTCCAAACAAAAGGTGACACGAGCGCAGTGAAAGTATCCGCCAGAGAGTATTATAGACCGACCATCATCAATAAATCATCGCTCATTCTCTGCACCAATTAAATAACAATTTCTGTGAAAACCAATACTCTTAACGGTTAAATGAAAAAAAAGAAAAAAACTTATTAAATAACAAAACAAAAAAAAAAAAAAAAAATGGAATCAACGTTCTTCGCGATAGAGGATAGGTTCAATCACCACACCGGTCTCTGAAGCTCTAAAATCTTCAGGGGGGCTTCATTGATTGAAACGAAAACAATACGGAAGAGGGGAAATTATTTCTGCTGCCGGAAGTTATGTGCACAGACCGTTCAATAGAGACTCACATATGTACGTATGTATGTACGTTGGGTAGGTAGGCAGGTAGGTACTCGTAATTTTCGATCACTGACACTAACAACACTCATATATTGACCCATGTAATACTCATATAAAACGTAACCAAGGTTCTTAAAATAGAAATTTTATGATTTTTATATAGAAGGTATTTTTAAAATGTTTCCTTTTTTTTACCGTGTCGCCAATATCAAGTAGTTTGTATGTTTGACCTGATTCGGAACAAAGGAACTCTTTGAAAGACACCCACTGTAATCAATTTTGTGTTAAAGAGAAAAAAAGGCGAAAAGAAACCCAGCACAGCATCTCTACTTGATAAATTAATATTTAATGAATCGCTATTTACATCTTACATGAGGTGAATAATTACGAGACGCCTCCACTGTTCTTCTTTTTGTGATTCATTGGTTCATTTTTTGCTGTGCATATTTAGACAGCTGGACGTTCTGTTGAATATGAATATCTTTTCCAGAGGCACCGCGGAAGTATGCACCGTCTACAGTATATGGAGTGCTTTTATTTTAATAGCGACAGTTCTAGAATAATTAATCAAGGATTTATGGACATTTTTATAGGGTATAGTGTTTCGTTCATTATACCCTTCACTTCACGTAATAAAACCATTAAGGTAGGCACTTATGCACGAGTCTTTAACTGCGAATTTCACGATTTTATTTTTCACTTTACTGACTTGGAGTTGACCTTCGAGAATTAGCTTTGCTGCAATAGTTTTCATGTTCTCTCAATATAATGGTGGTCCAAAATCAGTAAGGGTAAATATAAGAATAAGGGTTGGGTAAGATTAGATTGAGTATGGTTATGATCTGGAGGGCTCCTTCACTGTAATAAACTTAGATTGAATCGTCCATATATCTAATTTTCCTTTGTCAATTTGGTTCAAAGATCCAACCTTCTCAGTAGTGCAGTAGTG
Organism: Xylota segnis; assembly: GCA_963583995.1. Lineage (NCBI taxonomy): Eukaryota > Metazoa > Arthropoda > Insecta > Diptera > Syrphidae > Xylota > Xylota segnis. The sequence continues at coordinate 9,629,604 of OY757236.1, read as the reverse complement.
AGAATAATGTACTATGTACCAGTCATGACATTGCAGGCTGTTCTTTTATTCAAGAGCCCGATACGAAAGGATTGGTCTACTATTGCATTCGTCTACCATGTGATAAAGCCAATGTATTATTATTGGTTTCAGGCTCCACCATTTCCGCCCTGTTCTCGTGCTTAAGAAGAGACGAATCAGTGTCAAACTTTAAAAGAATTGTGTACTGTTTGGCGGTCTCAAAAGTCTATCTTATGAAATAATCTCATAACTAAAAGCAAACCCGGAGATACATACCTATCTTTAAAGAAAAAGTCAGTTGAATGGCTCTGTTTTTTTGTCATTTAAAACGTTTTTACATGTATATGTATGTATGTACGTAAGTATGTAGAAGTGTTATCATCCAAAGAAGAATGTCAATAAACCAATTCTAGCTAACAAAGTCACGCTGCCAACGTTGTTGAATAGATGGCCGGAATAACGACCTACCTCCGATTAAGTCTGGTTCTCATTGTTCGTGGTAAAATCAAAGTCATATCATAACCATCCTCAACTCCACAACACACCACCATTTAGCGTTTCAATCGTGCACTTGGAATTAGTGTTCTTTGGAACTAACATCGACCGGAGGAGAATTACTTTAGTTCTACGTGACTGCTTCCCCTTTCATTAGCCCCTGAAAGGTAACGCACTCTAAACTCCTAAGGCATATTGTATTGTCGGAGTCGGATCAATGGAATGACTCGCTTACGAAACTACACTACTCCACTGAACCGTGAGTGTGACATGACAACGACGACGTCGTCGATGTTTTTTTGTTTCTAATCGATTTTCGTTCAAATGTCCAACACAAACGCAATCAATTAATTAATCACCGGTGAATACCAATTGAAGAAAAAAAAAATTCCATTTTGTTATTTTTTCTTTTGTAACGCAGCGAGAGGAAAAGAGAAGAAACCAGGTAGAGAGGAGAAGATCATTAGAACCAGGTCTAGGAAACAAACGATCTCCACTCCAAATGCCAGCTTGGAACTTGGGTTAGTTTGGAATGCAAATAGTTGAGTCAAAATGTCATTCGACGACAGGGGTAAAATGTTTGAGCCAACAGAGCCTGAATTGTATTACCTTTCCACGTCCATATGGAAGTAAAATAAACCGGCTGAAATATATTTGGCACCTACCTGTTGATTGTTGCGAAACCGAAACTCACACCGTAGGTAAATTAATTACAAAAGCACCTGAGGTATATGTATACAATTTTTTATTTCCTCTTCTGTTGGAAGTAATCCCTTTGCGCAATGGCAATACGTTTTTGTTTCTTTTTTTATTTTATTTTTTGGAGCCTTACTCTGCATTCACAATTCCACTTTCCGAATTTATTCATGCACGACCGACGTTAATTGAATTTACATTGAAAATGTTTTTATTTACTTTTTTTAAGGAAATCCAATTAGAAGGAAATCGAATTTCCCTTTCTGAAGTGCAATATTAAAAAAAAAATATCCCAATTATGAAGCGAATACAACAAATTTCCCCGTAAACTGACACGTATGGAATTTCAACAGCGGACACCCGACAACACCAACCGTTAAAATCCAACTGAAATTTAATTCAATTCAATTGCGCGAAGAAACAGAAAGCAGAATGTGTCAAACGGAAGATTAGGAAAGAAAACAGAGAATTTAGAAACTAAAAAACGTCAATTTTGTTCAGGCGATGTGGGAATTCCAATGGGTTGTGTTCAGAAAGTGCATCCCTAGTGTATGTATCTTTTAATAGATTTACGGAAGTATACACAATTGTGGTCAGATGTTATACTTCAGAAATCAGGTCGGTCATCTCAATAGCGGTTTTCAATAACTTGACCGGTAAGCAATCAGGTCTAGTATCCTTGTTTGATCTATGCGTGGATAGAATTTTGGCTTGTATGAGTAATGATAGTGGGATTCTGCTGTCATACAGTCTGCAGGAGTAGAAAAAGGAGTTATTTTACCTCTTCGAAAACTTACCGTACATTGCTCTTGGAGTAAAATCCTTAAATATTTTCTATCGAGTACTTTTCATGCTCTTCCTCTCTTCTTAATATTTACCTTGGTTTTTACAGTTCATAGTATCGGAGATTATTCAAAATTTGAAATAACCGCTGGCCGGTTATTGTCCAAAACAAATTATTTGAAAAAAAAAACTGAATCGAATGTTTGGTTCGATTCCTAAACAAAAAAAAAGATTTTTCATCGTCGTCGTGACAAACTTATCAACTATAGACTCTAGGAGTTGACTTCCTAACTTATTGAACTTTAATTATCGAATTATTATATTTGCTGCTGCCTTTTACCGGTAAATTGAAGTAAAATAGTGCGTCAATAACTTCCGTTTAAGATACGGTGTTCTTCCTTCCACTCAAGCCACGGTTCAAACATTACAAATAACATTGCATTTAAGGTACGGTGTTCTTCCTTCCCCTCAAGCCACGCTTCAAACATTTCAAATAACATTGCATTATATTGAAGGTAAGATATAATAAATATTCAAACTGTAATTTTTGGTTGGTGTTTTGTACATAATTTATTATTTGGTAATTTTCATTAAGTTTATTGTTTCTTGTTATCATTTGTTCGTTTTTCTGTTTTCCATTTAAGTAGCGTACGTCAAATTAGCAAATCACTACGCAGTGGCACAATGGTTTTTCAAACAACACTCAACACTTCTCTCAGTTTCTCTCTCTCACAATGCAATAACGAAGAAATGTTTAAGAAAAATTAATTTTACAAATATGTTCAAATTCTGTTCAGTCGCTATCATAATCGTTTTTCCCACCCGAATTTAAGGGACGCCTTGATTCGTCTTCCGATCCGTAAACAACCTCTTCGTCTGAGTCGTTTATCATTGAAAACGCAGGATTGTCCTTCGTGACAGCCAGCTCTAAGAAAAGAAACCCAATGTAATAAGGATACAAAGGGGATATTTTTGGGGTCATACCTACCTAAGGATACACGGCCGTTCGGTGAGTACACATATGCCATCGTATATAAATAAAAATTTAGCAGTCCATAAAAGCACATAAATTGTGCAGAACTTCGATACGTTGTATTCAATGAGGCAACAAAGTTATCTTCTAAAATTCCAAATCCGAAACGACAAGTTGTAACGGTAATTGATATCGAAAGGACGAACAACATAAGTAATGTCAAAAATTTTAATCGCATATCTATAAAGACGAAAAGATTATCTTAAATTTATTTAACTGAAAAAGTTTAAATTTACCGAAATATGGCATAGAACGGAGTTCAGTGTATGCTCTTAAGACCAACAAGGACAAGTACATGACATACATGACACCAGCGATATAGAAAAATAATTTGAATCCCTGTCAAAAATAAAATTAATAATAGTTGTATTCCTTAAATAACCAAAGGTATTTCTGTGAGGGATTACATTATAATTCTTGGTGTCCACAAAATGACTATAAGTCGGATCCTTTAACTCGTTGCACTTCTCCCATGTTGCTAAGACAATAGCACACAGCCAAATAGGTAAAACCACAATAACTTTAGGTAAATAGAACCGCACAAAACGTCGTTCGTTCTGCCGCAGTCCATGATAGATACATAGCCAAAACATTAGTAGGGCACAGAGGAAAGTTGCTTGAAGTATTGCATCAAGCATTCCTGGGACCCATGAATTTACTAAAAATATCAAAGGAAAGAATGGATCTGAAAAAGAAAAAAAAAAAACAATAAGTATGTTCTCCTAAAAGATTTTTTTTAATTCGGACTTCGACTGCAGTTTGTTTTAATCTTGCGTCTCGTTATACTATTTAATGATGGAAAAGTAACCGCTTCCAGAACGTTTTGAAAACTGTCGATTTCTAACTTTCCAGGCAGTACATTTTCCGATTGATAAACTGAAGAACTATCTTTACGTATAGTAACGACTACTTACTATCATATAACAGCAGCAATGGCAGCAAAATTGACATCCACTTCTGTTCGATGGACCAATCAACAATCGGATATCTTCGCAAAGTATGCGCATACCAGATCTAAAATAGATATATCTGTGTGCATTTAGTTTTCCACAAGTCGATATAGTCCCAACTTACAATAACAATGAATGTAAACAACAGGAATATAAAACGGAACCAAATCTCGATTTGCGTAAACTCCGGACTGTACGTCTTAAACTAAAAATTAATCATTTTACACCGACCATTTAAAAATATTGCCAAGTCTACTTACGAAGAAAGTAATTTGCTTGATGGTGTACTTCTGGTGGAACGATTCAAGTCCAAAGAATTTAACGGTAATAATGTAGTGCGCGTAATCGATAAATCCCAAATGGACGACTGTAAACTCCTTGCAATCGTTTCTTTCACAGTGCAGATGCCTGGTTCGATTGCGCACATTTTCCTCCGAAAGGATACTCAGTGGTGTGTGCTTCGACGTGATTCCTTCCACCCCAACACTAACCTGGAAACTTTTGTCGTAAGTTTCATCTAAAAAATAAGTGACTAATGTAGTGTTTGAATATTTTAAAATCGATTAACTATACCAACCATCGTTATTATCGGTCACCAATTTCGCTATCAGCCATAATTGTTGTGAGTATGTTGTCATTAACGGTGTCTTCATAGCAAACGGTCCTGTCCCCAAAATACTAGTATCGTTGGCTAGTGATGTGTTAGCTAAGATGGACTTATCTGTTATCTGTGAAGTGCTGGTAATAGGGGGTCCGGCCAAGCCAATGACAATCCCTAGTCCAAAGCAAGTAAAGAATCCCAGGAAGACCATTACGAATTCTCGCTTATGCATCGAGTACAAACGCATATGAACCGACCGCTCACAGCGGTCATGATGATAAGCCGGAGCAATGTACCTGTTGAACTCGCTAAAGAGATCGCTAAATTGCGATAGGGAGCTCTTGAGGCGTAGAAACAGTCCACCAGATGGCATGTGGTATGAGTAACCAAGGCCAGAGGTATCTGTCGGTGGTTTTGACATATTGACAGGATGGGGGTAATTCTCTATCTAATTGGGGTGACTATGGGGCGGAGAAACTTTTCGTGGAATTAGGTTTTAAATTAATTTTTCTAATTCATGTATTCCGTCGTCATCCTGGCTATCAGTTCCATTAGTAGACAAATTACATCGTTCACTGGTTTATTACACTCGATAGGCATGTAAACAATTTGATAAGAGAAAGTGTGTCTTTAGTAGGACACTTACTGCTCTTAAAATGATTTTAATACTCTTTCACTACCCAGGTAACTCTTAACTATAAGTTAACGATAGAACTGTGAATTAAACTAATATTTTAATTTGTAAAAAAAGACGAAAATATTTGCACTTGTTTAGTGAAGTTTTAACTTTTTCTGTTTCAGGAGATGGGAAAAAATCGATTTTAAAAGTCATGTGGTGTGATAAACAGAGTGGTAAAATCGTGGTGAATTTTAAATTGTTTTGATATAGGATGATAGTGCGCAGTCGTTATGTAAATATATTTTGACAGACATTGTATCTATGTACAATTAACAAAAACTGTTCAATGAAGCATTCTTCCTTTCGATGTACATAGTACGAGTTCAATGTAAGGAACATATCGTTAATGAAAGCCCTGTGCAAGGAAGTATCTGTATCTAAAGACTCCATTCGCATGATCCGCAGATATTTTACGACGGTTTAAAACTATTGAGCGATATTGATAGTCTTCGTTTGTTACCAAGCTAGATACCAGTTAAGTCAAGTTACTGGACCTAGATCAAGCTCAGTCTGTCAAGGGTTTATTGCTGCCTTTGAAATGCTAAGACACAGCGCCGGCTTTAGGGAAATTAGGGAGAGAAAAGGGACATTAGGAGATGCCGAAAAACGTTGGTTTATATTGTTGGTAGAGTGTTCCATTATCATGTTGTAATAAAGATAATAATAAATAAATACTTGGCGCAACAGGTCGATGGGACCCAAGGCCTAGCTTCTCACAACTATTCGTGTTGTGCGTGTTATATTCTTTACACGAATGGAAGGGGCCTACTGTTTTAATGCCGTGTCCGAAGGGCAATTTGTTATTTGAGAAGCTTTCTCGAGACAGCTGTACTCTCGGGTGTTTGTCAAACGCTCGCGAGAGGTGGGGCCGTGAAAAACTTTTTAGGTGTTCCCCGACAGGGATTCGATCTCGAACCCCTTGCTCCATAGTCCAACGCACTAACCACTGAGCCACGGCGCCCACCATTATCATGTTGTACGGTTTAGAAAAAGAGTGTCCACAATCGATAGTAGTAATGAGCATTCGTTGGGGCACTGTTTATAGTAAAAGCGATAGAACAAAGTAAGACAGGAAAACGTTTCTGCGTTGTTCGAGAGTCAAAAGTTTCTCTAAGCTTCTGTCATTTATTAGGTTTATCGGGCGATTTTGAATTCTATCTAGCAGATACGAAGAGGTTTTTGGTGTTCCGGAACAGACATGTGCATTATACTCGAGGCTAGGACGGATGTATGCCTTATACTACATATATTGCAGGAAGATCAGAGGGGTCAAGTATTTCTTGCATCGTTTGAGGAGTCCTATACATTTCGCAGCGTTCTTAGCGACGTGAAATATGTATATGGTCATTCTAATGAAGATTGTCATTAACATACAAATCGAGGATTGAAAATTTTTTGGTCTCGACAAAGGGTTAAGGTCACACTTATACGACAGAAGATAGCATTGGGTTTTTGACACATTATCTTCCACTCTGTTGTTTATACACCATTTTACTATCATATTAAGGTCGGATTGACGGTGTATCAGCTTTTCCCTGATCTTGGAAAGAAGGGACGTAAGCGCAATAAGCCGCCTTTTTAGGGACGGTAGTTAGAGGCGTCACCTTTTTTAGGGACGAGTTGGACAAATGCTGTTTTCCATCTACTCGGAAAGAGTCCAGACGAGAAGCTTGCGTCCAGAAGAGTCAAGAAGAGAAGCCAGGTCCAGAAGGTATTTTTTCACAAGCGTCTTAGTACAGGAGGGAGCACAACAGCGTGTACTCACGACAGTATTAATCAGTATTGAACAATAACCGTCTAATGAGGGCCAAAGTTAACCGGTATTTCCCCGTATACATATGTATGTACATTTGAATATGCGGAAGAAAACTGGAAAATATAATAAATGACCTGGACACCAGTCGCTTGTCAACGCAATGAAACTAAAAAAAAAACCCAAGCAACGACCATCTTCTCGACCAAAGTAGTACACACATTTTGGACTCGACCCAGCTAAAATAGTGGAATCGAGTCCTGTCGATTTGGTTTCAACCTAGGTTCGACTCTGTGTATATACGGGGTAAATCAAAAGCCGAAAGTAATAGAATAAAATTAGAACGCTTTTTTTCAGTTTCTTTCTATTACAACTTTTAGATGTGTTCGTGAAGTTCGTTAATAGTGAATTGTACTTATTCAATGTGGTTTTCCACTGCAAAAATAAAACTTCCCTCTGTCTCATATTCCGTTCATTATTCGGAAGCATCTTCTGTAGGAATTTTTTGCTTCCGGATTTCATTTCGAAAGACACTTAAAATATACTAGTACATAAAACTCTTTCTTTGGACTTCTTGTCAAAGTCATATGGCACAAGATGAATTCTTTATTTATTTTATTTCCGTGGTACAGAAAAACATGTTCCAATCCAGAAGAAGGGAATAAAAGCAAAGTTGAATAAAAAAGTATCGGATTATTCATGACTGCATTCTTTCATTTATTATTCTGCGAAACGACAGCACCGATTGGTATTGACAAAAACAAAAGTTTTAATCAAATCAATTTTTTTGCAACGATTGGAATTCATATGTATATAGTCTGCAGCAGCTGTCTAGCTACAGGCATACATTTTATGGTTGCAATGATGCTTATGTGGGCGCCGTGGCTCATGTGATTGGTGCATTGGAGCACTGGAGCGAAGAGTTTTAGATGTGATCGTCAGGCAACACCTTGAAGTTCTTCTCGGCCACACTTCTTACAAGCGTCTGACAAACATTCGAAAGCATAACTGTCACGAAAAACGTTCTCTAATTACCTTTCGGACACATTAACCACTAGTACTCCTCTATTTGTGAAAGGCACGAATAATACGAATGATTGTGAAAACCTAGACCGTGGGTTCAAGGACCTGTTGCCCCAAATATGTGTATTTTTGGGAAACGCTGTTCACACGTTACAACCCCTTCCTTACTACTTCAGTCGTGACATCCAGGGCGGAATGACTGACTTATAATCTATCCCTCCATAGTTTGATGGCGACATCTAACTACACATAGTTCCATCCATTTCAAATGGCGGACGAAAATGGTGTACCATAGGTTTAAGTCTTTACTTTTTCGTTTATGTCGACAGCGACATCTAGACACGCATAGCAGTTAAGACTCAACAGTCCCAGTTTCGCATTGAACAACCCTTCGGGCATTCACAATGGTAACCTTGTGTATTTCATAAAATAATTTATTTCTTTTGTGTGATGTAAACATTATTTAAAACACATTTTAAATAAAAAATAACTTTGGTTTGGTCTCGGATTATCATTGCAATGTCGTCGCACTTGGATGGAAGAATGTGCGATAATGTCTTCTTAGCTGCAGGCTGAGGCCTCCGTACATTTATTTATATGACAATGTTTAACTTTGCAGTAACTCTTTTTGTGGATGCGAACACTGTTGTTCGCACATTAAGGTTTCTTTAGCTATCATATCTTTTCTTTAAAAATATTCATTGAACTAAGTTCAACTGCAGACGTCACCGTTTACTTCGTCTAGGGATCTTCGGAAGCATCTTTTGGGAGAGTTTTTGGCTTCCCACTGCATAAGCTCCTAAGGAATTCTTGCCTGAGACGTATCTTACTGCCAGTAGATCAACGAGATATCAGAACAACTCTGTCGAAAGGACAGCGACAATAATCTTATTTAACAAGTTCGGAATTCGGTGTATTCTACTCAAGAGGAAACACGCAGTAGTGGAATACAGCGTCTCATATGGCGCGCTCATGGAGTATGTAGTGTCTCACCGAACCGGTGAAGATTGCGGCAAATCACAAGCCATTACAGGCTACCAGTGCAATACGTTAAAAAAATCCAACACTTCTTCTGAGGGAAACATCGGTAGAAACTCATTTATTTTATAGTCGTTTGTATTTGTTGTTGAGGTTAAAAAAAATGCAACTTAATCCCAGAATTTAAGCAAACCATCCCATCCAGCTGTGACAACCTTACTCGGCTCATGTGGATGCCAGAGGGTACTAATGCAGACTCCCTCGTGCGCCTGCCATTTCTTGTACATTTTCGTCGTCTTCCAGTCCCATATGTAGCACTTTCCATCGCCATCGCCAGATATCAGGTAACTCATGTCCGGTGAGAAGTCCAAATTGCATGCGTACCCCGACACCATATGCCCTGAGAAGGACTTTTTCCTATTCATCTTGAATCGGTTAAGTGCCGAGAATATTACAATCTTGTTATCCAAGCTTTGGCATGCCAGCCACTTGCCATTCGGTGCAAGAGTTACAGCTGGCATGGAGTGCATTGTTGGGTCGGCAATGTATTTCATGTCCACTGGAATGTCCCATTCCCAGATGCGCATACTCTTGTCATCGGATGTCGTTACAAAGCGGCGATTCTCATCGACGAATGTGATTGTATTCACGGCGCCCAAGTGGCGATCGTACTCCTGAACAATGTCACCGCTGCGAGTGTCCCACTATTTGAAGAGAATCTTGATTAGATAGGTAGTGGGTACGTAGGGTAAAACTTACACAAATAATCTTTTTATCGGATGTACCAGCGACAAATAGGTGCTGTTTACTGCTATCCGGGTGGAATTTCACGCAGAACGGCATTTTTCGTGCCGTAAACCGTGAAACCACATCCCCCGTCTCGGCATCCCAAAACTTGATGTAACGATCGTAGGAGGCAGATAGGAAGTTTGTTCCTTTGTTGTTCCAAGCGATGTCCTTGATCGCTTGTCGATGGCCGAAATAAGTGCGTATGCATCGTCGCTCACCGTATACTTCCCATAGTTTCACGCGACAATCCATACTGCCAGAGAGGAGCAAATGGGCTGTCTTAGGGAACCACCTGATCGACGATATTCCTTTTGTGTGTCCTTGCCACGTATGAATGTGTGCCTTAGGCAGAAAGCACTTTGTCGGAGGGACATTCGAACGCAGATTGACACCAACATCGTGCGGAGCGTGCAGGAATGATCGTCCTTGGTAGTCGAACGCATCTTTGACTGGAAAAGAAAGGTTAAACATTTATTACTGCACCTGTTCAAGGGCGGTGTTATGTTAAACTTACTATGCAGAATGGATTTCTCTTCGAGTGGTTTATCCTCTGGGATACGTCCGCGCTTGTGTCGTTTAGCCAGAATTTCGTCCAGCTCTGCTTTTTCCTGATCTGAGGGCTTCGCAACCGTCTGTTCATTTTCAAATTTACCCCACGGCCCGACAAACCCTTCAACATCCTCGGGATGATCGTTTTTCTCCTGCTTTCGTTTCTTTTTTGGCTTTGGCGACTCAAACACTGTCTTGCCTTCTGTGTCGTAGGCGCCCTGCAGATCACCCACGTAACTCTGGCCGTCGGCGGTTTCGTCTACCGAGGGATCTAGAGCGTAACCGTATGTGTGAAACGTTCTCCTCTGATTCTCGAATTGAAAGGCATTTATGTGAGCCTTCTCGAGGAACCCAGCGAGGGTGTTTCTCTGTGCACGTTCTTGGTTGGTTAGATTTGGTTTCTCTGGACCCTGGACAGGTGTGAAAAGCTCTTCATATTTTGGATTGTACAGGACCTCTTTGAGGTGGGGATCTACGACACGTGGAACTGACACTGCGCCATGGGGAATAACATCTGGTGCAGCACACACGGCCAGAGTTTTGGCCACTGAAATCGTAGGATCAGCCACAGGTTTGAGGTGTATCGTCGTTTCTTCAACTGCGTCGCCATCGGAATCGGTTTCACTGGAACTGCCACCGTAGGTTTGCAAGCCTAACATCTTATTTTTGTGGAATAGTTGGTGGAATATGTTTTAAAATAATAAAGAAAAGACTTTTACGCCGAAACACAACAAAAGAAGAACGTATTACTGACGTCTATGTATGACGTTCTTGCTGACAGCTGCATCGATGTCGGTAAGGCTGGTTTTAAATGGCAGTGTTCGTTTGGTAACAGTTGATTTGGGTAGGTTTGAGTACTAGCTAAACATGCGTTGCATTTGTAAGGTTTTGACATATTTAAATATTTAAATTCGAAACTTGATGGACATTCATTCAAATGTGAGTGATGTGTGGAATTTGGACCACAATGTGTAATTGTATCTATGTATTTATAAGGAGCGACCTTTTAGTTTTCTTGAAATGAGACATTTATTACTGACCACCTTTCAAAAATATAGCATTTGTCTTCAGAAATCCGATAAATGCATCCAACTTCAGTGAAGGAGGATAGAGGAGAGAGTTACCTTTGTTGGGATCCTTACTTGAGAAAAGTCGGTTCTTTTTTACTTACTTAGGGGGCGCTACAGTGTGGGGTGAACCTGGTCCTCCATCACGACAGCTCAGTGTTCATCCCGCCCTGCGCACTGAAGCAAGAGGCATGGATCAAGGCCAATAGAGAGGTCAATATTAGATGGTCCTTCCTAAACAGCTGCTTGATTACAAGAAGCTTGGATTTGCTTCTACAAGAAATGGACCGCCCGTATTATGCAAAAGGATAAGAAATCCCTTTCTACGCTGATAGTCACGGGGCATAATCCTCTTCGGTACCATTTGAAAAGAAGACTCACGGATGAAGATATATGTCGGGGATGTGGAGATGAGGAAGCCAATGAGGATACAACCCACTTTCGCTGTTACTGCCCTGGGCTTATCCACCTTAGATTTAAATTTCTCGGGCGACATTTCCTCTGAACTTCATCTCAGTTTACTAGATGGTGCGGTGATTCACATGAAACAAATTAAGACTAGGGTTTTCCCCCATGAGTAACACAATGGGTCTGTACTGACCTGAGTGTGGTGATGTAATATTTTTGCACTCGCCTACCCACAAACCTATCCAAACCTAAGAACAGTTTGTTGGGAGTTAGGTAGTCGTGAAATAAATATGTATCTGCTTTATAAGCAAATGAGGTCCAGCTGTGGGCTTTCTTATGATGTCTGATGTCAAGCAAGATCAACCAAATTTTTGACGAAACTGCTATCGTAGTCATAGTTGAATACGAACCTATAGACATTTTTATATGTTTGACCAAGTCCCAACGGAGTTCATAAAGAGCGCTTTCCCAGCTCGTTAGCCTTGCCGTACATTCATATTCTATGATCTTCAATCCAAAGAGGTGTTATTAGATGCCGTACCAACTTTGATATCAACGAAGATGACGATAATTTTGAACGGGTAACTGGATGTTGTGCTAGATATTGCGTTTTACCAATAATTCATACACCTAGCGCACAGTCATCCTTTATCGTACTATGTACTATGTACCGTACCCAGTCAAGATAAAAAGAAAACCACTTGAAATTTAAATTTTTCATAAAATTTTTATTTTTATCATTTTTGTATCTTTTTAAATTTTTGTAAGTTTTGTAAATTTAATTAAGACATAGTTATTTAATTCACGTTTGTTTTTGGTTTTGATTAAAATACATGTATGTATATATATAACATTGTTTCTTGTCGCTTCATATTTATTCCTTATTATTTATATATCAATATTTTTATTTTTATTTTTATTTTTTGTTTTTTTTTTTTCAATAATAATAATGCATCTTACATTTTACAATATATTTATATAAAAACAAATCTCCCACATTAATCTTCACTTTTTTGTTTTCATATTTATTTGGCAAGATAAAAAAATATTCTCATTTTATGGTATACATAAAAAAAACTTAAAAAATAGATTGCAAAAATAAAACTAAATCTATATGTATGTATGCAATTATTGCACAACAACAACGTGTGTAGTTTTTGTTATAGTATGTATGGCAACAAAATAATATTTACATTTCCAATGATTATTATTATTTTTTTTTTTTTAAAAAGTAAAATTATATGAAGATATATAAAAATGTGTAGCATTGCTTAGGAGAAAGGGAGATAATGTATTTATATCTTATAAGAAATTAATTTAAAAAATGTCATTTTTATAACTAACATTTGTTTTTAAGGCCCTAATGCATCTTCATTTAAACATAACTCTCTATTTATTTTCTTTTGTAACACCACTTTTAATATATGTATATATATAAAAAAAACTTTAACCTAATATACTCTGCAAAATTATATTTAAAAAAAGGATTTCTTATAACTAAATTAGAGTTTTTATATATCTGAAATTTATTCAGTTTTATAGTACACATGTCTTTGGATTTTCTAGCTTTTGTATTAAGTTTTCTTTTTTAAATATCGAAAAAATTGTACAAGAAAATGTTTAGATTAACAAAAAAATAAAACAAAAATGAAAAAAAAAAAAAAAAACAATAAAAATTTTCAAGTAAATGCGTTTTATAGGAAATTCTTTTAAGTTTAAATATATTTTTCTTCGTTGTTTAGGAAACCTTATATATTTTTGTTTGAATTTATAACTGTAAGTATATTGTTTATTTACTGCAGATCGTGGTGCTATTTTTTTGAAAAAAAGCTGAGTGTAAATTTTTCGTTGTTTAGATTTTCTGAATTTTATCATCCAAAATAAGAGTAAAAAAAAACCAATAAAATACGTTAAATATGAAAGGGGAGAAGTTTTGTTTTTTCTTTGTTAAGTTTCTTTTAAGACCATTAATTTGTTTTATAGTTTTAATTTTAATTTATTGTCCATTTAATAATAACTAATTTCATTTATATACTTTTTTTTTATACATCAATTTGCTCATTTATGCTAGAGATAGAATTTTGTTGGAAAAAATTTACACAACTCAGCTTAAGTTACATTTATTACTAAATATTTCTTTTTACAACTTGAACCTTTAGATAAAAAATAATTAAAAAAACAAAACATTCAAAATAAGGCCAAATGAATTATAATACATAATTATGTTTCTTGTTTTTTAATAGTTTTCTTTTTCTAGTTGTGGAATGATCGGTATTTTCATATATAAATTTTTTAATAGCTAGAAATAATTTATTTATAATTACGTTTTTGTTTTTTAAATGTTTTCCAGTGGAGCAGTAACAATATATTGGAGAAAAAATGTATTTCAACGCGAATTTAAATTTCTTTTTACACTATACGCAAGGAATTTTATGTTTTATTTATAATAATAGTTTCTTTGGATGAAAGCTTAAATTTCGTAAGAAAATGTACAACTTTTTAAATTTAATTTACTATACTTTTTAATTAACCATACGAAAAAGACACTGTAACACAGGTTGGGATTTAGGTGTTCTTTTTGTTTTTTTTAAGACAGTTTGTGAAGCTTGAAGTTCTAAGGACCGGTGGGTGGAAGAAGGCTTTTTTAAAAAGAAATCATTCTTTCAATAAAATACAACTTAAAGTTTTATACTGGCATATAATTTTCTGTCATACTGTTGTAACTATTGTATTTATTGGTGCGTAAAAAAAACTTTCATTAAAAAAAAATATTAATACAAATATAAAATACTTCTATTTCTTTAAAGTCCTTAATTTGTTTGTTAACCATGTCCATCGATTGTTTGCTTGAGTATTTGATTTCCATCCCAACACTGTCTGATTAAATATAATATACTTTTTTAATATTTAATTTGTATTTGTTATTTTATACATTTTTACATGAAAATTTTACATTTCCTTTTGAATGAATAGATTTGGCATGAATAGATTTTATTTAAGAAAAAATCCTGCATCCGGTATTTTTGCTATTGAGAAAGAAATAATGTGACTTTGTATTATATATATGTATGTATATTTTATTTACTTAAATTTAATTTTAAGTTTGCGAATAATTTTTTGTATTGTCATGTTAACACCTTGTGGTCCAAGAAAATCTGTGCTCTTTTTTGAGTATTCAAGTTTTTTTTTTTTTTGTTTTAACACATTCGAGAAGTGATGATGGAGAAGTGATGTTTAAAATAAAATATTTATTTACATAAATTAAAACTAAAAATAAAGGTTATAGAAAGTCTCACGGAAAAATTGCGAAATAACCCAGCCTGACTTTGTTTGTCTTAAAATTTGGATTACAAAAAAGAAAAACTTAAAATCGAAAAAAAAAAGTTAAAAGCGGCTGCTAAACAAAATAATTAAACATATTGCGATACAAAATAAAATATAAAAATGAAAATACTTCAGTGAAACAAAAGATAGGTTTTATTTTATATATACTATGTATGCATATGTGTTTTTATGGCACTTAGTAAACGCAAAATTTGAGTATTCTAACAGGTACTCAAAATTGCTGGAAGATAATTTGGTTCTGCTTAACTTAAACATAAATGAAATAAAATAATAAAACAAACTAAAAATACAAAATAAACATTATAACAAATTTAGAGTAATAAATTCTTTAACGAAAGGTTTCTTTGTTCTTTTTATTTCTTCATTGTTTTGTACAAAACTTAATCGAAAGTTTTTATTTTTTTTTAAATTAAATAAAATAAAATAATACATACGTTAAACAAAATTGTTCGAATAAAAACAAAAAGAGAAATAATAATAATAAAAATTCATGTCCCGATAAAATAAATTATATTCCAAAAAATTTACATTAACTTAAATTAAATAAAAAAAATAAACAATATTTTCCTGCACTTTTTCATTTGGTTTTTCGTTTTAAATTCAAAAATACTTCTTTCTCTACATCTCGATAGTTTTTAATTGTTTTTGGATTAAGTTTGTCTGTATTTAAGTACGCTCTCGAAAAGTCCATCGCGAATAGTTTAGATTTCGACATTTTTTTTTTATTATTTGTGAGTATACAGTATGTATGTGCGTATTTATTAGTTTTTAATAAATTTTTGTATTTGAATCACATTCAGTTTGTTTTTCTAGATTGCTACTCTCACTCTACTAGAACTTGCGGTGGAAGCCGCTTAGCGCTGCGAAGTGCTCCGCTTGCAAACGTTGCTGCTGTTGTTGCATCTGCAACTGTTGGAGCGGATGTAAATTGTTTAGATGCGTTTGTTGTTGCATCATTGGCCAGAAGGATGGTGGAATTGTTGGTGGTACCGTTTGCTGGGGTACTCTTCTAGCGTTATTGCTATTTATATGTCGATTGTAGAAGGTGCCGATCTGCTGCTGATGATGATGGTTATTTGATTGTGGCGGATGTTGTTTGCGAAAATCGAGATTCAGCAGGGCGGACGCCTCGCTTACCTATTCCCTGTAAGGTTTGCAATACGAGTACCGATGATTCATGTGCTGGCTGTATGAGCCGGAATGTGAGAAACGTTTCAGGCATTTCGAGCACTGGAAGGGTTTTTCACCGCTATGAAGTCGTTTGTGTTCGGTTAGATGGTGTTTGTGTTTGAAGGCTTTTGGGCAGTCGACGCATTTGTAGGGTCGTTGTCCTGTAAGGATAAAGATAGTAATAAATTATAGATATGTATGTATGTATAAATTTTGATAGTGTTAACATTTTGAACTATGAAAACAGTTTGGAGTGTAAAAATCTTTTGTTGTTCAATACATAAAATAGTTTAGGAATTATCTGAGGAAAAAACTGTAGATGGTGTTTTTTCGTCACTGTTTTCAAGGATATTTTTAATTTAAATGTGCCACCGAAAAGGTATTTAAGTACAGTGCGTTGGGGAGATTAGAAGATGACATTACACTCTGCCTTAGGCGCGTAGTTTTGAGTTGTAGGTTTTAGTTTCAAAGGACTTGTATAAATTTCAATGAAATAGTAAAAATGTACACTCACCAGAATGTTCGTATTTGTGTCTCGCCAGCGAGCTTTGTTTTGCGAATGCCTTATCACATTGATCACAAACGAATGGCAGGTCAGGATCACCGGCATGACCGTGTGTTTCGATTTTTTGTCGCTTTTGTTGTGGTGGCATCAGATTGGAGGCTGCCGCTGCTGCAGCTGCAGCTGCTACATATTCGTCTTCATGGGAAATTCTTGATTCATCATCACGCCACGATCTCTTCTCCGATCCTGGACTTAAGCTTGTTCCGCGATCACTACCGCCGCCTAGTTTAATACTTCCCATAATGTGGCTTCTTGCGTATTCGGGAGTCATTTGAAAGAGACATTCCATGGGGACCATAGCACGAGCACCGGCGGCACTGGGCATCATGTAAGGATTGGTGTTGGTTGGATACCTTGGTGTCGGTGGCATTGCTTCGTTTGGTGAGGGTGTTTGACGAATGTGATGATGTGGCGCTGGAATGTCTGTAGGACGCTGACTGGTCACTGAGGCGCCATAGTACAGTGGTTGCTTATACGGAGTCGGACTGGGAGTGAGTTTGCGGCTCAAATTGATCGCTTCGGTGATGTCTGCTTGCATGGGAACACTTCCATACAGAGGCGAATGTGCTGGCTGCTGGTTACTGGGTTTT
Organism: Xylota segnis; assembly: GCA_963583995.1. Taxonomy (NCBI): domain Eukaryota; kingdom Metazoa; phylum Arthropoda; class Insecta; order Diptera; family Syrphidae; genus Xylota; species Xylota segnis. Next base: position 9,612,130 of record OY757236.1, on the reverse strand, counting down.
TCTTTTTTAACCGATAAGTCGAGCGGTTGATCTTCGCCGGTGGAGAGTTTCACCGGTTCTATGGGAGGCGTTGGACTGTTCGTTTGCATTGGCTCTGGAATCACTGGCGGATAACCTTTGCTCATTCCATTGAAACTATTATTCATTTTTCTTTCGCGGGAACGGTTGTTTTGGAACCAGACTTGAACAACCCGAGCGTCGAGGGATAGACGATTGGCGATCACGCGGAACTCATCACGACTTGGTCGGGCATTCATGGCATAGTGTTGTTTCAGCACCGACTGCTGCTCTTCAGTGATTGCTGTACGAACGCGGACTTTTCTTTCACCACCCTCGCTGCCGTTCTTTGATTCCCTATCTTCTAAGTCTTCTTCGCTTCCCGAATGCAGGTACGAGGAGTTTCCCGCTTCGGACTCATTCGAACGAAAATTATGTTGTAGTTGTTGGTGCTGGTGTTGGTGTTGTTGTTCAAGCTCCTGTTTGATCAGACCGCAGAGAACTTTTTCGTGCTGAACCAACTCTGTCGGATGATTGAATGCTTTGTCACAACGACTGCAACGTAAATCATTCACTGGCTTCGATTCTTCTTCAGGTTCTACATCTTCTTGATGATTATCCTCATCTTCTTCCTCGACTTTGATCTCGGGTGATTGTGGACGGTCGACCGGTATTGGACTGGGACTGTCAATCCTTTCCATTTTCAAATTCTCCGCATTGGAATCGTCATAGCTTTGCTTTGGTGGTGTGCTACTATTGCTATTTCGACTATCGCCGTCCTCTTCATCATCACTGCGATTGTAAGTACGGGCATGTTCATCTTCCATATCAGCATCCTTTTCACAATCATCTAAATCCATCACGAGTTTTGGTTCATCGGCGACATCCTCTGTCACTTCTTCGATAAGATCTTCTGGATCCGATTGCAGTCTTTGATTGCCGGCAGCGGTTAGTTCCAAGAGTCGATGTATGCTAAACGGATGTATATTTGGATTCAGTGCAGCTATGTTGTAGAATGGGTTCTGGAATGTGGCTAACAGAGCAGCATTCATCGCACCATAATCATTATACTTTGGCAACATTGGATAAAACGAATTGCTGCCATTCGCTGGATTTAGTGGTCCGTCGGGGCTGCCGCCTAATCCATGTGGGAAATAATTCAAAGGATTCGTTCCACCTGGTCCTTGTTGTGGACCAGATCGTTTTCCATTAGGGCTGCCACCCAGAACACCGCTCTTTTCAAGACTCTTCAACATTGCACGGTTGTTGTTTAACTTTAGTCCCATACTGATGCATTTTTTCGACGTCATGTGACTCGAAAACGAACCGGAATGTGAGAAACGTTTGCCGCAATTATCACAACCGAAGGGTTTTTCACCGGAATGAATGCGCACATGCTCCTTAAGGTGATGTTTAAACTTAAAGGCCTTATCGCACTGCGTGCACTTGAATTTTCGCAGCAGAGCCGACTCATCGTGACTGATCATGTGCCGCTGCAGGCGATACACATTAGCGAATGCTTTGTGGCAGATTTTGCAGCTCTGTAAAGCGAAAAAGAAAATTTATTATTAAAAATATTTAAAACACTTGTTTCCCCATAAATTCCCAAATATTAACCAAAAACATTTCAATGAAATAATAAAAGCGAACAAATCAAAGTTATCTCCACTCGAGCGTTACACCTCTGCCGCACACGCTACGCCATCGGAAAGGATCCACCTTGTTTGCACAACCCAAACGTTTTACACTCCTAAGTCCAAAAAACCAATCGAAATCCATAAATATTTCAGCGGAACAGATTTATTTATACAGAGAACATAATTAAAATTTATGCGAAATCAAAAAAAATGGATATATGTAGTTATTTTGTTTTTTTAATTTAGAGTCTAAACAAAACGTGCTTTCGATTGGATTTTGTATTTTTTTTCTCGGCGTTCCTCTTACCGGAGGAGCGTTTTCTGCTTAGGCCTCTGGCATATAAATCTTTCGTGTTGTTTCTGATTTCACACTCAAGAGATACAGATGGCACCACAGAAAGCAAATAAATTATTTTAATTGTTTTATTAATATTGTTTTAATCGTCGTCACCTAGAGTGGGCTTTATTTCATAAACAAAGGAAACTTTAATAGATTTCAACAACAAAAAATAAATAAACCGATACCGCAGGTGTAGAAGAACGCCTCTTAATTGTAACTGCATTCAGAGATACGTAGTACGTATCGGTAAAATGAAAAATAAGAAGAAAAAAACTGACTGATAAAATACATACTAGATATTTTTTTTTTCTGTTTATTTATTGATATTTCGCGGAATCCGTTTTAATGGACTTTGTGAAAAATTATTGTGGAAAATATTAATTTTTTAAGTGATTTTGATGATGGTTTTCGTAAAAGAAAAAAACAGATTCACAAATCACGGAAGAGTTTGCCGGATAAATTGAGGTTATTTTCCTTTCCTTTTTGGATTAGGAAATGTTACTGTAATAAGTATTTGTGTAAAATAGGTGATTCAATCATTGGTGTTGCTTTTAATTCGATATGAAATTTGCTAGTGTAAACCTCTATACCGGACATGTTTTAACTATAGTTAACCAATAACTAACAGTCTAACTGACTTATAATACTCCATCTTATAATAATAAAAAATAGTTAGTTTAGGTTTCAATAACCGAAAGTTTTATTTTGTATTACTTTTGTGTTCCGATTTGAAAAGTAAAAGGTTTTTCAATAGGGACATGACAATTTTGTATTTTAAAGAAAACACATTCTTGAATCTTTTCTATGACTTGTTTACGTTAGATCCACAGACAAGGTTTACCTTTTTATTATATGAGTTTTAAGAGATTTTGCATCCACATGGAGTGGGATTACCTGCTGGAGGTATGATAGGACCGTATTTTTTCATCGATGAAAATGATCGTTGGAAGATAATTTTTTGCCAGATTTGGATGGACTTGACATAAGTGACAAGTGGTTCCAACAATGTGGTGCCACATGCCATACAGTTGCTCAAACAATTGATCTATTGAAGTTCGGTAATTGTTCTATCTTACGAAATGATTACCTCGCTCATGTGATTTAACGCCGTTGGATTCCTTTCTATGGAGTTACGTTTAGTCTAAGCCTTATTTCAACAGAACAACATTTGAGGAGCTCAGGAACAATATTGAACGCGCTGTGTAGAAGAGTCGTGGAAAATTAGTAAAATCGCAGTAAACGTGCCCACGGTAGTTATACGAATAAGGCCGAATTTCATAGTTCAATATAACATGTGTTCTAAACGTGGAATAAATTTCAACACGACATCTCAATTATTCTGTGTTTCATTTAAAAATACAGCACTGTTATATCCTTATTGAAAAACCTTTATGATTTGCAAATTGGATGTAAGTACCTCCAATTCAAAGCCAAACATTTTCGAATGTTATATTGTTTGTCAATACAAAATCTCATTTAAATTACTTGGACATTTTGTTTACATTTAAATGCATGTTCTTTTTAACTTGTAAGGTGTTTAAGTGAATAACTTTACTATCGGGGGAAATCTTGTCACACTGATACAACCTCAGCTACAAATTTGGTGTGAAAACTTATGGCCGTTACCTTTAAATCCTTACCCTTAAATCAAATACAACACAATATTTCTTTTTTATTTAAAATATTCACAAAATATTATCATATGCGATATCCCTCATATATTTGCTTTATAAACAGAAAGCAGAATAAGCGCACAGGGCCTAATTCTTTAGGAAGCCCGAAATTTGTATGTCAGAAATGTACGTTTATGTTCATCTTGCTTTAAAGAGATTCGCAAAAAATCTTTTCAATCCTACTATAAACAGAAAAAAACATTTTTTCCAAACGTTATCGATACTTTATAGGTCTTGAAATGTCACCGATCAGCTGTAGTAGATTGAACTATGAAGTTACTTTAGTTAAACACGTAAATGAAGGCACTTAGGTTAACGTTTATCATTCGCAAGAAACTTCTTCTTGGGTGAAAAAAATATGTAAAAGAACTGGTCGTAGCTGGAGGGTGTAATCCACGAACCATAGCTGCAATCATAAGTGACCAAAAGCTTTGCTTAAGAATACATAAAATAAATGGTCTTTGGTAGAGGCCTAGAAATTTTGGAACAACAAACAGCTTCTGAACTGTAAAAGAAGAATCTGTAATGAATCTGTCCGTTGCTGTAACAGAAAGCGACGGGTTTCTAATTGCATACTCATCCGTATAAAAAATGTAGTCTACATAAGTAGTGAGTAGACAGCACTTTAGTCTTAAATATTCGATTTGAATATTGTTCCACTCATAGTCGATGAAAACTTGTGGACATTTTCTTTCGATAAATCTACGCAAACAGTCCAAAGTTCTACCTGTTACACTAGCATTTATTGGATATTTACCATAACAAAATTGATGACTCTATGAAGCGTTGCCATGTTTCTTTTTCACTTAACTGGAGTTATTTAAATAAAGAAAATATTACCAGAAACTAGTCAAATAAAATAAATTAAAAAAAAAAAAAAACAAAATTCACTTTATTTCAATTGCGAGTATTGAAACATAATTCACGGCGCACGCCATCGAATTGGTATACAGATGTAGCTATGCATGTGTTTATTACACCAACAGTGTGCGTATGTATGTATGTATATAATTTCCAATCAAAATAAGAAAAAAAAACCCCGGTGATAAAACATCCGCCGCCATTAAATCATTGAGACTAATCAACTGAGGTGTGGTTGCAGATGCGCGCTCGTTTACTCGATCGACACAATCGCCATGCCTCGGAGAGATAGTTGATTGAGCACTGGAAACAGTTTGGGGCCCCCCAATGTGGCAAGAGAGAGGTACCTACTCTGGAGAGGTGTGCACTACACCGGCTCCGTGCATATGCTTGTACGTCAGCACTTGATTCAGATTAGAATTTTGTATTTTTTTTTTTAGAAATCCGTTAGAAGTTATTTTGACTTTTGTTGTTTTTTTCTTTCCCTCTTTCTACGTCTCCCTTGAGTTATGAGCAGCGGCACTTAAAGGTACCCTATGATGACGATGATGATCACCATTGTAATCGCGTAGTCTTTGGGGAGCCAAGCTTCGGATTACCAACCTAAGAGGTTTACCTCATACACCTCTGCTGGTAAACAAACTCGTCGACGAGTAATGTGTATAAATAATGAGAGGAGAAGAATGAAAAAAAAAGTAAGAAAAATCAAAACGAAGGGGGATCAGACCAACTGCAACACATCCAGTCTCTTTTTCGCTTTACGTATGAGAGCGAGAGATGAGTGATCCAACATTGTTGCACCTTAGCATTAATGGAGGAATACCAAGAAAAATAGGGAGCACCACTCCATGCGGAAGGCCAATTCAATTATGCATTAGGGCACGAGCGCTGAATGAGGCGGTTTTCTTTTTTTTTCAATTCCACTGAAATTCAATGGAATTCACCATGCACCCAGGTGGATTCAATTGAAATTTCTTTGATATGAAATTTAATCAAAAAAACTGTTGAATGATTTTTCATTTGAAAAATAGAAGAAAAACGAAAGAAATAAAAAAAAAAGCAAAATCAATGACAAACGTAAAATAATAAATCATTCAGCTGGGGTAGATGGAAAAATTTTGATAATAATTAAAAGATTAACATGATTTATGAAATACTTGATGAGAACATGAGAACTACTAATCGGGAAATATGATATGTAGTGGATTACAGTTCGCAATTCGCTTAAACAATTTCGGGGATACTACATACATTCATTGTGAACTAATAAAAACTGGACTTAGCTGGCCTCCTTCAAAATGTGAAGGAAAATATCTACAGAATGTGCAATTCAATCTTTACAATAGTCTGTATTAAATATTGAGTGCACTACACTGGATTGTTCACTGAACCGATGTTCACTATACAGAGCGTTCACTGTATTTTGAATAATTAAGTGTTGCCGTCGGAGAACTGAAATGTACATATTTGGATACTTTTTAACATGCACATATGAGACAAATGACAAATTGTTACGGATTTCACTTACTACTACTACTACGACTACTCTGTCCAGTGCACCGTTTTCGGGACTTCAGGTTCATATACAGGTTTATAGCAAAAACTCAAAGCCATTATATTTTGAATAACTAAACTCTGTTGGCAACACCAAAGAAAATGTATCGATGACCGAATTCGCATAGAGTACATTTTTTTGCTGTCAAAGTTGGTTGTTTTTGAAGAAAGAAAGATTGTTTTTTAAAGTTAGAAAACTTTTTTGAATGATGAACGACGAATGTTTGCTTCTGAAGCCCTCGCTGGAATAATCAGACATAAAATTGCTACGTATATTGTCACTTACATGTTAATTAGAACACCCTGTCACTATGCGCTTCCAAAGACCTAATTGCTTTAACGACTTCCCTATAACCATTCGACTACATATTATGAAACAAAAAAAAAAGAGACTAACTGTCGTGTCAAATTCACCCCGTTCAGTCTCTCATATGACAGAGACGAGTCACACCCTAGCTTGAGCTTAATTGAAGTTATTCCGTAGATTTAATTGTATGATGGATGAATCACGAGCATCTACAAGTATGTACATATACAAAACTAACTACAGCCAGCGCCAGTTAATAACAAACATATCTGCCGTCATCTTTGCATCTTTTTCGCCGTATAAAATACACATGTGTATAAATTGGGATGATGATATCTGTGCTACATCCTTGGTTTGTTAGTTTTTCGTATGTTTTATTTTTCTATCCATAAAGAAGACAAAGATATACATATTTCTGCAAATTAATGATTGTTAGTCACACTGTCAGTTAGGGCACTTAAGATCCACTCACATCATACCAAAGAAATTGACAGAGAGAGAGAAAGAGAGAAAAAGACCCAGACCCCAAGCTAAGATTCATTTGCTACTATGTGCACTATACATGTACATATGTATGTAGATGGCTATGAGAATTTATCCCCACATAAGGAAAAAGACACTTGAGGTGTCATCCTTAAAGAAAAAAATAATATATTCTATATGTGGTAAAAAAGATCACAGATACAGCGAGCGATACCCAATTACAGTGAAATGACATCATCACTACTTTGTTAGTGCTTGAATGCAAAACGTGTATCTACGACTATAGAAAGATACAGATTCTGTATCACTTGGATGACTAAAGAAACGATAAAGAATTGGAAAATCTAGGAAAGCCTACATACATACATATGTACAAATATTTCCACTAAACTACGTTGGAATGAGGAAAAGAATGAAATGGCTGCGATAAGAGAAAAAATGGCGCGAAGGGCTTATCAGGCATCGTTATAAAATTAAATTAAATTAATGAGCATTACACTTTAATACTACGTACTTACATACATATGTGTGTACATGAGGAAAAGAAAAACAACGGATGGGACTAGAAATGTCTCAATTTCCGTTGTATACTTTGTTATTCTACCTGTTCAATGGCGGAACAGCAAGGGGGAACTTCCGCTCAAGGAAATATTTATTTATTTTCCCCTCTTCGATGTTCAATAAATAATTTTTTCCCTATGTTTACTAATAATTTTTGTTTTGTTTTTTCCTAGTCTGCGATTTTAGATACAAAGTAGTTGTCAGAGAGCGAGAGCACGTACATGATGAAGCTAGGCTAGCTGGCTAGCAGCGATGATGATGAGCAGAAAGAATAACAATTATAATAGCGCACGTCTATGCACGGGGAGTAACACACGATCTACACTAATACACAGCCTCTAATAGGTGAACAAATCTGTGGCAGTAACAAAGGGGCACGGGGGGAGGGGGACTAAATGTGGACCATAAAAACAATCTCAAGGGTAATAGACGGCGGCGGCGGACGACTTGTGCCGGCTTACGCCACTATACCAGAGACACGCATAACCAACCACAGGCAGCGAGCGCACTGAGAACGCACAATTAAATGGCCCCAAAACAAAGAGATTAAGTTGGAGAAATTTTCTGCCTCTAAAATGTTTTTTTTTTGTTTTAGTTTTTATTTTATCTTTCATTTTTTTTTTGTTTAAACTTTTTTCCTCGGCGGCGTTGTTTTTGTTGATTTAAAGTACCACAACGCGATGGAGGTGCACAAACAGAGACCGACTGTGATGATGATGATTTTTTTCGTTTTTGTTTTATTGTTTTAATATTTTAATTTAGTAGCGAAAGGCGCACACGTACGCCGAACAAAATATCCTGCCAAAAGTTTTTTTTGTGTGGATCGGCAAGAGTACGTACGCGCCAGAGTGGAGGGTGAACATTTTTCAAATAGAAAATTATAAATGACAATGGAAAAGAATGTTTATTCGTAATTTGGGTTAAAATATACTCGTACTAGTGTCTATATGCTCGAGCGTAGAGGGAACACAATTTCGATATATTTGTGATTTATTATGGTGAATGGGAATCATGTCGGAGCGCCACAGAATTGTTCTCGTCTTTATTTTATTTTGATGATTTTTGTTTTTTTTTTTAGTTCGTTTCGGAAAGGTGGTTAAACAAATAAATGAATGTAAAATTATTATGTGGGAGGTTTTGGTTTTTTTTGATTCTTAATTTATAAAATATCTCTGATTAATTTAGTCATATGATTGCACAATGGAACACAACTACTACTTAAATGGTTCCTATAAAGACCACAGAGACGTGTCTGTTCAAAAAAAAAAAAATGCAAAAATGTTTTTACACTTTTAGACAATTTTCTCCGGGATATAGCCTAACCCGCTTTAAAAAAAATAAAATTGTCTAAATTGAATTTTCGAATTCGGTTTAATTCAAAGCAGTTGCAGCTCCCATATACACAAAGATCTATTTAAACAATAAAACCATTGTCATGATATTTATATGATTTATTCCATTTGATAGTCTTTTGAATCACTGAAATAAATTTAGGTTTTTTTTAAAAGTTTGCAGGTGAATATTTGTAAAATTTAGGAGTGCCTCCTTCAAGTCTGCCTGCTGAGCATGAGGATGGAAGGGCCCTGTTTAATGCCGTGTCCGAAGTGCAATTTATTGTTTCAGATGCTTTTTCACGGAAGTTATACTTTCGAATGTTTGCCGGACGTTCTCGAGAGGTGGAAGTGTGAAACATATTTTAGGCGTTCTTTGGGGATCGAACTACAAACCTCGGCTAATTAATTAGTTGAGCCACGTCCGTTCACATGATATTGATAATTAGTTTTTAAATTGCCTGGGCCTGGGTCGCAGAAGTATTGGTGAAGGGCCGGGAATAAAATATACTTGGAATTGAAGGGCGATTATGACGAAAGATTGCCTTGTTATCACAATGTTGTTCACATGTTTGTTTTGTTGACGAATCTATCCAATGTGAAATGAGGTTCATCACTAAAAATGATTTTACGTGAAAAACCAGCATCAGGTTCAACAACCAATTGAAGAACGCTGTGCGTTGTTCTAACCTGTATGTAACTATCCATGTTGTGTGTCTACTACACAATTGTCAAAATGACATAAATAAAGGTAGCGTTCAAAAATCATTCATTAGTGACATCTAAGCGGGAATTTTGAAAGACCGTTTATATTTATCTGTTTACACAGAATTGACAGACGGGATTTTTTTTGACAGTCACGTTTTCGGATTTTTTTTGAGGTATTAGTGGTTGGCGCCAAATGAAATTGGTTAGGTCTGAACTAAAAATAATTTGTACAAGAAAGTTAACACTTTATACAGGAAATAAATTGGTTTACTGTCGTATTTCTATTGTTTATTTCGTGAAGACTTTCTCAGTTTTAAATTTATGTTTTCACCCTTTTGCCGAGTTACAGCGATTAAAATTTCCAAACGTCAAAAAAAAAAAAAAAATCTAGGAAATTTCTTAAAATCTGAGAATTTAGATTGCGGCAACATGTCACCTTTTTACTTCCCCCTCGCTTGTAAACGTCAAAAAAATCTAGTACTTCAATCCTGTGTGAACAGGGTCAAAGATCTATGGAAAGACCGAAGTATAATTTTTACAAAATTCAATACCTATGCTCTCCCTTTAGTACGTTGAAAAGAACAAAATAAATACTTTAAGTTAAATAAATGATTTTTCCATACAAATTCTGTAACAATTTTGGTAATGCACCTGGTGTCTGAAATCAGTTAAAAAAGAAAATGTTTAACAGCTAAAACAAAACATTTAGTTTTGGTAGTAGTAGTAGATCGATAGTAGAATTGTCAAAAATACAAATCGAATGTCTCTAGTACAAAATACTTAAAATTCAAGTAAGGAAATATACAAACAAATTAGCTGACCAACATGCATAGAATAGAGAGAAAAAAATGTCATGTCAACGCCAATCACAATATTTAGTTCTTCCATAACGCTAACATCCTCCATCCTGTGTCATTTTTTTTTTTTTTTTTTAAATTCACAGACAAATTACTCTGGCGCTAAAATTTAATTTATCTTCCGGCCTCGTCAAGGGAAACACTAATGACGAATATATACACGGAAAATTCTTTCGGGGCATAGTTTGGTGTCCCTAAAAGATTTCTGACACATTCAACGGTGTTCCAGAGTTTCACACGTAGGTGGTAATATCATACAGAAAAATGCCTTACTCGACACACCGCTGAAAAGACCTCGTCTGACACTACCTCGAAAGAAAGGTATTAATAATTAGGTGTATAATAGAAACTGAAAGACACATAGTCAGTCACAGTCACAGTCGCGTCGCGTCGCAGGCATTTGGCTTTTTACGTTTCGATTACACACACGCTTTTGGAATTTTGACAAAAAGCATTGTGACAACGCAGGGGATTTTCTTTTAAGAAAAAAAAATTTCTTCTTAAAATTCATCAAAAGGCATGTGATTGTGGTTGTCTTTTTGTTTTCTTTCCTGGCTGAATGTCAAACTTCAACGCACCTGTCTTTGGGATTGTTGTCTTTGAATATTTTTTTTTTTTCATATTTTTCGAAAAATTTTGTTTTCTGTGGGAAAAATTTGCCGTTCTTCCCATTATTTCTCAATCATCAAAGAGCTTATCAACTGAAAATAAAATTAAAAAAAAAATCTGTTTACGTTTAAAAAAATTACGCGCACCTAACTAACACTTTCCAACCGACCTAAATCATTATCAATCTCGTGCACGAGGAATTTTTTATTTTTTACTTTTTCTACATATAAATGTAAATAGCGCATGTATTTATATTTATTATTTTACATAGTCATCAAGTGGTGATAGTAAAATTAAGTTGAATGAAGCTTGGGTCGGTCTCGTTGTGCGAAGAAAACTCAGGAATGTGTGTGGGTTTTTTGTGTTTTTTTTTATTCCACCAAAAGGTTATCAGCTTGCGGTCAGTTAAGTGCTGGGTTTTAAGATGAATGCGGTGAGAGCTCTGAGGTCAAATACCTAGGGTTTGTTTTTCTCACATCACAAGAATTTTATTGGCTGAGTACGAAGCAAGTGAAAAAAAAGAAGAATCAACGACGGAAATTGAGAAACGCAATAAATAATCACACTCATTACGATTGTCGCCGAATTAAATTGTGAACTCGCACTGTCCGCACACGATTTCGGAAAAAAATTCCAAATTAATGCATAAAATAACTCAGATTCATAAATATATTATAATAATATTCCCACAGGGCAATTAAGCGGTTGTATTTCATTCTTTTTTTCGCCACCCTCTCGGTTGGGAAGAGGCTTTATATTTAAATCGAAAATTTATAACAAGACAATTCTTGTATCTAGATACAAATTGAGCAGAACGCTAATGTGACAACACGAATTAAATTGCATATAAATTTTGGAGACTCTTAAAATTTCGAACTGAATTAAATTTTTCCATCGTTTGTTATGACATTATTTTTGACTTTTCGAAAACGTATTGCATCTTAGGAGGTTAGATGGGATTTATTGGATATAACAAATTAAAGAAATTCACCATGACTCAGAGTATCTTGTTTTTGAATAGCTAATAACCTTGCGCACCCCCCAGGATGAATGTGATCACATAATGCACTCAGGTCATAAAACTGCATGTGTTCTTAGATGAAAAAGTAAAGGGGACTCGTACTCGTACACATAGTGTGGAATGGAGAAGGAAAAATCACCTTTTCATGTCGATACACATGTGTTACTAAAAGGACACCTATGTACTTTGTGTGGGTTCGACATGCTTACAAGAAGTTTCGATATAAAAATTACACACAATACACACAGACAGAGCGAGAGGCAGGGAGGAAAAAATATAAAAATGAATCTAGGACGACATAAAAATATTTTTAGAACACATAACATGGTCCTTTTGTGTCCTGTCCACTAGTGAGATACATATTTTTTTTTTGTTTTTGCATAACGTGAGGTATGTTAGTCGACAAAAGTATTTTATTTTACAAATCAAGTGTTAGACACAAGAAAATGTAACAGATGATATCCTGTACCTTTGTTGGGTGTCTTTGAGGTATCTACTAGGTATTTTGGTCAACACAGCAGACATTTTGGAGTTTTATTTTTAGAATCAGGTACCTGGCAATAGTGAACCTACGAATTCTTGTATGAAGAATAAAGGGGATCCGAAGGAATATCGTTCTTGGTTTACGTAAGCAGCGTACCTCAAAAATTCACTACGTTCTCTATACGTAGGCAAGAAACATGTGGTTTGTTGTATGTATGCGTTTATATTTGAATGAACAAATTTTTTTTTCACAGCTGAGTTACATTATGTGACTGCAGCGGATGTGTGGAGTTTACAAGTCAAGACAATATACTTGTATGTATGTAGCTTCAGTATATACATTTAAATTTACGACTTTTTTTTAATAAGAATTAGTAATCAGGTGTTAGAATGTCATTATTATTTATAAAAACTTTTTAAAAATAAGAAAAGAAGATAGCCACTCAAATTTATATCGTTTTACTGACAGTAATGCTCTTGTAATGCTTGTAAAACACTCGCCAGGACTATAATCGTCCGCCTGCAATTCCTGCGTCAGCACAATTTTATACGGATGTAGGCCGGCCCAAATCTAACCGCAAAATAAGCCGGGTTAACTCTCTGACGATGCCCAATTCAGCTGTCCGGCGCTGAATCTCTACGGTGGCTAAATTTTCTCCGTTTCGTACCAATTTTTATCTGGTTAGTGGTTCAAGGACTAAAAAAGTGTACTCACGCTCAAACATATTAGGAATTTGCCTCCACACTCAGGACGAAATTCGCATTGCGTATTTACAACTGAGCCGGAATTTCGATAATATTTCTAAAAATGTCCGCACGTTTGGCAAGCTTGAAACAATGAATGATGGAATGACAAGCCTTACTGAATATTTTGCCAGATGAATGTTATTAGTAACTTTGACAGCTGCTGAAACATAACAATTGGAAAAGGTATTATTGCTGTCTGATCACCCTTTACTAAACACCCTTGAGCCAATTTCCTAAATTTATTTTAAGTATATCATGAAAAATTCTCAAAACTACAAACTTACGACTTTCAACCTTCAAATGCCTTAGTTTAACCATTTTCCCGCTTACAAATAAAACCGAAATACAAAGTTTTCAAAATCATTCGAAATTTAACGAAAAAAATAATCAAATTAAAATAAATTACGCATAACTTGAATATTTAAATAAAATGTCTCTAAGGCTCCTTTGACTACCAACAAGTCTTATACACTCACAAGGTCAACCAATTTCAGAAAACAAAATTTTTCTTCATAAAAACCAAAATTTGAAAAATGTTAAAATCATTTTTTTAAATACTTCATACTTTTTTTTTTTTTTTTTATCCGATGTAGACATTTGAACTTGTCGCACCACTTACAGGTCGACATAAAATAAAAGCATAAATTTAATTTTAGAGGCAAAAAAAAAAATTGATTTGTCTACCAAAAAACCTGCTGGTTTCGAAAATAAATCATAAATTTCGAAAAAAAAAATCTCATTTTTAGATTTCTTTTCGTCGACGGCCGCTTCTCTTTGATTTATTAGTTAATTTAACAGCTAAATCAATCAGTTAATTTTTGTACACCATTAGATAATTTATTCACATCAACAAGGGGACAAACTCATATTGTAGGTGGATTGGTTTGGTTTTTTTTTTTCTTTTTGATATCTGAATTCATTCCTAGGAAAGTTAATTGTTACAAGATACTCAAAACCCATGAAGCAACAGCAATTGAATGTGAATACGTATCTGATACAAATTGAAGTGAACATCACCCGTGGGAGACATTTTATAACAGATTACATGTGAAATAAATTTATTCAAGGGGAAGCGTGTATCTGTTGAAAACAAAAAGGGTGAAGACTATAGTGTCAATGTATTTGGTTGTGTATGTATAATTCTCGCCTCCCAGTTGAAGGGCATGTGTATGGAGAACGAATAGACACAACTAACAGGTGGAATTCCCATTTTTCATCAACAACTGACTTTATAGATATGTCTATAGGTATAGCTGTTTTTTGTTCATTTAAATTGATCATAAAATTAAGCAAATATTCGAGAGAATAAACAAAAATCGAATAAATAAAAGCCAACACCAAGTTGACCAATAATTTATGGCCAGCCGAATGTTTACGCTGAACTTTTGTTGTTTTTTTTTTTTTTTTTTGGTGGATATCGTCTGGGGAAGGTTGTTTTTTGTTTCTTTCACTATACCCACCCAGTTGTTTATCCAGTTTATTTGCTATTTAAACAATGGGCCTGTGGAAAAAAAAGCCATCCAACCTCGAACCTTTAGGTCTGTCGCATCGCCCCCAAACAATTCAAATGCACTTTATTTCACCGCAAAAAAGCCGTGCATCACGTGCCACAAAGATGACTGCCTATGTACATATATGTACATATCCATACACGTATGGATGTGTGTGGAAATGGAATCCATCTATCTAGGTATCTATCCGATGGATATTGCAATTTACCAACTCCTGGAAATGCGAAATCGTTTCCGGCTTTCGTCTAAAAGCTTCCTCTCTCCACACACTACCAATGAAATGATTGTTGACAAAAAAAAGTAGAGAAACAGGATGGAAATGCGGCTCAGGAGTGTACCTACGTGCGTATATGTGGGTCATTTAATGGTTTAACAGTCCAACAATGTGCGGTGACAATTGAATGCGGACCTTACACTGAAAATGCAAAAAAAAATTAAAAAAAAAAAAAGAAATCCATTGCAATCTATGGACATGAAAAATGCTTTCATCTGTGAATTTATTATTGTTGACCAACTTTGACCATTGCAGGGTCCTTTTGTTTCTTTTGTTGCATACAAAGGGTGTGCAGTGGAAAAATTATGGAAAAAGTTCCTCTAGTTGGTTTGAGTGTTAAAAAAATTTATATATTTTAATTATTATCATCAGTAGTGACAAATGGATATGACCTCTTGAGTTTTTGTTTTTTTTTTTTTTTTGTTTTTAATTGAGTACGTAATTAATCAGACCTAATGGTAAAAACTTATATTGCTTTAAAAATGTTAAGTGACATTCGGTAATTATCATTAATTTAAACAAATAGTAAATACTGAAGAAATAAGGCTATAAATCGATGTACGTGGTTTACCGAAACGTAGTGTAGGTTCAACTCTAGAATCTACTAACTTACAATGCAATCTTTTAGAGCCGATCAACCAGTATTACATGGATTCTAGACTTGACCACACTGATTTTAACAGATCTATGCTTTACAGTGACGGTATTGAGTGCGGAGACCAAAAGACAGAAGTTAAAACCCAAAGAGATTAATGGTGTTCGAAGACTTCAGAAAAATTTTAAAGACTGCTATCCTTTCTTATGCAGAATGACAGATATCGCCTTTTTGGTGGTTCCATCATGCCAATGAACTCTAGCGTATGTCTAATTTGGTAAAAATATACATACATAGGTAGCAACATTAACAAATAATAGAAGATTAGTAAAAGAAGTACAAAATTTGCAAAATGAGGGAAAATGTAATGAAAAACAAAAATAACATTGACTTGATTTTTTGATAATTTAATTTCGTTTATGCCCAAACGAAGTGCAGCAGTGCTGAAAACCCTGAGGGTTTTGCCATACTAAGGTAAAATTTTGTACACTTTAGTGTATATGTTACATCAGTTGGCGAAATAGAAGCCAGTTTCACCTCTCACGAACGCCTGACAAACACCCGAGAGTATAACAATCATAAACAAACCTTTCCACAAACACTAACAGTTGTGAGAATCTAGAAGCCTCGGTCCAGTATAAAGCCATCACACAAGAGATAATATTTGTAATCTGCAGTATTATTGGTAATAAGCCGCTGAAGTTCAAAAAAACGTGTCTGAATTAAGAAAAAAAAGAAGGCCCTCAAGAATTCTGCCAATCATTTCGCTATCAAAAATTAAAAGTCATTCTCTTCTACCGTGCTAGACTAGCCAAGTCGGAAGCCATGACCCCAGTATGAAACCTGCGCCATCCGACTTTGATTTCGATACCAACTATGCGCAGCGCATGATGAAATAACGTTTATTCATGCGTCAGGTATGTGATTCCCGGACAAATACAAAAAAAAAAAAAAAACAAAAACAAATTGATTGCTTACGCGTGTGATAGTGGTTCAAACAGATTAAAAGCCTTCGCACTGGCCATTCTCTTAAACACCAGCCTTATCATTTAAACATAAATAGAAGCACTATTTTCGCAAATATTCGTATCAAAATAGATTTAATTTCTTACTTCCTATACTCGTACGAATAAAATTGAAACCCACTCTCCAGACTATAACATCCGCTGGCAATTAATTTAACAATG
This sequence comes from Xylota segnis, assembly GCA_963583995.1. Lineage (NCBI taxonomy): Eukaryota > Metazoa > Arthropoda > Insecta > Diptera > Syrphidae > Xylota > Xylota segnis. The sequence goes on along the minus strand of OY757236.1, from coordinate 9,595,394 downwards.
TAGGTGGGCTGTAGACCATGTTCTGCGCTAAACACGGACTAAGGTGATAAGATTTATTCAGAATTCATTAATCTATGTTAAATTGAATGCAATGTGTCCGTCCATTCGTTATCTATACGCAGAAAGTACCTCCAGCACTCTTCCCGTAGGCATTGCCTTTCATAATTTTCTGATGTAAATATTGATGAAATATCAATAATTTCCAATTTCTTACTCATGTCTAGATAGGCGAAATAAAAAAAAAAATGTAAATACGTATAAACATTAAAACCTGATAACGAACGTCAATCGTGGGACGAGGGGAAGGAAAGCCAATCATTGTTTATTTGATATTTGCAATAAAATATTCATATCTTCTGCTTACATAGGTAGCGAGTGAAAAATAACGCTGTGTTGTGCTTTTAGATTAATTACCTTAGATAATAATCGCACAAACAAAGCCGCAGACTGACGCCATTCATCGGAGAGACTCTGCACCATGTACGGCGGCGACACGGGGAGAGATATGCACTTGAGAGATTTACTTTGGTGATGAAAATGTTTTTTGTTTTTTTTTTATTCCTTTTCTCATTTCAATTGAATTAATTACCCTCATTAATTTCATTCCCCATGTGTGTATTTTTTTTTTTTTTTTGTATCTCTCTCTGTGTGTTATTGCAAAATATAAACAACCAAACTAAAATAAAAAAAAGAAGAAAAATAATAAGCAGAAAGCAAAGCACACCACATACAACAACGCAACAGTCTCGCTCTCATATTTCACACAAAAAGAAATCTCATACGAAATAAGAATTAAGGTGGAATTCAATTGGTAACATCCGGTACCGGACCGCCTCTTTTATTCAGTTTTTTATTTTATCTTCTTCTCTCCATTTTTTCGTACCTCTTCAGTAAATAAATAAAAAATATAATTGTAATGGTATTCTGATTCCGATAAACTAACTTATACTGTTTGGGGTATAGGTACGACTGTAATTGCAGTAATCATACCGATAAAGCAGTGGAGAATGTATAAAAATGGAATTATACACAAAAAGAAAAACCAGAGAGGAATTAATCAAACATGAAGTTGAAACCCACAATGGCTGCTTTGTCCATTTTGTTGTGTTTCGTGTACGAGAAAAAGATTGTTTGTGGTAACAGTTGCCATTCGGTTTTACTATCTTTCATCGGTATGGCTTTTAACTTTATTCTTTATTTCTCTTTTTTTTGTATTCTTTTCCACATCGGCATGGAAACAAATGAGTTCTTTCATTACTTGTGGAAGTGGGAGTCGAGTGGAAAGTACCTGACATTGCTGCAGGTGACACCTCTATGTTAACTATGAAACAGGTTTCGTGACGATTCGTGATTGGTGGAATAATGTTGTTTGTAGATACATTTTTATAATGGTTTGTGTAGGTTTAGGTAGTTTTGGAATAGAAATGGCCGACTCCACTGTTCTTTTGTCCTTCTCTGAGGCTTAAATCAATTAAGTAAGAAAAAGTCCAGCTTACGGCGTCTGTAGTCTCATCATGTATTGCAAACTTTTGCACGAAATCGGTCAGTACAAGTTACTTTGGATGGATATATGTACTTCTATCTTAATCTAAACCAATGCTAACAACCAATGCTTTAACCAGCAGCGTATGTCTACAAAAAAACTGAGTTGAGTCTCCTGTTTTCTGTCTCAATCTAAAAATGAATGGAACTGATGTTGAATGGGTAATGCCTTGTAGGTAGGCTGTCACTGGAATCTTAGAAAGAGGTCAACCATTAGACAGCCCACTAGTGGAAAGAAATGTGGAAAAAAATTTTCTAAATTTGGGCGCACGTATGACGTACACCGTTTCGTTAACCCTGAAGATAAAGAGAGTTTTGACAGGATCCATCCTAATCTCTTATCTTCTCTTGATGATGAAATAATGCCGAGCATACGGAGTACTATAGTATTCTCCAAAACAACTGTCCACGAGCATATACTTGTTGGTGGCTGGTTTCGAATTGCCTGTCTTACGTGCCTAACATTTATGCTATATTTCGTCAATTATTCTCTAGATCTTGGGTGGCTTTTGGTCGCATGCTATTCAAAAACAGACTATATTTAGAATTCCAGCTTTCACTGCGAAGGGGATTTCTCTAAGCTCAGACTTTTCCGAATAAAAGCCAAATAAAAAGCACAGCACTGCCAGTAAAGTACCATCCATGTATACCTTTTTCTTTATCAGAAAATATCACAAAATTATGAGTATCTTGAAAGAAATAAAAAGAAAACCCCCTCCTGGATGGTGAAATTTTTGTTTGATGATATGGTCAACCTCTTGGGGATTTTCTTCGCTCTATATACACTAGAAATATACTTCGACCCCTCGGGGTATTCCGTACTCTCTATCTAAGGTAAAAAAAAAAACTGTAATATTTCTTCACATATCTGACAACATTTTGAGATATGAAATTATTACACCCTCTAAACAGCCGTAGCCAAATGACCACTCAAGGGTGGGTGTTTATTCTTTCTTTCTTTCTTTTTTTACTTTATCTTCTATTTAACCTGTGGTGATAAAAAACAGCACACAGAAAAAAAAAATTATATTCTCTGTAATAAGAAAAGGGTGGTGCCTTATTACATAGATACACACATACCTATATGTATGTAGTTCTAAACACAGAGAAAAAAATGGAGGTCGCTACTGTTTGTTTAGTTATGATATCAGAAATTCCACCTAAATATGGGGCGGGAGGTAGAAAAATAACAAAAATCCAAAAAAACCAAGGATTTTTTTTTTTATTATCAGTAGATGGGGCAGAGACTTCTTATCTGTGAGTGTGTGTTGTTTTGTATTCCAATGGCCCGTAGGCACTACTCTACGCCTACTAAATCGTAGGCATAACGAAAAAGAGCAAAAAATCCACAGTGGATGGTAGATCCATGAGTCTACATGAGACTATCTCTTGCAGATTTTTTTTTTTTTTTCCTAGTATGTGAGTGGTATAATTTTTTTTTTTTGATATGCTTGAACGAATGTATCCAAAAAGGAAATGAATTTTCCTGTATGTAGTACGCCAGGGTCTCCTTTTGCAGATACTTTGTATCTTTTGTGTATTTATTTCTCCGGATGGTGATTTTTTTTACACAAATATGACATAAAATATACGAAAGTTAGGTAGATTTTGTTTAAAAGCAAAAGAGAAGAAAAAAAAAACTAATCTAAGAATAAAATGAAAATTATTACCATGCCAGTCAACAGGAAACGTGAGGCAGATTCTATTTATTTATTTATTCTCTCATTTATCTGTTAATAAACTATACTGTGAGCGCGCACGGCATGTTGGAAAAACAACACATTCGTCAAAAGTGTCAAAACTTCAATCATAATCTCAAGAGATACAAGTTAATTCGTTGGTTTCGTTTCTTATTGCTGCTGAGTCTGGACTTTATCTTCCAAATGGGGATGTTGAAACAATGGGAAATCTTTGTTCACCTAAAAGCAAAAAAAAAAAAAAACACAAACTCACTCACGTTGGCTATGGTGATTTCCAGTGAAATCAAAATCAACCAAGAAGAACTGAATGCATGGTAGTAAAGGGCACCACATGATACTGAACAAGGCCTAGATACATACATATGTTTGTATGCCCACTTGTGAGTGAATTTAAAAATATAAATTTTCCTGGGATTCAATTCAGATAAAGATACTTTTAAGTTTTTTTTTTCTTGATTTTATTTCATCCAGAAAGAAACCGCGACTAACAATGTCCGGCTTTCAGAGAAACCGCAAAGTACCACCAACACGTTGGATGTTGATCTATGCTGGGGCTAAAGCATAACAACCAACCAAAGTGCACACAGATGTTGCCTATATGCGATGCGAGTTTAGTTTTTGCAGATAGAAATTCAGGAATTAGAAGGGAGAGAGGAAGTTGTGGATTTCTTTTATTTTTGAGTTTAGAAATATGCGGTGTTGTAGGTGCATAAATATTAGAAATTTTTTTTGGTTCAACTTTGTGGTCCTGAAATATGCAATGAAAATATTTTTTTAATTAAGGTTGTGGTTTGAAGGAATTTGCTATGAAAACTGTTTAGAACTAGGAATTCGAACCGATATTTGGCTTAGAAGTTTGGACTCACAATTTGTTCTGTCTCTGTCGAAACATTATTCTGAGGTTTTTTCAAAAGAGACACAACAATTTGGTATTTTAATAAGAAGAAGCTTTTTTTGATATTTCAATATCAGAACGTTAGTCAGAACGTGAATTATTAATATAAAGAAGTTCACAAACGAGCAACGATTGAACATTATTAAAATTCTGAGTAGGTGGTCGTAACTTTAAAGCGATTACTCCAATTTTTGGAAATCTCTTTGGCCACATTGTGGGAAATTCTGTTGAAAGATCTTGGCTTAGACGACAGAATAGAATATACTTGACATCAATCATATGAGGTTTCAACAAGATGGTGCCACATGCCACGTGAACAGTCGGTCACAGAACTGATCTATTGAAGGGGAAGTTCGGTAATCGCGTAATCTCGAGAAATAGTCCGGTCGAATGGAGACTTTGCTTGGATACCATTTAATGGCATTGAATTTCTTTTATATGAGTTGACAATAATTAGTTAACATCGTTAGAGGAGCTCAGGATTAATGTCAAACGCAAAATTGCCAACATTCTGACCACTATGTGGTGAAGACTGATAGAAAATTGGCTTCAAACAATGAAGTCGATTTTCATACATACATAAGTACATTCAAGATGTATACTATATCTGGAATAAATTTTAGCCCAATATCTTAATTGTTCTGTGTTTCATTTGAATACAAATTTGTTATGTCCTTATTGAAAAACTCTTTACGTGGGTCCGCCAGGCAAAGTACATTTCCTTTCGATATTCATTTTTCTTAATAGAAATGTTAGTTTGATCGACCATTGATTGACGTCTGTCATTGAAGTTCAAGTTGCTTTCCTTCAGGGAAAAATTGATATTTTCTTAAATGGCGCCCAACAAAGTTATAACGTCTATATGATATAGAGTTTGTCATTTGCGTACCTATTCTGTATTACGTTCCAACAATAGATCGATTAAAATGAGACCTCTGTTGAAAAAAGTTCTTAGAAATCATTTTCATTTCAATACACAACTCACTCAACTACCGTGTAATAGTTCTCAAGAACTATTTGTCTAAATTGGATTTCATCACTTGCTGTGTTAAGTCATGACTCATTATCCCCCAAAAAAACATATTTAATATGACTTTGTTCTTGGCCCAAATTAAGGATTATGAGTCAAAAAATATGCCCTCATCCATAAAGTGTGTCCGAACAATATCGAAACAAAGTGAGACAAGTGATTCATTGGGAGTCACTAACATTTGCATTTACTTTGTAATTCATCTTCATTTTAGACCCAACTTAAGGGGGGTGATTACACTTTACGACGGATGGCGGCAGAGGACCGAAAAATCAACAAAAAAAAAACTCTTCCATGGTCTTTAGAAAATCAATTTAACGCTCGATTTATGTCATGTGGCCACGGACAAAGAACTCGGTAATTAATGAAATTTGAGACGTGTGGCCTCTTAGGCTAATAAGCACCGCTTGTTGCATGTGTGTGTTTATTTACATACACATTGTTTACATCACCCAAAAGTATAGAACTAACTATTACTAACCTGATTGACGCCCGCCGAATTAGGTGAATGCATCAGTTCATGCTTCTCGAGGAGATCACGATTTGGGAATGCAGCCGAACACTGGGAGCATTGATACGGACCCGCAGCCGACGACGATGATAATCCCAAAGACAGCGACGATGATGACGATGATGATGACGCTGTTGATGCACCACAATTGCCACTACCACCGACAATACCACCACCACCACCACCACCACCACCAGTACCAACAACAACATTATGACCATTCAATGGGCTCGCAGTTGACCGACTACCAGCCATGGCCATTGCCTCAGCAGCGGCCATGGCAGCAGCACTTGCATCATAACCATTCGACGCGGCTGTGGCCGAAGTGGACATACCCACAGCTAGGGCGGCCATTGCCATCGCATGGTGATGATACTGCGAACTGAGATCGGTCGGTGGTGTTGTGCGTTGGACACTAGCTCCCGCCAGAGGTGAATGCGATGAGGGTACGGGCGATGCTCTTCCACCACCACCACCTCCGCTTGGAATCATTGACGACGACATCGAGGATGAGGGAGACGAGTGACAATTGTTGCTAATACTATGGATTTTTAAATTGTTATTATTTTTATTACTGCTGCTACTATTGTTGTTATTGTTGTTGCTTAAATTATTATTATTATAATTTTGTTTGCTATGATGTTGCTGTTGTTGCTGTCGACTGTTAAATTCGATGTCACGATCTATGTGATAGCCATTGGGATGGTTATCAAAGGTGAATTTTTCATGTGAATGCTCATTCTCTATGTGCTCATGGAGGGCCTGTAAAAACATTAAAAAAACAAAATGTAAGAGATAATGTTTACTCTTACAGAATGCGTTATGAAGAGAGTTTTTTGAAGAACTAACCTGAAAGCCAGACAACCGCTGATGACATTGCGGACATTTCACTATGTAGTCACCAACACCTCCACCGCCACCCTGCTGTGCTGTTGTGGCAGTTGTGGCCGCCGATGATGCTGTGCTGCTATCATCATTTTTATTTTGGCTATGATGGTGTAGACTCGATGCCAATGATGGAACTGTAAATAATAAAAAAGCACACAAAACAATAAAATTAAAATCACATAAAAACAATTTGCGCTTATTAATTTAAAAAAAAAAACCGTATACGCATGTACAGTGAAAGGAGAGTCAAGTATGTAAGGGAAAATGTAAATTTTTATGATTTGGTTCATCAGAGAATATGATAGGTTCCAGGATATTTGAATGACGCTCCGATAGGAACTAATATGGTATATTATGCTTTAAACGATATTGAAATGAAACAATTTACCCTATGTCGCATATTTCGTATAATACGACTGATAAATGGAATAGTTACTAAAATGGCGCCCAACCGAAGGCCTATAACGGGCATGAACAATGCAAGCATATTATCAACTGACATCCGGTCAACTTTCTTTCGAAAATAATGAAAATGGTGAGCTTTTGGTAACTAACGCTTGACTTGAAATATGCCAGGCATAAGGTATCGAAACTTGCGCCCAACAAACTGTCATAAGATAATCAGGGTATACTTTAGAATGCTTTCGGTTGACAGGCGGCTAAAACATATGGCATCCAGACATTGTGCACATTTGACTAGACAGGAAACTGTTGTTTATTGGCACCACATTGTTTTAATATTTTTTGGTCCTTCGAACCGGATTAGTCATGAATTAAACAAATAACTTTCATATAAAATCCATTTCAGTTTCCTGTTAAAACCAATTAACCCCTTCTCACTACAAATTTTATCCACGCATACAATTTCGCAAAGATGCCATCAGAGATATACGACCATCTGAGTATCACATGGTTTTTTCCTAAACGTTTCTATTTAGCTTCTATCCAACTGATCTACTCTCCAAGCAAAACTCACGATCGCTCGCAGATATTAATTTAAAAAATCACTATTAAATCATCGTCGTTGTGCAAAATGTATCTCGCACCATATCACGTACCATATCGACTACTTCGTTTTCTTGTTTCTTTTCTACACACAAAGTCTGTTCCTAGTTTCGCGCTTGACACCACAAAAGAGACAAGACACACTCGCGACAGTAGTACATAGATCACAACAGAAACCACTCACCGCAAGTTAATAGACTTCAATTAATATATTTTCATCTCTCTTTCTGTCTCCAACATAAAGGAAAAGAAACACACAGTGTGTATCGTAAAAAAGCAAAGAATTTCATAGAATAGAAGGGAAGAGGTATGGTGATGATGATGATGACTGTTTATGTATCTACTGTCAACGAACTAAAATCGTTGACGATGTCATAGTTTTTACCTTAATAATCATCATCATAAAAATAAAGAGAAACAAAAAAAGATACATACTCGTAGTAAATGTATCTATGGTATGTTGTAGTGTTGTGTACCCGCACGTTCTCAGCCGTTAAAAATTAATGAAATATACAGGCGGTCGACGACGACAACAGCAACAACAATGTTGGGATGAATTGAAATCATTCCCCCGCGTCTTAAATGAAAACAAGAGTCCGCGTATCATGACCCCTCTTGGTATGACATATAGTATAATAGAGGTCCATATGTGTGTGCGAGAGAGCGAATTTTATTCCATAGGTATGGTTCGTACAACCACATGACAAAAAAAGAAAACAACAATAAACGATTAATTGACGTAAATTAAGGTACACACCATGGCGTATGGTGGCTACTTGTCATGGGGGGCAGCCGCTCATACATATGCATATACACAACCAAACAGAGAAGAAGAATAAAAAAGCGAAATTGAAAATGAAATGAGAATGCCCTCTTGAAAAATAAAAGCAACAACAACCGATGCCCATTCGAGGGCATTTTGAAATCTAACAGATACTTTCGCGAGATAAGCGAATCCACAAAATATAAATGAAAGTTTTTGTCTGCTCAAGTGTGGTGTATACTCCTTCTCAGACTTTAAGGCCAGACTTGTGTGATCGTACAGGATGAGATCATCACGAAGTATCTTAGTATTTCTTTTTTTTTTTATGAGTTCTTACCCCCTTCTCCGGGTGAACGCATTTCGACTCATTTAATAAAGTAATACCGTCAGGGATAGAGTTACCCTGGGGGATATCTTTTACCGGCATTCGGTTAATTAAGGCCTGACATGAAAAGAAAAAAACAAAGAAAAATGTATATTAAATAAAAAAAACAGAAGAATTCTGTTCAATTAAGTGAAATGTTTCTCATATGATATCTCTGTGTACTTAATTGATGATGGTGGTGAGGTTTTGTATGTTATTCTCATCCATAGAATGTAACCGTCACGTGAATGATTGCGAGAAGTACGCATACTGGAAAGCAATAAGAAGGTGACACCCTACAAGCTTTTTAGTATACCTTAAGCAGATCCTCTTTAATGACAAGTTTTAGAGGGTCGCACGTCGGGCGCCATTTAAGTGAGTTTAGGTATTTGTTCGTATAACGATATATTTTCGAGCAATCACAATTCTGTCTCCAAAACTACAAGAGTAACAATCACTGAAGACAATTATCCACGAATATCTAACGAAGGTGAGTAACGATTCTTAGGACAATTAGTCACGATAAAATTAACTTGAACCTTAAAACGAAGAATTTAATCCAACTATAGACTATTATTCTGACTAATAATTAATTTAGATCGAATTTGACACTCTTTTCCTACATATTATGCACGCAGTCAGACAGTTTTGACACTCATCTGCCCATGAATGCATCCCCCATACGTTGTAGATACATCCATATATTCATAGTTCAAAACTATTTCCAAAAGGCAATAAAAATGTTTCGTCTATCGTTGAGTTTTATTTGATTGCTAACACATGTTGTTAGCAATCCACCTTCCTCACTAGTCCATTCTTACATAGTGTGAAGCCGTAAAAGTCTACTAGTAACTAATAAATTTGACAAGAAAAAATAAAATGAAACACATCAAATTCTTGTCAAATTTGACAAGCAAAAATAATTTCTACAAAGACACATTCAAAAGGTGGTTGTTGCCTCTTCAGATTAATTTCGAACTAATTCGCTTTTCTGACAATAATTTTTTGAACTTAAAAATTTTTGTGTTTTTGTAAAATTATGCCAAAAACATAAATATTAAGAAAATAAATAAAGAGCTGAAAAGAATGTTTTTGCTTTTATCTTCTTTAATGTTGTCACTTTGCATTAATGTTAGATGAGAGTAAATTGTTTCAAGTTTTACGTTTTAATTTTTTTTTTGTACAAAAATTGTATGATACAGAATCTATAGGGATAGCACTTTGTTTTTTTTTATTCATAATGAAGTGAATTTAATTATAATGTTAATTTCTAAACCAATGCCGTGACACACATTCTTGATTATTATTATTTTTTTTATTCGCAAGAAAAATTACCTCCTTGAAGTTTTTATAGCGTTCGTGTGTATCTAAAATTATTATTCCTCAATAATATTTTAGAATAAAAAAAAAGATTTCCGGTTCAGTTGAGTATTTTGATTTTTTTTGGTTTTTTATTTAGTATCAGGGGGACAGTCAAAATTTCGCGCCCACACACAACAGGTGAACACGAAGAAAAACATATTTTGGATTCAATAAGTAAACAGCAAAAGAAAAATAAAAAATAAACAAAAAGTGAGCATTAGATGAGTCTTATTTATTTATTTTTTTTTGTTTTAAAAAAAGAGAGAGGAAATAAATTGTTTTATATGTAACAATGTTTTCTTATTGTCAACTTTAACGACTTTTATTTGGCAGTTAAACTGGCATTTTTATTATTTCAACTGACATTTGATTTATTCTATAGTCAGAGATATACATATGTAAGTTTGGATATTTGTATTTGGAAGTGGTGGAGCAGTTCTATGAATGAAAATTGTTAAGCATTCTTAAGAGATGAGAACAGGATGTGTGCTGTGTATAAATTAAAAACAAACATTTTATGATCACATTATGTGATTTAATTCCTGTTTTTTTTCTCTTTATTTAACATTCCATTCCAGGCTCGAGGGACCAATTTTAAAGAGAATGGGTAGAAAATTAGGCAACACCCACTAGTTGTTTTAAAATGAAACGCGCTGTTGATTATTCATACAGGATGATCCACTCATCGTCTGAAAATACTTGTGTGCTCATAGTTAGAAGAAAGGGTTGCATTATCGAAAGGCTTGGAATGACATTTATTACAATCAAAAAGTAGAACATGTTTGCTATATGAAGTATGAAATAATTTCCTAAAATAAAAGATTCATTCAAAGTAAAATTCAAATGAATTATGCCGCACGAAGGACCTTTACTGATGTAAAAATTATATGCATTTTCAAGACATCTTTGTTTAAAATCATATACCTGATCTAGTTTTATGTATGCTTAACATCCTTACATGCACTTGTTGGAGAGTTGAAGTCAGTGCTTTTAAGATACAGTTTTGGAAATTTTGACGATGTGCAATGTTTAAACGTATCTCCAAAAGTTAGTTATATTTAAAATTCATCAGTTAAACATAGTTAGTGGTAATGTACAGATAATACACACATAAATGTGATGAAGAATTTGGGTATTTACCTTTGATAAGTTATTGGCTCGAAGGACCAATTTATTATTTGATATGAAACTTAGTTGAAACCAGTGAATAAAGTTCTTATTTTACTTCCAGAATCCAAGATACAAATCTGTGATATGTTATTGGCTCGAAGGACCAATTTCTTATGTGGCGCGAATCTTTCCTCTAACCATTGAGCAGCAATACAGACACAATAGTAAAATTCTATATAGATACTAATGTAACATATGTATCTATTAAAATACTTGAATGCACACATATGCATTTTATTAAAATTTCTATAGAGGCTCCTTAAAAATCGATTAAGAAATTCTATCTGAAAATAACTTTTCTTTCGGCTATTTGGTAATTCGAAAACCATCAAATTCACCTGAGATTTATAAAGCAAATCCCTGGCGGGCAGCACCCCTCATTTGACTATCTAATCAATCGCATTTTTACGACTGCAACACATTTTATTTGGGATGATGCGCCACCATAGATACATAGATATTCATCCATCCCACACAATTCAACATCCCCCTCCAATAGATCATTTAATAAAACTGAACGTCAGCGCGATTGTCGCGTATATCTCGTCGTCTAGTATTGTGCGCCCAAGTTCTAAGCGCCTATTTGCTTGGAAAAATATTTGTGTTGTGCTCCTCTCCAATCTAATTAATTGCCCCTCTGAACATCAGTGTCGAAGAACTATTTTCTGTTCTGTCAGTTTTTTTTTTTTTCACTTTCTACCGGTATTTTGTTTATACCTTGATCATTAATTGAGAACAATTTGATTTATGCATTTTTTATAGATTCTTTGTTTTTTGTTTTTGTTGGTGCCTTATTTAACGAGATGCAGATACAAGCGAGTTCAAAAATAAACTTCAAAACTGAATTTTCAAGGTAATCATCATGAAAAAGTATCTCATGTGACAGAGAAGTTGCTGTTGAATGCATTTTCCTTTACTCTGGAGAGGGAAACAAGCTATAAAATTCTCACACACTGAGTGGTGCGTCAGTCATCTATAAATGCGCTTGCTGCACATCCTTTAAATGCCACGTCGACTGGGCTGCAGAAAAATCTAAAAATACAAAAAAAATGCACCTTTTCCCTTTGGCAGGCATATTGACTGCAGCAGAGCATATGTGCTCTGTATGGTGTTCTCTGGAATAGTATGGTATTTAGTTGGAAAAAGGTGCAAAGTATCTAAAAATATACACTCTATGTATGTATGACGACCCTTTCGCTTCTTTTGTGCTCCAGCTGCGAAAAACTACACCACACATTGGAACTTGCAATATGCGTGCAACATTAACTACGAGCATAATCTCTACTATGTCAAGTAAAGTATCTGGAAATTTATTACACCATAGATTGGTTCTAAATATTCACAAATCCTCAGTGGATACATTTACTAATGCCTCTGCAATAAAATCATAAGAGGTGGCTCTTCTAATTTATGAATTTTTAAGCGAGAAGACAAATTTAAATGTTTGCTACTAAGACAGGCAAGATGAGTCCCATGAGAGTGCGAAGCGCACGGAAATTCCCACATGTATCTAGACTCATTTTTCTACCTCATTTCCAAAAGGTAAACACATAGAGTATCAGTGATACGAAAAGAAAAAAAAAAATTATTTATTGTGTCAGGTGAAATTTTCATTGAAAAAAACCTCAAAAGAAATCAAAAATATTCAAAAACTTTTCTCGCTTTGTCACTGTGAAATTAAACGGCGAATATTCATTTTAATTGCGTAAATTTATTACACTCAGGTATGAAATGAAAATCTTGGCAACGTATACGGCCAGACAGACAGACAGACAGACGTGGAGCGGTAGAGTTTGAGGATGTAAATTAAATAAATTTTCACGCCTTTTAGGTGAAAACACACATCTTTGAGCAAAAAGGCAACCAGATCTGTGAGAGAGTGTCGAACATGTGTCGTATGAAATTGTGAATTAAATTAAGACAGCAAAAAAAAAAAAAAAAAAATACTTTTGAGGCTGCAGGGGGTAAGAAATTGTATAAAGTGAGGTCGTTTTTTCGTTGTTCTTATTGCTTAATGCAAAGATGTGCAATCAGAAGGTGGAAAATAGCAGCAACAAGTTGGTTGTCATATTTATAAATAAAACAACAGAGATGATGATGACTTTGGGAATAGTTGACACAGTTTTTGAAATCAGTACTTTCCAGAATTTATTAGCTTTTAATCTAACCAACCAGACCCCTGAGAAGAATTTAAAATTCAGATACTTTTTTCTTTCCTTGTTTTATACATATATACTTTCGAATAAGGAGTTCTGAAATCATTCATTTTACATATGTACTTGGCACAACGCACTAAATATGCATTCAATTCTTAATAAAATAAAAACGCACAAAATAAAATGAAAATGAGTATAAAACTTAAAAAAATAAAAAAGCCTCTCATATAACTCCTCATAAAAATTGTATCTTTAGTGCTATATCAATGGTTTTAATTCATTTAATCGCGATTTATGTATAGACCCTCATAAAATTGAATCAACAAGCTGAGGCAGTAATTTCAATTTTTACACTTTTACTTATTAACTCTGTTGAGTTCCTTGGTTGCTCTAAATATTCTGCTCTAGAATAGGCTTTTCTATACACAAATTGTTATTGAGAACTCAAATAGTCTTCATTAATCTTAATTAAAAATTGCCTATAAGCAGTTGAGAAAAAACGATATGATTTTCACAAACATTCTTTGGGCAATTGGTTCGTGTGTATTGTAAAATTAAGATCGAGTGTTTGCTACTCTACAGCCCTGATGTGTTCAATGAACCTTTGTACCCTCTTCTGGAAACGTGGTATCTTCGTGAGCTAAAAATAAAACCAATGGACGAGGAATATGTAGCTGATGTTTACAAATCAATTTACATTAATTGTGAAAATAATGAGTGAATAGAGAAAAATTTTGGTCCTTTGAGCTGAATTTGAATAAATAGATATTACATGTACTTTGGTATAATGACTTGGAAGCATACATAATCACTAAAGGACACGAAGTAACTGAAAATACAATACACTGCATTGTCCTCAGCTTTTGAATATTCGCTGGTGAGACAATTACATAAAATTGATTGTATCACTAGGTAAGGAAACTCTTTCGCTTTCGCTTTAGGTCTCAAACTACACTGTCGAAGCTATTGAAAGCAGAAACAAAACATAAGCAAATGACAATCTTTTCTGTTAATGTATAAATTGGCGCCCAACACTGAACCTTTATAGATCTTTAGTGTAGGAATACAGTTGATTGAGATCAAAATTTGAACATAAATATTGATATTCTTTCTCCAAATCACTAATAATTCAGGTCATGGATAAGTGCGTAGTCAAAAAACAAAACTAGGTCATAAAAATGGCACACATCTTTGCAGATAATCCTTTAAAAGTTTTCAAATGGACTTCTTGTGTTATTGCTCAATAAGCAAGGGATTACACGAGCTTTGCACGCCCACCCAACATGCAAAAACATCCACTATCCCAGACAACCTCTAAAACATAAAAATATAATATTATTTTTTTTTTTTTACAAATTAATGCTACAAACATTCCACAAATAACCTAAATCCAAAAAAATTTGAAACAGATTAATTTGTTCCGCGTCTAATGTCAAAAGATACATTTGTGTTCCCTTGTTCTCTCCAATGAAACTCCAACGGAAACAATGTCATCGATTAGCTTACGCACTATTTTTGAAAAAAAAAAAAGAAATGTTGACAGAATGAGAATTTTAACAAATATCACCTCAGAAATAAATGTTTTTACGACGCACGATGTCGGCGTCGTCGTGTGTTGCTTGCTTGCGTCTCTCCTTCAGTGCAAGTGGTCCAATCAATCAAATCTAAATTCCACAATCACAAACTTTACGTTCGTTCATTTGTCACAGTGTGGTGCTTTTGAGTGTATCTGCCTGGATTTTTATTGTTTTTTATTAATTAAAAGGAAAATATTTTGTTTTGCAAATAAAATTACACGGTCTATGCATTTGGTGACATATGAAGAAAATAAATAGCAATTTTTTGGTTCTCATCCTAATTAACTGGCGCCCAACAAATGTATCTTAATAAACATAAAAGTAAAAAAAAAATGACGTAAGTTTTAAATAAAATTTTTCTTAAAACTTTTTCTATATATCGATATGTATATATTTGAGTCTATTTCGAATTCGCACACCCAAACATCCGTTTTTGTTTAATTTATGCTGATTTTCTTAGTTTTTTTTTTCATAGCGTTTTATGATTTATCTGTGTGCGGTTGTTTTATTATCTTAATCAAACAGAAGCAAAAAAAAGTATATAATACACACGTATAACATGTACATATAAATTTTGTATTGAATTTAAAGAAGATTTTCTGTTATTTGTCAGATTGTTTATTTAGATTTTAATATACATACTCGTTAAAAAATGTTTTCTTAAGACAAAAAAAAAAAAATAACATTTTTGTGGTATAAAATGGCGTGTGGATTGTAAACTTTTGCCGATGATTAATCATATTTTCTTCTGTTCCATTTGATTAAAGAAACAGAACAGTTCCGCATTGGTAGCTAATGCATAATGCTTGTATTGGGTGATTAAAAATTTTGTTTGTATGTATATTTTTTAAGAGGATAATTATGCAAAGTAAAAATTAGATTCACAATCAATTTTAGTATCCTAGTTAAGAAAATGAAGCGTAAACTAATGCAGTCAGCGCATATGATTCATTACTCCTTAAAACACAGCGAAACGATAGAGATAGAGAGAGGGAGAGAAAGAGAGAAAATTGGGTGGGTAATTAATCATCCAACGCCTTGTGTCATAGTCTGTACATATTTCAAGGAAGGAAAAGTGCACCGTGTAATGAGTGATTTTCATAATGAAAAATTAAGAATATACAACTACTTGTCATCCCTGAATAAATGATTGATGCGCTCAGTGCACATGTACCCAGCTGTGGATACATGTGGAATGTATCTTTTGTTTGAAATTTCTTACAGGTTTATCATTGGAATTGGGTTGATGGTAGAATATGATATAGAAGGGGTTAGATGAACCATACATCAGTTATACCAACTATTCTATGAATTTACAAACTATTAACCCCAATACAGTTCCTATTAGAAGCATTTTGCAGTAGATACTGTAGGGTGACCTGATAAAAACAATAGAAAAATCAATTTAATAATAATACAGCAACTGTGTATAAGATTGATTTCATTCCATTATGTATGGAATCATCATTCAAATGGGCGCCTTGGCTTTGCTGGCCGTGCTTCAAGCGGTCGGTCCAATTTTTGATGACTCGGTCTAATATGTGCGGGGTTCTTCTGACAATAGCATCTCGAATGTTAACTTAGACTAAGGACTTATCCCCAGAGAAAATTATTGACTGATGTCAAGTCACGGCGGCCAATGATGAATGCTCGCCGTGAGATGACCCAGTCGCCAAATTTCTCCTTCACAACTTTGAGCTATGGCATGTAGCACAGTCTTATTGGAAACAAAGTCGGTTAACATCGCTCTATACCTGAAACCATTGGCAGGGGCGGTGTCTCCTTCCTCATTTCGAAGGAAATAAGGTCCCATGATTCCGCCATGCCATAAATTACACCAAACAGTCAATCATTGTTGATGCATTGATGCTTGTTCGAACACTTGTGGATTGTGTTCGTTCAAAAATATAATTTGTTTGCTAAAATCCGGATCTCCGGCCAAGATTTCCGGTGCCAAATTGCCTACGATGATCATTCGGCTTTAATTTAATTTTATACAGATGTAGGCCCAAATCCAACCACAAAATAAGCCGGCTTGACTCTCTGGTGATGCCCAATTCAGCTGATCGGCGCCGAATGGATATTTCTGGGTCTTCTTTGATTTTGGCTGCTACGGCGGCTATGTTTTCCTCATTTCGCACCAACCTCTGTCTGGTTGGTGGCTTAAAATCCAAAAGAGTGTGCTCACGATAAAAATTTTGCGCGGCCTACACACTGACTCCATGATACCGACCGGCCTCATGACGAAATTCACGTTTTGTTTTTACATCTGAGCCGGAATTTGGATCATATTTCTTTTATACTTTTTGTACGAGAATTGATACATGATCAAATGGCAAACTTTACTGAACATTTTCACAGCTAGATGTCATTGGTAAATTTGACAACTGCGGCAATATAATAATTGAAAAAAGTATTATTGCTATCTGGTCACCTTTCACTACAATGCAGATACATAGGTACTACTATCGAATTTCCTTTTTACAAAAAACTTTCCTTTCAATTACAAATGCACTTCAATCAGTAAAAACATCTTCGGTAAATAAATATCAGAACAATCGAACAAAACATTTTTATTCCCGAATTCCTTTTAACAAAGTGTAAACGTTTCTTTTTTTTGTGTTTTTCTGAATTCGTTTCCAAATTTTGCTGTCCATTCCTTTAACTCAATAAACACCACTGGAGAGATACCTACATACATAGAATGTGTGTAAAAATGTTTAAGCCCACAAGTCCGATTAAACATTTCCCAACCAAATGCATTCCTTTTTTTTTTCGATGGGGGTTTTCGATATTTGTTATATGTAAGCACCTCTAGTATCTGAACTCATCTGGCAGTGTATACAGTTGAATAAAAAAAAAAAAAGCTTCGAGGGAGAAAAGCAAAGCGAAATATACAATAAATAAAAAGGAGAAAAAGGAAGAAAGGAAAAATAGCAAAATAATTCCGGAATTCCTTTGTTTCACTATCAGAACAGTTGAAAAATTAAAACCAAAAAAATAAACAACACAAAAGAGTTGCAGTACAGATGGAGAGATACATTCATACCGGGTGATGAGACTGGGATTCGATTCAGTAGGTGTAAACTTTTTTTTTTCACAATTATTTGTGAAATTTTTGGCAAAAATACTCCGATTCCTTTGTAACGGTTACAACAGAGATACTTTCGTTGAACATGCAACACCTATTTTAATGAATTTTATTTTTTGTAATTTTTGTTTCTCTCTTCTTCTCCACAACTTTTTCTGTTTTCCTGTAGTCGAGAATCAAGGAAGAACAAAGATATTTTACACTTTTGTAAAAAAAAAAATGTGGTTTTCTTGTTTTGTTTTTGAGAATCAGTCTCTGACGTGGGGACTTAAAATAAGGACTTTAAGATTCATGTTGTGGTTGTAGCTACAAGTCAAAGAAGAGGCGCCTTTTTCAATTTGATCGTTTTACTTTTTTTTTTTTATTCGTTTGCTGGAATATCTGTCTACCAGATGGGATGCTATGGAATGGCATGGCATGGGATTTTCACGGTTTTTTTTCTTCACTTGCAAACACACAGGCATTGCAATTGATTTATTGTCCTGGGGATGTGGAGACAGAGAGAGAGAGAGAGAGAGTGAGAGAATTGACTGAAGAATGGAGATTTTCTGATTTCGGTTTCACATTGTTTGGTAAATTAAATTGGAAAAAAGTAGAAGTTTTCAGATGCGAATATAAATGGGAGTTGTTTGAGGTTGGTAAGAACGCAGATGTGAATTCTTTTTAATCAAACGAATTGGTACATACGTACCCACCTTTTGACTTCGGATGATTTCATTCTTAAAGTATTTCGAAAACATCAAATCTCGATTTATAACTTCAAAAACCCCCGTATCTCCGCCATTAAAATAGTAATGAAATCAACTTTAAAACGTCAAAAGCAAAACAAAGGAAACTCAGCCAATCGTGACGCAGTCATAAATCAGCAAACAAGTTACTTATCACCTGTACGTATCTTTACCTGCTACCGACTTCCATTCATCATCATCATAGTCGTTGTTCTCGTCGTATGCCCAAACATCACGTTTCTCTGGGGTTTTTATTTACCATAAAAACAAAGTCACGAGTTACCAGTCAAAACAAACATGAATCATACCTCCATCCCACGTCTCGGTAGATAAAGGTAACACCGTCATGGATACAGAGTCATACAGGTGAAACAACAATGTTCAGCCGGCAATGCAGGACGCGACAACAAATCATTTCGAAAAAGCCGGCAGCATGTCTAACCATGATGTTGCATGAGGAGAGAGAGAGAGTGAGAAAAGGGCGGTCTGTCTTTATTGTTATCCTTTAGGAGGGATCTACCTGACAGTACCTGTTTCTCGCCTGTAATGGCGCATGCCAATAGCCACTGTTTTGAATTCTGATAGGTGGGCTGATATCATTTAGTGTTGGTAATTGCGGCGGCAGAACAGGTTTGGTGTAGGCGCACACTTGTTTGTTGATTGTTTATAGAATGATACATCGCTAAGGAGATTGCTACCTGTAGGTGTTGAGATACCTGCGTGTTGTTGTTGAACAAGTTGTTTGTGGAATAGAAAAGGTTTCTGCCTTTGTGAGGCTTATCACTTAAATTCCGATGAAGTAGGTAATTAGTTATTTGAAGATTACAATGATTATCGTGTTTACCTTGCTGAAATCGAACATTTTTGAGTGTTGATTTACTAATGCCTCTGATAACACATTCGGTTAACGGAATGATAAGATAAAAATGAGTGATCACAATTAAAAAAAAAAACCTAAGTATTTCTGTTTCCATTCAATTGACGCAGAGTGTATGTAAAGAGTTTTTTCAATAAGGACATAACAATTTTGTTTTTTTATGTAGACGCACTTTTAAACTTTTTTTTATAATCTGTTAATGTCAAGACGTTTATCAAGATTTATATTTTTATCATGGTGAAGTTCATTAACGAACACAGGTTGGAAGTTATTAAGAATTACTACCGGAATTCTGAGGTGGTGGACGCAGTTTTAAAACAGCTTACATAAATTTTTGGCCGTAATAGTCGTCCCATCAGACAGTATGTACGTGCTATACTGAATTAATTCGAGTTAACATATTCACATATTCCTGTGCAGGGAGACAAAACGTGTTCGCCGAAGATGCGAAAAAATTGCCGTCTTAAGTGGTTCAGTCAAAACCAGTTGATTTCACGTCGTTCACAGGAATTGGGAATCACTGAGTCCACATTACGGCGAATTCTTCGTAAAGATCTTAGCTAACATGCCACATAACTGGTCAAACAATTGATCTATTGAAATTCGGTAATCGTGTAATCTCGAGAAATAGTCCGGTCGATTTTTTATGGGATTACGTGAAGTAGGCAACAACAAGTGTTAGAGAAGCTCAGGAACATTATCAAACGCGAAACAGCACATATTCTGACCATTGTGTGTGGAAGAGCGTTTAAAAATACGGCTTCAAATAATCGATCATTGCAAATGTCCTTGTTTTCAATATTCAGTTCGATATCTCAATTATTCCGTGCTTTATTTAAATACGAAATTGTTATGTCTTAATAGAAAACCCTTTACATTAAGTACTTCGAATTAGTTCGGACACTCTACCTGGGTTTCAAACCATTAAACCAAAAGGTGGTTAAAAGCACGTAGTGTGAGTGTGAGTATAATATTCTTAGGTCTTGGATCATTTGGAGTATCTATGAAGCAAAACAATTGTATTATACTTTTTTAAAGGAAATACAATGCCCAAATTTTACATTACCATACCTACCACTGTACTCTCCCACGCTGTCGCAATCCCCTAGTGATACCACAAAACGATTTTACCACCAATAAAAACGTACCCCCAGCTAACAAACAAACTCCAAACGACTATAAACAAACTATAAAATCCATCAGTAAACAGTCCTCATTTTCATTTTCATCTCCATCCATCGATCGATCTCAAAGGTGTGAAGCCAAATTCCCCAGCCCCGTACCCATCTCTCTATCACCTATTTCAAATAGATATTTCCAAACAGTTTACATCTCGATTTGTTTCAACAATAACAAGTCTCATAGATTACACCTCTACACCCTACAGTAGCAACCATGAGTTGCTTATTGCTGTGAAAAATTTATTAAACCGTGGACACCTTCAATTAATAGCTCACTGATTTATTTATTTTTATCAGCAATAACTGTTAACATTAAACTGCGTATCTTCTTTTCGTTAAAATTTATAACACAGTGAGAGGAGAAAGTCGAGGCGCGAATAAAAAAGACCTCAAATCAACGCAACTCATCCCAGACTTTTTCAAATAAATTATTTTACTAAAAAAAAAAAACAAAAAAAAAGAATCTTTTTCATTTGTGGGACGGAAATGGGACAGAAAAATACCATACCACCACCACCACCACCACCACCACCAGAGTACCAAAAGCACCGACAGCATAATGTTATCAATCTTTTTGTTTAATGTGATTTGTTATGTGACAACATGACGGCCGATTTTAGTTTAGTTGTAGCGCGTATCTTTTGTTTTTTTTTTTTTTTTTTATAATTAGCGGTTGAATTGAAGAATTTATATGGTGGATAGTCGTATATCTTGTATCTTTCTTGAATGAAATAGATTACACGTGCATACGGTTTTTGACCAATCAAATTGTAGCTTTTGCTTTTAAAAATAGCAAAACAGATACATAGTACGTCGTGCCAGATACAATGGGTATTTCTATGCATTCACTTTACATAAATGAAGAATTGTATTGATTTTTAAATAGTTTATGTAACCACCCGAGGGTTGGGTATAAAAGATAGCTTTTCAAATATTTAGAATCGTTTGTGGTTGCTAATGGAATCATGAGGGGATACAAAGTGATTAACAATATAAACACACATCTCAGACGCCAGCATCTTTTTTTCTTTTATTGATTTTCACTTTTAACTTTTTTTTTGTTGTATTTATTGAAGCAATTAAAACAAAAAAAAACAACAAAAAGGAAAAGGTGAAAACAAAGGCGTAAAGAGAAGATGCATTATCTACACCATCATCCTTTGTGTCATAAATGTGCCAACATATGCATGCAGGCGGTGTGCTGCGGCTTCATTGTTGTGCCGCCTCTCTGTTAGCTGATGAAGGTAAATACTGCTGCGCTGTTGCGGTGTGATTTGATTTCGTTTTTTGAAACTGACGCGCAAAATTTCCATCGAAAGAAATCTGAGCGTTTATCGCCACCGTCGCAGCCGACTTGTGTGTCGATGACTAGCCCTGGTGGGCTTTTGTTTGTGCCAGTCCTTGTGTGGTCTAAACAAAATTTTTTTTAATTCGATGACAGGAAAAGAAAACATACATGTCATCCACACTAAAGGAAAAAATGAGGACAATGTACACCTGACTGAAGATATGGCGATTTGTTTAGATTGGCAATGGTGTTGAAGGAATATTTTGTGGTCTGCGAGATATTGTTTATATCCAAGGTTATTGCCATAAAAGTAAGACAATGGCGACTAAGAGCTATGAACTCGGGACGGGAATAGCTATCCTTTTGAAATACACATACTGTATTGCAAAACGTTCAGTAAAATCATTTCCACATTTGTGACCAATACCTAGTTGTTTCCTAGAGTCACTGAGTGGAGTTCATTTAAAAATAAATGCTAAAATAGTTTGTTTTGGAAAACGGACCAAACCAAAACGAACAGCTTATCATACTAGGCACCATAGTAGAGAAACCTTGGAGTAAAAAACCGAAACCTAAACCATCTCTTCCACAAATTTTAATATTTTTTTGGTTTAGTTAGCAGACACTACTTTCTCGATATTTTAATTCTTTCCCAAGTCTAATTCCAGCCGTTCCCTGGAATTCACAGAGTAGATGTGTCATGTCCTTTAAGACGTACAGGTCACTGGAGTATGTTTCTATATCCTCAGATGACATTGGCCAGAGAGAATCCCTATCGTTATTCTTAGCCGCGACGTGCTAAGTTTCCAAATTTCCCCAGATTTCCTTCGATCCAACATAGGTCACAAAGGGCTTAGACATTCTATGCCTTCCTAATTTGCTTTGATTCTCTTTTCACCATCGGCTCTTTTGCTTCCGTCAATAGCGCAGGGTCCTAGCATAGTCTGACATGGTTCTTCGTATATACTGCTCTGAAAGTTTTGGGGCAATTTCTGATTATTTCGGATTTAATGATACAACCGCAGCCTGACTATCAATCAAATATGTTCGAGTATGTAATCATGGACATATAGGAACATTCTTTGACCGTGCATCCCCATTCATTCAAGGTATCCATTGTCATGTGACTTCATTGATCTTAACAAGAATCTTCTTAATACTTAGATAAATAGATTTAGAATATGATAGCACAAGAGGAATATCTCAAATAAGCGTAGCTTGGGGTTTTGTAAAACCCCAGTCAAAATATCCACTCTTTTTCACCAATCTTACGAAATGAATAGATAGACAGATACAGAATACAGATCGTAAATTATTGTACTGATCTCAAAAACGTTCATTAAGCCACGTTTACGTTTTCCTGATTTCATAAAGTCTATTTTATTAATGAAATTCTTTGAAACTTTGATAACCTTTAACCAGGAGTAGAACATAGACGTTTGTCTACGTAAATTCAAATGAGTAACACTGTAAGTTGTTCACAGATGGCTTTTGTATAATTGCCTCATGTTAGTGGATAGTGGTTAAGAATACTTGGAATATTTTGCGGTTGAGGTTTAAAAAAAAATTGTAGAAAATTATATTATGTTTACCTTACAAAGCGAGTACGAAAGATAAATGCATACAGTTTTGATAAGAAAAACAATAAATTGTTATATTTTTAATTTTAATTATTACTTTTGTTAAACTTAACTTTTCATGTCCTGCACTGTACAGAGATTTTACTACTAGGTTAACAATTATCTCAGCTCTTCTGTTAAAATGCTTGGTATGTTCTATTTTATCTATATAAAATATAGGATCATTCAAGAACAAGTGTCATTTTAAATTAAAAAAAAAATTAACCATTTTTAAGAAAAGTGGTGAGAGACAAGCCACGAGGTTAATATTGATATATAATGTCTCCTAAATGTCCATCTTGACTCTAACTACAAAAGTTATTCCTTTTCATTATGGTTTTCGCATAAATGAGTTGTATTTCGCGAACAACTACTCTAATATTTCTTTTTAGTGCATAAATCTTTGGTAAAAAATTGGATCAGGTTTTGTTTTAATCACAGCCCCAAAAGAAAATATCTAAAGGTGTGCGAGAAGTCGTTTGATGTTGACCAAAAGCAGTACGAACTTTACGAAACATTTCCGTGATATTTATACCGTTTTGTACCTAATTTTGACTATTTCAGCACGTTGCATTGTATCAAAAAAATATTGCAATGATAGTTGAATGTTAAGAGTTAAAAAATGGTGCAAAATTTCAAAATGACACCTTTTGTTGGATTACTTTTTACAATCATCATCGAACGAAGTACATTTTTCTTTAAGTTGAATTTCTTGTTCAGATTTAAATCAAATCATGACCGCTGTTTCATTACTGATCATAGGATATATAGACTGAAATAAACAAATTTGATTCTTCGACAACTACAATAAAAATAACATAAACAGGCCTACAGAGATGTTTTTAAAATAACTTGAGTCCTTTGGCTTCTAATAACAATATGACTCGTTTAAGGTTCTGCTAAAAAACTTGTACAATGCCAAACCAAAGCCAAAACGGAAAACAAAACTTACAAAGAATAGAGTAAGTCACATCTTTAAAAAATAATGTATTGACTCTGATAAACCGTGAATTTGATTACGAGTACATTTTTGAATTCTTACAATTCTTGTATGCATTTTATATATTTTTTAGATTAACAATGCAATAGATTTAGTATATTTAACGTTGGTGCGGTGTCCTCTTTGATTTTACTCTACCAGATAAGTGGTAGAGTAAATA
Source organism: Xylota segnis (assembly GCA_963583995.1). Taxonomy (NCBI): domain Eukaryota; kingdom Metazoa; phylum Arthropoda; class Insecta; order Diptera; family Syrphidae; genus Xylota; species Xylota segnis. The sequence continues at coordinate 9,570,487 of OY757236.1, read as the reverse complement.
CAATAGAAAAGATACATTTGGGTTCCATGTTTAGCTTGAGATTGAGTAAGCTTAGAAAAAGACTTGAAATCTTTAGCTATTTTACAGTAGATTCGACAGTTATTTACAGATGTCTAAGAGTGTCTGAAATAATGTAAAATTACTTAAACGTCTTTTATGTATATTTAATTAGAATTTAAATCTCGGGTCATTAGTTTTTTTTTATGGAACCCAGCAGGAAGTTTAAACACTATACGATAAGATATCCCATAGTTTAACATAAAGAGTTAAGTCCAAGACCAGATGGAAAATAATTCTAAGCAACAAGTCATGAAGTCAGAAAAATGTGTTTTTCAAACATCTACACATGAAAAGAAAGCATTGGCAGAAATATAATTTATAATGTTCTTCCAATATTAAAATAGGTATGCAGATGATGATGAGAATGATTGCATGCAGTGATCTATTATATTGTCTTAATATTACCTGATTTGACAAATAATAAAGGAATATAAACAGGTTGACATAAGGTCTATAAGGACATTTATATACCCTTAGCGGAGAACAACTATTCACAGAAATGCTGTGCATAATTTAGACTCCGAGCTCACTGTAGCTTGCATCCCTAACATCATTCGAAGGCTTCTTAGTAAAGAATTGTATTTAGGGCAGAGGCTTTTAATTTGTTAAATACCAAACTTGTAAAAATTACTTATGCTGCAATAGGAATAAGTTTTGGTTAATTGAGTTTACATTTTGGTTTAAAGTTTTTAGAGTACGTATCTACGGATTAGAGTAAGAGTATCTAACTATTTTGACAAATGAACGTGGTAAGGGTGTGCAAGTGTCTAGCATTTATTTAAGTCGAGATTGAAATAACAAATAAAAAAGCCAGATTTATAACTATCCTTGTGAGAAGCTAGGTCCTTTGGATTATAACTACATTTGTATTATTGAAGAATGCTTACATCTATTAAATTTTAATTAGCTTATGTGAATTTGCAACAAAATGTATATTAAAGTTAAGAACTACATATATATTAATAAAGATGACTTCTTCTGCAATACTGCTTTTTTTGATAAACTACTATTTTGCGACAAACTAAATGTTTTTGTCTTCCTCCAAAAATGTTTGCTTTATAGTCTGTAAAAAGTGAAAAAGTGTGACATAAAAGGGCTTATAAAAAAATGGGGCTAACGTGCCTGTTTACCTGACAATTTTTTCAGTTTTACCTATGGAGTCTATAGTTCCTACTTTAGTAGTGAGATACTACGTAAAAATGTGAACTATTTATCGAAGAAGAGCTAGTAAAACAAGATACTATTGCTCGGGAACACAGTGCAATACAGTTTGTCCTAAAATGATGTAGGAAAATTTCTACACATAATTTCTATCAAAGGAAAATAAGAGGCCCCAGAATGAAACCTTGTGGTAGACCAGATAAAGGTTGAAATGAGTCAAAAGTTGTTTATTCACGATTATTTTACGAAGCCTGCTTGTTTCGGTGTTTGACAACAATTGTCATCAATACCTACATTAAAACGCATTTTGATTTAGTTTGGTAGTCTAGAACGTATTTGTCAATTTGTGACAATGCAGGTAGTAAAGAATATTGAACCGAAATTCAGACGGATTCAGCAATATGTCGAATATGGTTTCCTTGTTGGTTGAGCAGAGAATTTGAATTCAGGGAATTTTGAACCAAACCGGTTCATGTGAAACTGAAAATTTTAGGCTAAAACACAACCAATAATGTGTGTAAAACATTTACGTATTTATAAATAAAAAATTGTTTTTCAGTAGTTCTCCCTATACAAATCTAGGATGTTGAGTAATAATGAAAGCCGTTCGCATTTCTTGACAAGAAACAAAAAAGTTCAAATCAAGGATAACGTTTTATGCGAAAATATATATGTAAATCTTTAGAAATTCTGCTTCAAAAGACTTGATAAAATTTCAACTTAGAACTAAACTGACAAACTAAGTACGCGTTCCTGAAGATACAAGGTCTCGTTTGAGATTGATTGAAGGATAGTTTGCTTAGGGTGACTTGACACTGCCATATTTGTATGGCATGTCATTATGAAATTAATTCATTTCGACTTAAGGTAATGTTAACAGATACTAGTTGATTCACTAAATACCTTAACCGTTTTATAATATCAGGTAATATTGCGAATGCCATTTGATTGTAAACAAAATGTAATTTGTCTCCTCTATTCTTGGTCATAAGATTCATGTGTACGTATGCATGTAGGTATGTATACATATAATAAAAAAAAAAACTTCACTTACATTGCATTGAGAACGCTGGTGATGATGGCATACTAGTGATTTTATCCTCTTGTCCAAAACGGGGTGGTACCAAACAAGACAACATTGGAATGATCAATATAATTTTTCCACTCAAATTGCTTATTTATTTAATTTTTCTTTTAAATTTATCAAACTACACTTGAATTTCTCAAAATTTGTATTCCCACATTTCACTTAATTTTCTATCATCCAGGTACGTTACCACTTTGTATCCACCGATTTTAATTTTTTTAATTTTTAATTTTTTCTTGTAATTTTCTCCACCTTCGCTTCACATATGCGATATGGATGTATCTACAAACACTTGTGCGTATACGACGATGATGAAGTGCGTTTTGCGTTTTCTATTCGAAAAAGGGAAGTGCGTTTTGAAACTAAACTGAGAGAGAGTGATGCTTGTTGAGTGTGTATGGAGTGCAGCAAGAGGGGATGTGAATTATGTGTATGAGTAGCGATCACTTAACGTTCTTAATCGGTTTCGTTAATATTATATCCAACAGGAATTTTCGATTTAAATTTTGAATCCAGTCCTGTGAATGCATGTCTTATCCTTGATTCAGATTGAAAGCAATCTTGAACCACATTCTCGTATCCGACAGGTGCGTTCAGTATACAAAAAGAATCTTTTTTTTTATTTATTTTTGGGTTAAAAAACTCATTTCACTCTCATGGTTCACTTCACTATTCCACTCACCGCGCGAGATAAAAAAAAAATTAAAAGAATATCCCTTTTAGTAATATTTACTAATTTATTTATTTATTTTTTTTTTCAAAATAAAATTTCATTCATATAATCTTTTTGTTTTTATTTGTTTGAATGTATTTCGTTTTTTTTTTGTGTTGTTGGGGAAAATCGCTTAAAAACGGTTTTTGCGTTGTAGACCGCTTATAGCACGTTGTTGATGCCGCGACGTTCTGGTCGCTACTATTCGTTTGGTAATTGTATTGTGGAAAAAAGCGCCCGCCGCCGCCGTCGACGACACCGTGTGTTTTCCCCGAAAGTATCTGAGTATCTCTGAATAAACACAATAGAACAGCAGCAGGACACACAAAAAAAAAAAACAAAAAACGCTTTCTACCCTCTACTACTCACAGAGTGGATGATTCTATTTCGTGAACCATAAGATACGAAGAAAAAAAAAATAACAAACAGAAAAACTCCCGTAAAACGATGGAGAAGATAGATGTGGAAAGAAGTCTTCTCATTGGTATAACGGTGTGTACCTCTTACGTTATGTACCACGTACGTACTGAGAATACCTAGCGCAGATACTTCAGATTCACAACAAATATCGCATCTCTTCTTCGTTCGGATAGTACGCGCTCCAGGATCTCTGTACACTTCACGGATTGACAACGACTACGACTACGCTTGTGTGTGCGATAGATACTCCACTATGAAGCTGTGAGTGCTATTCTGATCCGACGATGAGATGCTTGTGATGATGTCTACGGCGAGTACGGTACGGATGGGGGATGATGAGGAGATGCGTGTATACAAGTGTGTGTATGTTTACGTAGGTAGATTATGTACTTACAGTACACTCCTCCTTATGAACTGCGTATTCGTGTTTCTGAGAGTCACACAGTTTTTTTTTTTTTTTTTTTCGTATCTACAACCTGAAGAAGGAAACTTTTCGGGAGTTTTATCACAGGGGTGGTTAGATACATTCATGTAGTTGTGGTTATATACATACGGCTGAGTTGTGAGGGATGGCAATATGCATAGATGCATGTGGGATGGATTGAGTGAATGAAAGTGATTCCCCTTTGTGTGTAGGGGAAGTTTGTTTTTTTCTTAGTAGTGTTGGCATACGGCGGGTTCGTCGCACCCTCTTGTGTGGCAGGCACATTGTGTTGTTCGAATTGGAATTGAATTGAAAGTACCTTTTCGTCGAGTGATAAGGTGCTTCTAAGGGGAACTACTGTCTGTGTATTTGTGAATTTTAAGGGGAAAAGCTCTGATTGCGGGTAAATGAGAAATGCAGCGGGTTTTTACTTAGTTGGAGTTAAGATATTCAGAGTTTATCTCTGGATGAGAACAGCCTCTGTAGAAGAGATTCGTTCATTTGGAAATGAATTCTAACCTATTGGAGCTCTGATCTGAGGGGAAATAAGTATTATCTCCCATTTGTTAGTCTGGGGAATACAAGTTGTTTACTTTTCTCTGTTAAATCACAGGCACGGTATGGATCAGTTTCTGTAATGTCAATGTCTACAGGGTTCATTAGTTGGATGAATAACAGAAGATACTTGTAGGCAGATTTCTCCAACTTGTATGCTTCTCCGTCCAGATATTACTCGTTTTAAGCAGTTCTACTGTGTTTCCATCAATTGTGATAGCAGATACAAGAGGTTTCGTTTGCTGTATACTTTTCTGTTTTGTACTTTTAGTTGAGTCTGTCGATGAAGGAGTCACTTTTAATTCATAATGTGCGCGTGTATCTCATTTGTATTAGTGGAGATAGATAAGAAAAAGAGCGAGATGCGTGGAAGTCAAGCCACAATACCTACCTACCATATAGTGTGGTGTTTGCGACTGGACTTTGCTCTTTGAACAGCAAAGTATCTTCACTGTTGACTGGCTTTGTGTTCTTTTGATCTGGAAACCTGGATCAGGTTGTTGCTTGAGGAGGGGAGTGAGAGATTGCAGCAATATTATATTTTTCGTTCTGTTTTTATTCGGATTTATTGATTTTAATTATATAAATGAACAGATTCGCAAACTTAGAAGTAAGATAGAGACTGGATTTAATATCTGTGAATATCATTTCGTAAAAGCATCCAGAGTTTCCAGAGTCTACCGGTGCCGTAGGGCTATCACACTGACTATGTGTATCCTCCCAAGCTATTTAGGATGCTTTGGAACTGTCTCTGTAATGTGTTGATGGCGTTTGAGCTATAACGTACTTAATAGAATCGTTGATTCATGGTGGAACATACAATTTTCCATGACTTTCCCGCATAAATCGGATGACATGGCGGTCGTTTGGCATCCAGAGGATGGTCCTGGGATCGTCTTAAATATCAGGTTCATTAGTTAGGATCTTGGACTTGACATAGAACCAAAGAAAAATTTATAGATTAGATGACCCGAATGTACATAATCTATGTATATATGTATGTACATATGTATTGTATAATTATAATCCTATCTGCCAATTGACTGGAACTTCAACCGTAATTGTTTGATTGTTTTGCCATACTTACATATGTATGTGACTGAGTTACCAGGAGTGTCGAACCAAAAAAATGGTCCGTAGACTCTTATAGAAGGAAGCCTGCATAAAACTGTTTCCCTTCAGTCCTTGTGTCAAAGGTTTGTCTTATAGGAGTACAGATCTAAGACCTACAAAGTGGCCGAAGCCCAATTTCTGTGTCCTTGTCCTTGGCACAGGAACATTATGAATATCCAAATGTTCAACTGTTCGTAGATAAAATGTTCACAACCAAAATTTTTTTACAACATCAACTTTTGCATGAAGTCTCGAAAAGAACCGGAACTAACTTCACGTAGCTAACACCCTCATTCAGTACATCCATCTCAAAACAGTTGCATTCTGTTGTGGAATAACTTTCTGCTCTGAATCGGCTTCAGTTAGAAACTACTACTACTACTACTGGTAGTGAGCTTCCACTAGTTAGTTGGTAATGCATTACCTATCTTTTACTTTCATGTACTTCGAGTTCTGATTTGTGACGACAGTTTCACATCAACTATAGTTGGACTACCAATGCCAATTCTTCTGCCTTATTCGAAAACATATACATAGTTGCGGTACAATGGCGGTGACTCTTCAATATTCCGGAATTAATAATCCGCGAGACGATGACGCGAAATACCAAGCGACAGAGTGTTTATGACAATCTAATTTCGGGCGAAGCGAATTTGCTTGACCACAGCCTAAATCGACGCATTTGAAAGGATAAAATTCAAGAAAGCTTTCTAAAACGTCACAAAATTTTTGATTGATCGGTCATTTCCATTACTACTCCATCCAAACATGGTAACCTAGTTTCAATGCCATGGATTAAAAAAAAAAAAAAAAACAAATACTTGGCGCAGCAGATCGATTGGACCCAGGGCCTAGCTTCTCACAACCATTCGCGGTGTGCGTGTTATATTCTTTACACGATTGGAAGGGGCCCACTGTTTAATGCCGTGTTCGAAGGGCAGTTTGTTATTTGATGTTTGTCAGACGCTCGCGAGAGGTGGGGCCGTTTAGGTGTTCCGACTGGGATTCGATCTCGAACCCCTTGCTCCATAGTCCAACGCACTAACCACTGAGCCACGGGGCACACAATGCCATGGATTAATGCTCTAAAAAAGAGGCGTGTCAAATGGTTGATCTTCAAAATACGTGTGAGTATACCATTGCTACAAGAAAACAAACTCGTATGAGCCCGAAAATGGAAATAGACTTTTCCATGGAATACAAGATATGTAGTGATTTTGGAGCAATGTGAATTTGGAAACAGATTTTCCGGCCGTCCTACTTCAACTGGCAAAACACTAATTGGCCAACCATTCTCCTTGAAGAGACTGGACCAACACGTAACAGAAGAGTATTCTTTCTGACAAGAATAATCCCCCAGTGACCGACATGGGTAACACTGTTAGTGTGATTGATGACCTAGCTATACAGAACCATCATCGATGAGTTTCTGTTGCGGCAAATTGATGACACATTTTAATGGATCTTGACTTGACACACATTTTAATGGGTCCATTTCCGGATCGCCTAATGTCTCGTTTTGACGATTTGCCCGGGTCCGCAAGATCGCCGGATTGGACCGCTCCAGAGTATTTTCTTTGGATTTTTTTAAGTTATGGGTCTATGAGACCAAGCCACAGACTCTGGAAGTTTTCAAAAAAATATCTGACAAGAGTGCGAGAACTTATCGACAGTTGCTCTCGACAAAATGATTGAAAATGCGGTAAAATGAGCCCAAATGGTTAGCAACAAAGGCAGGCCCACTTGACCGATACCTTCTTTAAATGGTGGCAAAGCGGTTGAGTGTTTTCGGGTCAACCTCCACTGACATCTTGTTGTTCCGGATCATCAAAAATGACAGGTCTTAAAACAACAGACCATAAAATGAGAGATCAATGGATTTTCAACGTTAAAAGGGGATAGACAAGCACTCAGAGGGCACGTTTCTGAGGCGTCGACTTCGTAAAGAAGTAAATCTTTCGAGAACTGGTTGAATCGAATTGAAAATTTATAAATTTTTAAATAACGCTTAGTAAGACGTTATTCCTTACTTTTTTTAAATCTTATCGGAAAACCTTCAAATTAGAAAAGTAGATAGTATTTGTTTTTTTTTTTTTTGACTAACTATGCCAAACCTTAAGAGCATGTTCGGAAAGAACTGTCCGACAGTTTTTTTTTACGTTGACAGGGGAGGGAGAGTGTCACCTCTCTGGATTTTCAGGATTGTTTTAAATTTCCTGGATTTTTGACGTTTGGAAATGTTTATCGCTGTCACTCGGCATAGGGTGAGAAAAATAGTTACAAACAATTCAATTACTGTAAAAAGCATTAGCTCTGTTGTAAAAGAATTTGTTGTTAAACAGCTAACCAATTTCATTCGCCGCCAACTACTAATACGTCAAATCCGGTGAAGTGTTCAGACAGGACTATAAATCTGAACACCCGAATGTCAAAAAAGTCAAGTCCGTCAATCCTGGATGAACAGGTTCTACCTCTATTCAGTTTAAACAATCGAGCCTATGTATCTACACCAAAAAGTACTACAGAATATGGTTGCTTGAGAAAACTATTACATGATCATTTTGAAAACTTCGTACCATATTTTACGGTACATACATACACACTTGCAACTATTCACCTCCAAAAGCTCGCTCTCTTGGTCCATTTTCATCCGTCAATGTGTTTCTGTTTGTGTGGGTATAGTACTGAATCTCAAATCTAATATACTCTCTTGTGGATGAAAGCTTTCTTGAGGAATTTCCCACCACCACCAGTTACCATTTTACAAAGTAGGTGGAGCTTATCTTGACTTCTCTCAGTTCAGTTGCATGTTATTCTGTTTTTCTCTTTTATGCGCCATGTTCGTGAGAGATTCGCCCACGTGAATGCGAGACACACTTGTGCTGTCTCTTTTGCTCTGTATTACTTCTAAATGTTTTTTTTTTATGATGTTTCCTTTTTTTTTGAATGACAAAGTGTGCGCACCTGACATTTTTTGTGCTACAAATTGATGCAAGGTGGAAAGAGAGGAAACATTAATGGGGGAAAATAACTAAACAAGTAATGCATTGGCGTAGAAGCATAGATTTACTTGGGGGTATTGTGGAAAAGGAAACATTCCCGGCATATTCTAGGGAACGTGTTAGTCCCCGTTTAAAGAGGCACACCGGCCGGCCTATATGGGAAATCTGCCAAAAAATTATAACAAAAATGAGAGGAAATGATCGAAACGAGTAAATATTGTAAAAAAATGTTTGACACTACAGGGGTTAGGGCCTAGCGTCGTGTTATGTATATTCTTTACCCGAATGGAAGGAGTGTACTGTTCAATGCACATTCCAAAGCCATTTAAATAATCCTATCCAGTTATCGGGGTCCTTAGCTGCCTCTAAAGTTTCTTGAGCTCCTCTTCTACTTGTGCCCGCCACTTAAGGCGAAGTCTTTTTCAACTATGTTGTCCCTCCGAGTTAGATTCGAAGACATTATAAGTCGGAGCATTCGATGGCAACTTAGTATAGTTCGTTGTGGAATCTTCTTCGCCAAAGTTCGTCAACGCAAACAGGACGAAGAAACGTTGTCCCGAAACGACCTAGAATATCTTCATTCGCCGCTCTGGATAGAGTTTAAACTTAAGCGGCGGAAAGCAGGACTGGGATAAACAAGGTCTTGTACAGAATCTCCTTTGTTATTCGGGTTAAGACTTTACTATTCAATTGTCTTCTCAGGGCAAAGGGCTGTTGAGGTGCTATGCTCTGAATGAATAGCATAGTCGAGTCCCTTCCTACCTCAACGTAACATTCTGTTCGATTCGTTGGTGTTGCGTACCCAATCTTGTTGACAGTTTATACTTGGTCCAGCTGTCATTAACTTATTTTTGTCTCTTCTGCTGCAATTCTTACAAGCACACAAGTGACAGTTCGTTGTGCTTTGCCGGTGGTGTCAATGTCATCAGCGCATGCAATTCGGAAAATACTGCCTTTGTGTATTGCCTTGCAACTTTCGTACAAGTTTCTCAAGTATGTTGGTGAAAACGTCACATGACAGCGCATCGCCTTGTCCGAATCCTTTTTTTTAGATCAAAAGTCTGGGCAAGCAAGCGTGTTCATCGTCATCTCAAGCTTGGCAAGAATGTCAAAACTAGACATGACTACTAGATATTGTCGTATGCCGCCTTGAAATCGATCAAAAGGTCGTGGGTATCGATATGGTCTTCATGTGGTTTCTCTAGGATCTACTGTTCTGTGAGTATTTGGTCGAATGTCAACTTACTGAGCCTAAATCCACACTGAAAGGGCGTTCCAGCTCCTTGACAAATGGTTTTATGAGTTCACACAGTACGACCGACAGGATTTCTTAAGTCTTAAGACGACTAGAGGTTCCATTCATTAGGCATACTTTCCTCCAACTAAGTAGATCTTGGTGTATGCTTTAAACCAAGGCTTATCCCCCGCAGCCTCAAAAAGATTGGTTGGTAGGCCCTCCCGTCCAGTAGCCTTGTTGGATTTAAATTTGGATATTGCAATCCTCGCTGCATTTTGGTCAGGTGACCAGAAGTCTTGGTTTACATAATCTAATTTGATTGGTTCGTTCTGTCTGAAAGGGGAATTAGGCTCGTTTTCGCCATTGACCAGCCTGCAGAAATGGTATCCTATATCTATGTTGTCGGCAGCGACTGTGTCTCAACTACGACTTGTTCTTACCTTGACATGTTCTTCCTTTGGTAGAGCTTCACATAGTTCCTGGAGTAGCACCCTTCTGACGAACCGCTTTGTATTCTGTATTCGGGAAATTCTGGTGATTGGTTGCGATTTTAGGCGCTCGACAGTATTCCTTCGATGTTGTGACATTTGAACTAAGCTAAGTATCGATCCGAATGGGCTCCTGGAATGTTCGAACAGTGTTTGGAGTGCTTTTGGGCGATCCCAATATGATCAATTTTGTTGAAGATTTTATTATCTGTTGACCACCACGTTTGCTTCTGAATATTGAAATGACGAAACCATGTGAAGTAGTATGTCTTTAGAAAGGTATCTTCAGAATATGGGATCTACACAAAACGAATTTCAATCGAAATCCTTAGGTTTCTAGAAATCATTAAATCTCGTCTCTGATAGTCTGTAAAGCGAATTTATGGAATAAAACGTCAGAACTCCACCTTGTGGCTAAATTGAGCTAAATTGAGCCTTGCGACCGATAGTGTCACCCATTTTTTTTCTTATACCCATTCGGCTTGCCTAGGGCTAACATTATTGTTTTCTACGAAGACACCAGGTTTGTTTGCGTTACTCACTAAAAAGGAAGCCATTGGGTTGGGTGTTTCAAAATTGAAAATCTACTCGACCCCGATCGTATTCAGGATACGATAAATTCCCACAATTAGTGTGTGAACGTCCACTGTGTATAAACCCCAACAAGTCCTTCAGAACACTTCAAACCAATTACAAAGCCGCAGAACCCAATAACTTACTTTCTCGAACTAAAGTATGTAGTAACAGTTTTCTTTTCCCCTTATTGCTTGTTCAACTTATTTACTGCTAATTAAAATCCAATGCAACCCTCGCAATTGAATCCTTTTTTCTTATTTCCCAAAACCGAATGAACAATCCACGACCGCAGAGCTATGTTTGGGAAAAAGGCGGACCCCAATTTTCTAGAAATAATCCTTCTTCTCCAGAAACTCTCTTCTTTCGTTTGGGTATCGCTCTTCTAAATCTCAGAGTCATCTATAAATAGCCACTATTTGGTGTATGTTGTCCTTTTAATTAACCCAAGGATCCGTTGTGGAACTCTTTTTTTTCTATCTTCCCGTTCACACGATATATTCTATATCAGTCATGGAGCTCTGGATATGTTCCATGTTCTTGGTCACACATTAGATTTCCATTAAAATTGAGACTTTGAGTATATTTTTTTCATTTTCCTTGCCTTTGTGAAATTGGATTTATTGAACATTCATTTGCCAGCAGGGTGGTGGTGATCCTTTCGATATTTATGCCGGTACCAGCAGTTGGAGGAACATGGAAATGCTCTAGTTCGCTCCGAAAATAGTTGCATTCTGGTAATTACTGTGGGAACTGAGAAATATTTTGCAAAAGAATTTCAAATAACTGAATGCATATGGGATACACTATACACATACATACTACATGCGTGTCCTGGGTAGGTGGTGTGTAAGGTAAAATGCGGGCACGAGCTACCGCTTGCCGACAAATCCATCATCCTCGGTTTTTGTTTGATCAGCTGTGATGCGAGATAGAAAGAAGTAATAATATATCATAATATCGTGTTTCCAAAACGGACCCTTCTACGCTAATGTCCTCAGTTAACCATCAAAAAGGGAAACGGTATAACAGGATCAAATGCGCATTTCGAGGGATGGAAAGGACATTCATTCATATGTAAGTCACCCATAAGAGCACAAAAAAAAGAAACTGCTCTGAACGAGATTTCAATATCGAATTTGGAATCACAATCCGAAATACGAAATCTGAAATCGGAAATCTGAAATCCTTTCGTTTCGATTGTCGTTTTTGCCATCACCAGGTAGTGGCAAGGACATGCAATGTCATAAAACTGTAAGCGGTGCTGGCCATGTCAGGGGATGTAAATGTAACAGCAGAAATCACTGAATCCGAGATGAGGGAGAATCTGGCTTTTGAAAAGGTGTTTGGTGGTGGCAGGGAATTGTGTGAGGAGGACAAGGTGTCTGTCGCACATATTTCGGTTGCTGCTGTTATTCGATGCAGAATATGAGCAACCGTTTCTGGGGGTGACGATGGTGACGTTTGCGTGGAATGTTGTCGTTTAGAATATTTAGAATATTAGGGTGTCGTTGTGTCGTGCAAGTGACATTCGGTTTGATCGAGTGGATTTCTTTTATTTGGAATTTTTTTTTTTTCCTTTTTGGTTAGAGAAACAAACTCGTTTTTGTTTTCCTAAATCAACATATATTGCATTAGAGTGGGGTAGGTACATATACATATATTGGTTGTGTTAACAAAAAAAGCAGTTAATGAACCCTTTCTTCGTTAATGTGCATTTTGGTTAGTTAAACGATGTATCGTTATAAACAGGCACATAGGAGGAGGTACTTTCTGCATATGAATCCGTTTGGCTGGAGAATGGATGTAAATGCATCTCTTGGTGTCTATGAATCGACAGTCAAGTTCCTATTGAAAACTGACTGACCCTGGGCGCCATAGACCTGTCGTGCCAACAATTGATTTATTTTCATTTTTAGATACATACATAGGTTCACAATGGTCCGAGTGTATCACTGCTCAGGGAGCATTGGACGTCAAAAATGCCTGACCGCCATTTTGCTCTGATCTTTTCACCGCTTTAAAGCTGCCTGCAGCTCTTTTCCAGAGAGCTCGATTCCTCCTCAACTATTCTACGTACAGTTTTCATAGGCATTGCACTGCATGCCGTGCTTCAGAATGCCGCTAACTTCGAGCCGTAGTCTGTGTTCGTTCCATTGCCACTTCTTCCTACGCATAGTGATGTCCATAGGTCCAAGACTGCTTTTTCGATAAAGTTGATAAAAAATTCCCCACGATGATACTTAGACATCTAGTATCTACTACATCCTCCATGAGGAAGTAGTGTTCACAAAATCGGTGCCGTCAGATCCCGTTCAGTTGTGGAATATTATTCATTCAACCTTCCTCAGATTGTGAACCATCAGTTGTAGGATCTTTATCTGGTTATGGTTCAAGATTTACCACACTCGTATGTACCCTTAGGTTTTTCAGGAATGCCTCTCCTGAGCAAGGGCAACCGGATAGCATTCTGATGCAAGATTTTGGACCCATCCGTGAAAATTCGATTACAAACCAATCCAGTTCAGATCCTGGCTAAAGCCAGTCCTAATCTCAGCGAAAATCGATTCAAAATGTTCGAAGTTCCAATGTCATTGCCGCTGACGGCATATTAATGGAACTATAGTCTATTCTATGACCCGAAAGTTTAGTGTGGAGTATCCCAAAAGCCAGTATAAAATAAACCCCTGTTGTCTAACAAAGGCACCTACATATGTATGTATGCAAGCGCGTATTTACTTCTAAAAACCAGATTTTGAAGTGGGGTCTCACGGTACAGGCCTATGCACGAGCAACTGAAACTCTCAGGGAGGGAGTAGTAATTTCTTCCAATCACAATCTGCTGCAGCAGAGCTGGATACACTCCATCGGTAGCAGGGCTGTCAAGAGACGGTACTGTAGCCTCATCTGTTACCACTGCTAGTGTAATATACCAGCTGCCTCGAATTTTGGGACTTACATATGTACTATGTATATAGATCAAGAGGAAGCTGCACAGGCAGACTAAGCTGCAACTCTATAGTTATTCGGTTAGAACACTGAAAGTCTCAGCATTTGTCTCAGTGAAGGTACCGTCAGAGTTCCAGCCTCCATCTTCATACAGATGGACTGGATATTTAGAATAATAATTATGACTCATTACTCTGCGCACAATACCACCACCAATTGATGCCATTCCTGCCTCAATTATCCCTTCATCATCATCCTTTGTATACAGCTCCTCCCCCTTGGACAGAGGCAATTATGCCAGCCCAAAGTGTTTTATTTAGACCCGTTTCCAGCACTCAAAGCTAGAGAACTGTTTCAAACATCACAAAAAAAAGGAAGAATAATAACTGTCCTTCGCTCCAAGCAAAACAAACGCACGTTCTTGTGCACACACACCTTGATCCAAGGATAAACTAAAAATATCCCTGCCTGTGTTTAAAATAACAGTATTGCTGATCCAGCGCACACACCGTGTGCTCAATCAAAACTATATGCGGCACGCGACACACGACCTACCTTATATGCTGGGGCACAGCTTCCACAAACACAAAGGGACGCACCGTTCCTTCCACCTTGAATAAGAAGAGGGTACGCGACGCATCTACCCCTATAATCGAGTATATCCACCTTTTGGCAACGACTACGACTACGACTCAACGTCATCCTGATTACTTTGGTTGCTGAAAAAAAAAAAAAAAACCGATACTTCAAGTTGATTACTCTCTAATGTCGTGTCGGTGTAGTGATTTTGATTGCTTTCACAACTCACACACTCACCTATGCATGGGTGCGGATATCCTCGTAACCTGTGTGCGAGGATATTTGGCACGGGGTGCGAATCTAACGATTTCTTTTTTTTGTTTATATTATTTCCACTTTCCATCGAGGAGGGTTACTACTGCTGGCGGATGAAACCCTATGTGCGAGACTTTTAGACACACAATTGAAGGCCGCAGTAAATGGCATTTAAATGTGGAAACCGACGTGAGAACAGCTGATCCCCGGCGATCAGGGGTTTCTGATTGCAAGGTAAGCCGCTCGGTGTCCTTTTTGTTTTGCGCTGGTTCTCTGTGTCTGAGTTTTTATTGTCGTGCAGGTTTGATTTCGTCGGACGGAGTCACCCCAATCGCATTGTTATTCGGGGCGGATTAGGGCGACGACTACTGTTGCAGGGTGGTGGGATGGACGGTTTAATGCTGGCTGCTGGGTGATTAAAGGTGAATGAGATTCCTCTTTTGTTTGGTTCTTTTGTACATAAGGGTGAATGAGGTGCTTTGCCTGCTTAGATTGCAGCGAGTGAATACGTTTTTATGTGTTTTTTTTTTGCAATGCAACTGGCGTTTATTTCGGGGATTTAATCGATTTTTTTTTGGGAATTTTTTGTGTTTTTTGTTTTTTTTTTTAGAAATGATGCTAATGGCCGTGCAAACCAACGGAACCAATTTTATTGCATCATGCTGTTGGATGCAATCAGAGGTACTTCGAAGGAAAGCGATAGTCAGTTTTTAATTTTGTTTTTTGTTCGAGGTTAGGGTATCGTAGATGGAGCAGAAGGTTATAGAAGCTGAACTGAAGAAAGGTTTGCAAACATTTTGTTGCTGCTTTTGAAAGCATTTGAAATTTTTGAAAGCATTTAGCCTTAGCTACCAACCTAGAAAGCAAAAATACTACAAAAACTACCAGGAATAGGAAAATTGTGCATATTTTTGGCTCAGTCGATAAGCAAAATTGTCGCATTTGGAGTGAAGATAGTCCACATGACCATTGAAATTGCGAAATATGCCCAAAAATGCACAGTTTGGTACCTTGGTGGAGTAGTCGGACGATAGTTTTCAAAAATAAGGTTAACAAGCGTCTTACAGTCAACGGTATAAGCTTTGGAGCCATATTTAATGACTTTTTAGTTCCCCGATTAAATGGCATTAATGTGGAAGAGATGTGTGTGATGTGTGAATGCACAGTATCGGGTAAAGGACTTTTAAATTGGCCTCCAAGATCTTGTGTTAATTTTCTTTGGGGATACATATAGTCTTTAGTCTAGGCTAACAAACCAACAATATTCAGGCATTGAAAACCAAGATTAAGGTTCAGGTCCAATGAACGCAGATCCTGAGCCAGCCCTGGCTAGTTCATCTGCAGATTCGTTGCCTGCAATCCCCTGATGACCTGGAACCCATCCGAGTACCACACTGTTATGTCTAGCAAGAGATTGTAGTACATCGTAACAGCATTTAACTGCTAAGGAGTCCATTAAGTTGGACGACAGAGCTCTGAGAGCTGCCTGACTATCTGAGAAGATATAAATTTAAGCGCCCTTGATTCCCTTACTAAGGTTTAATCTGGCGCAGAACTCAATGGCATGGAGTTCAGCCTAGAAGACCGTGGGACACATTCCCATAGGTATTGAGACTTTGGTATTGGGTCCAAAGACACCAGAACCCACTCCAGAGTCCATCTTTGATCCGTTTGTGAACCATATCAGGCCTCTAGGGTCCAGTGGAACACCATTAGACCAGTCTGCACGGTCTTATATTTTAACCTCAAATAACCTACCGAAATAGTATTCCCTGACCATAACGTCGAGGACAGTGCAGAACATGTCTCTTTGTGGGACTGAGTCAAGAATTTTCAGGTATCCCACGTGGTCACCTGCCTTAAACTTGTATTCTAGTTGCAAGTTGATAGCGCATCTAGCATCCGTCTGCCTAATGAAGATTTGTAGAGGAGTGAGCCTAACGATGGCTTCTAAAGCTGCCGTAGGACAGGTACGCATGGAACCTGAAATACCGAGACAGTCTATTCTTTGTAGCTTCTGAAGCTTGGCATTGGTTGGTCGAATATTCGATACCTCTGCTACTAATAGTAATAGTACAGTGTTATCGAAAGCACCCTCAATTCTGCTTCCTAGGATCTCAAAGAGAAGGAAATGGCTTCGCTATCGCAAAGTTTTTTGCCTTCATTGTATTAAATTTCCAAACAAAGATATTGAAAAAATTTTAATGAGTTCAAAAACTCTCTTTCTAACAACCTTTTCTGGAAAACATCATGTAGTCCCTTTCAGTAATCCTTCTACTAATATGTACAATTGCTACTATCCTTCAAACAAATATAGGATTTTCTAAATCCGATTAAAGTTAAAGAATTTTTCAAATATATTAAAACTCAAAAAAGTCCTGTTTGAGACGGAACACGTAATACATTTTTAAATGCCCTTATTCCCACAGACTTATGTATGCATGTTTGAAACTGAGCTACTTTTCAAGTTGTTGGAAGTAATACCGATTGGAAAACCCGGCTTATAGGTCTATAAGCTTACTAAGTTCTACAAGCAAACTTTTAGAAAAGCTGTCAAGAAAAGTTTTGATCTGATTGTCAATTTGAATTCCAGAATTTCACAATACAAATTATCAAATCATCAAAAATATGTACATACATATGTACAAAATAAGTTTTAGTCTAAGGAGTCAACAACTTTGGGGCTATTACAGTGAGTTTTTAAGGTAACATAATATTTATTGTAATAAGTATGATATATGGAATACCTCAAGGTACAGTACTCGGCGCCACTCTTTTTAATATACTTGTTCGTGTGAAATACCCTATCTTCCATTTTACTTAGTCATTATAAAGTAGGCGTGTCGGCACAGCATTTATTTTTTGTTAGATTGGAACGATATCTTCGAATGTCTGTAGATAAATTATAAAAAATTTCATCAAAACTTGTAAAAGACCTCTGTTCTCAATCTCAAAAAAAATATTCTTACAAATGCATGTGGTCTCTAACCATTAGGATTGTGATTAGATAAGATGAGATGTGGCTGCTTCATAATAAATAAGTATTCGACTGTCAAATGCCAACTGACAAATGTCATCCAAATCAAAATTGCGCCCAAACAACTATAGGGAAAATATGTCAAATTTACCACAAGGACTAGCTACAGGAAGTGGCCTACTGTCATAATATCTCTTACTGTCGTTATTAGTACCCAAGTTTTGAATAATTTTTTTTTTGCTCTGGGGAACTGTATGGTATTATCTGGGTCTTATTTTAAATTAAAGTCAGTTAGCCCAACAGCTTAGAAAACGTCAAAATAACAATTGGACCACCTAACTATTCTTTGAAAAGGGAAGTTGGTTCTGGAAGACATAGCATTACATCTCCTATCTATCAAAAACTTGGAAAATATCATACTTTCCAGACTAGATAGGATAGAAGACTGTTCGAAACTCAAGCATGCTCCGATTAGTTCAAGTACAACTGAAAAGATCAATCTGGCCATATATGTACATATGTAAATCTTTTTCAGTGACAAGCCCCACGTCTTTTAAAAGCACCCTTACAGTGCCAGACACCAGAGAAAGCCTTCATTGTCTTCAAGTTCGCATTCTTTGCTCAAACAATTCTCTAATCGAGGATCAGTTGCAGGTACTTCACTTCATTGCCGATCTCATTGGAGATCTGGATAGTGACGTTATCTAAAACTGGCAGAGTCAGACGGGCCACGGGTCAAGATTGATCATAAACGCTTTAGCTTCTAGCTTTATTCAAAAATCTGCATGTAAATCCACAGATGAGTCTTCTACTCAAGTCATTCAGTAGCCGCTAAGTAAACACAGGATCAAAACCAGTAATACTCTGATGTCCCTTAGGTGCTGTAGAACAGATGTTTAAAGTTGCAGTTACCGTTTTGCCTCAGGCATTAACGGATTTAGGCACATATGTGTCTCAACTGCGGAATGGAAGATCGATTGGCCAGTATTCAACCGAGAACTAGGTACACAAGGTACATCATTCCAGTTCACTGGAAAATTTCCCTTCAGTCTTTTTTTTCTCAAATCAAATATTTGCCTGACATAAATTATTTCGTTTTCATCAAAACGATACACACAGACACACTGGTTTCATCCCTTTCACCACCGCCACCGAAATGAACCCGAAACTTACCCAACAACATTATCCTGATGATGTAATTGATGCACTTGATCACAATTGAATTTACATAAAACGATAAAAAAAAGGACGAACTTGAAAGAATACAAAAAAAAAAACCTGAACCCTTACTCGCCCGTATGTCATCATTCCCTTATTTCATGACACGAGCTAGCGGTGAATTTCATACCTGCCACCAGGAGGAATTCAGGAGAAAACTGTCTCTGAGAATCCCCCTGTCAGAGTGTGCGGTCCTTGGCAGAAGCACGAACCAGCATTAATCCTTCTGCTTGATTCGATTCCTCTCGCATATCAAATTCATCGCACAGCATTGTTCGTTGATTATTTGCTTGGAAAAAGATCTTATATCCCCGTGTAGAGGTGAAAAACCTACCCCCTGGATGACAGATGGCATGTCTCGCGGGCTGCATTTGGCACACGTTCAAACATTTTTTGGTTGCCTTTGATTGCAAAGGGGACGGGACTGCTGAATTCGTCGGTAATAAAAGTCGATATTAAGGTAGTTCCTGTGATTCAAAACAGGACTCATGAGGATGCGGTTTTAATTTCCCGTACTTTGCAGGGAAATGGAAAAAGGGGTTTTGTGTTTGGTTCGTATATATGTATGTGTTGGTGGAAATCCTATTTTCACCTTTATGTGCATATAGCTTATTCCTAAGTCCTTGCACACGAATTTGCTGGCTGGGGTGGCAAAGGACTATTAGTGCTGCAACCCCCTTTCGGTGAATTTTAAAATACACAAAAATTAGATTAATTGATTGAATGGCGGCTTCTGCGCGCGTTGTGCGTCTTAATGAGATTTCGTCCTTCCGTGCACAGGACGTAAGCCACTGCAAGTGAATGGACGCGTATAGCTGTAAAACAGGATGAATATGGTAAACCGATTACATATTCACTCAGTCACTCATTTACTCACAGATGCGCTGCGCGGTAGCCAAATGTGTTCGCCGTAATATCCCGAGGAAGGGTGTCAAATTTGAGGATTTAATAAATGACTTTGTTATCCTCTTCCGTTTCGGAGAGTTCTGTATGTCCTTTACCGTTGCAATAGGAATTCGAAAAAATAAAATTCAAATCACTCATCGTAGCAGGGGTTCATTTACCTACGTTTTGTGTGCATTGTGTATGCTTACCTACAATAGAATCCTTGGCATCATAAATCAGTGTCATCATCTTAGCATTGGACATGAACCCACATGATGCTCGGGCGGTGTACTATATGTGTGCAAGGACCTTTCATTCAACATGTGTTGGCCAAATGTGTGCTCAGAAGGTGTGAATTGATTTTCTCAGCTATCACTCATTCATTGATCCTTTTTTGGTTTTGCTTTTGGACTGAGTGTCCTTTATGTTTTTTGTTTTTTTAATGGACAATTGGTTTGTGTAGGATTTGTCCACACGTTGGATAGATGGACCATGGAACTGGAAAGTTGTGTTGTCCTTAGTGTAATTACTATTTGGCAAATGCTTTCGTTTGGCTTACTTTCGATTTTCTTTTTACGAGTAGGATAACGCCAGGAGGCGCTAGGATTTCTTTCATAAATACACGAAAGGTGAGAAGTGAGGTGTGATGGTTTGGACATACTTTTTGGATTATCTCTCTGTAGGCGCTTACATGTAGCGCCTTTGGGATTGTTTGCGGTTTTAAGGATTACAACTCGCCAGGTAAGAGTGTGTAAAGGTGTGAATGTAGTTTTTATGACCTTGTGGAAGGAAATTTGGTTCCTGCATTTGTACAATGAGAACAATTAGTACTTCCTAGACAGTCCTTTTTACAGTTTTGTGTGTTTTGCCTATGACTACTTTTAGTTTAGAGGTTTGGGATCTTTGAAATGGTTTATACAGATGTATACTGTACACCATGCGTACGAGTTCTGGCTAATTGGAGAATTTCTAACTTCTATTCAGTAAGAACTATGAAAATGTACTATTTGGTCCAGCAGTGAGGACAGAGAGTACTGGAAATATGGTGCTTAGAGCATATGTACATATGTCATGCTTTACTTTATCCAGAAGAGACTATTTAAACCTTTCGAATCGAGTTCTCTCTTGAATTTATCCCAAGTTGTTTTCTTAAACGCTACTGGCAGCTTCTTTAAAACAAGGAGGGACCATTCTTATCAGCTACTTAATAAGGATCTCACAGAGAGAGTGGTAGGGCAACAATGACGATGATACTTCATACCAGTGGAGCTTCTCAAACATGGATGTGATGATGTGATAGGGTTCATATGTCACAATATCATTGCAAAATAACTGGTCTATTAGTTCTACGAGTACATGCCAAATCTTCAAGAAAGCGGAAGCACTGTATTATCAATTTTAAGGGCAATTTCCTGTCTAGTATAAGACTCAAGTATTTGGCATATTCAGACACATCTACATGAGTGAATTCCCTCCATTTTTAGCGATGTTTATCTCTGTAATGCTATGTCTTTGCCGGAGCACGTTAGCTGTCAGTTATGTAGGTACTTGTAGTTGGTCGGGAATTAGGATTACCTCACGACGTAAGCATTCCTACTGCTTTCGGGACCTGGGTTGGAGTGGTTCTGAACATTTTCATCGAAGCAAAGTAGGTGGAAAAAGAAGATGAAGGAATAGTCCATGATCTGTATCAAGATGTGGTTATAGACCCGAAACACGTCGATTACAGTGGTTCCAGCAAATACATAGGATCGTCGAATGACAGCGACAATGAAAGACCAAATTTCTTTTTAAGGATCAAGTGATCGCAAATCCCAGAGCGCCTGGTCTAGACAACTGGGTGGCGTATGTCCAGTGGACTTTGTTATGAACCTAGTAGTTCTTCTAAAAGTACTTTCTGTATAACCTGTTTTTAGACATTTTTCCGCCCACGGGGGATAATGAATTAAAAAAAAAACCATGCGCCATTAATTGCCCATCAACAGTTCGCACGAACCTTGTCACGGAAAACTTCAATTCTCCATAATTTCATATCAAACTACGACTAATTAAAATGGTACCCCTTCCCCATACTGTCACTCTCACGCTGTAGTGCAACAGATAAGCAATTAATTCGCACATTTTTTTTTTTTTTTTATTATTTTATTCCCTTTTTGAATTATTCTACCGAGAATTTGCATGACAGCTCAGTTCTAAAAATAACTAGCTCGTCATCGTTACAAGCTCAAGTTTGTTCACCCGCGACATTCCTCGGCGATATTCACCGTTGATTCCCATGCATTCCCCACTCGGTAGGGTAGGGACTAATTAACACCCTTAAGGACCCCGATCCGCGGTACCATCCAATTGCATGTAATTTCCGCGAAGCTACGCGTATAAAAATAACGCTCCGCAGAAATATCTTTTTTTGTATCACGAATAAGCCACGTTGCGCGCTTACTAATCTATACGCCAGCAGCATATCAATTTCATTTGAAGCGTTCACGGGGTTAAGTGAAACGGCCAAGCCGAGTGCAAAGTGTTATTAAAGTGCCTGGGAAACAGAAGACCTCGCTAGCCTGGGTAATCTCAGGAAAACAAGCGAAACCAGGCAGATACGTAGTTTTATTTACTGAGCCTGCTCGGCTCGGCTCGGATCGTTGGCGTCAACGATCTCGAATGGTAGTAATATATCTTTTTTTTTTTTTTTTTTTTTTTTATGAAAATTAAAATGGAAAGATGTGATGTCATTGCAACGCATGTTTATAATAAAAATTTGACATAGGCATGTTGATTTGTCGAGTACTGTTGACGCGATGACACATTTATTTGGCAGATTAGCCCTGAGGAGTGGGTACTTATTTAGAGACCATCGTTTTGACACATTTAAGAGTCATGGATACACTTTTGGAGCCAACTGTTATAGCTAATGTTATCAGGGAAACCAAAACGGTGCAATTAATAATAAAATTTTATCAGTTGACGTGTAGTTTACACAATAAGTTGAGGGACTTCTTGTTGAGTCGGTGTGGTTGAATGACTAAGTGAACGATTTATCGCTTATGCAGACGCCAGAGGTTGTTATAATGGTGTCGTGGCCTTTGAAATATTGCATCATTCATCGAAAATAAAGAAAGGACTGCTCTAATCTGAGAGTGAATAAGTGGAAAGTATCCGATCTTATGAAAATAATTCAAGGCTGAGTCCCAAGAGAGAAGACTGGAAGAAACTCAACCAAGTTACCAGCTCTTCGATGTGGTATTGTTATTATGCTGTGAAAAATAGCCTGATATGTACTCTTGTGCATACAGAGGAGGAAGATGATACCAAAGATAACTTCTACCAACTTCTGGACATGAGGTACGAACAGTACTCTGGCTATATCCTGCCCGACTGGGCGATTCGAATGCAAAACTAAAAAGGCAGGGCATTTTTGGTAATAGCGTCGGAAAGCATACGATAATGGCTTCAGGCGAATTTTAGCACGCAGTTCTCATATCCCTATATTGACCACGAAACTTGGAGATCTTCTGATCAGTCAAGTGTCAACCAGATTGATCACACGGCGATCGAGGGCCTCTGGATATTCGAAAGTTACGAGGAGCGAACATAGACTTGGATTGTAGCCAAGGTAAGCCAAGGAAATACTGTGAGGAAGTTTGACATTGAAAGGCTAAAATCGCAAGAGATCGCCACAGGCTTTCTGATCGAGTGTCCCTTAATCTCTCAGGGGGTTTTATACTGACAGCATCAAGTTCTGAAGACTAGTGACTTCACTGGCAAAAGACATCAGGGAAGCCGTCTGTGATTTCTTAAGTTTCTTTTGATCACCACACGGAAACCCCTGGTTCAAATAAGAGCGCCGGCAAAGTAAATGTCAAAGAATAGATGGAGTACAAAGCTGCGCTGCATAAAAGGCCCACAACTTTTTGCAATTTCTACGAACAAAAGAGACGGAATGAACGCCACAGAGCATGAGAAGAGAGAGATGCTGAGATATGCAGGAATGATCTTCGAAAGTTTTAGCAGAAGGTACAAAGAACATGTGAAGGATACAAGTAAGTCCAATGAAGAGACTCTTAGCATTGTTTCCCCGATCCTTGAGAAAGGAATCCCTCTAAACTGTGGCAACTATAGACGAATAGGTCTCTTCAACATGGCCCACAAGATCTGATCTGCTATACTGTGTGAACCCTTAAAACAACCCAATTGGTCCGTATCAGTGTGGGGTTCTAAACTTAGTATCTGACGGTCAAATACTAAGTTCTCGAGCGCCCACACCTACTAGTTCAAAAAAATTTAACTTTTCTTCAAATTGTTACTAGAAATTGAAAAAAAAAGTGTTAAAGCAAAATATATTGGCCTTGAAGTTTTCTATAATTCGACTGACCAATGTATGTAGCCACGCCCACTTTTGAAGGCGTTTTCATAAAAAGAGAACAAATATAAAAGCCCTTAGATAGCATCATGACAATAAATTCATTATAGTTTTATCAAAAATGGAGAATGTTATCCCCACTTTAGTAGGCCTCATGTGCAGAATGATTGTACACTTTACCTACAGCATATAAGAAGGTTCAAGTACGTAGAGCGCAGCCGTGGACTTTATTTCTAAAATTAGGATCAATTTGATGTTTTGAGGGATTTTGGAAAGGTCGCAGTTACGATGTATAAATAATTTAATGGATTTAGAATCGATTGTCCTACAGTCTTAAAAACTAAGGTGCTTATGTCATTACAGTCTACAAGCTTCTCCACGAACTTGATCCTATGTCAGCTGTGGTAAGTTGCCTCTGTTCAAAGGTTCACCTCAATGGAAGTATTTTTTTACTACTCTGGTCACCTTGAAATGGAGTACTGTATCCACAGCCTCCAAAACATCACTTACTTGGCTTGGCTTGACTTAATTGACCTTTGGGCTTCATTACAATTACGTCGGGACGTGCAGGATATTTTTCTTTCTTAAGACGACAGTATGACTCATTACTTTGTTTAGGAAAAGAACGCGAGTGTGTTTCTCTCTTGTGCAACAGTGCAACATGATAAGCAAAACATACTTCTGTCAAAATTTTTAAATATCCACCAAAAACTTAAGGTACATAGTTAGCTCCATCCGCCATAAAATTGACCCTCAACTCACTCATGTTATCTAAACAAAAAAAAAAAGAAAAGAAATATTTCGAAAGCTGGCCTCAGAAATATATCTCACCATACAGTCGCCAGATGTTGCGCTTAAACCCTTTATCGTACAGAAACCGTCGTCGTCGTTTGTTCAATTGCCTGCCTGTCATCCTTTCAGGGCATATCTCCGCGGCATTTTTATGTTTACACGATAAACGCAATGACACTTTATCTTCACATAAAGACGCATAAAAGACTCTCGTCATCTTTTATGATCACTGCACAGGAGAATGCCAACTCAGACCGATTGGGTTTGAGTAAACAACTTGAGAAGTGATCTTTTCCAGGAAAGTGTTTGAATATCCTTTTTTGTTTCGTTTTTCGATTCGTATTGGTGTACAACAACCAATACACACCACCAATTGGCAGAGAGAAAGGACCTTTTTATGCAAATCAACACGAAAGTCCCTGGACTAGTATAGGTGCACGGTATTGTTGGGTATTAGGGGTAGCCCGCAGTGTGAAAGCTGGTAAGTTAATTAAAGACGAATTCTCGGTTTGCCGGACATGCTGTTGCAGGCAGCAAAGGATAACTCTACGGCAATAGGATTATAGTTGCTGATTATTTGATTAGCTTGTGTGTTGCATGCACATGCTCTCACACGTGTGCGGGAGGTAGTAGGTAATGATGGGTCAATGTGGTAGCAATGTGTTCCAGTGTTTTTCGAATGTGTGTGCATTGTTTTTTGGGATACGAATTGGTTTGGCATTTGCGTTTATTTGATTAGGACAAAAGGATTTTAATTTGTTTTGAAATTTTTCAAGACGCAACTGACACATTTGTTGTTTGGGAGTTAGTTGTGTTTGTGTATGGGCGAATAGGCAGCTGGAACGTACCTAATTCGTAGACTTTGTTCTTTTATTAATAGGTATGTACATATATGTAAACATATGTACATACATACATCCATTCATACATTGTTATCAAACAATAATTAAAATGGAGATCCCAATTCGAAGGTCACCATAAGTTGCCACTTAGGTTTGCTCGGGATACTTGCTCACATTAGACTTCAATGAAATTTTGCGATTTTTTGGGTCACCTTAGAAGCAGTTGGGATTGGGTTTGCCCTCCACTAAACCACCTAACGATACTACATCTGAGTTAGGAGACATACTAATGTATTTAAATGTTTACAAAAACCTCTTAAAGAGGTCAGGTCGGGTCGAATAGTGTAATGAACGATAATTACTCAAAATGCTTTAAGAGTTGGCACACTGCATTCGATTTTGTATGTGACGTTCAGCTTAGATGTGATATCTAGAGCTGACATTTCTTTCTGGAGTGTACTAAGTACTAAGCATCCTACTTAGCAATATATGGCTTCTTCTCAATCTTAAGTTTTATAATAACTGGCGGAACTTCTTACAAGCTGGGGCATCTTCGGCAGGTGGATCTGGAGTTATTGTTTGGTTTGATTCGTTTGATGCTAACCTGAGAATTACTGGGAAAAGATTTAAAGGACATCTAGTTGATACTTACCATCTATGTACATATATCTGCAATGTGGTGACTAAGATGTTTCAGTTTCGAAGCAGCTGGTCCCTTTAGATTTTGTGAAGCCTCCATAGGTTATATTTTCACTTCATTGTCTGTTTATTTCTATGTTGTAGGCTAACTTGTAACATGTACCCCAGAGGACACTTACTACATCTTGCCAACCCTTTAGCGAATGGACCGTAGTGAATGGACGGTTCTAAGACTCATGAGGAGTTGGTTTGTTGTGTTTTCTCTTATGCACTCATACAAGGTACAAGGTAATAGGAATATTGCAGACAATTTTAAGGCTGACAAACTCACCTGATTAGGTAAAACCCATGTGATGCTGCCGAAATGGCGAGACTGGAGTTGTCCCTCATTACGTGCAAAGTAGGACCCCTTTTAGAAAAGCTAGCTGCAGACGAGAAAATCTCTCTAATTGCAAGATTTCAAGACTGGTCTAGCCTAGGCTTCATCTGCAACGTAGTGTGGAGTTGGTTCATTTAAAAGGATCACGTTATCGCCGTTTTCACTGGACACTGTCTGATAACCCAACATGGGAAAAGGGTGGCTCCTTTTCAAAAGACTTCTGTAGAAGCTATAGTGGTTTGGGGGTATAGGGGTAAAGCTCTGTTCCATAAAAGACGACTATATCTAATAGCTCATTTTTTGCTCGGGGGATTGACTAGGTGTCACTACTTCGCCAAACCAAGCTCTTCTTCGTTTCTTGAACATGTAATTGCGCACGAGTGCCATCGGGTAAGCAAAATTTGTAGGCCCTTATCAAAAATCTGAGCCAAGACAAACAATCACGAAAAAATAGAAATTCTGCAATTTTGACGGAACAGTGTTACTTTTACTTCTCTACTTCACGTGGGCTTAGTTGTTCCTTCAGAATTTTTTAACATTCCTGCTATCCTGCGCCTAAAAGCACATCATTTTCAGAAAAGAACTTACATATAACAAAAGTAGCGTCACTGTTGGTTGACCTTACATGTAAAAGTATTCCTTACCTAACCCTCAACTGCAAAACAAAAAAACCAAAATACAAATATTTTCAAACCTTAAAGCCCAGGGTCTCTATTCATATGGACTTTCAATGAATTGCACTTTCGGCCAGTAGTTGTGTCGATGGTGCCAAGAAAAATCTCAATTCTTCAAAACCTGTCAAAAAGGCAAACATCACAAATTCATCCATTTGTTTGAGGTACAACTGAATACCACCTCGTTGATCTTTTTGCAACTATTCTCGTCAAACAGGCAGCTAGACGGATGTACATACGTACTGTTTCGCTGGACCACCCACGGTGTAGTGCGTTACGCCGGCTGGGCCACCAACTACAACCGACCAGCCCACTAGGTAGTATTGCATTAACATTTCACCGTTTTGTTATTGTTTCATTTCCATTCGGCTACGACCGGTGGTGCTGGCCCGAAATGCCTCTACCTCACGGAATCCGATGCCAAATAGAATTTAAATTCACAGCACCATTGGTGGCGGTGTACATTAGTGGTGGCTGTTTTCGGTCGCATTTCGTGGATTATTTCACTCGAAATCACTTTCGAAGCAATTGACTTTTATCGAGCGGCAACCGTCGAAATGTCATTGGCAATCGCCATTATACAAAAGCCATTTCCGCTAAGCGAACAGCAGGAAGTTTGAAATTAGCCACTTGACAGTTTGAAATAATTACCTAGCAATGAAAACAGCCCAGTATACCGGAATGGTGCTGAAAAATTGCTCTTCCTTTTGGCCCGACTTGGGGCAAGCTTTAAGATATACCCGAAAGTCCTTTTTTACACACAGTATCTGGGGTTGCTGCTGCTGGTGTAGCTTTATGCGATTCATTTAACTCCTAGGCCACTTAATACCTTCATCATTTTAATTCCGAAAGGACCGAGAGCCTCACACCACCCGCCCCATGGACCGGTTTTACCAAAAAAGGGTTACTCTCAGTCACCAAGAAAATGTACTCAAGGAGATACAAGGATCTTTTACTCTGTTGTACACCTCAAGCTATTCCACTTGGATTGTCCTTTTCATGAGTAAGCGGTTTGGGGGACAGCGAAGTGGTGAGGAAAATTTACATTCTCCGTAAAGGCAACACATGGGGATGATAAATTTTCATAAAATGCCGCCACTGTCGGCCCACCGACCGCCCAAAAAGGAACACGACAACAACACGTCGTGTTAAACTCTTGCAAACCACATAATAATTCTTAAGACCGACAGGACAACAAATTTAATTTAAAGTTATTCGAATGAAGTGAAGGCGGCAGTAGTGATATGGTACTGGTAGTCGTGATGGTGGTGGTGATTGTGGACAACTATGCTTGCTTAAGGTATTCCCACAGTGTGGCTCCAAAGAAAGTTTACATGACATTACACGAAATGTTTGCAGCCATAGAGTGTATTTTTATGCAAACACGACTCCACACAAACGCCTTCACCATCATTCGTGTAAATGGCAATATGGATATGAAAAAAAACAGGTTTTGAATGAAAACGCCCCCAAAAAGTAGGCGTAGGAACAAATAACGTATGGAAGAATTGTAAACTACTCCAATATGTTAACAAAATTTCTAAATTTTATACAAAGTTATAAAAAAAATGGACGAATTTTTAAAACATGTTGTGCTTATTTTCATCTTTCTCTCATTCGTTTTCGGTATTGATGCTGATGGTCAGCCATTCACAGTTCAGCGACCTGCGAATCCGAATGAACGAATATTCGCAACCTTTTGCTGCGAAAACCATACTGTCGGTCATTGACGAGTCTACGTGATACATGATATTTCATAAGCATTAGGGTTACCATGACTGGTAAGAAGAGACTAAAGATTAATGGGCTGACAGTTGAAGGGAAAAGAAGATTCGACTTTTTTTAGGACCGACTTTTTTTCTTAGACTAATGAAAAATCTAACACTTAGGCAAAACACAATCTTGGAGGGTTCCAAACAGATTGGCCCTTTCGAAAGAGTTGACAGCTGGAGTGTCATTGTGAATGTGCGTTCAGATGGATAAGGCTGTGGTCATCTAGGATCTGAAAATAAATTTCGGAAAAGAAATCAAGTGTGCATCAATAAGTTTTTTATTAAAAAAGGACAAGTTGAACCTGTATTGTCAAACCTACTGTAACACTGGGTTATTCAACCCTTCAAACACTCTACACAGAGAAACTTTCCTCTTTGCGATGACGTCTTTTGACCTGAGGCAAAATTTCCCTTCTTTACAATGAATCTACCTCCTCAAGGCATCATGCTTGTGCTCACACATGTGCACACGACTATATGTATCCATTTAAGTTGAAGTATACTTTGGAGCAATTTGGTCGGTGTCGATGTAAAATTATCTCACAGTTCCCATGGAATGAGTTGTTCGGTTGGTTCATCCCTCGAAATTCCCCTTTCGGTTAGGTGAGGTGTCTTAACCAACATCTTGGGAACATCATGT
Organism: Xylota segnis; assembly: GCA_963583995.1. Classification (NCBI taxonomy): domain Eukaryota; kingdom Metazoa; phylum Arthropoda; class Insecta; order Diptera; family Syrphidae; genus Xylota; species Xylota segnis. Next base: position 9,540,697 of record OY757236.1, on the reverse strand, counting down.
TATCTAATGAAATAAATTTCTTGGGTCTGGACTTTTCCTTCGTTTTAAGTTGAACTAATTAATAAATATTAGCCTCTTAAGTTGGATTAATTGGCATGCGTTAGTTATATGGGATAAGTTTTGTAAAGGGCATCCAAAAGATACACCCGCTTCGTATGCTACCTATACATACAGAAGGCGTTGTTGAAATTATTCCATGGGGGGTTTGGGTAAGTCAGTTCAGTGTGTTCTTGTGACAGGAGTGTGTTGTCAAATGGAACTGGGTTATCAGCGGTGAGCAGTTGACAATTTGTGCTTGAGGAAAGTTCAAAAAGGTATTATGGTGGCAGAGCAGCATGTGTAGGCTATTTGATGATGATGCTCAATTAACGTTGACATTTAACTGTGAGGTTTATTTGCGTCAATAAATTGTTAATATGGCTAAGGTTGTGTACGTATTTTCTTATCAAAGGAGTTTCTTTGCAGGTTTGACTTAGATTTTAGACTTTGTACGTACATATGTGTGTATATATTTATTAGGAGAAGAAAACTATTTTATTGTAAAGTTAATGACGTCTGACAAACCAAACCCAAAGACTACTTGATTAGAGAAACGGTTGTTAAGCTCTAAGTAATTGATACTATCTGAAGGTCACAACAAATTTAGCTTAGTTTCTTAATGAAGTCGTGGGCCTATACAGCATCTTTTTGATTTCTTTTATAGAAAAATCTTTTATACGTGGACTGCTGGATCCACCACAACTATGGATGTTGGTTACTTAAGTTGTAGGCTCAAATGTAGGAGAACATACTTTCTATGATCCGGACTCCTTGTAACTTCATAGTCTTTTTCATAGAAAATTAGATCTCTTTGGATCTATCCGGCGGTTTCTGATAGCATGTTGGTAGCGTTGTCTTCGGATTTTTATGTTCCCAGGTTAGAAGTCGTTGATAAACTTTAGGGTAAGAGGCTTGTTTCATGTTGAGATGAGTATGCTTGCTGTGGTGACTTTTAGACTGATGCCAGGTATCACACACTAGCCCAGAATACTTAAGTCCGATCAGCCTTAGCTCTTTCCTACTCAATGCATTTAAAAGATTAATAGATCTACACATTCGCTCCAAACTAAGTCCTATGGATATGTCCCCAGTTCATCACTCCTCTATTAAAGGCCGATCTGTTGAAACAGCCCTGCATGAGGTTCTAAGAAGGATTTAAAATTCTCTCCAGCAAAAAGAAATCACCCTTCTGGGCAATAAAGATTGTGAAATCCAAATCTATAAGACTAGCATTGGACCAACAAAACATAGACCAAATAATCTCAGACTGGGCTGAATGCATGCTCATCAACACAGAATTGGGTGACTAGCAGGTATATGCAAAGGCCTCTAGAGGCACCGCGATGATGGGGTCCTAGTCCCTATACTATGGGTACTGGTTGTGAATAGAATCTTAAAGAAATGGGGCCAAAGTCGTCGCTTACGCGGATAATGGTGTCATAATAGCGCCAGGTAAGTTGGTACATCCTACAGATGGGACCTCCACGACTCAACGGTACACCCCTTCAAATCTCAGATAGGGAGAGATACCTACTCGACCGTAAGCTGGCTTGGAAAGAGAACATGACAAAGAGTCAAGCCACTAAATGTATGCAACCATCGTCAGACCCATTGTATCCCATTCTATAGGTCTGGTGGCCTGCAGGCTATGAAGGCCATCTCATCCACAGTCGTCAAATCAAAACTGATGAAACGATGCCATGAAGAAGTCAGAGCGCTCGCAGCTCGCTGTCACACTTCTTTGTCCAGACATTCAAGACCCTGCTTCCTATCCGTTCATTGATTGCAATGTTTTCAACCAGGTTCTTGAACTTTCCTTGTGATGCTCTGTGGTGATTAGTAGTCGAGCTTCTGGGTGCGGTGTGTTAGTCGTTCATACATCCTCACTAAACTGATTGTAGAGTTCAAAGGTTCACAAAATTAGGACGCCATTGAGTTGTCCCCAGTGAGGATACCTATAATGAGGAGGTGGCTTGGCTAGTGATAAAAGTACCTCAGTTTTCTTTTTTTGTTTCTGAGCCCATTGGCCATTTCATTGCAGTGGAAAACCAAAAGTCTCGGAATACAGCAGAGCGTGATGCTGTGTCTCGAGCTAAGGGTTTCAGCTCTTGTAACTTTTAACTAGTGACTATTTTAATGGTTGCGTGGTTGTCTTAGTTGCGTGACTAAGCGGTTGAAGGATCAGATCATGACAGTGGCTTGGATTAGAGCTATGATTTGCAATGTAGCATGATTTGAAAAAAATGAGCTTATAAACTATTCAGACTGCGATTTTACATCATTCGTCTCGTAAGTATCCAACCATGACAACTTCCTCTGCTATGTAAGATCAATTAGTTCAGTATAAGTGGACGATTTGTCATCTTGGCAGCATGTGTGGTTGCCAAAAATAATCTCAACTCAAAAAGTCATTAAAATCAAAATTCGAAACCACCTTATGACAGCATACATCCTTCTGCTTCTATGGAATTTGAGTCCAAAATTTGTTTTCCTTGTTTATTGTTGACACTGTAAATCGCCCTCACTGTGCCGCGAACTGACTGCAACAATGTTTCGAACTGAAAATACGTCTTGTTAACAAAAAATAACAAAAGAAATTCGATTGCATCTGCAGTGGTTGACTCATACAGGCTGTGCCTCCAAAAATATCCGCGGCACACCCGGAGAACGACGACAATCGAGAGTCATCACGGGCTGCTCCAATGATTACCTTAGGTTGGCTGACGGTCACCTCTGGATTCCAAGAAAAATCAATTTGGGTGGCACAATGGTTCTAAGTTTTGACTGCGCAATTTGACACGTTCCGTTGTTGGTTTTGGACACACCAGTGGGTTGGACATGATCAGCAGTTTTTCGTTTGTTTTTTAGGTGCAGATTTGTTTATACTTCAACCTCTGATGATCGTATCAGTTTGATTCAAATCAAGAGAGTTCTTTTGTCCCGGTGCAGAGGCCAAGTAAAACAGTGTTTTTCATAATTAACGTGCTGCAGATAACGCCAGTGGACCTGCGAGAGAGAATTGAACTCTGATAAGGCCATGGAACGTTCCATAATTTCTCAATGGTTTGGAGATAAGGCTACCGTAACGAGTTGATTTTCTTTTCTCGTGTCTCAAATTTCAGTCTTAAAAGGCGCGTGAGGATCACTTATCGGGAAGCGATAAGAGCCATTCTCGGATGAATGGTGCTGGTTTCGGTTTTTTTATTTTTGTGGGATCCGTGAACTCGTCTGGAACGGACATCGATAATTGCGTTGATGCCGTCAAATGTGAGTTTATTTATATGGGTACTAAAATTTGCTTTGCTATGTCGCGGAGGTGTTACTGGTATCGAAAGAAAGAGCAGATAAGAAGGAGATAAGAAAACTGATGAAAATATGAAAGGGAGCTAGCTAATATCAACATATTGTATACGTACGTGGGCGGGTGATAATGGAGCCACGTTCTCAATATCTTACAAATAGGTACGCCCAAAAGTAGGTGTTTCCTCTCGCCACCTGACTATATTCGCATGGAAAAATCAGAACTTATTCAAGTCAGAACCTAAACAGTCTATTTTTTAAGCGAATTTAGTATTATTTACAAAAGAAATAACCAAACAATTAATGTAAAAAGTAAAACTAGAAACAATCAAAGTGAGATTACCTCAGTGAAGCATACGTATCCCAAAAGTATGTACAGGCTTTTCAATAGAGACATCACAATTTCGTACTTAAATCAAACATGGTTGGATGCTGTCCAATAGTTAATATTTTGCTCATCGACATTCATCATTGTATTCAGAATTTTGTTAACCCTTGCAGAGCCCAATTGGAAAAGTGTTGGCCATTCAAATGATTAAGAAGATTCAGTTCTTCAGTTTATTTGTAAAGGTGTACCCCAAGGTCTTTACGCAAAACTTGTCATAATTTAGACAGAGATTTTCGGAATTAATAAGAACGGCGGGGAATCGACTTTCGATATTTTCTATGCTTCAGGCGATGTCAAATGTCTCACTGGCATAAAAACATTGAACAATGAATATATTGGTTTGAATTTATCCATTGTAGCACTCATACTTTGTCTGGTAGGACGACTATTACGACAGAAAATTGAAGTAAGCGCTCTAAGTTGCTATCCGAATTTCGATAGTAATTTATCATAACTTTCCAATGTTACTCGTTTATAAACTTCATTATTATAAAAATATAAACCTTTATTGACGTTTTGACAGTAATGGATTACAAGAAAATTTCATAAATTCGTTTGTAGTAAATTACAAAATTGTTATGTCCATAGTGAAAAAACTTTTATTTTGCAACAACTTTTTCTAAAGAACACTTTTTAGACCGTGTTTTGAACATTTTATCGTGTTATGATAGAATTTTCCCTGCATTTACCTGTTTACGAAGAAATTTTATAGTTTTATGGTTTTTGACTTTTGGGATCGGTCCAATTTATGACAATTCAGTTCAGAACTTGAGCAAGGACAGATAGTGTGTACTTTATTCTACATTTTGTCCCGGAGTCAACTTTTTGAGCATTAATCACGGATTTTTGTTTAATTTTTTGAACTTTTCGATTCCAGTTAGTTTGCAAAGACGCCCAAACCGTTTTTACGTGTTTTTGGGTGAAGGAATAGGTAGAAAAACGTGAAAAGAGAGCTTTTGTGCTCTGGACCAGTTGTAATTAGTGTTAGCCTCTGATAGAAAGTCCGATTGGATGTGAGCTCACTTCACGAGTGACTTTCTGAGGGGAGAACCTCGCCAGGTTAGTTCATTACTCCGTTCATTCGTTCAGAGAATACTTATCCAGAATACTTACTCGAATGAAGCGAGTTCCTATTTGCACAGTTCCACCAGCTTAGAAGATGGCATTTCGATACTACGGAGTTGATGGCAGTCTAATAGATTGATTCCATTTCAACATGCGACAAGCTTTTAGAAGACACGTAGAAGACACTGTCATCCAGTTCAATTGTGAGCCATGAAGTCTTTCCTTTCATTTTAGAAACAGTGCAGTCGGTTGCCAAGTTTCTAAATAATAGATCTTGTACGCTGCTATAACATATGGGACACTAACATGCCTTAAATATGAAGACTGAGATCCATCGAAAAATAACTTGGAAATGGAACACTTCAGAAAGGGTAAAGAAGTCATCTAGAGCCTTATACAGTGTAAACGAAATCTTTACTAAAAAAATAGGACTGCTGTACTCGTATGTACAGTGTACACTGCTGTATGTCCATTGTCTTAGTGGATTGCATCCTAACGTATGGATGTCTAGTCTAGTACCATTAGGACCACGTCAAATGAGCCCTGTGGAACTATTTCCATCTAAAAACATCCGTTTTATAGAAAAAAAGGAATGTGAGGCCCTGCACGACACACTGTGTACCGACTCAGTTATCACCTGTTGAGAAACTTGGGTGGGTCCCAAGATACCTGTAGCACAGGTTATGAGAAGGGTGACGAATTGGCTAGAGTTTTGAAATCTATATCACAACAATTCGACAGCTTTTCTATGTCGCGTGATATAAAAATGTCATGGGATAGCATACACTTCGGATACGAACTTTTGCCCCTTCATTCGGCAACGTGTCCCCACCATTTTGTTCTTTTCTTTCAAAATGCGTGAATGGCGGTCTTTTAGTTGTCCATGTGCACTGTATTTTTTAAGACGGTCTTAGACAGACCATTGGGAATGGAACAGTGTAGTGGGGATTGTGGAATAAAACTTCCCCTGAGAGTACTAAGCCCAGTCATGCACTAAAAACCACTTGTGATAGACAAAAAAACGAGAAAAATAAACTTCAAAAAATAAATAAAAATATCATCCTTTCCACACCCCTATTTACCGTGCAAGTCATCATCCTGTTGCCGACTTAATTGAATTCAATAAAACTGAAGAGCACTTCATCAATTTCATATTCATCCAAAGTAAATAGATAAATCTCATCTCGGTAAATGTATCTCAATATCCTACAGTCGTATACCCAAACTTCTTCGTATTCATTCAAAAATTCTCAAGTATCTGCATGAATTCATAAATCCCTGTGTACATCTGCTTTCGAATACATCGCTTCGAACTATCGGTACCGTATGCAACTTGAAGTTTCTACGAATATATACATATGTATGTATGTATGTACATATGTATGTACAACCCTGCTCGGGTTGCAGGCACATTCCCGAGAGACTTTTTAGCCAAACTCCTTAGTTTAACTTTACATTAATTTCAATTGTAAGTTTGCACTTGTTTGTCAGAGTGAGTAAAGGATACGCAAACATCAGTTGATATGTGTATCTTCGCATCTGTAACATTTTTTGTTTTGCCCCCGTCTACCTTAAGAGCATCTATCTATCTACCTCGAGAGTTAAGGGTATGCCCAGGGATATACTTGAACAAATGGTAGAAAATCTACTCCGGAAGAAATTTTATTCAACAGAAACTTTGTCCTTACAAAGAAGTTGTACTCGTATACTACTTGTACAAAGGAAACGCATATTCCATTTGGGTGGATGCACCTTCTTCGTGAGCTTATTTCAAATATTGACTTCGCAGTACTTCCGGAGGAATGAAGGCACTTCCTTTACTTTCCTGTGTTTGGTACGACATCATGATTTGCTGGAGGAATTTTCGCAGGTAATATATCCTTTCAAGGAAGATCGATTTACGATTACGGAACTTAACGATTTGTGAATATCGGATGGGGATTTTCGGCTGTTGAAAGGGATTGCATGTGCGGAGCTCTTTGTTTTTCAACAAAATATGCAAAAGTTTGCGAATCAAGATAAATAGCTCTTTGAAAATACCACACATTAGGTTGGAGAGCGGGGTGTTATCCTTCGCTTGTTGGGATTCTTGTGATTTGTTTGCTATTGATATGCAAATCAACAGGATATTGCGAGTGGAAATAGTTTTTGAAGAACTTTCGTGGCTGCAGGTTTAAGAGAGGAGTTTGTATTAAGTTATGATGTCTTTAAAAGAAAAATTACAACAAATGTGATGCGCTGGATATAAGGACTAACTAGAGGTAAGTGGTTAAATAAGGACTGGGAGTCGGTGATTTAAAATTTGGTCAGGTCTCGTTTATGAAAAGATCGAACAGCCTCAGAAGAATAGAGAAAGTGCTAGGGGAGGAAGAAAGGTGGCTGGGAGAATGGTGTCTTTGTCTAACGTAATGCTTACTTCTGACCGTGCTCTTACGATCTTCTTAGCCTTCCAGCAATACTCTAGCATGTACAGACTTGACTATGATGGGGTCGTATGCGAACATACTGGTATCAGGGATATCGGTGCGGGATATTTGAAAAAATATAAAACAGAATTGTTACAACTGGTTAATCTCCTGAGCCACCCTATAAATATTAGTTGAGTTATTCGAAATACATATACCCAATGGTTTGGTATCTGGTTCTGGACATTCGCGTTGTGCCTCTGAAGTTCAGTTGAGTTAGAGGAGTTCTCTGATCCTTTGTTTTCGTTATGTTGGGCGGCCTTGAAACACGACATAGGTAAAGAAACCCTGCGCGGTATTCTATGCTTGAGACCTTTGGTAAGAATTGGAGACTTCTCTCTAAGATGGTTTTATGGATGTACACCGCAGTGGCGCGTCATATACTTTCCTTTCTTGCAAAGTGCAAAGAACTCCTCTTTTTGTCCTCTTTTGTTAACTTGCATATTATGTCCTTTTCATCAAATAGTGCGTCTAATTTTCACCGACGGCTCAAACATGGGTGGTGATCTTCTCTGATTTTTTCAACATTTCTATGTTTTACCGCCTTCCTGGCTGATCCAACGTCTCTTTGACGAAGAAGTTTGCGGTATATATGTATAAGCGAACCCTTGTGATGAACGGATGAATTAGAATCTGCCACTGATCCTTGCATCCTTGCTTATGGTGGAATCTTTGGGCACTATCTATAAAAAACTGATAGTAAATAGCAAGGGGTGCGGAACTGTGTCATATCCAGGCGTACCGATAAATGTATGCGACCAAAATAGTTATTCCATTATTGCACATTATTGCAGCTGCATCATCCTAGGAAGGACCAGACGAAGCAGCAAACGGATCACTCTAACGAAAAGGTGATCACAAATTACTTGACGTTGTCATTCCATCAAGCCATCAAGATCACGACTTCCTCGTCAGATGCTAAATCGGTGACAGCGCCAAAATGGCTTCAGGCTAATGGCTAAATCGGTGCCTGCTACACGAACGCTCTTACACTCTAACATGTCCTTAAGGATCCGTGTATTTGGATTACAAAAATCAACCAGAATTTATTACGAAGCGAATAATGTGACTCATCCCCAAATGTTGGAGTATTTTCTTGGACAGTTCTTTTTGAACTCTGGAACTTTAGCAGATATGTGATCGCTTTAACATAACAAACGCTGCTCTACATTACCGAACCAGCATAGGCCAGATCTCTCTTGATAAGGATACGTCGAGAACAAATTGAAAAAATCCAAGTTTTGTGGATGTTTAGAGTCGGATGCTTTCTGGTGTGACCGTCAGTTTTATGATTTTTCAGAATAACTCTATGTCCTGGAGTCCAAAACTTAATTGTAGTCATCTCCGAGTAAGATAAATGGCAGTTTAAAGCGGATTTTTAATTTGATCCCCGCTCGGCTGTCAGTGAAAATGCTTACATATGTACATACATATGTCATTATGTTCTAATCTCGACAAGGCTTATTTGATTGAAACAAATATACGACTGAACAACACCTTTCAGGAACAAGAAATGCTTTCGGTTTTGGAGCACTCTGTGGAGAAATATTGAACTCCTATCCTCGTCAACATCATTGTCCCATTCACTGATCGTTTGGAAATAACAGTCAAATCTCAGATTCTGTGGGGAGTAAATAAATCGCGGAACAAGGAGTGGGCAGTTTGATAACTACTGGGAGTGAGCCTTAAGGCGGTACTAAGCTACTATTTTATGTCCCAAAGAGCTCAAGTTCTTTCACAAATACCCATTACAATGGACCTCGAAGGAATGATTAATTCTGAAGTAGTTGACCTGGTTTTCCAAGTTTCTCAATTAATCTCAATCCAGGTCGCTATTCACTTCACCCCTTATGGCTTGGGTTTTACCCGATCTGACAGTCGCCCTGACTATCTGTAACTTGATGGCTGCATTATAACCAGCTGTAGGTTAATCCGATATCAGATTCCTGATAAGACCAGACTTGAAAAGAGCTGCAGTAGCGATCGCAATTCTATAATTTGTGCCAGAGGTGCTTAGAACGTATATTCCGATCGCAAAATGAGTTCTCTATCGTCGATCGATGCACGATGCACGACTTAGGGTTATCTACACAGCACGTTGAACTTACAATCCGCTATTGGCAATTGTATAAATTTTTATTCAATTAGTAGATTGAAAAACAATCTTTTCAAAGAGTTTTGAATTGCAAAATCCTTTTCGAAAACTTCCTAACTTAGGTACGAGTAAGTGTTTATTGTTATTTTAATTTGGAAGTGAGTACACACCCTATACAGTAGCACATGAAGCCTCTACTAAGTGTTAGTCACTGATAAGAGCCAGACTATGTTTAGCAGTAAAAGAGGCTATTTCCAGATCAGTTTCTATGTCATTGACGCACAAATTTCACGAGAACACGACCTCTTTCAGTCCTAAAATAAACTCAATGACGTAAGCAGTTCAGATTCCTGTTTCGCACGGGACTAACATATTTTCTAACTTGATAACAAAATATTTATCAAATTCACTGTAAGGCAAATAAATTTAAAAAAAAAATACTACTCCTGTAGTTAATATAAAAAGATAAGGACAAACGTCGCAGTACATTGTTCCCATGAAACATTCGCTTATCAATAATTTGCATCCACAAGGAGAGATTTGCATGCATTTCGAAACTGCTGCTCTTGTTTGTTTTGATAGACAAGAACCGTCTAAAGCCAGTATCTTATCAGTGTTATCAGCGGCAGGGGGTCAAAGTTCATCGATAAATCCCAACTTAATACGGTCAAAGCCTGTACATTCGGTCTGTTCAATCAGTTCAATTTGAGCGTCCGACATCGTTTGTTCATCGTCTCTACTGATCCTTGAATTATAGTTGCTGTAGCTGTTGTAACGATGTTCCTGGTTCGTAGTTTGGTCCTGTTGATTGTGATCGGTTTAGCTGTTAGTGAGGTGGTACAGTTTAAGCCATGCCGGGATTACACTGGAAATTGTGTAGTTCATGAAGTGCGTATCGATCCGTGCCCACAGGCATCCGAGAATAAGGCATGCAGGATTAAGCGTCGCCGACCAGCAAGAATTTCCTTTGATTTCACCCCAGGATTTGACAGTGAAACCGCAGTTGCCTCAGTCTTTTGGGCGAGAGAAAACGAGGATCTAGAACTGCAGGATATGGATAGTGATGCCTGCAAGTACTCAACGTGTCCATTCAAACGTGACCAGAAGAACACCTATGACTTCGAGTTACCAATCAGTAAGAAGTTCCCTACAAACGACTACGAGATCAAGTGGAGGTTGAACGGATCCGGAGAGGAGTGCTGTTTCACTACTTTCATCAAGATTGTTCGTTAGGGCGGTCCGAGTGTACTGCGTGAAAGCATTTTATCAGAAGTACATGTACGTGTATACGATTCAATGGCTTAGTATTAAATTAAAAATAAAATAATTTCTGTGAAATGTTGTTTTTCTTGAGATTGTTGTGTTCAAGGTGGCTCTAAGGTTATCTCTCTGTAGGTTGAGAAGTGTTTTTGAAATACTTGTTTGGTGAAATCACTTCGGAATGATGATGCCGGGCTTTGTAAGTCTCGTTGATGTGGTTACTCATCACGTGTGAGATCTCCTAGTAGTTCCCACATTTTCTTTCTATTCATTTAAGTCAGTTCCTGGTTTTTGAATGATGGGGAAAAAAAGATACCTAAAAGATACCTAGAACGTTTATCGAACAGGTCTTCTACCGAGAGCAGTGCTAACTAGGGCTTCAATAAATGACACATTTACCCATTCGAGTTTTGAAATCTTCTATAAAAAGTAAGCTAAACCTGAACCAAAAAATCGGGAAAATAAGCATTCGCCGAACGGGAAAGAACCTCAGCGAAAAGGAAAGGTTGAAGGTTGAGCATTGGGGATGTCCCTGTATGCCAAAACAGCACATAAGAAACTGTTTCAAATGGGGCAGTCCCTAGTAATACAGAAATCAACCACAAAGCACATAAGAGAACACAAACCAAGGTCCCGACGGGGTTTTTTTTAGTGGGGTCAAACAAATCAACTGAATAAAGTCTGAGCAAGGATAATCCTAATTAGGAAACCAAACGGAGTATAATGATTTGAGAGGAACCGATGGTCTTTAAGCTCTTTGCAACATAGGAGCCTACATGTTTCGAGGGTAAAGTACAAATTTTACGTTGAGTTTGTACCTGTTACCATAGAGGAACAGGTATGTTGGTCTTCGGTCCTCACTCTACTCTGTTTTTCTTTAACGAAATAAAAAAGACCAACGAATAACGAGTCGACGCCGGTCAGCTCAATTGGACATGGCCAGAGAGTAAACCAGGCTTATCTTGTGGTTGGATTCGGGCTCACATCACATAAGATTGCGCTGACGCAAAAATTGAAGCCGGACGACCATAGACGATGCCGTGAGTTCACCAATTTGGGTGCTGGAAATGATGGCCGGAGATTCAGATTTTGGCCAAAAAATCATTTTCTCGGACGAGTTCCCTTTTTGGCTCAGCAGTTATCTCAATCCACAAGTGTGCGACTGAGGCATCTCACGGCAAGCGTTCATCAATTAGGCTCCGCGATCATGCGACTTGACATCACTCGATTATTTTCTCTGGGGCTACGTCAAGTCCTTAGTATACGCCAACAAATCCACCACTTTGGACGAGCTCGAGGGACCAATTGGACCAATCACTTGAAGCACTGCCAGTGAAGCTGAGACAGCCATTTGAATGATGTGCTATTTTACAGATAATGGCATGAATGTAGCTTCAAAATAAAGCCAGAATTAATTTTATATCTCAAACCGTTGTTGTTTTATTTAAATTTGTTTTCCTATCGTTCTCATCTGGTCACCGTAAACATATGTAGTTACCTCCGAACTATTCTGTACAAAAGTCTTGTTGTCTTCTCTGCCTTCTCTACTTTTAGTGATTCTAGCACCAATGCGGTGCGGAATATGATCAAAAGTCACTATGAGTTTACAGGGTACAACAAGGACATGGTTGTTCTGGAATAACTTTGTCGGACTCAATTTTTTCTATTCGGATAGGAGGTATGAGTGCCAATGATTTATCATCAATTAAGAGGACGTCCCTACACTTACAGCTCCCTGCTTACAAAGCGTTAACTAATTACGTTCTCCACCCAGCACAACTCACCGTAAGGTAAATCTCACCCATAAACCAAATAAGCGAAAAAATAAACCAAAAAAGATAAAGAAACGAATTTTATTTCAATTAACCCAAATAACGCAGCATAAGGACGCGCAGATGAAGAAATAATCCCCCTGGATGAAAATAAAGAAGAAGGAATCAATGACCCAGTCACACTCCAGGACCTAATCATTTCCACACAAAGATAATCTAGATTTTATTTGCTCCTTCGCGTGAGTACCTTCGGAGAGTACGTCGCACCACACCAGTGCAAATGTCTTCTAAGCGACAATTTAAAATGGCATCTTCATTGGCTCCTTGGGCTCCTTGGGCTCTCCTTGGGTAGCACAACAACTATCTTCGGTGTGTAAGACGCCCCCCCATATCCAGATTTCTTTTCATGAGTCTCCTCGAAAATTAGATGAGACCAATGGCGGGTGCCAGGACCAATAAAAACGAAAAAGGGAAATAAAATTAATCCCGTTCCGTAATGAAACGTGTGATTTAGTCTTTTACTTTTTTCTTTTTCTTCTTCTTCTTTTTTCATTTCACTTCTTTCGTTTTCTTCTTTTATTCTATCCACCTAGGAGATTGCGAAATGAGCAAAACAGCCAAAAGAAAAGGGAGGGAACTCACTGAGACTACAATGATATCCTTTTTATTTGCTACACGGGGTGTTGGCAAGGACAAACCTTCAATTGGGGATTTGATTCGCTGGAAGTAATTGCGAGTAAATGAGAACCAAGGATACGAAGCTTATGCACGGTGCCAAAGATATACATAGGTAGCTGACTTGTGAAATTCCATCCACCCACGGGGGTGTAGGGATGTGCGAATGGGTAGATCACAAATATCCGGCTAATCTCACTTATTCCTTGATTTCGTTTCATTAGAATACTTTTTCACTTGTCTCTCGGTCTGAGGGAATGGTTGACTAAAAATTTTATTTAGCGTAATAAGTGCCCTCTTGCGTTTGGTTAAGACGATGGTTTATGGTTTTTATTTTGTTGGTCGACGCCTTGAGGAGGGAAATGTTATTTTCTACTATGAAAATAAATCGTCGGTGCTCAGGACATTTCGTTTGATCAAATCTTTGGAAATATAGACGTACATGCATATGTATTGGCAATCCTTTCTTTGGTGTTCTTTGAACTGTCATACATGTCGGTGACAAAGACATTGGAAATAGCTTACAAATAGTGTCACTCTGTAGCTTCGTCAACTACAGGGTGACCAGATAAGAACAAAGAACAATAGGAAAACACTTTTTAATAAAACAGCAACGGTGTGAGATATAAAATTAACACTGGCTTTATTTTAAAGCTACAAGGATGTCATTATGTGCGAAATAATACAAATAGATTTTGATTGATGAAGGCGTGCCATGAGATGACCTAGTCGCCAAATTTCTCCTTTAAAACATTAAGCTTTGCGTCGCTTACATGTAGCGCCGTCTTGTTGGAACCACAGCTTGGATACATTGATGCATGTGCCGAGCTCTGGCCATAGAGAGTCGGTTAAAATGGCTCTATACCTGAGACCATTGACGGTTATGGTGTGTCCTTCCTCAATTCGAAGGAAATAAGCTTCGATTATGCCGCCATGCTATAAGCCGCACCAAACAGTCAATCTTTCTGGATACATTGATGGTTGGTCGAAGACTTGTGTTGAAATAGCCGCTGAGCCAAAAAGGGACTCGTCCGAGAAAATGATTTTTTGGCCAAAATCCGAATCTACGGTCAACATTTGGATAACTCGCGGCATTGTCTATGATCGTCCGGCTTCAATTCTTGCATCAGCACAATCTTATACGGATGTGAGCCCAAGGTAAGCCTGGTTTACTCTCTGGCGATGTCCAATTCAGCTGATCGGTGCCGAAACGACATTCTTCAATACTGGCCACTATGGTGGCTATGTTTTCTTTATTTCGAACCAATCTCTGTGTACTCTTGCCTGCACTCTGAAGCCATGATTAGGACTGATTTCACGACGAAATTCACGTTGTTTACAACTGAGCTGGAATTTCTGTAATATTTTCCAATTACTTCCGCTCGTTCGGCAAACGTGAAATGATGCATCATAGAATGGCAAATCTTATTGAATATTTTAAAAGTTAGACATCTTTGATAACTTTGACAGCTGCTGAAACACAATAATTGGAAAAAGAATCATTTCTATCTGGTCACCCTATACTTAAGCAAAGAATATTTGGTTTCGGTGCACCTTAGTGCAATCTCTGGACACGGCTTGATAGAGAGTATAGCAACATCATTCGTAAAAACTGACTAGCTTTGGGTTTATTTTCCTTTCATTTACGGAAAGAAAGAAGCCTTATCTCGGGCAAAACCCACGCTCCTCTATTTTAAGACCTGAATTCTTCCCAGTAATTCACATTCTTTTTCCCACGTGTTATCCCAAACCGCAATGTCGAATTCTCACTAAAAGCCGGTACTGACATTGTAAAGCGATTAAACAAGAGTTCCGCTTAGGCGTTCTGCCAAGATTGGATACAAATTATTACTGCAAGACATTTGTACTTAACCTACTTATGGGAATACCAGTTTGTATACTCTACTCATTCATGCAGTGGTCAGTATGTACTGTACTATGGACGTCCTTATTTGGAAAATGAAATTAAAAAAAAGGAATAACTTCCTGCAATCAGTGTTTCAGTATAAGAGACCAACGATCGTCCTAATTCTTTTCAAAACAATGAATTCTTTGTCGTTAATTAAAAAAAATATCCCCCTTTGTACCGTTAACAAAGTTAAGCAAAACCAAATTAAAAACAAAAAATGTGCAACAAAAAAATGGACCAAATGTAAATTACAATTTCATATTTCACTTTGTCGTATACGAGCATACTCCTCCTCGTTATCAACTCTTCCAGGGAATCTACTGCTCCGACAACGATGTGATATCTGTCTTTTTAACCAAAAAAAAAAAAGAAGGAAAAAAAAATTAAACAAAATAAACAACCACAACCAATGTACGAGTACTTTGAGATTCATCGGACCGCCTTTCGGGAAGAGGAATAAAAATTTCATATCTGCGTCGCATTAATTCATCATCACTTCACAAAGATGATAAAAAAAAAATAAAAGTACAAAAAATGTCCTTTCCCTGCAGATAGTGAGCTCTGCGTACCACTATCGCAATCCAACAAAACTCCAAACAAGAAGAGAAAAAAAAAGAAGCAAAACCTCCTCAACAACGATACGCGTATAGATGCGAAGATTTTCGAGTCCATCTCGATCCGGCTGGCTATGAGCGGGGGATTCTTGAGTGCGTGGTTTAATTAACTTTTTATCAGTTCCAAGAGGAAGCCAACTTTGCCGTTAGCTCAGTTCATAGTCCGTTTTTACTTTCCTGGTTGGTTTTAATCAATCCTTGCACCACATGTTGCACCCTTCTGTGTCATCTTTGAAATATCGTCGGAATGAAAGACCAAGTCCGTCGTTTGGACTCGTTGAACGGGTCTTATCAGGCAGCGACGTGAACTAAGGGCCGGCTTTAGCGTTCTTAGTATTTTGTATCTGAGAAACGGGCAAAAGTGCACTATCAATGGGCAGAGAGCTGCCTCAGACGATAAGACGTCTTCCGTAGTTGCCTTTGTTTATAGTTTTCCTCTTTTCCATGCCGAGTACGGCGATGATATCACGGGAGGGATGAAGCCGTTGCGCCGTATCTTAGGTGATATGGTTGCTGATATCAAGTGCATAATTGTGGCACTTGTTTCCGGGAAAAAAGAATTTGTTAACCGCAATGGAACGAATGACTAATTACCTTGTTTTTATTTCGAAACGAATAGTTTTGGAATTTTTGATAACTACGAGTGTAACAAAGAAGAAAAATATTTTAGTCACTGCAGACTGAATGTATAAATGTATCTGAACGGTCGCGAGTCGAAGGTTGATTCATTTTATGAGTAACTTGATGACCCTGGAACGTACAAATTAACTTTTGTATGTTCTTTTGCGAAAATCCAAGTTTTTTCACTGAGATGAAGTTTTTTGCATGGTTGCCTTGATTTTGGTTCCAGAGAATTTTGGTCATCATTTCAGGGAACTAGTTGGCTCCGCTGCATGTGTGAAGTATGAATAAGTAGAGTGTTTATGGCGCCAATTCTTATGTGTTAGAATGACACACATATGTATATCAATCTATCCCTCACCATGGTGGCTTCTGGGTACTTAGAACCTCGACTGGATTGGGCCCAACGCCTATTTTCTTATTAAGGGACACTTCCTAGGTCCAGACGATAGTAGACAAACGGGTCAACGCTAGCACTCATACATACATACATATCTTCGAATTGGGTAACTGACTAAGGAAAAGGCGGTAACGTGACTTGTCGTAGGGGTAGACAATAGATAAATCAAATACATTCCGCAATCCATAAAAGCCTGAATAGGATGATCTAACTTTTAAGGTCCTCGTGTCAATGGAAATATGGAGAACGACTTTCGGATCTGCCTGCCTGCTTGCCAGTCGTTGTCATACCCTTAGCGGAGCGACAAAATCGCGTGAACATCTAAATCTTGCGGGAAGAAACCTGAAAACCCTGTAATCGAGTGAAGTGAGCCACCCACCCCAAACTCGTGTATACATTGGTGCCTGCCTGATACCTGAGAAAAGAGTAAAAACATGGATGGACAAATGCTCGGACTCGCAGAGTTTTTGAATCTAACCCGGAGGTACAACTCAGTTGCCTACTAGCAATAGAAATGAATTAGAAAAAAATTATCTTCATTTAATTTAAGGCTATGAATTCCAAACAAGTTTTAAGGACCTATGTCAAGATCGGTGTAGTATATAAGCATATAAAGACACAAGGCAACACTAGCTCCCTGACTAGTTTGAACACAACCTATGTAGCAATGAAGCCTAATACACCAGAGTTTCAAACCAGTTTATCCTCTTTTCCCTTCAATCCATAACATAAGCCATGAGACTATTATAAACAGAAGCTCTCAATATTTTTATATTTATTGATCACTGGTATCAATCAAAGGTATTCTTCTTCCTTCAAATACCTATCTTCTTCCTCTGAACCATCAACTTATAAAAAAACCTAAAAAAGTCAACAGTTGATCTGAATATTGATACTTTAAGGACATTCGTCAAAAATGCATGCTAATCGGTGACGAAATGATGTAGACTGAGGAAATGGTTTGATCTCTCTAGCTATTCCACTTATCAAGTGGTTATCAGGAGTTATACACATTGATTTTAATACAGGGACAAAAAGCGACGAAAATGGTCTGAAGGATCCCATACTATAAGTTTTCTATCACTATTTGTGATTGTACATCTTTCAAACGCTTTTGTCCAGCTTTTCATAAAATTTAAGTAACCTTAAATTTACCAGAACCGATATGACATATTTTCCTTGTAATACCACCTTAATTGATATAATTCCCTGTGGCCCAATCGTGCACCCAAATGGTACTCACAAACGGAAATAAGTAATTCCTCAACTTTGTAAGTGCCTTGTCGCGTCTTTTTTCCCCTGTTATCTGATTCAGACATTCCGCAAGAGCCAACATAATCAAAAGTTCATAAAATTCTACCCTCAAGGACACCGGGGGTAAGCCACGAGTAAAAACATCTTTCACCTTGGTTGTCTCTGTTGTCGCACGTAGACGTGCCACCACATCGGTTTGGGTGACCTAACTTAAGACATGACGTTATATATTCCTTTATTTCCATTCGAATTCATTTTATTTCGAAATCAAGTCTGTAGCACTAGCAGGACTCCTACTCCACATCAGCGAGCCGTATAAATTACCCAACCTTAAGAAGGTACAGTGCTACCTATACCATGTGCCATCTTGTAAGTCTATTTTTATATCATCTTGCGTTGGTGTATCGTAAGTGGCATCTCTGCTACCGTTCTTAATTCTCCTGAGTCATTTCAAGGATACTGACTGCAAGGAGGCCGATGGAGTGAGACTTAGACGATGACGGTGACGGTGCGGTGTAATAGTATCCTTGATAGCGAAAAGTAAACTGAGCGTATTTAATTTAATTTCGAGCTTCTTGATTTCACTCTTCTGGAGAAATGTTGCGCGTGTGGCTTTTGGATTTGATTTCTGCTCGGCATGGCGGTGGGGAGTGCAGAAGGGTGTCCTGTCTTGCAATGTATACAAATGTATTTAAATGCGATTTCAAGTTGTTTGCCATTAATTCAAAGATGGAATGTTAAACGAAAGGAGCTTAGTGTTGCGCTCCACCTTGATTCTGTTTGAATTTCTTTTTATTCGTGGAGATGGCATCACCATTTCGTCCTTCCCGTAGAGTGGAAGGAAGGAATAAAAAAAATACGTAAATCTGAAGGTAATAATGTTGCAATTTCAAGCGGAAACGATTTTTTTTTGTGTTTTTTACAAGTCTGACGGCTGCGGTGGGGTGGTAATAAGTAATAAGTATTTTCGTAAGAAGGTTGTTTGTTTTTGTCAGAAGGTTGCGCTATGATTAATTTTTTATTACATCGCTGTCTGTGTTTTCGGTAGATTTCACCATAAACCAATGCATAGTGAGTGGCAGGAGAAAATTGAAATGCAAAGATGGAGAGTAGCAGAGAGATTAAGGCCTTTTGTTCTTATAAGTCATTAAATTTTTGCTTTACCGTGGTCTAGGTATGATTGCTAAGGCCGTTCTGAATCAACTTACAAACTGACCGACTGTTGGGTGTACAAACGTCAGATGGGAACTGAAAACTTCGAATTTGCAAACTTACTTCCTATGATGGATTCCGCAACTGAAAAGGTATAATGGACATGAGAAAGCTTTGGTTTCTACGGTCTTAATCGTAATTAAGTAGCAAAGTCCTTCCATGTGAATATAGTGATCTTTTTCATTTAAGGGAACTTCCTTGGTTCTCAGACGAAGACTACTTGCATCTATAGTCCTGAGTTACGATGTCAGCTCTAAATGGGCATGGAAATCTTCCCTTTTTCTCTGTCTATATATCGCTAGCATGGAGCTCTGCTTTGCTAATATAAAAGTATCAGAAGATTCGCTCGACTGTAGTAGAAAATTTACAGATTTCTGGTGATAGGTGTTGAATATAAATAGGTTTCCACATAAGCTGTGATCGAAAGAAAGCTTCTCAATAATTTAAATTGCAAGCTAAGCTTATGATTTCTTGGAAAAGTTGCTGGAAGACAATTTTCCTCCGGAATAAGAAAAAAAATACTGCAATGACGTGTAAAGAAGCAGACTTCTCTGCATGGAAATGTATCACCCAAGGAAACCTCAGCTTCACCCACAAAGGGATCAGAGTCGAAACAAATTGGTTGGAGTCTTTGGACAACTGGTCAATTTATGATGGAGGGACAAGGACCTAGCACGTTTTCAGATCAGAAGGATTTACCTGAGGAGTTCCAAAAGACATTAGGTAACACTTGTACATTCAAATCTGTTCAATGGAATCCAATGATGATGGAATCCAATCTATTCATGAAGCGGATATTCTACCTTCCCTATATCTAGGAGGCAAAAATCAGGAACAGTTCCTTCTTTTGGAAATTCGCAAGATATCCCAACGGAGTCGTTATATCAAACACTGCAACAAGTCCTTATGGCAGAATATCCAATACAAGCTATTTTCTGTGTAACCAGATTACAAACGAAAAGAAAATTAACTGTGAACTAAATATTGGACCCCATCTGAAAAAAGAGGTGGAAGATGGATAGGCTCTAAAGTATAACCATAACCAATTGTAATGAAAATGCATCAGAAAGGATTATCCTTCCATTCATCTATACATTTACCAAATTCTTTGGTAAAAATGGGAGCCAAAGCCCGCCATCATTGGATGTATACGCTCATCGTTAGACGTATTCTATCCTATGATAGATTAGATTAATTATCTATAGTAGACAAGATCACGTACCTCAAGGCGTTGATCTTCATACGAAGACCTATAAGATCAAGTACCTCAAGGCATTTATCTGCATACAAAGACCTGTAGATAGATATACGGACTACCAGCGCCATCTGAACCACAATGACTGACGCTTTTGAAGCTATAGTGGAACTGATCCTATTAGATCTACAATTTAAGGAAACAGCTGGTGTCGATCCTTTGGAAAGAGTGAGATACGGTCCACCGAAATATTGAGAAGTGGGCACACTCGGGTATCGATTCAAGATCATCAACCCGAATAATATTTTGATTTTAAAGGGATATGTACCTGCAATCAGCCCGTCAAGAATGTCACCCAAATTAGTGAAACAATATCATACTTAGCTTTCAGCGAATCACATCATTACTCTCCCTTGGCTTCCAGGATACCCAAGTATAATAAGTAACGAACTGTCGGAAAATAACCAAGAAGAAGGCCTGCCAATGGTCATCACTCTTGGTGTGGCTCTAAAAAAAAATAAATACTTGGCGCAACAGGTTGATGGGACCCGAGGCCTAGCTTCTCACAACCATTCGTGTTGTGCGTGTTATATTCTTTAAACAAATGGAAGGGGTCTACTGTTTAATACCGTGTCCGAAGGGGAGTTTTTTTGAGAAACTTTCTCAGGGCAGTTGTACTCTCGGATGTTTGTCAGACGCTCGCTAGAGCTGGGGCCGTGAAAAACTTTTAGGTATTCCGACTGGAATTCGAACCTCGAACCCCTTGCTCCATAGTCCAACGCATTAACCACTGAGCCACGTGTGCCCCTAGCACTTGTTAAATCTAGTTGCGTTCTTTAAGTGATTTTTACCGGCCACAATCTCTTGGGGAACGCAACACAAACGACCTCTGAAGAACCTGTGGCGAAGCAAACGCAGAAGAGTTTTATGCGAATGCTTAAGCCTTCCACTTTGGAGACCTGGGCAACCTGTCAGAAAAGTCACAATTATGTACATATATATCCTAAAATTGTTAACACTTTCGGAATAGTTCAGGTAGTTCAGTCTTGTTTAGGGTTACGCCATGAACAGACTCCCTACCTACGTACCTGTGTATCCAATCTGCACAGTGTGGATAGTTTGAATTCAAAGCCGTTTTAGCCAGTTGAATTTATAAACATCAGCTTAAAGCAAAACAATTCCATTTAAAAAAGTTCCCATAATCATCTGCATTTCCTATGGCCAAAAAAATCACTCAGCAAAACTTAACGAACTGTCGGCAACTCAGTGAAATGCAATCTGTTTCCGAGGCACATTTCTCAAAGGAGTCACCGGATATTTACCATCACGCTGCATGTCAAACATATACGAACGACGGAAGTCGATAAGCAGAAAATTAATCAAAACAAACTGCATTGAGGTCTCATGAGTTGTAGGCTGATTGTTTCAACTTTCAGACCGATGCATGCATCCACATATTTGGTTCTAGCAAATTGCACATATGTACGCACAGAAGTGAACACTATCGCATGTACTCGTACAATTGAATGTCAATTGCCCCGAGGGAATTAAGTCATCATAAATATCCTGCAGCATGCCGCACATAGGATAAACATACGAATGCCGAAGCAAACATCATCAAATGGCATCAATGCCCGGAATGAAGGAATGTTGTCAACTGAAACTGTCGGCTTGTCAACCAACACGACGACGATACAGTGCGTCATCATTCTCCAGGGACTCCGAATGAATCCTCCTGAAGAGAAGGAGAGAACCTCTGCACGCTTGTCCCAAATGCGATGCACATGTTTGGGACTAATTTCTTGAACATCAAAGGAGACGAACTCAGGTCAATCATGATTATTTTTGGAAGTCACCAAAGGACATGATTAATATGCAGAAACGATTTTTCGCTAATGCCAATCCTCCGACCACTAATGGATATTTCTTATTTTTTATTTTTTTTTATATTCACCTCCCTATTCCTTCGGCAAGAAGCCATTATTATTGTTTTACACTAATTGAACTGTGAGTAATTATTCCCTTCGACGCTGCTGCAAGTGACGATGACGAAGATGTCCTTTTCGCCGAGATGATGACATTTTTTGAATATTAATATAATTTCATTTTCATTGGTATTCAGATTTTTTATTTTCATTTTTTTTGACTGACGGACCGACGGTTCCTCGTGTAAGGAGAGACAAATTACTTGGCGGTTTAGCGGGTTATCAGAAACCTCCATCCCTGCGTGGAGTGTTTTAATTTTATTTTTTTTGTTCGCTGTTTCTTAAATTTGACGGAGGACGAGATGGAAGAGTAGCCGCAAAAGTTCATTAGGGCGGTTTTTTTCGGGAAGGAATACAAAAATGTAATTTGTGTGTTACAAGCCAGAGTGGTGAAAGGAACAGAGGCATTTTTTTTTTTTGCTTTTGAAGAAGGACGACGTGGGTGATGTTTTAATTTGTTTCTCTTGTCAAAAGGAGATTTTTGTTATTTTTTTACTCATTCCTACAGGAAGGGGTTGTGGTTCAGGGAAATTACTGAAATGTTTTAATTGCATTTTAAAATTACGGCATCAAAGCCTTTCAAATAGCTCGCTATAGTGTCGCGAAATACCAAACGTAAGTTGGTCCTGTTTGGAGAAATGAAACCTCACAACAGCACCCTGGATCTATTACATAGGTATCTGGTAGTCAATCTAACTACACGACTCTCAGAATGACGTCCCGGGGATATTCCTAAATAGGGTGAAGTAGGGAACAGCCAGGGTGACAATGTACACCATTATTTCTAAAATGGATTGAGGAGTAACGGAAGGGATTTTCTTTGATTTTCTAAACATTGCAAGGTTCTTCCGGCTTTCTGACTCGAGCGGCGTCTTCCAGGCGGAGGTTATCGCTGTTATGTACCTTAGCGAACCTCCACACGGCACACCCGGTAGCAGCATAGCCATCCTTATTGACAGCCAGGCGGTTATCAAGGCTATTGTGTCGGTTACAATATCTGCGAGACTTGTAGAAGAGTGCAAAAACGGACTTTTCTCATTGCCTTAGGGCTCCGGGTCATAGCAACATCCAGGGAAATCCAGGAGCAAGGTGCAGATCCTCGGACGGCTGCATTGCTTAGACGGTTAATGCCCCTATGGAGGTCCTTAAGGGCAGAATCTTTGCGGACTTTTATTGCAAACTGATAATAGATGACATGGGGTTCGGTACTGTGTTATGACAGGTGAGGCCAGAATAATGCAGAAGCAAAACACAAGGACTATTAATAGAATTCTGTCGAATATTGCAAGAGTTCTTGGAATTAGTACCGGTTACTGACTCATTGGGATCCATGCGGTATTCCATTTAATGGACATACATTGCCGCAGGTGCAATACATATGTATTTTAAACGAAAGAGAAACAGTTCTACACTTCCTATGCACCTCCTAACTGAGTAGGTTGGCTGCAGGGAACATGTCCTTACCATGGTGCTTAATGACGTTATGTCGATCCCAAACGTAGGATTCCCACTTTTGTAGGAACCAAATCTCGGTTTTCTTCGGAGGGAAAAAAGGCACATATTTAACGTAACTAAGAGCTCCCGTGAGCTCTATTTTAGGAAATACAAAACTTCATTGAGGAAGGAGAAACGCAGTCTCTCCAAAATCGCTCTATACCTAGGAACCTAATCCAACACAATGGTCAGACAGCCACCCTTAGTAAGGAGTCTATAGAGCTTCTGTACTCGTGTTACTGGCTGGATCTCAATTCCAGGTTTAAGTTGTTGTTATACCCAAAGTAGAGTAATGTCAAAGGGGAATACAATTGCAAATCAATCTTGCACTCATTAGCATCAAGGATTTTACCAAGGTCACGTACGAACAAATTCTCCGGACTGGGTAAGACCCATAGAATTCTACCGATATGGCGGGTATGTCCTTCTCTATATCTTAACTCTGACTGGATGGTTTTAGTAAAGCCTATCTTTGACAATCCAGGCTTTTCTCGGATGGCCAATGGGGCTTATTGAGCTATGTGTGTCTCTACTCCGTTCTAAGGAGTAGTTTTCTAAGCATATTGAATGGTTCGACAGAACTGTTGAACAGAATTGGTCTTGTTGATAGGCAAACATACTGAAACCCTGGAGATCTTATTAAATAAGCTTTGCAACAGTGACAGAGATGGACAGAAAACCATCTCACACCTATCCTAAAGAAGCTTGCTTTGTTTTTCAATGACCTTATTGAACTGGTGTTCTTAGATGTTCTGAACATCATTCGCTTTATAAGAAGCTCTGATTGGCTGTGTTAATCTCTAGGTAGCCACAATGGCTTGGTTCAGACATCTAGCCTAACCTGTGTCTAAGCCGTCTTCGTCGAGTTGCCAAGCGACTGTCGTTAATGGAGTCAGTTACTCTTTGTTACAAACTTGGTTTTGATGAATTTGAATTTCGTGTTAGAAAAAAATCTTGGGCATCACCAATCCCATACAAAAAAGTCTAGAGAAAAGCACTTGACGAGACTCCTCAATAATGTTACTGCGGTTTCTATTGTTTTTTCGTTATATCCGCCCATGCTAGCGACGGGAAATTCCTTGTATCCAAATCACCTATAAAAAATATGATTGCCTTAGATAAGCCTCAATAACAATTGAAATAACAATAGGAACATCCAACTTTCATTAGTTTCTTCAAAGCAATCTCCCATAACACTTTACATTAAACTTTCCCCCCTCATATCAGGTCTTCCCGTTCCCCAAATCCGATTATTCTCTCCCTAGCGCGAAATCGCGCAAAGTCACGCTTTATTAGCGGAATAGCCAACATAACAATTGAAAGACAAAACTTTGTCAAAAAAAAAAAAAACCAACGAAGATGAACGGAATTAGTGTGTGCACATAATTGTCTATTGTTTAACAACTGACATTGTAATCCACTCCCCCGAGGGTAGGACATAAGAAAACTTTTCCCCAGAAGAATCCGTTGCGTGGAAAACTTTTATTCAGGTTGTCCAATGTCATCCTGATACATTTCATCAACACAATAAAACAAAAAAAAAGAAGAAATCCATACCCACCCCAGCTGAATAGAACACAAATGCCACACAGTGCTTATAGTCTGAATGCGTTCGAAAAACCCCACAAAACTTTCGTATCATAGGCCAAATAGGAAAAATCCATTAAGGACACCAATAAATGCGCGCCAGGACAAAAAGTGCGTCATTCCCGGAAAGACGCGGCGAAAGTGTGAGAAAAGCCTTTGCGCTCCACTGAACCAATGAAATTCAGTTGTCATTACGTTGATGGTGTAATGTTCATTAGATTTTGCATTGTTTCAATCTGTCTCCATAATGACAGTCTGTAGTTATAAACGCGGTGTGAGTGACTCATAACAATCAGAAATCATAAAAACTTCAAACTTTTTTAGTAAAAAACTTTCATAGGGGTGCAGCCATTCTTCTGTTTGACATTTCCAATAAAATGGCTTACAAACGTCAAAATTATTTCTGACACCTTGCTAATCCTTACAAAAAAAATCCCTAATTAACCTTAATTTCTCCTGACGGGTACTTTTTTTTCCTAATCCTTACCTTAAGTCATTCTTTTCAAAACCTTATTTCGTAAAATGCAATTAAATTCGATAGGGCTCTTCGACGCTATCTCCAGATTGCACCTTAAAGGGTTGAATAAACCTCAGCATACCGTGGAAGACAAAACAAAAAATTAAAAAAAAAAGGGTGTGGAGAAGGGAAAACTTTTAATTGGCGTGATTTTTAAATGCTAAATACTTTTGGTAGATGGCAGTTGGTAGGTATTTGGCAGCGGGGTAGAAATTGATTACCGAGATTAAAAGGAAAAAAGGATGAAGACGTTGACTTTAGCCGTTTAAACGAGCGGTGGTTACATTTAAGCGGCGGCGGTGTTCAAGTCCTTTTTTGGAGTTTTCCTTTTTCTTTAAATCTGTAAGCCTTAATAGCTTACAGAGAGCACGATTTCTCCTCTTCTTTGACTTGAAAATACACTTAAAAGTAATTCAATAGGGATTAAGAACTAAAGAATGTCTTGCTGTGTTTAAGGAGATATGGGAAGCAATCAGAATCAGAAGAATAAGCAGGTAGGTACGGGTATACATTGAATTAGTTTTTGTAACATCTTGATGTACAATACAGTTGATTAACGAATTAAACCAGAAAAATACTTAAGTCTCTTCTTTACTATTTTAGGAAAATATTGTCCAATTAATGACTTCAAGTATGATTTTCGCAAAAATCCATTCTTTTAATGAAATTTTCAATCAATGTGTGGAATTCAATGAATCTCTTTAAAGGTTTGGAATTATTCTCGTAAGGCTTTCCTATTTAGTAACCACAGAAAAAAAAAGTTTGGATCTGTTAGCCCATCTACCAATATCTCCATTTTTCAAAATTGTTCGCTCTGAAACAATACTCGAAATCGTCATATGTATATCTAGCGATGTGGACAGCATGCTGTCTTTTTGATACTATAAACAGGCATGAACCAGCTGCGGACATGCATTAATAGTTTTCGACTTATGATATTTTTAGTCAAAATGATATCAAATCTTGACTCGACATGAATACATTTCCTGTTTCTGAATTAATCAACGGTTGTCTTTAATCCCAAAGAACATTTTTTTTTTATCTTGATTTTGTTATTTAAGAAGTATAATGGCCAATACGAGTAATAACCGACTTTAGTAGTCTTTTGCAAGGAGTTTTTGAGTAAGTTAAATTTTATGTTGAAAAACAGCGAGGACGTTTGAAGTGATGAATTCTTTCGGCCGAAACTTTGGGAATTTCGCGTTCGATATTGTTCTTGAGCCTCTCTAACATTTTTGGCATAAACCAGCCACCTAACGTAATCGCCATAAAACAGCGTTAAGTCGCATAAGCAAGGTGCCCATTTGATTGGGCTGTTTTTTCGAGTTTACACGATTCCCTAACTTTCTCTTCAATAGATTAATTGCTTGCCCAGGAACCACATGACACTGATGTCTTCCAACATTCTTAAAGATTAATAATTTCAAAAACTTGCTCGAAAGTAAACTTCACATTCAGTCTTTATCTGTGATTTTTTTTGGAAGCAAGACGGCATCATACAAGTGACTGTGAAACCCTCGCTGTGTCCTTAAAAAGTAGGTTTCGACAGAAATTATACTGTCAGGTCATCAAGATGATTAGAGAGGATATATTCTTTATAAAAAAAGAAAACGTTTTTCTTTAAAAATATTGCTTCAAGTTGAAGTTATGAATTTTTAAAATCCATTTCATATTTTTAGGTCCCACTGTGTTAAGGCTTAAGTTCCAGGAAACCTTTAAGTTTCCTTAGAATCATCTTCCGGGAATATCTGACAAACACTTCAAAGTAAGCAGAACTTTAAAAAAAAGATGTGTTTAGTGAGGACATCTATTGGGAATACCTACATCCATCAGAACGGTAGACCTTTTACCGATCTGCTGTCATCATGAATCATGCATCTCAAGTGACAGTGTGTCTGTGTCATTTGTCCAGCGTGAGCATCGAACAAAGATTTAAAGATTTGTTTTAAAATTGGCAAAACTTTAAGCGAAACGTTTCAATTGATAAACAAGTTGATTGTGATGATTGTTGATCAAAAATGGTTCAAAAACTATGGTGAGAACATAAATGACAACCGAAGTGTTGACGAACCAAAATCTATGATCATCGGAGATTCCATCAAAACTAAGGAACAAATTTTCAAAAATTAGTCAAAATGTTCATTGAAATTCATGAAACGGGTATTGAACTTCCTGGTAACTTTGCGTTACCGAAAAGTGTTGGCACCGTTTGTTCCGGGAAAGTTGACTGACAACCAAAAATTGCTCAGAATTTAACTTTCGAAGATTATTCAAAAATGTTAAAATAGATAAATCCTTTACATTATTGGGACTGGTGGTATTCAAGTGCTTAAGTGTCAAGTGGAAAGCCAGAGTTAAAATTCAAAAAATTTGTTTGGAGAAGTCAAAAATAAAGATAGTGTTCACACAGATGTCCTTCCATAGGGGCAACCCGTTAGCAATCCTGTTTGGTGTTTGAAATCTGTTGGCACATCGTGTACATCATACTTGGTCAGAATATCGCACAGAAGGAAGTTAGCATTTGTTGCATAAGAATGCCTCACCTTGGACTGATTTAGAACCAATATGACAGGATTTCATGCCAAAGGAGCACCCTTACCTATTCTCTCTCGTTTCAAAGATATAATCTCCAAAATTTCCGTGTTAATTACTGCGTAGGACAGTCAAGTATAAACGAAATCAATTAGATTTTAATGTTAACATTTTTATAGTAATTAAAACTTATAGCTAACATTCATACCATCACGTTCCTAATTTATAAAATATGCCGTATCAAAACAGAAACAAACATCATCTCTTTTCATTTCGACATTAATATACACTTTGTTGTTTTTTTTTTTGTTATAACGCGTTGGGGCGACTAACGCGAAAAAATAAAATTTTTATTCGCTCAATGCGTTTTTTTTTCTCACTTCTTGAGTCTTTAACCACAGAAACTTCATATCCTGTATCCTGGTTGGCTGACTCGTTTGCTCCTTTTGAGTCTAGGGATGAGTTCTAATTAAAATTTCACTCCTTTCGCGTCATTAAAATACACACAGACATTTTTGTATAATTAGCATCGCACCCGGAACACAATTTGGCTGCGATTTTATTGTTGTTATCCCTTTTTGGGGGAACTTCCGCCGCCGCCAACTGCTTAGGAGTTTAATGGTCATGATGGTGGCCACTGCCGACACAATGGTGGAGTTGTCGCAACTAACACAGCCAACTGAAACTATAGGTGGATGGAATTTATTTATTATTATTTTTTTTTATTTTCTGCTGCGTTCTTTGCGCTGGAATTTTTTTTCCGGTTAGAACTTTGGCCGGAAACGGGTAAATTATGATTTTTAACAATAATAATTTTTTAAGACTTTTTTCTTTTTGGCTTTGGGGGGAATTTTATTCAGAATTCATTGAAAGGTTTGAGGATGCTGGCTTGGCATTTCTGATCCTGTTGATGTCATTTTGGACAAAGTTGCTCTTAAAGGTAATACTTCGACACTAAATGAAACTGCATAGTGATCCATCTCCCATATTAAGTCAACGAAGATGTTGCCTTCGATTGTGAACAGAGAAGATGAGAAATACTTGGACCGTTCAGAAATTTAAGTGATGTTTACATACCATGTGTCCTTTATGAAATCAATCGCTTCGAAGTGACTCTTTCAAAGGACCTAATTTCTCTTCGCATTTCATGGGGAAGACTTTTTGAGCTATCACGTCACTCGGAACGTTCAAAGCGCCAAACAACGACGGCATTCAGCGTTCTATGTTGCAGGAAGTTCCAATCACAGATAGTAATATCCTTAGAGATATTTTAAAATTTACAAACACACAAGTAGTTTGGAGGGATAAGAAGCTTGTATTCAATACTTACTTTACGTCCCGACCCATGAAGCATGATGCTTCCAGTTCCAAGCGCTCTGGCATCCGCGACAGCTTGATCCTTAAAACGATGGTTCGGTGTACCTTGTCGTCTCATAAATGGGGATTGTGATTCGAAAACCCTCTTTGCTGGATCATTATTGTCCATTCGTTCCATTTGACTATGCCCCCGTGTTTTAGTTTGTTGGAGTGCATCATGCGGTTTCCCAGGTTGTCTTTTCCGAATCTAGGGCGTCTTTCGTGGAGTTGATATTTACTCCGAGATAGGTAAACAGTGACAATTGGTGCTAGGCGGTGGACCGTTCATTCTTTATTTGTTGATAACAGGTACTTGGTTTTGTCCTCATTCACTTCAAGGCCAACTCGTTTTGCCTGTTCTTCAACTGACGAAAAACTTCTAAAACGGCGCGCTGTCGCTCCAGATGAATATCCCAGCAGCTGGATAGATTTGTTGAAAATATTGCCTTCCATGTTTACACGCCTTCCAATGTCACGTGGCACAGCTGGATCAGTTTTGCTGGAATCCTGAGTCATCGCCTTGTAAGCTCAATGCTGTCATACGCGGCTTTGAAGTCGATAAATAGATCGTGAGCTACGAATTGAAATTGGTTAGTGTTTTTCTGGATTTACCTTGGCAGGAAGCCACAGCTTTAGACACGTTCTACGCACGTATAAGACCATATGCTCCACCAACACATGCCGCTCCTTTCTGACTTATAAGCTAACCCCAACAAGGAACAGGATACAATCAATCTTCCACGATAATGTTGGCATCAATTTTGCTTATTAGCCAAATAGTCATATTTCTAGTCATCCAATTCTTTTCCTTTCAGCAACATTGTGTAGTAATGATTGTACAAGCCAAGCATTTAATTTCGTTGTAAGCAAATTGCTGTCATTTGTTCGGCCACATTTATCACAACCCACCAGAGTCCACAACAATATCGTACTAGAAAATAACTTTCCTAATTACCCCGAAAAACAACTCGAAACATTCTCCATATATGATTCCATAAAGAACAATTTATTGTTCCGCTATGCCAAAAAGGACAACTATCGCCTTCCGTCTGAGCCATCCACTTTACGATATGGCCAAGATATTCCCATATCCGTTTTAATATTTACCAAGACAAGAGACGAAAAAAATGTATACATATTCAAAGGAGGAAAATGATACTAATAACGCCAGTAAACTGTGTAATGTATGCAGTGAAAAATATGACAAGTCCTTCCAAAGGATGTGCCAAATGAATATAAAATTGTATCGGGTGTAGGCAGTGGACTCTAAGTTGCTTGCATCGCTGACTAGCCATCGCATGTTGTCTTAAGATTTTATCCTTTCATTTCATTTTTTTTTCTTATAATTTCGTTGCAAGGATAATGGATGATTATGTTTATTATTTTCCGCCCATATTCATTAAAATATGAAACATTATTATCTTCCTCATTTGGACGATGTTGCAGCTTATCGTACATCCATTTAAAAAAGGGGAACAATGGAGAGAAGCAAAAAAAAAAGAATAGTAGAACAAACTATACACTCACATGTTATCAGAGAGCAGGACGATGTGTGTACAAGTAGACAAGTGTCTTTACGATAATAGTCCTCGATTATATTTACAAAATATCGCAACAGGATGTTTCTTATATTTTGAATTTACAATACTTCCCGAATGGGTATGTGCTAAGCTAACGGTCTTTAATAACAAATGTCATTAATGGCGATTATTATTCCTTGAGAAGGCAGGATATGAGCCTGGATAGAGAGTAACGTCGTTGTGGATGCAATGAAATATAAGGTGCAACGAGGCACACATTTTTTTTTGTATAAAACTTAACGATTCCTTTGTTGCTAGGATTTCTACTTGAATGAGACTGCAGCCGTTTGTAGTCTGATAGATATGTACGTTGGTAAGAGCCTTTGTCTGGATAAAGCTGTAGGCCTGGGCTATCTGATTAAAGTTCATGGTACAGCTTGTCTGTGCATAAGAAGTAGGCTAGCCACGACTTTCTCTGCGGGACTGGATAGGATAGCATGTTTCTTCTGATAATCTTTGATATATCCAGCAAGCAAATGGCCCATCTGATACCGCAGTGATATGGTGACATGCTCCCACCACTTATAATCCAATCTAATTTAATTCTTCATCATGCAGGCCTAGAAGTCTCTTTTTTAAGAAGATTGCCCTAATTCGACCAGTGTGACCTTTCTACCTTTCATCGGTACTCTATTACTGCATAGACTCCTTTCGAATACACTTAGCTATACCGTAATACATGCGAGAACTTTTTCTTTTATTCAAATTCTGCTTATCCCATTCAACTATTTCAAATCAATTCGATAAATCATAAAAATTGAATCATAACTCGTTCCGTCACCAGCCATTGCCTCCATGGGGGCATAAAAAAAGGGATCTCCACAAAACTGTTCTTTTCTTCACCATCCTGAATGGTGAGAATTAAGAGGAAAATGTAATAAAAACAAGGAAAATCTCAGTTTCTTATAGATTTCTCAAACTCCTTTAGATATTGTACTGCAGGCACTAAAACTACTATTTTACTCTTTTATGGCGTACCGGGAGCTCCGCAAAGTATAATTTACAACTGCAATTTTTCAATGCGGAGAGTGCCTCCTGCGGGATAGCAAACACATTACACACCGGTTGGAACTTCTTCGTTTCACGAAATTGAACACAAGCACAGCATTATAATGCTCTGACGTTTATATTAATTTTGACAGTTGGCCAAAACATGAAATGCGTTTATATTTTCCATATTGTTGAACTTGAGATTAACAGCCTAGACAAAATTTAACACACTGCTACATACATATATAAATATGAGCATGTGTATTCATGGGCTAGAAGGTATCGATGATTCCTTGGGCATTGAAGTGGAATAACGTTTAAGGATAACAAGTTTTCGGTTTCACTGTTTATAATTTAAGTTTTGACAGACACGAAGAGAAGCACTGAAGAAAAGGAATAGATATTTTGAAGCAAAGTTGAGAGGATTTTTTAAATCACAGATTAAAGGTAAAAACTTAGGGACTGGACTGGTTAGACCAAGGATATATATCAATATTATATATATAGGGAATTACTAGTTAATGACGGATTAGGATTTTTTTTTTTCCTTGGACCTTAGCCCATATGGCTGATACTGCGACATAAAAGATCTATTGTATCTTAGGGTGTAGTTTTACTCTAAGAGACGTACCACCTCCCTAATGAAGGGAAGCGCGTCCTTAGTTGCAGAGGTTCTAATACCTGCCGGCGAGCATGTTACCTTACGGAAGATGCGCCACCTCAGCCAATGCAGAGCTGGACATTCACAGAGAATGTGCTCAGATGATTCATCATCTCCTGAGCAGAACCTACATTCTATGTCTGGGCATAGATTGAGTTTGTTGAGGTGGTATCTCAGGCCGCAGTGACCTGTTAGAAAACCCATCAGCTTCCCAATGTTTCCATTGTCTAAACTTAGAATGTCCTTATAGGAATATGGCTTGACCAACCTCTTGGATTGTCGTAACCCCGGGACATTTTCCCAGTGGGTTAGACGAAGTTTATGCTCCCATGCGTTAATCAGCGCTGTGGCATTAGCCCAGTTGACGCC
The DNA here is from genome assembly GCA_963583995.1 of Xylota segnis. Lineage (NCBI taxonomy): Eukaryota > Metazoa > Arthropoda > Insecta > Diptera > Syrphidae > Xylota > Xylota segnis. The sequence continues at coordinate 9,507,362 of OY757236.1, read as the reverse complement.
ACAGTAAGGTTCAGGTCCAATGAACGCAGATCCTGAGCCAGCCCTGGCTAGTTCATCTGCAGATTCGTTGCCTGCAATCCCCTGATGACCTGGAACCCATCCGAGTACCACACTGTTATGTCTAGCAAGAGATTGTAGTACATCGTAACAGCATTTAACTGCTAAGGAGTCCATTAAGTTGGACGACAGAGCTCTGAGAGCTGCCTGACTATCTGAGAAGATATAAATTTAAGCGCCCTTGATTCTCTTACTAAGTTTTAATGTGGCGCAGATCTCAATGGCATGGAGTTCAGCCTGGAAGACCGTGGGACACATTCTCATAGGTATTGAGACTTTGGTATTGGGTCCAAAGACACCAGCACCCACCACAGAGTCCATCTTTGATCCGTCTGTGAACCACATCAGACCTCTAGGGTCCAGTGTTGGAATACCATTAGACCAGTCTGCACGGTCTAATATGTTAACCTCAAATAACCTACCGAAACAGTATTCTCTGACCATAACGTCGGGTACAGTGCAGAGCATGTCTCTTTGTGGGATTGAGTCAAGAATTTTCAGGTGTCCCACGTGGTCATCTGCCTTAAACTTGTATTCTAGTTGGAACTTGATAGCGCATCTAGCAGCCGTCTTCCTAATAAAGATTTGTAGAGGCGTGAGCCCAACGATGGCTTCTAAAGCTGCCGTAGGGCAGGTACGCATGGCAGCCGTTTCCGTTCAAGTACTTTTGGCCACCATACGATGGCCGCGTACGTGATAATGGGCCTTACTAACATTGTATATATCCAATGAATCATTTTAGGATTGAGACCCCAAGTTCTACCATAGAGGCGTCTACTGGCCCACATGGCCGTGGTGGCGCGTTCTATAGCGGACTTGATATGAGTATTCCAGTTGAGTCTTTTGTGAAGGATGACTCCGAGATATTTGACTTCGCTGGAGTACACTAATGTGGTGCCTTTTATGGTGATAGGTCCCAGATTGACCAATCTTTTGTGAGTAAAAGGCACTAGGTTTTGCTAGGGTTAATGGAAAGACCCTCGCTATTACACCATTCTAAAATGTGTAGTAAAGCACCCTGCATGACGCTAGAAATAGTCAAGCCGTGTTTACCACTAACAATGATCGCCAGGTCATCTGCATAACCAATAAAATAGCATATTTAAATGTTTAATTTAAAAAGATAAGACTTACAGATACTCCAGCTGAATCGATGAAAAAAGCATAGTTGGGTTGAATTACGTTGGCTTAGGTGGCTGCCCCTGCTCAGGCAGACGCGTTTTTTGTGATAAAACAAAAAAAGAGGAGCACCATGTCCAACTACCAGGCAATCCCCCGTGAGAGCTGTCTTGAACATTCCCCACTACTGAAATACATATGTATGTACGTCAAAACATTCAGTTTGGCTAGATCTGTTTTGACGAAAAACGCGTAGTAAGGCTACTGCATCTACTATTTGCTCAGTCTATAGATTGTGGATTCATTGGTCTTTTTATTGGTAAGCCTAGTATCGAAGATAAACCTCCTAATGATATCGATTCTAGGACACATCAGATAGGATCCCCTGTAGCTATAACAAGGCATAGCATCAGTTTTCCTGAAGATGGAGCTGATAGTCCAGTCATCAGGGATGGCTTCATCCACTCCTAGTTGGTTGATGTTTTTGTCATTACAACCTATCAAAACATCATAAACATGCTTGAAAAACTACTCTGGTAGACTAATAGACCTGTTTGCTCTTCTTCTGCAGCTTTTTGATAGTTGAGTCAATCTCTCTCAACTTCGATGGAGGGAAGGCCTCGATGTTGATTGAACGAGGTTCTGTATTTCCTCTACATATGCAGTCCAATGGGTAGCTACCGCAAATGTTCTTTAAATAACCTACTAAATCCTGTGCTTCGTTGAGTAGGTTGCTCCCAATGAGTCGCTAGTTTTCCGAGCTTGAAACCAGCTGCCAGGTCTTTCGAAGACCATATCTTTTGATTCGACACTCTTTCCTTGCCTTGTTTTGCGCTCAGGCATTTCTGGATGCGCATTATCTGTCCTTTTTCTGTCTCATTCTTTTGATCAGAAAGAAGGACTGTTTCAGTAAGAAAATGAGAAAGATAACGACTTTGTGAACACGTTTACTTAAAAAGATAAGATAAAGTATAGATAAAGTATAATTAACTCAAGAACTAACTTTTAATGCATTTTTTGACAAGTTATCATTGTAAGTACAGATGAAATAATAAATACTTAAGCTTGCACCTGATTGGACACCACAGTTTGGCTTTGCCCCTCCAGCTGCTCCTTACTTTCCTGTCTCGCCATTAACATTCAATAAAAAAATCAATCACCCACTAACATCTTTTCAAGGAAAGACATAAGCCCCATAAAAAATCCTCTAAACTTATTTCTGTCGTCCAATCATTCATCACTTTAACAAACCACTCTCAGAAAGGGCAATAAAATCTAAGATAAACCTTCAAACAAACCGAAAAAAAAACCCACTTGAAACGTTATTGTTTCAATCCCCCACTCTCCCTGAAATAATATTCATTTTGATGACACCGGTATTTACTCCAGAGTCAGTCAATCGTTGCCCGACTCATAAGGACAACTGTCAAAAGAGCAGTAAAATCATTAAAAAATAAAACGACTGAAAAAAATACACCCCAACCTCCAAGCCAAACACGAAAATCCTAATAACATTTTCGGTAACATGATACTGGCAGAAGGACATTTTCGTTCAACCCATCATCTATATCCCTCGAAGGCTTGGGTCAATTTTCATTGACAAGCAGCAGGACCCCTGTTCTCTCTCAGATAGACAAACAAAATTCGACACAAAACAAAAAAAAAGTCAGATTTTCAAATTTTCCTAGCACTTTGTAAACACCACAAATTGTGATTGTGATTTTTTTTATGTTTTAATGGCTTCATCTATGTCCTTTCCACCCGACGACATCTAACCGAGACGCGAGAGGACGAGGAAAACAAAGCCAATAGGAAGAACACACCGACCAGGGTACAGTACGAGTATGACAAGACGGGCACCATACTTTTTTATGACCACCATTTAAATTAGAATTTTAATTATTCGACGACAAGGATACGATGTCGATAGATGGATGCTGTGTGGTTGCACTACATCTTGCCTTGGGTACGGGGATAATTTTTTTATTTCTCCCAAATGGTTAATAATTTTCTGTTGGCCTCAGTTTTTTAATAGAAAATTATTTCTGCCGGAAAATTAGCTGAACATGTTTAGTTGTCGTTTATTGAGTGAAGCGAAACAGCAGGTTAATGTTCTGACTTTGGTATTTGAATTTGTTTCGTTGGAGTTGATTGTTTTACTTGGAATTTTCGAAAATTAAGGGACGTGTTGAAGGACGTGATTCCTTTTTAACATTTTGGAGGATTTTTTTTTTAATGATTTTCATTTCGTTGAGTAGTCATTGGGGATGCATTGGAAACTAATTTGATTGTGGTTTAACGACCTACACAGTTGTGCGGGAGTTTTAAATAGCTTTTATTGAAATTCTGTTAAAAAAGATTACTTATGTACATCTCAAGAGAGGGGTGAGGTTTGAAGTGAGCTCAGTAGAGATGACACCTCTCTAGGGGCTTATACTTTAAGACCAACACGAAGCAGTTGCAAGGAGTATGAGCATAGCTTTGGACTTATGACATATGAGTATTAAATATGAGCTCGAGGGAATGCTCGAGAATTGGTACTATTCAGGATACTATTGGAAAGTTATGAAAAAAAAAGTCTACTTTTTTTGCACTTTTGTCAAAGACTACTCGATACATCAGGATGGGTTATATTCGATGACATCCTGAATTAAACAATTAAAAAGAGACCATAGAGACGGAATGAATACTCTAACTACCAGCCATTTTTGGCAACCAAGGTTACCCCTATTCAGTAATATCTTAGAATCTCCTAATAATGACATATCGAATCGAACTCAAATTCGGTTGAAATTATTTCTAGAGACGCTTACATTTCTAATGGACTATTCTTCTTGTCACTCTCAAAGGATCAATGGCCGTAAAGCAGAACTTTAGCGATCACCATTCCATTACCAACTCCAAAGTTTTATCAACTTGATGTCGCATTTTCTAGATCTGTTCGAAATACTTCTTGGTCCAAGGCTTTTACACTTAGCTCAGATCAACAAAAGAGTTAAACTCTGTATTAAGGATTTTTCAAAAGATTTACCATTACCTTGACAAGGATTAACATACACATGAGAGTAGTCTTCGATTTAAAAAAAAACTTCTATGACTTCATCAGGAACTGAATCAGTATTTTAGCAAACATTTATATTCTCCAAGTATCTTTCAACTGTCATATAAGTTTTACTATTAATTTTACATTTCAATTAACTGGACATCTTACAGATTTCGTGTACAAACTGTTAATTGCGAATTTATGCCTAACAATTTCCTTACAAATTACATTACATTCCCAAAAAGAACTTTATGTTAACCAATGTCCTGGGCATATTAATTAACTATCCCCCTTCAAGGAGCACCGCCCCCCAAAAGAAAATCAATTTACTTTTGCCAACTTTACATAAGTAATGAGCCTCTGAACTTTACTCCTGCTCCCTGTCCATCGAATGTGTCTTGAGAGCTTGACCACTGGATCAATTTGAGCTCCAATTTCAAGATATTACCACACGAGTCGCATATTAACATACTCATAACCGTAGTAATTGCTGGTATCCTTCACATAAATTTAAAAAGCCGAAGATTCGTTGTCAAAGACACTCGATCTGAATATGTAAAACAGGATAACAATTAAGTTAGAAGGAGGGCCATGCAAGATAAAAGAGGAATGCCTTTAATTGGCACTGGTCCTCTCGAATTTTCTTCATTAATTAATAAAACAGGATAAGCAACCCCCCCACGTATCAAATACGGTCCCAAAAAGAAATTTCCATCATGCCATAAAGATCTTATCCTGAAAATCAACTCAAGGATACTTTACGTACGTACGTTGTATAACCACCCTCGATTGTTAACCAACCAAGCTGGTCAAGTAAATAATCTGAATAAATTGTCCACTTTCAGTAGCAAGCAATTTAAATTCTGTTAACATACTCACTAGTCGAGAAATGTCACAAAAGGGATGCGTTATGGTTGAGGTTTCTGTCAAGTATAGTATATATAGGATGTGAGTACTCTGATTAAAAAATCTTTTAAGGAAACTTGATCATATTCAAAACCATATTTCAGTTTAAAAGGACTCCTTAAACCCTCTCACAAAGCTCTTCACACTTGATATAGTTTCTTATACATATTTTCGAATGAATTTAAAAAAGTAGGGTTAAAACAATTGTCAAACAGCAACATTAACCTTTAAAGTGGTTGCCACATCAGAAATTTGTAACACTCGATTGAGTTGAACAAGCATCGTGGTACGACATTTCAAGGATCTATTGCATTTACTTTTATTTACTTTTCATCCCTTTAGGACTGCACTAAACGTTCAAAGAGGGTGACAATAGAATAACAACAGACATAAAAACAAGTGCATTTTTCATCACACAAATTGAATGAAAGTGATGAGGGTAGAAATAGTGTAACAGGATTCATCAAAGTGAAAAATATAAGTGCTTGTCATAAATCATCACCACCATCCAGAAAACTTCGTCCCGCTTTTTCCAAAGGAGGGATCTCTCCCCTTGGCCCTGTGTTGACAATTCTTTTACTTTTTTTTTGTGTTGCTGTTGTTGTTGAATGGTTTAGCCACCACATCTAATGATGCCAATTTAATTCGCTAATGTAATGTAATGTCACCCAATATGCAGTAGATGAGAGGAATCCCCTCATCTCAGTATTAAAAGCCTCTAGCTTGGGTGAATGAATAAAATTTGAGCCGCATACATAAATAACAACTGTGCGAAAAATGTCCGTGATTCTATTAGGCGAACGTATCTAACATTTTGCAAAGAACTTGTAAAGTAATATGTATTAATTAATAGATGCACAGCGATGAGGAGATTTTTAAATGGAAGATGGGATATTGGTGCTTTCATACTCTTATCTAGATTCAAAATTATTAAAACAAGTCCAATAAATCTTTTATCAACTAATGTTGTCCGAGAAGATTGCAGTTTGAAGTACGCATTCGTGCAAACAACTCGAACTGCCATCCAATACTCTTTTTCTTTCTGTTAAACTTGGTGAAGGGAAATAATTTCACGGGAATTCACTCCACCTCAAGTTGGAATAAATGCACTTTGATGATGTGAAGTTATTTCTCACTGAAAGTGAGATTACTCCTCATCCTCACTTATGATTTCATACTTTTTTCGAAAAATACGATAGCGAATACTCATGCAAGAAGAATAAATCAAATAGGAATGAAATGTATTTCAATTTATAATTTAATAAAACTTTACAAAAATATCGAAAAATTGGACATACGTCCGACACTGTTATAGGCGCTTTTCGGGTAGCTGTTGAAGTAACCTTAGCGGAGCGACGAAGTGGCGTGGGCAGCTTACCCCTGCAGAGAAAAGGGTGCTAGCGAGCGAAGCGAAAGGGCTTTGATAGAATCCTGACGATTAATGAAGGTAGCCAAGTTCTATCTTGATGTGTTAGTAGACAATTTTACCCCATAACCAAGAATTATGTTCGCCCACTCTTAGACCTTTGACAAGCTGCTAATGTTGGTGTAGAAAAAGGGGAACAAACCTTATGTTGTATTGAACCTTCAAACCTTCTACTGGGCTTGTAGATTGTAGTTCGTTCTAGTTCTTTTAGTTCAGTATAGTTCAGTGTTGAGAAAATTCGGTCTTTGGCGATTCGGGCACATAGCTACATTCGTGAAATTCCCTTCAATTACACTAACTTAACGATATGCTGGTGCTTCTATTTGATGGGTAAGACAAAATAACATCAGTCGATTTCGGTTCCTCTTACTGATCTACATGTATGCAGAGTATACCTGAGTTTGTTCTACTACTGAACTAAATGAACTATCGAACTTCTGGAATAAAGGAACTAAAATAAAAAAAACATTGAGAACGAGTTAACTTAATTCACTTTTTAGAGCTAATTTGTGAACTAAGTCGTTTGTGAAATGCACCGGACAGTAGGTATACACTGTCTACCGGGAAGCCTCCTGAAAAGCTGGATAGTAAGAGTATTATGGTTCATGGTCCGAATAATGCACTAGCTCCACATCTCGGTTATAAGACCGATATTCACATATGGGATAATAGTTTGGTGGACTGCCTTGGACAAAGGCACTAACCCCAATTATTTGAGTAAGGTTCACCGCACAGCCAGCCTATGAATAGACCGGCTTCTGCGCAAAACTCCCTCCGCGGACAAGGGGAACTTTGGAATCGCTAGAAGCAAATTAAAATTTAAGTCTGAATTTGAAACGCTCTAAGAATTGGATTTCTCTCAGTACAGTACAGTACATACAGGGAAGAACGCCACGAGGCTAGAATCTTATACAAATGATGTTTGGAGAAGCTGCATTGATGAAAAAGAGGAAGAAACCATTCCCCACCTCCTTTCTTCCTGTCCAGCTCTCTCCATCATCAGAATGTTTCACCTAGGATCATTTTTCTTTAATGATCTGAGTGATTTGACGAATATGGACATAAATAGTCTTTTGGGTTTCATTAGAAGTTCAGGATTGTGACTTACTGGGAGCCATTTCAGACTTAGATACCATGTTCCTTTGCAAGAACTACATACATAATATTGGAAGAAAAATGACGACGCAAAATTTTGTAAAGTTTAGCATCAGACGTATTCAATTGCTGATGGTCCATGTTTTTAGGAAGAATAAAAATGTAAAAACTACTAATTTTTTCATCTCATAAAAATAAATGAAGTCAGGAAAAGACGTGATCGAATTGCTTCAATACGGTCGTTGGTTAGATCCGAAATAAGACTAGTGAAAGGTTTTGAAATCCAAAGGACATAATTGTATGGAATCTCTGCATTAAATGTAGGGAGGCATTAGACGTCCACTATCGTATGCGATATTGTATCTTAGATATTGTCTTCGCAGTTTTATCGAAGAGCATAGAATTTTGACTGTGTTGCAAGAAAAAGCCTTGAGCGGAATAGGAAATTTTGGGGTGAACTTCCTAGATGATCAGTTTCGCGTTTATAGGTCTGGAAATCGGTCAAATATTGGGCAAGTCGATGCTGAACAGCTTTTTATCGACTTCAAGGCTGGGCATGGTAGGAATAATAAGGGGCAAAGAACCATCCCGGCTAGCATAACTCCTTTCTCTCATCTTTCATCCAATTCTTCTCCTTAAACACCGGCAATGACTTCACTTCCCCTTCGATCACCTTCGAAACCTTTCATATACTCATGAGTCATGATGACTCACATGCATTGTCCCCTTCCTGAAGATTCGATAACTCCTAAAGCCTTGACTCTCAGCAGTGAAGATTTAGTTGACCCCTCTTTGATGAATTTCTATCGGTAAAACCATACCGGTAGCTTTTGTTGTTATTAAGAAATAAATCATCCCTCACATTTTTTCCTTCGAGCATTGCACTCACATGTGACCGTATAAGGGCTCGTATCTGCTATATCCAAAATTACCTCCACTATACCGTCATTCAATTCACATCAATTTAACTTGATGATCACCTTAATTGATTCCGTAGCTGGGCGTACTGTAATCGACAAAGGAACAAACTTCCCAATAAGGTTTACGATTCTTCTTTTCCACTGCTATTGCTGCTGCTGCTGCTACTGCTGCTGGCGGTGGTGGTGGTGAGTCTTTTAAATCTTCATGACTCTTCTTTGTTGACGGGATGAATTCGCTATCATTATTCTCAATTAAGCGGGTCTACGTTTCGAGGAATTCTTTATATGTGTATAAAAATTAATTCCGAAACCTGGCACCGTTCTCCACGTTTCCAGATGAAACAAACAACCAATTGTTGCTGATGAAATCTTTCACGCTGCACGGCAATGCTACCGGTCGCCGGTCATTACGTTTGCTGCTGCAGTGGCTCAACCAACCGTTTCCATCAGTTGGATGGTTCATCAAATTCAATTAAAATCAATTAAAAGAACTGAATGGAGTTTGGAAGTATTTGTGCTTCGATTTGGCTTCGGGGTTTACTTTTAGGGAAAAAGGCGAACTTGGACTTGGACGCTAAACATGGGAGCATTGAATGTGTATGATGGTTGTTTTTTAGGGAGTGTTTTATTTTTTCTTTTTTTTTGTGATAACTGTTGCTCTTGAATTAATTTCTCAATTTACCTTAATTGTGGTTGTGAAGTTATGTTCACGGAAACAGAGGTCCCCATGCGGGTGCACTATGGAAACAGGGCTGCGTTTCAAAGAAGGTGAGTCAGCACGTTTTGTGTATCTTTTATGTGTTTCTCTTGAAAATGAATTAAATGCACTAACTGAAGCTTTGTTGAAGTCATTTTTAAAAGACAGCAAATTTCTTACAGACATTGGGGAGCATATGTTTAATCTGTCTGCACCCTAAAGAGCTCTGCCGTACACAATTGTGTTCAAAAGAAACTCAATCGTCAATGGAGGTCCTGATCGAGAAAGCTGATAGCCCCAACGCTGGTTCAGGTACTTAGAAGTTATGCTCTCAAGCAATCTCATATTGGAGACCAGTATGTCCTAGGACCCAGACAAAGTCAAATAGTTCAGCCTTACGATCGAATTCAAAAAGTTTTTGCAAAAAACTTTCCTTCCCAAAAGCATGCTTAAACTTCAAGAAAACTGACAGCTCCTTCGACTTGACATACGTTTCTCAAGGAAGTTTCATATCTAGGATCAGTCCCAGATATTTTGGTTCACTAGAGATCTGGATAGTGATGCCCTTTAGTATTGATTTGAGTCAGACCAGTCACAATCCTCCAGGAAAGAAATCTCAATTTTCAGTGGATTGACTGGAGGCCCATTCCTAGTGGAGCATTCATCTACCATGCCTACAGCTATTTTCGCTATAGAAACGCCAGTCTGTAGCTATGACGTGACCGCAAGTATGGCAATATCAATCACAACCTAGGAGTAGACGTTTGAACTCCTATTCAACCAGAGTTCAGAGAATTGTCTTGATCCACAATACCATTCTCTCAGCTATCCCGTGTTATCTGGCAGGGTCACATATGCAGTTGAAAGTCGTATTGTTAAAGGCGCCCTCAAAGGCCATGGCACATGAAAAATCCTCTTAAGCGCGCACTTAATTCGAGGTCGATGGGACCCAGGGCTTAGCTTCTCACATTCGAGGATCTACATAAATTTTAAATCGCCGTCTCACTGGATTTGCGACTCTAGTATGCTAGCATGTTGCATCTGAATGCAAACATGCACACGTGAATCTCGACTAGTCTCTCCAAGTATTTTATCAGGAAGGAAGACAGACTTGGAGGTCTAAATCACCTCCTAAGGGCACAACTTCTAACTCGATAGTAATTTAACGAGACAGAATGACTATGGCAACCCACTTCCTGGGCAACTAGATTGTAGATGAACTAAAAATCAACTGACCAATTGGCCGGAGCCCTAGATGTATTCCTCAAGTTTGAAGAGAGTTAGAGCAATAAGACTCACCTTGTTCCTGCTCAAGATTTGTGCATTTCCTATAAATTAACTCGTGGGGCTATGTGAGCACCCCAACTTTCCCATACTAAAAGCCGGTCTTTTGGGACAGTTCGTCATAAAGTAATATCGAATGGCTTTCTTGGATATAGAATCATCGTTCAACAACATGGAATCTAACCTAGAACCAACAAAATGTAAGCCCAAAACGAGATATATATATTAACTCAAAAGACAATCAAGTTCATGAACTGTCAATTTAGAGAACCCTGCAACGAGAAACCCTATCTCCTCTTCTCTGAATGTGTAAAAGTGTCACCCATTCCAGTCTATGGATGCCTTGCTTCTTTTCTTTAGTACGTTTGTTCACGAGATCAGAGATCCTTGTAAATAGCAATCGAAGTGAATCGAATCGAAAAGTATCAAATAGCAATGACAATTTTTTCAATTCTTATGTTTCAGCAGCTGCCAAAGTTACCAATGACATCCAGCTGTCCAAATATTCAGGAAGGTTTGCCAAGCATGAATACACTCTTTCGGACCTTAAGCCAGCAACCAAACAGAAATTGGTGCGAAATGAAAAAAAAAAAAAAACATAGCCGCTGTAGCGGTCAGTATCGAAGAAGACCCAAAAAAGTCGATTCTTCGCCGATCAGCTGAATTGGGCATTGCTAGATTGTCAACCCGGTTTGTTTTGCAGTTGGATTTGGGCGTACATCCATATAAGATAATTCTGACGCAAGAATGGAAGCGAGACGTCCCTAGATAATGCCGTGAGTTCGCTAATTGGGCGCTAAAAATGTTGACAGGAGGTTGGGACTTTGGCCAAAACATCATTTTGACGGACGAGTTTCATTTTTGGACGAGTTTCATGTCAACAAGGAGAGTTGTCGAACCTAATTTCTTTCGAAGTTAGAAAGGAGACACCGTTCCCGCCAATGGTCTCATGTATAGAGCGATATAAACGGACTTTCTGTGGCCAGAGCTCCACATAGGTGCAAAGAAAGTATTACTTGAAGGCTCGTTTTTAATAATTTAGGTCAGCTGGGGTATATACAATCGTCTAGATATTCCACCTGAAAGCTTCTAATCATTATAAGGCAAGAGTTGAGATTTTTAAAATTATGTGGTATTCCAATGAACCTGAAGTGCGCCTAAGTGTCAACCACCCCACAATACCAACCACTTTGTGTTGAATCTATAAATGTACATATGTACATATGTATGTATGCAAATTTCAAAAGTCCCCCAAAAGCAGTTTCGAAGTTTACGCTCTATAAACTGTTCAGGCACACAGCACAACGACCATCCTATGATACTCAATAGCAATGAATGTATCCCAGCCACAAATCATCCCCATTAAAATGCAATTTCTTCACCATTTCAATATCTCTAATTAATTTATTATCGCTTATCGCGTTCGACATCTCCCCGAAAGCGTGTTGGCGTTGGCGTTGGCGGCGGCCATAGCACTCCTCTGCTTGTTGCACTACAATCAACCGTAAGTGCGGACCAATAACAGCCTGTGACTGTTAAAAATCAGTACATTAAGAGCACCATTCCGCTCGTAAAATACATAGATACGCAGATAAAATGTTTCTCGTTTTGGAAATTTCCCATTCGCACATGTTCCACCCATATATGTACATATGTATCTACATTTTGGAGCGATAATCCTATCGTTTGTATTCTAGTGTGAAAGCGTTAGACAGCGGTACACAACCATGAGGAAGGTCCATCGTAAATTCAGTGAGTGGGCCTTACCAACAAACAGAGAAAAACTTGAAAATACCAAGCCCCGGGGATAGTCAACTCTCAAAATTCGCAGTGTGTGTTACTTTTATATCCCATATTTGGCCGATGGAGGATGGAATACGATGGGATGTAATGTAACCGTTATGCATTTTTGAAAGGAACGAGAGTCCTGTTTGCGAAACAACAGGAGTGTTTCTATGGAGATTTTTGGACAAATGTTGGCCAGATAACACACATTGAACTAAATCAATACCAGGAACGAAGTATGGCACTATCGCTGGTCGCAAATCTAAATGAATGCCACAGGACACAAATACCCTGGGATTTTTGGTAGGAGAGGGTTCCGAACTAAATTGAGAGTTTTCGAGATAAAGATACTTGGGGATGCGTAACGAATTGACGAGGCAATTTAGAGAGTTGTGCATGATGTTCAAATTGATGTGGCGATGGAGATTTGATTTGTCTCAGTTAAAGGAGTTATCCTTACTCAGTTGGATAACTGTACATAGTTTTGAGTGTTTTTTATTTTTGAGATTTCATTAAACTGATAAGAACAAGGTGCTGATTTTGCATAAATTCGAGAAAAGGCGACTTTAGGACTTTAAATTGGAATTGCGACGAATTTAGTATTTTATGTACATTTTATGCGAACTATGTGTATAAAATTCTTATATGTGACAAACATGGGACAAAGTTGAGTCTTAAAAAAATTTTATCTCTAATCTCAGGTAGCCGGAAAAAACTTCAATGTCAAATATATTGTAAATATTGTCAGCCTTACAAAGAATGCCTTAGAATACACAAACAATCTACCAGAGCAGTCCTAGCACACTCCGACCAATCTCTTTCAGAAATTGGGATGTAGAATGGGCAAAATCAATCCTTGAAATCCCGAAATTTTGCCCAAATGGTATTGCGACTATTGGCCAAGGCTGTCGCTGAGCGCCGTTTTAGTTGATAGTTAAACTATCAAACCCTTTGACTCGCCTATCCTCGACATTAGCATAAAAATGCGAGAATGAGCTAGCCACCCTAAATGGGCCAATCGAAAGTAACCATGATCTGGGTACAAGGATACGTTAACTTAACTGAAGAACTGACCAGGCAAGGCTAAGCCCTCCACTACTTGCAAAATTGACAAAAATTCAAGACAAAAATTTTCTCCAACTGTCTTATACAAGCCAACAGTAGATGAACTAGGCTGGGTTCTGTTTCCATAACAGGTGACAAGTGTGTTGCACTGTTAAGAATTTTGAGTTCTAGGTTTATTAAACCATATAAGAGTTTCTTGTATCTCCTTATTTCAGATAAGGTTTAAACTTTATGCTTCTAGATAAAAAAGTGAGGACATTTCTCACAACATCCTCGAACTATTCTTCAGTTGATGACATGATGCTGTTACTGAAGTTTTACCTCTCGATGTTGACTTGGCTTTTTCGAAAAAAATTGCAACCATCCATAGCTTCGTGTCCGTTTCGTTCACTGAAATGACGATTCATCAAATGGCTCGGTTAGCAACATCACACCATTACCTTCTCATATTTGAAATATTTAGTATATTCTAATATTCATCATTCAATCATTAGCCTTACTGAAGAGAAAAGAAACTGACTATATCAGCCATCCTTTTTTGAATCTTAGTAAAACAACTGCTGTATGTAAGTCATCATAAGTCCTTCCGTAGATAGTACCTGCTTACTACACACTGTTCAAAAATCCTTTCTCCAATCCATGAACACATCGAATGGATGGTAGAGCATCCTGTCTGCCATTTAGTATCTAAACGACTGCTATTTGCATATCATCCTTTTGAAATCAAAAGGATTTTGGAAATTTGTCGATTTGTGACAAAAAGAGGATCACACATCGTCATAAACACCTCAGCAAAAAAAAGGAGGAATTCGTATTTGTATTTTTTTTTTCTAAAACAATTCCTTCCCTTCGTCACACACAAACAAATCTCCGGAGCCAAGTAAAGTTGGTCATTTGATGGCAACATAAAAGACAATATCTGAAACAATAAATTCTGTCTCCCACCTCTTCGAATTGCTGCGATTGGTGTTGGGTAGTAGTACCGTCCTAGTAGCGTCCTGTGAATAGTTTTCCTTTTAAAACGGATTTTTATTGTTTTTCTATTTTTCGGCGATTGAAATCGTGGGCCCTTTTCTGCATAACATAGGGATGTGTGGAAATGTACTTTAAATGCTAAATGCCTCAAAGGAATTTCAACATTAAAAGGGCGAAAGATTTTATAGTTTGAATTCGAATTTGGGGTGATTTGAGGAGCACATTTTGAATTGTTTTTTGGGAGAGATTGAGTGATGAACTATGCAGCTTCTAGCAGTCTCGAAAAGTCTCTTTGGTCGAGATGGACACTAATCTTAGTCCGAGGAAGATCGAAGGACAAATGTTACTACTTAGCAAAACGAAATATTCTGATGGAACGAGACAAAATATGTATATTGGTTAAAAACGTTCCTACAAGAAGTCTATCGATACACTAATTGGACAATGTCGGGGTATAGCACAGGACCTCTGCCGTATCTTGGTCAATTTCTTAAAAGAAAATCGTTTATTGAAGAAGAAAGAAACAAAAATTATAAGACCTAGAAAAATGGCTAAGTGGATTCCGGTCTTACAAGTATTTATAACAACAGACAGGACCTCTCGCTAAAATATTGAATCAACTGCTTCAAAATATCTGCTTATTAAGTGATTAACGTTTACACCTAAACATTCAAAAATAGGGATGTAATTGAAGAGTATACTGCAGACCCAGATCTCACTAGTGAACGTGAATTGCAGACATCTCCTTCTACTCCTGGTTCTGTTTCTGATCCCTTTTTCTAGAAACATAAGGATTCCATGTTTTCCAACCACAGGGCTTCTCCTGTTTCAAACAGAAGTTGTGGTAGTACCTAATCGTGTCGTATGGAAAGAATTCATGATCGTCAAGAATATAGGAGGGTTTAGTACTTAGTCACTACAGATGCACTGTTGGGTGGCCAAAATATGCTAGATAAATGACTTTCTCCAAGGCCGTACACCAGACGTATATCCCATACGTTAGAATAGGAAAGACGACGAATACATAGAGCTGATGCTTTCTTAAGCCAACATAAGGCTACAGTAAGTTCCTTACAGGATATCGGGTTTCCAGTAGGCTTATGCGATTTAGTTCATTTGGAATCTGTTTGTTGAACTAGTTCGTTCTTCTAGTTCATATAATCCACCATACTTCACTGCTCAGGAGATGAACGTAATGAACTAAAAATAAATGACATTGGGAAATAATTCACTTAGTTCACTTGCTAGAGCTCTTTTTTAAACTAGTTCGTTCGTGAACTACACAAGCCCAGTTCTCAGTTATTTCTTGTAAGTAGGACAAAGTCTGGTATTATTTGGTGTTGACACTGAGCCTTAGCCCTTTACATCATTTAGAAAGCTTAAAACGTATCTGCGGATATCTGCGAAAAAGATACAGCCATCATCTTCCAAGATTATAAATAGTTCATTGGACTCTAAGTCTTACACATTCTGTTCAAATATGGGACTGAATTCATTTGGACTTTGAAGTTATCACTGAATTCAATATAGGTAATGGCAATGGCAAGTATTTTTTTTTATCATTAACAGGAGGAGTATGACTTGTTTAGGATCTACCAAGCCCCACTAGCATCTAATGAAGAAAATTATTTTTACAAGATAAGTTGAATTCTATATACGTTTTTTTCGACTCGTCAACATCAAACAGCTAAGAATACTCACTCTTGTCTCCATAATCATATTCCAAACATCAGAAGTCACACACTTTTCAAGAAACTCCTAAAATGTGCTACAACCACCAATCTCCATGTATAAGCCAAACCTCTGCATCCACGGCATTGAAAGTCAATCACCATCCAACCGTAGTATAAATCGTTGACTTCTGTCGAAAGGAGAGCAATTTGGGACGTTTTCCAAAACACCGTACACAAATCCTGGCCAAATTAAAATTCTACAAAATACTTACACATTCGGATTTGTTTGACAAAATTGCTGATTTCTTTAAAATGTGTGTGTGCTCCCGGAACTCCCAGGCTACGGTGCTTCGCAATAAAATGAGACACACAAGGCGCTCCCCCGGAAATCGGTGGGTGGGTGGACAAAGAGTGTTTAAGTTCGAATTGATTGAAATCGAAACATATGATTTGGTTTCCTTTTTTTTTTGCTTTTTCTTGTTCGCCTTTATCCTTTGTACCTTCTAAACGGATACATGTGAAATTTCTCACTTCGGGCGTTGGGCGTACTTAAATGGCGCTCGGGTGTTTGATGGTCTGGGGGTGGTGTATGGAATACAATCGAATTAAATCAATCGCAAACGGGTGTGGGTTACATCCTTGCCAAATAAGATAATATTTGCATACAAATAAGCGCATGGGGAGAAGGACTATTAAATTCGCTCAAATAATTTAATCAAAATATAATCTCTATATCTTCGAGCTCCGGCGGGTTCCTGCAGGCAAACCGAATACCTTCCTTTCGAATTGGAAAACATTGCTTCGAATGTTGATGCGTTGTTGTTCCGTTGAATTTTACAGCGCATAGCTCTATTGCGGATAAAAATGTTTATTGGCGATGTACAAACAGCTACCGCATCTTGAAAGCATTCTATCCCCAGGATATTGATATTATTCGCTCAGGAGCTGTGCTGGTTGGGTGGTGGGATGGATGGGTGGATGGAAATCGCTTTAGCATACCTTTGTGCATTGTAAAATGAATGCACACTGGGGCTGGGGATGGGAGCAGGGAAAAATCGACCATTATTAAAATATTTTAACTTTTATGGTTTTCGTAAAGAGCCAGAGCAGGAAGTTGCAGGGAGGACTTGCTTGAGAGATGCTCCTTTGGGATGTATCCTTAGCTGGGTGATGTGAGTTGAAGGAGTAGGGGAAAACGTATTTTCGTTGTTGTTGATAATTCGGTTGTTTAAACGGAGAAGAAAGATGTGTCGTTAATTGGAATTTATGACTTGCAGAATATGGCTAACGTATATGTAGGTACATATTTTAAGACGTTGGAAATATGTTGTTAGTACTGATCAGGAAGATTCTGAAATGGGGAAGTTATTTGATTATTTCCTTTAGATTCTTTTGTTTGGGAACAGTGATTCAAAAAGAGTAAACCAAGTGGAATGGTCCTCATTCGAAAGTGCAGTAAGTGGCATAAACAGATAGAAAAGGGGAAACATGAGAATTCTATATAAGAATAAGAAATTCAACGAGTCTTGCAGTATATATCAAAAGAAGCAGATATACATACATTCGTATAAGCAGACAAAGTAACATAAAAAAGCTACTTAACGTCTCACTTGAAACCATATCCAGTATAGTCAGTATAGTCTCCGATTTAGCATGCTAACAAGAGAAAGCCGAAGGTTTTTTTACGGTAAACTGTAGACAGTAATAGGATAAATCCAAGTGTAGTACCCTACAGCAGCACTAGGGGCTATTATTGGGTTATTACCTCCTAAAAATCTTAGGTAGAACAACAGCTAGCACTATCCCCCACAGTATGGTCAGAGAATACTGTATCGAAAGATGATTTGAGGTAGGACTAGCATGTCGGATGACATGCCCCATCTTCAAGAAAGGCGATCCTATGTCTTGCAAAGACTATCAAAGCATATCCCTGCTTAGATCCTATCCAGCGTTTTGTGTAACGTCTGAAACCCTTTTGCCACATACTAATTGGCACGTGACCAGTGTGACTTACAGCTTAGCAGATCGATCGATCAAATTTTCACATTAGGGCAAGTCCTGGAACAGGCCACTGAGTTTCCATACGAGGATTGACATCGACTTTAAGCCGCATATGACAGCACTCAGTGTCTTGAATTCTACAAGGTGATGGCCGAATTCGGGATACTGATTCAGATGTGTCGCATGACACTTGAAAACACGCGGTGGAAGAACAGGCGAAATGAGTTGGTCTTGAAGTGAATGAGGACAAATCCAAATACCTATTGTCAACAAAGAAAGATCGGTCCACCCTCTAGAACAAAACGTCACGGTTGGCAACAGTAACTCGAAAGTAATATCATCTCGACGAATGACACCCTAGTGTAGATTCGGCGAAGACTTACCCTACGAGACCGCTACTACCTCTGTATGGTGAAATAAATGGGTTCAAAGCTCCTAACTCGGAAGACGAAATGTCTGTTCTACAAACAATGATCCTGTCGGTTCTGCTACGTTTAAATCTTTGAAGAAGATATAACAGTGAACTTTATGAGTTGTACCAAGATATGGATGAAGTCTAAATGAACAAAACACGTCGACTACATTGGCTTGGTCACATCGACTGAATGGATAATAATGCTTCAGCGAATTGCAGCCACCATGTTCGAAAGACGTCCGCTTTAAGGATCATTTAATCGCGGATGCCAGAGCTCTTGGTCTGGAAAACTGTAGGCAGCATGCCCGGAATCGAAGATGGTAGAAGGTTGCAATGTTGTAATTCAGGCAGAGACGCTTCAAGGGTTGGGTGCTTGTTAAGTAAGTAAGTAAGGTTATGTAAGATCCACTGACAAATCCAAGATAGAATCTGCCGTTGATCTACTATTGAGATCTGCGACAGTTTAAGTCTTTGGAAATGTGTCAGGCACCACGTACTACCTAAAGTACTACCGCCCTACTAAGTGGATTCAATGTTTTTCACAGCGGTGATTAATGCTTTGGAACATAGACTGGGAAGATGTCCAGACGCTTGGAAATGCCTTATTCCTACAAAAAAAATTATACTTAACTCCCATGGCACTTGGGCCTGAACTACCACCTTAGAAAATTGAATCTTTGTCCATAGAAAAACTGAAGATTGTACTTTGCGACACTACCTATGTATGTTATATATTTGTTAACGACACGTGTCATACACTACTAAATATGTATGACAATAGTGCTGAAAGTTTCTGCTAATTTTCAGTACACTATTAGGCCAACGCAAGCCTTAAGATACAATAGATCTATATGAATGAAATCCTGGTGAATATTCAACAAAGATTGAGTTGATTGTTCAAACAATAAGCACCAGCTTGCAAAATCCTTGAGATTCAGGTTGCGCTTAGTACTATTCGTGCTTCAGCATGTGATGGTAATCAAATGAATTAGAACGATTAGGATGATCTTCGTTTTCAAAACAAGATCTTTTAAAGAGATTTTTTTGAGAATGCACTCTAAGATCTACTGCTTGGACTTTCACTGTGAGATCAGCATCAATCAGCAGCTGCAGTAATGGGTTTCATGAAGCTGCTAATCAACTGGTATGTAAATAAAATGCACCTCGCCGCTTACCATAACGAGCCTACACGTATCCACAGTGATTGTGATAGTTCAACGTATCACCTTTTTATTTGCCAAACGTAAACACTGAAACACAGTCATGGGGATTAATGACGGCTTAGTCCCCAGCAACATCCAATTACATCCTTCGCCACGCAAAATCTATATAAATGATCTGCTGTGTCAATTAGAAGGTATTAAAGTTAATCCCTTACCTTCAGCTGACATCCTGCAGCACACAATGTCAGGTATTAAACTCCTATGCCTTTCCTCCCTATACAAGCAGTCGATACAGGAGCAAGGATAGCTATACATACCTACAGTGAGAGAGTCCTGAGCAAACACAGACTAAGCCCATTCCCAAATCGTTGGAGAGTGTTATTTTGTCAATGTGTTCCCCAAACGTATCCTTTAACTATGTAGACGGGAAACAGTATCTCAACCATGCTGACACATACGATACCCGCGTCAAGTTGTCAGAATGTGAAATTGTCGACTCTGATGTGCCATAGTGGATGGACACTCTCATTCGCCGGACAACGAACAATTGCGTTAATTTACACACCTATACCGTTGTTGCCTGCAAAAAGCCACCGTTGCCACTAATCCAATAAAATGTGTATAATTAAATTTTCTCTTCATTTGAATACGTCACTTCTGTTTTCAATTAAAACCTGTTGGATGTGTTTAGTACGAAAGTACGAAAATAACACCACAACTCTGGGTCCTTGGTCCATTCGGCTAAGTCCACTGTTCACCCAGCCGGTGCGGCGATTGCGTAGGAATCTAATTGATTATCCTGGCGATTTAATGAACCACGTAAATAATTATAAACCTATTTTTAGTAGGAGATGCGCCATGACGGAGGAAGCGTAATTAAATTTTCCACAAATTTGCGATGCGGTGTAGCCTGAACAATAGCGGGAGTGATTGCGAATCTCTGGAAAAACGTATGCAACACACAAAAAAGGATAACGCAATTGTACTTCCTTTCACATTATCTTATATTTTTTTTTTAGGTTTTTTTTAAATATATGTATGTGTGTATGTATGTAAGCTTTCTTTTTTGTTTTAAATTTTATTTTTTTGCGATGCTTTCTCAAATCAAATCGCAGAATAGAATTTGGTCAGCTGGGGCATCCAGTAGAAGACGAACTTGGAGGGGCGGTCACGCGATTCTTTTGGGCTTGTTTCCTTTTATAACGACAGCCAAGGCATTCAGAGAATAGGCCACCAACTGCAAGCTCACTTAAATCACTGTCGAAGGACTCACAAGACTCACAGGACTCACATGTGACGATACTCGCCTTATCCACGCCGGCGCCTGCGCTGGGAATGGGTTCTTCCTCCTTTGGGGGTACATAGTCCTTGCTGGTGATGGATTCACGTTTGTAGTGCCAGAGAAAAGGTTTGAATATGGTTGTATATATGTTGACGATGGATTTCTGGCCCACTTGAACGCAGTAATTGAATAGTGGATGCAGTTCACAGGAGAGGTAACTTAAAACATTTTGCAGTGCCATTTCGGTTAATGTAAATTGTACTGAGAGTTAAATTTTTTTTTTGAATTTTGAATTTTAATATTTTTTTGCTGTGTCCTAGGTTTTAGTTTTAGAGGTTCTGAGTAATTAAATGTCAAAATAAAAAGTGTGTTACTGAAAGAAAAAAAGAAACACAAAGTACATAACAACGTGTCTAGTACGGTCAAGTTGTACGGTCATTCTATTGGACAATTGAGGCTAAAAATAGTCTTCTAACATGGCACGAACGCTATGAACTCCATGACAGTAACATGGAGATTATCTTCAGCGATGAAGAAATACGTTCCAAACAAACCTGTGGCATGAAATACACACCTCGCTATCACTTGAAGCAGATGTCAGAAAGCCGTCAACTCTAAATATTATCTTTCAATGAAATTCAGAATTTTCATCAAAATTTTGCAGAGCCTAATCGAAGAAGCTTCAGTGCTTCAAATGATCAAGAGGGTTCAGTTCTTGAGTGAATCGTCTCCTATCTCCTCTTCCTTAGCGTTTTGAGCAAAATCGACAAAATTCAACAAAAAACATAACCAAAAAACGTTTAGCGTATGATTTAAACGTTGGTGCACTCAGTTGGTCGCTATATCGCATTTAGGAAGAAATGGGGTGTACAGGGTCGAGGATGTCGTGGATGCACTTCAAATGCAATATCGTCTCCTATCTCCTCTTCCTTGGCCTTTTGAGTCAAATCGACGAAATTGAACAAAAAACTTAACCAAAAAACGATTAGCGTATGATTTAAACATTGGTGCACTCAGTTGGTCGCTATATCGCATTTAGGAAGAAATGGGGTGTACAGGGTCGAGGATGAGAAAAACCTCCTGGTGCACTTCAAATGCAATATCGTCTCCTATCTCCTCTTCCTTGGCCTTTTGAGTCAAATCGACGAAATTGAACAAAAAACTTAACCAAAAAACGATTAGCGTATGATTTAAACGTTGGTGCACTCTGTTGGTCGCTATATCGCATTTTGGAAGAAATGGGGTATACAGGGTCGAGGATGTCGAGGATGCACTTCAAATGCAATATCGTCTCCTATCTCCTCTTCCTTAGCGTTTTGAGTCAAATCGACGAAATTGAACAAAAAACTTAACCAAAAAACGTTTAGCGTATGATTTAAACGTTGGTGCACTCAGTTGGTCGCTATATCGCATTTTGGAGAAATGGGGTATACAGGGTCGAGGATGAGAAAAACCTCTTGGTGCACTTCAAATGCAACATCGTCTCCTATCTCCTCTTCCTTAGCGTTTTGAGTCAAATCGACGATATTGAACAAAAAACTTAACAAACAAACGTTTAGCGTATGATCTAAACGTTGGTGCACTCAGTTGGTCGCTATATCGCATTTTGGAGAAATGGGGTATACAGGGTCGAGGATGAGAAAAACCTCTTGGTGCACTTCAAATGCAACATCGTCTCCTATCTCCTCTTCCTTAGCGTTTTGAGTCAAATCGACGAAATTGAACAAAAAACTTAACCAAAAAACGTTTAGCGTATGATTTAAACGTTGGTGCACTCAGTTGGTCGCTATATCGCATTTAGGAAGAAATGGGGTGTACAGGGTCGAGGATGAGAAAAACCTCCTGGTGCACTTCAAATGCAATATCGTATCCTATCTCCTCTTCCTTAGCGTTTTGAGTCAAATCGACGAAATTCAACAAAAAACTTAACCAAAAAACGTTTAGCGTATGATTTAAACGTTGGTGCACTCAGTTGGTCGCTATATCGCATTTTGGAGAAATGGGGTATACAGGGTCGAGGATGAGAAAAACCTCTTGGTGCACTTCAAATGCAACATCGTCTCCTATCTCCTCTTCCTTAGCGTTTTGAGTCAAATCGACGATATTGAACAAAAAACTTAACAAACAAACGTTTAGCGTATGATCTAAACGTTGGTGCACTCAGTTGGTCGCTATATCGCATTTTGGAGAAATGGGGTATACAGGGTCGAGGATGAGAAAAACCTCTTGGTGCACTTCAAATGCAACATCGTCTCCTATCTCCTCTTCCTTAGCGTTTTGAGTCAAATCGACGAAATTGAACAAAAAACTTAACCACAAAACGTTAAGCGTATGACTTAAACGTTGGTGCACTCAGTTGGTCGCTATATCGCATTTTGGAAGAAATGGGGTTACAGGGTCGAGGATGAGAGAATCCTCTTGGTGCACTTCAAATGCAATATCGTCTCCTATCTCCTCTTCCTTAGCGTTTTGAGTCAAATCGACGAAATTGAACAAAAAACTTAACCAACAAACGTTTAGCGTATGATTTAAACGTTGGTGCACTCAGTTGGTCGCTATATCGCATTTAGGAAGAAATGGGGTTTACAGGGTCGAGGATGAGAAAAACCTCCTGGTGCACTTCAAATGCAACATCGTCTCCTATCTCCTCTTCCTTAGCGTTTTGAGTCAAATCGACGAAATTGAACAAAAAACTTAACCATAAAACGTTTAGCGTATGATTTAAACGTTGGTGCACTCAGTTGGTCGCTATATCGCATTTAGGAAGAAATGGGGTGTACAGGGTCGAGGATGAGAAAAACCTCCTGGTGCACTTCAAATGCAACATCGTCTCCTATCTCCTCTTCCTTAGCGTTTTGAGTCAAATCGACGAAATTGAACAAAAAACTTAACCAAAAAACGTTTAGCGTATGATCTAAACGTTGGTGCACTCAGTTGGTCGCTATATCGCATTTTGGGAGAAATGGGGTATACAGGGTCGAGGATGAGAAAAACCTCTTGGTGCACTTCAAATGCAATATCGTCTCCTATCTCCTCTTCCTTAGCGTTTTGAGTCAAATCGACGAAATTGAACAAAAAACTTAACCAAAAAACGTTTAGCGTATGATTTAAACGTTGGTGCACTCAGTTGGTCGCTATATCGCATTTTGGAGAAATGGGGTATACAGGGTCGAGGATGAGAAAAACCTCTTGGTGCACTTCAAATGCAACATCGTCTCCTATCTGCTCTTCCTTAGCGTTTTGAGCCAAATCGACGAAATTGAACAAAAAACTTAACCAAAAAACGTTTAGCGTATGATCTAAACGTTGGTGCACTCAGTTGGTCGCTATATCGCATTTTGGAAGAAATGGGGTATACAGGGTCGAGGATGAGAAAAACCTCCTGGTGCACTTCAAATGCAATATCGTATCCTATCTCCTCTTCCTTAGCGTTTTGAGTCAAATCGACGAAATTGAACAAAAAACTTAACCAAAAAACGTTTAGCGTATGATTTAAACGTTGGTGCACTCAGTTGGTCGCTATATCGCATTTTGGAGAAATGGGGTATACAGGGTCGAGGATGAGAAAAACCTCTTGGTGCACTTCAAATGCAACATCGTCTCCTATCTCCTCTTCCTTAGCGTTTTGAGTCAAATCGACGATATTGAACAAAAAACTTAACAAACAAACGTTTAGCGTATGATCTAAACGTTGGTGCACTCAGTTGGTCGCTATATCGCATTTTGGAGAAATGGGGTATACAGGGTCGAGGATGAGAAAAACCTCTTGGTGCACTTCAAATGCAACATCGTCTCCTATCTCCTCTTCCTTAGCGTTTTGAGTCAAATCGACGAAATTGAACAAAAAACTTAACCACAAAACGTTAAGCGTATGACTTAAACGTTGGTGCACTCAGTTGGTCGCTATATCGCATTTTGGAAGAAATGGGGTTACAGGGTCGAGGATGAGAGAATCCTCTTGGTGCACTTCAAATGCAATATCGTCTCCTATCTCCTCTTCCTTAGCGTTTTGAGTCAAATCGACGAAATTGAACAAAAAACCTAACCAACAAACGTTTAGCGTATGAT
This sequence comes from Xylota segnis, assembly GCA_963583995.1. NCBI lineage: Eukaryota > Metazoa > Arthropoda > Insecta > Diptera > Syrphidae > Xylota > Xylota segnis. The sequence continues at coordinate 9,482,388 of OY757236.1, read as the reverse complement.
TTAAACGTTGGTGCACTCAGTTGGTCGCTATATCGCATTTAGGAAGAAATGGGGTGTACCGGGTCGAGGATGAGAAAAACCTCCTGGTGCACTTCAAATGCAACATCGTCTCCTATCTCCTCTTCCTTAGCGTTTTGAGTCAAATCGACGAAATTGAACAAAAAACTTAACCAAAAAACGTTTAGCGTATGATTTAAACGTTGGTGCACTCAGTTGGTCGCTATATCGCATTTAGGAAGAAATGGGGTGTACCGGGTCGAGGATGAGAAAAACCTCCTGGTGCACTTCAAATGCAACATCGTCTCCTATCTCCTCTTCCTTAGCGTTTTGAGTCAAATCGACGAAATTGAACAAAAAACTTAACCAAAAAACGTTTAGCGTATGATTTAAACGTTGGTGCACTCAGTTGGTCGCTATATCGCATTTAGGAAGAAATGGGGTGTACCGGGTCGAGGATGAGAAAAACCTCCTGGTGCACTTCAAATGCAACATCGTCTCCTATCTCCTCTTCCTTAGCGTTTTGAGTCAAATCGACGAAATTGAACAAAAAACTTAACCAAAAAACGTTTAGCGTATGATTTAAACGTTGGTGCACTCAGTTGGTCGCTATATCGCATTTAGGAAGAAATGGGGTGTACCGGGTCGAGGATGAGAGAATCCTCTTGGTGCACTTCAAATGCAATATCGTCTCCTATCTCCTCTTCCTTAGCGTTTTGAGTCAAATCGACGAAATTGAACAAAAAACTTAACCAACAAACGTTTAGCGTATGATTTAAACGTTGGTGCACTCAGTTGGTCGCTATATCGCATTTTGGAGAAATGGGGTATACAGGGTCGAGGATGAGAAAAACCTCTTGGTGCACTTCAAATGCAACATCGTCTCCTATCTCCTCTTCCTTAGCGTTTTGAGTCAAATCGACGATATTGAACAAAAAACTTAACAAACAAACGTTTAGCGTATGATCTAAACGTTGGTGCACTCAGTTGGTCGCTATATCGCATTTTGGAGAAATGGGGTATACAGGGTCGAGGATGAGAAAAACCTCTTGGTGCACTTCAAATGCAACATCGTCTCCTATCTCCTCTTCCTTAGCGTTTTGAGTCAAATCGACGAAATTGAACAAAAAACTTAACCACAAAACGTTAAGCGTATGACTTAAACGTTGGTGCACTCAGTTGGTCGCTATATCGCATTTTGGAAGAAATGGGGTTACAGGGTCGAGGATGAGAGAATCCTCTTGGTGCACTTCAAATGCAATATCGTCTCCTATCTCCTCTTCCTTAGCGTTTTGAGTCAAATCGACGAAATTGAACAAAAAACTTAACCAACAAACGTTTAGCGTATGATTTAAACGTTGGTGCACTCAGTTGGTCGCTATATCGCATTTTGGAAGAAATGGGGTGTACAGGGTCGAGGATGAGAAAAACCTCCTGGTGCACTTCAAATGCAATATCGTATCCTATCTCCTCTTCCTTAGCGTTTTGAGTCAAATCGACGAAATTGAACAAAAAACTTAACCAAAAAACGTTTAGCGTATGATTTAAACGTTGGTGCACTCAGTTGGTCGCTATATCGCATTTAATAAGAAATGGGGTGTACCGGGTCGAGGATGAGAAAAACCTCCAGGTGCACTTCAAATGCAACATCGTCTCCTATCTCCTCTTCCTTAGCGTTTTGAGTCAAATCGACGAAATTGAACAAAAAACTTAACCAAAAAACGTTTAGCGTATGATTTAAACGTTGGTGCACTCAGTTGGTCGCTATATCGCATTTAGGAAGAAATGGGGTGTACCGGGTCGAGGATGAGAAAAACCTCCTGGTGCACTTCAAATGCAACATCGTCTCCTATCTCCTCTTCCTTAGCGTTTTGAGTCAAATCGACGAAATTGAACAAAAAACTTAACCAAAAAACGTTTAGCGTATGATTTAAACGTTGGTGCACTCAGTTGGTCGCTATATCGCATTTAGGAAGAAATGGGGTGTACCGGGTCGAGGATGAGAAAAACCTCCTGGTGCACTTCAAATGCAACATCGTCTCCTATCTCCTCTTCCTTAGCGTTTTGAGTCAAATCGACGAAATTGAACAAAAAACTTAACCAAAAAACGTTTAGCGTATGATTTAAACGTTGGTGCACTCAGTTGGTCGCTATATCGCATTTAGGAAGAAATGGGGTGTACCGGGTCGAGGATGAGAGAATCCTCTTGGTGCACTTCAAATGCAATATCGTCTCCTATCTCCTCTTCCTTAGCGTTTTGAGTCAAATCGACGAAATTGAACAAAAAACTTAACCAACAAACGTTTAGCGTATGATTTAAACGTTGGTGCACTCAGTTGGTCGCTATATCGCATTTTGGAAGAAATGGGGTGTACAGGGTCGAGGATGAGAAAAACCTCCTGGTGCACTTCAAATGCAATATCGTATCCTATCTCCTCTTCCTTAGAGTTTTGAGTCAAATCGACGAAATTGAACAAAAAACTTAACCAAAAAACGTTAAGCGTATGACTTAAACGTTGGTGCACTCAGTTGGTCGCTATATCGCATTTTGGAAGAAATGGGGTTACAGGGTCGAGGATGAAAGAATCCTCTTGGTGCACTTCAAATGCAATATCGTCTCCTATCTCCTCTTCCTTAGCGTTTTGAGTCAAATCGACGAAATTGAACAAAAAACTTAACCAACAAACGTTTAGCGTATGATTTAAACGTTGGTGCACTCAGTTGGTCGCTATATCGCATTTTGGAAGAAATGGGGTGTACAGGGTCGAGGATGAGAAAAACCTCCTGGTGCACTTCAAATGCAATATCGTATCCTATCTCCTCTTCCTTAGCGTTTTGAGTCAAATCGACGAAATTGAACAAAAAACTTAACCAAAAAACGTTTAGCGTATGATTTAAACGTTGGTGCACTCAGTTGGTCGCTATATCGCATTTAGGAAGAAATGGGGTGTACAGGGTCGAGGATGAGAAAAACCTCCTGGTGCACTTCAAATGCAACATCGTCTCCTATCTCCTCTTCCTTAGCGTTTTGAGTCAAATCGACGAAATTGAACAAAAAACTTAACCAAAAAACGTTTAGCGTATAACTTAAACGTTGGTGCACTCTGTTGGTCGCTATATCGCATTTTGGAAGAAATGGGGTTACAGGGTCGAGGATGAGAGAATCCTCGTGGTGCACTTCAAATGCAATATCGTCTCCTATCTCCTCTTCCTTAGCGTTTTGAGTCAAATCGTCGAAATTGAACAAAAAACTTAACCAAAAAACGTTTAGCGTATAACTAAAACGTTGGTGCACTCAGTTGGTCGCTATATCGCATTTTGGAAGAAATGGGGTGTACAGGGTCGAGGATGTCGTGGATGCACTTCAAATGCAATATCGTCTCCTATCTCCTCTTCCTTGGCCTTTTGAGTCAAATCGACGAAATGGAACAAAAAACTTAACCAAAAAACGTTTAGCGTATGATTTAAACGTTGGTGCACTCGGTTGGTCGCTATATCGCATTTTGGAAAAAATGGGGCATACAGGGTCGAGGATCAGAAAAACCTCTTGGTGCACTTCAAACGCAATATCGTCTCCTATCTCCTCTTCCTTAGCGTTTTGAGTCAAATCGACGAAATTGAACAAAAACTTAACCAAAAAACGTTTAGCGTATGATTTAAACGTTGGTGCACTCAGTTGGTCGCAATATCGCATTTTGGCAAAAATGGGGCATACAGGGTCGAGGATCAGAAAAACCTCTTGGTGCACTTCAAACGCAATATCGTCTCCTATCTCCTCTTCCTTAGCGTTTTGAGTCAAATCGACGAAATTAAACAAAAAACTTAACCAAAAAACGTTTAGTGTATGATTTAAACGTTGGTGCACTCAGTTGGTCGCTATATCGCATTTTGGAAGAAATGGGGTGTACAGGGTCGAGGATGAGAAAAACCTCCTGGTGCACTTCAAATGCAATATCGTATCCTATCTCCTCTTCCTTGGCGTTTTGAGCCAAATCGACGAAATTGAACAAAAAACTTAAACAAAAAACGTTTAGTGTATGATTTAAACGCTGGTGCACTCAGTTGGTCGCTATATCGCATTTTGGAAGAAATGGGGTATACAGGGTCGAGGATGAGAAAAACCTCCTGGTGCACTTCAAATGCAACATCGTCTCCTATCTCCTATTCCTTAGCGTTTTGAGTCAAATCGACGAAATTGAACAAAAAACTTAAACAAAAAACGTTTAGTGTATGATTTAAACGTTGGTGCACTCAGTTGGTCGCTATATCGCATTTTGGAAGAAATGGGGTATACAGGGTCGAGGATGAGAAAAACCTCTTGGTTCACTTCAAATGCAATATCGTCTCCTATCTAATCTTCCTTAGCGTTTTGAGTCAAATCGACGAAATTGAACAAAAAACTTAACCAAAAAACGTTTAGCGTATGATTTAAACGTTGGTGCACTCAGTTGGTCGCTATATCGCATTTTGGAAGAAATGGGGTATACAGGGTCGAGGATGAGAAAAACCTCCTGGTGCACTTCAAATGCAACATCGTCTCCTATCTCCTATTCCTTAGCGTTTTGAGTCAAATCGACGAAATTGAACAAAAAACTTAACCAAAAAACGTTTAGCGTATGATTTAAACGTTGGTGCACTCAGTTGGTCGCTATATCGCATTTAGGAAGAAATGGGGTGTACCGGGTCGAGGATGAGAAAAACCTCCTGGTGCACTTCAAATGCAACATCGTCTCCTATCTCCTATTCCTTAGCGTTTTGAGTCAAATCGACGAAATTGAACAAAAAACTTAAACAAAAAACGTTTAGTGTATGATTTAAACGTTGGTGCACTCAGTTGGTCGCTATATCGCATTTTGGAAGAAATGGGGTATACAGGGTCGAGGATGAGAAAAACCTCTTGGTGCACTTCAAATGCAATATCGTCTCCTATCTAATCTTCCTTAGCGTTTTGAGTCAAATCGACGAAATTGAACAAAAAACTTAACCAAAAAACGTTTAGCGTATGATTTAAACGCTGGTGCACTCAGTTGGTCGCTATATCGCATTTTGGAAGAAATGGGGTATACAGGGTCGAGGATGAGAAAAACCTCCTGGTGCACTTCAAATGCAACATCGTCTCCTATCTCCTATTCCTTAGCGTTTTGAGTCAAATCGACGAAATTGAACAAAAAACTTAAACAAAAAACGTTTAGTGTATGATTTAAACGTTGGTGCACTCAGTTGGTCGCTATATCGCATTTTGGAAGAAATGGGGTATACAGGGTCGAGGATGAGAAAAACCTCCTGGTGCACTTCAAATGCAACATCGTCTCCTATCTCCTATTCCTTAGCGTTTTGAGTCAAATCGACGAAATTGAACAAAAAACTTAACCAAAAAACGTTTAGCGTATGATTTAAACGTTGGTGCACTCAGTTGGTCGCTATATCGCATTTTGGAAGAAATGGGGTATACAGGGTCGAGGATGAGAAAAACCTCCTGGTGCACTTCAAATGCAACATCGTCTCCTATCTCCTATTCCTTAGCGTTTTGAGTCAAATCGACGAAATTGAACAAAAAACTTAAACAAAAAACGTTTAGTGTATGATTTAAACGTTGGTGCACTCAGTTGGTCGCTATATCGCATTTTGGAAGAAATGGGGTATACAGGGTCGAGGATGAGAAAAACCTCCTGGTGCACTTCAAATGCAACATCGTCTCCTATCTCCTATTCCTTAGCGTTTTGAGTCAAATCGACGAAATTGAACAAAAAACTTAACCAAAAAACGTTTAGCGTATGATTTAAACGTTGGTGCACTCAGTTGGTCGCTATATCGCATTTTGGAAGAAATGGGGTATACAGGGTCGAGGATGAGAAAAACCTCCTGGTGCACTTCAAATGCAACATCGTCTCCTATCTCCTATTCCTTAGCGTTTTGAGTCAAATCGACGAAATTGAACAAAAAACTTAAACAAAAAACGTTTAGTGTATGATTTAAACGTTGGTGCACTCAGTTGGTCGCTATATCGCATTTTGGAAGAAATGGGGTATACAGGGTCGAGGATGAGAAAAACCTCTTGGTGCACTTCAAATGCAATATCGTCTCCTATCTAATCTTCCTTAGCGTTTTGAGTCAAATCGACGAAATTGAACAAAAAACTTAACCAAAAAACGTTTAGCGTATGATTTAAACGTTGGTGCACTCAGTTGGTCGCTATATCGCATTTTGGAAGAAATGGGGTGTACAGGGTCGAGGATGTCGAGGATGCACTTCAAATGCAATATCGTCTCCTATCTCCTCTTCCTTGGCCTTTTGAGTCAAATCGACGAAATTGAACAAAAAACTTAACCAAAAAACGTTTAGCGTATAACTTAAACGTTGGTGCACTCAGTTGGTCGCTATATCGCATTTTGGAAGAAATGGGGTGTACAGGGTCGAGGATGAGAAAAACCTCTTGGTGCACTTCAAATGCAACATCGTCTCCTATCTCCTCTTCCTAAGCGTTTTGAGTCAAATCGACGATATTGAACAAAAAACTTAACAAACAAACGTTTAGCGTATGATCTAAACGTTGGTGCACTCAGTTGGTCGCTATATCGCATTTTGGAGAAATGGGGTATACAGGGTCGAGGATGTCGAGGATGCACTTCAAATGCAATATCGTCTCCTATCTCCTCTTCTTTAGCGTTTTGAGTCAAATCGACGAAATTGAACAAAAAACTTAACCAAAAAACGTTTAGCGTATGATTTAAACGTTGGTGCACTCAGTTGGTCGCTATATCGCATTTTGGAGAAATGGGGTATACAGGGTCGAGGATGAGAAAAACCTCTTGGTGCACTTCAAATGCAACATCGTCTCCTATCTCCTCTTCCTTAGCGTTTTGAGTCAAATCGACGATATTGAACAAAAAACTTAACAAACAAACGTTTAGCGTATGATCTAAACGTTAGTGCACTCAGTTGGTCGCTATATCGCATTTTGGAGAAATGGGGTATACAGGGTCGAGGATGAGAAAAACCTCTTGGTGCACTTCAAATGCAACATCGTCTCCTATCTCCTCTTCCTTAGCGTTTTGAGTCAAATCGACGAAATTGAACAAAAAACTTAACCACAAAACGTTAAGTGTATGACTTAAACGTTGGTGCACTCAGTTGGTCGCTATATCGCATTTTGGAAGAAATGGGGTGTACAGGGTCGAGGATGAGAAAAACCTCCTGGTGCACTTCAAATGCAATATCGTATCCTATCTCCTCTTCCTTAGCGTTTTGAGTCAAATCGACGAAATTGAACAAAAAACTTAATCAAAAAACGTTTAGCGTATGATTTAAACGTTGGTGCACTCAGTTGGTCGCTATATCGCATTTTGGAAGAAATGGGGTGTACAGGGTCGAGGATGAGAAAAACCTCCTGGTGCACTTCAAATGCAATATCGTATCCTATCTCCTCTTCCTTGGCGTTTTGAGCCAAATCGACGAAATTGAACAAAAAACTTAAACAAAAAACGTTTAGTGTATGATTTAAACGCTGGTGCACTCAGTTGGTCGCTATATCGCATTTTGGAAGAAATGGGGTATACAGGGTCGAGGATGAGAAAAACCTCCTGGTGCACTTCAAATGCAACATCGTCTCCTATCTCCTATTCCTTAGCGTTTTGAGTCAAATCGACGAAATTGAACAAAAAACTTAAACAAAAAACGTTTAGTGTATGATTTAAACGTTGGTGCACTCAGTTGGTCGCTATATCGCATTTTGGAAGAAATGGGGTATACAGGGTCGAGGATGAGAAAAACCTCTTGGTGCACTTCAAATGCAATATCGTCTCCTATCTAATCTTCCTTAGCGTTTTGAGTCAAATCGACGAAATTGAACAAAAAACTTAACCAAAAAACGTTTAGCGTATGATTTAAACGTTGGTGCACTCAGTTGGTCGCTATATCGCATTTTGGAAGAAATGGGGTGTACAGGGTCGAGGATGTCGTGGATGCACTTCAAATGCAATATCGTCTCCTATCTCCTCTTCCTTTGTGTTTTGAGTCAAATCGACGAAATTGAACAAAAAACTTAAACAAAAAACGTTTAGTGTATGATTTAAACGCTGGTGCACTCAGTTGGTCGCTATATCGCATTTTGGAAGAAATGGGGTATACAGGGTCGAGGATGAGAAAAACCTCCTGGTGCACTTCAAATGCAACATCGTCTCCTATCTCCTATTCCTTAGCGTTTTGAGTCAAATCGACGAAATTGAACAAAAAACTTAAACAAAAAACGTTTAGTGTATGATTTAAACGTTGGTGCACTCAGTTGGTCGCTATATCGCATTTAGGAAGAAATGGGGTGTACAGGGTCGAGGATGAGAAAAACCTCCTGGTGCACTTCAAATGCAACATCGTCTCCTATCTCCTCTTCCTTAGCGTTTTGAGTCAAATCGACGAAATTGAACAAAAAACTTAACCAAAAAACGTTTAGCGTATAACTTAAACGTTGGTGCACTCTGTTGGTCGCTATATCGCATTTTGGAAGAAATGGGGTTACAGGGTCGAGGATGAGAGAATCCTCGTGGTGCACTTCAAATGCAATATCGTCTCCTATCTCCTCTTCCTTAGCGTTTTGAGTCAAATCGACGGAATTGAACAAAAAACTTAACCAAAAAACGTTTAGCGTATAACTTAAACGTTGGTGCACTCAGTTGGTCGCTATATCGCATTTTGGAAGAAATGGGGTGTACAGGGTCGAGGATGTCGTGGATGCACTTCAAATGCAATATCGTCTCCTATCTCCTCTTCCTTAGCGTTTTGAGTCAAATCGACGAAATTGAACAAAAAACTTAACCAAAAAACGTTTAGCGTATAACTTAAACGTTGGTGCACTCAGTTGGTCGCTATATCGCATTTTGGAAGAAATGGGGTGTACAGGGTCGAGGATGTCGTGGATGCACTTCAAATGCAATATCGTCTCCTATCTCCTCTTCCTTTGTGTTTTGAGTCAAATCGACGAAATTGAACAAAAAACTTAACCAAAAATCGTTTAGCGTATGATTTAAACGTTGGTGCACTCAGTTGGTCGCTATATCGCATTTAGGAAGAAATGGGGTTTACAGGGTCGAGGATGAGAAAAACCTCCTGGTGCACTTCAAATGCAACATCGTCTCCTATCTCCTCTTCCTTAGCGTTTTGAGTCAAATCGACGAAATTGAACAAAAAACTTAACCAAAAAACGTTTAGCGTATGATTTAAACGTTGGTGCACTCAGTTGGTCGCTATATCGCATTTAGGAAGAAATGGGGTGTACAGGGTCGAGGATGAGAAAAACCTCCTGGTGCACTTCAAATGCAACATCGTCTCCTATCTCCTCTTCCTTAGCGTTTTGAGTCAAATCGACGAAATTGAACAAAAAACTTATGGGGTTACAGGGTCGAGGATGAGAGAATCCTCGTGGTGCACTTCAAATGCAATATCGTCTCCTATCTCCTCTTCCTTAGCGTTTTGAGTCAAATCGACGAAATTGAACAAAAAACTTAACCAAAAAACGTTTAGCGTATAACTTAAACGTTGGTGCACTCAGTTGGTCGCTATATCGCATTTTGGAAGAAATGGGGTGTACAGGGTCGAGGATGTCGTGGATGCACTTCAAATGCAATATCGTCTCCTATCTCCTCTTCCTTTGTGTTTTGAGTCAAATCGACGAAATTGAACAAAAAACTTAACCAAAAAACGTTTAGCGTATGATTTAAACGTTGGTGCACTCAGTTGGTCGCTATGTCGCATTTTGGAAGAAATGGGGACAGGGTCGAGGATGAGAAAAACCTCTTGGTGCGCTTCAAATGCAATATCGTCTCCTATCTCCTCTTCCTTGGCGTTTTGAGTCAAATCGACGAAATTGAACAAAAAACTTAACCAAAAAACGTTTAGCGTATAACTTAAACGTTGGTGCACTCTGTTGGTCGCTATATCGCATTTTGGAAGAATTGGGGTTACAGGGTCGAGGATGAGAGAATCCTCGTGGTGCACTTCAAATGCAATATCGTCTCCTATCTCCTCTTCCTTAGCGTTTTGAGTCAAATCGACGAAATTGAACAAAAAACTTAACAAAAAAACGTTTAGCGTATAACTTAAACGTTGGTGCACTCAGTTGGTCGCTATATCGCATTTTGGAGAAATGGGGTATACAGGTTCGAGGATGTCGAGGATGCACTTCAAATGCAATATCGTCTCCTATCTCCTCTTCCTTAGCGTTTTGAGTCAAATCGACGAAATTGAACAAAAAACTTATGGGGTTACTGGGTCGAGGATGAGAGAATCCTCGTGGTGCACTTCAAATGCAATATCGTCTCCTATCTCCTCTTCCTTAGCGTTTTGAGTCAAATCGACGAAATTGAACAAAAAACTTAACCAAAAAACGTTTAGCGTATAACTTAAACGTTGGTGCACTCAGTTGGTCGCTATATCGCATTTTGGAAGAAATGGGGTGTACAGGGTCGAGGATGTCGTGGATGCACTTCAAATGCAATATCGTCTCCTATCTCCTCTTCCTTTGTGTTTTGAGTCAAATCGACGAAATTGAACAAAAAACTTAACCAAAAAACGTTTAGCGTATGATTTAAACGTTGGTGCACTCAGTTGGTCGCTATGTCGCATTTTGGAAGAAATGGGGACAGGGTCGAGGATGAGAAAAACCTCTTGGTGCGCTTCAAATGCAATATCGTCTCCTATCTCCTCTTCCTTGGCGTTTTGAGTCAAATCGACGAAATTGAACAAAAAACTTAACCAAAAAACGTTTAGCGTATAACTTAAACGTTGGTGCACTCTGTTGGTCGCTATATCGCATTTTGGAAGAATTGGGGTTACAGGGTCGAGGATGAGAGAATCCTCGTGGTGCACTTCAAATGCAATATCGTCTCCTATCTCCTCTTCCTTAGCGTTTTGAGTCAAATCGACGAAATTGAACAAAAAACTTAACAAAAAAACGTTTAGCGTATAACTTAAACGTTGGTGCACTCAGTTGGTCGCTATATCGCATTTTGGAGAAATGGGGTATACAGGTTCGAGGATGTCGAGGATGCACTTCAAATGCAATATCGTCTCCTATCTCCTCTTCCTTAGCGTTTTGAGTCAAATCGACGAAATTGAACAAAAAACTTATGGGGTTACAGGGTCGAGGATGAGAGAATCCTCGTGGTGCACTTCAAATGCAATATCGTCTCCTATCTCCTCTTCCTTAGCGTTTTGAGTCAAATCGACGAAATTGAACAAAAAACTTATGGGGTTACAGGGTCGAGGATGAGAGAATCCTCGTGGTGCACTTCAAATGCAATATTGTCTCCTATCTCCTCTTCCTTAGCGTTTTGAGTCAAATCGACGAAATTGAACAAAAAACTTAACCAAAAAACGTTTAGCGTATAACTTAAACGTTGGTGCACTCAGTTGGTCGCTATATCGCATTTTGGAAGAAATGGGGTGTACAGGGTCGAGGATGTCGTGGATGCACTTCAAATGCAATATCGTCTCCTATCTCCTCTTCCTTTGTGTTTTGAGTCAAATCGACGAAATTGAACAAAAAACTTAACCAAAAAACGTTTAGCGTATGATTTAAACGTTGGTGCACTCAGTTGGTCGCTATGTCGCATTTTGGAAGAAATGGGGACAGGGTCGAGGATGAGAAAAACCTCTTGGTGCGCTTCAAATGCAATATCGTCTCCTATCTCCTCTTCCTTGGCGTTTTGAGTCAAATCGACGAAATTGAACAAAAAACTTAACCAAAAAACGTTTAGCGTATAACTTAAACGTTGGTGCACTCTGTTGGTCGCTATATCGCATTTTGGAAGAATTGGGGTTACAGGGTCGAGGATGAGAGAATCCTCGTGGTGCACTTCAAATGCAATATCGTCTCCTATCTCCTCTTCCTTAGCGTTTTGAGTCAAATCGACGAAATTGAACAAAAAACTTAACAAAAAAACGTTTAGCGTATAACTTAAACGTTGGTGCACTCAGTTGGTCGCTATATCGCATTTTGGAGAAATGGGGTATACAGGTTCGAGGATGTCGAGGATGCACTTCAAATGCAATATCGTCTAGTATCTCCTCATCCTTGGCGTTTTGAGTCAAATCGACGAAATTGAACAAAAAACTTAACAAAAAAACGTTTAGCGTATGATTTAAACGTTGGTGCACTCAGTTGGTCGCTATGTCGCATTTTGGAAGAAATGGGGACAGGGTCGAGGATGAGAAAAACCTCTTGGTGCGCTTCAAATGCAATATCGTCTAGTATCTCCTCTTCCTTGGCGTTTTGAGTCAAATCGACGAAATTGAACAAAAAACATAAACAAAAAAACGTTTAGCGTATAACTTAAACGTTGGTGCACTCAGTTGGTCGCTATATCGCATTTTGGAAGAAATGGGGTATGGTGGGGTATAGGTATGGTGCAAGTAAAAATACAATATATCTGACAGATCAGGACTGCATAAACCCAAAAATGGCCGCAGGAAGCGCTGGCATTATTTTTAGTGATACCAAGTGACCACACTATTACAATTCTTTAAACTAGTACTATTTTTACATGAAACATTGAACTCTTTTTACGAAGAATGTATTTTCTTTTTACGAAGAATGAACGTAATACACACTTCACCAAATCAATTAAACACAATTTCATCCTCAATCTCTTTTGAATCGAAATAATTCAGGTTTTTAATGTCTTTTCGAAATTCCGTGGTGTGTTCTGGCATTTGGATTGTTTGAATGAACTGGCATAAAAAGTTTTCGTAATTACAAATACAATCGAAATACTTTTCCCACCAGGCGCAGTGCCTTGATCCCGAAATCCTTGAAGGTTTACGAAAATTCGTTTAATTAAAACAACACCGCATTAAAGGATTCCGCAAGAATAAGCACGAAAGACTTACATTTTCTTTTACGTTAATAAAAGTAAATTATTTGTGCTTACGGCTTAATCCTTTATTTTAATATTATTTTTAATTATCTGCAATTAAACGATTGCTGAGGCAAATTTAAAACCTAGAAGAGTGTGTATAATCCAGACAGTTAAAATTTCGAATAATAAAAACAAACACAGGACAAACATCAGCCACTTCATTAGTAGCATTTCACATCGATAGAAGTACTCGTATTTGGAATTCTTTCGATGGAATATAAATCTTCAGGGAAACGAAACAGACTCAAATGAGATCTTTAGTCCAGGGTCACAGCATTCCCATATGTAGTTCACCGTATAAGTCGTCTTGTTAAGATAATTTATTGCGTTTTCCTTGTTGTGCCCTCGACGGAAGATATTCTGCGAGACGATGGAATCTAATTAAAATATTTACATTTGGGAAACTGTACTGGAATTTAATTGAAAACCCGTCCCACGTGGCATTCATGCGGAATCTGGGCCAGTGATGCGATAGCATTTAGAATTGATTGGGAATTTTTGAGATACTTTTCAATGTCTTAGAAGTGCGAAGATTTATAAATACGAGTACACATATGGTAGTCACATGTGGTTAACGATTCATTGAGGTCAGGTGAATGAAGGACGACGATTTTGGGAGAACAGATGAAATTTATTGCTCCTTTGTTGAATCATTTGAAATTAAAATAAATCCAGAACTTGAGTTGGGTGTTGCTGATGTAGTTTTGATTGAGTAGGTTGTTTATTGAACTTCATAGGATGAGTTTCGGTATAGTTTTCGGCATCAACGGTTGTTTAAAGTGGTCTAACAATCGATTCAGTTTGCAGTGCACCCAACAAAGGGTATAATCTAGTTGTTGCCAAATCTGAAGAGAATCTTAATTTTGTGTCTGACATTCGGCCACCTTCGTTTCAGTTCCGACCTCGGCTGCTGTGCAAATGTATAGTCAACTGTCCTTCCATTTAGAGCTGTCCTTCCATTCAGACCAGAATCTGAGCATAATTTACAATTTTTCATTTGGATTCTAAAATAATTAGGGGTCCGGTGCTGGTAGCTTCGTGGACACCTGAACTCCCTGTTCTTCATCTTATCTTAACCCCGGGACGGAGTTTGTGCTCCCAATTGTTTTTAGAGCTGTAGCAGCAGCCTAGTTAACACCACTGTAGGGCTCAGGTCCATTGAACGGAAATTCTGAGGCAGCGCTAACTAGTTCTCTTCTGCAGGTTGGTTGCCTACAATTGTTTGATTCCCAAGGAACCATCGGAGTATCACCCAGTTACGAGATTGTAATACATCTTAACAGCATTTAACCGATAGAGAGTCCATTAAATTGGACGCCACCGCGGTCAGAGTGTAGTGACAGTGAGGGTTTTCTTCTCTGGGTTCCACGTTACTCTGAGAAGGCGGGATATGAGATCTACGATAAGAATGGTAAGCCACGCTTAAGGGATGATTTCTCAGGACTCGAACCTACGTCGGATTTTCTCGCCTGGACCTTCATTGAAGATTTGGTATATTGCACATATGTACAATTGTGTGCAGCATAGGTCTCCAGGACAATCGTACAGACAGACTCTCTCCATGATGCAAGCTGATTTCAGGTATTATAGTGAAGATTTGTAAGAAATCACCTATATTCTTGGTGTGTCTAAGCCAGTTCTTACGAGGATCTTGTCTTCTGTAAAGCATCTTAGTATGTATAGCTGTAGTAGTCTTCGAGACTGGGGCTAATTTAAGTCTTGTAAACGACTACAAACCAACAAAGTCCTGCAAGGACACCCTGTTCTTCACGTTTATCACCAGCAAAACCCCAAATAAGTTGTCTCTCACCCATCCATCGTCAAATGTGCATTATATTTCGAACCCAAATGGATGTGAAGTGAAGCGTACAACTACCCACTTAAATCCATGTGTGCACTTTTGCCATCCTGTTCGACACAATCGCAAGGTTAATTGCATTCTCTGCCTTGATCTGTGAAAAAAAAAAGAAACACACGAAGGTGTACGCACCACAACCACCCCTAATGCAAGGACTCTGGTCGATTCACCCTGTTTCATCTGAAATACAAAAGAAATTACAACAAATTTAATCCAAGCATTCAACCCCTGGATTCGCAATGCTCGTCCACGGGACAAGGTGAATGAAGAATCTGCCAATGCATTAATGCAGATAGAATAGCGAACACACATGCTAGCAAAATGTTGTGAACTGTGGCACAGGACCTCTTTTGCATTACGCATTTGAATTTCTTTGAATCTCATGTGGCAATATGTGTATATGTACGTGCAGTTACCAGCCTTCCATTTAGATTGGATTAAGTGGCCATTTTCACCATTTTCAGCATTTTCACCCGTGTCTTGCAGTGTCAACTTCCCTCATTTAATGGCTGAATGAGTGGTGCTCCTAATGGAAAAGGAATTTGGAAGGTCGTACATCCTGTCGGAGGAACAAAAAAAAAAAAGAAATATATGTACGTCAGGTTTGGCAGTTGATTCAGATGCGAGTGCGGTGTGTTGGTGTGTGTCCTTAATGACGGTGAAATCTCAGCTTGAACATCTGGCAAGATTTTTTGATGATGAACTTTTCTTTCTTGATAAAGGGACAATGTACTCTAAAACCACAGGGTGCACAGGACACATTAGTGTCTCAAATGTCATCACTTTGGCTTAATTGTAACATTTTTCGATTTCAAAGATGTAGACAGACTGACTTTTATTCGTGCAATATTTCTGGCTGTTAAGTGGTGGGAGAGGCAGGACATTTTGGTAAGTGATTGATTCACAGGTTGTGCTGACTCTAACAATCCGAATTTAAAGGTAGTTTTTCAAGTGCTCGTAGCTTCGTTTTGAAGATTCAAGGTAGGAAGTGGAGGAATCTATTAGTGCAGGACCAAAAAAACTGGAGGAGCAATGAAAGTAAGGTTAATTGTCTGGGCTCGGGTGACAAAAGTATGTATGTGAAGAGACCAGCGAACCCGAAAGACAATCTCCATGTTACATGGCATGTTGACACGGGCTACAATGTCAGTGCGTGGTTAAAATTGATCTCATTTTGTATCTGGTTAAATAGAAGACCATCCTGGAAATAACCTTAAATGGGGTGGCTCTTGGTATCATCCGCAATGGAGTTTTGATGACCTTGCGTGATATTAATCCTACGACCATAGTTCCATGGATATGCTGTCAATGACAAATAAACTTCAGTTGGTGTGGAAATTTAGAGTCAAGTTTCTCCACCTTCAGGTCTGACCTCAAAATTTTACGGCTTTTTTCAAAATTTGTCAAAATCCGGTACTGGGTACAGGCTGGGTTTAGGGCTTGCGTAATGCGGCCAACCGTTTTAAAATCGTTGGAGAATGCACGAACTTTTTAAATTTGGTCACAAGTCTTCTTAAACTCCGTTCCAGGTCACACTGAGATTGCGGGAAAGAAGATCTCCTAGAGATTGCTAAGCAAGGCTCAAAAGATGGTTTCTCAAAACCGATAGTCTTTCCGATTGGGTCTCCTTAGAATACAATTGTGTATGGCATGGTTCGCAGGATGCGGGCAGATTAACCATACGTTTCCGAATGCGTGTAAGAAACCAGTGGCATTATTTCTGTCTTTCAACAGAAAAGACAGGAGACGACTTATTGGTTTTCTTACGGCCACGAACGGTGCTCTATTGCTTAGTTCTAGGTTCCGATCTAAATTCAATTCTGTAGTCATAGAATGATATCAACTTCATGGTTACAGACTAATATCTAAAAAAAATTGGATGATATATGGTGGACCGTAAAACTAACGTGCGATACTATCCTTTTACTAGAGAAGGCGCTTAGTTGAGGGTCTACTAAAGCGTTGACAGAAGATTTGAAGGAGCATAATGTTAAATAAAATAGTATTTAAATTTTTGTGTTTTCTTTTATGATTTCTCATGGTCTTAGTTCACCACTAGCATCTGACAAACATAGGCGAGTATAGGTTTAGGTTAGTAGGTGCAGGTGTCGGACAGCATCAATGTCTTGAATAACAATGGCAAAATGACCAGCAATTATGTCACAAAGGACAGTATATTGCAACAACTGAGTTCCACACTCTGGCTCTTGGGTGTAGTGGGTCCAGCCAGATTGTCCTTTAAGATGGTCTCTAAAGCTGACACTTTAGTCTAACCTCTAACCTAGGTGCTTTAGATATGACTTCAAAAATTGTATGCCCACCTTAGTGTGTGACCAGGTGCTTAATTTTCTTGTTTCCGAAGATTACGTCCGTTTTGATAATTCGAGACCTGGTTAACGAAGCTATATCTTCATGTCATTGATGCTGTTCTTGCGGTGACTTTTTGGACATCTTTGGCACTACCCACTCGTCTGGCTTTCACTGATGTATGTATCTACATATGTATGTATAAATATGTATACCTAAACACATACACATGTCTAATGATAGATTCGTTTTGAGTATCAGTAACATGAAACTACCACCCCCTCTTCCTTAGGGTTAAAGGCTAAAAGACTTTATGAGTGAAAGCAAATGTTTGCACTCACTTTTATCCACTTCTCGACACCACACGGAACCATTACAAAGGAGTGGTGCAATGGTTGGTGTAACGTAGCAGGTTATTTGAAGTCACTCAGTTCCTTTACGAAATCCTTTCAATCAAATGATTGATTGTTTCCGTTGCTTACCATGAGTTTAGAGCTCCGATTATTGGCTTTCCTATGGAAGATGATATTTGTCAATATTTTCACCACGTGGATTAGCGAGCCAGAACTACTTACATCTGTGATTCCAAAGTTAATTGGCCTTGTTTCCAGGGAAACTAACCAACAGAATTTGATAAGTAATCTCGACGTTAGGGTATTTTCAAAGCTGGAGAGCAACAATACAGAAAAGTACCTCCACTGTCTGATTCATACTAGAGCCAACCATGCAGACAGAAGTGATTCTTGGAAATCAAACTGCTTCTACAAAAAAAAAAAAATTCTGGACCTCGGGCTTTTGCTTTTCTCCTCCCAAAACCACACATGGATTTCATATAAATGTGTATGGTTCACGTTAGTGTCATTCATTCGCTTCGATGCTTCATTCGATGATTTGTCTCCAAACACAGAGAGCCGGTTTCTTTTGAAATTCTTTGGTGACATTTTCCAGATTCGTCCCACCCTCGTTTTGTGCCGCCACTATGACAAGTCGACGTGTAGTGGTTTCATTTGAATAACCCCACCGCTGACGAAAATTCCACCATCGGCCATAAAAATCCATTGATGCGAGCTAGGAATGTCAATTTTTTTTGTTTTGTCGAGGACCCCTCCTTTAAACACTTGGACAAGTGGAAACTACGTACATGGGGACGAACAGATGCAAAGTCGATTGCGTGCTTAGAAAAACCACAAATTGGAAAAAGTGTCGCTTAACAAGTCGGAACTTCAGCCATAGCGATCGAGGGGAGAACTTGTGTTTCTCTTTCTGAAAAAAAAGAAGTGAACAAGAAAAGTACCACTCCCGAGGGATATACGAGGAGATGAACTGCTTGGTTGACCCCTATACATGTATAAATTTGTATAGTGAATGTTGAGACTGATAGAGTAAGATTTGCACCTTGGTCTAAAAATACCAACGTCTGGCTGGTTAGTGTTCTACTAAAGGTAGACTGTCGCCGCAGTAGCAGCAGCTGCTAGTCAGTATTCATCTCAGGGATCAGTGAGGTGCGAAAGAACATGCATGAGATCGTGTCTAACGTCACATCTCAGATACTCAAAGGTATTAATTAAGGCGTTAGTTGGCGAATAATTTTCTAAAAATAATTAATTTCCATGGATTAGCAGAAATGCTTAGAGGTGGGCTGGCCATTAAAATGTAGGGTGCGCTTGACTTTGTTTGGATTCTTTTATACAAAAAACTAAATGTTTAAGGAATATGTCACGCCTTTTTTATAATTAATATCAAAAATTGTCAAAAAAATTGTGAAAAAAAAGAAAAATCAAGTATTTCGGGAGCCAGGTCCAGACCCAGAACAAACTTTGCCAAGTCTGTACAATTTTTATTTCTGAATTTTTTTTCATAGCAATTATACACTCAGATGTTTGTCAGATGTTCAGGTCAACGTTTTGCCTTAGTTGAAATTGAGACAGAGTGTATTATGGGGATTGCCTGGAATACCTATACTAGGTGCTTGCTTGAGTACCAATGAAGATGACGACGTTTAGACGCTTTTGATTCTATTCTGGTAGTATCCGCAGGTATACAAAGTGTTTGAGATTTTTAGAACCGTCTATATTGATAGTTAACGATGATACCAATTCTCTAGGTAGAATTTTTTCGGCTGCGCTGAGTCTGACCACGGTCTATGGTGTGATGCTTTAAATATGTAGAACGACAGAATGGAGCAAAATACGGTTCTGCTTAGACTAAATTTTAATGGGGTACCATATTTCTTCGAAGTTTTCACTAGAGTCATGGAAAACTACATAGCTTCCCTCGTCACCGCTCTAGCATAGACTTATATAGATCATCTTCACTTTTTGTACTTATTGAAAAGATTGATTGTATTAAGTTGTCCTAGCTCTGTGGTCCATCAGAGCGCATTGACTTTTCTTCGAGATCATTTAAAAGAGCGCCATAGACTACCAAACGAATCTTTTAGAAAATTTTTCGAGTTGTGGAATGCCTTCTCAATATAAGATGTAATTGTAAGCAGCTATGGCTGGGGTAGCTCTTTTCTTCAGTGGATGCTGTAGAGAAGGAAGTGCAAGCTAGATTAGTTTTGGAATCTGCAATTAGAGTCGAGTTAGGGATTCCTGACCCTGTTATGGAACATTATTCTATTGGCTTTGTTGGCGATTTAGATTGTTTCTTTAGTTGCTGGCCTTTTTTTAGATTCATTTTGTATTTGAAGCTGACCGTGCATATTCGAGTCTTGTGCATAAGTATCTTCTCTTTATGCACCAGGGTCTTTTGCGACTATGTTCCGTAAATACTGAAAAGACCTCTTGTAGCCGTCCTCCGCCATGTCTTCGTTTGTATTTTCTCTCTATTATTCTTCTTCGCTTTCCGAGTTTTAGTTACTGTTGGATTCATTTCTAAATTTGTTGCTAAAACATTTACTCTTCGCCAGTAGCAATAGGAAGCTTCGGTGGTGCCTTAGTCCTCCTGTTCTTATTTTGTTTTTGGAGCGAATTAGGGCAAGAATTCGTATCGTTCATATTTAGCCAGCTTAAGTTTACTGAAACTTTTGAACTTACATATACCTCCGGATGTTTGCCACACGTTCGCTAGACGTGATATCATGACAAAAAAAAATTGTATTTTTTGAGAATCAAACAAATTAGTCTCTGGACAATCACCACCAAACTTACCACACCCTACACTCGTATCAAAATATCACAATCTCTTGTTACTTCAACGCCATGGATCTAAACACACACAGCTCATGCACCTGTCTGCATTTCTTGAATCCCCAAAACACTCTCTTGTCAAGCAGCAGCCGTTTCGGCGTCCAAAGACAGCTACACACCGGCTCGACCATGGCCTCACTCTTCATAACTCAAAAGCGGATGTTATGACATCTTGTAAAATGTTCCCTGACACAGGCCGTAGTTATTCTTGCGTCGCAACATTGAGGTGCTAAAATTTACACCATGGAACTGGGCACAGGTAGAGTGTGTTGTCACGATGTCTCGCCCAAGTGGAGCGTGGAATTTCTAGCAATTGTGAGGATCACATAAAATGAGAGATGGCGATGCCGAGTGAGTGCGCCACAGCAAAAGTAAGTGCATTGCGGACACATTTATTTCTAGCTCATTATGAGTGAGACGCACGCTAGAGTTGCACGGGATTCATTAAATTTAATTACTGCGTGTCCACGCACTTGTACTTTTAATGGCGATTTATTGTACACCATGTGCGCGTTACTCAAGTCTGCCGAGGGTGTATGATGCATAGTTTGTCACTCGGCAAATATATGCACTATCGGTGGATGTTTACTTATTTAGAAATAAGGAAGATAAATTGCAAAGGTGAATGTTGAGAGTGTTGGGGCTTTGATCTTAGACCAGAACAGGTTACGGGTTGAAGGAGGAGTGTATATCATAATTACGCGTAGAACTTGTAATGTTGGACAGGAATTAATGTAATAAATAGCGTTTTATAGCATACTGTACCCATACGAAAACAAAATATAAATATATCACAAGGATCTCATCAACCTCTAAGGATGACATCAACAGTCGCCGTCACGGCCGCCATTGGCTATTAACATTTTAATGCAGTCATATACATCGCTCTATCCCTAGTTAACTCTATTTAAATCTTTCGCTTTCGTATCGTAACCATTTCATAAGGACACGCCATGTGTATCCTATTTTTATTCCCATTTGCCAATAGCTGGGAGAAACACACAAGCAAAGGAAAAGTCCAAAGAAAATCTTAAGACGAACGACGACTATGGTCTTAAAATTGAAATTAATGAAGCCATAAAATTAACCGAGTCAATTAATTAAGAGGAAACCAATCGTGAGTGTTTGATGATTATTGAAATGAGAAACTACGGTAGTGTCGTTAGAATGGTACTTCCCTCGTCTCACTCTGATGGGGATGTGACATTCTGGTTCAAGTACTAGAACGATATATGTATGTATGTCGCCATTGCTAATGTGTGGCGACACTTTTACAACTATGGTTTCAGTTTACCAGATGTTGTAAGGAAATCAATCAGTACTTTAAGGAGTCCGATCTGGGTGACCAGATAGCAATGATACTTTTTCCATACTTTTTTGTGTTTCAGCAGCTGTCAGAGTTACCAGTGACATCCAGCTGTCAAAATGTTCAGTAAGGGGATTGCCATTCTGCATCATTTCATGCTTGGCAAACGTGGAAAAATTATTAAAAAACATCGAAATGCCAACTTATTTGTAAATAAAAATAAATAAATACTAGGCGCAACAGGTCGATGGGACCCAAGGTCTAGCTTCTTACAACCATTTGTGTTGTGCGTGTTATATTCTTTACGCGGATGGAAGGGGCCTTCTGTTTAATGCCGTGTCCGAAGGGCAATTTGTTATTTGAAAAGCTTTCTCGAAACAGTTGTACTCTCGGATGTTTGTCAGACGATCGCGAGAGGTGGGGTCGTGAAAAAATGTCCCGACTGGGATTCGAACCTCGAACCCCTTGCTCCATAGTCCAACGCACTAACCACTGAGCCACGGCGCCCACTAGTTGTAAATACGCAACGTGAATTTTGTCGTGAGGTCGATCGCCATCATAGCGTCAATGTCGACTACAGATAACTATAGACAAGGCTGTTAGTTCCACAACATCAATATATCCGAGCTGTTATTCCAACAAGACGGCGCTACATCCCATACAAGCGACGCTACTCTCGAAGTTGCGAAGGAGAAATTTGGCGACTGGGTCCAATAGGCCACCGAGTTTTATTTAAATTTTTTTTCCTATCGTACTTACATATCTGGTCACCCTGTAGAACATGCAAATGCAACACATTTCAAGCATTAGTACTTATCTGATCACCCTGTACAACATGCATCCAACACATTCCAGGCGTTCTGCAGTAAATTGAGCAAATTTGGCATTTATCATGAAGCACAAGATAATAATTAGCTCATTCCTCAGTTAATGTCATAAACGTATTTGTTGGCCACTTTAAATACGTAAGATACTCTCACGGACTTTTATTTTTTGTGTTTTATTTGTTTCATCTTTAACGAACAAATGTGTTCTCCTCATAAACACACGTCACTTTTGACAGGCGCACGATCAAAGCCGCTGTGCAACAGAAAGGGTGCAATTAAGCTAATCGAAAACACTCGACCCGAAACCATACAAAACGTTTCTCATGCTTTTTGATCCCCAAAATTGATGTTGGGTACCGGATGACAGTATTTTTCAATGAATGCCGGGATGCATAAGAAAACTGTACCTACATATTTGTTGGAAGTATTTTTCAAACATGTTCAAGTGTTCGGTGCAATATGTTCTTGACGTTAAATGATTTTGACAGCTGAACAGAAGAAAGGCCGATGACGTATGAAGGCTGACACAAGTGTACAAATATGTTACATGTTTAAGAGTTCAAACAAGGTATGGATCAATGGCTGTCTGTGTAAGTTCATAGGGGTAATGATGGAACGAGAGAATTTTGAAACATTTATTGGTAGTTTTCGATTTCTAAAGTTACTTATACGTGAAACTTTTTAAATCACTGCACTGGCTAACTTTAACACTGAAAAGACAGTTGCTAAGAACAGGATATTACAACCTTGAAGTGACAGCTGTCATACTGGTACATACATATTTCCAGATACAGCTATGAAATAGTTTTTAAAAATCTCGATTTAGAAGAGCTCGAGCTCAAGCTATTCGGCGTTATAAAGTCGCTGTCATTCCACCTTCCTGAGAAAGAATATAATTAATTTTCAGTGCCTAAAGTCGCTAGGCTTTTCGCGAATATGTTAAAGCTTCATGGATTCAGCTTCCAGAGGTTGAGTTTAACTTCCGAGTACTTACAACATGAGGCTAGCTGATCCTGTTCATTATATGTAAGTACAGCGGTAACACTGAATGGGCCACTGAAACGGGAGAGTGACATTCGCCTAGAAAGTGAGAAATGCTCTGGACCGCCATGAGATTATGCCCGGTAAGGTCTCCTGTGAAGAGTGCTAAGTTGGGTCTTTTAAGCGACAGAATGCGTTTAAGTTTGGTATTATTATATTTTGTCTGCAGACATGACAAGATGGGAGTGCACTCCATCTCTTATTTGATAGTTTCGCGAAGGCTTGCTCTATATTGTATTTTACAACAGCCAAGAGCGGAAGAACACAGGCAGCAACAAATGTCAGGTCCGGTTCAGACTTCAATGCCGCTGTACCCTTGAACTCAGAGAATTGTGAGGACATGATTGTTATGTACAGATAGCTGTTAGAGTGTTTGAAGAAAGCTCCAAACCAGGTTAGAGGTAAAGTTAAAAGACATGAGAGTTTTGGAGCTGCTTGTCATGTATATGTGATATCTTGGAATGAACCTCCTGATACACTTTCTGACACAGGGCTCAATAGCGTCCTAACGATGCAGACAATTGGAAGTTGGGGCCTAAAATTGCGACTCCTACCACTTTTGACATTTTTGAACTTTCGTATACCATTTAGCTTGAGGTGTCAATTGAGGGATTTAAGGATTATCACAATAACTGCCATTCGAAATAAGGATTTGAATGCGAGTTTGGGATAGATTGTTGATTCCGTTCATGGAGCACTGTATGGCAAGCAGATATGCCAACAACTTTGTGCTCCCTTCAAGGATTTCTGCAGAATCTCTAGAGACAAGGTAGAGGTGTTCTGTACACCTGTCCTGCCATATCGGTTCTGAAAAGGAAAACTCTAGGTAAGTGCTTCTGCATAGATCTCAGCAATCTCGTCAGACTAGACATAAGCAAACTTTGTCACCGGGTCAAACAGGTTTAATGCATGAGTTCACACCGAAACTGATTACCCTGCCTCCTATTCGACGTGAATAGTTTCTACGTAGGTCTCCAGTACGGTTTACAGCGGAGCTTCTTCTGGCCTAAGTGCGTCCCTGGTGAGCGGGTACAACCGCCCAACCCAACCTCGTCGTCATGAGAGTCATACTGCTAGTGAAGATGGCATCAGAATTCTTTGTAGACTTTTTATATGCCCAACTAGGTAGGTGGTATTAATTAATTCCACTTGCTTCAGCGGATTTGGGAATACTTCCTGCCAGCTACGAATTGTGCACTTTTGTACCTTTTTAGGGCGGATTTAGTGACTTAAATAGCATTTTCCATCATATGGGCGATGTGTAGAACGCTTGGAACTCACAAGACTGAGTTATTCATATGTCCCAGATCACACTGGGATCAGGCCCATTGACGGTTGGATTTCTTACAAATACAATTAGGTATGATATTCTCGTGTCCTCAGGGTTCAAGCCGACTACACAAAAAGTATACTAAGCATCATAGAGTGTTAGACTTAAGGGACACTACTATCCGGGACGACACAGGAAAGGCTTTTCGAAATAATGAACGGGAAATAAAGTTTAGATGCATGTTTGTTTGGCCCTCTAAGGACCCTCTATTCTTATTCCAAAATGATGATAAAAACATGAAACACAATTTTAGAAACTGTCAACCCAAAAAGCGATTAAAACTTAACACGAATATTTTATTACTCCATCTTCATCTTTTATTGTTGCATAATGCTCATTTGTTAGTTCGATGGTCATAATACATTCAACGCTCTACATACATATGTATGTACATCTCCACATATGGTTTTAATTAGATTAGCATTCCGTTCTCGCGGTAATGGTGTAGCCATTCGTCCAATGTGAATACAGTTTTACTACCACAGAGAGTGAGTGAAAAAGGGGTCTGGTTCCTGCTTAAGACTATAAAATGATATTTCGAATGTGTTCACTGGGGGTTGGTTGATCGTCATTATACCGACTGGAATCGGTCCTAAGTGAGATGAACTATAAAAGTGTCATGGGAAACGATTTAGATTCGAATATGAGATCCGATATTCATTGGGGGCTGATGATGTTGACATGGAAATCACTGGTTAAAGTCTGAAGGAAGGGTGATCTGGTTTTACAGTGGTTCAGTGAAACATTAAATACCTAGCGATCTTTGGAGTGATCTATGGCATTTCGAATGATTTGTTTTTTTTTTTCTTATTGATGCAGTTACTGCAGGATGAAGAAACAATTTTATGACATTGGGACTAGATTTATTATGGTTTATGAAATTGGAGCACATGTGGTGCTTAACCTTAAGTTAAACAGAGAGAGAAAAAAAAGAAGATTTATTGAAGCGGAGTTCTAGGTACTTGACGTAAAATATTCCCATGTCATCTAGAATCAATGAACATGAATATATTCGTATGTGATCTAGAAGTAGCGTGTCCAATTCTTCCATTTTCGTTTCTATTTTGAATAGTGCGCACCAGTTCGCCACAGGCCTTGAATGCCCTATATTCATGAAGGATGTCTATAGTTAAACCCATTCTTATGTCTGGTGGAAATGCAATGGTTCTAAGGCTATCCTGTGTCTAAATTACGGTCGCCCTTAGAATCACTCTTACAGCTACCCCATAAACTATAGTCCATCTGTCGCTATGATATCTTTCAGAAGTTAATGGCTCCTAAAGGAGCATTATGGCTTAAGAGATCCTTGCAACTGACTCGTGGAAATATAGCCCACGTCATAATACTATTCCTTGTGATTGGGAATACCTTGTCCTTTAGTTTGACTATAATGTCAAGCATATTGCTTAGAGGAAAAAAAGTTTTAAGAAATCTGCGACAGAGATTTGAACAGACGGATCCAAGGAAGCGTCTGAACCAGGTGCTGGGATTTATTCCAGTTTGTTGGATATTTGTATCACCACATGATCTCCAGACCACTGCAGTTCATTTTAAGAAGAAGTCCCAGCAGTCTATGAAGGACGACCAGTCTTGCGATTAACTTGATAGAGTGCAGCGCTATTGCCTTCGAGAAAGTCAAGCTGCGATAAAAACCTCGGAATCACCAATAATTTGATTCAAGTTGGTATAGCAACGCCATCAATCTTTTAACGATATCGGTGTTAGGTGCGACGTATTTCTGGCCTGGGTTTAAGGCAACAATGATATTCCAGACAATGGCAACAGGAACAGCGAGCTAAAGAGGATCCAGACAGAATGCTACCTGATAATAGGGGAAAACCGTTTTACTTACTTACTTAGGTGGCATTACAGTTCGGGCTGAACCTGGGCCTCTATTAACAAGTTTCTCCAGTTAGACCGGTCCTAAGCTAATTGCCTCCAGTTGCGCGTCACCCAAGGCGAGGTTTTCCTCTACTGGAGACTCTACGAGTCAACACGTCTTAGTAATCTAGTAGGATTTGTCTGAGAGCAGTTAAGCATATCTTGAGCATAAACATACTTATGTGACTCCTTTTTTGACATCAAATGTTTTATTGAGTTACCTTGATCGAGCAGCGAGCATTCTCCATCGTCATTCTGCATAGACGAACGAGTTTGGCAGGCATGCCAAAATTAGGCTCGGCTCTGTATAGCTCGTCTCTATAGATGCTGTTATATCCTGTCTTGAATGGGAAAAGCGTCAACAAAACAAAATCAGTGCTTGTATCTCTTCTGATCAAACCTGACCAGAACTGGATTGTAAGAAAACCAGTAGTCTTATTACCGTCAGTAGGACAAATCTAAGAAACATAGTTGGCGTCGTCACGGAGCACTGTCTGGTAGGTAGACTGCCAGAGAGCTTGGTGCTCTGTTCAACGATTTCTATAGCAGCGGTGGCGACGAGGTAGAGGAGGAAACCATGGCACATCCTTTGTGTACCTGTCCTGCCCTACCCATTTTAGAAGGAAAACCTTAGGCGAGTACTTTTTTTGAAGATCTGAACGATCTAGCAAAGCTGGACTTGACTGGACCAAATCGAATTGGTTTATTGCCTAAACGGCTAAGCATACTTCTTGGGTCAGGGTTCATATTAAACCTCCTGTGTTGCTTGGGAAGGTTTCATGTAGGTCTGCGGTGCGCGTAATCCGAACTTGTCTTAGTGGTACCACGACAAGCCTTCGTTTGATCTACATATGTAAGTGCTTCTCTGATAAGCAGGGACAACCATCCAAGCCAAAAAACCATAGATTTACTCCCAGCTATTGCCTTAAATCAGGGCACAGCATTTGGTAGCACTTCTTATACAACTTTAAGTGACGTCGTACACTACCAACCTACCCCCATACGCTGGTGTCGTCTCCCTTTACGGTATCATAAATTATTCCAATCAATTGCAACGGTTATTGTATCAATTAGTTAGAAGTGCTGTCCAAACTGAGATTCCCTAAAATATTATGAAACAGCAGGGGTGCACTAAACTCATGCATCGCAGATAAGCTTTCATTTTGTCGGTCTGTTGTACCGACGACGGCACACATACACACGAAACGTTAGACCGAATACGAAATCGTTTTATTGTAATTCAATAATTGTTCACGGTTGAGTTTTATTTCCGGAAACAGCATCCAGATCGTTCGTCGATGACAACAAACAAAATCGCAAAGGACGACGTTCGATAGTGTATGTTCGCAGATTTGCGAAATGATAATAATTTTTGCGAGGGTAGAACGGGCAAACAGGATGTGAATCTAGTGCATTAGCTTGTAGCATCTAGTGAAGCATGGCACACCGGAATGATATGATGCTCAGTTCGAATCAAATTTATTCCTCTTGAATTTTATGGGACGCACTTTCAATCCATTTCATTAGAAATCTTCACCAACATAGGGCGAAGGATACAGTGTGTTGTGCATGGCGATCCATTTTTGACATGTCAATATCTGTCGATATTTATTTCCAGGTCATTACATTTATGGCGGAAATTCACATGCGTTACAAATGACGGAGAGTCATATTTTTATCGGTTTTATCTTCCTGCATTGATAGTGATTGTACATCCTTTTCTATTTCAAGGGAAAGCCTTGCATGACAAGGTGTAGATAAAACACGCAAAATTCCAGTGTTAGGTACATAAGATACCTAGTAGACTTGAAAACAGAACAAAGGGTATGGGAATATCCTTAAAACAATTCTTCATCATCCATCAGCGTTGCACTGACTGGCACAAAAACCCAAAGACCATTGTCAAAGCGAAAGGAAAAGGAATATCAATCTCTGTAATTGCTGTTATTAAAATCGTTAGCAGTTTTTCATTTGCCATAGTCCATCGCCGACATCACCTCCCACCCATTTGCTAACAAAAACACAAAAAAAAAAAAAGAAAATGAAAAGTCATGGAAAAATCCTCAAAGTTTAACATTACTAATCACGCTGAAGCAATTAAGTGGAAAATTAAGAATTTTGAAAAAAGGTACATCCCTTCGGTTGTGCAGAGAAGAAAAAGTGAAAAATTGCATGAAATTTGTTCTTTAATTTTTTACTTTCTTTCCTTTGCGTTCTAGTTAAGTTTTTTCTGTTTTTTTCTTTTTCTCTCTTCAGCATGAGAAAAGGTTGTGATTTTTCAAAAAAAAAAAAAAGAATTGCAACTGAAAATAAAAAAACCAACATCGAACTCTGCGGAAAGAAAGATATTTCTAATTTCACTGAGTTATTAATCAGTGAGAAGCGAGAAAGTTGGGGATACTTTGTTAGTAAGAAAATCCTTCTTGGTTTTTGTTTTTTTTTTTTGTGCTGGCTCCTTTTTTTAAGGTTTCGCAAAGCCAACACCGTAGAACAAACGACTCTCATTTTGAAAAATTAATGATGATGTTTGAATAGGTCTATTCGAAGTGGAATGTAGGTATTCATCAAGCTAGGAAATTAATCTTTAAATGAATGAATGGAAACAATTGGATGTTGGTGGTTTGACAGAAGAAGAAAAAACTTTAAAAATTGAAACAATACTGGACTTGCGTGGACCATACTTTCTAATTAAATGAGCTTCAGATTCCCAGTTTTTCAAATCCGTCATCGGCAATAAACTGATTTCTGTATCGTAGGGTTAGTTTCCTTACTCTCTCGATGTCCAGATAAAAAAAATAAAAAATATCTTTTTAGCTTAGTTGAATACAGTGGGTTTGTGAACTTCACATTCGCTAAAGTATCTTTCACTTGAATAAGTTGAAAACATAATTTGCCTCCCTATTAAGGGAGGAGTTCCAGTTTTGAAACCCAGAAAAACAAACATTCTTTGATTCCCCGAAAGTATGCATAAATATTTCGAAGAAAACTCTTAAAAAAAGGGGAAAACTAGTTGTATCAGGGATTTTCAATGAATTTTCGAGGATTACATCTAAAAAGGGATGTATGGACGTTGTGAGTGATGATACGTGCTGTCAAAATACTTATGTACCTACTTTTCTGTTTAATTTTTTGTATTTTACAGATAAGAATTAAAAATTTAGAAAAATGGACGATTGTGACGATGATATTAGGATTTGAATAGTGCATCCCTACCATGCTTCTATGAACTTAGTCAAAAGCATCTAAAAGGGTTTAGTCTGGCGGGATTCTTCAAAGCAGATGGATTGTGATGAGGCTAGTTAACTCTTTTTTCGAGCATGGGACATTCACAAGACGGCCATAAACACATTACGATTAATAATAGATCAATCCGTGAAATGTATGTCTCTGTAATATTTACAGTTTATGGACTTTGAGAATGTGTTTACACCTTTAATTGAAATGCTTATGGCTATTATTAAAGCTTCATACAACTGTAGACTGAACAACACATTGTACCCCAGAATAAAGTGTTGGAGAATCTTGAACTCCAGAGTGGATTACGTCAGGGGTACATACCGCCACAGCTCTTGTTATTGGTAGTCATCGGCGATGTGCGTATGGTATACTTACTTGAACATGACATAATGGACCTTCAACTCAAGACAAAAGCCTTCAGTGCTCCTAGAAACCATGCTGAAGTTAACATTGCTGGATAGGAAGTTAACGAAATGGACAATTTTCTCTATCTAGGAAGGGTGGTCTCGTTTAACCCCGGTAGTTCCAAAACAGAATTCGTACAGCTGAATCGGAAAGGTGTTCGAAATGCTAACCAAAATCTGGTGGAGTAATGTTCCATACATGATGCAGTACTTCGACTCACATTTTTTGGCTCAATCTTATGAGCCAATGAGTTTGCCAGAGAACGGGTCGATAAGATATACTCGTAGATATTACTACACGAGGAAGGAAGTGACATCAGATTGAACATATTTTATATACTTAGGTGCTACGGATTTCAGTAATTTAATACGTAAGAGACTCCAGACTCCAGACAATTTAATATGTAAGAGACTCCTAAAGATTGTCCTTGGACATTTAAATGAACAGACATTCAATATGTTGAACGCGTCCCTCTTGCTACTAATCTACTAGTTGCAAGTCAATTAGACGGAGACAAATAGCAGATGTCATTTTCTATACACAGATATCGACAATTTGAGGTCCAATAGTGCGATAGGAATTACAGGACCAATAAATACCTCTTCAAAGAGTCTACGAAAAGTATTTTCGAATGCACTAACGTTTATGTATAATACGTAAACAAACCTAAGGATGGCATTGCGAATGGTTCCTACAAAAGTTTCCAGGACCATTTTCTTTTAATGATTTGTATCACCAAGTAGTTGTGCGCAGTTCTTCTGTATCAAGTTGGGAAACCATACTGGATGCCATGATGACAAAATCTTTAACATGAGCCATTCAAAACCGTTTTCTCCTGGTGCCTTATATGGATCAGAAGCGTTGAGTATTTTTAGTCT
Source organism: Xylota segnis (assembly GCA_963583995.1). Taxonomy (NCBI): domain Eukaryota; kingdom Metazoa; phylum Arthropoda; class Insecta; order Diptera; family Syrphidae; genus Xylota; species Xylota segnis. The sequence goes on along the minus strand of OY757236.1, from coordinate 9,451,222 downwards.
TCAAAATAAAGTGATCATCTACTGGCTAGTTAAAAAGAAGAGCCAAATGTCTATAATTAAGGATATTAGTTCGTTATCCTTTTTGAATGACTGGAACTAATAAACATTTGATGAACTTACTCGTAGTCCTTGGTGCTTGTTTCGTCGACGAATATTCTACTTGCATTTTCTGTCATGCAAGTCGGTACACGATTCTTAAATGTAAATACATACATATGCACATGTAACCATTTCCAGTTAAGAATATATCCAACCCTCATGAGCTCTATCCCCAGAGATTGCAAATAAAATAATGTCCTTTCAACCAGTGAATCATTTAATGAAAACAAACCTTGAATTTGTCCTTTGAGCTTCCTCACCTTTTTGATCAATTTTCTGTCACCCCCAAGCGCGACACCAGTGACAGTTCGACACGTGTCGAATAATTCACATCCATTGCATGCTCCTTTTTTTTGGTCGAGTCGTCCTTGTGGCGTGTGTTTCGTTATGAAGAATCAAAATTTATGGAAATGGGAAATTGGATGTGCTGATGTCTCTTCCTGCAAAAGATAATTTCTTTTTCATCCTTCGATGAGTTTGTGTTTTGTTGCTTCTGCTGCACACACTCCAGCTCATGGATTTCTTTCAAGGTAAATTAAATTATGTCCTTGGAGTAAATTAATATTAATTCTTTTTTGACAGAACGTACGTAGTCGTGTACTCTCTCATGTATGTGTTTTTATTTTTCTTGCGGCGGCGTCGACGGCAATGGTAACACGATTCCAACATGTGCTGTTTTTGACTCCCGGTCTAGAGCGTCTCATCTATGAAAGTCCTTGAGGCGCAGGATGCACTGCGAGATCTATTTTTGCCGACTAGAAGTAGGTGTGTTTACGTACGTGCGGTCATTTGTAATGATTTACCCCGACATGAGGGATGCTCTTCTTCTGTAAAAATCATTCAATCATTAAAAATGACTAATGATGTCAGACTGATGCGTTGACTTGTCGCTCAATTTTATTCCTTCTTCGCAGCAGCAGCGGTGGTTAGGAATCCAATGAGACCGGGGATTGATTTCTAATTTTGAAAGATGAAAAATCGATTGGGACTGTGTCAACAGTTGGATGCTGAGGACGGAAGGCTGGAGTAATAGTGATATATATTTCTGGAGATGGTAATTAATTTTTCAGATGTTACTGCGTCAGAGGCAAAAATCAGTGTGAAATACTTATTTTTAGCCAAAGATCTCGACTGAAATGTGTATCCCAAAACCAAGAGGCTGTACGTGTAGGCTGTACGAACCCAAAACATGTATACAATATGTGTTGTCTCGTTTTTTAGTCCTCAGGAGCATAATAAAAGGTAACCACCAATTTCAATGATGTCAAGCGTTGTCAGTGTAATACTATCATCGAACAAGTCCCCAGTGAGTCCTTTGTGGGATATCGATTGTTTTCGTCTTTTTTTCAGTTTCTTTTCAGATACCTTTTTATGGACGGACTTTATTCTGAAGTGCAAGATACAACAACAAATTGATTTCAACCCTAAACTGAAAGGCTATCCTTTAACGAAAGGATCAAAAGGTAAACCAGTCCAGTCCTAGGGGAAAACTTAAAGAGAATGCTGAAAATCTCCAAGAACGATTTATAGAACTGGTTGATAGTGAAAACCCCAATTGGGTATTGTCGGTGCGGCGCCAATGGTTGTCACACGCACTTTCACACAAATGTTATTTATGACATCGTAGGGAAAGTGTTTGCCACAATCTCTGTGTATCAAGAAATTTAGTAAATAAATAGCGTGATGTACTTGAAGTTGTAAGTAGTAGAGAACGCAACGTTAAAAGTACAAAAAGAAGTTTCAAAATATCGATATTACATTGGACATCCCGATTCGAGTCCACACAGTTTCACACAGTGTAAGAAAGGATACAAAATAGTCATAATTCTAAAACAAGAAATTTTCCAACTGAATACTCCATGCCAAGGGCGGGCCTCCTGAACCCGCCCATTTTCATTATAAATTTTAAAGTACTTAGTTCGTCGAAAGGTATTTGCCCAAAGGTTTGACATCAGTTTCTGCTGAGACTTGAATATTTGGAAGTGCGTTCTGTCTTCATCCTCGTCAACGTGATCGCAGCCACTGCATAGGTCTGAGTGATGATCAGATTCTTCTGTCATTGGGTTGTGGGCTGTAAGGACACCGATGAGGAGGGTTAGCTGTAGTCTATTGAGTGATAGAATTTTACTTGTCCTTTTAATGTTGTATTGGGCCTAATGTACCCTCGAAAAGGCACCTAGCCTTTGGTCATCCGTTTGGTGATCCGTTTAGTTGTCATTTGATTCCGAGGCTGTTCTAGCTAGTTAATCGGCCTTACCACTTGTGTGGAAGCCCATATGTCCCGAAATCCAGCATAGTGTGATGCTGTGCCTAGATGCCTAGAGCCAAGGGATTTGAGTTCCACTTTGCATCTCTGGAATAGTTTCGAGTTGGTTGTGATGAAGCTGTAGGCTTTGATGGCTGCTTGGCTGAAGATGGCTATATGCTTTTTATTGTTTAGAGTGGATAGAGTCCTACAGGATTCGGTGATACCATAAATTTCTTCTTGGAATACATTCGCGTGGTTAGAGTGTCTTATCAACCGGGCGATATATTATGGCCGTACCAGGTCTACATAAGTAATTACTAAGTCGAAGCATGCTATTATTCTTAATAATTATGATTTTAGGCTTAGTGGTGCAGTTTACTAAAAAAGACTTTCCTTAAAGGAGTATCTAGTTTTTAAGATTTTTAGTGAATGCTGCAACTTCCAAAGTGTTTTCTTGGGATATCCTATTCTTCGAATATAGTTTCTCGCTTATGTGTGAAGTTAGCTGTGGTTTATTTCTACTCATTTACATATGTATACTTGCATATTTGCTACTACAGATTCTAACTACGTTTTTAGATCGATTATTTTTGAAATCCAACCAGCGCCATGGTCATGGTTGACTCTGACAGATATCCGCAGCATTTCTGAACCAGTTTTGATCGTCATTCTTTCTGATTATTAATCGGTTGAAGTTTTTTAAAGTAAAATATTCAAATAAGCCTTCGTTCAATCATCTCTATGAGACAGTAAAACCAGTAAAAATAGTAACAGGTCGAATGATCTTCCTTGTCAAAACACTGTTCCATTGCGGATCACAATTTTAACTATAAATCTACTATAAATCCCTTACGGTCTGGAGGAACATAATTCGAAGCTGTTTATTTAACATCAGATTCTTACTTTTTATTGCGCTGCGTTTTCGCTTTGATCCCATCAATCGTGATCGTCATCATAATAAAGAGCACACCGGTCCCCACTACACTAGTATCCCCCACCACATGTAATGTAAACATCCATCAGTGTGTGGACTAGGTGGGGTGCACCGTCCACGAATCCTCATCACCGCCAATAGAGATGATCATAAACAAACTTTTCGCATCCGAAGCCAAAGAGTTCACGAGATGTAAAAACGTATCCAAACACTCATCATCCTCATAAGCGATCGTAAGGAAGAAAAATATCAGCGCGGAGTACATTCCAACTGACAGATACAAAATCTGCGAGTAAATATTTTCCACACACAGTCGATACGTAAATATTTTGACAAATATCTCCCACTCGCCAGTGATAAATGATGAATCGGGCATTTTAGCAAATTGTTCAATCGGTTTGTGCAGCGCGTCTAAAAATAACAAACGCAACATCAAATGATCTCCACGCTACCTGAAGATAAATGTGCGTTACTTGTTGTTCGATGCGATTCGTGGGTGAAGTACGGGGAAGTTTTGAAGGGGCTTCTACCGGGTGAAGACCTGAATTCCCAACCCGATGCCTAATGCCAATTTTTAAGGTCAAAGGTGGTGCTAAGAAAGTATGCAAACATCTGAAGCTATTCGAGAGATGATTTGTGTGACGTGGGTTGGTAGTTGGCGCCGTCGATCACGTCTAGCAGCACGGCGGCGTTGACGGGCCCACAGTCCGATGGATCTATTGTACATAATATTGTTAAATGGTAGACAAATACAATTTGAAGAATTCGAACCGAAAGTAGCTTGGCGCTATGGGTTGTTCTGATAGGCAGTGCCGCCAGAGTTTGGCAGATCTATGCTCGGTATTCCGCAATTGGGGATGGCATGCTGTCGAACTATTTTAATGTGTCCAATGTATGCCTCTCACTCGAATTCGACACGAAGACAAAGAGCAGAGACAATGTAATTAATGGAAGCCGAATCGGAGCATTACCACAGCTACAGCTGGAAAAGCCACATGTGCGTTCGGAACTTATTTCCCCAAGAACGCAATGCCCAACTTGTCACAAGTTGTAGAGCACTCTCCCCAGTTTTACTTAATCTTAGTCAGTTCTTATCAAAGAAAAATATCCCTCGAGTCTCTGTTGGTTTTATCGACAAGTTGTGTGGAGGGACAACCAGTTGGTGGAGAGATTAAGTGACACAACACATGTAACAATTTTATTTATTGAAATGTTGAAATATGTTGACTTTCATGTGCGACGAAATTAGTGGCGCACTTGAACTAATCAGAAGAACTGTGTGATCTCAAGATTGAAACAAAAAAAAAAGACACAGAGGGGCCTCCAACTCCATATGGGAAAACTATTCCAGAGTTCTCTGGCATAACACGCAAGACGTTCTTTGTCAGTACGCGGCCGTGTTGATAGAGTGCGTGTTTTTTTTCTCACCACAAATCGCATTCCGTTGAATGATGCAATATTTTGGTGTTCAGATACTTTTAGTCCTCCTGCACGTGGAGGGTGGACTACACACACATACAGTTTTTGGGGGATTTAGAAAAGAAGTACGGTGTTTCAAAAATTGTTAAGAATGTATGGTTGTACAAAAGGTTACCAAGAAGTGAGACACTATGCCAACCCTTAAAATGGTCCAAAGAAAACTCTTTGGGATCAGGCAACTGCTACATCTTCAGTGTTACATAAAAAAACTTGCTTCATGGCAATGGACTACGGGGCTGTCGTGCCTCAACAATGTGTTCCTTCCACCAAACCAAATAAATATCCATTTCGATACCACAATGGGTGGGTGCCGTGGGACAAGTTCATTGGACTACAGAACGAGTATCTGAAAGTTTTTTCACGGCAAACGTCTAACAAACATCAAAAAGTATAATTGTCATGAAAAAGCTTCGGATATAATATTAAGCAGTAGGCCCGTGCCATTCGTGAAAATAACTCACACAACACGAATGGTAGTGGGACCCTTGGATCTGTTGGGTCATATACATTTATCTTTTTGAAATTACATGAAAACTCCCCGTGTGGGATCTGTCCTGGGATTAATACATTCCAACAGCCCCCTCCTAGTATGTTTCGCAATGATTCCTTCTGCTATATGGTCTCAAATTGGTTGTAATTTTTTCAATAATAAGACTTTCTACAACTTGCTAAGAGGGTCCTTGCCCAAATTACTGTGACGAGATTTTTATTGATATTAAAGACATATTCTGGTATAATACATACACATGCAGTAGAAGTCGCCTATAACATACGACTTTGCTTCTTACGATCAGTCGCTTTGGTTGGTTTTATTATATTTTTGGCTTTACTTCCGGCAAACTGTTTATTTGGCAAAATTTCGAGCTCTAAAATTGAATTAATTTTAACGCTACCCTGAAACATAGCTCTATCTGCTTATTTATCTGTTTCGACTTCAACCTAAGTGGGTGGATGGATTTACTTAAAACTTCATAACTAACTTAAAAATTAGGTAAGGTAAACTTAAGTAATGATGTTCTTGAAGCACCACGTTTTTCGTAAAAAAATTTTTCAGTAATTGACCTTGGTACACCAAATTTTGAAACTTCCACCCCCACTTTTGAAAACTTTCAATTTTTTTTAATATCTTGTATAGAAATTGATAGAAATAAAAATAGAGATATAAAATAGTTTTATTAACTTTGTAAAATGCAAAGTTTTACGATTTTTGAAGCCAGATTAACAAGGTAAGGTGTTTCATTTAAAAAAAGCTATTGCTAGTGTCTACTTTATTTTTAATCGCATGCTACATGATCCTTCACTGACGTACTATCAAAATGTCATGAGATTTGAATGAATAGAATCAAAGTTATTGCGTCAGAGGTGACAGTATGTTTGTACCATTGGTACAAAGAAGAACAAATCCAAATTTTAGTTTTCTCCTCTCATGTTACTGAAATTATTTAAGCCTAGCTGAAAACATAATACTTAAAGTTGTATAAATAAATAACAGACGTATTATTTTCAAATAATGATCTAATGGCTTTAGAACTGCCAACTCTAATGCAATGTATCTCTCCACCATCAATTGACAAAAGATCCAACTAAAGTGCAATACTAAAAGCCTATGTACAGTAAAAACAAACAATTTTACTATTGCGTTCCAAAATAACTCAAAGTACTGACCCAGTTTTGATAGAGTCCACTTGCAGTCATAAACAAATAAAAACTCAAATCCGTTTTTACATCCCATTTGGCCTTAACTTTATATTTCGAAATCCATTGCAATTAGTTTAACGCACAGCATCCTCTCTAAACTCGTGTTTTGATCGTAAAATCTTTGCCAATTAGCCGTCGATGCATCTGTATGTAAATGTGCAACAGTGTTGCACTCGTAAAATCATACACGATCATGATGGTCAGCATCGTAAAAATGTTAATAGTTTTTTCTTGAATAGGTAATTCTCAGCATTCGCATTTACGTATTCGGGTTTTGTGAATCTAAAAAGAAAATGAATAGACTCGGTAGGCAGTAGGCAGCTGGAGTTGTACTAAATAATTTAATAACCAAAATTTGTGTGTTCCAGTTTTTTTTGACTCAAAACGTGTATTCTAAGTACTCAATCATATTTCATCAAAATGAAACGTGTGTTTAGGTACCAACTACTTACATAAACTGATATTAATTTTAAACACTTAAAAATCGTTTCCAAACCCCTCCGCGACTGATGTGACACACCTTAGTTTTGACCATATTTTCCATTACATTTTTCCAACCTAATTCATATATACAACAAAAATGGGAGGGTCATCCTTGTCTCTTAATATTGCGTCCTTTCGAAACGATAAAGATTAAAACTTGTTGCTGCAACAAATCAATCGTTTCTCGAGTAATTTGACAGAATATGCCAACCTTCTATACACACAAGTTCGTAGAGGTTCAAAAAACTTTGCTACCAAGTAGTCTAGATTAGAGAGTGCCATTGCATGGTATAAGAAGTAATCTACTTATCCTGTGGAAAACCGTTATTAGCAATAAAACGTTTAGTCTTTTTATATTGCCTACCTATATATGTATGTAAAGATGGTAAAATAAAATTGCTCATTAACTCATTAAAGTCCCTGGTCCTGAGAAGACTTCTCTTAGGATTCGTTAAAAAAAGCATATCATCCATAATCCCGCTTCTGGTCAAGATCTTTAGAACAAGCTAAAGGAAAGAGCTCACGGTAAAATGTATTCTTAAAGTTCTATTGGTAGGTCAACAGGTCTATCGAAAGCATACCAGCCTACAAGCCTTTTCCTTTTTTTAAATAATGAGGTGTCACCTTGCTATTAAATATGTATGCTCGGTAATAATGGGCTTTATGTCCAGGAATACCTTGATGACATTACGATCCTTATCAGCTATTAGTTTGAAGAAATAGTTCTGGATCTTTTCCAGATTTTTATTTTATTGTGGACTGCTATAGCTTGCCCTTAACATCACTTCCAAAAAACATAAGAATTGAATGTCCAAATCGAGACAAACTGCGAAAACGCATTATGTTCGGTGAAGCTATAGAGTTTTCAAAAGATGTCAAATGCCTGACATTCTAGACGAAAAGCTTGTAAGGTGAAGTCCTATTGGTAAGAGTAGTGGAGTATAGTTCTCAAAACTATGATAGTTTTAACACAACTATGATTACATAAGGTAGGCTCACAAGGCACTTCAAAGCCTTGGCCTTACTTGGCCATCCGATGTCACCTACTGCTCACCCTTAAACAATCATAAGTGTCACTCATTGATTTTAGTTAGTAGGCACAAAGAGCTCTATGAGTTTTGACCGATCTCCAGTAACAGTCAAGGGACACTCTGTAGGTCTTGAACTTCAAATAGAGTTCGCATGTAAACAAAAACTTCAACTGAGACATCGCATGTTTATTTATTCTCCCAGCAGGAGTGCCTAATAGAAATCGAATCACATTTATAAGATCATATCAAATTAGAACTCAGCAAAATATTCCTCAAATCTATTCAAATTCGAATGCATCGATGGAACATTGGGATATTTGTCAAAATTGCCAGTGTCGTCACCATCACCCATAACAGGAATGTAAGGAGCCTCAGCTTCTTGATTAAATATCGCACAGAAATCAATCGGCTTAAACCATTCGTGATCTCTAATATCCTTGTTGCCATTCAGCATATTACCATACCTTCAAAGGCAGATACCGTAATAAATGCTCAAACACACTGAACTGAAACAAACCTCTTGGACAGATCAACTTGCAATAGATTCTCTACGAGATCCCTTAAATGGCGACTGAAGTGCGACGGCATTTTGTAGTCGCACTCACATATCTTTGAATACATCTTCATCGGCTCTTTGCTGTGAATCCAAAAAGGTGAATGGCCAGCCACAAATTCGAATATTAGAACTCCAAACGCCCACCAGTCCACACTGTTTCCGTAAGGTTTCGCTTGGATCAATTCCGGTGCAAGGTACTCGGGTGTTCCGCAAAGAGTTAGGGTTCTATCCAACACTCTCTATTTTCATTTTATTAGGTTAGCCAAAAATGACAAATCTCGATACCAATACCTTAGTGAATCCAAAGTCAGTGATGCGAATGTAACCCTTCCTATCGAGGAGGATATTTTCGGGCTTCAAGTCCCTGTATATCAACTGAATGTTGTGCATGTACTCTAGTCCCAGGAATACCTGAGATGCGTAGAATCTTGCCTGTTTTTCGTTGAATTTTTTTACTCTGCAAGAAAATAGCCGTGATATGCAAGGAAAATCATGTTACTCCATTAAGGCTTTACTTCCGGTGAAAGGTAAAAAGCTCACCACCATTTATGAATGGCATGCCCAGGTAGATGTAGTCGTTGTCCTTTCGAGCGAATTCCAAGTGCATTAGAATGGGGAAATGGATTGATTGCAGAACACGCTTTTCATTGTGCACATGCTTAACTTGTTTGTGCTTGACAATGTGCTCCTTGAGCATCAGCTTTACAGCGACGTACTTATTAGTTCCTGGCACCCTACATAGTTTCTACAAGAAGTGCTATTATGTCTACATGTATGCATTTTGTTGTAATGGGAAACTGAATATACCACTCGTCCGAATGAACCAACGCCCAGGACGGCGAGCTGATCGTAGTCCTCCAATCCGCCTACAGTAGCGGGTACATTCTGCTCCCATTGTGTCAGGAAATCCGTTCTCATTTGGTCAAGAATTTGCTCATAATTACTGTTCTTGTTGCACTTATATTCCATTTTTTTTTTTGAAGTTGTGTATATACTTTTTGTTTCAAATTAGTTGTCTGATCGATCGAGACATTTTTTAGTTAGTTTGCTTATATATTTGACAGTGACTAGTTAATAAAAAAATATTTTAGACCGGGATTTGAAGACCTGCACTAGGCTGTCACAATATGGCATTACGTAGATATATGGAAGTACAAACTATCTGTGGAACTATGGAGGTCTAACTATCTCATCAGAGTGGAGGAGGGTTTGCCATTCTCTTTTTTTACATGGCATGAACCGTAAAATTAACTAGATGTCTACCGACAGGAAAAGAACTTCCTATTAACGAAAACGCTATTAGATGACATTATTGGGATTCTATCATTAATATTTCAAATGTACATTGAGCCCAAATAGTATCGGGCAGACCAGGAATCACAAAGAGTACTGCAGTTCGCCAACTAATCGGAGGTCATATTGCAAGTAAATACAATAACAGAACTGTGGACAGAATCACAAAAGAGTTGATCTATGGTCACAGCTTAATCCAACATCTCTAAGGAAATGTAGGAAAGACTTTTTCGTAGTTTTGAACAGCATTTGGCAGAATCCAGAACTCGTATTAAGCCTTCCACTAGCCTTCCAAAGCCCTTAATTCCAATAGGGCGGGCGTGATTGACAGCTTTTCCGCAGAGCTCTACAAAGTGTAACTGGCAGTGAAGTGAAACCCTCCATGAAGAACGAAATGCTTACTAAGCTCCCGGAAACCTAGGGAGCTAGCCAGGTACCTATACTAAAAAATATCCAAAAAATATACTCTCAACTTAGTAATGAAGCTTTTCATGCTGGCTGCGTAACTGACTTACAAATCACAGTCGAAAAATGTGTCGAGTGTAGATTTTTCGTTCCAGCTGCTGTCCATTGGTTGCTCGGCAGGTCATATGGGATGCCTTACTCAAGAGAGTCATTCCAGACCAATAGGCGGGCATTATACAACCAGGTTATGAAGGTGCGAAGTGACACATGCTATAAGTAAGCTGTCGGAATATTATAAGACTTGTAAGGGACTCAACCAGTGCACTGAGAACTTCTCCTACGGCCGCGCTCCAAACCTTACTCCATTTGCTCCCATTAGACATCGTCGGAAAAAAACTGGCTGCCTGCTCAGCAATCAGGCTGAGAAGCTCTCAATGGAAGGAGCAATCCACAGGACATGTCAGCATACTATTGATGTATCATCATCTTCCACAGGTCATAAAATCTCGCTGCTTAATACAACCGAATGGACTCAACGTGAGATCCTCTACCACGAATCGCTGTCAATTTTTACGGATGGATCCAAAACTGAGGGCGGTGTTGCAGAGTATTTCAAGCCGAAACCTACGCCATTCTTCAAGCAGCTGATTGGCTGACGGCTTATGCAATATCAGCATCGGATATTGTCATATACATCGACAGTCAAGCAGTTATCAAATCTCTCGCATCCAGCACTACGAGATAAAAGGCAGTGAAAGGTTGTCGCGTATCTCTTAACGAGATAGTTGGTCAGTATAACCTCACCCTTTGCTGGCTACCAGGTCACTGTGACATATCGGGAAATTGCGAAGCTGACGCATTGTTCTGCAGAGATTTTCTGCCCAAAGGACAAAGATTTTTGGTTAGTTAAACCAAAGCCTAAGTTCTCTAATACTAAGCTCAAGACATTTCGAGTATCTATGATATTTAAAGGTTGTTGCAGATGAAAGTAGGGTAACATTACCAAATTCTCATATCTGGTATACCATTAAATCATATACAAGAAAATCTAAGCCTGACTGAGAGTGTCTCAATCCTCTTGAACGTTCTGTACTTATGAGCAGAGTTTTTGTTGTCGTTTATAAAACAAATGTGGTCATCCACATGTCCTATCGGTTTTCCTTAACCTAAGCTTATTTCAAATTCAAAAATTAGTGAACAATATGTACATAAGAGTACATGACATGATAAGATCGAAAACGCAAATATTTTGTTTTTTAAAATAAAAACGAACACCAAACTGTGTGCTCAGTAAAATCATTTCCTCCCACCTTTTTTACGAATCTGATTGATAGTCGAATCAAAACGACCATATTGATCACGTCCAGCACCTCCATAAACAATTTATTGCGATTGATTTCGAAATTTTTGAAATATACAGATCCAGTGTGTAAGTATGTGGCCGCTTTGAAACGTTCACTCTTGGATATATTTTTAGAAAACGTTTCGCCGCGCAAAACGCAAACAATCTTCTAATATTCATAAATCATCTTCCAATAATCATTAACCTGGTTGTAGCACACTGTTCAGAATGAAGTGGTCGCGTTCGACGGTTCTTTGAAATTTTATTTTAATGAATTAATGGATATGTGTTTCGTTTAATCATATGCTTCCCGTTTATAGTGGAATGATGGTTTCGAAAACTTTTGGAGTAAATCAAAACAATTCGTTTGAAAATATTAATTTAGTCAGAACTGTGTAAGTAAATGAAATTTATTTATTTTTAAAATTTAATTGATTTAAGTGGGATTTGTATTATCTATAGGTGGTTTGGGAGTAGTCAGTTTTGGAATTTAGTTTATTCAGTTGGCATAAGCCAAACAGCACAATACTTTCATACGATGAAGATGATAAGATCTACACAAGGCGGAATCTAATGACCACAAGACTGTGAATGCTCAGAACCGTGATGATATTTGGCTTTGCAGTTTATAGCTTCTGTCCAGGAAGCGATGGGAATCGAGTTAATAGATAAAAAAAGAAAAGAAAATTTTGCAAAAAGAAGACGTTCGTAATCTTCAAGAAATATCGAAAGCTTGCCTAATAGGAACTGCATTCGAATGTAGGAAACATATGACGGAAACTTAGTAATCGATCAGTAATGAATAGTAGATAGACAGAGGTAGTTGTGTCAACAAAAAATGCTGAAACGGAAGTTGCGTAAGAAGCACTGTTTTGATACCAATACTCATGTGACCTGCCTAACATAAAACCGTGATGCCTGATATGTGACAAATGACATCTATTCAAATCTACGTTTTTACATTTAGAAAACTGATGGTGTCCCCAATTCTGTTCGCCTTTAACTCTGTAACTTCGTCGAAAAAGGATTTGGCTAATGTGAGCTATCTGTCTCAACCTGGAGCTGGACATTTGCATATGAAGTGTAGAATTGTTTCTTATTCGTTTGAGATATTGCAGGTACGCCAAGTTTAAATGAATTACCAATCTTGGTCGCATGGATCCCGATGGGCCAATGCCCAATAGTTCTTCTGTTCTACCCACCACCTACCCACCTCTTGCTATCTATTGCCCTGAAGGACCCTCAATTGGCGTTAACCATCTTAGGAAGAGAGCCATCCAAGAGAGATCCCGACTTTGCTAATTCACCTGGTCGCTCTTTTTCCTCAATGTTGCCATGACATGGAATCCAAAGAAGGCAGATTCTGAACGGACGCCCCAAGGAGGTCTTAGCCTCTTTGCACCACATGATGATAAGGACATATTATAAAGGTCGACTGATAATCTTGGAAAAGACCAATGAATTTCAAGTTGAGACTCACCATCTCTTCATTGCCTTTAAAGCCGCATACGACAGCATTCATCGTCTTGAGCTCTACAAAGCGATGGCCAAATTCGGGATCCAGGTAAAACTGATCCAGCTGTGCTGCTATCCTCGGAAGACGAAATGTATGCTCTACAAAGCATTGATCCACTTTCGAAAGAAAAAGTTTGGTCCTGTATGCGAGGAAAGCGAATGTAGGAGAAGATATGACCGCGAACTCTTTGAGCTGTACCAAGATGTAGATGTAGGCCAAAATACGTCGACTACACTGGCTTGGCCACATCGAACGAATGGACAATAATACTCCAGCAAAGAGGATCTTCAAAACACAGCCCCCAGTTCAAGACGTTTTAAGGACCAAGCTATCACGGATGTCAGAACGCTTGGTCTGGACAACTAGAAACAGTGTGGCCGAGATCGAAGGGAATGGAAGGCTGTCAACCCCTCACGGGTCGGGAGCCCGTTAAGTAAGTAAGTAAGTAAGGTAAAAGTTACCCCAATGTACCTGTCACTGGAGGATAAGGAGAGTGATTGGTTGTTTAGGCGTGAAAGCGTGAAGGTCGGTATTTTCATTTTAGTGGTACAAAGCATCAGTTTTGTCTTGTTCGGGTTGATGCTAAGACCACATTCCACATGACCCCATTTGCTAATCTTGTGTGTAGTAAACTGTCTTTGTAATTGTCCGAGCTACTTCGTCAAGGGCCGACTCCGTCGACCGCCTCTTATGTAGTGTACGCGTGCTAAGATTTGAATAAAAGGGATTGATATAGGGTATTTCTTATATGCGTGTCTAGAAATCGTTCTCACGAATTTAAGAGGAAGGAGGATAAGTTATTGGCCCAGAATTCAAAAAAATTCCAGTATGCCACGCCCACTTTTATTATCTATTCCCGGCAGATTGCAGTGTTCCTTACTTACAATTTAAGCAATCCTTCATGCCTCTTGCAGTCGTAATCTCTGTTGCCATAACCAATTATTATCGAATAATTCAAATCACTTCCCAGCTATGCAGAATGATATTCATAAATCCAACTACTACACTCAGGCACTTGGAACACCCGTCCTTGACTGTACCCTCCATCTTAATCACCTTTGAACTCTCATCCCCTTGAAGTATAAACGAAACAAGCCCTGTTCTAACGAAATCACAGCCATTATTGTTATGTGTGCTTAAGACTGAAGGAATATGATACTCACGGAAGAAAATTGTGCGGAATATCATTCCCTTTTAACAAAATACAGATTCAGTTATGGTTCAGATGCGAAAGGTAATTTGAGGGGGTGAACGACAGAAGAAAATAAAAATCAGGTTGTATAGTATTGGGGTGGTGGGAGCACAGACTCTTCTGATGTTCATTCCTGCGTGAGCCTCCCCAACTACTAATGGAGTGTCAAGTGGCTCCAGACTGGCGGACGTGCACGAAGCAGAGGTAATAGATATGGGATTTGGACACGTAGATAGATGATATTGTTGTGTATAAAGATAAGTATGTACGTATTTCTTTTGTGGAAAAATCAAGATATATCGAGATTGATGAATGTGAGAGATGGTCAAGAATATTTGTAAATTAACTTAAAGGAATAGATTGCGATGCTGTTTTATATGCGGATTCTACATAGAATAGTGTTTTTCAAGCGAACCTTGTATTTGTCTTTTAGGAAAATGACCCACAATCATAATTGTGGTATTAGGGTTCGATCTAGAGGGGAACAAACGAGTTTATCTCATCTGGGACTCCATTCGATTGAAGTTCTTTGGGGATTGTTGATGGAGGCTACTTCGATATGTTCAATAGTTCAATGTCAGTGTTATCGCAATAAAAAGGATGGGGCTGGAGCCTTAGCTTTAATCACTGTCAAAATTGCAGGGCGACTAAATTAGCCCATTATATTAAGCGTATGGAAAATAATAGATCTTGGCGAATATACGCCTCTAGATGAAGAGAGGACAAAGCCAAACTCACGAGAGTACCTCACAATAGAGGCCAATTTTCATGGATGAAGTGCTCAATAAGACTGTCGACTGCTGGGATCCTTGACGTCCTTGGCTTCCCAACATAGGAACATTACGGATGTACATATGTATGTATGTATGTAGGTGTCTTTCAAATATGCTTTCCTCCTCTTCTTCATCTACATATGTAGCTTCTGCAAAAATCATTCGTAAAAAGATCTAACCTAGTGGGCGTGCTCGCTTATAAGACAGTGTCTGGTTATGATATCAATTTTAATACCTATGTACATATGCCTACTCTCCTGATGAGTTGATGAGATTTTTCCTCTATAGCATCAATTATAAGTTTTAATTTACGTATAGCGATTGGTATCTCTAAATTGTCCTTGTCCGGCGAAACGGCAAGAGTTGTTCATACTCTGGCAAGTTCATCGGTCTTACAGTTTTCTGGAATGTCTCTACGCCCCGGGACCCAATACTTATAAATGTTGAAGACAGAAGGAGACCCTAGGACTAAGAATATCAGTGAATCACCACCCATAATCTCGTCCTTGGTCTTTGAGCCGTCAGTATAGAAGTGAATCGCATCATCTTTTAAAGGTGTCACCTCCCAGAGTGATCTGAAGGGGATGGTGACAGTAAAATTCTTGCCAAAGTTAAGAAATGTGGTAACGCAGTCCGAAGTTTCTGAAAGGATTTTGAGTTTGTTCTGAATGGAGGCCAAAATCTTTTCTTAACCACTGTAAGGTATCTTTGAGACAAACGGCTGCATTAGCTACATATATCCGATTGATACAACGAATCTGGGACTCAAACAACGAGTCTCTCCAGACTGCTCTATCTTTAACCAGCTGCTTCTAGTTTCCCACACCAAGTTGGTTGATGTTCCGCACCACCACACCATCTTAGACAAGGTCGCCTCATGCGCCTTTTCTCTAAGGTGGATTCGATAATATTGATAATGAACTTTCCTGTTGTAAAACCCCACTGTTATGGACCAATCTGTTTATCTGTCTATCTGTTTACACATACTTATTCCTTCAGAGTAGGGGCAGTTTAGAGGACTGAGGTTTTTTTTTTAAATCGGGCAAACAATGCTGAGGTTCCATATATTGGACATATTGTCTTCCGACCATGTTTTACAAATGAGTTACTCCATGTGCTCTTCTCATTCTTCTGCTTCGTCCTTTATGTTCTGAGAAACAGGTCTGCATTTTATCTCTTTTGCCTGTGGAGCTCGCGAGGATTTTTGATCCTTCTATGCAGCACCGCGTTGTATGCCATCTGATTTTCTGCAGTTGGTTGCCGGGAATCGTCATTAAGCCAGGGGTTTCGTAAAAACCTTACAATTGCCAAAAAACGGTCTAAGTTGATGAAACATTGCCCCATGATACATTGCAACAATCCCGTCCTTTCATTGGTAGTATCACATGGACCTCCCGTTTGGTCTAAGTGTCTAAGAGGAGACAGTATCTTAACTCCACTCGATGGTCCTAATTTCTACGAAGTAGAGAATGGCTACATAATTGAACCAAGTTGCGCATAAATCCTCGAAACTTAAAGTTTCATCCAATCAACGAACCTTTAACGCACTGAAGAGTCTTCAGCTGAAAACATATTACACCCTTCACATCACCTGCCACCACCAGCCCCACCCACTTGAATCTCACCTATTATAACTGAAGATAAATATATGGTCATCAACAACGAAAGGCCAAAAAGTAATTTTCTCCGTCAAGCCATGCCGACGTCAAGCAATCACAATTGATTCTTCTTAAGATTGATGAAATGAAATTCCCCCAGCGAAATTAAACGAATTCCTTGCCGACCACTTTTGTGCTTCCTGCCACGCAAGGTAGAGCAGTATTACATCATGTGTAGCACATATGCCGCAGGATATTCTACACACAACTCGGAATGTTTTCCTCTGATGCCTAGGATCAATGAATTACCTTGCGGCCGTAAGAATCTTTATGAGCCTGCCGTCATTTACGTTTTTATGAAAATGAGATGAACCTGATGATGATATGAAAGCCATAAGGATATCGCACACACACACGCATGCCAACAATGGATGAGGTATGTACATATATTCTTGTACAAAGCAAAAGCAATTTGCCCCAAAGAACTTCGGCTTACTATTTGCAACTAAATTTAAAAATTAATTTGCTCCTGAGTGAATGTCCTGATCCTGAGGAGTGTGTGTGCGGCTGAGAGCACTGCTTCATAAATCCTGTTATTCAAAAGAAATGAAAACAAATTTGGATAAATAAACGTCAATCAATTGACATATTTGAGAAAGCTGCAACATATCCTTGCGGAGAATGAAAAAAACTTGATTGTACGTAATTTCGTCACGCCCCCCATATTCAATGTGAAAATACCTTTCGCAGGATACGAGTATACCGTGCATGTCACAAGGGGGGGTACCAGGATACACAAAAAAATCCTATAATATAACATTTTGCAATATACGGGCATATGGTAAACAAATGATTGATTACCGTTACTCAGTGAATGGCAAATGTAATCAAATGTGCTCATATGTTCTGAAGGTGCTTATAAAGAAAAGGACTACAGCGACAAGGACAACGACGACTACTACGACGACGACGAGACTACGAAGGCAATGATGATGATCATTATGATGACGAAAAAGATACAGCGTGAGAGAGAGGTCTCCTCCCACTGTCACTCACCGGGGATTTGAATTGGGGATTAAATTCTCTTGTCTATCGAAATCAGGCAATATGAGGGCACACAGGAGGAATTGGTATCTTCTTCAATTTAACAACCGACAGCGGAGTCTTAAAGGAGCTACTTGTGTTCCTGACGGTTTCTTTTTTCATAGCACGGTGTCCTTTAGTAAAAGGTTACTGTTGTACTGTGATTTTTATGACTTTTTAAGGCTTGTCAAACTTCCATTACGAACATCAGGCATCCGACAGAGTTTTATGATGAAAATGAGTGTTTTCCTGTTTCCATCAGCCCTTAAGGCGAGAAGTGATCGGCGAATGGCTATAAAAACAAAAAAAAAACCAATAAAACTCAAAGTTCAAATCAGGTATACAACAATTTCTGACTTTGGGCTATGTGGCGCGCGGATGGGCGACGTGGCGGTTAAAAACAAATGAAAACTCATGAGAATTGGTAAAGGACATAAAAATCACGGAGTGGGTGGAGGGGGCTCGTCTATTTTGGCTGAGAAGCTCACTACTGTATCATACCAATAGGGAGGCGTGCTGATGTCGTAAAAACAGAATCCCACCGCAGTTGGTCTGGTTGCAAAATGTTGGCACACGTTGAACGTAAAATTCGCATTTGCACATGTTTAATGGTGTATTAAAGCGTTGTAAAGGACATAGTTGGCTAAGAATTTTTCCAGGTCGCCAGGAGGGTTTCACTTCAAAGGAGATCAATGGTTTGTAGGTCTTACAATTTTTAGTGAAAAGAAGAAATATTTACCTACGAATTGTTAGAGGCAGAGCAGGACGAAGCTCTTCTCCTTAGGAGTTGAAAAGTTATCAATCAATTCTCAAAATTTTAAGCTTTTTTGGGGGTGGGCCGCCATTGCGTTCTGATCTGTAAGGACACCGATGAGAAGGGTCACTTGTAGGCTATAAAGTGATAGGAGTTCTCTGGTGCTTTTAATGTTGTATGGCCCAAAAGTAGCTTCCAAACATGGCACGAGAAAAGGATGGTACACCTAAGATTGGCTATATTGCGGAAGGTCGATGAGATTTTGGAACACAGGAGTCTAATGAGTGGTTGGATCGTGTGATCCGTTGGGATGTTGATTCATTCCGATACTATTCTAGCTAATTCTATCATTTTCTTGGAAACTCATATATCGTGAAATCCAGCATAGCGTGGACTAGGACTTTCCTAGAGGTAAGTGATGTCGGTGTAGTTGTCTACATGGCTGTTATTGTTCAGATTGGATAGGCTCGAATAGTCCCAGATGAATATTTCTCCTATATTGCGAGCTTTTGGGAGTTTTATGAACTGAGCGGTTTGTGGATGTGAGTTCCCCACGGTGGCCTAGCATGTTCTGTTGTTTCGTGAATCGAGCATGCTTCCTATCCAGTCTGTTACCATCTCATTAAGCACTGTCTCTACTGAGCGGCCCTTCATACAGACATGCTCGCCAGGTGAAACATCGGAGCGAATATGGATATCTAATATTCTTTCGAGGAGCTTGAATAGAAAGGACGTGAGACTGATCGGTTTGAAGTCCTTCGCTGTGGTGTGACTGGATTTTCCCGTCTTCTTTCCAGGGTTGGGGGATGTATAGGTCCAGCCAATGATGATCTGTGTGAGCTATGGAGATGAGTTCCTTCAAAGTATCTAAACAGGAGTCAGTTCAGGTGTCGTCTTATATTCGGAGAAATACCACAACTGTTTGGATCTTTTCCTGCCTGTGTAAGGGTGCTTTTGGCAAGAAGCCAAAAGTAAGCTTTTTTGCTATGATAAAATCTTTTCTGGCTTTTGTGGTTTGTTTGTCGTTTGTTTCCACTAAACAAAGAACGGCCCGTTTCGGCTGCACGGATATTTTTCCGAGTATATCAGGCTTTGCTCTCGTAGCTCTGTTTGATTTACTTCCCTCTGAATTAAATCAAGCTACTGTCTTAGATGGAGTGGTTGGAATGGATGGATGGATGGATGGAGATGGAAAATTTGGCTGCAGTGCATATTTGGAAAACTTTTCCCAGACTCTAAGCCAGGACTGGGATATAGTCTTCACGGCTATTCCAAAACTAGTCAACTATCCGGTGCTGGTGTATTCGTGGAGACCAAAATTCCGATATTCGATTAGGGAACTGCTTAGATCATGCTTCATACACTGTGTCGAGCCAAAGATGCTGATGATGATCACTTTGGTTAGACCTTGTACACTTATCAACTGACTTTGTGATACATCTTATGACGAAATATGATGACACCTACGAGTAGGTCTCCGACAGTCACGATTACTTGGAATTCTTGGTGTTTTGGTATTAGCACCCCAACATAGAATGATCACACAGAGTTAGTGTGAAACCTAACTCTCTAGCGAAATGGGTTCAAAGGGTAAATTTTCTATTTATTACATCTCACATCCGCTGATAAGGTCGATGTACCATTGAGTCACACCGCACAAGCTTCTCACGCTATTTCTCCAAAAATAGTCGCACACCGAATCAAAATAAAATCATCAGGATGAATTATCACAAGTAAAACGCCTCTCAGGAACGAATCATTCATAAAATTCAATTGTTCAGAATCCATTATGAATAATAAACAATTACAATAAATAAAAACTACAACAACAGGGGTTCAGCAGAAGGACAATTCACCACCTTGAAGGATAATATTTCATCCGACAATCGGTGATACTTGCAAACGCTGGTCTCTACAAACGCACCCTTGAGATTCGCATAGTTCTCTACCTCTCCTACCCCATGGGGAAAAACCTCACTCACTTGAAACTGCAACGATGTCCTGGCACGTGTCTACTCGCGAACTCTACCAGTAGATGACAATTTCAAATTTGTTCGAAATTTCAAGCGGAACCGAACGCAGCAGCATCCAGGATCTTGTGAAAAGATCTTTTCACTTGAATGCACTTCATTGTCTTGATAAGAGTATCTAAGCGTGTGTTGTTGATAGAACTTACCGTGATGGCTACACATTTGGTGTGCGGAATTGCTCAATTGTGCTGTACACAGGATATTCGTGCAGAACGTTGCGAAGGACGCGAATGACTGTGTTGAAAATTGTCAACTTCCGGACGGTAAAGTTGAAAAAAAAACACAGCAATTCAGGTCCTCAGGAAGTATGTAACAATTAAATAAATCTGTACACACTTCGTTCTGACTCACTGGATGAGAAGATAATGATTTATAGAAGGGGGACGTCAGAAATCGAGGATTGATGGAGTGGTTCGAAACCTACAGGGCTTTCCAACGAAAATCTGTTTGAAAATCTGTTCCAACTGACCAGGACCAATGGATGTCTTACAGCAACTATACCCAATATTGTGCATCGAACATAATTACCTTCAGTTAGTCGATGCACATCCTATGCTCAAATATTTAAGGGCTAACGTGGATGGAAAATCTATTCCACCGATATCCTTTCAATTCACGTTTAGCTAATCCTACATCAAGCTCCAAGGACAACCAAAATACGCAAGAATTGCAAATAATTTTCCGATTAAAATTGATTTAAAGTGAAAAGGATTCACTGAAGCAAAAGAAAACGAAAATGTTGATTAATCACTCGAGGTATTGTGGGCTTACCTTGTGCCCTACTGACTTCCGTCCGAAATGCTGGATTAGCCTATATCCGGTATGATTTAGGGCCATTTCTTGGAAGCACAAAGTAGAAAATTGTCAAATTACGTAATCTTCACTTGAGCAATTTATCAACTGGACATATGTAATTTTTCTTCGTTTCCTTGAGTACACACAAACGTACGTACACATACAATAAGAGAGAGGCGCTCATGCAGAGGATAAATGGTCTAGGCAAGCCAATGTGGATGTTTCTCATAATGTGTATATTTCTATTGGCCTGCATCTGCAGAACGTATTCCTGTCACACCTTAATTGAAAACTACCCGAACTTCCATCACACAGGACTTTCTTTTTACCCTCTGTTGCGGAGAAATTGTCCTGTGGGCTGACATATTGACTGTATCCGGAATTGTAATTGACTTTCTTCTTGTGCGCAGATATGTAATCAATCAGTCAAGTTGGGGACTTATATGTATGTACGTACTATGTACAGAAAAAAGGGTCTGTTTGTCTTTGGAAGGTAAACTGTTTTATGTCCAACATTAGGCCTGGAATATGTCAAGTGGCAGAGTAATTATTCTTCTGGACATTAGAGTGCATCAATAGTGGGCTTTAGTAACTACTTTTGATGATATTCATAGAAGATAAAATATAAGGATATAATTGAAGGAAGATTGTGACTGATTTAGGTATGTATGTCAGTAATGTATATATTACATTCTTGTCATTTGGTCGTGGTCTCTGAAAAAGTCGTCTTGTTATGACTAAGCAGAACCACTTCTTATCTTAGCTGGCGCTACAGTCTGAGGTACACCTCTGTTTTAAGCCTCTCCCCTCAGCTATATCTTTCCCCACTTGCCTCTAGTTTTGCTCATTAAGTTGGTTAAGGTCCCTTTCTCTTAGGTACTCCGCTAAGGCGAAGTCTTTTTTTACAGCACCGTTTCTCTAGAAAGATTTTTAGGTCTGGAAAGTTTTAGTCCCACCGCTCTTCATGACCCAGCCAACTTCGTTTGAACTCAGCCAACTAGGTCAAAGTTATCACTTAATCCGTACTTGTTTTCCATTCTTCGTTGGGACCAAAAATCAGAAATATTTTTCAATCATAGTAAACTAGAGCGGTCCAGTACCGAGTAAATAACCTTCACAATTTTTTAACAATACCAGAGGCCGACTGAGGCAGTTAGCTCTATTGCTCCTAAGCACTCTATTACCTGTATGGTCCACCTAGAAAAGGGTTCGGTTGAATCAGTCTCCTATAATACTGTTACGCACTTCACTACCTACATAGATGGTACACCTAGACCATTAGGAACCGATTGAATCAGTCACCCTACTCAGTCACTTCAGGCACAACGGATCTCACTGTCCTTGAGATAGGTATAGGTTTCCTGGGTACACGGCGATTCTTCCATTGTACTAAATGTGTGGTATCACAATGAACGTTCTATTGACCAAAGTGTATATTCACTCTCGCCGGGATAGTCACCTTACCTGACTTACCAAGACCGGGCTCATCCATTCTTGATATAGTCCATGCCTCTGAGCCGTAGGTCTGGGTCTAGTATGGGGTTACTTTAGTTGTTTTTATACACATTTAACAGGGATTACCTAGAGGCAAGCTAGGTTTCATCTCAGAGCTGGTCTTTCATAGGCGGCTTTAAAATCGATTAAAAGGTGGTGAATACCGGTTCTTGGATCATTTCCAAAATGTGTAGTAGAGCAAGAATTTAATCGAACTTTTGGTGAACTTTTCTGCCTTAAAATCGCATTGATATAGGCCAATCACATTGGTGACAAAAGGTTTTAAGCTGTCACACAATATAGCAAATAAAATTTTGATGGCTTCGCAGAGGAGACTCATTCTCCTAGATTGGGGCAGTTTAGAGGGTTTCCCCTTTTTACTCATCAGAAGCCCTACTTTTAATGGAACTTATGACTGTGCGAGGCTACTGACTTGGAGCTAGTTAAGCTTATGATGTTTCTTGCGATGTTGCTCCAACATGATTCCTAATTAATCAGTGAAAAACGGTGTTACTACCTCGGCTCCAAATGAACTGAAATATGAGCACTCGCATGTGACACTTTTTCTGAGTTCAGCAAGCTCTGCTCAAGATGCCTACAAACTCGAGTATTATGTAAAATTAAAGTCGACTTATACGCAATGGAATTATTTCAAATAGTGTTTGAGTCAGAATTGAATGTTTTTTGAATACTAAAGACGATTCCAAAACTACGAGTTGTGTGCTGCTTCAAGGAGATCATTACTGTCTCTGTCAAGCAGAGGATTCTAACTCGTGATTGCTAGTACTTTTTGGACCCACAGCACTCACGGGGTGATATGGCAAGGATCAGAGGACAATTACTTATTACTTAACAAAGTTTTAGGTCCTCCTGGATCCTAAACTAAAATAATGAAGATATTTCAGAGTACTTTTGGTGATCTGTCAGCTTACTGCGTATAAGTCTAACATTTCAATATTCTAGTACTAAACGACACCACAGTCTGAAATGTTTGTTAATTCATTGTCGATACTTTGTGGTAATATAGGCAGGATTGGGCAGGGTTGATGTTGTACACTCTTCCTCACTGAATCACTTTATCACATTAACTAGTAGTTTCAGGATTAAACATACAGTACCGAGCAAAAAAAATGCAAACACTTAAAAAAACTACAAAATTAACATATTTATTCACTTTTTTTTTAAATTATATTTTATACAACAAGTAGAATAGCTTAATATTTTGTTGCGTACCCTTTATTTGCAATAACGGCGAGCAATCTATTAAGCATTGAGTCAACTTGCGAGACCAATAAGTCCGGAGATATTTGGTCCCATTCTGACCGTATTCTTGCCATCAGCTCAGTGCAATTCGATGGCTTTCGCTTCCTTATCTCCCGATCTACAAGATCCCATAAATTTTCAATGGGATTGAGGTCGGGATATTGCGCTGGCCACTCCAAAACACGAACATTCTCCTCTTCCAGGAAGCTTCTGACCAACCTGCTGGTGTGTTTTGGGTCATTGTCGTGTTGGAATAAGCTGTCTTCAGGCAAATATGGAAGCATATGATGACCGCTTACCTGACACAATTGACCCACTCCTTGACAAGGGAATGAACCTTCAAAAAGGCCTTATTCGAAATTTGATTTGATAAACAATTTAGATTGCTTATCCCACACCATTACTGATCCTCCCCCTTGTTTTACTGTCGGAACTTGATATCTGGGGCTGTACCTTTGTCCAGGAGTCCTTCGCACCTAGCAAATGCCATCTGGCGAGAACTAATTAAACTTGCTCTCATCGTTTCATAACACTTTTGCCTATTGCTTGCTCGTCGAATTCATGCGGCGCTTCACAAAGTCAAGCCGTTTCTTCCTATTGATGGAACTTATAAACGGTTTTGTAGCTGGTCGTCTTGCATACAGTTCTGACTCCCTCAATCGTCGCCTAACTGTACATACTCCTACGTTGACCTTCAAATGTTCATTCACGTAGTCAGTAACTTGCACGGTAGTCTTTAGGGGATGGATTTTCACTTGTTTCGTGATCTCACGATCCTGTCGGGGAGTTGTTTTGCGAGGACGCCCACTACCAATTTTGCGATTGATGTCCGCGAAATTGTTGATGTTGCAACATCAAACTCCTGAGCGATATTTTTCATAAATCGTCCGTTGTTAACAGTCGTTATAATTGCTTTTTTGCATCCAGTCGATAGTTGTTTCTAATTATTGCACATTACAATCGATTTGAACAAAAAAAAAAGGTTTTCTGTTTACCTTCGTAGCCATATATGCCGTTTGCATTTTTTTGCTCGCTACTGTATAAGCCTCCTCTACACCCAATTTGGAAGAAAACTAGCTGCATTCAGTTTAACTGAACAAGTTGCTTGAGGTCATTTTCCAATTTTGTGAGTCACATGAAGCAAGATATTTCTCCGTCAAGCTGTTTGGAAGACATGTAGATCACATAGTTCTACCTTTTATCTTGTTCTTTACTAAACGAGTATGAAGATGGAATCCAATTTCAATGACCAAATCAACTAAATCAACTATGCCAATTGCATAGGTATTGTCAAGGTGACATTCCGTCTAATAGGTTAGTGGTAACTTTTTGTTGACAGCATAGCTCAGTTTTAAGCTAGCTTAAAGCTAAGCATACTAGAATGTGATTCAAAGTTACTCCTTTTTCTAGAGACCCACTAATTATCCAAGCTCCCCATAGTACAAGACTCCACAAGACATTCTTACAAGTAAAATAAAGTCTAAGCTTTAGTTTGGTCTATTTTCAAATCCAAAAATTAAGGTATTGTTTCCAGCAGACAAAAGTAAAGAATACCACCATTACCTAAGGCAAACTGACGCGAAATTATCTTTCATCTTTCACAATCTAACAATCCTTCACTTCCTATGTTGACACGACCATTCAAGGAACAATTTCTCTTCATTACTTCACCTCAACTTGCGCACCCTGAGGGTAGTAAATTCATTTCGTACGAGCCATGTAACTGCTACCCATTGTTCGGCGAAAGTAATCGGAAGTTTTCATTACGACTTCCCATTTAAGACAATGGGGTAGGTAATTATTTTTACACGTTCGCTCTTCGATTGAACAGATAACTGTGACGGCGATGAAAATGAAAAAAAGAATTTAAGGATATCATGTAAGCTGAAACTGATTTCTATCGGTTGCTGGTAAAAGGTTAAAGGTTTCACTAACAAAATAATCCCCTCCCATCTTGTAGATACATAATTAGAAATGAAAGACTCTGCACATGCCTTACGATTGTCTCAGGTGTTCGAAACAACAAGGAATTCCCAGCACGGCACTTACCAGAGACTTTATTCGAAAATAAATAAATGGCAATACCTTGAAATGCCACTTGAGCAAAGATTTATGCCCTTGGGTACGTGTGGGTGCCAGCCGTGTATCTGCCACCCCAGTCAATAGACCCATCACCATCAATACCAATTGTCTATTTGGCAATTCTTCTCTCATCTATGTATCTATCTATGGATGAGAGATTGCTTTTCCTTATACGCAACCTCAAACAATTTCAGTTTCATTCAGTCTACCGAAATCGGGTGGAAGATTGATTGCCTTGTAATAGGCTTGTACGTTCTGAATTATATATCACAATCATTGCTAAGGACAGACAGAAGGAGTGGAAGAGGTCAACGCAAAAATGTTCACCTAATAGGTAAGCTTAATGGGACTTAGATGGGGCTATTTTCGAGTGATTTGTTGTCAATTGTACGCTAGGGACTTACCCCCTTATGGAAGTTATGTGCTTGTGTACCGATTTTTTTTTTAGACTTTGTCATGGCTTTTGTGGTTCGGATACAATCGATGTAATACAAGAAAACTTTTAACTGGAATTCGTTTTATTTTAAAGTTTTGAGAGAGCTGGATTGTCTGGAAGTTGACCATGTCATTAATCTCTAATCCTTCATAGGTAGGCTTTCAACTTAAGATATGTCGCGATTGACCACCCGGTGACTACTTTTTTGTAGGAAGAACACACCGAATGGTTAAGTCATATGCGTATATCGTTAATCGTCGCATCCTCCGACATATGCATGACTGTTAAGAAGAGATTAGCTTGATTCGTGTTTATGTTTATGGGTTTATGTCATCCTGATTTGTTCTTTGGGATACGAAGGTTTCACACCTAATCTGGTGGATTTGTTGAATTTAGGCCTGCGCCTTTCTTGTCAGGCAACAATAGTGTTTCACATCTAGCTACCTAACACCGAATAAAGAAGAACCTCAGGTGTTTGTTTCTGAGAGAAGTTCCTGTCGAAGAAAAAACCAAATATGATACCATTATGCTTTTTTAGGTGGGCCTGAAATTTGGGGTGAACCAGGGCCTCCACTAACAAAGCTTTTCCAGTTACCCCGGTTCTTAGCTAACTGCCTCCCTTCTACTTGTGCGCGTCACCTAAAGCGAAGTCTTTCTCTAAAAGAGTTATTCTAAACCAACTTTTGCAGCTTCTGTTTCAATACTTATAGACAGTTCGCCGTGTTTTGCCAATAGTGTCAATATTGCGAAAGATTGTACCTCCTGTGTAGACTTGTGAGTTCCGAACAATCCTATCAAGTACGATGTTGAAAAGGTGGATGACAGCGCGTTCTCGGTGAGTTCGTTACCGAGTTTGATGAAGCAGCGAGCTTTCTCCATCGTCATCCTGGATAAGCGAACAAGTTTGTCGGGGATGTCAAGGCTAGACATGACCTTGTGTAGCTCATCTCTATAGATGGTGTCATATGCTCCTCGAAATCGATGAAATGTTAATGGGTAACGATTTGGAAATCTTGGGTTTTTTTCAGGATCTGTGAGAAAATTTGATCGATTGTGAACTTTCCTGGCCTCAAGCTGCACTGACATGATTTTTTCTAAAACAGTACCACCTTTTCCAAAATTCTTCCATATGCTGTACTTCATTCCCTCAGAAATTTGCAGGTTTTCGAAAAATATACTTATTTACTTTACCGCGTTTTGCATATTTCAACAAAAGGAGTGGTATTTCCATTTAAAAGGTAAACATCCGAAGAACCAGGAGGACCCTCTTTCAATAAGCCTCGCTAAGAAAAGCGCTTCCAAATTCCGTGTCTCTTTCAATCATTGTCTTGGTGCTTTATACACTTAATTGACTTCGAAAATGAATTGAAAAACTTTTCCAGTCGAGAATTTGGAATTCCTTTCATTTCGCGGAGGGTAACGTTGTCGTGCAATGTACTTCGTTGCAAGGATTTGCGGTTATTGGAAGGATTGTAATTAACTTAAAGAAGATTTTTCTACGATAAAACAAACAGAAACTTTTTGAAGCGGGTAGGGTTTACCGCGGTTATCCGCTGCTGAAAGGTTAATTAATTCAAATACCTAAAGACGAAGTGTAAATAGGAAATAAATTACTTAGCTGGAAAAGAAGTTAATAATTAAATCTCTGATCCATGAAAAGATTGAATTAATTCCTTAAGAGTGTAATTGGTTTGTATTTTAAGTATGAGCAGGCAGCTTGAAAGAAAGTATCGCCTGAATGAAATTGAATTTCTATTCCTTATCACTGACTAAAGTGACATCCCCCGCATGGATGCCGATCCCATAAATTCACTCTAAACCTATAATTTAAATTGAAACTTCCAAAAAGTAAACTATTACACTCGCCCACACTTCAAAGGGGGTATCGTCTCTCATATATATACATAGAAAACAAGGACTTCTAATCTCATTTCGAATAACATTTCCCTAACCATCCCGGTCGAACCGCAAGAGAGATTTTGCGGAAATTACTTTCAAAAACACGTATGAGTAGCAAAGATAAATTTCCTGCCACAAAAGTATTTCATATTCATATTCAGAGTGTGTGGATTCATGTGTGCAAGGACAAGAAAAGGTTCTCTATCTTCCTGGGTTTTTGGATGAGAAAAGTTCTGCGCTTCTCGAAGATACTATTTTCCCTTGTAATCCATACCATACAACTATAATAAACACTATTCATTTCATAGATACTTTCGTACTTCCTACGTACGAGTATGGGAAGTGCTAGTCGTAGATTCTTCATAACTGCGTAACTAATCGCTCGTGTGTGAAAATATTATTTCGGATTAGTGGGGTGTAGTCTCCAATATGGGGTTTTGTATTTATTTTTGAAAAGTAATAGTGTTTTCGAAGAGTGTGTGATTTTAAAGAAACAACTAAGCCTCACTTTCGCCTTGATGCTGTCTTGTATGAGTAGATACACGCCCTGAAGATTTATTCCCAAAGTTTACTTTTCATTTACGAGTGCATAATCGTGAAAAGTTAAACAGATAGTGGAGCGTATCTTTATATTTTCATTTCATGGAACGGAAATAAGTTGTTCTATAAGTAGGCACTAGTTAGGTTAGGGTGATGAAGTTACATGCTACGCACTTGTATGTATGACAATTGGTTTTCTACCTACTGGTGGCAATGGTATAGTGTATTTGCTTGGGACCTGTACTGAGGGTTAGGACCAAACCATGTGAGAGAAACGTATAAAAACGAACCACATCAGTATAGATCCAGTGATCCGAGTGTTGGCTGCACATGTGGCTACCCCGTTCTACGTAACTACCTAAGGCCATGTGGGCTAGTAGAAACCAGAACAAAGTTCCAGGCTGCACTCCATTCCATTAAGACTTGCGCTCGGTTAAATCTTAGTAAGGGTATCAAGAGCGGTAGGTCTTTAAGGAATTGTAGGCAAATGCATTTGCAGATAAACTACCAAGGTGTGGTTCAGGATTTGCGTTCATGGAATCTAAACCCTCAACTGGGCTACCACCACACCGCTGATTAATGATTGGGAACACAAACTTCGTTGGGCCCACTAGGAAAATGTCCAAATGAGGCAAGCCTTATTCCTACAAGGAAATTGTTAGCTTAGGTAAGGATAGTATTAGGAAGCTGGTGAGGCTTTACTGTGGCCTGAAGTACCACCTCAACAAACTTAATCTGTGCTCAGACATAAAATGTAGGTTCAGGTAGGAAGATGGCGAATCATCTAAGCAAATTCTCTGTAAATGCCTGGCCAAAAACTGATACTAGTGTCATTCCTCTCTCATGTCTCCCGTGCCATGTGTCATCATCGTTTCGGATCTACGTGGCCACAATCGTGTGTCGTCTAAATGACTCAGGACTATACGTCTTTCACAACTATTCCTTTTGTGTGTGTTATATTCTTTAGATGACATCTTCATGACAGTTATACTCTTGTATAAGGTAAGGTCTACGCACTAGAGTGTAGTATCTCTGAATTAAAATCTAAAACTCTGAGGGTGTTGGTATCCGACATATCTAAGCTATATCAGACCACTGAAGTATGTAGCTAGGTTGCTGCCGGTATAAAGCTTGTGTAGTTCGTTCGTAATTTCTGATCTTTCAAAGCTTGTCAGAGATAGTAAGACCGAATATCTTATGATTAATTTTTCGCTAGAAACGACAGTAGATACACCTTAGCTGTTGGGAATAGGTCAATTGCCGCACAGTCCAGAGAAACTCTGCACGCATAGTCGGGATAACTTCAGCATGCATGTACCAGCCGAGGCATCTCACGTTAATCTGATTGGCAGTAGCATGCGTCTCAGGTTCCTAATATAAAGCCAATGTAGCGGGGGTGTTGCTTTTATGGAATCAGTGGTAACATATGCAGCCGACGCATTTGCAGCGCCTCGAATGAGATGAACGAGGGGCTCTTAAGAGACTTGCCCCCTAGAAAGTCACAAAGCAACAACAATCATTGCTATCAAGTGGATATTTTAATAGTTTTTAGCAACTGACCTTTGCTATCCATTCTGAAATACATGTCAACCAATTCTAGAACTTTAATGATAGACTTAGTAGGTGTCTCCAAACTTAATACCAAACTTTATTTCTATTCAAAAAAAAATTAAAGGAAACACTCTCAACGAATTCAATTTAATGGCCACAATGCAAATCCAGTATAATCCAGCCAAATACCGTCATTGGCCAACACATGTAGGTATATGCATAAGCTTCCGCTAAGTGTTAAACATAAAAAAAATATAAATTACGAGATTTTTTAGCCAAATTGAAATATTTACGATAATACACTCTGCACATAGATTAGCTGCTAACACCTTTTATCTATAAATCATAAATTTACAAATTCCGAAAATCGTGCTGTTGACAGGTTTAATATCACGCGGCCATAAAAGTTATCCGCCACTCCTATGGCACCATGGGGTAGGGGGTGTGACGACACGAGCAACGTCGGCAACGGGCATCCGCATGTGAGGTGATAACTAATGCGTAATTGCTTTGACCAAGAAAACAGGTGCATGCGATAAATTTTAGCCAAAATTGCCGGAATAGTTCATTAATTGTGCGTTGCGGTGGACCAGCGCATATAATTTCTAAACTCGTGAGGTGGACATGGTGTCGTAAATTACAATACGTGTGGGTGTTCCGATGCCATACCATACTAGAATAGTGGGGCTAAGTGCAAATAATTAAGGACACTTTATAAAGTGGTGTGGTCGTGGTGATAGCTGGTGCTACTGATATTTGGAAGGATTTTGTTGATAGGTTTACAATGTACCATCTTTTCAGGGTCAACGGGTGTAAATAGATGGAAGATGGCTAAGAAAACATAGGTAACAGCGAAATTCAAGGCACAATTTCGAACAGGGTATGGTTTTGCATTTATTTTCTGTAAAGCAATCAGCTGCAGCTGTAGGCAGTATTCCTTATACCAGAGTGACCTTCAACTATGTCATGCGTTATTGAACGAAGATTGGAAAAATTAAAACAGCTGTATTTTATTATCCTTCAATTAAGGGGAACACAATAGTCTTAACTTCCAGATGGCGTCAAGTACCTGGACTCGATACTAGATCAGAAATTTACGTCGAGGAATAATCTGGCAAAAAAGATGCTTTCCCGATAATACTTTTATGTAACCTTGGAACCAATTCTGACTGCTTTCTTATTATACAAGGTGTCTCAAAAGAATCTTTAATTTCGCTCACTGTGTGAAACGAATCCGTGGGGCGCAGGGTGTATGTTAATCAGTTGCCTAGATCTAGGGAAATTGGTCGATATGGAGCGTCTTTCGGGAGTGGGCCACGTTGTGTGTGCGAGAGATTTACAAAAACTGTATTTCGGCGACTGTAGCTCGTCGCAACATTCGAAGTTTTCGGCACTTAAATGATCCATCAAGCATATCTCTATTTCGAAAATGTGTCAAAAAGTTTGAAGAGACCGGTATAACGCTATACATCAATTTCAGCCCACTTATTGGGGGCGTTTTAATCAAAAATTGATTTTGATGAAATTTTGCATAAAACATCAACAAAACTTCGAAGATATCTTTGTAATTTGATAAAAAAAATGACGTGGGGTCTCGCCCACTTCATTAAAGCCGCATAGGAAAGAGAGTAGGGTATCATACGTCTTAATCTTCTGTTGGGCAAACTTAAGTTTGAGCACTTTTATAATCTTTTCGTGAGATTGGCAACTATTTCGTACACTGGTCGAACTGAGTTTCCAGTCGCGTGTTTTATGTTGTTACTTCCCAGGAAAAATGGGCGACGACACTGTGAGAAAATATTGATTCTTCATTCCTAGCATATTCCTTGTTTGCATCCTTGTGCGTCCTTCATTCCAGCTCTGCAGACTCATTGCGTTCTCCTTGCTTTTGTTTAAATGTCTCTTCCATCGCTCCAATTTAATTTTTGATTTTTAAATGTTATAGTTATGAAGATTTTAACAATATTTATTTTTGGATCTCATTTTGTCCAATCTACTTGAACACCCCATTCTCTGGTGTGGTCAATCTGGTCAACTTCAGCAATTGTCGTCCCAATCACCAATTTTTCTTATAACCTGTTCTAAGCTCTTCACTGTCACTGCTACTCACCATATTACGATCCAAAAGGGATGGAAGGGGTCATAAACTGGCTCAGAAAGGTTCGGCATTTCAACTGAAGCAAGTCGACCATTACTTTCTACAGAAAGAACCGACAGACTGACACAAAAAAAAAGGAATTTGCTTTCTACCCTGATTGGAGTAATCATAGGGGACAACATCATGCGGTACCACATACTTAAAGAAACTACGATTGACAAAGGACGATCTTCATAAAGAATGTGGTCATGGGGTCCTGTACCATTACTCAAACCTCTGGTAACTAAGAGAGATATATTTCGTCCAGGACATCAAACAACTGTCAGACAAACTGGTAAACTACATATCAAATCGGCAGGATTTGTAAGGTAATTCTCCACGATCTAAGGGATACACATTTTCTCCCAAAAATAGCTAACCCACATACCCTTTTTAGTGGCCCAAAACGAAACACATTTAAAGCTGAAATGCTCGATTTTGGCTTATAAGACACTCCAACTTACGGCCAAAGATATAATCATCCAATGCAATACGACAAAATGACGCAGATAGAATATTCGGAAATGACTGCCACCTACAAGCGATAATTCATATTCACTTAATGACGACCAGTCCAACCAGGTCTAATGGAACAACTGTGCCAATACATTCACCATCCTTCTGACGAAAAAATTATGAATAGCCTAACGTTCCAAGCGGAATTTCCTTCTCAAATGAATAACCCTCATAAGATTAGCAATTTATGCAAATTACATTACATACCTGTTCAAATTAAGTCAACACATTCAGTCTGCAGTATTTCCTGCAAAGACATCCACACACCGAAAGCGAGACGCCTAGGCTGGCTTTCGGCCAGAAAAGTCATTTGCTAAATATTATAATTTTCCTTAAACTTTCCTAACCCAATAATTTATTTTAGTTAAGTACGGGACATGGTTGCATCGGGTTTTCTTGTCGAGCGGCGGTCCTAGACGCAGCCACTAGGTAATCTCCTCGAAGAATTAATGAAACATGCAATTTGACTGGAGATCTCGTGTAGACCACCTTGATTGTCATCGTTGGGGTAAATTTGTCACAACATTAGCTAAACTGCATGGATAATGAAGTCCAAGAGAAATGGATGCAAATGCAATGCCACCCAAAATGCACAAAAGAGATTTATTGAAGCTGATTGTTGCGTGTAGACTGATGGTGCAGGGTCTAAATGCGATAAATTTTAATCTTAAATTTGTATTAGACTAATCTCTTGCGCAGACTGAATAAATTTCGAAAAAAAAGACAAGATATCATGTCGGCCAGAGGAACGGATTGCAGAGTGCAAAAAGGTGGTACTGTATCCCACTTTTCGATTTGTGTATGTTTTTTTGAAAGCGAAACAATTTGTTGAACTAATTGCACCTCTTTCCGAAACAATGCGCTACATTGTATGATGAGGCTTAATTAACTTTCTTAATCGCCTGTATAGGGGACTCGCTACTTTGCGAAGCCATTAAGACAAATGTTTTCTTTTCTTAGAATCTGAAGTAATTTGGCAGCTCTCCTTAATTAAGAACTCCTACGTTAATAAATACATTTTAACAATTAGGTGATAGCCCTCGAGACAAATGAGTACATATCGTGCAATGAATGCACTTCGGAGGAGCTATGGCTGTTGGCTTTGATGGTTCGCAGACTATTGTTAGTGCTCGCGTGGAATGTCATGCATGGACACCAGGCAGACTTATTTTTGTCAGACTCTTGTGATATTAATGGACATCATTTCGTTCGGAAAGAGGAGCCATCTTGTCAGTGGTGAGGGTTTGAAAAATCTACACCAATGTCTCCCACCTGATGGCCGACTATAAAGTCAAACAGTATGTTGCCTGTCAAGTTTGCAGTGGTCCATGAGAATGCCAAGTTATTTGCAGTAACTTTAGATTTCTTTACAGGCATGTCAAACGCCAGATTAGTGCGTGTTCATCCTTTCGAGTCATGCCACTCAGGATCACAAATATCACACAAATCATGAACAACACAATCATTCATGGTTGTTCTGACTGAAAGCGAAGAAAGATTGGAATAGTCTGGCGTTTAGACACATTTAGACCAAAGATAACTCTGATCTATTACAAATTGGAATAATTCGAAAATTGAGCCAATATTAGCAGTCGTGGTTGTTAGGCAAAGTGGAGAAATATTGTTTGCAATAGATGAAGACAGAAAGAAACGAGATTGGGAATCATGTTAAAAGTGTCATGTAGTCCCTGGATATCCATGAAAAAGAAACGGATAGTTAGAACTTCCTTTGAAGTGGAAAAAAGTGAATAGTGACATGTAAAACAGCAGAATATGACCCTAATGAGGTTTCAGGAAAAAAAATATTGGAATCATCGGAGTAAAAGTAAACTGAACTTAAATCCAAAAGAGTGTTCATGTAATAAAAAGTCTTTCTCTTAACATTGTCATCGAGTTTGTTGAAACTTTCGTTCATGGTAATCGCATTGGGACTGGGATCTAGACTGAATCTGCGAGAAGTCTGACTAAAAACGGAAGTCAAAGGGGTATCTTGACATTTAAATCTTTTGAGCAATTTCTTAAGAACTCACTGTAAATATATACATATTTTGCATTTTTGAACTATTTTTCATGACTCGCAAGGCAGCTTTTAAGACAGATGAGCATCTCTGAGCAAATCACTACAGTCGTTATATTCTTGACTTACGTAAGTATATCCAATTTTGAATTTTAATTGCAGTTCCTTTCTGGTTCAGACTTTGGCCGGTTTCGACAGAATGGAAAAATATACAACGAGCTCTATGTGATGCTTTCAGCGTGGAATTTTTCACAATAGGTGGAAGACATAACACCTAGTACCCATCTGAATAGGAAAACAAGACCCGGGTTTCCCATCGGCCTACAAACCATTGTGTATGGAGACTGAAAAGTCGTGGAAAATATGCTCAAGCCGCGGCTCACATCAGTGGTACAAAGCACAGGCGACTTATCTGAGAACGCATTAGGAGCTCAACGAGGCCATTATCGTTCAAGAAATGTCGTCGAGTTTACAATCCTAGATGTGCGGAATGCCTCCAATTCAGCTAGGTGAACCACAGAGGGAACGCGAAGGAAGAAAATCACGGCTGGTGCAGCGCAGATCTCAATATTAGGACCACATCTGTGGAACATTTCGTACGATGGGATTCTCCACATGGATATGCCCGAAGATACCTTCCTAGGGTATGAAGATGATTACTGGTGGTGAACACTGAAAGAACACAGTAGGACCAAGGATTATGGTCAGCGGAGAGGAGTAAAATACTTGGAAATTTCTCTTGATCTTAAATTAGCCTTCTGGAAATAGATCAAATCCGCATCAAGAAGAGCTGTAGTGTCACCGCATCACTCAGCAGGCTCATGGCGAACATACATATGTAGGTGATACAATGGTGAGCAAATGGATCTCCAACACACATTCCTTTCTCCTGTGAGGTCGTGAGATTTGGGCACAAGCGCTTAGATAGCAAAAGTACAGGCAGAAAATGGCCGCAATACAAAGACGAGGAGCCCTCCGCATAGGAAGCCCCTACCGAGCATTTCCAGATTGGAAACCGAAACAGCAAAGGCTAAGGAACTCACAAAGGTCCAGTGGCAAAGTCGGTGGTCTTCACAAAAAAGAGGAAGACGGACTGCAAGAATGATCAAAAACGTTGTGCAGTGGATGGACAGGACCACCATTAGTCACCTCCTATCCACATGCCCTGCAAGATCAGGATGGCTACACAAGGTGAATACCTAGTAGCTTTCCCGGGTCCCGGGTTGGTTTCGCCTGAAGATGGAGAATGTTTACTCGGTTAGGGTCCAACCGGGAGGTTATATGGCCGTGGTCTCTTGACAGTGGGTTATGCATTCACTATTCAATAAAAATAATCGAAATGTGAAAAGCAGTCTACAAAGCCAAAGACGGCTCACCCACATTGAATGTGATCCAGAAAAGAGAGCTCAGTCAAGACGTGCCCGAGATCGAAAATAGTGAAAGGAGTGCCGTGTCTCAGGCAGATATTTTCCACAAATACTTTTTGATCCCTGGAATCGCATGCAGCAATTCTCTCCGTTCTCTCCATTATAGAAACATTTTTCGGAAATATTCTTCTCAACGGTTTTGCTCAAAGATATCAATGACTCATACCAGTCTGCTTTGAGAAGTCCTTACGTTTGAAAAAAAAGATGTATCATCATAAAACTCTTTGTTAATTGCAACTTTGCAAGGACAACAAGGGCAGAATCGTAACATGCCAACAGTTTTCCACGTCAATTTTCACAATTGAGAGACACCCATTTCGGCGCACAAATGAACATGAACCGAGTATACCCTGCACACAAGGAACTAGCCATCTATCCAATTATTCGCTTTTTGGGCCCAAAGAAACAAAAACACAACAATTACTCCCCTAGCTAGAGAGTGGAGATGCTCAGCATTTCTCTAAGCAACGAGAGCTTCGAGTGGCGTTAAATTCATTTTTAGAAAGTCCAGAGGTAGAGATCTAAACGAAAAGCGACCAGCGAGGAGCAGGAGCAGCAGAATCCTTTGGGTGTAACAGATGCCTTTTTAAAGTGTGACAGATGACACTGAAGTCGAGCAAAAGAAAGCATGTCCAGTCGATGCAACTGTGGTTACGATGGCATTCCACCGATAGGGTTGACTATGATTCCGACGGTATGAGATGCTATTCTTCGAGGAGCAATTAACTGGCCATGGAAAACTAATTTATTGGGAGGTCCACTTTAAAAGATCCATTAACAGCATCGACCGGGGGGTCAGGCTGACAGACAGCAGTAGAAGGATTTGTAAGTCAAATTGACTACAGGATGAAATGTTGTAGGAGAGACCATTCCGGGGGAGCTGTGATGTGTGTGCGAGACGAGTAAGCAATTTTTATTGGAATATCTCTCACATGAAAGGTGAACTGAATGTCAATTTTTGCAGAAACAGATTGGTCTGCTACACTTTGAATGTACGATTGTCGCATGGAGAATGACGTCCTTGCTTGAAGTTGATTGCCACATTTGAATTTAGTTTCGAACATAAATATTATAATTGGATTGGACTAGATCCTCTTCTTTAAATAAACACTGAAATGTAATTACGATTTCAAAAATAAATGAACGTCCTTTCGCAAATAATTCGAGTGAAGGTGTTTAAAGTCTAATAAATCCCCGACCACTTGGGACGGTCTTACGACGACACGGTTAAATAAATTTAAATTCATCGGCCTTGCGCAAAATGCTTTAATCTTTTTCAATTCAATTATATCAAGTCGGAGAGTTTAATGGCAGGCGAGCTAATTCACTTACAAAAGGACCATTCAAAGCAAAAAAAAAAAAAGGAAGAAATAAAAAAAAGGAAAGAAAAAAAAAATCAGAGGTCGTTAAAAATGCCAAAGTTTCCTTGCGGATAATTCCATCAAAGGTATTTACACCATTGTGGGACTATGAATCTGAATAAGCCAATGTGGCGATAATAACGAATGACTTCCATTTGGTGGCAGACGGTGTTCTACTTTTTCTATTTCTTTTTGTTGCATATCCTTTTTTTTTGGGGTGAAGTTATGGGATTCAAATTGATTGGGAATTTAAAAAGGAAAAGAAGTTCTAAAGAATTTTTTTTTGCTCATTTAATTACCCGCAATGCAATTAATGGTGAATTGAGGTCAAGGGGTTGGTTTTCGCTCATTAGGGGATTTGTTTGAAATAATGACTTAGGGAGGTAGCATCCGTGCAATACGAGTTAGTGCAAAACTTTTTGCTGATTCTTGCATATCTTGCGAAACGATTCAAACCTACATATGTACATATACACAGGTTTCTCTGGTATTTTCGTAAAAAAATGCTTTGGCTTTGGTAATCCTAGAAAGGAAGGGATGATGGTATTGAGAACAGTAAAGATGATAACTCTGGGAAAAGACAAGCTAAAGTTATAATAAGGAGGACGAAGACGATAGTACGGTTTTTCAATAAGGACATAACAATTCTGTCTTTAAATAAAATACTGGTTGGGCCAAATACAAGTTTCTTTTAAAAAAGGCAATGAAATGAACAAAATTATATTTTTTCCATGTATTATGGCTTTATTAGTAAGACCCGACATTCCCATTAATAATGGAACACAACGTCGTTCAAGTGGCTGCCACGGCTAGCTTCGCAGTAGCGCATGCTGTCACTCCAATTTTCCAAGAACTTGTTGATGATTTCTGCTCACGGATCGCTTGGATAATATTGGCCTCAAGTGCTTGAATTGTTTCTGGATTGTTGGCTTAACATCGATCCTTCACGGTTCCCTACAAAAAAAGTCAAAAGGGGTCAAATTGCTGCTCCGAGGCGGCCAATTGAAATCGCTAAGACGGCTGATAATACGATTTGGGAATTTGGTGCGCATAAGATCGATTGTGGCATGGACTGTGTGGCATGGCGCGCCATCCTGCATGAACTAGAGGTCGTCCGAATTCATGTCTTCAATTTCAGTAGAAGATAAAGTCGGTTAACATGTTGTTCCCAGCCTTATTTTCGAAGAAAAATGGTCCAATGATGCCACCACTCCACAATCCGTACCAAATTGTCACTCTCTATGGATGCATCGGCTTCTTGACAATAATGTGCAGGTTTTCCGAGTCCCAGATGCGGCAATTTTGTTTGTTAACGTAGCCGCCGAGATGAAATTGCGCCTCGTTAGAAAAGATGATTTTTCGCCCAAAATCGTTGTCCAATTCAAGCTGTTCTAAGGACCAAACTGCGAAGCGATAACGAAGCGGATGGTCGTGCTCCTTCAATTGCTGAGTCAATTGGACCTTGTAAGCGAATCATGCGAGATCTTTCTGCACAATTCTCCTCAGGCTAGTGCAAGATACCGATGGCGAGTTGATGTTCGTGAATTGAGTCTTACGCTCTTGGCTACAGCAGTCATATTCTCGTCTGTGCGCACCGTACGACGACGGGGACCATGAGTGTTGTCCACTAGCATACCAGTCTCATGAAATGTTTGAAGCGTAGAGCGGCTTATTTCGTTCCGTGGAGGTATGACACTGACTATCTGTCAAGATTTCGAGCGGAAAACAGCTGTCAGTGTCAAAATACGCTATGATTTAAAAAGAAACCACTAGATGGGCCACTCTGTTTATCAAACATAACCATCGTCTTTTCCATTGCTGTATACACATGGAACTATAAGATATACAGGCAGAAACGGCCTTACTGATTGTTTTGAAAGTCGTATTTACCAGTTGGGTCAGGTCGTTCAAAGTTCTGGTTCTCCTGAGGTTTTTACATTCCTCTACTATTGTATCAACAGCGCCCTTACCCATGGTACCAACACCTTCAGATGAGCCCTTTGAGTTGCGGTCAGTGAAATTTTTTATGAGGTGAGTCTGGCCTATCCTTTGGAGGACTAATTTCCAGTTTCCATTCATCATCTCATAAGCTCGTTTTAAATAATTCCTACTTCACTTCTTATAAAATTAAAAAAAAGTTAGGTACTAGCATACATATTTCCCTCATCCCTACACCAATTCCAACAATGCAACTGAATTGTGGCCCAAACGTTCTACAAAAGCCAACTGCAGTAGAGAACAAAATAAACTAGATTTCAATAAAACGAAATTAAACAATACCCCAGGGATAGTCATTCATTTTGGTAAAATATCTATGAACGTATCGCGTATCTGTGTTACTCCACTCATTTTATTTCGATCCAACACGGATGAAAGGAAATAACTCAATGCGGCAATGTAGGTATACTACTACTCTGCAATTTGTCCATTAATCTATTTTATATGTAATAATCCATTTTTGGCTAACGTCGAGCAATATTTCATCCATTGTTTCCGTGTTAATTGAATGGTCTTCCAAAATTATGGTCCATTGAGGTTTCCATTCTCTTTTCCCTTTTTTTTTTTTAACTCGTAGTCCCAATTGATCAAGAGCACACTTCATCGACACCTTCATCCATGGATTGCACTCTTTTGTTTGAAGTGTAGTGAAATCCATTGCGTTTTAAGGACATTTTTTTCCGGATGTCCATGAGGACTCACTTGTGTAAAATCGGGTTTTATCTTTAATTTTAATCAATTTAACGTCAGTCACTTGACAGTAAAACATTTATTTTGTAAGAAAAAGTGCTATAAAAAGTTTTGTAATAATAATGTAAAAATTACGAAAGTTTTAATGGGTACACGTGGTAACTGCTCCATTTTTTTTGCACGAACAACTTTTGCCATAAAAATCCTTTCCACCTTCATGATTGTTGGACATGTACTCATCCACAAATGGACCAGTTTATTGTTGTAAAATGTTTTAAAAGAAAAATTATATGTTTTAGTGGTTTTTAATGGTTTTTTTTGAAAAAAAATTGCTGATCCTTGCCCAGATGACTGACACTGTGATGTCAAAAATCTACTATGTCGCCAGGGTCAAGTTAAGTACAACCATCTTATGAAGGTTACATACATACATGTTTGGTAGTAGAGCTTTTTCAACTCCGCTGACAAACAAATTTACTGATGGGCAATCACACTCCCAGCTAGTTCATCTGCTCATTCGTTGTCTGCAATTTCTTGATGAATAGGAACGCATCCTAGTTGCACCCTGCTGCTAGAAAGAGATTAAAATGCATCATGATAACATTTAAATTGGACTTTGTCTCTATAGCTCTTCCTGGATATCGGAAAAGATGTACATCTACCGCTCGTAGTACCCTTACCTAGTGTAGATCTCAGTAGGATGAAGTTCAGTCCGGAATACCGTGGGACACACACTTATAGATAAAGGGACTTTGGTGTTGTATCCAAAGACACCAGCTCCAACCCTAAATTCTATTTTCGATCCGCTTGTGAACCAGTTCAGACCTTTAAGGTCCAGTGTGCGTGCACCATTAGACCAATAATCTACTGAAGCCAGCATTCCCTAACCATAGTGTCGCGGATATTGGGGATTTTGGGAATTGAGTCAAGAAATTCCAAGACTTCCACAGGGGTCACATGGCTTCAGCTTAGTTGATCATCTAGCAACCGTTTTCCTCATGATGGCTTGCAGGGGCGTAATCGTGTCGTGACACACCTCCACACCTACTAAAGCCAAGTTCAACGGACAACGTATCATCTTGCACATCGTATGTACCAATGATTCTTTAGACCCCACATTCGGCTTTCAAAAGCAGAATTTCAGTTAAGCTATTTTTCAAGGATGACACCGAGGCTGGACTAAAGTATTGCCTCTGATGGTGTTAGGTGGCGGATTTACCAGGCTTCTTTTTTAAAGGACACTACAATGGTTTTTGCAAGGATTGAATAGTGCTTCTCTATAGCACCATTTTGAAACTTGTAAAGTTCCTTGTGTAATGATATAAACGGTCATACTGTGTCTATTACTGTCAAAAAAAGCCTGATCCTTGCAGATCGAGTGGAAGATAGTAGCCAAAGAGAGGACTTCTCCTTTAAGACAGATGCAGTCATAGACGCTGACATTCCTTCAGAAGATAGAGTAATATTTCAGGTATGACCTTTACTCAAACCTCTACTATTAGTCGTCCTTGACCCATGGCAAGTGTCATTCAATGTCAAGGAAGTCACACCTACATACCTACTGAGGTATTTTCCATTTTCATTGTCAGCATTTTACCAACATAAAATTGCAGAAAAAATATTTTCATTTATTCCATCTAAATCTACTTTATTTCGAATTTGCGTTGATAATTTTCTTTTAACACTTTAATCCAGTAAAAATGATTTATAGTAATCTCAGTACATCCACAAGAGTCCACAATTCGTTTTGTTATTCGAATGCGATTTACATAATAAGCAGCAGGGATTGACTCCACTCAACTTCGATGGACTTTGGTAAATCTCCTTTCGGCGCGAAAAACTGCCATCGGTTAATTTATTGCGTTAATCTTTTAAAAGCTTTGCGGTTTTTTTTTTGTATTTATTTTAGTAAATAACTGGTTTTGAATTTAGTCTTTAAGGATATTCCTGAAACTGTAGTTAGGAGAAAGAGGAGAATGTACGTCTTTCCAATGTCAAATTGGGTTAGTCCTGCTTATTGGTGAAATCACAAGTGTGTTTCCTTGGTGAGCAAGTGGCATTCCAGAAGGTTACACTGGAAGACCTCACATTTAGTGAGTAAATCACAGATGTTGTATATCAACCTTGCTTAAGTATCTCAACTGCTTTAGGTGATTATGAAAGCTGGATTCAATATCTCTCGTCATCAATCTGCCAATTATTTTTTACGTGGAATGACGTTTGAACTGTCAGCTGTCAAATGGCATAGCAAAAAGTAATCGCGATAATCTATTACTTTATAAAATAAACCAATGTCATCTGTTCAAAAAACGTTTGATGCTAAACTATAAGGGATCTTTGGAAACGCAATAGAATCTCAATGGCTTTTGGGACTCTTTTCGTTGATGGTACCTTATTTGCTAATATCGAGTTCAAAAAGAATTTTGGAGTGTCTTTTTCTCTAAGAGAAGATTTTCGGACGCGAGTGTAGTAATGCACGTGATGACAATGAATTTTAAGACATTGGTGTTAGAACTGAGTGGTTAACAATTACTTAGTCAAGTTTTGAGGATTTTTTTGTCTAAAAGGCGCTTGGTTGGTTAGAAAGACTTAACGACCAGAAAATTAGGGGTTATTTCAAAAATTCCTGGTATTGATAGTTTTCGAATGACTTCTCAATAACAATTTAAAGGAGCGGAATTCGATTTGGAGAATTATATAAGGATTGAACTATAAAGGCATGTAGCCCTTTCGCAAAGTTTGAATTCTAGGAAAAGCAGCCCATTGGTTTGGAATCGAAAGAAGTGGTTGTTTTTATCCCCCCTGACTGTGCCTATTCCTAACGTTGGGCTTTCTAGAGTATAATTAGATTTATTGTTTGCACGTAACTGACAAGGCTAACTTCAGCTCTGTTGGTCTAAAGTCATGTATGAGAAAATCATAAGAATCGTCAAGTAATAATTATGAATTTTCAAGCTGCATTAGTTGAGACCATGCTTAGTCTCATTCCTCTGGAACTCTACTGCAATCGTTCGGTAGCTAAGACAGTGCTTAAATTTAGAGAATCAGGATTCTGGTCAGCGGTATCTTATGGATATGAATTCGCTGTGAATCGTCAGGTTGTCAATGAAGGAGAATCGGGATTACACCTACACTGACGGTTTCAAAAGGAGGGACTTACAGTGAAACTTTAGTCTATTTTTCATGCCCAAATCAAAGCTATTGTACAAATAACAATAATAGATAACTTTTTGAAAGGGCAAGAACTATGTACGTTATTTGCCTACCCGAGTATTACTAATCTTGATGAGAAAAAAAGAAGAAATCTTTGAAGCTTCAAGGCGCTTAGGTTCCCTTTCTTAGCCCTCTAGTCATATGAAAGGAACTGATGGCCTGCTGGACCATCTTTCCTACTAATTTAGCCATGCTAATATTTAATGAAACTCGTGCATGGAACCCTGGGTTAGGCTTATTACAACCATCCACAAAAAAAATCCCTAGGGCTAGACAGTATAATCCCCCCCTGAAATTAACCACACTGTGGATTTATCCTGTGTGGGCTGATTGTGATTCTCAGGAGTTGGCTGGACTAAGTAAATTCGCATGCAAATTTAAGGATCTCAGAGCCATAACCCTATCATCATTTCTTTTATAGAGAAATCAAACCAGGTGCCAAACACCCAGCAAAGGCATAGCAGAGGGAATTTGGTAGGGCTCGCCCTGCACTCATTAAAAAATCTTTAGATTGCCTAGACGTCGAAGGAGCTTTTAATAATGTTGAAAATATGTTGACTATAACCCAACTCTTGTAAACCTTGGAG
Source organism: Xylota segnis (assembly GCA_963583995.1). NCBI lineage: Eukaryota > Metazoa > Arthropoda > Insecta > Diptera > Syrphidae > Xylota > Xylota segnis. The sequence goes on along the minus strand of OY757236.1, from coordinate 9,406,702 downwards.
TTAGTTGACACCGGTCGTAGTTCGAAAGTGCTTAAGTAGATCCACTTCCTAATATCGAGTAGTCTCTTTTCTTCTTTGAAACCTGGCTGTGAATGAGCCGAAAAATAAAGGCTGAGATGTAGATTGTTTAACAAGGCAAAGCTAACATAGGTATTTGGAGTAGGATCTTTAGGAAAAGGATTACCTTATGAACTTGGAAGGAAAAAGTATCGATATATGTACATGTTCTTCGCAAATTCTTCCGTTTTTGAGACAGCGAAGTAGTTAATCATTTTCTTTGGTTAAACATAGTCCTAGTGACGGTCGAAATATCCTTTGGGTGAACTAATTTTGCTTCAAATAAATCCATTCAAGTACTCTGTCCTATTCTTAATGCGTACTGCTGAACTATTACAGTCAAGCAGTGATGAAGTTTATAGTTTTTCCAGTAGCAGGATCCTATATTAAAAAGGTATGTAATGCAATGTACTCAGCTGAACATGTACTCGTGCTTAGTTCCAACTACCATCAACAATTTAATGCTGGACACAAAACTATCTGATAAATGTTATCGATTTTATAATATATCCCCGATTCTACAAAACCACAAAGGAATCGAGAGAAGTAGAAAAAAAAAAACGAAATCCTTCTATCGGTGCAGAAAATCCTTAATGGGAAAACTTTGTTCTGAGGCAAAAGTAATTTCATAAGAAACCTCCTACCGCTGCGCTTTATACAATTTCACTTGTGTGCAGGATCAAAGTGGCTTTTAGTTGGATTGCCCATTCGTATGGCATTCGGAAAATGTGCAACAACTTATCGCGGTTAACCCAAAACTTCTGTATTTCATTTCCAATACAAGTTTTAAGAAGCATTTTCATGTGCAACTGCCTATGTAAGTTTGCTACGGCAAATGAATGTAACAAGACACCCAAGGAAGTTCTTAAAGATGCATGTGGATGGTGTATGTAGTAAAAAGGATAAGTTCAAGACATTGTATATGTGTTTTTGGAAATTTCCAAAATCGAATTAAATTACGAAGTTGTCTTGAAGATATTTGTTTGTGGTTTCGGTGGTTAGGTAATGGTTAAGCTGCCAAGGGTTTTGCAGGATGTATAGAGAATACATGTACACTTACAGGCTGTTGAAACTGAACCTGTTCCGAAGGAAACATAGGCTAGTAATCGAATGGTTTATATTTTTTCCACTTCAAATCTAATCTCTCTAATCATAATTCCAAGAAATCCTTTACGAAATGTTGAAAGGACGTTCATACTCCTTACCCAAGAATTCGACCATTTAAGACTTAACATTGCGGAAATCTACAACTCTGCTGTCTGTGCCAAGGATCTATAAGTTCAAATTTGTTTGTAGGGTTCCCTGCATAACGGTGGATGTAATTTTAAATATATTTAGAATTAGAATGTGAAAAATAGGTCAAAATAACAAAATTCCCTTCTTTTGTTTTTTGGTTTCAGAACATCTGTGGTATCTAAGAAATAAAGTCCGTATTTCAACACGTCCCCATTGTATCAATCAGACCATCAAGTGAAAAAAAAATTTTCAAACTTCATTTCACACCCCAACGACAGATCGATGACAAACAACCAAGGAAGCACAAGTCCACAAATATAGCAACGTAAACAGACAGTGTCCAAGGCGTAACATACCAGAGAATTTCATCTAATTGTCACCTGAAAGGTGATTTTCACGCCATTTGGCATGGTATTTGGAACAGACACGTCGTCTACATGTGTTGCACGACAAGACTTACGTACTTTTCCCTTCAGTCTAATTGCTGCAATTACAATGCACCTATGACCAACGATTGGCGTCGAACACCTTCAACGGGAATGAGGCTAATCGCAAGAGATATACTGTCGCCACTGTCAGTTTCTGAAGTACGACAATAAGTCTACATGCCAGAACAAGGTGGTCTGCATAGGGCAGGACCGAACAGTGAATGCAGCTACAGAGACAGCAGCAGACTTGATTTAAATTGCATGTTGGTGTACTTATTTTATAGATTTTATTTCAAAAGGTACAGAGGAAATGTTGGACACGATTCAAAAAGTACTCTATACGGATGCCTAGTACTTGCAGAGAAGTATAAATAAATAAATAAATTAATTGAAATTGTGAAGAGCTATTGAATACGTGTCGTGATAGGGATTGTATTGCCGTTTGGGCTGAGTTAATGTTTACATTTCCTAGAAACTTTAAACCGACTTGATATTGATGATCAGATTTTAAATAAAAGTAAGTAGAATTGCTACCATTACGTGGTTTTACACCTACAGGTGTATCTATCAAGGAAGTTGACAATAACACGGCGCTGACCTAAGTAGAAAGGACGATAAACCTGCAGTCTTAATCGTCTTGTAGAACTGAGCAAACTATAAGAACCTGCCAGGATCCCACGATGTTTCTCCGGGCATCCTTAACATCCTACAAGTCAGACTGAATCTTCCGATTTTTTTAAATTTCCTGGAAAATTGTTTTACATTTGGAAATGTCAATCGCTGGCACTCGACAAAAGGGTGAAAACAGAGTTCACGAAGTCAGCAACAGAAATACGACAGTAACCAGTAAAATTGCTGTGAAATGCATTAACTTTTTTTTAAAAAAAACTTTTTCTTCAAACAGAACCAATTTAATTTGACGCCAACCACTAATACGTCAAAAAAATCCGAGAAAATGTTGAGGCAAAACTAACAATCCGCACGAGCGAATGTGAAAAAAAAAATCAATCCGTCAATCCTGTGTCAGCAGGGTTTTTAACCTCACAATTGTTTGCTTCCTGTTTCATGTCGGTAAAATTTCGCAGATTGTCGACGGGTTTCATATTACCTGGAATCAATTGGAATCAAAATCTCTAGTAAGCACATCCTTGAATGATTCTTGAAAAATGTTCATTATTCACTTTATTATAAGTTAGTCCATTCAAGACTTCTTTATGTGTTTAGGAGACATAGGGCTCTTTGTAGGATCATAAATATATGCATGAATGTTGTCTTGTTAAAATATGTTATTCTATTTTTGTTTCCTTTCACGATTGTCAATTGAATACAGTATGGACACTTGTGCCCCAGGAGAGAATCGAGAAGAGGATCCATGTAGATCCATGTCCAAATGGATCTGGTATTTCAAAACAAAGCAAATAACATCGACCATTGTTGATAACCATTTGGACTCTTTTTTATTGCACCTTCAATCGTTTTGATCAAAACTTCGGACGATAAGTATTCTTTTTAAGAGCATTCATAGTCTGTGGCTTCTTGTCATACACCCTTGACTTTAAAAATATTCAAAGAACAAAGTCTGGAGCGGGTATATAGTGCGATCTTGTTGCCCAGTGCAAATTGCCAAAACGAAGCATGTGGCTACCCGGAAAAGCATTCCTGAAAACATACATTGTCGAGCGATTTGTATGTGAAGTCGCAGCAGGTAGCCGATAGAGAATTCCCCGATCTGGAGGGGTATAGCTCTCAATAGTTTGGCGATGTGTATTTTGCTTCTCTGCTTCACAAATTTGAAAACAGCTGCCATTTGCAAATGTTATACCATCTTCCGATAGGTGGATACTTTTCGGGGCACCTTGTATATCTAACTTGACGAAATGTCATAGACTTAAAGAAGACGTAATGAGAAATGATTTGTTGGAACAATTCGTTGTAAAGCAACTTAGTGTTCGAAGTACAAGGCAGTAAGCTTACAAGGTTACAAGCTGTTGGTCAAGGCCCATACCACCCCCAACTATAGCAACATTTAAATAAAGTCGTAGCTCGGATATTAAGTAAGTAGCTAAATGCTCGAACTTTTGCAGATAATGACGAAAACTTCGATCTTTTAATCGGTTTTCATCACCTAAAAGGTCAATTATGTACGTATTTATACAGAAAGGCTCTAGTTTTACCATTAGTAGCGGTTTAATTAAAATAAGGAACCGTGTTAAACCCAGAAGCGATCGAAATGTGTTAATTGGTTACCGATACCAAAACTAAGTCGAGTGAAGTCACACAATATTGAATAAGAAGCCATCTACCTACCACTTCAAGGTAATAAAGGATTTTCACTTCTATTGTTCGTTTGAATCTGCTGCAACCATTTGGTAGCTCAGCTAACGTTGTTTTCAATTCACTTTTTGCGTTCTTATGAATTGCATCACCGAAAACATAGTTTTGGAAACATAAGAGCCTTCTATTCCTTAAAGATTTATATGAACGTTCTGCCAATACTGTTTTGAACAAGAACACCCCTTTGGAAGAAGGTCCTTAACCTCCACTCAAAATGCCTAAATTTATCTCCCCCTTTTGTTCAACAGTTATACATCAATAGTAATTTTATTCGGTGTTCGTTTTTATAAACAGACAGTCTTTTCATTTTACCTACAACGCAGAGCGTATAGGTTAACGAGCCCGACCGACTGGCGGCACTATTTATTTCCATTTTCCTAATGCTTCGTCCGGACGTGTTCTTATATTAAGACAAAGGCGTGGCGATTTCCGTCAAGACAAAGTGGGCGAAAGAAACTTCGCATTAGAACAGGTTGGATATACAACGGACGATGTCTTGGACAAAGAATCATACCAATACACCCTCTGTTGTATTTATGCAGAAGGATAGGTTTCCCTTGACCACATCAAACTCTACAAAAGCTGCTCCTGTTTAGGAAAAAAAACATAAAAACCTTAATCCTTGTACAACATAAAGGAAATGCGTTTCTGATGAAACTATCTTTCGCCTTTTGCGCAGGATGGTAATGAATTTATAAGCGAATCCTTTCTGACTGAACCCTTTCCGTTTCCATTTTAAGATTCCATTAAAAATGCTCAAAAATGCTTTGCAATAAGAAATTAGATTATACCGTTAGTATTTTTCTTTAATTTCCAAATTGTTTTCGTTTTATTAATTTTACGATTTTCCTTTTCGCTGCCAGTTGTCTGTTATGAAGGGGTCCTTTGAAAGTTATTAAAAATAATTTCTTGCTGAGTGGAAGGTAAGGATAGAGAATTTGTTAAAATAAAATGGACCTGGAGAACATGCAGATGTATGGGAAGATATCGTTATGACTGCTAAGATTAGGTAAGGATATGTATGTACGTATATATGTAGGTAATATGAGTCATATGATGTTCCTTTCAACAGAAAAACTAGTTAACTCTACAATCGAACTAGTGCCTTTGGTTGAAAGGAAATCAACTAAAATTCTCCCGAATTTAATATTGAACGTTCCAACACTCTTGACTTCAGAGAGCAACGCCTTAAGGAAGGCTTGACGAGTTTTTCGCAAGCTGTGTGGTACAAAGAAAGACCAGACAGAAATAAGTATCGAACCCTAAGAAATGAGGAGAGGAGAACCCAGAGAGTAGCCATTCTGTTTTCCTGCAAAAAGAAATAGAGGAGTTCTACCATCTAAGTAGCAATCAGTCTGAACGCAGGCTCATGGTTATAGACGAGAAATTATTAGTACTTGTAGGGCCAATCGTTAGCCTAAAAGGAGTGGGCACGGTCAAGGGTCTGTTCCAATTGCTAGCTCTGATATTTGTGTATCTCAGAGAGAGCTATTTTTTTTTTATACACATGCATATCATCAGTGAGATACAACTGAGCTCGAAAATGTCTAACTTAAAAGACAAAACTAATCATCTTTAAATAGGCCTTGTAATGTCAAAGAGTACACAGAGAGTAGTTTCTGGAGATCCAGAGTCAAGTGTACAATTGGAAGAGGAAGTACAACCGAGGGTTTTATAAGAGCTAAGTCGAAAAGGACCTTCTACTTCAAGTTAAGTAAGTTGGGGTTCAGTTTAAGCATAGGGCTTCAATAACATCTGCTAGTCATCTGGTTCGAATTTTTATAATTCGTTTGTACTGGTTCCAGCTCATTCCCAGAGAATTCGATTCATCTCCAACTATTCAGGGCCACCTTTGCATAGGGCGTTCAGCTGTTCTCTCTACTTGTTGAGTGATGGGATTCCACTGCATGACGTATGTCCATACATACATATATCGCAATGGTGCTGTTTTCAGGCTATGAGGTGTTTTCGATTCACTGCCACTCTCTTTTCCTTGATTCGTATATGTAAGTTCTTAGCTTGTTCTTTGGTAAAGTTGTCCGCTTGGGTTAATAAATCCTCAAAGATGATTCTTAGACATCTATTGAAGGGATATGAAGAGTCTCAGCTTGCTGGTGGTAGTGGTATCAACCTTCGAAGGATCGAAATGTTCTCAACTTGGTTCTAAAAGTCATCTCATAACATTGTTTCTCTAGTTTTCCCAATTCTGCTACACACATCCAGTTCATTGACATCACGGTTAGGTGCGACTCCCCAAATATAGAAATTCGTTTGCTTTCTCAACCACCTATCAGGGAATGTTGAGTTGAGCGCTAGTGTAGAAGTAGTCAGGGCTTTGATAGGTCCATTGAGCGAAATTAGACTAACATTGTCAGCGTAGTCAAGTTGTTTAAGGTAAAATATCATGGGCCTCTGGATAAGTCTGAGTTGTTGAATCCCATTCTACTGAGGTGATGGATCCATGGGGTTGTGGCCAATGCGGTATATTGAGAGATTAGACCTCTCTGGTCCTTTTTTCGTTATATTGGTCCCAAAATAGCCTCGAAACTCTGCACGAGGAGAATGCGCTCCACCTAGTGTTGGCCATGTTCGAAAAGTTCATCTCTTAGAGGAGAGGACGCTAATGGGCGGTAGGATGAATTGGTCCTTTGGGATGTCACTTTATTCTTAGGCTTTTCTCCCAAGTTCATTGGCCATTTCGCTTCCTTGGAAACCCATATGCATAGTGTAATACTGTACCTATAGCTCAGGGATATGAGCTCCTCCTTATATTGTTCGACCTGCTATGAATGGGTTGTAATGGAAGTGGTTGCTTTGATGGCTGCTTGGCTATCGAGCTAGATGTCAATAAGCTCGTTATTTTTCAGAGTGGATAGGCTCCTGTAGGCCTCTGTGATACCAAATACTCGTATTTAGACTTGAAAAAACACTCGCGTGGTTCGGTAGTTTTATTGATCGGGCAAATCGCGAAGCTCTTTACTTTACTTTTTGTCACCTCATGCTCCAGGGTTCCGAATTTTCTCCATCTCGCATAGAATCCAGTTTTTTTGCTCAATCTATGTATGTCTCACCAAGAGCCTTCTGTGTACTACTACGTCGCAGAAACTTAATTTCCAAATTAATTCAAATTTGCTAATTTCAACAGTCTCCTGGCTACAACTTCCCTTGGAACAACCATTCAAATCTATTCCTCTCCCATAACCGTATTTCGATTGGGGAGCTCCCTGTCTTACATATGTATCCAACCTTCAGTGAGACTATCAATAGAGATGTTATCTACCCTGAATGGCCCTTTAGGAAATTTGTTTTCCACTCTTAAGAAACAAACAATCTTTATTCTCATGTAAGGGTCAATACATTAGAATAACATTAGGTTGCTCTCGCCCCCTGGTTTAGTCCGGAATGACCAGAGTAGTAGATAACAGGAAAGAAAAACATTCAATCATTCGTAGTGATTCCGGCACGAGACCAAACTCTTCGTTTTGATTGTGTTGTTTATTCTGATTTATTCGTAGAAAAATATCCTGCGAAATAATTCATTCAAAGTTAATTTCTTGGAATAGAAGGGGCTTCTCAATATCGATCACACAATGACGAAGACATTGGATCCTAACGGCCGGTCTGCCGGCCGGCTTGCTTATAGGGTTTCCATTGATTGGACATAGATAGCCAAAGTATCTGCATTCAATTTGTTCGACAACTATTATTGTTGTTATGGAAATTGATTGAGTGCCAAGGGAGGGGGTGGGTCAACAAACGGTATGAGTTCAGTTGGTATTTTGAAAACATTCAACATAATGACGTCCAAGTAATTTCTTTTTATAAATGCTGCAACCCTTCAACATTTGAGCCATTTTTTCATCCATCATCATCAAAAGAACCATACCCAGGGGAGTCCTTCAATATTAAAAAAAAAAATCCTCTTAACTACGCATTCAATATTATCCCGAATCCCGGGCTTTAGTCACTTCTGCCATCATTTTCAGAGGTGATTATCGATTCAGTTGAAACCATAAGTACTTCCTCCGCACTTGAGAACTCCTACGTGACAAGGAGCTACTGAAAAATATACGAGCAATCCAAATACTGTTTTGCATATTTATCCAGAATGATAGATGTCCTGTGGGATGAAATAGTGCTCGTCATCAAATCAATTTCCCTCCTCTAAGCATCAGCTCCATGGCAAAGTGACAAACTTTCAAATTACTGCCACTAATTTAATTACCACCGTTCACCGTTCGACAGAGCTACCTGAATCAGCAGGAGAACAGATTGTAAGGATGCCGTCGTCGTCGTCGTCGTCCTTCAATGCCACAATAATGATGATGACAAAGAAAACAAGTTCCACCCCGCCCTGGAACTTTTGTAGTCTCGTTAAAATCACGATTTTCACTTTAGCAATATACAATGACAAGGTAATTTGCATTTTCGGTCTCATTAATCTTAATAAAGTCACGAAATACTTTTCGGCGCCATGAAGTCACTCAGTGGGTGAATGTCTTAATCGGAAATCAGAACGTTGACGACATGGTAACCTGAACTACTTCTGAGTATACACATACAAAGATTAGAGCTGGATTATTCTACACAAATTGCTCCATCATCCACTGTAGAGGAAGCTATTCTCGAACAAAAGTTCGGGAAATAATGACAAGCACAAAAATTTCCATAAGGTACGAGCATTTGAAGTTTGTTTCGTAGGTGGAAGCTAAGGATGGGGAGACATTATGTGAATGTATATGTACATGTAATAGGTGTTTTTCTTTGGATGGTGGACTTAGGTGGCAAGGCTTTAACTATCAGTTAGAGGAATTCCCTTTACCATGCATAACCAAAGACCAACAACGTCGTACAATTCGTAGGGAATCTGGGTCTGGCCAACACTCGGATCACTAGTCGATCCTTTGTGAACCCCTGCCGTTGGTTTACCTGAAATGCAAATACAACTTTTTTTTATTAACTTTGGGGTAGCTACTTACAGAGGGCTGAACCACCACGAAGTTGTTACTAATTTCAAAATGTGGCTTTTCTGACAGGTCGAGGGCTGCTTTTCTATTTCTGTATAGACTTGGGGATTAGCAAAGAAACAGAAAATTACACACGACTCCTTCGACATCGACCCCTTTCTTGTTAGTTCATCCGCCGGTTCATTCCCTTGAATGTCACAAGAAATCTATCCTTTTGCGACGATCGTTAACCAACTGCCTTCATCTGTTCATTTCAAGATGGTTGAGATTCTCATCTGCTAACTATAGAAAGGGGATCCGGAGAACTCGTTGGAGATACAATATTGATCTTATTATTGGATGTGATGTCAGGGCAGTTCCGACATAAAAATCTAATTTTTAATTTAATTTAATTTAATCCGAAGTAAGTACTAACGTCTGTCACCTTAGATCTAAGCTTTGTGTCCTTGTGTACTCGTAATCGATAAGTAATCTTGAACATTACCCTTGTACTGATCGCTATCTGAACTGAGCTGAAATACACAGGCCCAATCCTTATACTCAATTTATTTATATACAAACGATCTTCAACGTTGGTTTCTCACATTTTCCCTACTGACCCTAAAAAACACTGATAATCTTGAGTGTATGGTGTAGACCTTCCCTACGAAGGACTGTCAGATTCAAGGCAAGAAGAATGACTTTAATAAAATGTAAATCTCAGTTTTGTTAGAAAAGAAAATAGACTTTTTTTTTAAATTCAACTAAATGGATCTCAAAACGAAATGGTTCTGAAATATAACAAGCCCTCACTGAGAAAAGAGCAACGCTGATGTTTGAAATTTTTCTGTAACAGCATTAAGATCCTCAGGAGCTGATAGGTTTTCCAGGAAACCCAGGTGCCAATAGTAAAGAATCTATTGATCTTTTACTGAATAGTCACCTTCCTTGTAGTTCCCTTGTGGCAATTTATGTTGCACTCTGTTAGGCCCTACATAGTTCTAACCACTTCAAGTCTTCTGGACCTGGCGATATAATTTTTGCTGAGGTCCAGCAGTCTGAAGACGCACTTGACTTTAACTGATCTACAGCTTCAGACTATGTACTGAGACGTCTTTATGCATAAAGCAGGCAAAACCTGGTATGTTTAGCGTAAGGATCTCCAGGCTATCCGTTTATCTATCCTTCTGCTAAACACTCTGGAAAAGGTTTTTAATACCACTCTGAGCTTCAACTCATGACAAATCAGTCAAGATAGGTTTACATTCGCTTATGCACTTCACTCGAGCATTAAGGAATGTATATACATATATATGTACCTTGGTGGGTTAGGAGGGAACTTCTGTTGAACCGTACATCGGCCAAAATGTTGCCCAGTCGCAGTAATAAAAATTCATTACAATAAACAACTCCTCAATTCTTGGTTTCAAAACTTTATCCATTGAAAACAATGACTCTTCTCCATCGAAAATAAGATTTAGCTATAACTTCTGAACGACCAACCTTGGATTTGGAACACTGATGCCACCTTAGATGATAAATCAGATTACTTCTACGCGAGGAAGGTAGAGGCGTCTTCTCTGAAAAATTCAATCTGATCATCTTCTTAGCTTGTCAGATTATTCTAACTTCCGGTGGAAACTATAGGACTCAAGCAAGCCTTATTCTGATTGAATCCAGAATAATCCATTATCTTTTAAGGATATTTTTACTGATGACCAAGCGGCAATCAAGTCACTGAAATCTTACTCTTTCAAGACTAAGGCGTTTGCCATTACAGATCAGCTTCGTAAGCGATGTTCTCACGAAACACTGTTTAAACAACTTTTCCAAAAGTGGAAGGAATGAATGAAAGGAGGAAACCATAGTTGACATCTTATGTACCTATCTGGCTCTGATTCAGTAAGACCGCTCCATTTGAACACTTTTTCTTCCTTGGCCTCAGAGAACTGGCGTCTTTCGACTGACATGAACATCTTTTACTTTATTAGAAGCTCCAGTTGATTTCGTTAGTTACTGGGTAGCCATGGTCCCACAAAGAACTTCTTCTGAAATAACTTTACAAGTAAGCTAGATTGATATAGGTCATCGAAGGGATGTCTAAAACTGTGAACAAATGTAGGTCACCAATATTACAACAAAGGGAAAATTGTAAGAATCATAATCCTTAAACAGTGTCTGTGCAGATAATCTCAATTAATAAGGATTAGACTTTTTCTGTTAAGTAAATCCAGTAAACTACAACAAGTATAACAACAATCGAGTACGGCTTTCATAGTACGAAAATGGACACCTATTCGAAAAGCGAAAAGGATATGTTAATACTCTGAGAAAACATCAATATTTATGCTAATCGGCAGTAATTCTGCGTGGAATATGCCACCGTGACTGTGCAAACAGATTTCCGTTTGCGGTTGATTTCCTACATAATAAATATGAATTTTTGCGACCGTTTCCCCCGGTTTGTGCAAATCCACTCACTAAAGTGTGCTTTTTTACAACTCGAAGGAAATGGTTCTCCTGTCAGGGTATCTTCTTTTTTTTGAAGCAAATTGTGCTATGCCCACCAATGCGACCGCTGCCACCGCCGTGCCGGTGGGTGATTTCTGCATAAAATCTTTTAATAGAAATCGTGTCGCAGAATTTTTATACGAGGATTACGATTTGAAAAATGCGTATGGGTGTGATGTGTCCAAGAAAGCACCTCAAATATCCATTCGTTTCTGAAGAGACAAACAAGTTATAGATGGAGCCTGTCTATCGAGATGGTGTTTGCGCAACGCTATGCCCTTTCTCCTGCGAGTGGTGGTTTAGGTTCATTGTGTGTATGACTTTCAAGGATCTTTAAGATAATGCGTTGGGTGTGTTGGTGAAGATTTTGTTAATGCCGCTTGGATACATTTCGGAGAATATATTGTATGGTTTGGTTATCACAAAGAGGTGACGTAGGTAGTCCTTAAGTTTAAAAGTATCCTTATAGAATAGTTTCATTTGAGGTGTGTTATGTGAGATATGTTGCATCTAAGACGTAAAAACAGGCTCGTACTAGCAGGATGTAAATAGACCTATAAGTCTAATACTTTTGAAAATTCTACCAGTCAGATCTCCACATCCAAGTATGTTAGAAGAGAAAATATGTATATGATATAACAACAGCCAAAACTCTGAACAGTAATAAACACATAGCCATCTACATACATAGACAGCCAAGAAGCCATCAAAGTCATTACTTCGACCACACCCAATTCAAAACTGGTCAAACTGGAAAAGAGCAACTTAAGTCACTCAGGTCAAGCCGCAGCATCACGCTATGCTGAATTCCGGGACCTATGAACTTCCAAGGGAATGAAAGAGCCGATTACAAACAGATCACTCAGTTCTAATGTCCATCGGTCTCTTTAAATTAGAAATTACCTTAGACTTCCAAAACATGGCCAATGCTAGATAGAGTGAATTCTTCTAGTGCAGCGCTTCGAAACTGCTTTGGGCCCAATACAACAACAACAAAAAAAGGACCAGAGAACTCCTATCACTCAACAGACCACAGCTAACCATCCTCATTTGTATTCTTATGGAATAAGAATCTGCTCTTACAGAGCTATGGCCAGGCTGTGGCGATAAAACGGTAGAGGAAGACACACTCCTTCTGTGAATGCCCAAACCACAGTAAAACTAAACGAACTAGCTAATACGACATCCAAGGTTCAGGAGGGACACACTTGACTAATCTGTTGTCTTGTTTTCTTTTTTCAGGTATCCCACACCAGGGAATACAAAGAGTGTGGCACCTCCCTAACCTACCAACGTACTAGTGATAGCCCGGTACACTCAATCGGCACCAGATGTTAAGAAGGCACATTTGAAATCCTAATTTTGTTAGGCTAGCTACGTCGAGTTTGAAATTGATTTCGATCATCTGACAATACCGCTGCCTCTGAAAGAACTCTTAGAGTTCTTGAGTTCAGCTTGAAGCACTCGTGAAGTACTAATATCAAGTCAGTCATATCTATTTTCCTTCTCTTAAAACAGTTTTCTGAAATCAATATAGTTAACAATTCTGAAAGTATTTTCTGACCATTAGCCTAGCAACATTTGACCAGTCCCATATCCAAAGAGTCGTAGGACCACATAAGCTTGGAAAATGGTGTAGGCATATTGAATCACAGGGAAAATAACCTGAAAATAAGCTTAGTTTCATAGGATAGGAGTCAGATCTAGGGGCAAACTCCAGAAATACTTCCGAGACCACGCATATTACCAGGGGAACAGAAGGGCGCTCAGTTTCCGAGGCCACTCCTTCACTGAATGAAAAGATCTTACACTTCATTGCCTTTGGAACGTCAGAAATTTGACATACATACATATGTCAGTTCAAGACGAAATGGCATTAGGTTGTGTAAGTGGATTTGTCGCAATCCAAGGATTTGAGAAGGTGGCCAACCTGCCAATGAAACGTCTGGGTCAGACATGACTTTCTAAATCAAAATAAAAAAAAATTACGTGAACACCACCACAGGATAAATAGGCAATCCGAAATAGGTTCCTAAAACGTTGGAAGGATTTACCTACTGAGACGCTCCACATACGGATTGAGAAAGGGACCCTCAATGTATTTTTAAGGTTTTTCGCTGGACGTGCTTGCATTTCACACCAACTGTTTTTAGTAGGTAGGTAAAGAGTCCTGACATTATCTTCTAGTTTAATCTTTTCTGAATGGCTTCACTCTTTTGGGATCGCTTTAATTCCCGCCTTGGATTTCGAATATCTTCAACATCCACAACCTCTACAAATTTCAGCTGAGTCAGTAGTTCCTTTAACGGTTAAGAATCTATCCCCTTATTTAACAACCAAATTATATAAATCGTTTTATCACATACTTTATTATCATTACCAAACTACCGAAAAACTGTTATCTTAAAGGTCACAGACTAAACATATTCAGTTTAAAGGTAAACAGACACATTTGGCTTGGAAGCCTCCTAATAAAATATGCATGTAGGTTGCACCATTGGGAATTCGTTACATTAACCCCAAGCTTACCACCATCGTCACCTACACAACTGACGAATTCTGATTGACTAATAAAACACTACGTGACCTGAAATCCCATTCGCTTCTGCACAGAAATTCGTTCCACCTTCTTCGGTTTCAGAAGACAAAACAAAAAAAAAAAAAAAGATCCCGAATCCTGAATAATAAGCAACCAACTGAAACAATGGCACAATACCGAAAGTTATATTTCCATTTTGAATTGCATGTGGAGGTGTTGTATCGCAGGACAAACACAACAAAATATTTTCCTTATGCCATAGTCCATCTACCCCAAATAGGTATACATCCTGTCCATCTGTTGTCACCCCACGTGCGTCCCCTTGGGATGTTGATTTTTGTCGCAAAATAATAATAAACTTACACTTGGCCCATCATGTGGATAAGTGCCTTTTGCCTTTTTCTGCCTCCTCCTCCACCTTCAGCATACATTTGACCAAGATGCTTCCGTTTGCCGTTTACTTACCTTTCTTAGACACCTAAGGGTAGAAGCAATTTTATAGGTATTGGTGTCCATATGCGTTAATGGTAAACATGTATGTGAGTATCCGTTTGGGATATCACATGCCAGCCGATATCCTTGCAGAAATTCATAAATTGAACGAAAATTATTGGCCAGGGCTGTAAGTGGAATTTCATTATAATATAGAGAGGGGAGGTCGTACAAAATATGGAGAAAGGTAATTGTGTCCTTTTGCTTATAGTGCCTTCAACACATATTGACTTTTATTTGAAAAAATATTTGTCACAAGTCCTGGAAAGTTAATGAAGATAACAACATTCATTTCTTTTCGTTTGACCAAAGCAAAATGAGATGTTGCGTCCTCGAAATCTTATGACTTGTTTAGCTTTTCAGTAGAAAGGACTTACTGTTTAATTTCGTGTCAAAAAGAAAATTTTTTTAAGAACGTTTTCGTTTGACTTATGCCCTTGGATGTTTGTCAGAAGTTCGTGCACTCTTCTTTTCTATGCGATTAAAGAAGAATAGGTAGATGTGGAAGAAGACCAGCAAAAACAATTTACAACCCAATTCTATCCACGACAAGAGCTATGCCTTCTATAGTACCTACGTCTTCTGCAAATGTTTGGTTAGCAGGTTCAATCTCTGGACAGTACCTAAAATTTCTTTCAGGACCCATCTCTCGCGAGCTTCGGAAAAGTACAAATCTTCTTTTAGCCATTAGTATTCTTCTCTCTGGGAACCATCTAATCCTTTGTGCAAAGCAGCTCATCTTAGCTGTGGAGGCGGTGCTGTACACCTACACCTAGTGTTGCCTTCCTGATGTTGGTGAGTGCAGAGCAAGTGCATTGGAGGTCTAGGGAATGCCCAGTCCTTAAGCATGTCTTCCTATAGCAGAGTGAGCGGTTAGGGTGCTGACTATCTTCGTCTCCAATGTTTTAGAAGTCCAATGGAACTGGTTTTATTTAAGGTCGGCCATAGCAGCCTAGCGATGTTGCTTGCATTGGCCTCCCTGAGGACAGGTCTCTTTGCAGAGGTGTATAGTGCATGATATTTAGTTGTGGGCCCCAAGTGGAGTCTACAGCATTTTAGCACATGTAAAACACAACCAGAGATTTCCTGGCGCGTTGACCTATGCTTTTTCTTCAAGGAAACTTGAGGTCAAGCCTAGATAGTTGGCACTGTTTTTGAGGGAAAGGAGGTGACTCCTAACTTCGGGAGATTAAAGCCAGGAAGTTTGTGTTTTATTGTGAACAGGGCTAGCTCAGACTTTGTTGGATTGAAGGAGAGACCACAGGTTCCAGTTCAGCTGATTAGTTTATTAAAAGCATACTGCAAAGTATGATGGAGTAAAGGGCCATTTCAACGAATTTAGCTTTTCGATAGACGTGGATAGGAAGGTACTACAATGCTTTTGAGAATCTTGAGAAGAAAAGATGTTAGACTGATTGGTCTTATAGGATATGCAAGTTTTTTGTGCTCTGGGTATAAAGATCAGTCTTAGTCTCAGTCAGGTTCAGGCGGCGGGCATTGTTCCTTGCTCCAAGCAACATTTCAGGATGCAGGACAGCAGGTGCATCATAATAGCAAGCGCTGGCTGAATTGGTGCCGAAAAATTGCCGTCCAGTCGTGGGAACTCAAAAGGATCAAAACTAGTTACCGTCTACTTCAGTTTATCTTCATTGATGAGTTCGGGAGGTGGCGGTGGGTTTGAAGCATTTACCCGAGCAGGGTCATCGTTAACGATAGGCGTACAGCCGGTTGCCCGAGATGGCCTTGTAAAAGAGAACGCAAGTTGTGTGTACTGAGATGGACTGTCTTCGCAGGTTTCTTTTGATTCATTCCCTAGAACACTGTTCGATAGCATAAACTTCTGCTTGAGAAAAGGTTAGATCCAAAGATACCAATCAATTAAACTGGTTTTCATTCAAGGAGATTTGGGGATTATGCCGATTGTGGGGAATAATCATGTCCTGCAAGGATTTAGAGGACTAATCGATGCAGTCTTCATAATTTATGTGGAAAGTCAAATAATGCAAAAGGACCTCCAGTGCCGCAGTCGGATATAAAAGGAGACCTAATGAGACGCCTCTCTGATGGATAGTCAAGCAATCCTTTTGCTTCGATTAGCGAAAATTGGTAAGTTGCTTTCCTCGTCATAGTTTCTCCAGGATTATAATACTTCTCGGAATTAAGACTCTCAAAAGTACCAGTAGGACCAGTTTCTCGGAGTAACTTGATTTGAAATTATATGAAACGGAGCGTAGTAGTATCGTTGTATAAACTTAGCTTCGATCCCTTGCTAATGCCAATGATGATCCAAGGATTTTATTAATTTAAGGAAGAAAGCTGTTCCCATCTACTACTAACCTATGAAAACTATAGTAGTGATTATTTCTGTGCTATTGTGCATCCGCAAAGTAAACATTCATTTAATGAATTTCTTTTATAGTTTCCAGCAATAAGACAATCAAAACAAAAGACCTTACACAATAGAGGAACACAGAAAACTATTTGAGTTCCAATCTCCATTCTACGTCCAAAGAGTTACCATTAACTTGTATAGAAGGGAGGCATGTACAAAAAAAAAAATAACACACGCAAATCCTATCCCCGCACGGTAAAAGATACATTTGCCTGATCCCAATTTATTGGTTCAAAACGAACGTTTTCTTTTCATTCGTGTAACGGCTTTTGGTTTCTTTCGAACCAACTCAATAAACACCTCGCAGACTAAGTCGACTTTAACGGCCAATAAAAGGCAAATTTGTCTACAATTCCAATCGGATAATCCTTTTGATTTTAAAATATTTTTCAATATCAACGATAGGATAGGATATCCCTTGGGTGATTGTCCACACTTAGTGGAAATCCTTTATCCATACGTAAATTGAATTGGCAAATCGTAACAAATTTGTTTGTTGACAATAATTTCAAGTCTTAAGGGGTCCACAGGGAAAACGAATACCTAAATGAATCCAAAAAAAACACGGACAAACCAATGGTGTGTCCTTTCCTATGATGGTTACAGGCAGCCAAGTGGATTATTGAAAATACTGTCCACAGATATGCACACAATCAGAAATAGAAGGTACAACAATGTATCTATAAAGCATAACGAATGCTGTCCTTCTCATGAATCCAAAAACTAAATACATTTCCACAGAGAAAATGCACATTTGCCAAGCACTCTTACGTCTCATTTAATGACCAAAGGAATGCAGTCGTAATATAAATAAATATTTGCAACACTTAAAGTGTCACAATTTGGAGTCTGTCTGAGGTAAGGCACCGAAGGAGTACGTTTTACCAAAGCAAACACCTACACTGAAAAACACTGACAATCAAGTGACGGCAGTGATATTCGTGCACGAAGAGTGATTGATGGTACTACAAAATGGCTAATTACAAAGTGTCTCGCGCTATGATGTATGCATGCAGTACACGGGATTTGGTGGACCTAAACATCTGCTAAGTTTACGTGTATGTTTCGGGGAAATACGTTTTGACGTGGAATTTCGCTTTGATGAATATGTTAAGGGGGATTTTCTAAGTCTACTACTTGAGATACAGTAGTATCTTGGCAAAAAAAAATAAATTATCCAACGTGGAGTTAACTTCACAAAATTATCTAATGAACTACTAGTAGAAGATACATCAAGGATAATGATATGATCACCGTTTAGGGTAATTCAATAGAGACATAACAATTTTGTATTTTAATACAACGGCACCCTTTACCTCTTTGTATGATCTGTCAATGTCAAAATATCAATCAAAGCCCATATTTTGATCAGGGTGAAGTTCCTGAGCAAGCAACATTTGGAAACTAAAAAAAAATACTATTAAAATTCTCAGTGGGTGGTCGTAACTTTAAGGGCGCTAACTCCTGTTTACGGTCTTAATAATCGACCCACCAGACAGACTGTGCATGCTCTAGTAACAAAATATTGCACCCGTAAGTCCTTCAGGTCAAAAGAAGCCAAATCAATTGTCAATTTCACGACATTAGCAGGAATTGGGAAACCTTCACCACATTCTGGCGAATTTTGCACAAAACCTTACGAGATAAAAGAACTGAAGTCTCTTGATCATCTGAAGCCCAAGTTCTTCTCCCACTGAGCTGTAAAAAAGTTTGAAGAAAATCCTGAATTTCATCGAAGACATCATCTTCAGCGATGAAGCTCATTTTTGGCTTAAAGGCTTTGTGAATATTACGGTCAATGAAATAACTCCATCGTGCCATGTTGGAAGACTATTTTTGGCCAAAATTAAATGGAATTGACATCAGTGGTGTGTGGTTGCAACAAAATGGTGCCACATGTCACACGGCTCATCTATTGAAGGGAAGCTCGGTAATCGTGTACTCTTAAGAAATGGTCCTGTCGAATTCTGATCTCACTCTTGCGATTTAAGGCTGTTGGATTTCTTCTTATGGAATTATCTGAAGTTGTTGGCATATAGCATAACAACTCAGGGACAATATACCATTTCCGGACGATATGTGTGGAAGTGTGGTGCAAAATTGGCTCCAAGCAATTGATGTGTTATCTTCTAGAAACAAAACCTTGAAAATCAAATCCATGTTGATTCTAATGACCACTGATAATGACATTGGTACAGTGGCAAAACGCTCTGCAACTAAGTGGCCTCTAGGTGATTTGATGTTATTTGAGAAGATGGTGTCTGGTGGTCATTTAAGTTAGACGATGAAAGCCAAAACTTCCGTCCATTTGACCAAAATGAAATGAGAATAGCAATATTCAAGATAAAGTCTAACCAGATTGCAGGACCTGGGGCCTCATAAGCCGAGGTGCTTTAACCAGCGTGGATTCAGATCCGGGAGAAAACCCAAGAAGTGCAAGTCGATACCCAGCATCCAGCTTTACAGAGCCATGTATAGTTTTGGTATCCCTGCCAAACTCCTCAGGATGACGATGGAAAACAGTTGCTGCTCCATCAAAGTTGACATAACCACCGAGACCTTCGAAGTCAAGAAAATATTCAGACAAGGTAATACGAGGTCATAGTGTTTAGTGATAAATAAGGACAAAACCAATACAAACAGTTAACAAGGCAATGAAAGGAGATTCTATGTATACACTGATCATCCAAGTCCTGCTTTATGGCGCTAAAACTTGGACTCTATCTAAGGCGGATGAAAACATCCTTTGTCGCTTCGAGGGACAGATCCTTCATAAAATGTTTGGTCTCATTTTGGAAGAGGAGATTCAACGACGGACTATGCGAGCTATACAGCGACATCGACCTAGTTAAAAAACTGAGCATTAGTCGTTTGAGATGGCTAGGACGTGTAGAGCGAATGGGCACCAATGCTCCGGCTCGAAGAGTCTTCGAATCAATTCGGGACGAACAACGCAGTAGAAGGAGATCTCACGTTAGGTGGCGATGGTAGAAGGGGACCGGCCTAACTGAAGAAGCTTGTTGGTTGAAGTCCCTAACTAAAAGAGTGTTTGGTAGTGACAGGGTAGCCAGGCACCCGACATCCTTTAAATTTCATCCGAAGATACCTCCATCATGTACCTAATAATTCATTATCATCTACCCTGTATGGATATCACCAGGATGATGCCGATGATATGCCAAGGAAACCTTTTAAGCCTGGATTGAAGATGACAGATCGCCAGCGGTTTGTGCAAAAATTATAAACTTCTGAGCTGATAAATAATCAAAAGTATACATCCCTAAACGGGCTTCTAAAATATTCTTGAATTAAAAATTGGTCAAACGGGAAGTGTCTTAAATAAAATGTGTACTTTAAAGCCACCAAACATTCAACACAATAATACCTTCAAGACCCAACCTCACCTATACTCCAACAACATCCCCCTAGCTAGCTTATGAAACCAAAAATATTTTAATACCGGCACACTAATATACCTCCTGGGCACACACTTAACCCTTCATGACATCACATTGTATTCAACCCCTGGGCTGTAGTCGAAAAAGCGAGAACTATGAACACCTTATTTGGGTAAATTCACATTTCATTAGGATTGACCAAAATGGAGAAGCGACCATTCCCCCTCGCCGCGCCGTAAGACATTCTTAAAATCCCAAAATTAATTTTCCAGAAAATTTCAAAATTAATCTGAAGCAAATAAATTTTACGAACAGACCAGTGATGTAGTAACCCTGTAAATCCACCTTTTGATATGCAAACCCCGCATGGAATTTGACCACCGGTGTGTAAGGATAAAAGGGTTCCTTCCCTGATGGTGACATTCTCTCACTACAACATAATGGGTTTGCTACGGCACACGACGACGACGTCGGCCAGTCCTAATGAGTGTCCAGAAGATTATCAAGTAGACCCTGCAATTAAGGTCGACCGAAGGGAACGAATTGGACTTTAAAAAACTTATCACTGTGAGGATTTAATTATTCCAGGGAATGTGCAAACCTGTAGGTAGGTACCCTTATCCTGTGAAATTGAATTTAAGTTCTTTCATAGATTTTGGTTTTTTTTTTTTATTTTCTTGTGAGGGGATGCTCCACCTGTCTTCTCCGTCTGCCATCTACGTATGCATTTCCCGTTTAGTAATGTTTTTTCCAGGAGGCATGCAGAGAAAAAGGATATAAATCTAATTTGCTGAACTTTGGTCCTAAATTCATTCAACTTTCTGAAACTTATTCACTTTCTGGTCGAAAAGAAAGTCACCCTGAGCCATTTCGGCAAATAGGCGGATAGCAGGAACTTCGCAACAACAAAACAATGGTATGGCTCGTAATTTAATATTCCTTTTCACCTATGCTTTTATCACCTAATGACTTTAGCACCCACAGAGAGATATATGTGCTGACCCCTTATTTGTTGTGAGTACAAAAAGTTGTTCCTGAAAGGAAAAACAAAACTTGTTCTTCGCTTAAAACAGAAAGGACTCAGCAGGAGTTCACCATGTTTCCGATACTCCTAGCGGTTCAAGGGGGTATCACATTTAATTCACAGTGGACCACATGATAAATCGTATGGGGGTAGTGTACATGGTGTTCATAGACGTGTGGTTGAATTGTCTTCGAACGTAGAGATAAGGAAAGGATTCAGCCATGTGGTTAGTTTGGGAAAAGTGTTACAGATTCAATTAAAGAGGTGAAAGTTTTCGAATAAGTCGAACTAATACGGTATGGGACTCTGTAAGGATGAGCAGTGAGTTAAGACGGCATTATCTCCTTTGGATGATTAAAGAAAACATGGATAAGACAACATCTTCGGATATCGAGGAAGAGGTTTTCGAAGACCCTTTGAACCATCATTGTCATTTGTATACCTAAGTGGGTGTAGAACCCTTTACACGATCGTAGAATTCGAATTTGAAATTCTTTTCTTCTCGTTTGCCTTAACTCAGTCTTGATTTTGGTCATGTGCCACTTGAAAAACACGCTGTTTTAAGCCACCTAGACTCCTAAAAAGAAAGTAGTATCCTCATAAATGTTTTTACCAGCATTGGTAGACTAATACAAAATATGTACGAGGTTAGAGTCTCTCTCATAACTATGAATTTTTTTATGTGGACGAAACAATCCACAACCTGGAGGGCCAGTCCTGGAGAAGCCGATGTCAGTAAACCGCTTCAGGGACGTTAGGCCCTTAAGGGCTCGTCCGCCACAGTCTGTTCCAAACACATCACTTATTCTTGGAAATCTTTACCGACCTGGGCCTCGAAGATGTCGAAATAGCTCAAGTAAAGTGTGGTCTCTGCTTCCATTTGGAACTCTGATGCCACCGTTGACTACATCGAGAGAGAGAGAGAGAGCTGCCGTCTTTATAATGCTGGAATTTTCTCTCGTTCAGTAATTCGCGTCCTGATGGACATTAACTAGCATCCGGTGGCTACAACTTGCAGGTAAAATAAGCACAATTCATGTGTAGTAATAGGTTCAACACTGGACGTCGCCAATTTTACACCAATCAGTGTCAACCCTATTCCTACAGCATCCAACCATCAAAAGGATAAAGGGAACATTTAAAATGCTCATTATAGTCATACTGGGATACCGAGCTCAACTGAGTTCAAGGCTATGGATGCTAGCATATGTATTAAATTTTTGTTGATAAAGTCATGGTGGTCAGTGCATTGCGTAAAGTCCCGAGAATTTTATGAAAGTTATTTGTACTTTTTTGTTGGTGGGACATACATCTCAGATACATATGTATGTACGTCCATAGATAAACGTGTCAAGTATTACCTACTCATCGATATCCTTTCAGTTCCTCCTCCATGAGATAAGCGATGCATTAACAACAAACTCTGCAACTGTCTACAGCAGTCTACTAGCAGAGCCACCCCAGAGCATCCTTTTTTCGATAAAAAGTAAAAAAAAAAAAAAATAATGAAAACATAAAAAAAGTCCTTAACCAGAAGTCAAAAGTGGTATTCGTTGTATGTTGTCTCCTTTGGCTCCTGATTTATTGCTCGTACATGGCATTTCCTTACCTCGCACTTTAGAGTCCAGCTAATCGATTATTGATTTTGACCAGATGGCTTTTTTGTTTTTGCCCGATGAACTTTCACTCTCGTTTCAGGTTCAAACACCCACCCTTCACACTCCGGAGTGAGGGCCAACCTGCAAGGTGCACGTTTGGTCAGCGATGATCACAGCTAACGATGGTGTACAGCATCAATTTCAAATCATTTATTGCTGATGTAGCAGATGATAGCTGTTAAATGGGGAAATGTTGCACGTGCTTATGTCCTTCGTAATGGCTTGCCAGGAATAAGAGTTTTACAATTTTCTCCGCACTTTGACGTGACACCGCATATCATGGTGGGGCGAGACTTTTTGTTCGAAACTACTTTCGTATATTTTTGGGGGAAAGTTTTAGTGGTAACAGGTGCATGGTTGTTGGGGAGAAGTTCTTTAGAGTTTCTTTGGATTTAAGAAAGACATCTTGGATTTCTTAATGTCATTGGTTTTATATCAGAAAATATATTATATGTCTAGGAGCGTACATATGTATGTACATATATACGTATCGTATCTACGTAAATATCTACAACGTAGTGGAACTCACAGGGTGTGCGCCACATTTACCAGGAATATATCTCGATCTTTCACATGTAATGACGTGAGATCTGTTTTGTGTACCATAATGTGCTGATAGCGTCCCTTTAACGCATCTACGGTATACTTTTTGGGGAGACTGTGTTCCAGGTTCCTTAATTGTTTTTTGGTGTCTTGTAGCCAATAGTTTTGGCTAACTGCTTGCGACAGTGATATTAGTAGACATATGGAAGGTGGTCCCTGATTTACTTTACTAAGGCGATCATAGAACAGTATAGCATCGAATACTATTGACATTGTACTCATGACAAAGTTCTAAATTCCGTTTATAACTCTTACTTGATACCTTTTTGAGCCTTTTTCGAGGCACATTTGTCCTTAATTTAAAGAACGGCAAAACCAAGCACCTGTTGTCAACAAACAAAGAAACATCTGTCCACGGAATGTCACAACATTAACTTTGAAGTGGTCAAAAAGTTTACCTACCTCGGAGCAATCTCGCAAGGACGAAATGAATGCTCTGGAAAAAATCGATCCTTCCAGTTCTGCTATACATATCTAGTCCAATGCTGAATATTAAGCAGAAAAGCAGAACCGATATTAAGAACTTTCGAGAGTAAATTTTTTCGTCGAATTTTCGGTACTATATGCGAGAAGGGCAAATGGAGCAGAAGCTAAGGCCGCTAAATCTATGAGCTGTAGCAAGATGTGGACGTAGTCGAAAAAGCGAAAACACATCTAGGCTGGCTTGAACACATCGCATGAATGGTCAAAAAGGGCTACCAAAGAGCCTTCATGTTTGAGACGATAAGGAAGCCTAAACCCAGTACCTCGTTTTAAGGATTAAGCCATCGTGGATGCTAGAGTGCTCAGATATATGTACATAAGTGCATCGGCATGCAGCGTCCTCGAAATCGAAGAGAGCAGAAGCCTGGCGTGTCTCATGCAAAGGCTCTTTACGGATCGGAAACCTGTTAAGTAAGTACGTACGTTTCGTTGCGGATCACAGCCTTGTATTCGCTTATGACCTTAAGGCTCATTATAATATAAACTGGAACTCGAAATGGAACCTTTTGAGTCTTCAGAGTACAAGAGGTCGGGTTCTATAAATAAGCTGACATCTACTCAGAATATTTTGAAAAGTTCGGGAAAAATGTACACCAAGTAGTGTGTGATCTAGGATTGGTAGGCCAAGAAGAGTGTATAGAAGTTTGGGTTCATAGAATGAGCCTTTTTCGTTATTTAAAGACTTAGGTAAAGGAGGTCTTTAGCCAAGGATAAAACACTTTAAGTCATCGTTCACATACTTTGAGAATGCTATGGAACTATGTACATATATACCAACTTCTAAGTCCAAAAGATATTCAGTTGATCCTATCGCTTCAGCAGATTATTTGCAGGAGTCTAGGGGACAACGACTTCAGTAATTCTACATCAAATAGCAACTTTCGTTTATGGTTAAGCTTTAGACTTTTCCGATATTCTTTGCTATGAACTACTTGTTAGATTATCGGGACTAGGTCCACCTAAAATTGTCACTCTGACTGTTCTCTCGCAGATCAAACTTTTTCTATTTTATGTTTACCCAGGTCCAGTCCGATGGATTCTAATCGTGTTTTCGTTTCGTGTTTCGGTCCTAGTACTCACTTTTGCGGGACTCCTACCTTCTTTTCAATGTCTGTCTATTTTATTAGCTGTAAACTATGAACTTTATTTATTCGCACAGGACTAAAGCAGCTTCAATATTAAAATACATTTTTTTATAAAAGATTACATTTATTTAACAAAAAAAAAAAAATCCAACATAAATGGTATTTCTTCTCTCGCATAAACTATGTGTCCTTAAAAGTACATTAACCCACCGACAGGATTCTCCAAAACACCAAAACCAAACATTCTCTGTTAAAGCCAAAACCAAAACAACACTGAGGTGTAAGGTGTCCCAAAATTGAACTCGTTCTAGATGATAAATGACGACTCTAACTCCCACATTTTGGGGAATTTGAATCATTTTTCTTAAGATTTATTGTGAAATCGGTTAACCGAAGCTCTTACTTTCACACATCCTAGGTGTTGAACGTATATCTGGTGGTTTGCAAGAACTATTTTCAACACACACATATCCTTTGGGATTCCATCATATGTATGTGTATATGCGAAGTATGTGAAGTCATTAATTTTAATTTTCCATTCGTAGACAACTACGATTTATTTTCCGTCGCGATGAGATGGGTGGTTCCTTGGGGAGAATAAATTAGATACTTTTTGAGATATAACCTATACAATGTATTAATAGTGACATCCTCTCGTTTGGAGTTATGTTAATGTCATTTCTAAAAGTGTTAACTTGGTTTTTTGTGAAACTACATCATCGCGCGTGGACCATCGTTACTGCTACTCCCCATCCCTTATCCTGAACGAATTTGGATCCCTTTTTTTTTTTTTTGTGCTCGACTAATTGATACTTCCACGTGAACAGCTGACGTCAGAAATTACCTTCGCTAAACCTTTAGTATCTGAAAATATATCCACAGAGCTCGTTCGGGCGCACATCTCGTTATAATAGCACTCCAACGTAATCCTTTTCCACATCAATTGCTTTAGCCAACGAGGTGTTGCCCATTTTAAATGGCCATAGCGTCAGACAGCGGTTATTAGTCGTTAGGTGAAATCATTTTCGTATCAATTTGCAATTTACCCGAAACAGCGAAGGATATATATTTTTTTTTTTCATTTTTCTATCGTCCTTAAGGGTAACAACAACTGCCAGGTTTCACTGATTTCAATTTGGCGAGAAGGGGTTTCTTGGTTGGTAGTTAGATTGGGGTTGGGTATAATTTAGAAGTTTTCCTTAACGCCCATTTCTAATTCTTTCTTAATTGAGAATATTTTTTTTGTAGACTTTTCACATTTGCATTTAATGGAAATTAGTTGCAAGGATATTCCCACTCCATGCTTTCGTTTAACGGACAGAGGTTGGTGTTCGATATAAGTCTGTTTAGAAACATGTAAGGAATCCATTTCAACATATTTTTGCTGTCTTAAGGATATGTTGCTTGTGTTTAAAGGGGAGGGGGTGGCATTTGTCTGAACACGTAAATTGTGATATGCTAGAGTAAATATCCATGTCCACTGATGCTCGTGTGTACGTGAACTTTCCTTTGCTTACCTTTCATGGAGGAAAAAGGAATGCGATACGAAATCCTAATGGACTTAGAATTTACCGGCATCACTATCGGAAGTAGCGAGTAGAGTGTAATGCATTAAAGGATGAAGCTATAAACACGATACAGGGAGTTCGCATCATGTGTTCGTTTTCACAAGGAGTTTTTGCTTTTTTTTTTGTTTTTTTGTAAGTAAATTTGTTTGATTCTTTCAAGCGAGGATGCAGTGTGTGTCAACGGATTTATTTATTCTTATTTTTCTCAAATTCGGCTTAAAGGTGGAACTTTAAAAGTAGAACAGTGTTTTGCTGTTTAAGAGATCTCTTATGCAGGAGATGATTGAAGGATGGCATGACAGTTAAGTGTTGAATAAGAATATTTTGTTTGTGTTTCATTGATGGGAAATGTATTTTAGATAAATTTAATGTGCCACCATCGGTCATTATGATCATTTGCTGCCATTTGTTGCCAATAGAAAACGGAGATCTAGCTTTTGTCCCAGTTTCTTGTTTCATCTTCTATGCATCTTGATCTTGAGATGACAATATTCTAAATGTCAGACAGTTAGTTCGGTACAGGCACTACATGAGTTCCTTTTTGTGAGTTTCTTCAGCAGGCTGTCCAACAGTACGCCCTGTAGTGTCGTTTTGACAATGCAAGCGTCTGATCCCCTTTCTATTTGACGAAGTTTTTAAGAATTTTTTTTATGAATTTGTGTCCCACGAAGTGTTACACCAAATTCTCACGATAATCCTTAAGAAAAAGCGAGGCGGAGTGGTAGTGGAGCGGTAGCAGAAAAGCTATGAATAAATTTGCAAATATTATGTAGGATACAAATGCAGTAGCTCAATTCTGGATTTATGCGTGTTCCACTAATTAATTGACTTAAGACACTCCGCCATCGATCAGATTTTAGGAGTCTTGTTTACATTAAACTGAACGATTTGAAGGCTTTGATTTACTACCATGCCTGTTGGGACAGACGACATAATTTTCCATGTAAGTAAATCCGTACGGGCGGATTGTAAACATTGTCCCCAAAATAGTAGTAATGTACTACAGTTTTAGATTTCTGTTATCCGAGATTTTCCTTTTCGGGTACACCAGCCATATTGGATCTGGCCTAATTTTTTTTTCTCTTTCTTGATATAAGGAAAGCTACTACAAAGGAATAAAGGTTGCATGTAGCCATTATTGTAAAATATCGACGAGGATATCAGCAGTACGTCATCATACCGTCCGTTTATTTATACATATTGTACATACGTTATAACTACTTGAGAGGGCGCCGTGGCTCAGTGGATAGTGCGTTGGACTATGAAACAAGAGGTTCGAGGTTCGAATTCCAGTCGGAACACCTAAAAGTTTTTTCACAGCCCCACCTCTCGCGAGCGTCTGACAAACATCCGAAAGTACAACTGTCCTGAGAAAGCTTCTCAAATAAAAAATTGCCCTTCGGATACGGCATTAAACAGTAGGCCCCTTCCATTCGTGTAAAGAATATAACACGCACAACACGAATGGTTGCGAGAAGCTAGGCATTGGGTCCCATCGACCTGTTGCGTAAAATATTTATTTATTTTTTTTTTATAACTACTTGGGACCCATGTTTGTTTCTATTCAACCCTACTTGGGTTGTAGGACTAGTCAAATCGATTTGGTAAAAATTTGCTGATTGAGAGAAGCTGGATAATGGATTCTACTTCATCTCTGGAACGTCTTCAAAAATTTATTGAATGCAAACCCAGTCTAGTTGCGTGCTTTCCTATTAGAGTATGTCCAGTGAGGACATCTGCTACATTCTGATAAGTAATCTGCTAAGAGAGACGAAAATCATAGACCTTTCCAGAACCAGCTTAAGGCAAATTTACAGGGTCATTCATTTCGTGGTTTCAAGCTGGTAATGCTAGCATTTGACGCCTGCCAGACATAGCTGTCATTTGAAGTATTAAAATAATAGCTGAATGTTTGACATTTATGAAAATGGATAGCTTAACAATCGAACAATGCGTTAAAATTACTAAAAGTTACTACAAATGTGATTATGCAAACGTATCCACTTATCGCGTATTACGCGATGATAATGGTCGTCATAATCGACCAACTAGACAAGTAATCGGTAAAATTGCGAAGAAATTTGAAGAGAGTGCAAGCGTTACTGATGTTGTAAGGCATGTGCATCAACGTAGTTTTGACGCTCAGTCGAAAATACTGCTGCTGTAAGTGCAAGTGTTGCTGATGACTCGAATTTATCGATTTCCCGGCATTCGCAGCAGTTGGACCAATTTTTTTTGGCCGGCTATTGAAGATCATGACTTGGACGATATGAGATTCCAGCAAGTCAGACAACAGGACCAATAATGGCTTTATTGCGTGAGAAGGTTCCTGGTCGCGTAATTCCACGTTTTGGCGACTTGAATTGGCCACCAAGATCATATGATTTGACACAGTTAGATTTTTTTTCTGTGGAGCTATACAAAAGACTGTGTTTACGTGAATAATCTCCGAACGAAAAAGCCAACATTACTAAAGTTATGGCCGAGATACCGCCCAAAATGTGCGAAAAAGTGGTTCAAAATTACTTCGAAAAATCGCATGTTGGAAATTTTCCCGAGGAGGCCATTTGATTGATATTGTTTTTCACATTTAAGGGCAAAGTCCAAACTTTATAATGAATTATAATTTTCAACAAAAATGTATCGCTGTGTGAGTTTTATTTAGCTTTACTTTCGAATGAATGCAAATGAATGACCCCATATTTTGTCGCCCGACTCGTTATGCCAATTCCAGCTTTAATTTAAGTTTGCATATACCGATTGGAATACCTAATGTAGCTTTACCTCGTAAGATATATGTATACACTGTTCATTTGCCCTACAGTACCTGTGACTATCCCTATGCCCCTGATCCAACAAAGGTGAATATTAAGCATCTCTGATATCTCTAAGATCGACGAACGGCAGTCTGGAGTAACTGAATTATTGAAGAAGACTGTCTGAAAAGATGCAGGTATCTGTACTGGACATCACGTTTTTTTCTGAGACAAGATAGGACTTCTTTAATTACCATTAATTTTGCTTAGGACATGTTGCAATGATTAGAAAAGAGAAACCCGTCCCTCGTCGTGGGTTTCTGAGCTGTCGACCTAAAAGTTTCTCGACTTGTGTTCCAGGAATGTCCTCCTGAATATCCTAGAAGAGATGTTACCCATCAGATTTGGGAAAGCTTAACTTAAGAATAGTATAGTCTTGCGTTGGAAGCGTTTGTCCAAATCTTTCTCGACCACTAAACTCTTGTTATGCATACATTCGAACATTCTCCTATCTGGAGAACTAGTGTCCATTCGCTCTGCATGTCCTAGCCACTTGACCTCCAATATAACTAAATCCAATCCAATTCAATCATCTAAATCTACAAGCCCAGGGGAATCTGTAGAAAACTGAAAATACCGGATACATTTATTTTCGTCCATTAATCTTGTCGCTGACGTAAACTAATTTACGAAATTATACTTCAAGTAGGTATCTCAAATGTCGAGACTTTTCATGACTAAACTATGTACATCTACAAAACTTTCACAGAATACCTTACGTAAATTTTCTATTTAAACAACATTCTCACGAGGTTCCTAGAAATGAATCCATCTTCCACGTTAAAGTTTATTATGTATTTTATTCAAACACATATCTTGTCGTAGGTATACCTACAAGCACCTATATGTATACTTATTTTAGGTTCTCTCGCAATATGCATATAACAAAGTTCCACCTTATATACCAAAAGTAAACAATCAACCATTGGTTGAAATAAATCAGTCACATGAAATTCTCAGCATGTATTCGTACCTGTTTCTGCACCTGAATAGGTGGAGTCTACGTTACGTGAAGACTTTCTACCTTTCCGGTCTTATTTTAAAGTAAATACTTCTCTCAGGAATGGGGAAATTTGGAGAACCTAAGCATACAGAAAGGAAAAAAAAAAAAAACTTTGCGCACAGCGCATATCGTACGCTAACAACCAAGGCGTAGAAAGCAATGAGAAAGAGAATCCTTGAGAAAAGAAAACTTTTTCGAAGCTTTTCTTTTCCATAATGTGGAAGAGCACATCGGAACCTTTCATTAGACTACGCAGCGATATAATTAAAACTTTATAATTAGCTGAGTTTTTTTTTTTTTGTGCTTTCTCCAATTTAGTGGGCGGGATGTGATGAAGGTTCTATCTATGTATCTAAATTTTTTCGGTTACATAATGTACATCAGTCTGGAATGACTGAATGAAGGACCCATGTCATTATGTCTATGGCGTGAGATGGATATGTGTCAGGAACGGGTAGGTGCCGGCTTTAATAAGAATATTTTTTTTTTAAATTTTTAATATTATCATGGAAAGGGAGAATTGAATTTTATTTCTCTTTGGAAGTAGGCTTTCGACATGACATAAATGAAATAGTATTGTAGGCACACCTGTGCATACCTACTATATATACGTATGCCTAGCCAGATTTAATACCTCAAAAAATATAAAACAAAAAAAAATAGGATTTGGTGTTTCAGGTCCGTATGCGAGTCAGGACCTAACTAAAAGCGGATATGCTTCACAGCGAACAGCCAAAGTTTGAACTATATGAAAGGTATTCGGTAAGTTTTTTTTGCAATTTCTACTACAGCTTTTAACATAGAAAAACTAATCATCTAAAGTTTACGCCCACTTTTTAGGGGCGTTTTCATTGAAATGAAATTGTGGAAGTTACATTATCAAGTTTTCAAAATAATCGTAGAGGTAAAAAAAAAAAAGATTTTCGCTTTCTACATATTTGTAGTGAATCTTTCACAATTCCTATGCGTTGCTACACACATTTGAAACGTATAGTTCTTACTTGACGAAGAACTTTTTATATTTACAAAAATAAATTTTTAATAAGTATCAGAAGACAAGTCAATAGGGCCATATAACAATCGAATGGTTTATGGCATTAGATGATTCGTTAGGGAGCACTTATGTAGCTTGTGTATTCGTATAAACTTGGTTATTGCATAAAGTTTGGGGTTAGCATTTTATTACGATCTAATCTCAGTAGCATACACTTCGTCAACATCCCTTGGAAGTTTCTATTATGTTTAAATACTTATGCATCATATCTGTCACATCATTTGCATCCTAGTATATGGGGTATAGACCTCCTCGCTAGATTTTCTGACATTCTAGATAGAGTAGTGCAAGATAGTGTATTCAGTGATAATAGCTGCTCTATATACTACCTTCTACAGGCTAATGCCATACAGTGTGATCGATTTTGACAGGATAGATAAATCTGCTGCAGGTTCAAATCAAATAGTGAATTTTCACTTTTATTTCGGTTTCGATTTCGTCTAACGACTCTCTTGGTCTACCGTGTTGTCATCTTGATTAAACACAAAATAACGTCTATGGCATCACTGTATTTTACTTAAATAATTCAGTTTTGGTGTCCTCAAACGTAAAGTGTAGATGTCAATCTCAAAAGATATCTGTGAAAGATCAGTATATACTCCCATAGGTCATTGTAAAAGTAATACCTAAGTTAAAGTAGGCAATAATAGTGAAAACGACAAGTAACCCTAGACCAACCCTAATCCAGGCTTAACATAAGGATCTTATTTGCTAACCTGCCATCACTAGATAGACGAAAATCGATACGTCTACGAAGAAATTATCAACAAAATGTTTAACCGCTTCTTGTCTTCAAAATTTGGGAAAAAAATCCTTCAATTTAATAGGTAATTGGCTTCGAAACCCTGTTTTTCGAAATAGGTTTTATTTGAGTTAAAAGAACGCAACAAGGTACTAAAGATAGACGAATTCCCAAACAAAAATACAAATTTTTGGCGCAAGAGATTTATGGGAACTAAGTCCTACCTACTCACAACCATTGGTATGTATTGTGCGTGTTTTATTCTTTACACATAGGCGGTCCGATATCTCGCAATACGATTAAGTTGACCACATCGTTCCAATTTTAGTATATGTTCTGCCGAAGCAAGAATTGGGGCCTCCTATAAAGAGCCAATAATAATCACAACCAAATTAACAAAAACTAATTTTTGGAATGTTACACTGATTAAAAACAGGGCTATCCTTACAGTATTTTTTTCACTGAAAATGTCTGCATTTTCATATTTTTTGTTTTGAAGTTTAAATTAATAAAAAATAAATCGTATTCGTTTCCATAATTAGCTATATTGTGCAATATATTTCTTAAGTCCCCTGCTAACATTTTGGATAGCTGTGCTTAAGCCTGGAAAAGAGGCACCGGTCTTGAAATCACGGACCAAATCATTAAGTTTGTCTTAAACTATTTTATGGGGATCCAGAATTACTTCAACAAAAAATCTGGATGAACTTCTTCAGTACAGGTTTTATTTGAGTTAAAAGAACGCAACAAGGTACTAAAGATAGACGAATTCCCAAACAAAAATACAAATTTTTGGCGCAAGAGATTTATGGGAACTAAGTCCTACCTACTCACAACCATTGGTATGTATTGTGCGTGTTTTATTCTTTACACGAATAGAACGGGCCTACTGTAAAATACCGTGTCCGAAGGATAATTTGTTATTTGAAAAGCTTTCTCGCTCGCGAGAGGTGTTGCCGTCAACAAACATTTACGTGTTTTGGCTTGGATTCGAACCTTCCGCAGTCCAACGCACTAATCACTTAAGTCACGGTGACCTATACAAAATTCAAGATTTCAACCAAAAAAAATGGTTGTTCTGACTGAATAGAGATTTTATATTTCCGGTCATGTGTCTTTGACTGGTCTATACTATATCAGATCTGAAAGTGTCTCCGTCTGGATGAGTAGTTTTAAAATTTTTGTGATATTTCATTGGTCAGATGGACATATCTAATAGGAGGAGCAATGATCTTCCATAAGTTCTTGCTTCTCCTAAAGTGTTACTTGCCTCGAGTAGTATTCGTAGTAAGGTCAAGAAAGCCGAAATTTTGCTTAGAAAGGATCTACATATCATTTCCTAGCAATATGAACGGAAATGACACCATGTTGGATAGTGTGAACCCCGTTAATTCTTTCGAAATATGAAGTAAGATTTTGAATATTTTTTTGTCTTATAGCTCAGTAGTTCAATTGAATCTCCTCCTGAAGATTCTCGTATTAAGTACTCATATATGCCCCTGTACACACAGATGTTTCACCAAGGCAGAAACCCCATGTTCTTAAGTGTTCGAAAGAATGTGCGAGTCTGTGCTGG
The DNA here is from genome assembly GCA_963583995.1 of Xylota segnis. NCBI lineage: Eukaryota > Metazoa > Arthropoda > Insecta > Diptera > Syrphidae > Xylota > Xylota segnis. The sequence continues at coordinate 9,372,757 of OY757236.1, read as the reverse complement.
GATGGCAGGAAATTAATTAATTTTCCTCCATTTTAGTATAATTACAGTTAAATTAAGGTATTTCACAATAAGTATGTGATTAGCATCTACAAACTGTTGTCTTAAATTTTATACGTCTCCTTGTGAAATAACCATCTAATATTTTGACTGATTAATATTGCAAAAATGCGGAACTAGCAGTTTTTTAATTATGTCTGACCATTAAAGAATTTTTTATAATCAAACATTAAAAAATTTATACTAAACGTTTTCAACGTTAAAAAACATATTTGCCGAGTTATTCATTATTGGTTGGCAATTGCCTTTTCGAAATTCATATATTGTGGTGTAGACAAATGAAAACAATTTTATTAAATCATTAAAAAACAAAAAAATTGCAAAAATTAAAAGCAGTAAAAGTCCGTCTACACACTTTTGAAATTTATTTATTATTTGTAAGAGAATTATTAATTTTCAAATAGCTTCTAACGATTGAGTAAATGTTTATGGAACAGAAACTACTTGGCCTGATCAAGTTCAATAAAAACCGCTTGGAAATAAAAAAAAAAAAAAAAACAATAAACAATTTATTCATCACTAGGTATATGAAAAACAAAACACACACTATTCTATCACACTCTGAAATAAGTATGTACAATTATGATTGAACACTTTCCAACATAAATAACATCATGCAATTTGTTTATGCACATTTGCGTACATGTAATGCCATTAATTTTGGATTTTTTCTGTTTTATTTTTACAACTGCTGAGATAGTTGTTTCCGCTTATTTAATTGATGATACTTCGAAAACATATTCAATTCTACTGATGCTGCTCTAGAGTTGTCCAAAAAGCTACTAATAGACTCTCGCTTTTGAAATACGAAAACTCAGTGTCGACTCTCTGAAACACTTTGGGTTGTATCGAGATAGGGGAAACATTTTGTAGTGAGAAAGTGCTTTTTGGGGAGACTACGACACAGACAGAAAGAAAGTTTTGTCTGTGTACAATTTTGCATGACTTTCCCCATGACTGGTGGAAAGTGCGAGTATATATGTGGACCATTCTGTAGACTGTTGAGGGGATGATGGCGACATAGAGGGTTTCCGAGTCTCTTTTCAGTGAGAGTGTGTACTTTCCCTCCTCACATTGGCAGAGATCGAGTTTGTCTCTGTTAAAATTTGAAAGCGCAGCGATGAATTCGTGGGGCTTAGGTACATAGGGGAGCACTGCTGGATAGTCATCATTTTTCTCGTGAACGTATAACAGTCAGAGTTGACTTGCCTATTTCTCTTTAGGAAGTTTGCAGAATGATGTTTTGTACCTATCGTGCTGGTGTAAAAATTTTCGATTTCCGATAAATTTATTCCTTAGATGACAAATAGCACAGGAAATACTAACAGGCGGTCCGATATCTCGCAATACGATTAAGTTGACCACATCGTTCCAATTTTAGTACATGTTCTGCCGAAGCAAGAATTGTGGCCCCCTATAAAGAGCCAATAATAATCACAACCAAATTAACAAAAACTAATTTTTGGAATGTTACACTGATTAAAAACAGGGCTATCCTTACAGTATTTTTTTCACTGAAAATGTCTGCATTTTCATATTTTTTGTTTTGAAGTTTAAATTAATAAAAAATAAATCGTATTCGTTTCCATAATTAGCTATATTGTGCAATATATTTCTTAAGTCCCCTGCTAACATTTTGGATAGCTGTGCTTAAGCCTGGAAAAGAGGCACCGGTCTTGAAATCACGGACCAAATCATTAAGTTTGTCTTAAACTATTTTATGGGGATCCAGAATTACTTCAACAAAAAATCTGGATGAACTTCTTCAGTACAGTCATTTGTGTCCTTCAACTCTCCATTCACGCACGTCAGGACTCTATAGGTCAGATTGCGGAGGGGATGTTTAGGTAATATACAAAATTTGCCTAGATATTTTTATAATAAAAATTATAACAATTTTATGTAAGGAAATATAAGGCCCTGAGACTTATTTTGATCTCCTATTTTGTACCCCAAAGTAGTTCATAACTTCTACTTACTTATAGTGTTATGGCAGTAATAAAAGGTATCTGAATGGTTGAAGCAACTAAGGGCCATTATTTGAATTATTTTATATTGTAACTACGAGTGGGCGCCGTGGCTCAGTGGTTAGTGCGTTGGACTGTGGAGCAAGGGGTTCAAGATCGAGTCCCAGTCGGGGAACACCTAAAAGTTTTTTACGGCCTCACCTCTCGCGAGCATCTGACAAACATCCGAGAGTACACAACTGTCTCGAGAAAGCTTCTCAAATAACAAATTGCCCTTCGGACACGGCATTAAACAGTAGGCCCCATCCATTCGTGTAAAGAATATAACACGCACAACGAGAGGGATGCCTCTTTTGTGAATCAAAACATTCAAAAACAACATAACAAATTCATTGTTGGTTAGTGAAATCTTCATCAGAAAATGTCTGTAAATTTTTTGAATTCTTGTATAAAAGTAAAGAATCAATGTAGCGCAAGTTGAGTAGAAACATCGGGCTCTTATGGGCTAACACCAGATGTGATTTTTGGTCGTAAATATCAATTTTCGATTAGAGCTGCCCTCTACTATGTTCATCCAGATGTAACAATTTGTAAATATTAAATAATATTCTTAATATACAAACTAATGTTGAAGTGTATATTTTTTTGAGCTACTTCCTTGCAAAGCTGGACGACCTAAAAAATATTGAGCTAACGGAGCTCCTAAGATTCATAAACCTTTTTAGGGCATCTAGGCTCTCAGGGGCTTTAAATCTAAAAACATTGCTAGTCTCAGGGATCCATTGGGTATCTAAGGGCAATAATATCCTACGCTAACCTAAAGGTTTATATCCCGCTTGTTGCCTAATTGCGTAAGCCATTCGATCTATTTCGTCCTGGTGTTGATCTACCCAAATTATCAGTTCTCTTATTTACTAGCATACCGTCATGAAGAGTCTTTCAACTCTTATATTTTAAGTGTTATGACATCTCCCGCCTTAAAGTTTTATCTGCAGTTTTTGTCAATGCCAAGACCCCTACTGAAAACACAACTATGATTAGGATGTAGTCGGCTTAAGGTAATCTTGCATTGTTTCTATAGAGTTGGTTTATCTCTCTCTTTTCTCTGCTCTCCTCTAATAAAGGAGAAAGGGCGTAAAAGGTCGGTTAAAATTTAGTGGATTGTAATATTCAATAAAAATGGATTGTGTACAATGAATTGATTCTGAATAAGTTTTATTATCATTTGTTACAATTTTTATCGACTGCCTTAACTCAAGACCACTTGTTTGTCTGTTGCATTTAACATTGATGTGTCCTCCTTATCCTTTATTTGTTTGTCTATTTCCTGCTACACCTAGCTAGTTTGAGTTTAGGTAATATATCAGCTTACAATCTGAATGTAATACACTACATACCGGTTCGGTTCGATACCGAGTATGTTTGATAAAAAACATAAAACACTTACTATGTAGTAGTCACTTGTGTGTATTGTAATTGTAATGAACTAGCCATGCACTCGCTGATAAACATGGCAAAATCTTTTTTGAATATCAGTCTAAACAATTGGAATCAAAATCAAATTCATGTTAATTGCGTGGGAGTCACCAATCACCAGCCACAACGAATTGACACTGCAAGGTATCTTTACCTAGAACTCATTACATAATTTGCTTGACATTGGCCAGAAATTTTGGAATTTGGTAAGCCAATATTGTGTATTTTGATGGCTATACCTACATAAAGTCTAATTTTGTGTCTAGTTACCTGAATATTGGAAGTAAAAACTAGTTTTCATGATAGGACACGGTGTGATGTAGCATGGCAAAGACTACTCCACAACGAATTAAGTACTCCAGAAACTGCATGAACGAAAGATGCTCTAGGGAGCTATTTCCTTGCGGTATTGGACGATCTAGGAGATATAGAGGTTGAGCAAACTCCTGAGATATGTACATAGGCGCATCTGGGTCGTCGAAGACTAAAATTAGTTTTCAGATTTCTTATAATTATGTACAATGGAGTCTTAGCTGGTCTAAATCAGTCAATCTCCCCCAAAAGACTCCATAAATACTAATTTACTCGAAAAAAGAAAGTTTTGTTGCACATAGTCGAAGTGGTCATATCGAGTGGCCTGAAATCGAGTTCAAATATTAAATGATTTTTGCATATACCATTTCAATTTTGAGTTCTCACGCTTTTCTAGCTTTGGGAATTAGTTGACCACATAGAGATATTGGCATAAGACGTTGTTATAATGAAAGTATGAGAGTAGAGCTCTTCTCTCGCAGTTGTTTTTTCTTAATCGTCGCCATAAAATCAATTCCGTTGAGCCTATTTCCATTTTTTTCTTGATATATGTACATACATATATTTGAAAAAAAAATCATAAATATAGCACTTAAATCTTAATCAGATTAGTTCCTTAGGACTCCCCCGAGATCAATACAAACCAAATGTCATTAAAAATTTTTCGTTTTGAAAATCTTAAGAGAAGTCATCCATTTACGCACTTGCAGATAAAGTTACAGAGAAAAGCATTATCTACCCTCCGGCTTTGTTACACTAACCTGCTGTTTCACTTCACGATAATTGTATGCGTCGTACTCAATAAACAAAAACGCAAAACATTAAGTTAATTTTCCGGCAGAACTAATTTTCTATCAAAAGAGTATTAAAGAATCCTCAACAATAAACCACCGAAAATAATTAACCATTTGGGAAACATAAAACATTATACGCACTGGCTTAGATGTACAACCGCAGCATCCATCTATGGGTATTCAGTACCCACTGTCGTCAAATAATTAAAATTCTAATTTAAATGGTGACCATAAAAAAAAAAAAGTATGTGCCCTCGTCCCATAGTCTAGTCTATTTATTTCTGTACCACGGTCGGGTGAAATGGACATAGATGAAGTCATTAAAACATAAAAAAAGCATCACAATCCAAGCGATGGTGTTTACAAAGGGTGCCCCTTCCCTTGGCTAGATATACATTTGTTCAAGAATTCGATAGATGTGTATAAATTGGACAGAAAGTTGAGTTTTTCGTGATTCTCAGCTCTGATTTTTGACACACTCTTGTGCACATATTTTTTTTTAATTTTTAATGAATGCTTTGTTTCTAGACAGTTGGTCTTATAGGCCGGCTAGAGAAACGATGATGTGATCAGGAGATACTTATAAATGTGAAGATTTCTTAACGGAAAATGAGAATTTTTTTTTTTTTTATACATATGTATGTATTTTATGAAATTTGTAAGTTGTGGCAAGGTTTGGTTAATGAGTACTCAAAGTACCAACGTAAAAGAAAAGCTACTCCTTAGCCAGACTTAACAAGGAGCAAGGACTATCATATATATGCAGGTACCACAGGCATAGTGGTTTGAAATGCCAATATTGAAGTACACAGCTGCAAGGTAAGCTCAAAGTTTTCATTGTGAATGCAATCTATGTATGTATGTATATATGTATGTACATACCAGAAATGTTAGCAAAATTTGAAACATGAAATGTTGCAAAGAGTGCTAAATATTGTAAGTTAACATGAAATCTGTATCTAGCGGTTAAAGTAATGCAAAAATTCAGTTCGACAATATAAATAATTAGTTTATATATTTTTAGTGAATTTTCACGTCATCCTTTCACTCTATCCGGTCCCGGGCATGCTGCTTCCAGTTCTTTACGATTAGCTGGTATCGTCGATAGTTTGATCCTTGAAGCCGAGGCTCGGTTTTCCTCGTCGTCTCGAACTTGTTATTTGCAGAACCTCTTTGCTGAGCATTATTGTACTCCACAACTTGGTATAGTTCAATATAGTATATAGGCTAGAGTTGCCAGTTATGTATATCTTCTTCACCATTCGGTCTCCTCGCATACGGGACTGAAATTCGATGAAGAATTTTTCTTTCGAAAGTGCTTAACGTCTGGTCTGCTTTTTTGCTTATCGTCCAGCATTCCGGTCCATATAGCAGAACTGACCGAATCAATGTTTTGTATAAAAGGCATTTCGTCTTCCGAGTTAGGAGTTTTGAACCTATTTAAGTACGTCTTCATCGAATCTCCACTAGGGTGTCGTTCGTGGAGTTGATATTTACTCTAAGGCAGGTCAACTCCATAACTACCTCTAAGTTACTGTCGCCGACATTGACTTATTTACTGTCCTAGACGGTGGTCCGATGATTCATTGTTTTGAAGTACTTGGTTTTGTCCTCATTTACTTCAGGGCTAACTTGTTGCGCCTATTCTTCAATTTCCGTAAAAGCTTCAAAAACGGTGACTGGGAAAGACGATGTCGTCTGGGTATCCCAGCAGTTGGACAGATTTTTTGAAGATTGTGCCTTCCGTCGTCGATCTGCCGGAACCCACATTGGTACGTCCTGATTCGTGTGTTGCAGGAAGGAAGATTTACATACAATACGTTGGGTATGATCCTCTATGCGACATTTAGCAGGGATTTTACCAAAAATCGGTTTTGTCACCACTAGGACCTCCGCTTGAAAGCCACTGCTGTGATTCGGGAGGCAAATTAATTGGGATGGCCCAGTGGCTTGGATAAGATACTTTAGCCCACGGCTATACCTCCCTTTGTAGTTCGCTTTTCCAATCTTTTATGCTCGATCATGTCCTTGTGAATGATTTTTTTTTAGTACAGTACAGACTGTGTAATAGGGACATTTTTTTTGATTCTTTTTTAGGATCATAGTTTATATAGTCTTCAGCTAACTCAAGCCTCTTAAGTTAGTTTTGTACTCCAAGTTGATGGAGATTGCTCTCTACTAGTGCTCACCCACTGTCGAAATTATCAAGAATCAATCGCTCAATCTGAATACAAAGGTTGCAGCCCATTAAAATGGCAAGCACTATATAGGATAGCATTAGGAGGTACATACCTTTCAAATAAACATGATCGAAACTAAAGTCTATGAAAACTGGGAAATTTTAAGAGCGACAAAGGCCGGCAGTAGACCTCAGTAGAAACGAGGTACTTTCACCTCTGATAATGAAAACGAAAACCCTTAGCGAATATTTCTTCTTGAAATTGTTTTCATGCCTGAATGCCAAATTCTCTATCAGCATGAGTTCACGTCGAAACTTGTCCCTAGTATGAGACATCTGCAGTGCTGCTCATCTGCTCCTTCCTTTGTTAGTATCACAACGACTTTCCGTTTGGTTTTTATTTTTCGTCTGCCCGAACAAGGACACCCAAGTAAATCAATATCAGCCTAAGAATTATTAACTTTAACTGCAAATGTACCTTTTTCTGATTATTAGTCAGCTATAACCTCAAGGTGGGTTCAATTAAATTAATTTTCTTTCAAAATATTCTCAAATTGAAACAATAAACACTTAATCCCCGTTCCACCCTCGCGGCGAAAGCATATCCCACTTTGGTCCTAATAATTTTCAATATGCCCTAAAACTTCTATTACCCCTCCAAGGGTGGAATCACCCAACAAGGGGAGGTCACTTTCAATAAAGCAGGACATGAAAAAAGAAACTTTCCTCTCCAGAGGCAATTCGCAGGATTACAAGCACCTTCCTCCTTATAATCGCAGGTTATTGCGTTAATGTACATTATTAAACTTTTTCTCAGACTAAGTAATGAAAACATTAGAGAGATGTCATACTGCCTCTGGTGGAAGCAAAAAAAAAAAATAATAAAAAAAAAACTTTACGGTTTCGTCACGCCAGGGGATGAATTAATGTTTTCCATACATTTTTGTTTGTGTTAACTCCGCACTTTTGGCTCCAATGTCCTGCCGGGCTTTGTATAGTTAGAATAAAGCTTTAACTTTGGGAATTCATTAAAAATCCAGCCACACAGCATCGGGCAAAAGAAGAAAACGTTCATGTTGAAGAATTTTAACTGAATTTCACTACTGTGTGTTCCCTCTTTCCGCTGGACACAGTAATGGAAAACATTTCCTGTATTTCGGACACTTGCATCCGGATAACGGACAGACGCAGTTTTATTATAATTATGACCCAAAGCAGGATTGCAAAGGCACGCGCCTTCCTGAAAGCATTTCCTGTTTTTATCCGAATACCAATCATACAGTAAAATGCCTGTGTTGTGTTATCCTGTTTGTTATCTTGTATGCATATTTATTGTTGTTTTTGTTTATACTCTGACTGAGTTCAGATTTCGGAAATGTGATACTCATGGCAAATGATTTCCATGGGACTTTAATTCAAGAGCCAGAATGAATGATGATCTCTTTCTGTAAACTCAAATCATATGCTTTGTTAAGTAATGCCATTCTGATTCTTAGGGCTTTGCTTTCAACGTCGTTCATAAGGTTAGGACTAATTAATGTGTTTAGAAACCATCATTGTTTCGTATAACTGATTTTGTTCCATGTCCTTGCCGACATTTTTCATCAAACCAGATTGGAAGGATACTAAACTTTTTTGACGATATTTCAATGGGCCTCGACACTTCATCTTGGAAGAATTTTTTTCTGTGAGAATAAAAAAAACCGTTAGCTAACAACATAAGGAAACATTTTGTATATCCAGCAGAAATTTAGGCTTCGAACACACTTGTAGAGTAAACAATTTTGGTGACAAAATATTAATACGATAAAAACTTACGTTCGAAAATCAAACATTAGAACCATTTTTTTCTAGAAATGAAGGTCCCTGGCATTTACCTATTTTCACCAGTTCACCAGATCAGATTATATGTACATACTTTACGAATAATGGCACCGACTATGCTTCAGCATTGGTCCCGTTTGCGCTGGCGGGTTTTACAGGACGAGATTCAACGACAGCGACATCGACCTAGTCAAAAAATTCCCTATTAGTCGTTTACGATGCTAGGACATGTAGGCCGGATGTTCCGATAGTATAGACTTTGAATTTAATTCTTACCTTAGGTACTCGCACATGAGTAGAAAGGGCCGGGCAAACTGGAAAAGCTTGTTAATGGAGGTCCAGCTTCACTCCAAATGTAGTGCCACCTAAGTATGTAAGCGAAACAGAGATTTGACTGTCACTTCCAATTGGTGGGACAATAGTGCCATCTTGGATGATACTCGTAGTAAAGTTCACTTCTACATAGACAGATACTTTCTAGACCGAAATATGGGCAAATGTGAACATCTCTTACCGCCTCTTAGGGGAAATGTAATGCAATATTTCTCGCATGTGAGTCATTGAAATCGGGCGCCTTAAACCGTGCAAAAGTCACACATTTTCTGAGGGCGAGGTTATAGGAATATTCCGGGATACAAAAAATATATCATCAGTTTACGAGTCAGTGCTAGAATATTGGAACTCTTTCAAAACACCTCTGCAGAAGTTGTAAGGACAAATAATATGAAGAACACTTATGTTGTATGTGCCTGTCTGATCCTGTTGCCAAGAAGTCGGATCAATTTAGATCTTTTCTTATCTCTAGGTTTTAGTAATGATATTTGTATTCTGTATCTGTTAAGAGATAGTCTTAAGTCATGTATTCCCTTTCTGTGGAGCTTTTAAAACCTTCGGCCCCTTACATGTATTCGTGAGTTTCAGTCTTTCTCTTTCCTTGAACTGAGATGGTAAAAGCTTTATTTATAGAAGCTGATTCGTGTGTCTTACTAAGTTTCGCGTTTTGTGGGGGCTTACCCGAAGTATGAATACGAACTCCATACATGATGATAAAGCTAGCTCCATTTGACATTGAAACTAATTTTTTTGATTACCACTGTTCAGTGACTATTCCATCGAAGATAAAAATGCAAAATATACCTTTTCTCCTGTCAATTGGCTCTTAAGACCTGATTGACAAAATCGCAATTATAACTTTTATTTTCTGTGCACATAGGATACATAGGATTGACGCCAGCTTTGTCGTAAAACTTTAACGAACCTATAGAACCAAGTATCTGATGGGGTTTGTTATGCAATGTTCCTATAAGTTAACTTCCGCTTAAGGAGATATCATAAAACTGTAGCTCATTCTCACCAAGTGTATCTTATTCATTTTTCATTTTCATTTAAAGTGCGGACAGTACCGGAAAACTCCAAGACGTACGTATACGTACACTCCACTCAAATTGAAATTTAGGAAGCCATAAAATTAACCCAGTCAATTAATTATATCGAAAGCAACCACTTGTGCTTGGACGAGCTATGCACGTTGTTGATGTAGCACAACTGGAGCAAGTAGAGTTTTTAATGGGATTTTCCTCGTGTTTCCAATGAAGACGGTGTGAGTTTTAAATTGGAAATGACTACACACATATTGATGGCTAGTGTTAATGAAAAGCGACACTTTTACTGGCCCAATTCTTGAGAGCCGGTCGAAGAACAGGATTTTATTAGCTTAAAAAGTCATAAGTCAGGAGTGGACTTCAATCTGCTTAGGGGATTTTTAATTTTAGGTTTCTTTGGTAAATAATAAGTATTTACTACAGTCATTCAGATTATATATATAAGAGATGCCTTCAAATACGGTATGAATTTGAAAGGATAACGAACGCTCTTCTGACATCTTAAGGTTAAGGTTGTGTATGCTTTGAATGCTCCCAAAATCGCCCAAATTCCCAGGTGAGGCAATAAATGTTGTTGGTGTATCGTCAAATGAATCAAATGTTCTAAATGTTCTAAACTACCTGTCATACTTTTCATGCATATTTCTAAATAGGTGGGATAGACGCCTGTGGATAGGTGGGATAGATATTCGCCAAAAAGGCAGTAAAAGCTGGCCTTCAAACTCTAAGGTCTAAATTTTCCCGAACACGTAAAGGGAAAAGGATCTCAAATATAAAAATGTTCAGATCCAGCTGGGATCTCTCCTCTTGTTTTGAAGAAGTGTTCTTTTACCCTTGCTAAGCCTATACGTAAGTATGACCAGCCGATCCCTAAAAACGCCCCCCATCTGTTAATTTCCGCCTTATGAGGTATCTTGAAAGAAACCTTCTTCTAAGTCATTAGAGGGCACCTTTTGGTGTACCTAACAGAAAAATGGAACCAAAGTATTGACTATCGCCGTGAAAGCTGAGTCGTCGCCTTTGATATCGCTAAAGCTTTCGATAGAGTGTGGGGCAGTTGGAGCCAGCTTACGGTATTGATAGCATCTTCTTATCATGGACTGAAAGATTTTGAATATAATCGCGCAATAAAAGTTGTATTGGATGGATATACTCCTACCAATGGTGGTGTACCGCAGGGCTCAGTCCTCTCTCCGTCCATGTTTTAAATAATTATTATCGAACCTCACTATCGAACCTATACTTGATGTTTTTTTAGTCTTTAATGACTCAACGACTGAAACCCTTGGTTCAGGTAGCGAATATTACAAATGCGACGAAATCCATTGGGATGTGAAGCACACAAGTTCAATGAAGTTTTCAGGTTACTAAGGCAGTGACAAGTAGTGCTAAGTGCCTTGGATTACTCAAATGATGTAAACATTTTTTCAGTCCTGAAGATATGACTACATATTGTAAGTAGGATGAGTTTGGATAAGAGTCCTAAGAAGTTACTTTGAAAATACATAGATATTCTCTCTGTGAAGTGCAAATGTTTTTCATTTTTGGAACTCGGTAGGGCGTCCTAAATATCTTATAAAAGAAGGTACTGAGGGACTTCGTTCAACGAACTAGCAGCTGTTTGCAGTTGTTTAATGTCCTTTCGCCAATTAGTCCGTGACAGCCTTTAGTACGCAATTGTTAAATAAAGTTTCCGATTATTCCCGTATTGAATACATAAACCAATTTCTGATACTCTATAACCATTTGTGCGTATGAAGATCAAATTTAAAATGACGTGCAGGCTCCATTAAGTGCCTGCGTGTTCAACGACGTTCTAACACATCTTTCCAAGCCGAAACCACATAGTATCACGGATCAGCTTACAAGTGGCAATGATCCATGTGACTTCGACATTTTTCAACTCTTTACCCACTTGTATGAGCACTTGTACATCGTTTTCGTGGTCTATATCGTATGTGCTGTCAAATATCTTTAACATCAACAGTACATCATGAGCCAAGAGTGACAGCCGATGGATATGGTGTCATCGGAATTTTTTTTTTCCATTTTTTTTTCGAAGTATGAAACATGCTACGATCCGCTCCCATTCAATTACCATACTTAAGCGAGGGAGCCTAATTTTTTGGTTGTCAAGTAACACATGGGGCTGTTGGTTTCCTACTCTCCTCCAGTCCAATTGGATTACTTTACGTGCTCGAGACTGCTGTGTTTATTTAACAAGACAAACAGACGGTTTTCCCATCGCCATCTGAGTGATGATCTAATTTGTTTTTTTTTTTTTTTTTGTTCGTTTTTCTCTTGCAGTAGTGGTAAATAAAACTTTCTTCCATTTGCTCAATTCGTCACTCGTTCAGTGTGAAGTACTTGAAACTGTAATAAATCCTTAAGCACTCATGCATCAAACAAAGATGACAAAGAAGCGAAACGAAAACAAAGAGCAGAGAAATAGAGAGATTAAGCAATGAGGAATCTTCATTAATTCTGATCGATGACCGTGAATCCTTTCGGTGTCTCTTGGGGAAATGTTACGACTTGGTATTGATTGAGTTCAACACGAAATAACGGAAAAAGGATATCCTATTGGATTTCTTTTTATTTTTGTTTCTGAATTTATTTTCTCTGTATAATCACATATCCATGCAAATTTGTTGCGGAACACACCTGGTCATGGCATCAGTAGCATTACAAGGAGTGAACAGATTTTCAATATGCCTATCTACAGGCGTTCTTTCTCTTACCCTTAGTTATAATCCCTACTGTCAGAAAATATTGCTAGTATCTTATTTGACAAAAAAACAAGGTACACACTGCTTTACAAGTTTATTCAATCAAATAAAATATAATATGTTAGAAATTTTGACAGTGGGAAGTATCTGATCATAGTTAAACAAAAAGTTATTCCAGCTTTCCTTGTGCCTTCTTTGGCACTAACTGCAGAGAATAATAAGTTAAAATATGACGGAAGCATTAACAGTTTCTTACTATAAACCTTGAATCGTTCAGACAAAAAGTCTCCTCATTGTGGATTCCGAAAACAAGGCAAGAAAAATGATGAATTCCAAAGGCTAAACGATGGATGGGTCGTACGGCATGCAATGGCGATACCTTGAACTGAAAAAAGGATTCTGAGAGAACTCTACATGTATAAATGCAACACAGCTTCCTCATATCTCACAATAGTTGCGATAAGCTGACAGAGTTGTGGGCCCGATGGCACGGTGTTGTGATAGTGAAATCCTGTAGGAGAAAGAGCGAGCTCCTTCCCAAAACTATAGCAGCAACATGGATCATGGATGGAAGCAGCAATATTCAGTACAATGGTACTTAAAATGAATGATCGTTTCTTGAAGACTAGATATTTGGATAACGACTTAACCTAAAATAAGAAGATTGTCATCATGCATATGGAACACTACTTAGATACACTACTCAAGGTAAGATCTTAACCATTTAGTTGGTATAAATATTTGAATTTACTCTCTTTATCCTATCCTATCCCCCCAAACCAACACGGATTTCAGATCAACAACAACTACTAACATAAAGTAAAACGTATCTAACCTTTTTGTGTAGAGTTAGCAAACGATTTGACAAAATCTCACATGGAACCATTCTCTTTAAACTTGAAGCTGAGTTTTATTGCACGGATCAAATCTTACCTTAAATAACGACAAAACAAAGTCCTCTTTAGATCTTCTGGACTCCCTTAAGGTAGTTATCTTGGTCCTCTTATGTTTATCTTGTACATTAGGGATGTTTTCCCATACAAATCGATGACATAAAAATCTACAGACACACAGATTTTGTATCGCTTTCGGATGGCAATGTTAAAGATCGTCATTTTCTATTTCTATAGAAGAGGACTCAATCTGAATTTGGAAAATAAATGTAATACCAAATATTTTTAGGAAATTTGCTTGTCAAAATCAACTCCTTTTGAGGATACTCATTCGAAAGGTTTCTTGTCATCAGATGTATGATTTTTAGAAGAATTTTAAGAAAGAATATAAGTATTTCATAATTGAATATTGTATAGTTAAGGGCCATTCTTTTATAAAAACATGTTTTATTTAAAAAAAAAAAAAAACGAATGCGATTTTTGAAAGACCCTTTTGATATGACTCTGACCAAGGACAAGCGAGTGACATCCTTTGTGCTCTCTCCTTACATATGTACATATGCTGAGAGGGTTTGGGTGCTAGCTGAAATCAAGTTCATTAATGAAGCTTAGGATTGTTTGAGCTGAGGATGAGGTGATATCAGAAGGCGATATAGAGTCTTTGTGGAAGTGTTTGAACCTAGTTAAAGCAATTAAGGGACATTCAAATAAAATATGTGCCGTTCTTTCAGTGTACTTGAGGCACAGTCGGCATGTGTCCGATTGGACAATACTAATTGTCTTGACATGATAGCTGAGAGAGCAATGATAGGAAGTTCTCACTCGTTCTCTTTCGTTCTTTCTTGAGTTTCTTGGCATAACTTAAGCCAACTAGTGGATTTCTGATCGTTTTGTCCGCTGGCAGGTAGACCTGAGAAGGGTTTCTCCTCTTGGGTTAACTTTTAGCCCTTCTAATTGGCAAGAGTCATAATTTTGTTCAGGACATTTTGCGCAGTAACACTGGATTCTTTTTTACCTGCTCACATTCAGTAGAAATGGAAAATTCAATCTTACCATTTTTGTCTGAGCATGTTCCAAGATCACACCCAACAATTTCTTCATCATCAACCTACCCATCTGCTGGTTGTAATCAAACGAAGCTGCTAAACATTTACACGATATTTCTCACGCACATTATTTGTGACATCACAGGCATGGAGATGTGTCATTTAAAAATAGGGTTAAGTACGCAAAGAGTTAAACCCAATGTTTCTTGAATAAAACTCAACAGGAACACGGCATACGATTGCTGAGCATGTGCAGTGCACTTATCTCGAAGTGATCTATTTCGGAAGTGTGTGGAATGTGTGTGGGAATTGGAGACGAGATGAGATCGGATTGCAAAGCTATGTACCTTGCTCCCCGTTCCTCTGTCACAGTGGTGTTCCTTCTGAACGACTAATATTAATTAATGTGAATCCGGAATTGAGCTGGCACTTGTAGGCAAAGAACTGAGTCACACAAACATGTGTAGGCTTTCAACAGGGAATTAATGATCCCAGTGAAGTTAATCAAGTGAAAGGGATGTGCTACATGTGAATGTGGCGATTCCATTCAGCGTTATATTTCAGGAAATGTTTAATGTGTAAACTTTTGCGAACTGCATCGACAGTTTAATTGAAATGGAATGTCCGGCAACGTTGAGTTAACAAGATCTACAATGAATAATAATTTATATAGTTACTAAGGGGAATCCCAAATGTATCTGGAAGACTTCGTTTGATCGAATCAACAGTGACGTCAAGCGTCTGGCTGGAAGAAAAAGGTTTTTCCTGAACAAGGGGTATGCAATGGATGTGATAGAGAGGACATGGTAGTGGATGAATTGAGCTTGAGCTAAGTTCCTCGTTCCAGAGTATTCCTTCCGTTGTCCAGGGAATAACCCAACGAATCGATGTTCCGGGTTTGTGCCAGCACGTAACTTGATACAAGCGGGGATTGCTGATAGCCATTCAACTCGAAACAAATGTTTCTTGGCATTTCAGCAGTTTCGGAATGTCTTCTGATGATCTTCAACATTGTGTGCTGGTTGGTGGAAGACGTTAACGTGCGTAAGTGACAGCTTAACATTTGTTCACATTGAGCTAAAGGAATTTTTGAAGTGACCTAAAGTCAGGGGCTTATTTTGTATTGCTTTCGGATTGCAAATTCAAAATTAGATCCAATTCAAAAATGAATTCGTATTTTGCATGATTTTTGATTGGATGTAAATGCTTCCAAGTTAAAGCTAAACATATCCGAAAGGCAGATTGTTAAAAGAAATAGCAAACGTCACTAAGTTACTTGGTAACTTCGTTATAGGTTTGAGAATGACGAAGCGCGATTGGAAAATATCGAACGGAGAGGATTATTCTAACATTATGGATCTGAGTCATGAAAAAAGAGACACATTTGATTTACTATTTTATCCATTCAAATGTTACGAAGAATATATTGTGTAGTACAGCCTTGTGAAAAAATTTCGGGTGTCGAAGGAAGCATAGCTGGACATGTTCCAGCGTACAGTAGGCAATTGAGTTACCAATCGATAGTCAGTCTAGTCCAAAGTTGGTTTGACGATAGAACTAATCCATTGACTAGAGCTTTGAATTCTGCATGTTTCGTGTTTCGGCATTTGGCCGCCTCCCTTTGGTGAAATAAAACCCGATATTTATTTTTAAAAAAGCTGACTCTTGGACATTAAATTTACAAGATTCCTGTTATGCTGTTTCTCTGTACCCTGCAGTTATAACCCAAATCGCAAGAAAGGGAGGAGATATCTGCAGTATTTACGCATCCCTTTCACTTATCCTTTTCACCACAATAATCAAATACAAGCCTTCGCCAAAAGCCAAAACGTCATGAAGCATAGAAATACCTACATACTATACATGTATACCCATCTCTGTAATCGCAATATTTATTAACGTTTACGGTTCGACTGTTTCACGAGACTCAACCCCCTCCCGCCGTCTGACAGACTAACAAATTAGAAAAGAATTTTTTTTTTCGTTGAGTCCTGCGAAAAGTTTTATATTACTAATCACAGTGAAGCAATTAAGTGGAAAATGAAGAATTTTTCCAAATATCCTTCAGCACAGAAAGTACTCCATTCGCTTCTCATGGTTGCTTGCTTGCTAGCCGCCAAGGTGCCGTTGCACAAAACTCTCAAAGTCCAAAGACAAGGGATATCCTTTTCATAGAGATGGAGAAAGTTAAAAATTACAAGAAATTTGTACTTTAATTCGTTTTGTTTCCTCTTTTCAGACTCTTTCGTGTTATGCGTTAACAATTTTTTTGTTTTCCTTGAAACTGGAAAAAAG
The DNA here is from genome assembly GCA_963583995.1 of Xylota segnis. Taxonomy (NCBI): domain Eukaryota; kingdom Metazoa; phylum Arthropoda; class Insecta; order Diptera; family Syrphidae; genus Xylota; species Xylota segnis. The sequence continues at coordinate 9,355,803 of OY757236.1, read as the reverse complement.
GTGGCAATTTTTCAAAAGTGTAGTGCAGAGAAAAATTTGAAAGAAGAAACGCAACTGAAAAATCATCGTAAGGGAAACACCAATTTTGCAAGGTGATTAATCAGGAAAATTCCAAGGGGATTTGGCTAAAATGTGGTTGTTTTAATTTTTGGTAATAATAGTGGCGTTTTCTAGTAAGAATTTTGATAAAAAATACATTTTTAAAAGTGGGCGTGGCTATTCCACAACTAGGGAATTGTATTTCCAAAACAAATACTTTCCCTATATGTAGGTATCGGTTAGGTTAGGTTAGGTTAACATCCATCAGGTGGGTGCAGTCTAACTCGGATCTCCAACGGATCCTGTGTGGGATATCTGGAGAGTATACCTGAAAAAACAGAAAAATATACGCATTAGTCCATGCCATGTGCGGCCCTCCTGAGCCAACCCGTTTTCATTATGAATGTTGAGGTGGTTTTAGGGACCATGTTCCCCAGTTCGGAGAGCTGGTTGAAAAATGTCTTCCCTAAGGGTTTGATGTCTGATTCTGCTGAGACTTCGACACTCGCAGAGGAAGTGTGTCGTGTTTTCCTCCATCTCAGTGCCCTGCATAGGTCTGAGCCGTTGAAACACATGGGCCGCCATTTGAATGTGGCCTGTAAGGACGCCAATGAGAAGGGTTAGCTGTGTTCTATTAAGAGACAGAAGCTCTCTAGTCCTCTTCTCGTTGTATTGGGCCCAAAAAAATTCTCGAAACTCGGCAGGACGAGAGCAAGCTCCAACGGGCGTTCGCCATGTTACGGAAGTCCGTAGAGATCCTGGAGGAAAGGAGGCTGATGGGCGGTTGGACAGAGTGATCTGTTGGGATTCCTTCACTTAATTCTGAGGCCATTCTCATCGGCCCTCTCGTTTTCATTGAAGCCCATGTGTCCCGGGATCCAGCATAGCGTTATGTGGAAAAATGGATATACAGGTAGTCCAGTTTTCTTTAGAGGGAAATTTGAAGTTAAAGATAAGTTCAAAATCTGTAGAGGGGGGATGTAGTCGCAGGGCTCATACACATTAGGCCACGTGGCAATGGTACTATATCCAGTACGGTTGCCTCTCCACATTCCCATTTAGCGCTTTTTGACGCTATTTCTTTTGTAAAAATATCCAGTGGGCAAAGCCCAAGCATGGTTTCAAGGGCAGCAGTGGGAGTAGTCCTAATTGCACTAGTAATCCCTATATACGCCAGTCGTTGGATTCTTGTCAGGATATTCAGGTTTGTGACTTTTGCGGGGGCAAAAGCATCGACGAAATACGGTCGTTACAACCAGTGGTTGTTATATCCGACAACTGGAGGAAGAATAGCCAAAAATATAATGAGACCAACCAAATGATAGGAAAGTGGACTTTAAAAGTGACTAGTCGTCAAAAGCAAAGTCTTTATGAGCGAGTTCTACTGTAATTCTGTATAGATATACCCGTTTGTCTCTCAGACTTTCATCGGCACTGCCATGAATTCTCAATCCCTCTACCTAACCGAGGGTTCAGTTCCAGGCTAACATAGGAGGAAAGACCATAGACCATAGATCAAACAAATTTTACAAGTTCTTGGTGCAATTTTTAAAGCGTTTATCAGATGCGAGAAGTGGGGCTGTAAATAAAACTTTTCGGTCTTTTGGCTGGGATTTGAATCTCGAACCTCTTGCTCTCTAGTCTAACGCACTACCTGAGCCACGGCCATTTAGTTTCCAAAAAAACCTTAAGTCTATGACTACAAGTTCCAACACTATTTTTCTAGGGCTTGCAGTCTTTCTTTCGGTCTCAAAATATAGTCTATCCTTAATTGGACCAAAATGTATTAATAAATCTATAAATAGCTACTAAAACCCTAAAGTATCCACCAGTAAAAGATTCTTCAAATTAACAAGATAAATAATCCTAAACCCGGAAAATTGAAATCTTAGTACTGCGGCGGCATTTGACGTATCTATTTAATCGTATCTATTATATCTATGTCTGCTTACTTCATCCAAATGTCTAAGACATTGAAAAGTATCTCAAGAATTTCCAATCAATTCTAATTGCTATCGCATCAGTGGAACAGATTCCAACCGAATGGCACGTGGGACGATTATTCAATTGGACTTTCCGTACATTGTATCCCAAATGTGAATATTTAATTAGATACTATCTGCACAAAGGGAACAACGACAAGAAACTGGTAATAAATTAATTTAAATGGTCCTCGGTACCGTCACCGTGTATGAATGTACTGTGTACGCTCTGACACATGGGGGTGTGTTTGATAGAGTGTGACCCCTTGTATGTAAGTGATGTCATTCAGTGGAGTAGAAGATTTATTTTTACTGACATATTTTGAATTTAAATAAAATTAATGATTGAAGACATGTGGTCCTTGACCTTATTCTCTACAAGAATTCCTTAAGTAGTTAGGTTGTAGTTATAGATATTGTAAGAGAGCGTTTTTCACTATTAACAAAAAAGGTAGGTAGCTAGGTCCAAAGCCATGCTGCGATGACCTGAGATTAAGCGATGGTTAGATCAATCCATACCTCCAACTCCAGAGAAACAGTATCTTAACAGCGTGAGCTGAATTTCGAAGAAGATGCAACTGAAACAGCCCGACTTAAGCCGAATAAACAACACAAGACGAACCCAAATGGCTAAGACTGTCGCAGAAAATACTTGGAAATACTTTCGAGGAGACAGGACGATTCAATACAATGCTGCCTTTCCAAAAATAATGTAAGGAGTGGAAAGATATAGGCAAAGTAGAAGGCTATTATTTGCATATCCTACCACCGCCAATATGTTGGAATGCGCTTAAAAAGAAAGTAAAGCACTAACTCAGTTCACTAAGTGGACAAGGTATCCTGTGATGTAATGCTTACATGAAAAAGTGGACTTAGAGTCTACTTACTTACCTGGGCCTCCATTTCAATTAGCCCGGTTCTTAGCTAACTCCAGTTGCACATTCCAAGTCGATTGACCTTCCCGTCTACTTGTGCGCGTCATCTAAGTCGAGGTCTATCTCTACTGCCATCCCATTTGGATTTGAAGACTCTGCGAGGCGCAGGACGTCGTCTATGACGACTGATGCGTAATTGTTTGACTATATCGATGTCACTGTACAGCCCGTATAGAAGAATCTTCTTCTCGAAGAGGCTGAGGATATCTCCATCTGCTTTAGATGTATTCCAGGCTTCAGCGCCATAAAGCAGGACTGGAATGCGAGCGTTCTCCATCGTCATCCTGCATAAGCGATCGAATGTGGTAGCGATGCCAAAGTTAGACATTGCTTTGTATAGCTCATCTCTACAGATGCTGTCATATTCTGCCTTGAAATCGGTGAAGAGGTGGTGGGTGTCGATTTCGACTTCTTGGATTTTTCCCAGGATCTGTCGAAGTGTGAAAATGTGATCGATTGTGGACCTTCTTGGCCTAAAACTGCACTGATTCCCGACAGATCTTTATTGTGTCTGTGTTCTTTCACTCCTGTAAGCTCCCATTAGGCAGTAGGGCAGGAGAAATAGAACAGTTTCAAAATAAAAATGACAGTCTACCAACTGTAGCAGTTCTTAGAGTGATGTCAAGAAGAGCCTTCTAATGTTCATTCAAGACACCCAAAGTGTTCAAATAGAATAGGGAGTGACAGAGCCGTAGGTTCATCAATCAAGAAAGAATTCGAATCCATGTCTAGCCACAATAGATGAGATGAGTATCGAGCTAACGAATGAGATTATCAAATTCAGATATTAACTTTCACACCGGGCCTTTTGTGGTGAAAACTTGGAGAGTCGTTTTAGGAACATCCGTCTCGAATAATGAGCATAAGGATACCAAATATTTAAATGTGTAACTGATCCATCCGAGTTCAACTACCCCACTATGCCATACAAACTACATATAAAGGAATAGGGAACCCATTTCTCACGACTTAAACTTCTGTTTCCACCTAGAAAACCATATTCATATCTCGAAAATGCAATTAGCGCTCAGTAAAACCACTTTCCGTGTGCAAACAAACGTCCTACACTCTAGCCCGCTAATTATATTTGCCACTTAATTTAATTGAGGCGCACACATTACACGTCATCTTATTACGTTAGCAAAATGTGCATGGCTATAATACTCGTACTCGTACAGTAGCCAAGTTGAATGGGATTAAATCCCCAAGATATTTTATGAATCATTTCCTAAGCTCTTTCACATCTTAACCTCTCTGCTACTGCCATCATCCCTCAACACGAAGTATCCACCTCAGTATTACTCGTATACGCGTACCACAATGTCTCCTTAGAGGAAAACTAAATCCCCGTCGGTGGTGATATCCCACGTATACCAGTTTGTATCCTTAATTAAGCTGTATCAATTAGAGTAATAAGCAATATGCTCCATCTTTCCACGTTAAGACTTGAGTGCGTGGTAAAAGGAAAACACTGAAGACTGAGATGAAATTCCTTGGAAATGAAGAGAGCGTAATTAATTTAATTCCCTGCCATCTGTAAGTTGATTCTTTGGTTCTTTTCATGTTGGTCGCATTCCTAATCAATTTATATAAAGGTGGAATGTAAGGGTAGATAAGAAAAAAAAAAAAAAAACCAAACAAATTGAGTTATCACTCATCCTAGTGCTACTCCTTGCTTCACAGCACCCACTAAGGTATGTTTGTGTTAAGGATGTAGGTAGTGGATAGTATTTTTGTTTTGGCGAACGGGGGAAGTTTTCGTTTGACTTACCACCGAAGAAGTATTTTTAATTTGAATTATTATTAAAATACCTCTGAAAAGAATCTATCGATATTATATTAAATTGGAATTTTGGTGGTCAACGAAAATATTTAATATTCCCCTTGCTTCGAGGCAAATAGCTATCTTTTTTCCATTCCAAGTTATTTCTGGAGAAAAGTGCGGAAGATGTTTCTGCAGCGGGCACTGATTTTTTTTTTTTGAATTAATTTACCAGGATGACCGACGAGGAGAGAGTCTTATGAAGTTAAGGTAGTGTATTGAATAACACAGTGGCTTGAGATATTGGTTTTTCGAATACGAAGTACCTTCAGAGACTAGGAGTGCTCAACTGAAGGTGCAGCTAGGGGCGATTTTGTAGGACCCATTACATGGATGTGTACATATGAACTGTGTCTAACTAAGGCAAGTTCAGTGACTAGGTTTCCTTCCTCAAACTAGTTAATTGGCTTTCTTATTGAATCTTCGACTTTCAAACTCTTCAATTTCGGAGTCCTTTATTTATATTCCTCTCATTTGATACTTATCTCATCCATTGTGCCTGAACGAGGACTCGAATCCTTTCTCGATTGAAGCCCCTTGCATGATAACAAATTTCTTGCTCTGTCGCTCCCTATTTGACACAATATGAGGCTTTTCTTGACATCAATCTAAGAACGGCTAGAGTAGGTAGATTTTGAATTTGTTCTATTTCTCCTGTCCTACTGCCTAAAGGGAGTTTACAGGAGTGAAAGGCGTCGCTGACACAACAAAGAATTGTTGCACGGAAAACGCTATATTGCCAATAATCATGTGTAAGTCCCCTATAAGTGCGGTTTCAGGCTATGAAATTCCACATTGGAACAAATTTTCACACTTTGACAAATCCGGGAAGAAAGTCAAGAAGTCCAAATTTATAGCCATCACCTCTTTATCGATTTCAAGGCAGCATATGGCAGTATCTATAGGGACGAGCTGTATAGAGCCATGTCTAACTTTGGCATCCTTGCCAAATTCGTTCGACTAAGAATGTTCGCTGCCAAACCACCGTCGGTAACGAACTCACCGATACCTTTAATGTCAAAAAAGGACCTAGACAAAGAGACGCGGTGGCATGCGATTCTTTCAATTTCGTACTTAAAATTATTGAACGAAGCTCACAATTCAAAACTTTCAAAAGTTTGTGCAAATGCTAGCATGTGTTAGCGACAATTTTGACATTATTGGCAAAACAGAAGACCGCAAATATTGGTTTATTTATAAATGAGGGCAAAACTAAGTATGTGCTGTCAACAGGAAGGAACACACAACATCGACGAGTTCGACAGAACGTCACAATCGACGGCTCTAACTTTGAGGCAGAAAGGGACTTTGTCTACCTCGGTTCTGTTGTAAATGGACATCTCTGCAGATATTAGACAATTGCGTAGTAAGGCCCTATCCCAAAGAACTAAGGGGATTCTGTTTAAGAACCTGATTTTCCCAGTCCTGCTTAATGGGTCTCAGGCCTGGACTCTATCAAAAGCGAAATCAAGAGATATCCTCGACCTTTTCGAGTAAGGAATCTTGCCTAAAATTGTTAGTCTCGTTTGCGTTGATAGGTTTTAGAGGAGGAGATTCAACGACGAACTATATGAGCTGTACATCGACCTAGTCAAACAATTCAGTCATTCGTTTCAGTCGTTTAACGTAGCTAGAATATGTGCTCCGGCACACATAGTCTTTGAATCCAACCCGCAGGGCGCAGGGACAACGCAATAGAGGAAAACCTCGATTTAGGTGGTGAACCAGGCTAACTGGAGCTTGTTGGTTGAAGCACCCCTAACGGTAGAGCCACCTAACTCAGTAAGTAAGTAATAGCATTCATGTCCAATGTCAGACTAGTAGCTAGCTGTTTGGTTTGCGCTCTATCGCCTCCGGAGAGTACTAGGTACTTGGTTATTGATCACTTACAGCACTCGTACTAATTAATTATTGACATTTGTTATTATTTTGTTTTCTGAGTATCTAGGGATTGAAAACAGAAGCTAAACTGCTTGAAAGAAATATTTTTTATCGCATCTCATTAAATTCGACAAGATACAAATTGCAAGAAGAAATAATTGATGAAAACCATACCGAAGCATTAATACAAACCGCAGCTGGCACATGTAGTGATCTGTCCCCCTGAAATAGTTTCCTAAGAAAAGAAAAAAGAAACAGAATTCCCACTTGTCTCCCAAATGGAGTGCGACTCCCCCAACTTAGACTACATAATCTTATACACTTGTAATGAAACGAAAATATTTGTTTTTTCCTTAACAATTTTTTTTGTTTATACGCATTTGGCAAGACTAAGTGACACGGCATATGTAACAATTTAATTTATTGAAATGTTGAAAAATGCCCTCACCATGCGTTGGCTTGGATCTAGTCGCGCACTGGAATAGGGAAGATTTTTTTCTGGATTCGATCCATGTGGGAATACGAAAGAGATTTAGGCAAGATGTTCGAAAACATCTTCATCGATGGATATGTTAGATACTTAGTTGGACAGCATTTAGGATTCAACATTTCATTGGTCACAAAATGCATCCCTTTCCACTAACTAGATATCTGTCAGTGAAAAAATACCATCAGCCGGGGTGGAAATACCATCTATTGATACGCCAAATGTAGCTGCCAGGTCGGCTAATCACGCCTACTCGTAGCGCCAAGATTCTTTCGAGGCGCATTCTTCGAATCACATTTGTCTATCAATTACTATGCAGACCCATCAATCAAACCCCTACGTGCTGTGAATCTTTCATCGCGCCACCACCTCGTGTCATGTTAAGAATTTTGCAATCAACAAACTGAAATCCTCCTCCCATGCATCAAGTGACGTCCGACTACCACACGACGACGACGCCATGGAATTTAGTTCAAGCACTCGGTCGGCTTCCACCGACGCGCTTACATACCTAGGCGGTGTGACCTTTCGACCTGTAAAATTGGCGTCAGCTTGATTGGAAAATCTAGTTCACAGCCAATACCAAATATCTGCCAAATGCGAAACGAAAGCCGACACAGAATAAACAAACTCTTCCATCTTCAGGTAGGAGTGGGATTGTATCTACTAGCTGCTGCTGCTGCTTCTGCTAGTTCTTGAGTTATTTTTAGCCATCGGTGATTTGCAGCTCATTAATTATCTAGCAGCAGTCATAAGCGAGTAAATGATGTTTGCGAAAATATTTACTAATGAACTTTGTGTGTGGAAAATATTTACACGGCTAATATCTATCCATCAAGCACAACAGTGGGAGTTTTGCCCATGATCGCTGCAATGACGAGGATGATCAATGAAAAGCATTCTTGAACCATCTCAATCGGATGATTGTTTATAATCGGTGATTCTTGAGCACCTTCATGGGCATTTCGAGTGATGACTGTTTACGTCTGGTGTTGTGCGATAAACCTGGATCCAGAGGATCAAAGGAAAAATGATGGCCATACAGAAGAGATGATGTGAAGTTAAATAAACAGAGGGATTATTACAAAGCAGTGTTAAGAACGTGGTACCTAGCTAGCATTACTTACATGTAAGATTAGCGCTTCCGGGAGATAGTTGCAATGCTGTTTATGTAGATTTTGAATTGACGGCACTGCCTGTAACTCTAAATGGGACAGTCATATGCAAATATGAATATATTTCCCTACCGCAGCATGTATTTCATAAAGCTTCTCAAAGAAAAATGAGGATGGTACCCATTCCTGAACTTGTTCCAGGAGTTCTTAATGTCCAATGTTAGCTTTACATACATGATTCGATGTAGTAGTGAGAAACTCATTGATTTTTTCTCCTGGCTGCCTCTTGAGTCCTGAAGATACTGGGCAAAATACCTCGGAAATACTTTACATACATGTATCTATATATTTCATCATCAAACAAGAGATGTCATTTAAGATTTCCAGCACCCAATTCACGAAAGAACGGAGTGTCAACTGAAACTCTTAAGCATGTTGGCCAAGAATTCTATGCAAAATGTGATAGAAAGTGGTTTCGGATAGACCTAAGACCTATGATCGTCTCGAAGTAAACAAATCTGAGTTTTCAGTCACAACTTCATCTCAGTCGATGATATTTTAAGGCAATCTTGTCAGATTAACACAAATTGGAGTTTGAATATCACTAGCCTGTCTATAATGTCAACATTTTTCAATTTAGTTCACCTTTGTTGTGCGAAAAGGCGCTTAATGGTGAGTACCCTATTTTTCCTATTTCCCTATTTCAAAATATTGTGCGAGTGTCCATCGATTCATTTTTAAAAACCTCAACATTTTTTCTTGTCAGATGTCATCAAAATAATGTCAAATGTTACCAGGTGATAGCACGAAAAAATGACACCTCTTGTTAGCTGACCTAATATTTGCGTACAAGAACAAACCAAATGAACCAAACTTATCCACTGGCTGAATACCCGTCAAACTAACCTACGATCTAAAGTAAAATGTATCAGTAACGCCGCTGTAGGAAGAATATCTAATCTTAGACAGTTCTGCTTTGGAATAAAGAGTGACTGGTTACCTCAAATTCTGAACTTTAAAGTAATTTACTTTACAGACCTTTCAGTCCGACCCGATTCCCAAGATCGCGGATGCCATTTTCTGGAGATATTGGTTTTCGAAGAGATTTGTTTTTTTATTTTCAATATACTACAACTTTTTACTTTTAAATTTTACTACGACTCTGGTCCGTTCTTCGAAAATCACAATGCCACCGGTTTCACTTGAAGTTGGTTTTGTTTTTCTCCCTCTTTCCAATCAACTTGAAGTCAGGCATGGTTCGTGTACAGTCGGTCGCGCACCGTAAGCAGTATAGAGGCAGCACAAAATTTATTTTTCTTTCACCTGTTTCGGGAAATCACCCACAGTACCCACATCCTTAAACATTAGACCAACCTTTAGGTCATAAAAGTTTATAAACCTGAATCAAAGAAACGAAAAAGAAATGATTGGGTCTAGCAAGGAAGCCCTAGGGTTTTTAGTTTATCATAAATACCTAGGCACCATAGTGAGCCCTTCTACATAAATCTATTTTATTACTTCATTGGTTTAGTTCCCAGTCCCAGATTACTCTAAATTCTCAAAGAAATACTGTCACAGGTGTTTGACTTTACTCGAAGGTATGCTCTAGCTTAGTTCACACATAGTAGATGGGTGATATCTTCCGATATCATACCCGATATGACTTCACGTTTTCAGTGATTTCCTGAGAAACTTACGTAAATATGTAGACAATTCCATCCACGCCCACTTTTTTGGGGCGTTTTTCTTTGAAAATCAATTTTCATCGACCTTCACACAGATTAAGATAAAGCCTAAGAAGTCTAGTATAACCATGACTACCTCAAGTTATGTAGGTAGGTTCAGGTAGGTTAAAGGGGTGACTGCAACCCAGCTAGGTCTAGTCTCACTTGGATCTCAATGCATCCATTGTGCTCCCCGGTGTGGGATACCTGACAAATTATGAATTTTAAGGTGGGTATAGGGGGCCGTGTTAGCTATTCGTTGAGTTGGTCGAAATATACTTTCCCAAAGGTTTGGTATCTGCTTCTGATAAGATTTGGGCATTCGCACAGGAAGTGCGTTGTGCGTTGCTCCACCTCAGTGCCGCCGGAGCCTCTGCATAGGTCTTAGCTGTTTTATAGATTCCATACTTGACTGGCAGGAGCTCTTTGGTTCTTTTATCGATATATTGGGTCCAAAGTGGCTAATGATTGTGATAATGATGTTAAATGATTTTTCTTTGCTACCAAAACTAAAGCCCTTTACTTCGAAAAGTCGGTCATGCTCAAAATCTGGAACTTAAAGTAGAATGGAGTTCTTGTAAATTGAACCACTACATGACACTTATAGGGGAAAAAATGCAAAAGATAAATGTATCCACAGATGAACATTCACTCAACAAACAATTTTTTTTCTATTTTTCATGAGCTCACGTGACAAAACACCACCCAAACAAACCATGTCCTTGCTCTACCATCACCTTTCCAATCCTGTCACATTTCAGAAGAAAGCTACATACTTCTTGCCTGCACCATCTGCTGTTGCTCGACGTCGTCCTCGCATGTCTTTTTGCAGCCCTAAACCACTGCTCCAGCTCTACCACTTACCTATGTCAGTCCGCATGTCAACCTTCTTGCATGCTACCTACTGTTGACACGTCTACAATATAATTTTGTGCAATTTCAAATTTTGATTTTGTGTACTTGTACCACACCACCTCTCCTGTCAGACATTCAAATTCCAACCGAAAGCTGGAGAATCTGTTATAAGAAGATGCACACCGCACCTGTGTCCAAAATAGGATTTGCATTCAGGTTTTTGCGAAAGCAGTTAGGTGACATCATGTGGTTGAGGACAATAGAAGAATGGAATTTATATTTGAATCGTCGTCTACCCAAAGGAGAAGAGTTCATGGCAAGCTACCAGCATGGCTGGGAGGAGGAATCACCATAAATTGCGAAAGTTAATTGAAATGTTCACGTCTAAGGATGGAAAATTAATTTCAAAGAAAGCTTAGGCCACACAAGAAACTGCTTGACTAGCATTTATGATAAGTGTCGGAAAAGAATTTCTTGTTTCTTTTAAGTAATTGGGCCGACACATTGTGATTGCCATTCCATCCGATCCGCCCTCGAGGATTCAAGGATATTCGACATAAAGTTTTGACAAATTGTGTCAGTACTTTATTTCAGTGAAAAATTCCAATGTGAGATGAATACAAATGAACGGGGGTATCCGACCAAAAGACGACGTGTGGCTTAATCTCTTGGATTGAAGCTTAAGCAGCCTCAATGGGACATGTGTCAGGGATGAAGGCAGTTCGTAGGTATTGTTTCTTGTCGCATATCCTTTTATTGGAGCAAAAAACATTCGTATAGTGGGATTGTTTTAAGAAATTGCGAAAATTGTCATGGGCCTGGTACTCGTGTGAATTTTTTTGGCGAAGGAGTGAACTTACTCCAACCTTAGTACCAATTTTATGTTTTTTTATTTCTTAAGCCTAAAGCGGGGGACATTATGCTGTATGGTATGTTTTGTACGTGAGCTCTGTCAGCATGATTATAATCTTGTTCTTATCACTTTAGATTGGGATTGGGATTGAGATTGATGGATACGACTTGGGGGCGCCTAGTTCAGTCGGTACTGTTTCTCTTTTTTTTTATTTTTTTTTTACGAAAAACATATCCTTACATAGATGTAAAATGTGATAGGAAATCCTGCGAACATTGCATGGAAATATGTAGGTTATGGTGTGACGCGAGTCCACGAAACCCCTTTTATTTTGAAATTTTAAATATTTTGTGGAGAATTGTTCTGTTCTTGTACAAGGTGGCGCAAATTTAATCATCCAATTTTGTTTTTGAATTACTTTACTAAATAAAAAAAATGTTTTGAATGATGGAAATCTTTATTTGGACCTTTACAATTTTTGCTGCCACCAGTGATGATACACATTTGAGCCCGTTTTATCGCATTTTTCATGACTTTCCGGCGATAACTTTTCGCATTCCTGTCAAATATTTTCCTTAACGACTGCGATTGTCTTAGGCTTGTTGGCATAAACCCGCGACTTAAAGTATCCCCATTACGTGACCAGGAGATGATCTCTTTCTTGTGGTGTTACTTGTAGCTGGTCTATTGTTTTTTTGCTTAAAACTGGAAAACCTGCGATACCCATCTGCTCTGGCATCCAGAAAGTTCCAAATAGATAATGAATTCAAATGTTGTAGATTCCTGATAGAGGTCTAGTACGACCTGGTTGTCAGCCAACTTTCTGGTAACCTTGATAATGAATACCACTAATCTTGGATTGAAAGACAATCCTAAGAAATTTGAACGGAATGGTCGACTCCTCGCAATGGCAGTTCCTTTGCTGTCAGTGTAAGATGCCAGATGCTTTTCGATGGTCACTAGACGGTTGTATATGAATTTTCTTTTTCACTAATTTTTCTTAGGAGGAGGTAGTCTAGAATGAGGAAATGGTACCAGAAGATGATATCATCTCCTGGAGATTGAAATTACTTGCAAGATTGCCAGTTCAATATGGAGGTGGTGGTGTGCCCTAATGGGGAATTCCTAGGGATCATTGTCGATGTTAGGGTAACATCTGACTTAAGGACATCATCTCTGTCAGAGTTTTCGATGTGTCAGAGATGAGAGAGAGGCTTGAACTATTCCGGAACACGTTGGTACGGTGTATGTTTGAGACTTTCGAGTGTCCTCAACGAAAAACTTCTGAAGCTTTTGAGGATTAATCGTTCTCCAGATTATGATGATGATTACGTAATACTAATTCACACCATAAAATCGTAAGGACACCAGTTCTAGGTGCATACGGTAAATGTTCCCACAATCATAAATTTTCATAATTCCTGCCAGCCCTAACACTCTTATTTATGTATGGATTATTTGACACGTGTCGCAACGCATCGCATCTCATAGGGTGACAACTATTTACAAAGGTGCAGATACTTAAGGGACATCTGTTGCGTTTGTTTTCACTTCGTGTAGTTAAGAGAATATTGTTTTAATTGTATCTGCGTTTATACGGGTAATGCGACATGTCCTTAAGCAGTATACGTTTAATTCCTTTGGTAAAAAAGTGTCATATGCACTGAAATATTAATAAGGTATTAAATGAAATTCGTGCAAACACGTGCAGATACACACGTACGTCTAGGTATGTACTGTGAGCCACTGTTAAGTTGATAACTACATTCAAAATATTTAAGTATCTTTTATGTCCTTTATGAAGTGTTTCTTTCAGATTTTGTGGATTTTTGCTTATGAAGAAGGAGTTTTGTGAATACATATATCTCTTGGGAGTGAAGTCCTAGGTCTGAACGTGGGGTAGCAAAAGGATAGCAATAGTAAAAACAAACGTCGTCCGCGTCGATGTGAGGTATCCATCTGCTTTGGGAGTTGATCCACTAAGGTGAGTTGAAGTAATAATGCTGCTGTTTTCCTTGATGTTGAGAGAGTGAAGGCTTGATCCTTTGAAATAATTGATTTTTTTCTCGGTTATATTGTTATGACCCAGCAAATATGTATATTTTACTGTAAGCTAGCGTTCTGGAAATTACAATTTGATTTCTGTAGGAAAATTGCTTCCTAGCTGTCAATACAAATGATGGTATCATTCTGCGGTATTGCCATCATTGATACATTTACCATACTGACTACTTTTGTCACTGCCAGGAACTCCGAAGACACTGCTGCAGTCTGCTCGAGATGTGTATCTTTAGTTCCATAGAGATTATACCGACGTTAGATATTGACTTGTCTGAGAATGGTTTTCAAAGTCGAGTATGGTAATATGTGGTCCCCATTACGTACTCTTTAGGATCAATGTATGCCCTTCGAGGTTTGAGTTCAAGCCGTTTAATTGGCAGATACCTGTGTTTTCAACCCCTCTGCATGCTGGCATAGTGCTAACAGAACACTAAACAGCCATTACTTTCAGAAATTTTAAGAACTATTCCATGTTCCACTATACAATCTATCTAATGACATAATATGGTTGAAGACCTTAATCACCAATGAGCAGTAATTAAGGAGTAAACCAAGCAAGGGTACCAGAAGACCCTCACTCTATCAGTGACAAGTTGATTTGAATTTCTGATTACCAGGTTTCCAGGTACCAGAAGAGTACCAGTCTCTTGTTAGTCGGCATCCACAATGCGGGTTCCAATGATCAATATTCCCTGTCAGTGGGACATTAAAATTTCTTGTTTATGTGACCAAATCAGTACAATGCGAAGGACTTACGTTCCGATCTTGAATCTGACTGCCAGTTTCGTAAGATTCTTGAAGAACTGCTTGGAAATTTCCTTGCATCTGTGTAATTTCTTCTTGTTTGTGTATTTGCATACATTTGCTTTTGACATCTAAAAAAATTGCACATTTCGCCGACGCGTTCGTTTACTTTTTTATGATTGTACGACTCTCTGACATAATTTTACATCCACTCCTTGAAATTTCATAATCTACGAATTTTGGTGCAGAAAGTACGCGAACAGACCTATTGCTTCCGTAAAATCAAGCGTATAAGCGAAGACTTTTCCCCACCCCGGCTAATTTTTACTGTCCGTAATGACAGCGAAAATAGCACGCGTCTCACTATTATGATCAACCGGAAGTTAGCAATTTTCAGCAAGTCATTCTTCTCTGCGTATGACACACGTTTCCTGCCCGTAATCGAGTACTTTTGCACGCAAAAGGTAACCATCAGTGGTATACTGATACCAGTGCCAAGGATAATGATGCTGCAGAAATCCTGCAATTGCTTTCGTTCCGCTTTCAATGAATTTTGACATAAAAGTGAAAAATTGTCATCGTTTGTCATTGGAAAAAAAGTGAATTTTGACACGTGCCGGGGTTACTTTCTCAAGTGGATGAATTTTATCTCAGAGCCTTTGATTTCCAGATGAGCAATTAGGGAGAATTTTTTTAAGGGGTGCATTTGTGCGAATCCTTTTCATCGGAGTATGTAACATGAAATCTTCTTAGGTGGATGTTGTCTCGTTGCACCCTTGTTGTAGTTGTTATTTATTGTTATTGTTATTAATCGTAATGGATTTCAAACAATTGATTTTTATGAAAGAGTCCTGGAGGATGCAATAATTCATTTGGAAATTTTTTGTTTTGATTTTTCACGGAAGGATATGCTACGAATGGTGGGAATTTCATTTCGACTAGAGCCCTTGCATGATGTTCAAATGTGAGGATAGGTGTAAGAAAACTTAGAGTTCTTCTGGTAAGCAGGGCAAGTAGGAAGGGAGGCAGGAGGAGGTTGTTGAGTTTGAACTTAAATTGTAGTAAATTTTCTAGATCCTGGCTATAAATATTTTTATTTCTCCTCTTTCTAAAAGATATTTGTACACGGTGACCAGATAAGAACGATAGGAAAAAATTTAACTGAAACAATACCGTGTAAGAAATACAATTGATTCTGACTTTATTTTGAAACTACATTCATGCATTTAGGAACGTGTAGAATAGTACATCATTTAAATGGCCAATTCGACTTGATTGGTGTGAGCGGTCCAATTTTTGATGACTCTGTCCAATATGTGCAGCATTATTCCGGGAATAGCGTTTCGAATGTTCGTCTCGACTAGAGCTCAGCTGAGGGTAGGCTAAGGAGTTGACGGCGCTCCAGAGAAAATAGTCGAGTAGTGTCAAGTCACATGATCGCAACGGCCAATTGAAGAACGCTTGTCATGAGATGACCCAGCCGTCGAATGTTTTCTTCACAACTTCGAGGATTTCTTCGCTTGTGTGGCATGCAGCGCCGTCTTGTTGAATATATATGTGTTCGAGCTCTGGCCGCAGAAACACGGTTAAGATACCTGTGATCATTAACGGTAACGGAATCTCTTTCCCCTTTTCGATACAAAAAATAATTGAGCCTCCTCCGCCGAAGAAGCCGATTTTTTAGGCCAAATTCCGTATCTCTGGCCAACATTTCCAGCGCTTAATGAGCGAACTCACGGCGTTGTCTAGGTATGCTTTACAGGCTTCAATTTTTCAATCTCTGTCTGGTTGGTGGTTTAAGATCTAAGATGCCTGCATACTGAAGCTATGATGACGACCAAGGACGAAATTCACGTGACGTATTCACCACTGGCACATTCGGAAATGTTGAATACTTTGACATCTAGGTGTCATGAGTAGCTTTGACAGTTGAGGAAACAAAGTATGTGCATAGTAGGTAACTACATAGGTTGGGGAGTAACTGGAGCCATAGGAGTGATGACTCACAGAGATTTCAATGGATTCGTTGTGTTTCCCAATGTGGGTTGGCTGGAAAGAGAAAACATGAGCTGTCGTCCTAAGCCAGCCCGTTTTCGTGATGAAGGATAGCTTAAGGTGGTGTGCTAGCTAGTTCGCTGAAGTCGATAAAAGTTACTTTTTCAGTTTTATTGGGGCTGGAGACTCGCAAAGGAAGTGTGTTGTGTGTTCCTCTACCTCTATGTTGCCACAGACGCTGCATAAATCTGTAGTGCTGGTTCCCATTCTTCAAAGGTGGTCCGGCATTCGGTTGTGACCTATAAGGATACCAATTAGTACGGTGAGCTGTGGTCTATTGAGTGGTAGGAGTTATGTGTTTTTTTTTGTTTAATTGGGCTCAAAACCTTGTCGAAAAGCGATACGAGGAGAATGCATTAGGACTGAGTGATATGTTCGTTCTAGCTCATATGCCATTTCGTTTCCTTGGAACCCCATATATCCGGGAACTCAGAAGAGAATGGTCTAAATTTCAAATTAGTTTGCAATTTAAACTCCTCCAACTATCGAGACTCACTCCTAAACCGATTCTTTCAGAGACGTTTCCAACTACTTACTAGTGGCATCTAGCCATGTTTCATTGACATTTTGACCTCCACAGCTAGTCGAAGGTGCATCTAAAATGTAAAATAAATAGGGATAATGCGAGTCTGTCGATTAAACTTGATTGTATATGCAAGCACCTCAGTTAAACTTGATTAGAAGCAGAATGACAAAGCCTTGTCGATTAACGTATTTCGCGCAAATTGCCTTCGGCTGACATTGATCTATAAACATCAAAGCTCATCCTTTGCCTGTAGCTCATGTATTCATAAAAATTCCTTCCAATACTCCATAGGTGTATAGAATACACTGTTTATGTCGTAAAAGCAATATCTTGCGTTGGAATCTTCCCCACCAGTAAAATCCATACATACGTTTACATATACATACGAGTATGCTTGGAAAAGGATATACCTATTCATGATTTAATATCATCGACTAGAGCGCCTGAATCCTTAAATTATTACACACGGATGAATGGATAATCCTATTTGAGTGGAAGACAAAAGGTTATTACAATCTTCAATAATAATTTGCTTTTATACCCCGGTGCGGTGGTGGAAGGAAATTTTCATAATGATATTTGCCGGCTGGAATCCTTAACCTGTGGATGTAGACTCTCTACGAAGGAGACATAAAGATGCACGCTTGATGGGATTTGGAAAAAGATTTCTTGATGGAATGGGACTTGAATCGATTTTTTTTTTGGGAACGAACACCTTTCCGTACGAGTATGTAAAATGTCACCAAACCTCCATAAATACATCTTCTCCTTGGTCACTCTGCTTACCTTGGTCAACCAAAAAGATACATATTTCCCCTCGCTTTGTCGACCAGTCACTTTCGAATGCTATGCATGATAAATATATAAATCATCACATCATCACCAACGAAGAAAAAAAAAAAAACTGTATCTCAAAATGAGAATTTATATTCTTGGGGGGTCTTTTGTCAATTTTTGCCCAGTTAAGCTTACAACCCAACTCCAGGAGCCCCAAACACATAGACGTTCTCATTATTGTTGTGCAGAGACGAGAATATCCATTTTGCGGCGTAAACCCATCTCTCCGTGTCCTCGTCTCATGCTGTGTTGTCCAACGTGTCTTCCAGGGGATTTTTGTTCAACTTGTGTTTTGACAACCTAAAAGGATTTTCTTATTTATATGAAAAGATGTTAAATTTTGATTTATGTGTGCTACGTGAAGAACTTTTCAACCAAACTTTTCTGCCAAGAATGGGAAAAGTCAAGTCAGGATAACACGGGATTTTCTTTACATCGCTTTTTGAATATCTCTCGTTGTTTAGGTGACGAATTATTATGGATATCGAGGAGATTATATGGTTAGGTATTTACATATTATCGTATTTTTGTTTAGGGGATGTAAGGGCAAGTGGTAAGGTAACAGCTTGGAATTGGCCTAGTTCTTATGGAAAAACAAAAACCCGTAGGTACCTATGCATATATTTTTGCAAAAGAGAAGTGTCTCCTTTAGTGTCCAAGAAGAGACATCCTTCCAGGCAAAGGCATAAATTAAATTAAGGACGATTCTCAGAGTGCTACACATTCTCGTTGAAAATCCACCCTGCTCGCAGATGTCATCAGCTGCAAGCTGTCCTGCCATCCAGATCTACGATGAAACATTCACATCCGCACTCACTTTTTCACGTTAATTTATGTGATGAGTAGTAGTTGCAAGGAACGCAACCCACCCGCTCTGTTAACACGTTTTTCATGATGTTTTCAGCAACGTTCGTCCTGTTTAGTCTCTTCCCTGAATCTACTTCATCCGGATCACCTAGAATGGAATTTATAGCTCACTTGCCTTGGAAATAGGCAAAACACCTATATATTCCTTCGGAATTACACATGGCGAAGATAGAAGGTATATCCTTTGGAGACCATAGGAAGATACAGAAGCGATATAAATGAAAGTATATTTATTGTAGGGTTGCAGGAAACAACATCTGGCCGTTATGGACTACGGTCTTACATCGTATCCCCTTGACCCACATGGTTGGGCCAATAAAATCTGAATTTTGATTGTGTACTCTATGTAGCAGAACGCATGGAAAAGGTACAATGTTACGTCCGAGAGGTAAGAGTAAATGGTGTCGTATAAAAGGATACAGGCAAGAAAATGAAATTAATATCATGTGCTGCTTAATTGCAAACGATTTCACCTTTTTCCGTTTTGAATGAGAATGAAACGGAGTGAGTTAAATTGAAATTTGGTAAACAAAATACAAACTTTGCGAGTGTAGGTGTCTCGGATAGTTTCACAAAATAGAAGGTTGAGTTTATTGTATTATATTGTATTGTCTGCATTGTCTGTATTTGTATTTTTATAAAAATGCATTATAACTGAAACTAGCAACAACGAGACCCTAAATGTAGGTAATCGTAAGTAGGTACACATGTAGTAACAATCCAAATAGAGGCAGTTAAAAATTGCCAAATGTCCTTGCTCACTGGACCATCGGTATGTTGCCGCTCTACCAATGACAAGTAAATGTCAGTTACTTTAACGAAAAACGGTTCAAAAAATGGTATCCCAAAAACTCAACTCTGGTACTCAAAGTCATATTAAAATCTTGCTAATACTTATATTCCAGTACTGGACCATTTGGACATAGATCTAGAGCTCATCTCTAAATGAGAGACTGTAACTGGAAACCATCTTCTCGAAATTCAGCAAAACGTGTTGAAATCTATTTGTAAGTTTATCAGAACTATGGAAAGAACACAAAGGTAAGGGTATTGTAAGTTTTATTCATAGCTGAATACTTACTTACTGGGCCTTAACCAACAACCTTATCCAGTCAATTCGATTTTTAGCCAGCTGCTTCCAGTTTCGTAAACCAAGTTGATTGAGGTCCATTTCCAATTTGATGTGCTACCGTATGGGCTTTTCGAAGTATCTCCGGGTCGTACAGCTCATGGTTGTATCTTCTCCCTTAGTTTCTTATAACAACCAAGAATGAGCTCATCCATTCTTGATATATGTAGTTCATACCTCTAAATCATAGAACATGAGTGGGATGATCAGGGTTTTGTATAGCGTTACCTGTGGTCAATCGAAATATGGCTTTGCTACACAATTGCCTTTTTGCCCAAAGAAACATTGATTGGAGAAGGTTAAACATCGTTCGATCTCACCAGTGGTATCATTATTTGAATTTATAGCTGACCTTAGGAAAATAAAGTCCTTAACTACCTCAAAATTATATCTGTCGAAAGTGAAGTCAAGTGACAGCACGTCGATCGTCCTCCCTTGATGGAACAGATCAATTTCACATTGATGACAGAACTAGACATTGTCTTGTAAGCTCGTCCCTGCAGAGTCTGTCGTAGGTGGTCTCAAAATCAATTGTTGGCATCGATTTGAAATTCCTATGCTATTTTCAAGATTCTTTAGATCATACTGGTATGAACCAATCAGATTCGTGACAAAAGGTTTTAGGCTTTTGCATAATATAACATATAAAATTTTGTGGGCAAATCATGGATATCCTTGCAGACCTTTGATGACCAGTAACATACAGACTTACGCAACTTAGACCTAAGTAATTCTATCACCAACTAACTTTTGGCTGACAAGTGACTAACAAGGACGACGTCGAAGGAACATTTGATTAAATTGTGACACTCATCCTATATAGCTACGAGCCTAATTGTTCTTAATATCAGCATGGAATACTGACAGTAAATATCTTTCCTTTTGGTTCAATTGAAAGTTATAAGGGATAAGCCTATAAATAATGGGAGCTAAATGAAGTACTGTACAAATTGGTGTACCCAAGCACTAACCCAGATCCCTTGCTAGCTCTTAAGGCGAAAGCTGTACTTTTAATGCCTAATAGGCTTGGTAGGACAAAAGTCCCAAATTATTTCCATGTCGAAGCAGATCCAAAAGCGCTAAGCAAAACATAATATGCCAGAAAGTTAGCGGAAATGATCTGGGAGTGTTTTCAATATTTATTTGCATGTATAACTTCTGTCTTTTTGAACGCGTTTCGAAATACTCCTTTGAAGATTTTTCCCATTTCCAATCATGACATATTTATGTTAGAGCCAATAAATTGCATCCTTCGAAGAGACTATTCAAAGATATACTTATGTACTCGTATAACTAAACTATGAACCCTCGCCAACTGAATGTAGATTTTAAATCAAAGGATTTACGACAAGGAATATTACAAAAAATGAGAAACGTTATTCTCAAATCAACATTCAAAGGATTGTTTTGTTTTCGAGAAATATATTAACAGTATTGACATGTGAGCACGAATTGCTTGCTCAAACATGTACAGCGATTTATTCCAATTGAGAGAAGAAGTATTCCTTTGAAGTAAGATGCTACTAACGAGATACGAATGGCAGGAATTCTTACAAAAATGATGGCAGATACTACTTCAAATAAAATGGGACATTTACCCACAATAATTCATAGTTTTGTCTCAAGATTTTGTATTATTCCTTTAAGAATTTTTCTTACCTGGGTTTAGAGGTATGACTTTCTTACACACGTGTATTCTTACATATGAATATGCAATACAAATTAAATTTAAAAATATGTATGTTCTATTTAATCGTATAACATGCTTGTTCATAAGGTGAAATGACTGTTGTATCAACTTACCCCTCAGTGGGTTACACTTGATAAAATACAATTCAAAATTTCCACAGGTATCCAGCCACAGGATTGTCCACTCAAATCATGTGTTTATGCACGTGGCAATATCAATTTTCTGTCTCAATGAATGTGATAATTGAATTTATCGTTAAACCAATTAAACATCATCGTATAAAACGCATTTACGACCACACATCGTTACGCACAGCAGTTGGTTTAAATTTAATGAAATTATCGAATAACCAGGATTTTATGAATTGAAAACCAGTTTTCCCATCCTCGACAAGGGTTAAAGTGTTACAAACTCGCTGGGAAAAATTCAAAAAGTTTAATGTGTATATGTACTGTACATACATGCACATCAGCATTTTGAGTTAGTTTTTCGAATCAAATAAGTTCAAAATGAAATATTTAGCATTAAGGTGTGTTTGTGAAATGGGGTATACAGGGTAGAAGATCAGAAAAACCTCTTGGTGCACTTCAAACGCAATATAGTCTCCTATCTCCTCTTCCTTAGCGTTTTGAGTCAAATAGACGAAATTAACCAAAAAACGTTTAGCGTATGATTTAAACGTTGGTGCACTCAGTTGGTCGCTGAATCGCATTTTGGAAGAAATGGGGTATACCGGGTCGAGGATGAGAAAAACCTCTTGGTGCACTTCAAATGCAATATCGTTTCCTATCTCCTCTTCCTTAGCGTTTTGAGTCAAATCGACGAAATTGAACAAAAAACTTAACCAAAAAACGTTTAGCGTATGATTTAAACGTTGGTGCACTCAGTTGGTCGCTATATCGCATTTTGGAAAAACTGGCGTATACAGGGTCAAGGATGAGAAAAACCTCTTGGTGCGCTTCAAATGCAATATCGTCTCCTATCTCCTCTTCCTTAGCGTTTTGAGTCAAATCGACGAAATTGAACAAAAAACTTAACCAAAAAACGTTTAGCGTATGATTTAAACGTTGGTGCACTCAGTTGGTCGCTGAATCGCATTTTGGAAGAAATGGGGTTTACCGGGTCGAGGATGAGAAAAACCTCTTGGTGCACTTCAAATGTAATATCGTTTCCTATCTCCTCTTCCTTTGTGTTTTGAGTCAAATCGACGAAATTGAACAAAAAACTTAACCAAAAAACGTTTAGCGTATGATTTGAACGTTGGTGCACTCAGTTGGTCGCTATATCGCATTTTGGAAAAACTGGCGTATACCGGGTCAAGGAAGATAAAAACCTCTTGGTGCACTTCAAATGCAATATCGGTTCCTATCTCCTCTTCCTTTGTGTTTTGAGTCAAATCGACGAAATTGAACAAAAAACTTAACTAAAAAACGTTTAGCGTATGATTTAAACGTTGGTGCACTCAGTTGGTCGCTATATCGCATTTTGGAAAAACTGGCGTATACAGGGTCAAGGAAGATAAAAACCTCTTGGTGCACTTCAAATGCAATATCGGTTCCTATCTCCTCTTCCTTTGTGTTTTGAGTCAAATCGACGAAATTGAACAAAAAACTTAACTAAAAAACGTTTAGCGTATGATTTAAACGTTGGTGCACTCAGTTGGTCGCTATATCGCATTTTGGAAAAACTGGCGTATACAGGGTCAAGGATGAGAAAAACCTCTTGGTGCACTTCAAATGCAATATCGTTTCCTATCTCCTCTTCCTTTGTGTTTTGAGTCAAATCGACGAAATTGAACAAAAAACTTAACCAAAAAACGTTTAGCGTATGATTTAAACGTTGGTGCACTCAGTTGGTCGCTATATCGCATTTTGGAAAAACTGGCGTATACAGGGTCAAGGATGAGAAAAACCTCTTGGTGCACTTCAAATGCAATATCGTTTCCTATCTCCTCTTCCTTTGTGTTTTGAGTCAAATCGACGAAATTGAACAAAAAACTTAACCAAAAAACGTTTAGCGTATGATTTAAACGTTGGTGCACTCAGTCGGACGCTATATCGCATTTTGGAAAAAATGGGGCATACAGGGTCAAGGATGAGAAAAACCTCTTGGTGCACTTCAAATGCAATATCGTCTCCTATCTCCTCTTCCTTAGCGTTTTGAGTCAAATTGACGAAATGGAACAAAAAACTTAACCAAAAAACGTTTAGCGTATGATTTAAACGTTGGTGCACTCAGTTGGTCGCTGAATCGCATTTTGGAAGAAATGGGGTATACCGGGTCGAGGATGAGAAAAACCTCTTGGTGCACTTCAAATGCAATATCGTTTCCTATCTCCTCTTCCTTTGTGTTTTGAGTCAAATCGACGAAATTGAACAAAAAACTTAACCAAAAAACGTTTAGCGTATGATTTAAACGTTGGTGCACTCAGTTGGTCGCTATATCGCATTTTGGAAAAACTGGCGTATACAGGGTCAAGGATGAGAAAAACTTCTTGGTGCACTTCAAACGCAATATCGTTTCCTATCTCCTCTTCCTTTGTGTTTTGAGTCAAATCGACGAAATTGAACAAAAAACTTAACCAAAAAACGTTTAGCGTAAGATTTAAACGTTGGTGCACTCAGTTGGTCGCTATATCGCATTTTGGAAAAACTGGCGTATACAGGGTCAAGGATGAGAAAAACCTCTTGGTGCACTTCAAATGCAAAATCGTTTCCTATCTCCTCTTCCTTTGTGTTTTGAGTCAAATCGACGAAATTGAACAAAAAACTTAACCAAAAAACGTTTAGCGTATGATTTAAATGTTGATGCACTCAGTTGGACGCTATATCGCATTTTGGAAAAAATTGGGCATACAGGGTCGAGGATCAGAAAACATCTTGGTGCACTTCAAATGCAATATCGTCTCCTATCTCCTCTTCCTTAGCGTTTTGAGTCAAATCCACGAAATTGACCAAAAAACTTAACCAAAAAACGTTTAGCGTATGATTTAAACGTTGGTGCACTCAGTTGGTCGCTATATCGCGTTTTGGGAGAAATAGGGTATACCGGGTCGAGGATGAGAAAAACCTCTTGGTGCACTTCAAATGCAATATCGTCTCCTATTTCCTCTTCCTTAGCGTTTTGAGTCAAATCCACGAAATTGAACAAAAAACTTAACCAAAAAACGTTTAGCGTATGATTTAAACGTTGGTGCACTCAGTTGGTCGCTATATCGCGTTTTGGGAGAAATAGGGTATACCGGGTCGAGGATGAGAAAAACCTCTTGGTGCACTTCAAACGCAATATCGTCTCTTATCTCCTCTTCCTTAGCGTTTTGAGTCAAATCCACGAAATTGAACAAAAAACTTAACCAAAAAACGTTTAGCGTATGATTTAAACGTTGGTGAACTCAGTTGGTCGCTATATCGCATTTTGGGAGAAATGGCGTATACCGGGTCGAGGATGAGAAAAACCTCTTGGTGCACTTCAAATGCAATATCGTCTCCTATTTCCTCTTCCTTAGCGTTTTGAGTCAAATCCACGAAATTGAACAAAAAACTTAACCAAAAAACGTTTAGCGTATGATTTAAACGTTGGTGCACTCAGTTGGTCGCTATATCGCGTTTTGGGAGAAATAGGGTATACCGGGTCGAGGATGAGAAAAACCTCTTGGTGCACTTCAAACGCAATATCGTCTCTTATCTCCTCTTCCTTAGCGTTTTGAGTCAAATCCACGAAATTGAACAAAAAACTTAACAAAAAAAAGTTTAGCGT
Organism: Xylota segnis; assembly: GCA_963583995.1. Classification (NCBI taxonomy): domain Eukaryota; kingdom Metazoa; phylum Arthropoda; class Insecta; order Diptera; family Syrphidae; genus Xylota; species Xylota segnis. The sequence goes on along the minus strand of OY757236.1, from coordinate 9,330,445 downwards.
ATGATTTAAACGTTGGTGAACTCAGTTGCTCGCTATATCGCATTTTGGGAGAAATGGCGTATACCGGGTCGAGGATGAGAAAAACCTCTTGGTGCACTTCAAATGCAATATCGTCTCCTATCTCCTCTTCCTTAGCGTTTTGAGTCAAATCGACGAAATTGAACAAAAAACTTAACCAAAAAACGTTTAGCGTATGATTTAAACGTTGGTGCACTCAGTTGGTCGCTGAATCGCATTTTGGAAGAAATGGGGTATACCGGGTCGAGGATGAGAAAAACCTCTTGGTGCACTTCAAATGCAATATCGTTTCCTATCTCCTCTTCCTTTGTGTTTTGAGTCAAATCGACGAAATTGAACAAAAAACTTAACAAAAAAAAGTTTAGCGTATGATTTAAACGTTGGTGAACTCAGTTGGTCGCTATATCGCATTTTGGAAAAAATGGGGCATACAGGGTCGAGGATCAGAAAACCTCTTGGTGCACTTCAAATGCAATATCGTCTCCTATTTCCTCTTCCTTAGCGTTTTGAGTCAAATCCACGGAATTGAACAAAAAACTTAACCAAAAAACGTTTAGCGTATGATTTAAACGTTGGTGCACTCAGTTGGTCGCTATATCGCATTTTGGAAAAACTGGGGTATACAGGGTCGAGGATGAGAAAAACATCTTGGTGCACTTCAAATGCAATATCGTTTCCTATCTCCTCTTCCTTTGTGTTTTGAGTCAAATCGACGAAATTGAACAAAAAACTTAACCAAAAAACGTTTAGCGTATGATTTAAACGTTGGTGCACTCAGTTGGTCGCTGAATCGCATTTTGGAAGAAATGGGGTATACCGGGTCGAGGATGAGAAAAACCTCTTGGTGCACTTCAAATGCAATATCGTCTCCTATCTCCTCTTCCTTAGCGTTTTGAGTCAAACCGACGAAATTGAACAAAAAACTTAACTAAAAAACGTTTAGCGTATGATTTAAACGTTGGTGCACTCAGTTGGTCGCTATATCGCATTTTGGAAAAAATGGGGCATACAGAGTCGAGGATCAGAAAACCTCTTATTGCACTTCAAATGCAATATCGTCTCCTATCTCCTCTTCCTTAGCGTTTTGAGTCAAATCGACGAAATTGAACAAAAAACTTAACCAAAAAACGTTTAGCGTATGATTTAAACGTTGGTGCACTCAGTTGGTCGCTATATCGCATTTTGGAAAAAATGGGGCATACAGGGTGGAGGATCAGAAAAACATCTTGGTGCACTTCAAACGCAATATCGTCTCCTATCTCCTCTTCCTTAGCCTTTTGAGTCAAATCGACGAAATTGAACAAAAAACTTAACCAAAAAACGTTTAGCGTATGATTTAAACGTTGGTGCACTCAGTTGGTCGCTATATCGCATTTTGGAAGAAATGGGGTATACAGGGTCGAGGATGCACTTCAAATGCAATATCGTCTCCTATCTCCTCTTCCTTAGCGTTTTGAGTCAAATCGACGAAATTGAACAAAAAACTTAACCAAAAAACGTTTAGCGTATGATTTAAACGTTGGTGCACTCAGTTGGACGCTATATCGCATTTTGGAAAAAATGGGGCATACAGGGTCGAGGATCAGAAAACATCTTGGTGCACTTCAAATGCAATATCGTCTCCTATCTCCTCTTCCTTAGCGTTTTGAGTCAAATCCACGAAATTGAACAAAAAACTTAACCAAAAAACGTTTAGCGTATGATTTAAACGTTGGTGCACTCAGTTGGTCGCTATATCGCGTTTTGGGAGAAATAGGGTATACCGGGTCGAGGATGAGAAAAACCTCTTGGTGCACTTCAAATGCAATATCGTCTCCTATTTCCTCTTCCTTAGCGTTTTGAGTCAAATCCACGAAATTGAACAAAAAACTTAACCAAAAAACGTTTAGCGTATGATTTAAACGTTGGTGCACTCAGTTGGTCGCTATATCGCGTTTTGGGAGAAATAGGGTATACCGGGTCGAGGATGAGAAAAACCTCTTGGTGCACTTCAAATGCAATATCGTCTCCTATTTCCTCTTCCTTAGCGTTTTGAGTCAAATCCACGAAATTGAACAAAAAACTTAACCAAAAAACGTTTAGCGTATGATTTAAACGTTGGTGCACTCAGTTGGTCGCTATATCGCGTTTTGGGAGAAATAGGGTATACCGGGTCGAGGATGAGAAAAACCTCTTGGTGCACTTCAAACGCAATATCGTCTCTTATCTCCTCTTCCTTAGCGTTTTGAGTCAAATCCACGAAATTGAACAAAAAACTTAACAAAAAAACGTTTAGCGTATGATTTAAACGTTGGTGCACTCAGTTGGTCGCTATATCGCGTTTTGGGAGAAATAGGGTATACCGGGTCGAGGATGAGAAAAACCTCTTGGTGCACTTCAAATGCAATATCGTCTCCTATTTCCTCTTCCTTAGCGTTTTGAGTCAAATCCACGAAATTGAACAAAAAACTTAACCAAAAAACGTTTAGCGTATGATTTAAACGTTGGTGCACTCAGTTGGTCGCTATATCGCGTTTTGGGAGAAATAGGGTATACCGGGTCGAGGATGAGAAAAACCTCTTGGTGCACTTCAAACGCAATATCGTCTCTTATCTCCTCTTCCTTAGCGTTTTGAGTCAAATCCACGAAATTGAACAAAAAACTTAACCAAAAAACGTTTAGCGTATGATTTAAACGTTGGTGCACTCAGTTGGTCGCTATATCGCGTTTTGGGAGAAATAGGGTATACCGGGTCGAGGATGAGAAAAACCTCTTGGTGCACTTCAAACGCAATATCGTCTCTTATCTCCTCTTCCTTAGCGTTTTGAGTCAAATCCACGAAATTGAACAAAAAACTTAACAAAAAAAAGTTTAGCGTATGATTTAAACGTTGGTGAACTCAGTTGGTCGCTATATCGCATTTTGGGAGAAATGGCGTATACCGGGTCGAGGATGAGAAAAACCTCTTGGTGCACTTCAAATGCAATATCGTCTCCTATCTCCTCTTCCTTAGCGTTTTGAGTCAAATCGACGAAATTGAACAAAAAACTTAACCAAAAAACGTTTAGCGTATGATTTAAACGTTGGTGAACTCAGTTGGTCGCTATATCGCATTTTGGAAAAAATGGGGCATACAGGGTCGAGGATCAGAAAACCTCTTGGTGCACTTCAAATGCAATATCGTCTCCTATTTCCTCTTCCTTAGCGTTTTGAGTCAAATCCACGGAATTGAACAAAAAACTTAACCAAAAAACGTTTAGCGTATGATTTAAACGTTGGTGCACTCAGTTGGTCGCTATATCGCATTTTGGAAAAACTGTTGTATACAGGGTCGAGGATGAGAAAAACATCTTGGTGCACTTCAAATGCAATATCGTTTCCTATCTCCTCTTCCTTTGTGTTTTGAGTCAAATCGACGAAATTGAACAAAAAACTTAACCAAAAAACGTTTAGCGTATGATTTAAACGTTGGTGCACTCAGTTGGTCGCTGAATCGCATTTTGGAAGAAATGGGGTATACCGGGTCGAGGATGAGAAAAACCTCTTGGTGCACTTCAAATGCAATATCGTCTCCTATCTCCTCTTCCTTAGCGTTTTGAGTCAAACCGACGAAATTGAACAAAAAACTTAACTAAAAAACGTTTAGCGTATGATTTAAACGTTGGTGCACTCAGTTGGTCGCTATATCGCATTTTGGAAAAAATGGGGCATACAGAGTCGAGGATCAGAAAACCTCTTATTGCACTTCAAATGCAATATCGTCTCCTATCTCCTCTTCCTTAGCGTTTTGAGTCAAATCGACGAAATTGAACAAAAAACTTAACCAAAAAACGTTTAGCGTATGATTTAAACGTTGGTGCACTCAGTTGGTCGCTATATCGCATTTTGGAAAAAATGGGGCATACAGGGTGGAGGATCAGAAAAACATCTTGGTGCACTTCAAACGCAATATCGTCTCCTATCTCCTCTTCCTTAGCCTTTTGAGTCAAATCGACGAAATTGAACAAAAAACTTAACCAAAAAACGTTTAGCGTATGATTTAAAAGTTGGTGAACTCAGTTGGTCGCTATATCGCATTTTGGAAAAAATGGGGCATACAGGGTCGAGGATCAGAAAAACATCTTGGTGCACTTCAAACGCAATATCGTCTCCTATCTCCTCTTCCTTAGCGTTTTGAGTCAAATCGACGAAATTGAACAAAAAACTTAACCAAAAAACGTTTAGCGTATGATTTAAAAGTTGGTGAACTCAGTTGGTCGCTATATCGCATTTCGGTAGAAATGGGGTATACCGGGTCGAGGATAAGAAAAACCTCTTGGTGCACTTCAAATGCAATATCGTCTCCTATCTCCTCTTCCTTAGCGTTTTGAGTCAAATCGACGAAATTGAATAAAAAACTTAACCAAAAAACGTTTAGCGTATGATTTAAACGTTGGTGCACTCAGTTGGACGCTATATCGCATTTTGGAAGAAATGGGGTATACAGGGTCGAGGATGCACTTCAAACGCAATATCGTCTCCTATCTCCTCTTCCTTAGCGTTTTGAGTCTAATCGACGAAATTGAACAAAAAACTTAACCAAAAAACGTTTAGCGTATGATTTAAACGTTGGTGCACTCAGTTGGACGCTATATCGCATTTTGGATAAAATGGGGCATACAGGGTAGAGGATCAGAAAAACATCTTGGTGCACTTCAAACGCAATATCGTCTCCTATCTTCTCTTCCTTAGCGTTTTGACTCAAATCGACGAAATTGAACAAAAAACTTAACCAAAAAACGTTTAGCGTATGATTTAAAAGTTGGTGAACTCAGTTGGTCGCTATATCGCATTTCGGTAGAAATGGGGTATACCGGGTCGAGGATAAGAAAAACCTCTTGGTGCACTTCAAATGCAATATCGTCTCCTATCTCCTCTTCCTTAGCGTTTTGAGTCAAATCGACGAAATTGAATAAAAAACTTAACCAAAAAACGTTTAGCGTATGATTTAAACGTTGGTGCACTCAGTTGGACGCTATATCGCATTTTGGAAGAAATGGGGTATACAGGGTCGAGGATGCACTTCAAACGCAATATCGTCTCCTATCTCCTCTTCCTTAGCGTTTTGAGTCTAATCGACGAAATTGAACAAAAAACTTAACCAAAAAACGTTTAGCGTATGATTTAAACGTTGGTGCACTCAGTTGGACGCTATATCGCATTTTGGATAAAATGGGGCATACAGGGTAGAGGATCAGAAAAACATCTTGGTGCACTTCAAACGCAATATCGTCTCCTATCTTCTCTTCCTTAGCGTTTTGACTCAAATCGACGAAATTGAACAAAAAACTTAACCAAAAAACGTTTAGCGTATGATTTAAACGTTGGTGCACTCAGTTGGACGCTATATCGCATCTTGGAAGAAATGGGGTATACAGGGTCGAGGATGCACTTCAAACGCAATATCGTCTCCTATCTCCTCTTCCTTAGCGTTTTGAGTCTAATCGACGAAATTGAACAAAAAACTTAACCAAAAAACGTTTAGCGTATGATTTAAACGTTGGTGCACTCAGTTGGACGCTATATCGCATTTTGGAAGAAATGGGGTATACAGGGTCGAGGATGCACTTCAAACGCAATATCGTCTCCTATCTCCTCTTCCTTAGCGTTTTGAGTCTAATCGACGAAATTGAACAAAAAACTTAACCAAAAAACGTTTAGCGTATGATTTAAACGTTGGTGCACTCAGTTGGACGCTATATCGCATTTTGGATAAAATGGGGCATACAGGGTAGAGGATCAGAAAAACATCTTGGTGCACTTCAAACGCAATATCGTCTCCTATCTTCTCTTCCTTAGCGTTTTGACTCAAATCGACGAAATTGAACAAAAAACTTAACCAAAAAACGTTTAGCGTATGATTTAAACGTTGGTGCACTCAGTTGGACGCTATATCGCATTTTGGAAGAAATGGGGTATACAGGGTCGAGGATGCACTTCAAACGCAATATCGTCTCCTATCTCCTCTTCCTTAGCGTTTTGAGTCTAATCGACGAAATTGAACAAAAAACTTAACCAAAAAACGTTTAGCGTATGATTTAAACGTTGGTGCACTCAGTTGGACGCTATATCGCATTTTGGATAAAATGGGGCATACAGGGTAGAGGATCAGAAAAACATCTTGGTGCACTTCAAACGCAATATCGTCTCCTATCTCCTCTTCCTTAGCGTTTTGAGTCAAATCGACGAAATTGAACAAAAAACTTAACCAAAAAACGTTTAGCGTATGATTTAAAAGTTGGTGAACTCAGTTGGTCGCTATATCGCATTTTGGAAAAAATGGGGCATACAGGGTCGAGGATCAGAAAAACATCTTGGTGCACTTCAAATGCAATATCGTCTCCTATCTCCTCTTCCTTAGCGTTTTGAGTCAAATCGACGAAATTGAACAAAAAACTTAACCAAAAAACGTTTAGCGTATGATTTAAAAGTTGGTGAACTCAGTTGGTCGCTATATCGCATTTCGGTAGAAATGGGGTATACCGGGTCGAGGATAAGAAAAACCTCTTGGTGCACTTCAAATGCAATATCGTCTCCTATCTCCTCTTCCTTAGCCTTTTGAGTCAAATCGACGAAATTGAACAAAAAACTTAACCGAAAAACGTTTAGCGTATGATTTAAACGTTGGTGCACTCAGTTGGTCGCTATATCGCATTTTGGAAAAAATGGGGCATACCGGGTCGAGGATCAGAAAAACATCTTGGTGCACTTCAAACGCAATATCGTCTCCTATCTCCTCTTCCTTAGCGTTTTGAGTCAAATCGACGAAATTGAACAAAAAACTTAACCAAAAAACGTTTAGCGTATGATTTAAACGTTGGTGCACTCAGTTGGTCGCTATATCGCATTTTGGAAAAAATGGGGCATACAGGGTCGAGGATCAGAAAAACATCTTGGTGCACTTCAAACGCAATATCGTCTCCTATCTCCTCTTCCTTAGCCTTTTGAGTCAAATCGACGAAATTGAACAAAAAACTTAACCAAAAAACGTTTAGCGTATGATTTAAACGTTGGTGCACTCAGTTGGACGCTATATCGCATTTTGGAAGAAATGGGGTATACAGGGTCGAGGATGCACTTCAAACGCAATATCGTCTCCTATCTCCTCTTCCTTAGCGTTTTGAGTCAAATCGACGAAATTGAACAAAAAACTTATCCATAAAATGTTTAGCGTATGATTTAAAAGTTGGTGAACTCAGTTGGTCGCTATATCGCATTTCGATAGAAATGGGGTATACCGGGTCGAGGATAAGAAAAACCTCTTGGTGCACTTCAAATGCAATATCGTCTCCTATCTCCTCTTCCTTAGCGTTTTGAGGCAAATCGACGAAATTGAACAAAAAACTTAACCAAAAAACGTTTAGCGTATGATTTAAACGTTGGTGCACTCAGTTGGTCGCTATATCGCATTTTGGAAAAAATGGGGCATACAGGGTAGAGGATCAGAAAAACATCTTGGTGCACTTCAAACGCAATATCGTCTCCTATCTCCTCTTCCTTAGCGTTTTGAGTCAAATTGACGAAATTGAACAAAAACTTAACCAAGAAACGTTTAGCGTATGATTTAAACGCTGGTGCACTCAGTTGGTCGCTATATCGCATTTTGGAAAAAATGGGGCATTCAGGGTTGAGGATCAGAAAAACCTATTGATGCACTTCGAATGCAATATCGTCTCCTCTTACTTAGCGTTAAAATCACATAGGCAATCAGTCTTGTGTATTCCTAAGTCTTCCTCTTGCCAAGTTCCCCTAACATGTTTGAACTTGAAAACCCTTGAAATCAAACAATTTCCAATTTCAATTGAGCAGTTTTAAAGGCAAAAGAATTTAGGTTTTGTTTTGGTGTTGACAGTAGACTCCTAAGACTGTAGACGAAAATATTTTGAACATTTAAATGAAGGATACTGACCGATTATACTCCTGTGAAGGACTGAAAATGCGAGAAATCCTCGTGAGTGTTTCAACAGCTGCAGGTAATCAATCTAATGCTTAGGTCCCACTGTCATCGAATCGAAGTAGAAAGCTTCAGTTTCGGAAAAAAAGAGAAATAATTAAGAATCTAATGATTAATTGATGCCTAATTGATTGGAAGGATTTGCTTAACTTACAACTTTAGTATGAATTTCTTAAATTAAGACACGCTCACGTGCCTTCAAATTAAAGCATTTGTTATTTATTTTTGTCATGGTTTAGTAAATCTGTTATCCTATTAGTGGCTTAAAGTCTATCTTATTTTTGTTGCCACCATACAGAGTAAACAGAGTGTATTTTTGCACATTTAACCAAGTCATCCTTTAATGCTAAATCGAACCCCACCTCGCCAAAAATGCTTAAAGCCTTAAAGTCGCAAAGTTATTCTCAAACAAACAAATTTGTCACAATTGTGAAATTCGATTTAAGTGCCATAGAGGATTTGCACCAAACACATAAACATGCACGTTTCAGTAAAATAAAATCCTTCGACAACCTTCGAGGGTGGAAATTGAAAAATATTTTAAAATCGAAAGGATTATCCGAGTGGAATTGTGCATAGATTCTCCTTTTATTGGCCATTAAGGTCGCCTTAGACGACGAGGTGTTTATTGAAATCCATGGATGTTTCCTCGGTTTATGTATCGTACACACGTTAGAAGTCAAAATCGAGAGCAGGAGGATATTTGTTTTCTTTGAACCGATAAAATGGGGACGAGTACGAATAGTGGGTATTAAATCGAGAATTTGCATGAGGAATGTGAGAAGATATTTTCAATTTGGATTTAATTCATCGGAGAGGTGGTGAGGTGGGCTTAGGATTGGAAGAGGAGTGGGATTGGGACATGAAAACATATTAAATGGCAATAATAACTCAGAACCAATTTGAAGTATTTTAAGTCGAAAAGAATAAAACCACAAGGATGTCTAATTGAATAGCCGAAAACGTATGGCATTTGGGAATAAGTAACATTAACCCAAAGCATTTTATCATGAACACCTTTACTCTGATTAACTTATAAAATAGGACGTGATCTGAATTTCTACACGTGAAGCACACATCCTTGTGCATGATTTCTTTTTTTGTCCTTGCCCCACAGCTTATCTACTTTAAGTGGAAAAAGTAATACAGTTTCCATCCTTCGAGGTCCATTGTCCTCGAACAAAGGAAGAGTCGAAGGTATTTCTTCTATCCGAGAGTTTGCAGACAGCAGTGAGATGTTTTTCTAATATGGATTGGAGTTTCACACCTTCACGTTTGTGGCCATCTGTTGTCATTTCATGTGTGGCCCCTAAGGGATGTTGGTTGTATAAAATAATAAATACACATTCTATTACTTTGCCAATGGTATGGATAGTGGTATTGTTTACCTTCAACTAGACTATAGCATTTGTCTAACTTCCCTTTCTACATTCAGCCCTTCCTTAGGGGGCACAGCATGGCAGAAGTAAATAAATATTTTTGATTGACAGTAGGTATAATTGTCAATCGGGATAAATGCGTATACATTTTTAAACTGCAAATATTAAACATTTCCTGAATTTTTAACATACACTGCAGCATTCCATTAACTTATGTATGTGTAAGCTTTTGAAAAAGAATATCCTTGGGCCATACACACGGGAGTCTAGTGCAATCTTATTGCGGCCATATTAAAGCCACCCATAAGAATGGCTAAAAGAACTATTTTCGATAAAATCAATAGGTCAACCTAATACGGTCAACCTTACACACATTAGAGGGTCGTTAGGTTTCAAGGTCTTGGGATCGAAACAAAATATCGAACATGGATACTTGAAAATATTGTGATAGGCTACATGTAGCAGAGGAAACGACTCAACTACTTTGTGAATGTCAAGCAATTTCTCGGAGTAGACTAAAGTACCTTGGCAGACTTGACATAAGTAAATAAGAGAAGGTTAGTTCCTTAAGCCAAATTGATGCCAAATTCGGGTTCTGTAAGAAAATTAAGTGCATGAACGAATTTGTGAAGGGATGGAGATGATGAACATATGGACCTATAATCCTACCTAACTTAGGGCTACATACAGGTTAAGCATATGGTAGATAAAGTGTAAGTAATCAAAAACCCCAAAACTCAAATCAAGGCAAGGCATTGTCAAGAAGACAATAACACAGAAAGTTAGTTGTTCCCTCGTTTCTGCATCCTCGACACTGGTCCTCTTCTATTATAAGACTAAAGAATGCTCTGTCCCGTAATGACAGCTATCGAGGTTGAAAATTATGTTCTATCCATTTGCATAAGCGTACCGATACTTATTTTGTCAAAATTGGGCCCTTTGCAGTTGACCAAGTTTCTAGGGAAACCCAATGCTGGATCTTCACCCGAAGGTCGAGTTGTTCTGATCTAGAATCCAAACCTCGTTTAGTCCAGTCGACTATATTACTACTTTGTAGCTACATATCTATATCACCTTCACGTCTAGGAACCTAGCAGAGCTATAGCGTTTTTTTTTCCATGCAATCGAGAGGAAATATGTAAATGATGAGCAACATGTTGGCCAACTGATCCTTTGGGAAATGACTTGCATTACTCCGATACTGACACTTATTTGAAGAACCTCTTCACGTCTCTGGAGGAGTCATGTCTGGAGCGTTAGTGAAGGCGTTTTTGATTTACCAAGTGGTAAAATACAAATTTAAATACTTTACATTTTCATTGAAATTATAATCTGCAACTGACAGTCGTTCATCCTAATTCCTTTTAAGAATGAAAACAAATATTTAACTAATCTGCCATCTTACAGCGTTCCGCCTTAGTCTTCCCAAACAATTTTTACTTGCACCTATAGTACTTATCGGTGGGTGCCGTGGCTCAGTGGTTAGTGCGTTGGACTATGAAGCAAAGGGTTCGAATCCCAGTCGGGGAACACCTAGTCACGATCTACCTCTCGCAAGCGTCTGACAAACATCCGAGAGTAAAACTTTCCTGAGAAAGCTGCTCAAATAACAAATTGCCCTTCGGACACGGTGTTAAACAGTAGGCAATTCTGCTTGTCGGTCTGTTTGTCTGTACGCTGAAAATGCTTCAAATTTCAAATCTAGAGTCAGAATTCGAGACAAAATCGACATTTCCATTCTAATCCCAAAAAAATGGTACTTTACTTTAGCAAAAATGGATTTTCTCAAAAAACAGCTCTAACGATTTTGATTAAATTCAATACTTCAAGTATTAGTTTCGGAACTGCCACGTCCACTTCTGATGGCTATATGTGTATGTCACGCCCACTTTTTTTAGAGTATTTCAAATAAATGTTATATCTCTTAGATACTATCAGTATGTTATTACGATAATTTCTTCAAATATGAAGAATGTCACGCCCACTTTAATAGAACAAGACTTGACCAGCAGGACGTTCGACCCAATCCTACACTTTATTTGGTTACAGATCAAAGAATTTGTCGGCCTTGACAATCGAATCTACTTACATACTTACACTGAAATAAACAAAGTTTTAAAAAATTGCAATATTTTTTCGCGATTAGTTCGGACACCACCAAACAACACCAGAGTAACTTCTAGTTCGTAAGCTTTTTGATTCCTTACCCCAGGACTAATCTTCCTTTCATTGATTATTTCCGTACCATATTCCCAGATATCATCTTCCTCGTTGGTCTTTAATACAAAAACAAATGAAATACCATTTCGAATATTTATAAATCCAAAACCACCTTATACTCCATCTACACATATAGCATACCTAACAGCATATGGGGTTAAAGTGTCAATGCAGATTTTCCGCTTGGTTGGCGAAAAGTCCCCATGACAAAGGTCCACCTACACACATTGGAGCAGGGTAGCAGGTGCGTTCATCTCTGAAATTGTTGTCATTTACTTTAGCTCCGGTGCCGTTCGACGATGCCCACCGGTTTGGTTGTAATTTATGAACGGCACAATGCCTTGACACTTTACCGTGTGTTATATTATAGTGCAGTGTATCTGTGTGTAGGTGGCAAAACCCTTTTGTGAAATCATTCATGGCTGAAACAGATAAAAACATGGTCAGCACAATTTTCTTTCAATTGTTGGTGAACGCTGGATTTGTGGATATATAGGGTTAAGGTTAGGTAGAAGGTAGGTTGAGGGTGCTATTAGGGGACTTAAATTATGTATTTAGTCCATTGAATGCGAGCTTTAAGATGGAGCATTTCAGGAAAAGATTTTGAAAGCAGGACTGGAAATGGAATTGGAAATAAAACCAGAAGAAGAGAGTTGTCAATCGCTTCAGAAACAGACGGAGAAAAAGAGGCCTATGCAGCTGTCGTAGAATTCGCGAATGGAAGGAAGATGTTAGGAATAGACTTCTAAAGATTTAAAAAAATTATTCTTAGATTTATTACTGTTAATTGTTGAAAGGGCTATGGGAAGAGGTGGTAGAAAGTAGTAGCATCGGCCAGATAAAAAACTCTACGTTTAGACCCATAGAACTTCACCTTCTATAAAGAAAATATTTCTCCACCTAGGTTCACGTAACTTTCCCCTCGAACTCTCACCGTCATGCAAAAAGATATATAAATCTAATTTCCCAAAGTTTCGTACTAAATTCATTAAACTTTCTTTTTAGGGTAAAAAGTGAAAATCCTCCTAAGCCATTACATTACAAATGAATGACTCCAATAAATGTAGCCACATGCTTCTCTCAGAAACAAGAGAATAATAGTATCGTTCGTAATTTAATTTTCTCCTTTCACCTATGCTTTTATCACTTAATGACTTTAACGCAAACGAAAGGCACATTCTGACCCTTATTTGTTTTGTGAGTAAAAAGTTCGAAACATCTACGAAAGCAAAACTTTCTTCCTTCCAATCTACCAGCAGGAGTTCACCGCAGCAATCCCATAGGATGTTCACCAAAGACATCGCATTTAATCTGCACTTGGCCACATGATACACCATCGTGTGTGGGTGTCATGTACGTGTGAATGGAATGTTGTGGTTGACTCGTCCTTAAATGCAAAGCTACACAGTGTACCATGGTTTCGATTCGGAAAAGGTAGGCAAATTGAAACGACACCGGAGGCATTTATTTGACTTGATGTTGAAATTCTCTGAGGGATAAAAAAAAAATGCTTTCCTAATTTTTGAGTGTTGTAAAAAGTTTTGATAATAAAATACACACTAAGACGACTACCTACATTTTTTTGTTTACTGAGTTTCAAATTATTCGTGATACGAAAGGTGGGCAATAAAGCCTTACAATAAAACTCAATTTAACAGCTGCGTAAAAAAGTTTTCCACCTTTCCTCCAGTACTGGTTCTAAATATCAGGATCAAGTTAGTCATATTCAGGACACAGATACCAACTCCTTTAACTTAACCACAATGGAATCAAAATCCTTGATGACAGAATGAGACTCGTCACAGTGTTTCGTTCTTTGAATGTCACAAAGTGAATCCACCCGCAGAATCCCCAAAAAGATTCATCTCTTGAGCTGGAATATGGATGATAATGATATATACAACAGTAGGTACAGCGAACTAATTTTATCTGCTTTGTTGAAATCCTGACGTTAAAGAGTTGACCAAATAATCCCTGTGTTGATGACGTGACATGACATGTGTATGTAACTCTTGTGATTATGATTTTGTATCTCAAAAGCAAAACTCAATTACTTTAAACAAAATTGATGGTTGGTGAGACAAAAAAGGCAAAAAAGACAAACGGTTTCAACAAGAGTGCTAAATCCTGCTTAATCTGAGGTTCAAGTCGATAACAGAACTAGTTTTGCAGGGGGATTTTTCAATAAAGACTTAACAATTTTGTATTTTAATAGAGCACAGAATAATTAAAACATCGAGCTAAAATTCATTCAAAGTGTGGTACACAAGTTAAGTCTAAGTATGAAATGCGATCTCATTCAAATGAACACCCTGAGCATGTTTTTTTTGAGCCAATTTTCTACATATGTAGTTCCACACATATTTGCAGGAACGTTGACAATTTCGTGTTCGATGTTGTTCCTGTAGTCCTTCAAAGTTGTTTGTTGGAATAAACCAACGACCTGACGTAACCTCACAAAGAGAAATCCAACGGCCTTGAGTCGCCGTCAGTCAATTGTTTGAAGAGGTGTGTGGCATGTGGCACCATCGTGTTGAAAGCACATATCACTGAATTTAAGCCCATCTAATTGCGATGTTAAGCCCATCTAATTGCGATATTAAGCCCATCTAATTGATTCGAATACATTCACTATATCACGCACAGTCTATCGCGTTGGAACTTGGAGTAAGCGCTCTTAAAGTTGCGACCACCAACTAAAAATTTTGAGTAATTTTTAATAATTTCAAAACGTTACTCGTTCGTGAACTCAACCACGATAAAAATGTAAAGTTTGACTTATATTTTGACATTGACAGATCATAAAAAAAGTGCAATAAAGCAAAAAAGTATTAAAATATGAAATTGTTATGTCCTTATTGATAAAATCTCTACAAAACAGTTTTAATGTTCGCAAGGATGTGGAAGCGATTAGCCTCCGCTCACAATGACGCAAAAAAGCGATGCGATGGGAGAAGCGGTACAAAAGGCGACAAGTATTCTTACCACCATCCAGCTAAAAACCTTGAGGACTGTTTATATGTATAAGCTTGAGAATGTCGCTGGCTCACGGACAATGATTATATTTGTAGTAACAAGATTTTGTAATGGTCCTGAAGATGCAATGCGACTCAATTTTATTTAGAGTTAATGCAGCCAAATGTTAGTCGTAGGACAAATTTAAGGACATCACAACCCGATTAAGCAAATCTTTCGCAAGGGATTATGGACCACTCCTGGGGGATACTTAACGAAAAGCGAATGCAGCCAGGATTGGTTTATAAAACAACTGGGATTTAATATGATAGTTCTTAGTAGAAAAGACCAAAGTATGGTTAAGAAAATCTGGCAGAAATCAAAAGTCAATCAGTAAGTATTAGCACAGTAAAGGGTTTCTTATACCTCTTCAAAGTGTGGCTACTATATGGCCCCGTTTGCAATGCAAAAATGGGTTGAATAAACCTCATACTCAGTCCGTTCATTTCATCCTTTATAGAACATTTTACCCTCGCACTCAAAATCTTGGACAATATTATTCCCTCCGCTGAGTGTATCACAGACATTGACGATATTTTCCTGCATGTCGGACATTCCCATCCGGACAGCGGACAGTCGCAATCTTTTGTTATGAAGATGAAGTACACTACACTTTTATTTCAACTATGAGATAGGCACGCGCCTACACAGCCTTAATGAAAGCATTTCCTGTCTCAAGGTCCATTTTTTTTTTTGCCAATTGTTCAGCAGCGTTATTGTGCGTATTTTTGTACTCGTATGTGCCGCCGCATTGTTTGTACAAGACCCCAGGACGGGCAGGACTTGTGTGGGGACTCTGAAAATATAATTTCCATAACAAATGAATCCAATCGAACTGAATCCAATGAATGGAATTGAATAAATGAATGTTTTTTTTCGATCATCGACCAACAGATAATTTTTTTCGTTCCATTGAATTAATTCTGATTACGTTCGGATAATCTACGACAGGATGTTAATGCTACCGTTTCGTATCCCTTATTTGTAATGTTAACCAAATAATAAATTCAATGATATATTGTCACGACTGGAATCAGTGGATACATCATAAGAAATCTAACAACAACAAAAGGATAATTTATTTTTACATATATGAGATACGAGCGTTTTACTTCCAATTATCCTTTGAATTCTTAATTTTCACTTGCCATATGAATTTTCGTCCTTAAATGGTTCTGTCTGTATTTCAGACTCAACCTCTTCCATTCAAAATACAAAAAAAAAGGAATATTATTCTCTACATGTCAAACTAAAAGAGATGTCAATCTGAAATGAAAGCGCAAGTCCTTTGTCAGGAATGTCAATCCCACTGAAAGTTTATGGCTTCTTCGTGATGTTGCACTACAGTCGTTTACTTAAATAGTCACAGGACGAACAGATGTGGTGGGTGGTTTTGCGAACATTAAGACATTTTTCTATTTTTGTACTCGTAAAAATATTTGCCTCTTCATTACTTTCATTTTTATTGCATGGAGACACCGTTAATGGGATATCACAGGGATAATCATAAAAATGAAATTTGCATACCTTTGCGATTTTATTTAGTAAGAGTTGGAACTAGAACGTGCCTCGCATGCATACGCACTGCTGTCGGGTTGTTGGTGAAAATATTTTACTAAAAGTAATCAGTAAGGGAAATATTTTTATTACTACGTCTTGGTGAGATATTTTCCTTTAAAATAACCGAAAGAAAGTGAGTAATGATCCCATTCCCAAAATGACCAGGGGCTGTCACACATACTTACCTCCAATCGTTATGCGTTTCTTTCCTGCAACGTAGCACCAGTTTGAATACCGTCTATTCGGTTACTCTTGCCATGATCCTGGAGATTGTGAATCTTGGTAAGGCTGACTGTCAAGCGTACTTGAATAATTGGTATTGGGCCGATTATCAACTCTATAGCCTCTTTATCTGTCAGAATTCTCTCTTTAGAAGAGTTTGGTAACCAAAACCTAGTTAAAACCTTATTCCACTCCATCCTTACGCCTTTCCTTGATGGAAGTAAAATAAATTACCTGACCGAGTGCTGAGTTATAAGGATTTTTCATTCATACGAATGTCATTGTCCCTTTCTTTCAGTTCAATGATGCTGGCAACACAGTCACGGTCAATGTGAAAGATTGGTAGAAAAAGACTTGAATGATATACAGGGTGCGCCAAATTTTATGTCCGTATGTAGACATTGAATAACTTTGACACTTATCAACCGATTTAATTGAGTGGACATGTATTTGAAACATCAATTCAGTACAATTTTAACTAAGAAAACAGTGACGCTGTACATAGAAAATTGTCGTTCAGTTGTGTTAACTTAACGTGCATATCGTCAAAAATATCGTCGTTTGGTGTCCAATTTTGTTAAGTATGGGACAGTGGGAGATCGACGACGGACGTTCCAATGAACTAGTTGAAGCGGTAAGAGAGAGTGTTGTCGAGAATCCATATGTGTCGTATCGTCAGCGCGCTCAGCCTTTTAGAGTCAGAGGAACCACTTTGCGGCGCATTTTGAAGGATGATTTGCATTTGTTTCTGTAAACCCGGTGCGTTATCTTTAGCGTACCGGGTTTGTTTCTAAAAAGGAGTAAAGAGTCAGAACTCTAAAGACACAAGGTCATCGGACAGCTATACCGGCTTAAGCTTACTTCTTTAGGTGGCGCTACAGCTCGGAATGAACCAGGGTATTAACAAACAAGCCTCTCCAGTTAACCCGATTCTTAGCTAACAATAAACCGATTTGACCCGGTGACAAAGCTCTATATTGCGCTTAAATCTAGTCTGGCTAGATCGTTGCTATCTATGAAGAAGAACGTGCCTAGGGTTTTCCTTCTCAGAACCATGTACACCTGCACAGGAGATGTGTCATGTTTTCCTCCTCTGCCTTGTCACTACAGATTCTACACAAATCATTCAAGGAAGCACCAAGCCTTCTGGAATGTCTGACTATCATACCGTGTTTCATGAGGGCGCCAACTATCTTTCTTAGGTTTGTCCTATTGACAGAGATAAGTCTCCTACATAGTTTTTCTAAAATTCAGCTCTGGCCAAATTTTTTTGGAAGAGAGACATATCCTTATATTGTTCCACCCACTGTTTGCTATTCTTATTGCTGCTGCATCATGTTGGAACTTAATCGATTTATTAGGTGCTGACGGTTTCTCCTTATTATCAGGAAGCTTATGGTCTGCGCCTCCCCTAAATAGCTCGTCCGCTCTACAACTGGCTGCAATATCCCTGTGTCCTGGAATCCAGCACTGGATTCTGGAATGTCTGACTATCATACCGTGTTTCATGAGGGCGCCAACTATCTTTCTTAGGCTTGTCCTATTGACAGAGATAAGTCTCCTACATAGTTTTCCTAAAATTCAGCTCTGGCCAAATTTTTTTGGAAGAGAGACATATTCTTATATTGTTCCACCCACTGTTTGCTATTCTTATTGCTGCTGCATCATGTTGGAACTTAATTGATTTATTAGGTGCTGACGGTTTCTCCTTATTATCAGGAAGCTTATGGTCTGCGCCTCCGCTAAATAGCTCGTCCGCTCTACAACTGGCTGCAATATCCCTGTGTCCTGGAATCCAGCACAGGGATACAGGGATACAGGGATTTGTCGATATTGTGTGTCCCTTCTTGTTGACAGCATATTCTAGGTTTTGACCGCGTTTACCGCTTAACCCAATTTGACAGCTTCCGTTTCAACACTAACGAAAGGACCAGTGACAGGCAGCTGAGTTCTGCACACACTTTTGAAAGATTGTAGCTTCGGTGTTCACGTCTGAGTTTTGAACAATATCCGGTTCTAGCTATCCCTATCCCCATTTCTCAAGGATTAATGCCACAACACCCACCTAATTTAACCTAAAAAGTGTCTTCTAAATTTCAAGAGGTATATCAACACAGTTTTAATTATTTGTCATTCATTTTTATTTCCTTTTAAAATGATGTACAGACGCTGATCCCAAAACCACAACCCAGCACATAAATGTGTGCAAGTACTGCTGATCTCATTCATTTACCTAGAAGTATAAATCTATTTCTAGTTTTTACGATCCTAGCACTCCTGATCATCGTTTTACGAGTGCAACTTTGTATCGCGTATTTATGTATATTTGCAGGACGGTGAAAGTGTCAGTGTTTTACGACAAACAATAAAAATAAGTTCCTACAAAATGACAATTGCAACGCTTGTACTATTTCGAATATTTAATTGAGTACACTGTCCCAGTGCACTTGTTCAAATGAGTCATGCTCACTGCTTGATAAAATTTAATAATTCATTTCGAAAGTACATCCATCGGTTCGTACTTATGTAAGGCACATTTGAACAATTTTATTATATTAGTCGAGGAAGGACATTTGGGAAGAAATTGAATTCGAGATGAATATGGGTTTCTTTGTAAGTCAGGACGCAGATCATTGGTGTGATGGGCAATTCTGGAGGCCTAAAGCAATATAAGCTTCTTAGACACCCACAAACTACGTGAACTTTATTGAATAACCATTTTGAATGAAAGAAATGTGATACTGTTTTCATTTAAAGTACAACATGTTATATAAAAGGTAAACCAGTACATCGACTAAGAGCTACAAAACACACAGGACTCCTTCAGTTCAGTTAAATGACAAAAAACGAAATCAATCATCCATTGCGAGTCGAACTACCCTTCGGTAGATGGACATCGTGGAGTAAACATGTCAACATATCGTTTAACTCGAACGTCATAAACATGAAACAAGGACACCCACATAATCGTTCTTTACCCTTACCACAGTTTGTTCACCTAAGCAAACTTTGCTATGTTGCTCCTGCTCCTGTTGGAAATTTGAAACGCTAAATCTTTGTGGTTTGTCAAGTGCAGTATCAATCAAACTTCCACTGGCTTTGGGGAATGGACAGGAAAAAAAGGAAGTGAACAACGGTAGACCTTTTCTACGGAGTGTATCTGTAATTACATTACGTGTAGCCTAGAAAAAAGTATGTACATACATACATCCGTAAAGGAGAATGTGGTTGCTCGGCCCATTACCCTCTGTTTACTTTTAAGATTTGATTCATATCTTAAACTTGGGGAGAGTGCAAAGTTGAAAACAGGAAAACCCTGGGAGTACGACAAATATTTGTCTTCACTCTCTTCGAAGTGAAGGGACGGCTCAGGAGTTGGAATTTTTTATTCCTAAAATCCAGAGAAATGATTGATTAGTATGGTTATGAGCTTGAAAAAGGACCATGCAAGTTTACAAGGTGAAACAAATTGCAAGAAGCAAGATTTGTCAAATGGTGTTAAGAGTAGTAGTTTTCTTCCATCTTTTTATAGACTTTTAGGCCTTAAAAGTGTACGCACCTTTGTTTCAGATTCATTTCTTTGTAAGACACGGACACACTTGCTGAATCCTTTTCTATTTCGGCTTACCGTTGACTAAAAGTGAAACTTTATAGATCAGATATCCGAAACTTATTCATTTGAGGATAGCTTATGCAGAGACCCAGCCTTGATTATATCAATAGGCGAAGCAGTTACGGTTTTTCGATACAAGGCCCCACGATCCTTGGGGAGCATTTTAAAATACACGTAAATCCTGGTAACATTTTCTTGTTCTTCTGAAAACAAACCTGTCTAAGTGAAAAATTCCAGCAGCTGAAAGGGTTTAGATATCTGACAAACTTTACTTATTTGCTTACTACCAGAGTATACTTGGGGCTCAATCAACAAATCTATCCAGCTTGTGCAATCGTTAGCCAACTGTTTCGTGTTTCCCAGCACAAATTTGGTTAAGGACCCATCATCAATGTATTTTCTTTTTCTCATCACAACCAAATGCGGCCTTTCTTCCCATAGACCATGCCTCTGGGCCATTACAGCAGAACCAGAGTTATCACTGTCATTTTATGTAGTTGTTCAAGAGGGAGCATTTCTCGATCTTAGTGCTCAATTAATAGCGAATTTTAGGAAGGCAAAGTCCATAACTATTTAAAAGTTGACTCTACTAGATATCCTCATGTTGTTAGATGGCAGATTTGGTTTAGACCGGCCCGTGGTGAGGATGCACATAGACTAGAGAAGGTCCATTGTACTGCCGATATGTAAGGTGAGTGGATCACCTTCTTACTCTGAGAGCCATTTACTCCTTTGTATGAGAGATGTGGTCAGTTCTAGCCAGTACTTCTAAGTGAAGCTATGCTGTGCAACTATATCGTTAATAGATATGCAGCAGTCTTTCTCATAGTGATGGATGCGAGAGATTTTATGGCTGTCGATGTATATGGCAATATTCGGCGCTGCAGTAGTGTGGCAGGCTAAAAAAGACGCACTGGCTGGCACCTCGTCCTGCCTACATGTCACACTATTCAGTTCCCCTTAAAACATTGTTATGTTCTGAAGCCATAATGGTGTCAAAATTATTAGAAAATAGTTTAAGGCAGTCGGTTCAGTTTACTTTGTACAAAACATCTGTACCACGAGTATTATCATTATCAGCATCATGTTCCTTTAATCTCAGTGGGAGATAAGCCACGTTTTCCCTGTGACGCTGCTTCTGCTAAGACTGTTGATTTCTTAGTTTTTTGGTCTTCCAACTCGACGTTCTCCCCAAGGATCTATTTTCGACGGACTACTTCACAATCCTTTCATTTCGCTTTCTTAGTATGTATGTGATCAATCTTATGCTATGTATGCTATCCTACATCCAAAAGCTATTGAATTGTCAACATAGTGCACCACAAGATTTGGTTGGATTTCCAAACTGATAATAGGGTGCCAAAGGCAGAGCTCTTACTTACTTACTTAAGTCCTATATCCCCTTGTGGGTCGTAGGGCCTAGACAATGCCTACGCGCCATCGTGTGCGGTTTCTGGAAATGAGTTTCAGTTCTCCCCAACTCTTTCCCAGTTGCCGTGCTTCCTTCTCAACTGTTCTGCGCCACGTACTCCTAGGACTGCCGCGTATCCTGCCATTCTGAGTAAGCGGGTTCCGTTGCATCGTGTGGTTAGCTATGGACCTGTCACCCTTTCGGAGGGTGCGTCCAATCCACTGCCACTTTTGTCGTCGTATTGTTGTGCCTATAGGTTCATGGCCTGTTTTCTGATAGAGTTGTTCGTTAGAGATACGGTTTAGCCAGAAAATCCTAAAGATGCAGGTTTCTCGTGATAGTGGCGGTCACCCTCCAGGTACCACATCCATATAGCAGCACGGATTCAACATTGGAACGGAACAGTCGTAGCTTGGTGGTTAAGCTAATCGCATTGCTATGCCAAACTGTAGATAGCATCCCAAACGCAGATTTTGCTTTCCCTATTCGGCTGGCTACATCCAGTTTGGTTCCGCCATCGGTTGTGACAATACTTCCAAGGTATTAAAAACTCTCAACTCTCTCAACCATTTGTCCATGCATACATGAGCTGATGAGCTCGGTCCTTGGCTGATCAATTTTGTTTTTGCCGAGTTAATTTTCAGCCCAACGACGGCTGCCCCTCTCCACGTTTGTTGTCATTTGGTGAAGGTCCATAATTCTATGTGACAGCAGGCATACGTCGTCGGCGTAGTCGAAGTGTTTGAGGCCGCATTTAGCACGTCGCTAATCACCAATAAAAATAGTATCGGTGAAAGTATGCAGCCTTGCCGAACCCCACTTTGGACTTCGAATTCCTCTGACAGCCTTCCTCTGTGCAATACGTGGCATGTGGACCCATCATATGTAGCCTTGATAATTGATAATTGTTTATTCTGTTTTTAATATTCCGGTCAAATCCGCCATCAGATGCTACAAAGCTTTCCAATTAGTGTCTGCCTTAGAGTAACACGCTGATGTGTGGAGCGGTCTGTGTCAATTATTTTGGCTATCTTATCGTTAATCTTGAACCCGTTTTCATCAGCTAGTGGTGTTCTATCTAGTAATCTAGGTGATTTGTTTGCTTAAACTTGTAATGTGTATTCCTGGCTATATTTCCACTTAAAATGATGGTCTTGCTGCACCGCTATCTGCGTTCTTATTTTTTCCCATGAAATTAATTCCATCGCGGAATAATCCTATTCACCAATTTTTTGTTTTTGTTTTGTTTATATTCAAAACATGGTTATCTCATTAACAAATTCAAAAAAGAATCGTTTTTGTTTTTCTGTTGCCACTTTTTAATTAGGTTTACCAAACAAGACCGATGTGAACCGCAAATGGCAAGCTATGTGTTTATATTCGCGAGACAAGAATTCTGAAAAACCTCCTAAAAATATTTACAAACTTTGACAGGGACTGAGGAAAAAAACTCATTTTACGCTTTACGCCTTTCATGTGCACTAATGCCTTCTACAAAGCCAGAGTTAATTACAATTTTTGTTTCTCCTATCCTCTAAATAAAAGTGCTAAAAGGAACTTTTGATTAAATTCGACTTTTATGTATCGCGAATGTAAGTTTTCAGGCTAAGGGAATGCCTTTCTGGAGTCTAAGCCAAATGGGTAATGTTTTCCTCTCTCAGCACGAATGCAGATCATAAAGGAAATATTTAATGATTCAATTGACTTTGGGAAAATATCCATAAACCACCGGAAGATACGTAATAAGAATGGCTTACGATGTGATGTGGGGACATGGAGTGATTGTGCAACGTCCAAAGCCATAAAATTTATTCATAACTTATGTGCAACACGGAATAGGGAGAGGAGATTGGATGAATTTAATGGACACTTTCGACGGATTACGTTTAATGGTAGTAAAACTAAAGTATCTATAGTGGGTTAAGGTAAAATTAAACTCGAACGAATAGGGAAATAATTCTTTGCTTTACATATCGCTCATTTACTTAAAGACTGTCATAACTCAAAACACACGATTTTGCAGAAAACGAGTTTAAAGTTTTCAGTAATATAACATACATACTTATTTGAGGTGTAAAATGGATTGATTACCGTTTGAACAACGCTTTGGGAAATTTTAAAAAGTTTTCTTCGAATTTTGGGAAGATATTTCGGTCAAAATAATCCACCAACTGAGACTGGAAGCAAAAAATACAAAGCCGATTCACCAACCAATTTTTTCAAGCTTCCATGAAATAGGAGCATGAAATAGGAGGAGAGGAGAGCTGAAGCAGTTATTTTAATGAAATAATATTCCACTCTAGTCTTCCTGCATTTCTACATCCGATCTTTCAATGTTTAGGATATTTCTCCCCCCTAGTGTATGCCTCTCTGTAGAATTTAGATGGACTTGACGGATGTAGACAATTCTTATTGTTTCGCGACAGTACTACACTACAATCTAACCATCTCAAGGGTCCGCCGCTGGTATCTTCGTGGAGACCGACAGCACTAGACTTTACTACTTGTTAGGCAAGCGTGCCTCTGTTTTTCAAGCGAAGCTCTATGCTATCCTAATGGATATTGTTAACTTCACAGGTTTTGCTCAACCCTGTAATCCAATAAAAAATAAATCGCGATAGCAAGAACTCTTTGAATTCGGTCATAAGGCTGAACTATTTGACTCTTGTCTGGGTTCTAGGTTACACTGGGATTGTGGGAAATGAGATTTCCGATGAGATTGTTAAGTATGGTTCAGAGGATTTCTCATAACCTGAATCTGCCTTGAGTCTTCCCACATGGTCGGTCAGAGTCTCCATTGACGATTGGGTTTACTATGAACAATATTGTCTGTGGCACGACTCTCCAAGCAACTTAGTGTGTTGGACTTAAAGGATACCTCTGACTGCGACGCCTGTGGAGAGGGCAATGATACTTGGCTCATTTCCCTTGTTATCGTTCTGTCTTTGCTCTGGTCAAGTGGCAGGTCTTTGGGGCTGATGTGGTGCTTTCTGATACTAGGTATATATTCTCTGTTTTTCTCCAAAAATCAAAGATTTTTTCTGGTACCATTTGCGTCCTAGTGCTCCAGGTAAGCATAGTCCTAGTGCTCCAACCCGACAAATAAAACCATCTCAATAGGTTAAAAAGACTCCACTGTCTATATCGTTAACCTTGCTTCCGTGAATAGTATTGCGTCAAACTACTGGGAGCTTAGGCTCCAAATCCAGAAGACACTACATGTCTGTTTTGCAATCATATTAAGTAGAATCACCTAGAGTAGATTTGTCATGAGAAACGTTGGCCTATTGGAAGTGGCTGCTGGATGTATGCAACTATCGGCGACTATAAGAACTATTGGTACACGTAGCATATAGCATGGTTCATTATTTTGAATTGCCATTCTGAATTATTACCATCTTGCAGCAAACTAAAAATAGTCAAAAGGAAAAAATCGTAGCTGAAACCACAGATCCAAGGAGAGAAGAATGAATGGAAAAGAATTCAGGATGTCATCCATTATATGTATCACTTCAAACATAAAATATCATCACTGCATGAATACGTTAATGTCAAGTCGTATACATCTCATTGCATTTTTACACCGCGAATTCCATATCAATGGTCTTTTCCATTATAACTTCTTTTCAAGTCCAAAAACACAAAAAAAAAGAAAAAACAAAAGCATAAGTCTTCTGGTCGTGCACCAGTGACACAATGAAGTGCAACGTTTCTAAACCCATTAATCATGGCTGTTTTAGATCCATCCATCCGTGCATGAGATGCTGCAACATTGTCTTTGAATGAAGGCAATTTAACCATCAGACACATCGTTTGTGCTATTTTAAGTCTAGGATTTGTCTTATGGGAAACGATTAAAAACTCGTTTGATTATTTTTAGTCAGAGACACACAATGTACATACGAGCATGACTGCAGGAATTATTTTCAGACAAGTGTTTCGCTATATATTTGAATCAACGATTTTTAAGAAATAAATGAAGACGAGTATGAAGTATACATTGTAAAACAAAAATTGACTTTTTAACTTGCACCTACCGATGAGTAAGTATTGGTTACCTGAAGTATTTCAAAATACAAATTTTAACAGAATTTGACACTAATATGGTGGAAAAGTTCAAAAATGCGTGTCCGCGAATTATGTCACGTCACCCTTCAAGCGCAAATTGGAATTTTTATTTTATTTCAGAATTAGGTGTAAAAAAAATAGCTATGTTTGGCCTTTTTTTTGCGGCACTTACTTTTCGAACTATTTCAATATTATTATTATAATTCCATCAATGCCACGCCCTCTTTATTAGGCCTTATGTATAGGAATAGCCAAACTTGATTGCTTTTCTGAAAAGCTTGTTGTTTAAGGAACGTATACCAAACATTTAAAACCATGAGAACATGCACGAGATTATGGACATTGAACGCTAGTATGTAAACTATACCAAGTGACAAAGTTGTTCATATTGAGTTCCTGTTTCTGCAAGCTTGGAATCCATGGCAAGTCTATCTGAAATGTATACAAGAATGCTTTTATATTAAAGCTAGAGTTCCATTTAGACAGGTGCACTTCGCAGTTAGTTTCGTCTTCGGTGCACCTTTGTAGTGAAATCAGCTAAGGGCAATTGTATGCGCTGGAAAGGTAGATCCGTCAGTGTCAGTTTCATGACACCTGGACCAATAAAAGAGGAGTTTTTGCGTCTGAACTGATCCTAGATCTGTTCGCGTAGCTTCTGCACCAAAATTCACAGTTTATCAGAATTCCAAGAGCAAACAACTGTCAAAGAGAGTTAAATGTACAATAAAGTATACAAGTAAGTAAAGCAACGTATTGAGCAAAAATATCCGCACTTTTTAAACGTCAGAAACATATGCGAAACATAAGATTTTCATTCTTAAAGAAGAATGAACAAATGAAATAATAAGCATTTAATATTCTAAGGACACATTGGTACATCTTTCCTTTTTGGTTTTGTTTGTCTTTAGAAACGTCAACTTTGACAGGAGCAGGATTTCATTACTTTTCGTCAAATTTCGTAGTTTTTCACAGTTTTCTTTGTGTCATTGGTTCAGAAATGAGAATCGAAGAAAAAGCTAATATTAAGTACTTTTAAAAGTTTGTTTAAAGTTTTACCGAAACGTTTCAAATTCAAAATTCCTGTTTGGTATACTTTGTTGCCTCATTAGCGAACATTTGGGCTACGAAAAAGTGTGAGCATGGTGTCACGATTCCAGTGTACCTAGGATCTTCTTAAAAAGAGTTTTTTTAGTCCAGCCAGCTGGTATTCGATTTTTTTGCCACTGTTTCACCTTCACATTTTCGTAAAAATGCAATTGCCGATGAAAGAAAAGCGTCTAATGGACAGTGAAGTCATCCAAAAGGCTTATGCGGACATCCTGAACAACATCCCGTAAGACGATCTAGAACAGTCATTCGACACACATATGAATAGTTGTAGACTGTGTGAGCCGCTGTACCTACTGAGTCAAAAGACTACTATTTTGAATGAAATAAATCGCTTTTTGACCCTATTTTTGTTGGCCCCCTGGAATGCACCTTGTATGTCTAGGAATTTAAATTCAATGTGCTCTGGAACTTGGTACCTTCTAATACTTTTATTGGAACATTGCTAGTCCTCTTATACATATGTATGTACGTACCTATACATGCGTATGTATAAATAAATATCTGCTAATAAAAATGTATCTTTATATTTACTTACATAAACTTGTGAAGGATAATTCTTTTCTTTTCCATCTTATAGACACCGCATGTCGAAACGATGCCTTCACCATTATAATCCAAAAATCAACAATATTTAATGTGGTACACTCGTAAACATTTGCAAATATCACAAGACAGTCTCGAAACACCATAACCTCGTTCTATTGGGCTCATAAACAGAAATTATGAATTTTTGGTCTCCCTTAAGGTGAAATCAAATCCCCCACATGAATCCAAAAATAATAATAATTTAGCACTTTTAACATTTTCATTTATGATTATGGATATAAAACCGTTAATTATCTTCGACATTATGCTCGTACGTCCGCATATTGTCTGAACGTTTGTTCCCAATAAAAATATTCATTAGTTGATATATTATAGCTAAGCTAACAATTTGGCATACGGCATCGTGTGATTAAAGTTGTAAATGTTGTCAGTCGTTGTATTTCTTAAATAAATACAATTTAGTCATCACCGTTAAGTCTGGCAGATACTCGTAACATATTTTGTTAGCCTGCCAGACAGTGAAATATGTGTTTCCGTGAAGCTCACATTGGTGTATTCAATTTCGTAATGGAAACAAATAAAAATGTTCATGGGCCATTCTGAGTACTTTAATTGAGTGTTATGGAAAGTTAATAGCATAAGGAATTATGAATAAAATAGGACTCGGTCGGCTCGTTGTATGTATGTGTTGTACCTACTAAAATGTAAGCCACCGACGTCATGACTTACGACATCATAATTGGGGTGCGGGAGTTGGTAGTCGACATATCCCATACGTCGTCATACATGTGTAGGTATTATTACACATGGGACCAATGTTCCACCGACAAGGGACTAAATAATAAGTTGGGAATGCACTCCAGGGCACTAGATTTGTGCATCATTACACGACTGGCGAACCACTGTGAATCTGCGACCTGACCTTCGATTAAATTGACAGAGTGCAGCGCTATAGTATTTTGTATAGACAATCAAGCTGCTTGGAATCGCCAATAATCCCATCCAAGTTGGTAAAGCAATGCAGTGGATCTCTAAACGAGAGCGCTGTCAGATGTGACGTATCCCTGTGCTGGGTTCCAGACCTCAGGCGTTTTCCAAGCAATTGCTAGCTGTTAAACCGATAAAGTTCCAACTAAGTACCACAGCCATTAGAATGGCAAACAGTAAGTGGAACAATATCAGGACATGTCTCTCTTCCAAACAAATTTGACCAGAGATGAATTTTAGGAAGACCAGTAGATTTATCTCCAGTCAATATGGCAACCTTAAGAAAAATAGGTGGATCCCTCACCGGTCATTGTATGACATGCCATAAGGCTTGACAACGATTTCTGTAGAAATTGTAAAGACGAGGAAGAGACGGAAAGTGATAGTTCTTACAAGACATAGGATCGCCTTTCTTGAAGGCTTTATCCATTCGTTAATGATTCACCCTACCAAAACATAACCACCGTATTTAAAAAGCTCTGCTGGTAGAGTAGACTTCCTTCACTGTTTCGAAGAGCCTGCGTTCCAGCCTTGCAGCCAGCTGCTAGCTGCTTGGCTCTCCTAAAAAACATCTGGGTGTTGCTTCTATCGCGAGACTCTTAGATATCCTTGAGCTGGGAGACTGCCTGTACCCTTTGCTTTTTACGCAGGATCTTTTCTTCTGGCTGGATACTCTTCCCCTGCTGCCCTTGTTTTGCCGATGCAGCATTTGTAGGTGTGGAGCCATCCTACACACTATGACAGCTATGTAGCATGCCAATGGAGAAGTCTGTGAGGTTTGAAGCACGAAAAAGTCGATCTTGCTTGAGAAGATTGATTCAAGGACATTGGTGCTGAAATAAAATAGGTACCTAACATGACTAAAACTTTATATTGTCCTCTTGCAATCGAGGAACGAACTTAAATTTTAATTGAAGAAGGCCATCACTAAGATCAAAGATAATCCTACTGTCCTTAGTTTTAGACGCATTAGGACACAGTAAAGGACTGCAAAGTTTACTGGCGGAAAGTATCATAAGCACACTTGCGTTATTGGTTTCAATCACATCTTTTCCAATGTTGACTTTTCTTAACTGTATTCCTATTATCCTATCAATTCGAAAAACGACTTAAATCCAAAAATGTGTAAAGAAAACCTCCAAGATTGAAAAATCCAAATTGTGAGAAAATTTCCCCACAAAGTGCTACTTTCACTTTCCAATCGTTTAAACCTTTTCCAAGGAAAATCGTTATACCAAAGTAAATATATGTATTTATGTGAGTACGAAGATTGTATGTACTTGCAACGATTTACATAACAGCTCTCGCAACCTTAGAATTTATAACCGTTCTTCAAAATAAAGTACCTTCTCCATACTCGGATCGGTAAGTAGGTCCCACGAACGTGTATAAATGTCCTTTTAACCAAAGTCCATTTGCAAGTGTTGATCCCATCGCATAAAACCCGTTAATAGAAATCGTGTCGTGGAATTTTTATTTCAGGATTACCCTCCGAAGAATGCGTGTGCGAAAAACTTCGGTTTCTGACCCAACACCTCATACATGGATGGCAAGTACATACATAGTACGTATGAGAGACACCATCATGATGGTCAAAAATAGACCACCTACCACCTACTTGGAATTCATGGTTTAAAATAAATTTGATTTTACTATTGTTTCACTGAAAAGTGTAACAGAAAGGATACACAATTTTGTAGTCACTGATTTTTCCCACTAACTACCAGGACCTAAAAACAATGTCTACTACCATATCAAGGAGTTTCTCTCCACCATGTAACCCAAATACTTAATATTGCGAAGCTTTGTTAACTTTCTCCTTGATGTACCTCAGCCTAGCAAAGCAAACACAAGAGAGTAAATATTCCTGAAAAATCCTTCCTGCTACGGTAAAATGGGAAAGACAAAAGGTAAATAATAAAAAGGAGCAAAAAAAAAACTGTTTGTTCTCAAGGAATTCTTGAAAAAGTTTATGTGCGTAACTCATAGATATTTTCTTATACTCGTCGTACAGCAAACGACCTTTTTCCGCGAGAAGACACAACTTCTTTGTTTGACATTCGGAAAAGCCAACAACCTTAAAATTCCAAGAGAATATTAAGAAGTACAATGTTTAATTTTGTTCTTTTGTGAATTTTTAATTTATTCAGTGCGGAGTGACGTGCAGTAATTGTGTCTTTGAAATGAAGTTAATTTTTTTGGATTCTTTTACTTAATATGCTCACACTTCGGTTTGTCGTTAGGGACTCTTGAGTGTATGCTTTTAAATACTACTAAAATTAAATCTTTAAAATGTATCTATAGTCTCTGTGATATTGTGGGTAACTTCCTTAGCATCTAATGGGTTAGGTTTGGCTAGTTGGCGGTAGCTTGCATTCTATTTTATCTGTGGGATGATGGTGTTCAGTATGTTCTTTAGGATTGTCCCCCCTAATTGGACAAGTCATGGTTTTAGGAAAATATTATCGACTCTCGGGCGTAAATGAGTTCTTCAAATGGAACAAACAACGATGTGTAGGAGTTTTAAGGAATATGTTATGAGGAGTAAGCATGTGCCAACAACGATTGTTTCAAAATTTTCAAAATCGAGTGAAAGCGCTTAGTAAAATCAGAAAAACTTTGGGACTGCCTGTAGAAAGGACTTCGGGCTGTTCTTAGATCAGTCACATGAGCAAACATTTTAAACTCATTCATCAGCATCTACCTGATTTGCGCTTATATTCCCACATTTTAGTACATTTTAGTACATTTAAGTATGATGTCAAAGTTTTGTAAGGAAACTTTACAAGCCGAGATAGAAAAGAATGACATTTTTCTTAGGAAGGATAATTGGAAAGTGCAGCCTACACGACACTGTGTCTGGTTTAAGACACATGATCATCTTCTGATCATCAAACAATAAACCATTTTGAGCTCATCGTGATTACCTTACCCAGTGTTTTAAATACTAGAAAGTTCTGAAAAAACGACATTGGACCTTAGGAATAAATGCGGATCCCCACCTCAACCATCGCCGTGTAGAGATCAGGACCATGTATCTGACTTTGAAGTCATAAGGAAATGCTGAATCTCGACTTGAAACTCATAGGTCCTTTCTAGAACTTATCTTAGTATGAAAATTTGATCAATCGTCCATTTGTCGGGCTATAAGATAAACGTATGTACGTTGAATAGAATTAACAACATTTTGTGGGATATGCTTAGATCTGGCTTCATCATTGACTAGATGCGTATGGTCTATTTGGTCTATCTCTGTCTCTGGAAGTGATTCTTGGAACCTCATTTTCTTGGCAATTAGCAGCTTCTTAAGGTTGGATAGTCCAGGTCTAAATTTGGCTACGAGTACAACAAGAAAGAGGTCGGTATGTCCCTCCGCACATTCAGAATGCACGTAATTGGTTTATTTAATGATTGGATTGGCTCAGTTGAATTGGTAAATAGGCAACGTAAATTTTGTCCTGAGGGCGGTCGTCATTATGGCTTCAGTGTGCAGGCAATACGTCGCCCTCTGCAAATGTTTGAGCGTGAGTTCAGTCTTTTGGACCTAAGCCTCCAACCAGATAGAGATCGGTGCGAAATAAAGAAAACATAGGCGCCGTAGCGGCCAGTATCGAAATGTCGATTCGCCGCCAATCATCTGAATTGGGTATCGCCAGAGAGTCAATCCGGCTAATTTCGCGGTTGGATTTGGGCTTACATTTGTATAAGATTTTGCTCAAGGAAGATCTGAAGCCGGACGACCATAGACAACGCTATGAGTTAGCTAATTGGAGGCAGCAAAATTTTGGGCGGACATCCAGATTTCGTTGAAAAATCATCTTCTCGTAGGAGGCCTTTTTTTGGCTCAACGGCTATGTCAACAAGCAAAATTTTCATTACTGAAGCAAATAGAATTCACAAGCATTCACAAATATTGGCAGTGGATCTTATTTCTTTCGACATGATGAAGGAGACACCATTACCGTCTATGGCCTAAGGTATGGAGCAATGTCAACAGACTTTCTGTGGCCAGAGTTCGAAAACATCGATATATCTGTGGGATTAGGTTGAGCTCCCAAAAATATGTGGGTTCCCGGACGAACCCCCATATTTTTGGGCGACCGTGACAGTACACGAACCTGCAATCTTGATTCCAACAAGACGGCGCTACATACCATAAAAGCCACGCAACGATTGAACTTGTGAGGTAGAAATTTGAATACTGGTAGCTCGGCGTGAGCTCTTTAGACGAGCTCGAGGCTAACATTCGAGACCCTATTGCAGGAATTACCTACATACGTCGTCTTCTTGAAGCCTTGCCAGCGAAGTGGACATTTTTTATTTCCTATCCTTCTTAACTTTTAAGAATCCTACACATAAGTGTATATGTAAATTGGTAACATCTGCAAATATCAATCATCGACTAGCACGTGGAAACACGACGCAATCTTAGAATTTTGAGAAATTTGTTTAAAATTTCGAAAACATCTCTAAAACCCTCCACACATATGAAAGATTTCAATGATTCAAATAATAATAATATGGTTGCCTTCAAACGTACATAAGTATCCAATCAGTAAGAGAAATGCCAATTTAGTGTCCAGATTGTGAGTTAGTGACTACTAACATCTATTTGTACATCACTCAAACCTATTACCATTTAGCAGCTCTAAAAGAAAATACTACAACTGGGCCAGTACTCAACTTGGACATATCCAACATGTATAGATCTGTAGATATCACAGATTTAATTCTCCAAATAAAATTTAATGGATCAACTTTTCGAACTTGTTGGAGTCACAAAAAATAAGTTGTACACCATTCTAAACACTCGCTTCTTTTTAATAATTTTTTATTACTTAGACCATCCAGTTATCTGTATTGCAAATAAGATACAAAATTGCGATTTGATCAAAGCAGTCATTTCGTGTTGTTATATGCCAACAAATAATCATTACTCTCTTCCACTGTGGTGTATTGCATTGGCAGATGCTGCAGGAGCCATTGAATGTAGAAATTATGTAAATCAAAATTTTATTTTACATACACACACATCTAGAACGTAAAAATCAAAAAGACACCCTCAAAATAGAAATCATCAATTTACAGAATACGTTGAACCGTATTGACCGTATTGACCGCAATTGAATGTAATGCCTACTACATATATCCTTTTATTGGCCATGGGAACGTGATGTATATGAAGATGCGTAGGAAGGATAGGGACATGAGTAGAACCCAATTGGTTTATAAGATTGAAAATGAAAACAACAGTGGACTCGTTTCAGTGAATCGTTTCCGGATTTTTGGCATAACATCGGTCCTTCACGGTTCCCAATAAAAAAAGTTCAAAGGGGTTCAATCGCAACTCCGAGGCGGCCAATTGACATCGCCAAGACGCATAAGATCGATTATGGCGTGGGCTTTGTGGCATCGGTACACAGCGCCATCGTGCATGAACCAGAGGTCGTCCGAATTTATGTCTTCAATTTCAGTACAAAAAAAGTCGGTTAACATGGCTCTCTAACGCCCACCGTTGACCGAAACGTTGTTCCCAGCCTCATGTTCGAAGAAATATGGTCCAATGATGCCACTACTCCACAATCCACACCAAATTGTCACTCTCTATGGATGCATCGGGCTCTCGACAGATGCGGCAATTTTGTTTGTTAACCTAGCCGCCGAGATGAAAATGCGCCTCGTCAGAAAAGATGATTTTTCTCCCAAAATCGTTGTCCAATTCAAGCTGCTCTAAGGCCCAAACTGTGAAGCGATAACGAAACGGATGGCCTTCAATTGGACCTTGTGAGCGAATAATCCGAGATCTTTGTGCAGAATTCTCCTCAGGCTAGTGCGTGATACCGATGGCGAGTTGATGTTCGTGAACTGAGTCTCACACTCTCGGCTACACCAGCCACATTCTCGTCTGTGCGCTGTACGATGACGGGGACCATGAGTGTTGTTCACTAGAACAGCAGTCTCACGAACTTTTTGCACAAACTTGCGTACTGCAGGCACGGTGAGTGCTTCATTTCGGCCAAAACTTCTTTTAAAATAACTCACTGTTTGTTCACGTTATTCACTTGTTCACTCATTTCGTTCCGCGGAGGTGATGATACTGACTTTCTGTCAAGATTTCGAGCGGGAAACAGCTCTCAGTGTCAAAATAACCTATAAATTAAAAAGAAACCACTAGATACGGCCCACCCTGTACATGTTAACAAGGAAAATTCTGAAATCTGAACGATATGAGATCTCAAAACCAATAAGTATTCATATTTTGTACATAGAAAATGCAAAAAAAAATTTAAAAGTCGCTTACACTTAAATGAAAAGCTTAACCTCCTGCTTGCAGCATCAAGGGAGCAATTTCTCATTTTTGCATCTCATTTTATGTAACCAACCAAAAAATTATGCAGATACCTGTCGCTCTACGAGTCTTTATGAAATAAAGCAATTTATATTCAAAATGCGAACCCCTTATAAAAGAAATCGGTATTTGCATGGGCATAACATCCCTTTATGGTACCTTCAGAGTAGACCCAGCTGAGTTCATTATTAAGTATTAAATCTCGTGCAAGTAAAGATAGGTCCTGTGCTGCAACACCACTCCACAGGACGTTATAGGTAAAAATATCAAAACGCCACAATCACCTCAACGAAGATACACTGTGATACTCGTAAGGGTTAGATGTCTCTTGCTCTCACGAGAAATTTAAGTCTAAGATACATAAGAACTAGACAGTGGCCGGGTAGTATCCTCACTGACTTGCATAATCTTGACGGTTCTACTCCATCTATGGTGATCCATTTAGCCTCTCTTAGGGCTTTTAAGCAGAAATTCAAGCCTATTGTGGATGGGGAGCCTTTCGACCTGGAATATCTTTATGTTCTAGCTGAGTGAAATTTTGTGCTAAGAACCTTCATGTCACCTCACAACGTTGAACTTTATTTCGAACGCAGAAATCGCTTTCGATGAAAAATGTGGTGTTTCCATCCAGGCAGTTTTATAGGCTGCTAGCTAGGACCTCCGCTTCTACAGATATCGGTACAGTTCAGGAAACGATTTGGTATGCTCAGTGGTTCTCAAGAGATGCCTGAAACTACACCTACATCAATCTTTGCTCCACCTGTGTTGAAAGAGAACGTGAACTGTTAAGGTGTCCACTTTTCCATTCTCATATGGTCGGGAAGAGCTCGTGAAAGGTGTCTTAAAATCTAAGTAAAAAGGCAGGCAAGCCGGGTCTTTAACGACGGCACTCAGCAGAATCAGATTGAGGATAGCTTCCAGTCCCGAAATACAATTCACAATTTTTCCTGTCGAGTAGGGGCTTTGAGCCGTGAATATCAGGGCGTAATCTACTGCGGATGTGAGTGTCGGCTGGTCTCTCAAAAGTATAAAGGAGGTGAGGCTAATTACCCTGAAGTCGTTGCGGTGTTATGATGCAACTCTTACTGGCTGGATTTGAGTATAAATCCTATTTTAATTTTTTTTTTTTTTTGTTGCGCCTAGAGGTGAGGAATCTTCAAAAGATACCAATGGTCCGTACCATTGGTGATGCCCGATTCATATAGCTGACCTGTCCATGTCATTAGTGTCAGTCAGTATATGCAGTTAAACCTCACCCCTCAGAGAGGCACTATGAGAAACCGGTCTCGCGTGCTGATAGTAGTACAGTAGTACTAGGTCTCGTTAAGGACGATTCGCCAGGCCTTTGTTCATTCACATACTTTGTTTAGAGCCCGTTGTAGTTTACCCGTTGATGATTCAACTGACTCGTCCGTTGCGAGGATATCCGTATCATCTGCGAACGTTGCTACGACGGTTCCTTCATCTTGTGGCATGTCTCTTGTGTAGAGCAGGAATAGCATTGGACCAAGTACGCTTCCTTGCGGAACGCCGGCGTGGATTTCCTTGAATTCTGAGTATTCGGTACCGTGTCTAACACGAAAGAGCCTGTTTTCAAGGTAAGATCCCAGTATTCTACACAATTTTTTCGGTAGGATTAGCCTTAGCTTATACCTTAGACCTTCGTGCCATACCTTGTCGAAGGCTTGCGATACGTCGAGGAAAGCGCTAGAACATATGTAGCTTTTTCCTGGTCGATTGTGGAATGTTTGACCCGAAAGCCGAACTGATGATCCGGGATCAAGTGTCTTTCTTCAATTACTGGTTGTAATCGTTTAATCAGAAGTTACTCAAAGACCTTAGATGTTATCGGCAGAAGCGAAATGGGACTATATGATTTCTTATCGTTTGCGCATTTTCCCGGTTTCTGGACCATAATGACTTCGGCGACTTTCCATTGCCTTGGAACATATAAAAGTCTCAAAAAGGCGTTTATAATGTAGAGCAGCTTAACTAATGCCTTTGTTGGTAGCTCCTTCAAAATTTCGCCAGTGATTAAATCATATCCTGGAGCCTTGTTATTTTTCAGCCTTCCTATTGTCATTCGAAGTTCGGACAGAGATACGGTTTTTATTTTAAAGTTGTCGGGTGCCGTGTTAACATTCGGGTCGTCGATCAATGGTTGTCCATTGAACGGTTTGAACGTTTCTTCTAAATGCTCGGCAAATAATTCCGCTGTCTTCTTTTGTCCATTCGCCGTTAATTTTTCTTATTGGCGGCGAGTGCGTTACGGGTTTTCTTGCGGACTTCAAAGCTTTCCATAGTGAATAGTTCGAGCTCTTTTCAGCAGTCAAGCCCTCGAGGTAAGTACAAGTCTCGCGATTTCTTAAATCCTGCAGCACATTTTTCAATTTTAAAATTCATCCATATACACACATACGTAGGGTGTTTCGTATAAGAATACTGGTGTACTTAATCTCCATTCCACATTCTGGTTACCCAGATTTGTTCGAGTACCAATTTATCCCCAAAACTCCACTGATAATGGCAAATATGTGCATATGTGTGTCTCCAAATTACCTATCGTTTGCTCAATGATTTATCCTGAGAAACTTCATCAAAAGTGTACTGTCAGTGAGTCCTAACAATTCTAACAATTAAAAAGAATCTACAAATCATCACGACATGCTCTTCTCATTTTGAATACGCCCCAAGCTTCGTCTTTTACCTCCCCATCCGTACCTTGAATCCACACCAATCTATCATATTTCATCCAGAAACACCATGAGGTCCACATCTTCTGCCACTGCCAAGTTCGCATTTATCTTCGGCTTCCTTATCTCTAATTGATTTATGATATTCCAGTAAATTTCCCGCAAAAAAAAAAAAACCAAAAACCTCGTGCGTGTCACTTTACAAGGATTCCACTCCATCCCCAGACATTATTCACCTTTTCGCTGGAGAGTGCTTCTACACCGCAAAGTTCACAATATATCTGCAACTTTGCCCGCAAACTTCCTCGGATAGCTTACATGGCATGCTGATGAGTCTGCAAGGACAGCGACACAGTGAAACAAAAAAAAAAAACAGAATATTGCCAAATGTGTGCCCAGACATATTGGAGCAATAATCCAGGCACACTGAAGGCGGTTTAAAATCGTTACGCAGATAATGTCATAAGTAACCGTTGAAAATCTAAATTCTTCATCCTTGATAGCTGTGACGTTGGCCTGTGCTGCTGTTGGGCTTTCACACCCATCGGTCTTGCAGCACAGTGTACCGAGCATGAGTATCAACAAATCAAAGCATTTAACACCCCACGAGAGGGCAACGAAATTCCCAGTGATTTATGACAAGGACATGTTAGTCCTACGATTTGTTCACGCAACAGGATTGCGGCAACAACAGAATCTGTTTAGAATGGTACGAGTATGAGTCGTTAAAAAATAGAAAACTTCAACTGTCTACACGAAGCTGTGGCTGACCAAGTTTTCATACATTTAGGGAACAATAAAGGTACCGGCCAGATCGCTTTAAGACCTATTCCTTGTAGACTTGCCATGAAGCCACCCCTGCTCCTTAATTATACAATATTCAGTTTTATATAGCGCAGTAAATTTCATAATTCAATTTACCTTACCATTCACGGTTTGAAGAGTGTGCTCGCACAAAAGCAAAATAATAAAACTCTCAACGAGCGTGAAAATGGACAAGTCCTTTGCATTAGGACACGCATCCAATTTCCATTTTTATACTCATAGTTCACTTTGCACTCTACATTGCCAGTGACCTGATGGAATTGACACGTGTCATTGCGTAATTAATCCAAGGGTGATGCTGTAAACAGAGAATGAAGGAAAAAAAAGGACGAAATAAATCGCAAATGTTTGTTTTCATAAAATGCACCCTCTTATCGCGCTGAATGAATATTATTTTAATTGTATTTCCCGAAGGTGTCCTGGCGACTGTACATTATCCTTAAGTTCAATTCCTTTGAGATCCTGGTCGATGTGCCGATGTGTCAGTTGCACTTAGATATTATTAACACAAAAATTGAGGAATAAAAAAAAAAAGGAAGAAAACAATTTGAAGCCAACGCGTGGCGGATATTAAATTTGCCTTATATTATGACGCCACAGGACATTTCTTTGGTGTAACGATTGAATTAGGTTGTGTACTTAATAAAATTACACGGAGACGGAGACGGAGACTGCCTATTTCGAGAGGTCGAAATTGGAAGTATGAATAGCACATTTAATAGCACAAAGGACAGCTGTGAATAGGGGTGGAGAGATATACTTACCTTTATGCAGTAGTGGTGTGCCATCCCCAGCAGATACAAAGTGTTCTGCTAGAGAGTCCACATGCAGATTCTTTCAACTGGAAAACTGATTCTCAGCAGGTCTGCTTTCGACCTGTTTTAGACAGAGTAAGGTTGTAAAGGTTACCTTCTCAAATATCCTTTCTCTTTTAAAATAGTAAACTGCATAAGAAGGGGCTAGACATGGGCATTAGTTGTTATACAACCTCACTGAGTGCAAGATACATTC
Source organism: Xylota segnis (assembly GCA_963583995.1). Taxonomy (NCBI): domain Eukaryota; kingdom Metazoa; phylum Arthropoda; class Insecta; order Diptera; family Syrphidae; genus Xylota; species Xylota segnis. Next base: position 9,291,446 of record OY757236.1, on the reverse strand, counting down.
ACCCATGTTTTGGTATATGGACTGTGATTGACCAGGAACCTACTGATTTCTTAAATTATACCTTGGACCTGTAGTTCTTTGGTTTTCTACTCGCGGTGTCGTCTAGTCACCTATCGTCTTGTACATTTTGGTGTAAGAATAGTGTAATTATTTGTGAAAAAAAAATTACTTACGAAGCCGACACTGTGCGTTAGTTAAGCCCTATTCGGTCAGTAATGGCTTGTGATCTGGAGTTCAATCAAAGGACCCCAGAACGCTAGATTCTTAGAGCTTACGACACATAGGTTATACACATTAGAACTTAGTTTCCGGAAGTCCACAGTAATCCACTGTGGAATTACAGAGCATACAAGCTTAGGTAATTTCTTAGAAGCTGCCTGATTCTGGAATACCGTAGTTGATGATGAGAAATATTTTTTCCTAAAATGACGCCCATTCCAAACATAATCATAAAGATTTGAAGCTATAATTATAAAGTAGGCAATAACCAAGATGGGCTGAGATGTGTGATCGAGAATTACAGCTTAAGCAACAGAAAGGACAGCCAAACGATATGCCCAATGGCACTCTCCTTGTTATACGTTTTTTTCCGATAAAATTTAGTTTAAGAAAGTCTTTGTTGGACATCCGAAACACAGTAAGATAGTCAATCAATTGCATACTCCTACCATTCGGATGCAGCTTATTTAAAGTCGAATTCCAAGTCATAGCACTTATGGTCTGAAGGACACCTCAGTGGACATATCTTTTACAAGAAGTTGAATGTGAAACTCATTACTAATTTTTTTTATTTTTTTTAGTGCGCTAGGGGGGTAAAATCCTTTGTGGATTCTCAGTAACCTGTGCTATGAGTTATGCCAGACTAAATAGGGAAAAACCATAACCCATATCAAGATTGTTGGATTATATTGACCGTGGGGACTATACAGTTTGATGGGCTTAACGAGCATACAATTTCAGGTTAAGACCTTGATCTTTGGTTAAGAATTGGTCTTTGAGCCATCCTTGAAGGTCAAGATTCTATTCGGTTTCATGGCCCTTCCGGGTGTTGATTTTTTCTTCACAGAAAGATTGCTTTAACGTTTTATCTAAAGTCAGAAGATGGTTTAAGCTAGTTTGTCAGTACCCGCGTGTTGTCTCTTTTTCAAAAGTAGAACTGTTCTTAACCCTTGTGTCAACACCCGCATACCCGGGTGTGTTTTTCATTTTCAAATTGATATATTCTGAGTTCTATGTGCCGTATCGACTTAAGATTTTCAATAGCCTCCTAAAATATTGTTTTTTATCATATTTCAAAAAAAAAAGTTAAAATTTTCTTTTTGGGTCAAGATTTACAAGCAGTTTTTGCGTTTTACCTCTTCTATCAACACCCAACACACCCGGGTGTGCATGGAAAAATGTATGTAAGTTGTTGGCTAGAAATGCAGAAAAGAACTTTTCTTTCATTAAAAATTCATATTTTTTATTCATTTGACATTATTTTTTCATTTTGTTTGGAAAAAAAAGGATAATATTACATTTTGTAACAAAAATTGTTATTTTGTGTACATCTATCACATTGAGTTATATCCATTGAATGTTCAGCACAAACGGGCTTTTTGCATTCTTTGCAAACTTTTCGTGTTAGTCTTCTTCTGGGACATAAGTAGGCAACAATTTCCACGTCCTTCTTGAGCAATTAGTAGACGATTTTCAACAGTCGGTGTTACTGGGTGGCCCAACATACTTTCAATTTTACTACTTGGACTTGGGCATTTTCTGAACGATCCTGGATTTTTGTAATGGCTTATTGTTCACTCAACTGTTGTAGGAACAACCTTCTACGGTTTGTTGAGGTCTTGAAGTATGGATTATTTTCCACAGCCACATCCACAATGTTATAAAAAAAAGCCAAAGGCCATCGCTTTGTTCTTCTCTTCGTAGTGTATTCACCAAGGCACTTGTCCATATTGTCAACACCTCCTTTGCTTTGGTTGTAATCGAGTATCATTTTTGGCTTTCTTTTAGGACCTTCAATTTCGATACTATAATGGGAAGTGGAAAGAACCACAACCGATTTGTTCCTTATTTTAACATATGAGCACATATGTACTTATGTTGCTGGGGAATCCAAAGATTGATGATTCTACTGCTCTTCCGTTTGGATTAGAAAATTCGGCTGGTACAAATTTACGTCTTTTGAGTATTCTTCCCAGTATTGACAAATTGTAGTCTAACATCAAAGTAGAAGCCAAATTAAAGCTTGCAAAATACGACGTTGCCACATACGATGTTTCGAGCACTTCCACGGAACAGATTGCAACACAAATCTTCGACCACACGTTCACCTTTATTCTTTTCTCTTTCGCCAGAAGGTGCCATACCAGTATAAATTTGTCCTTTGACTGGATTAGAAGTAATGGCATCACATACCCACTAAACCTTAATTCCATATTTGGCCGGCTTTGAAGGTATTGAGTGAATCCGGTGCCACAACGATAAGGACAAAGTTGTTCATCAACAGTGACGTTGCCTGCTTTATAGTTATGCTGGATATTGCCATTTGTCACATATGGGTGCTGCTTTGTCAGTTTGTTTACGTTGCTAGTACCTATTTCCATTATCAAATCTGATAAAACGACTGATAGCCTGTTGCTTACTTCTTGAAATATTTTTTCTCAAATGCGTTGCATCAAAAATAAAAGCGTCCAACTCCAACCGACTCCTTCCAACTCCTTCCGACGCCCGAGGGCATAGAAAACGTATGACACACCCGGGTGTGTTGGGTGTATGTTGATGTATAATTTTTTGGGTGTTGACACAAGGGTTAAAGCGCGACTTCTTTGCAGGTATTTCATTTAGGTTCAAGTCTTATAAAATTAGTTCAATCAATCACGGGCAGTTGCCTAACCATTCGCTACAGCCCAGCAGGCTTGTCTCCGATAGAATAGGTCTAACGATGTACACAACACATCCAATGGATGATGACAAGCTTAAGCCCTCGTTTTTTTCCAAAGACCTTGTTTGATGTGTAAAAGGGCAATGCATTGCCGTTTTTGCTGTCTGAGATTTGAAGTAGCGCACTATTCGAACTCAAGGTCGCTTGTTACGTCTGTTCTTAGGTAGTAGTTCGGTGACGGGCTGCAGGAATTTGCTTGTCGTCAATGTAACATCATTAGCAATATCTAAGTTGTGTTACCCAGTTATGTTACATATGTCAGTTCGATATCTCAATAAGAAAACTCCTGCATTCCCAACAATTATAGTATACGAAGCAAGGCACCTAGAAAAATTTGTAGTTAAATCCCAGGCTATGTCTTTATCTTATGTTTATCTCATTTGGAATTCGAATGATTTACTTCTTTGCGCAGAAGAAGGGCGGTAGGTTGAGAGATAGTCAAGGACTAATAAAAATAGATTCAGTTTAATCGTTCTAATATCTATTCACGGGCGAATCCACCCTATTGCGTTAAACTTCAGGAGTAATACTATCATCAGGTGTACACACAATCCATGTACAATGCCATTAACTCACGTAAAACTCCCGACATACGTCACTTTCTAAGGATTTATATGTTTAGATACGTTCGTCCTTAGTTCCAATACTAAACAAACTCATTGTGCACTCACATTCAATTCCAAAACTCAGTTGGAACTTCATACTATCATCTGGTTTATTTTCCTTTGAACGCCATTCCGCTCAACCTTCTGAAGTTGGCTGAGAAGATTGATCGCCTTGTAATAGGCTTGTACGGTTTGAATTATTTATTAGTATCAATGAAAAGGGCAAGTAAAACAAAAACAGAACTCTCAACTTAGACATACAATGTTCACCTAATAGGTGAGCTTAATTGGACTTAAATGGCACCGTGAACGAGTGATTTGTAGCCAATTGTACTCTGGGGAGAAACAAACCCTCATGTGTTCTTTTGATATCCAATGATTGGACTTTTACGGGGAAACTTTTGTCATCAGGTAGTAATACATCTGGACGTTTATTGTTGGCCATTAGTGCTACCTATGTTATGTTATGTTGTGTTTATATGGGATGGAATCTGGTATTAGCAGAGCATCCAGTTCACAAGTAGCTTCCAGTATGTTACAGTAGGCGCAATTAGTCTAAAGCGATGATTGTATTGAGCAATGCAATATCCATCTACACTTCAACTTTTGGTTCCTGATTTTATCGGTTGCAATGCACTGAAGAACCTCAGAACATTAGCTTGTAGATATGTTGAAGACACCTTGAAATTGAAGGTTGTTGAGAAGATCGGAACCTACTTAGGTACAAGATGCGCCATCTTTTATGTCGGTATGTAAACATTGAATACCTTTGGTATTTATCAACCGATTGACTTGAGTAGAGATTTTTTTGGAACATCATTTCAATACAATTTTAGCCATGATTCGCTTCATCCCGAACCTTAAAATATTGTCGCTGTACATTGAAAATGTTTGTTCGTTCAGTTGTGTTAACTCAACGTGCATATCGTCGAAAATATCGTGGCCAACAAGCACCGCCTGACTGTTTGTCATTTGGTGACGAATTTCATTAAGTGTGGATAGTAGGAGATCATCGACATGGCGGTCATCAACGCTCAAGACATTCCATTGAACTGGTTGAAGCAATAAGAGAGAGTGTTACCGAGAACCCGAGAATGTGTAGCATTGTCACAGCAGCGCTCAGTAGAACCACCATGATTTGCAATTGTTTTGAGTATAAAGAGAAAGAATATTGCCGGCAGACTATCCACGTAGCTTGGAATAGGGCCAAACAGTCGCTCGACTGGTCCACACTGGACCTGATTTTTGGAAGCAAATTTGAATGACCGACGAGCCACTCTCATTACCAAGCAACATTGCCGCATTTGGGGAACGGATAATTCACCCGGGGTCCATGAAACACCATTACATGACTAGAAAGTGACCTTCATAAGGCCACTTTTCGAATACTGTGTGAAAAAGTCTGGAGGGTTACTGGTTTCAACAAGACGGTACACCATGCCACACTGCAAATCAAACAATGCAATTCCAGCAACGAAAATTCTCTGGACGTATGCTCTCAAAAATTGGCGACATTGACTGGGCACCCAAATCTCCAGATTTAAGCCCTCCAGACAATCGCCAATCCGCCAATATTAATTTTTCCAATTTGAGTATGTGCAACTAAATATTGTATGTAAAGTGGGAGATGGTTATGCAGAATTGTAACACATTTCCAGAAGTCCATCGATACAGTTCAAGTGTGTTACAGAAGTTCCTTACCAAAGATTTGGCCAAACAATAACAGATGAGCCTAAGCACTGCATTGTTACCAAAAGCAATCATAGCGGATAGTATCCTGCAGTCTTTATCTTCCTTACTTACTTTAAATACCTTAAATACACTCGATATAAAGTGCAAATTTATGGTCCGTAACGAAATATCAACTTCACATGGAATACGTACATCTCATTCGATGCTGATTTCATTAGAATTTATTGAAAAGATATAAATCAGAAGTACTACCCGTTTACATTAAATGTTAACATGCCTAATATCATCCCAATCATTCATTCAAAACTATCCCAAACCCTCCACTTTTACAAAATAAAAGTGCTTCTGCTCCTTTTAATCTAGGTTAAGGCAATTGCCATAAATCTCCTTCCAAGTGGTACAATCTAGAAATGGAAATACGAAACACATTCCTGTTCGGAGGAACTGTAACTTTTCAACTCCTAGAACGCATTTAAGGCAACCTCGCCTTACACTGAAGGTGATACGCGTAGAGACGTAATTTAAAAATTCCTACGCAAAGCATTTCAAATGGCGCCACATTGCTTTGCAAGCCAAAGGACATTCCGCATTCAATTCGATTGACAGATATCTATAGAAGGGGCTGGAAATCTTAAAATCGTCCTTAAAGTTACAACGTAACTTTGGGGTGAACTGTCGTCCTGTTTTATTACACTTTCTATGAAACGGATACTTTTTATTACTCTTTTATCTCCATCGATTGGACAAATTGCTCTGAGAATACAAAAAAAAAGAATCCTGAAATGCAAGGGTATGATAAGTGAAAGTGGTAACTTTTTGAGAATCAGGTTAAGCGGAAGAAATGTGTTAAATCCGTGTAAAGGCGAAAGGAATCCCAAACCAAACATAAGTACGTTATGCTTTGCTACATAACATAGGAACAACGAAGTCTTTGCAAAGTCCTTTATGCATACATTCACTTACTCACATAAGAACATCTATTGATTTGTGGCTATATTTACGTACTATTCCAAAGGATAATATATTTTATTTAACCAACGAAGACGTGGATCGAAAACATTTACAATTTTAATCTTTGCAGCCATAATGCCCGGCTCAACATAAGTGGAATGAATATGTGCTTTACGAAGCCCACAAAACTCAGGACACAAGATGTTGATGTCGTAATTATCGGTTTTATTTCAATAAAAATAAATGTTTATTCCGAATTATTGCCGCTATTAATATTTGGTACTTAATTAATGGATTTTATTTCGCATAAAAACGGCATTCAGGATATTCATATGTATGCAGACACATATTGAAAATATCGCTGTATCCTTGTAAACAATTTGGTATTTCATGGAATGAAGGCAAATATTTGACATCTTTTGTAGGCTAAAATGTATTTGTTTTAGCGGGGCTAGCAATTATGGAATGTGGGTTTGAGAATTATCTAGAAAAGAGCCTGATTTGGAGAACTAAGAAAGGTTACGAATACTACAAACTAGGTGCAATTTGGAATATCCCTCTGGCCTGGAATCCAACACAGGGATCTCGTTAAGAGATTTGCGGCATAGCTTTAATCGAAATATTGGCAATTTAAGGCTTTCAATGCAGATTGACTATCTGTCGAGTGAATCGAAAGCCAGGTCGCGGTCTCATGAACTTTTGTGACTTCTGCGTGAATACAGTACAATGGTCCGTGTGTTATTCCACATGTTCCTGGCGCTGTCTTTGAACCATCCGTATAGATTTCTGTCTCAGATCCCAATTCCCAAGCACTTCTGATAGGAATCCTAGTCTTATTTTTGACGTTACAGGCCAAATAGGAGATAATATAATCCGGATTACTAGGAATAGTGTTGTGGCCTCTTAGGATGCCTGAGTTGGCCATAGCTCCATGAGTCAATTCTAAGATTTCCCTAAGCGTTATAGCTGCTTTAGCCGTGTTCAGTCTCCCAAAGATATCAACGTAGAAGAAATGGAGCATAGTCTCTAATTCAGTTGTAGGAGTGCTATGCTTCTTTGGGCATATAGCCCACCTAAGTACATAATTAAAGGTCAATCGAGGCCTTCCTAGCACGGTTTTGAATATTCAGCTTTCCAATGGATTCCTTGAGGAGAATAACCCCCAAGTATCTAGCGTGATCTGCAGTTCAACGCCCTTGAGCCTTGGGGGAGTTATATGTTTATTGTAAAGGACTTCTGAATTTTAACAGTTGAAAACGGACATATTGTTGAAGCTCTGAACCTCTGAATGTTAATTCCAGTTCTTTCACTGTCGCACTTAAATTTTAACTCATTTTTCTAAGTCTTGTACTGTACTATCTATAATTTAGTTTCTGAAAATGAAGCTTGAGTCTGGTGACGGTATATCATCATCATCTTCCAGTTCATAGTCTGGGATTTATTCATATAAATCTAGTTTCTTATTTTAGAAGTTCCTATGAAGGCCGTGTGGGTTTTTGTTGCTGAAATGTATAACACGGTTCTGTTGAAAGTTATACCTTTTCATAATATTGCCTCTATGAATGGTCAGGACTGGTAGTTCCTTGAGTAGTGCATTGAATTGCCTCAAGGTATTGCACCTTTTTTCTTCTCATTTCTTTCAACCACAAGATAGAAAGGAGTCATTTCTTATAGTACATTCACTCATGTTGTCATTGTCCTAGTAATATAAAGTTGACTACATTTTGTAGACTATCGCTCTCATTGTAGCATGATTGACTCCTTTTGTCCATGAATCTGCTCTATATACGGTTATTGTTCTCATAATAGCAATAAATGGAGATATGTACATTCAACTAAACCTTCATCCCCAGTATTTGCAAAGTAGGCTCCGGCAAATTATCAAAGGTCGCGTTGACGTATTTTTCAACCATGTTTCACCAGTATCGTCCTTAGACATGCAAGGCAATCTGAAGGAACAAACTTTACACTATGCCGTATAGAACACCAAATCCTTGTCATGTAAACGACAACATGTATAGCACTTGTATGTTGACATATACATTTGTCCAGGACATTTTTATGATACTTACTAGAGTAATGTGGGCGCCGTAGCTCAGTGGTTAGTGCGTTGGACTATGGAAAAAGGGGTTCGAGGTTCGAAACCTAGCCATAAAACCTAAAAGTTTTTTCACAGCCCCACCTCTCGCGAGCGTTTGACAAACATCCGAGAGTATAACATGTCATGAGAAAGCCTCTCCTGAAGAACAACCTTTTGAATCTGTGAAAGCAAACTTTTGTCAATTCAATTCAAAATTAACTTGGGAGGTAGATTAATTTCCCCCCCATTCATGCAATGAAAGGATCTTCAACTTCATATGGTAGTTTACATTTCTAACTGCATTCGCAGATCCTTCGTCGACACAAAGTTTGTCATGTTTCTTAATTTGAATGTAACATGTTGATCTAGTTAACTTCTATTCGTATTTAGCATGAAATATGTGTTAGGTACTTGTTAAGATTTCAACCTACAATTCCCTTCGGTGCAAACCTTTCAGAAGTTTTCAAATTATGAGAAATATTACCGAAGTAGGAGACTTTCTTTGGTAGCCTTTTGGGAGTAATTATGAGTTTACTAACAGCAAAAGTTGTGTCCTTTGCAGGATCTAATGAATGAAGTGTGTGTTTCATGCCGCAACTAGGGTAAGTTAAGGACGGTAGAAAATAGGTAAGGAGTTTTCATTTCTATAGGTAGCTTGTATGAATAGGAATCGATGCACTGTGCACCTTACATTGAGTACTTCGTAGAGCCATTTAAATTATTTAAAAGAATTTAGATGAAGTTATTATGTTCAAGGAAAGTGGTTAATATTTTTGGATGACTACACATCCATAACACTTTTCCATGTACCGAATGGCATGTAATTTATGAGTTTAATTTTATTCCTTTCCTTTCCGCCTGTGTAGTTTGACTCAATTTGTAATCTTTTTGTCTTCTGGTTTGTTTTTATGGCTTTTTATTCTATAATGCCAACTCAGCACTAACGTTATTAATTTGCTATATAAGGGAGAAAAAGTAATAAAAAGGTATCATTTCGCTGATTTATCAGGCAGTTTATCAATGTTTTTTGGTAAATAAATATGATAATGATGCGATGTTGTTAGAAACGTATGATCATTGTATTATAGTAAAACATATTTATTGTTAGGTATTTGGAAAAAATACACTACTAACTTGAGACAGTACTTTTCTTACTATATTTGATGCGCATATTGGTACAGTTTACCACATCCCAGGAATAAGGATTGATTTAATCGGTCATTAGCTAGATGCCACAAAGCAGTTTAGAAATACTTAGTTATAATGTGGTTGGGGTAGTCAATACAGATGCAAATGAAAAAATGAATTTGTTCCTTTAAAATTTTGCAGTTTTACTTCAAGTATAAGGAGTCCTTTTATGTATCAGAACAAGGAACAAGGAACAAGGCCGTTAACTGATATATTTTAATTTTTTGGTAGAACATCCATATAAGTGCGCCTTTGACTTGATACTCGCCCCAAACCAAGTATTTACAATTTAACGAGTCTAGGAGATAATTAAATTAATATTTCCTCCATTAGATCTTATGCCATTTGAAGACATGGCAAAGGACAATTTCCTAATTCATCTGACAGGATTATGTATTTAGGGAAGGAAAACAAAATCTATGTTTTTAGGTTTTTTTAGTTGGCACTTTTGTATGTAATGCCCTTGAGGCAAAAAAAAAAAAAAAAATAGAAAACTGAGGACATCTTTAGAAGAACGTCATCCTCCTCAGCTATAACTAGGAGGCTGTCTTAACCTCCCCACAATAGGATCAACTTTACCTATTTTGCCATGCAAACTGTTCGATACTTGCGAGCTAAAGGTGCCCATTAGAAATTACTGTCCATTTGACATTACTTTTGTTAGTAAACTCTTAAGAGTTACTCTCGGGCGGTTGTCTATTTGGGAGTAATATTGACGAAATTTTATTTGCTGGCACTACTCTTATAAACGTATCCACTTAATATATTTCTTCTGCTAGTTTTCAGGTTCAAGTAGTGAAAGTAACATGTATTCTTACTAACTGAAGGTTCCAGCTGCTTTTATTATTGGCTCTGTTCTCAAAAAAGAGAACAAAAATTGTTGGGTTAAACCATAAATGTTGGATGGACGCATCTCTAATAGAGAAGTATTTTATATAAGCCAGTTCCATACTGTATTGTGGCTGAAAATGTTTTCGCAATGACTAACTTTATATTGATGTGGTTATGGCTATTTGTAACCTTGCTATCGAGAAATTAACCTTACGACTTAAACATGGCAATGGTTGACTCCGAACATACTGGTTTCAAAAGGATTATATTTTTCTATTAGTAGACTTATTTCCTTCGATCTCCACTGTTTTGGCACGAAGACTCTCGACAGCTTCTCGCAGAATACGAAATGTGTTGAAATTCTGCAAGCCAGTCTCCGATTTGCGAGTAACTCTCAAAATGTTTGAATATCGAGAATAGAAGTGAAGTCTATGCAAGCTAGTCTTAAGACAGTGTTCACTTGCGGGTTTCTTTAACCGCAGATATTGAAAGTACACAACTGCGGTAAACCATCATCTTTAGCAATAAAACTAATTTTGAACAAAGCTGGACTTAAAAGGTACAAGAATTTAATAAGTATTTATAGATTGCATAAGATCTATAGAAGTCATCATGGAGCACTGTGTAATAGGCAAGATGGCTAGATGGGGAACCTTTCTACTTGCATCTACATATGTATACCTATAGGGCAAGTATTGCTTTCGTGAAAAAAACCGAACTCGAGATTTCAATCAAACTTGACATTACTATGATGAAGAAGTCCAAAAAAGTAGGTCCGGCAATTCCGTCTGTCTGTCAGTCTGTCTGTCTGTATATGCGACTGCAGCCTAAACGGCTGGACGGATTTGCTTTAAACTTCATATGTAGGGTCTGTGGGATATTCCCTAGAGGCGAAATTTGAATTTTCATTCTAACCTCAAAATTAAGGGTAGTTTACTTAGGGCCAATTTCAGTTAAAATGGATTTTCTCGAAAACGGCTCTAACGATTTCGATAAAATTTGATGTGTGGGTTAGTTTGGGCATATGCTATGAAGTGGCATAGCACATTTTTTACGAAAAATTCGAATAACGGTAATATTGAAAATCAGCTGTTTCTCGGGTATTTGTGCGGCGATTGGGCTAAAAATTAATATTTCTAGGTTATGAGACAAGTGCAAAATAATGGCATACCAAATTTTGGAATTGCCACGCCCACTTTTATAAAACTTTTTTTTCAAAATTTTTACTAGAAATTGAGAAAAAATTATTTAAGCAAGGTAATAGGCACTACAATTTTCTAGAATTCACTCAAACACTTTATCTGGCTTCGCTTACTTTTTAAAGCTGTTTTTTTAAAAACAAAACATTGAGTAAACTCCTACAATGTTATAACTATTATTCCATCGAAAGGACGAATGCCACGCCTACTTACTGGGAAGAGCAAGACTTGGACCTCAACCCTGTTAATTTTTGGACTTATAGCATTACAGTGCAAGTACGTACAACCCAGTCGTGCACTTTATTTATATCTGCTCAGCTTCTCTCCCGTAGAGGATGATGGTATTATTAGTAGTTTTGATAGTTATTGTTGGTTTTTTTGTACTTTGTATCATGTTTGGTAGTTTTGGTCGTTTTGGCAGCTTTTATTGGTAGTTTTGGTGTTTTGTGACATTTTTGGTGGTTTTGAACGTTTAAGTAGCTATTTTCGGCATTTTTGGTGTTTTGTGGCATTTTTACGTTTTAGTAGTTATTTTTGATAGTTTTGGTTTTTTTTTTTGCATTTTTGGTGTTTTGTGGTATTTTTGTTGTTTTGTGGCATTTCTAGTAGTTGCTGTCGTTTTAGTAGCTATTTTCGGCATTTTTGTGACATTTTTAGTAGTTTCGTTCATTTTACTAGTTTATTTCGGTATTTTTGGTTTTGCTTTGCATTTTAAGTGCTTTTTGGTATTGTTGGTAGTTTTGGTAGTTATTGTACCAAAGTACGTATGGAAATGTGTGAATCAGATCTTGTTTTAAAAAAAGCCCTCCACAGAGAGTGTGCTTAGTCGGTAGCTACAAAAAAATATCTAACTACTTGATTTAAGGAAGTGAACTCATTCACCACCTAAAGATGCAATTATCAACCCCAGCAATGTTCAATCTTATTGATGCACCCTTCCCGTTTTGGTAAAATATTACCTCACTTCGGTTTCGCAATGTATCTGGAATTTAGCAATAAACTTAATGACTTATGGATAAGCATCGACAGATATTGACATATCAAAATTTATAGCGACACCGACCCCCAGTTTGATGACTTTAGTTTTCGATTCGTTCATATCGTTTGGGGTAAGTTTATTTTATTGCAACGGGACACAGCGCTCTACAAAATGTCAAATTCGATGGCCCACGATTAGAACTGTCGAGGATGTCCTTTCCTGTGTTGTCCTACGCTCCACTGGCTAATACAATAGATTCATTTCCTGTGTTTCCGCTCTTGATTCACTACATGAAATTATTATTATTTCAGAAAATCCAATGACCATCTGCAATCGCAGAATTGTCCGACGCTGTCACTGGTTGTCATCGATTTCGACCCTGATTTTCTGTATCCCGAGACCCAAAGTCATCCATGGTGACCGGTTGTGATTGAATTGAAATCAAACATTTTCGCATTTGATTTAATGCATCCCCCTGTGCGTGCTTAAGTTCAATTACGGAATGGAAATGTGGAGAAATTTATCTGTAGATGCATTAGGCCGGGTCGTTTCTGATGAACATACTGCAGACATATGTACATATATTGTGTCCCTGGGTTATGAATGAATTTTGCTAATTGAGGCAATAGCCGTACAGCTTGATTGGGATCATTATTGGAGGCTTAAAGCGAACACTGTATGGACATTTTCTCACAATTGTGTTACACAATACTAGAACGGGAATCATTCCTTTGTTCATATGTATATACCATAAACCAAAATTTAAAGTGTTTGACCCTAAAAAGGTTGGTTGCCTACTTTTGTCACTTTCTGCGCCTATAACTAAGCATACAATCTTTCTAGCTTCTTTTCAAGGAAGGCATTTGGAGTGGCTGAATCTGTTCAAATAATTGCTGGGAATACGCCTATGACCTGAAATCCAGATGAGAAAAAGTTCACATCTATCTACGTCGCACTGCCCTTCCAGTCATTTTCAGGGATTTTTTTTCCTCCTGAACTGCCCTATGTTAAGTGTTTGCAACAAACCACTCATTAGCTCCTTGTTCTGAGCATTTTGATCCCTCCGCTTTTAGCCCTTCTTAAGCTACTGATGCCCAGTTGATGCCACTGTACAGCTCGTATAGTTCTTCGTTGAATCTCCTCCTCCGAGACCCATCAACGAGAGCGGAACCAAAAATTTTACGAAGGCTTTTATCTCTCAAAGTGGCTGAGGATATCTTCACCCGCTTTAGATAGAGTTCAAATCTCAATGCCATAGAGCAGGACTGAGATGATCAAGATCTTATATAGATACCCCCTTAGTTCTTCGGGTTTGGGTTCTTAGGTGTCATTGTCATTGATCCTGTACAGAGCCGAGGTAAACAAAGATCCTTACTACCTCAGAGTTGCAGCTTTCGATTGTGACTTTCCGTCCAATTTGTCGATGTTGTGTGTTCTTTCTTGTTGACAGCATAAACCCATTATTACAGCTTCTGTTTCAATACTAGAAAATGCAGCAGTGACAGCCCGCTGCGTTCTACCAATAATGTCAATATCATCGGCATACGCTACCGGTTGCCTCCGTACTTTTAAGAAATTCTGCAACAATGCTTTCAAGTAGGATGTTGAAAAAATCACATGACAGCGCGTTTCCTTGTCTATGTCCTTTTTTGACGTCATAGGTCCCGGTGATTTCGGTACTGATCTTGATGGAGGAGCGAATGCTCTCCGTCGTTGTCCTGGTTTCAGATAACCATCTTCTCCATCTTATACCAATGCTTCTCTGCGTCCACTGGCATTAAGCTGTTAATCGCTTCTTCAGTGATGTCCATGCCCAAGTCTGTTGGAATTTCATTTCCCTAGGCCATGTATTAGATTCGTCTGTATAAACCTCTACTGTTGATACTCTAGTCTTTATTTTTTTAAAGAGGTTGTGGGCTAATACGCGAAGTACCTTGACCTGCTAGATGCACTGAAAGAGTTGACATCCTTTCAAACCACTTCCTACCGTAAATCACAAATTTTATTTCCTTGCCAGATTGACTTAGCCAGGGTTCGAGAGGTTAAAGTATTCTCTTTCTTGGCTCATATTCTTGTAGGAGCGTCCTTCTCCTTTTAGGCAATTTCTTTTGATAAAAAGAACAGTCAGAGTCAGAGTCAGAGTCAGAGTCACTGTCATTCAGTTCCAGAGACATATTGGAGGAGTCTCGTTAGGCTTGGTCAAATAGGATGTAGCATAAATCTCAAACCCACTGAAAGAGTGACATTTTTTCTGAATTATTGTATTGCCAAATAAAAACGCCAAATGCATACACACATCCCACATATGGCCATATCCAGTTCAATTGTTTTAACGCCAAGACAAATAAATCCCCGTCTTGTTAACATATTGGCTACATGATTGCATGGTCATAAATAAAATTGAAAATAGTTCGAATGGAAAATTCAAGAAAATTAGTTTGTCTGTCCTTCTGATGACAAATTAAGCAACATTGGCAGATACGAGTATATTCTGCGTTTGCTTCGCCCATGCTTATTACCAAGTGATGCATGAAGTTGTTGTGGCTATGTTTCAACTCTGAACTCGAATGAGTTCATACATAAGTTTCTTGGACTGAGTTCTCATATGTCATGTACAATTTATTAGATTCAATGTGATAGTGGGGGTTTCCTTGGCTTCCCTGGAGATTTATCGAGATATAGTTCAATAGGAGAGCCTATCCAGCGAAGGACGTGAGAAGAAAGCAACTCAGAGTTAGTTTAAGTATAACACAATGTTATAGTTCCTTTAACACTTTATAACGATTGAACATTCTTCCAACAGACTTAAAAATTGAGACAAAAAAAATGCAGTATCCTGAGTTATGATGTTAAATAATCCAATCTCATGAAAAACACCTTAGCAGATGATTTATCTAGCAGTTCGCTACCCACGCATATGTTACTATCACGCAAAAACGATGCGGTTGATGGGAATCGGTGGCTACAAGTCAAAAATCGAAAAACAAATAAATCTCCAAAATCGAATCCACCAGTTGGATGTCCTCAAGGGAGAACACTTGCAGAGTATTCCGCCATACTAGAGGCAAAAACATCCCAACGTGCCGTGAATTCTTTATGGAGCAGTAGACCAGAGGCACAATCAGTTGAACGTGTCTGGTAGTTAGTTCAACCTTACAATCGCGAGTGTATCTTTCAGACAAACTTTCAATGTGTTTGGTAGTTAAACATGCAAGTGGCATCAAATTGACTGCAGGATGTGTAATCGGGACATACAACCGTGTTGCAGTAGTTGAAGGTATGATCTATTGGAAAAACAAATAAACGTGTGCGAAATTTATTCTGAGCGCATTTACAACCAACCCAGACGGTGTTGGAAGTTACTATTCCACCAGCTGAGGAGATACTTTATTTACTTCCTCACATGTCCTTGGTAGGTGTATTCAGTGTACAGCAAGGATGATTTTGACGTATAGAGAGAGAAAATAGTACGTAAACTTGGATGCTAAAGGCCATTTAAGGGTCTCAACGCCATGTCAATTCTTACAAGGACCTCGTTATATGAGGACGATTCCTCGACCATAACTATAATACATAAGTAACAACCATACACGAATTTCTACAACAAAATACACCAACACTGCTGGTACTCACAACCTAAATAAAGAGACCAACTAACAAAATAATTGTGAGACCCTCGTCACTGAAATCGGATTCAAGCTAGAAGTTGACTCAAGTTGAAGCTACAGACGGAACAATTGCTTCTAGAATCCCATACTTTCGTGGCGTATCTTCAGATGCCAGGATTACGATTAATGACGAAGTATTGCCCAGGCCCGAAGCATAACAAGAATGCAATGTGATCAAGAGCATACTCTGTCTCCTCGAATGATGAACCTTCACACGATGACCCACTTCTTGAGTCTGAGAGTCTGAGAGAGAATGAACTGGTGCAGGGAAATAACTTCACGGGAAATTACTTCACGTGGGAAATAACTTCACCAAGTGGGAAATAAAATATGCTCTTATCCCAATTAGGTATGGCAGAGGTTCCAATATACAAAATTTATACTATTTCAGGTACACAATTGAAGCTCCTGTTCACAACACAATCAACTTGCCTCGAATATCTGTTCACTACATCACGACACAGGAAACAATTTATCATGTCTGAGTGAATTTATATCATAATCTGAAGGTGGTGAGGAAAAAAAAAAAAAACAAACCATTCTGTCGATATTGGATCCTTAAAATGCTTCGTACATCCTATCTTTCGTGTAAAACACTGAAAACCACTCTGTCACACCTTTAATCGGATTTCTGGATGGCTGCGAAATAATCCTGCCAGAGTCGAATCGGAATCCATTGTTTAAAAGTACCTCCCCTTGCTGTTGCCGACAAATAAATTATTTCACAATTGTACGGATACCGGTGCGGAATCGAGCTATCGTCAGTACTGTGACTGTCCTTTTTTATACCAAACACACACACATTCATACACATACATACATATATGTACAGCGAGCATCACAATTGGATTAAATTTACAATTGGCCAATATGCCTGAACGAACAAATAACAAAACAATTGAAAATTGAATAAAGCTTTTTACTGACCACCGCAGGACGACACAAGCATGGGACACGCTCGATACGGTGGTCGTCGATTCCACTAGGGAAGGTGGATAAATCTGGTGACTGAATCCTCCAAATAAAATCCCGAATAAATAGAGACAAATTTATTTTAGCCATCATTATTTATGTGGCTTTCGCATGTAGACAATGTTGAAGCGATTTGTGGTGCAAAGGAAATTGTGGTGAATGAATTTGATCTGCAATGGTAGATACATTTTTTGTTTCTACTTTTATTTTGGAAATAGTTATCGGATGAGATCAATGGCGATTACATGGGATGTTTAGGAAGGATTATATAGTTGAATGATATGTTTAGTCAAACTGCGGAGGTTGGTATGCAGTTGGCCAGATAGGTATTTAGTGCGACATCTATGGACATAAGTGAAAGTCATTGTAAGCGTTCTTAAATGATAAGTAGAACCTTCCTATTGCATGATCACCCTTGCGGTTTAAAAACGAGATCCTTAAAGGCGTACAGCTTTTATGGCCTCGTATAGCTGAAGAGTGTAAAAACATTGGAAGTCCTGCTACTATGACTCTTTCTAGTATGAGCCTTTGCCAAAATAAAATCAAAACAAAAAAGCAAAAGTTTTTAATGCACATTGAATGAATTTCAGTGAAAGTCAGGGTGAATCAACCATGGTAGCTATAAAGTAGTTACAAGGATGGTCTGCACAGCCTACCCTGGGTTCTAAGCTACTACATGCAGCTACCAAATATCAGACAAAAGAACAGTTCTTGACATTTATTTTTTAAAGTCTAGGTTAGGTTAGGTATGTGGGTCGGCGACTAGAACACTCAGGTCAATACAGACCCATTGTGATACCCAAAGGGGAAAAAGTCCCTTGCCCTTGGTAAACCCTAGTGCTGATTAGTATCTTGTGGATCACCAAACCATCCCGTTGATTTGATGAACCTAGAAATTTTTTTTATTGGTCTGTTCGCTAATTCTTCGAGGTCACGGAAAAAGTGTCGCCCTAGAAATTTGAATCTAAGGTGGATAAGCCCAGGGCAGTGACAAAGAAAGTGGGTTGTATCCTCATTAGCTTCCTCGTCTCCACATCCCCGACATAGATCTTCATCCGTGAGTCTTAACTTTCTCAAGTGGTACCGAAGAGAGTTATGCCCCGTAATAATTCCCATAAGGACGGAAAGAGACTTCCTATCCTTTAGCATAATTCGGTCGGTCCTACTCTTGTCAAAGCAAGGCCATAGGCTTCTGCTGACCAAACAGGTGTCCAGGGAGGACCATCTACTATTGGCCTCACTTCTGGCCAAGATCCATGCCTTTTGCTTCAATGTGCAAGGCGGGATGAACACCGAGGTGTCTACCTGTTGTGACGTAGCTTCAGAGCCTTTTTAAAGTCTAACATGGTCCATTCTGAAATTTCAATTATTGATGACGCTTCTGAGCATTTTGAGTGGTATTTGGCGAATAATGCGAGTAATGTTGGCTTCCAACTACTCACTCGTACCCGGCTTATTCATATAGGCTTTGGACTGGGCATAGATCGTGTGATACTAAATGGCCAAATCGCCAGTCCGAAGCAATAAATTGACTGATAGTATCAAATATCATGGTGGCTAACATTTTTGTTGTGAGACAGCAAATACGCTGCTATCATGGCGCGGTACAGTTGACAGCTAAGTTCTGCCCGGTTTTTGAAGAAATGTGAACAGAAAATTCCACCAGCACATAAAACTATACCAAACAGTTATTTTGTTTGGATGTATTGTCAGCTCTTCAATCTTTTCGGGTTGTTCTTTAGCCAAAATAAGGCAATTTTGCTTTTAGACGTACCCGATAGGCCAGAAATGTGGCACATAGTTGAACAACATTTCTGTCGAAAACAGTGGATTTTCTTCAAACTTTTCAAAAGTACAAACACTGAAACGGTGACGATCTGGTAGGTGAACCTGCTTCAAGTCTTGCACAAGTTGAATTGTGTATGCTTTTAAACCAAAATCCTTACATAAAATACAGCAAATTGTTGCATACAATGAGCCAAACTCTTGAGAACGACGCCGAATTGATTCATCTAGGTCATTGCGTACCCTTTCAGCTATCGGTCCAATATTTTCCTTACGACGTACTGAGTGTGGTCTATCAGGTCGCATGTTGTCTAATAATGAAACTTGGACTCCAAACTTTTCGATGGTAAAGCAAATGGTGTCTAAGTTAGTCTAAGCTAGTCTAAGTGCGCGAAACACATTCCTCGAAATACGTTGATTTTCGTAATACAGCTAGTCTTTCCATGATTAAATGTCAAGCAATACTAAACAAAAATATCATCACAGGCTAACACGACTCACGCGTCATCTGTCAAAAAATCAACAGACAAACATTTACCTCTAAATGAATCACCCTTTATTACTCACTTGGAAACTACCTGCAGTCAAAAATTTTGAGATACTTTTGTCTCACTCTAAAAGTATTCATAGGTATATACAAAAATACTAAGATTGTGGGAAATTTTGTTTGTCATTTTCAAAAATGTTGGACGAACTTTCTCTTCATGCCATTGGAACAGTAGCAAGAAGGGTAATTCCAAATCAAGTAAAAAGGGGGGATGAACAGCATGACTGTTCCTCTAGAGGTGTAGTTTCGGCGTCACCACATCATTATTTCGGATTGAGACATTCATCTAATGGCTGACTTTTTGGCGCCGAAAAGCATTTCCTGACTTCATTAAGATTAATGAGATCAAAAGTGAAAATTACCACCTAGTTGTGGTATTATCGTTGAGGTGACATTTGCAACTTCACTTTGACCAGATGAGAGTGTTCCTACAAGACCGACTGTGATTATTATATTCGTTCTTCTTCTTTTGTATGAGTACGTAGAAGAATATAATCAGGATCTGAGGTGATTTTTGAATAAATTTGTTCAATGCGTACATTAACCACTAAAATCACACACAACAAACTTGGCAGACACATTAAGCTGACTCTTACTTTTCTGACAGGTGTAGCTGCTCCCATTTATTACTTGTCAAGAGCTCTTACCAAAACAAAACCACGAACGAATATATTATTGCTGACATATACACTCGCTTACCCTTGAAATGTTTTTTCCACTTGAGAAAACTTTCAAAGAATGATTTTTAAGATCAGAAAAATAAAGGAACCAACACACGATGTCCTGAATCTTAAGCAGTAAAATTATTTGCTCGTCCTACCTACACGTGTTCATGAAGGAAATGTTGCGGAAATACTTGTGACAACACTTAAGCTAAATGTCTTGTACAATAAGAAAAGTTATACGGTCGTTAAATTTGTGAAAAATATTGCATTTGTTATGTTATTGTTCTTTGCGAAGGGTTGTGCAAAGGTGAGACGGATGAAAGTTTTTGTTTTCTTATTTCACATGAGTGGAAAAAAAGTAGGAGCAGTAGTTTTAGTTTGCTGTCTTACAGTAATAACGCTTTGGTGGAAGCTTAGATGTCATTAGCCATTACAAGGATTGTTTACATGTATCGTCATACTCAGATGATCATTACGGGCGAATTCAGTGTTCTCAATTCTGATTGGATACGTTATTTTGAACTAAAAAAAACTTGAAGAAGGATATGTTGGAATCTCTGCTCCGGTAAACAATTTAGCCCAGCTTGTGAACGAACCCTTACGGTGCCTCTGAACTTATTTCTCAGCTCCTACCCTGAAAAATGTAAAGAAGTTATCACGTTCAGGGAATTAAAGTTTCGAACTGATCCAACTGAAAAAAGCAAAAAAAAAATGTAAAAAATGTAAAGATCCCTGTAAAGTTTTCCTTTGTGGGTGCCGTGGCTCAGTGGTTAGTGCGTTGGACTATGGAGCAATGGGTTCCTGATCGAATCCCAGTCGGGTAACACCTCTCGCGAGCGTCTGACAAACATCCGAGAGTACAACTGTCCTGAGAAAGCTTCGCAAATACATATCAAATTGCCCTTCGGATATGGCATTAAACAGTAAGCCCCCTCCATTCGTGTAAAGAATATAACACGCACAACACGAATGGTTGTGAAAAGCTAGGCCCTGGGTCCCATCGACCTGTAGCGCCAAGTATTTAAAGTTTTCCTTTGACCAAACATTGATACAAAAAATCCTACTTTGGCCAAAAATAGTAGAAATTTTTGGTCATTCGCCAAAAACATAAAAAAATGTGCCTCATCTTCCATCCCAAGCCTCGTTCACAATGAATCTCTAGCCGTCAGCTCTTTAGACAAGGCCAATCTACTTGCAGTCCGGTTTTACTGCGATCTCTACACTCCTCGAGTGGAACTTAATGCTTCAAAAACCCTTAAGCGTAACCTTAATCCTCTCCCATTGTCAATGAGTGGCCCTTGCATCGCCGAGACCGAAAAACGTTCCATCCTCGATATGTGTGTTAACGACAATCTCCGTTGGAATGACTATATATTCGACGTCACTTAGTATGTTGCAAAATTTTTAGGATTCCTCAAACGATGCAAGAAATTTTCAACCCATCTGAAGTAGTTGCAATATATAATCCATATATCCGCCGCAAGCCTATCCTCGGACGTACTGTCAAAAATGTCTATTTTTCCATCCAGTATAATCCACAAACATTTAAGACCAACGTTCATTGGAGTCTTCTATGTTACCAAATTGTCTTAACACCCGCAGTGTATCTTGATAGCAAAGCCCTTGAGCGCGCGTAAATTATAAAAAAAGAAATATTAGGTATAGTCAAGAGAAAATCGGGGACAAGGTTAGATTCAAGTGCCCATGCCCTGAGTTTTGGAATACCTCCGGTCAGGTCACCCTAGCAGACGAAAGTAGGCATCTCTTGGTGAAATACCAATGAAATACCAATGACTGTAAATAACCGATGTCTCTTTAAAAATGTTTCCAATTCCGCAGAATATTTACTCATAACAGAGTTTTGTCAGGGTGTGTTCATATAGGAATATGTTTTTGATGATGTTCCAAGGAAGTGCGTTCTAGGGTCCTTTTTTGGAACATAAAGATTCAGCTACTACTTACTTACTTAACAGACTCTCACCACATGAAGAGCCTCTGCCTTCGATCCTTGACATGTAGTCTCCAGTCGTCCAGACCAAGCATCTTGATCCTTTAAACGGAAGTTCGGTCTTACTAGTCGTCTCGAACCTATAGGATGTGGAGGATTATTGTCCATTCGCAAGATATGGCCGAACCAGTGCAGTCGACCATTTTCACATTTTGAACTGCGTCCACATCTTGGTATGCCCTACTCACCTCCAACCTGATAAAAGTGTTCCACTTGTAATGAGTCCCACCACCCCAACCAATACCTGTTTTCGAAAAATGTCGGACACATTTTACCCATCAAAGTGATAATAATTTCAAAACATAAACAAACAAATTTATCGCATACATATGTACATGGTTGCATTAATTTATTCGTTAATACGTTTTCGGTTTAAATTACAAATAAATTATTCTAACACCTTCAAAGTATAAATCATAGATTTACACGTTTTCCAAATTGTTTCACTGACAGTTTAAGCACTATACGTGGTCATTAAAACTACCCTACCGAATCGAGCATGACAATCTGCACTCACATGTGAGGTGATACACTAATAGCTTCTGACCAAGAAAACAGGTGCATGCGATAAATTTCAACCGAAAATTGCCTGATTAGTTCATTAATTGCACGTTGTGTAGGCCAAATGGGTTAATTAACGCGCTTTCGAAATTTGGCGCCATTAGATGACACATCCGGTCGTATAGTGAGTGGAGGAAATCTGATGGAAGTGATACCGTAATTAGCCATTTGGGTGGGTGTTGAATGTCAGAGTGTAAGTGTGTACATGGCGGGGCATAAATTAGTCTAAAAGATGGCTTAATTGTGTCAATTGTGAAAACTTAATGCAGAAAGTGTATTGGAAAATAGTAATTCTAAAAATAATTCAATATTCTTGGGAATGCCTTGCAATATGGCGTCCCATGCATCCTTGAAAGCGTGATAAGGGAGTCCAAACTTACCTATTTCGACTTTTTGGAATCTCTCTGGAAAATTGTGTTTGTGGAAAATTCTGCTCAATAACTTGGACCTACATCTGTTTAAGATCATCATTGTTGGATTGGACTTGCAGGAAAACGATCCAGATTTTCGTCACAGAATCATTCTAAGCGAGGTGAAGTCAATGTCTCTCCCAACGGTGTCCACTCCAAGGGGATGTCTTCCGCTACTGCGTTTCCTTTTCGGGTTTGATTCGATGACTCCGCAAGTAGGAGCATTAATGTTCATTCGCTCCATATATCTTAGCCATCTCAAAGGACTAGGTCTATGTCGATGTCCCTGTACAGCTCATATAGTTCGGCGTTGAATCTCCTCTTCCAAAACTCGTCAATGCAAACGGGACCAAATATTTTACGAAAAATCTTTCTTTTGAAGCAACTGAGGATATCTGTATCCACTCTAGATAGAGTCCAAGCTTCTCCGCCAAAAAGCAAGACTGGGATGATCACGGTCTTATATGGAGTTTCCTTAGTTCTTCAGGATAGGGTTCTACCACTCAATTGCCTTCTCAGCCCAAAGGAACCGGGATTGGCAAGAGTTATTCTTCGTTTAATTTCTGCTGAGGTATTATTTTCAAAATTAACACCGCCGAGGTAGATAGAGTCCCTTACCACCTCAAAGTTATAGCTGTCGATTGTGACGTTCTGTCCAATTCGTCGATGTTCTGTGTCCCTTCTTGTTGACAGCATATAAGCCCTCATTTGTCACTTAACCCATTTTTGCAGGTTCCGTTTCAATACTAGGTGACAGCCCATGTGTTAGCATATAAAAAAAGTTCTTCTCATCACAAGAAGCCTTTCCTTGCTGCACCCTAAGCTCGCGGACATCTTTTGAAGTAAACTCTCAAGAGAACCAAAAAAGAATCGATTATACCATTGGTACAGCGGATTCGAAGAAACCCCCAGGAATAAAAATTGGAATACCGTTTCCATTAAGGTAATTGAGGCTTAGATATAGCACTACCCGGTGACAAACAAGGTTACGTGACAATTTCGAGTAGCAGAAGCCTCTTGCCTCCTTCGAAATGCTTCTAGACTTATTGGTACATAGTTACATTTATTCCACGTCTCAATCCTTTAGACAAAGGACGAGCAGAAAAAAAAGGTCAGCTGCTGAGCATTAACACCCCCAGCATCTGTTTGCGAATGGAAATTAAGGGTTTTTGGGAAAAAGGGAAACATTTTATTCACTACAAGTTTACTGTTGAAATTGTTTTATGTCCGGAAGGTGTTGTGAAGTAAAGGGAAATCGGGTGGAATTAGCAAGCAAAGTGACAGCTTTGACAGGTTAAAGATTTTTAGATGGGTTTGGGGGGTATACGGGTTTACGCATATCAAGGTTATATTGGTTATTAGACTACTATTGCCAAAATGGTACTTAATCCTCGTGAGTACTTAGCAGGTGGTGGGTGGGGATATATTAGGAATGATAAATTGGTGGACTTGGGCAAGGACTCAATTTCACTCGAAAGTATACAAAGCAAAGGAAGGTAGGATGAAAAATATATTTACCTTATCCGCGAATACTAATCAAACAAAACCTACTTATATCCCACAATTTCAACCGCACAGTTAATTACCACTGTGCCTGTTACACCACCCACTTTGGTGTACCACACACGCAGACATTCACCTAAAATTCCTTGTTATTTTATGATTATCCTCTTAAGAGACTTTGTAACTGTTGTTATTGTTTGGCACTTAATCAACACGTCTCTCTATTCGCCCCCCATATGCATATGCTTATTCAGGTTGCCTTAACTTCATCACCCGTCACGTCTAAGGACGTGTAAAAATAATTACCTACAGCGATGCCGCGCCGTATTTAATTACTTCCTGTTTTTGTGAAAAGGAAACGTACACGTATGTGTGTGTAAATTTCCTCATCTATTACTAGAGACAAGTTTCCTTGCACTTTACTGTGTGGAAATGTAAATCAACCTCTTTGGTAAGATTGAGGCTGCTGATTGCGGCACAATGTGACAAAATAGATAGATCAAGTACAATGGGATTGGGGATGATTAATCCTTGTGTGTTGTTGTCAGGAAGAAGGAAGTTGAGGAAGGATTACAAGATTTTTATTTCTTAGTAGCTTACGAGTGGGCGCCGTGGCTCAGTGGTTAGTACGTTGGACTATGGAGCAAGGGGTTAGATGATCGAATCCCAGTCGGGGAACACCTAAAAAGTTTTTCCCGGCCCCACCTCTCGCGAGCGTCTGACAAACATCCGAGAGTACAACTGTCTCGAGAAAGCTTCTCAAATAACGAAATGCACTTCGGACACGGCATTAAACAGTAGGCCCCTTCCATTCGTGTAAAGAATATAACACGCACAACACGAATGGTTGGGAGAAGCTAGGCCTTGGGTCCCATCGACCTGTTGCGCCAAGTATTTTTTTTTTTTTTTTAAGGTAGCTTTCGAAAGACACGGTAGCTTCCAGCTTCATTTGAAAATCTGACGGTTCGAGGGCGCAAAGTAGTGAGGGGATTTTAAAAACCTTAGTCTAGGGTACGTAGCTCTGGCATGGTGCGGGTTGTATTTATAGCTAAAACAAGTAAATCAAGTCATACTTCAGCGAAATACTACTATAGACCTGATAGTATCTTTCTATTTCGACTGAACGCGCTAGAAAGACTTACCTATTCTCAGTGAATTAATAAAAAGCTATTTAAAGGAGCACAAAGCCGGCGGAAATAGCTCTACATAAAATAGTAGGTAAATTTTGAAAGGACCCTTCACTATAAGGCGATTAGGCACTAGCTTCCTTTCTGCGATATTGAACAGAATCTCACTTATGTTAAAGGAGAGGCTAATGGGTCTTCAAAATGCTTATTCCAAGGAATGTCCTTTCTACTCTTTAACGCAGTTCTATAAGGACATCAGAGACAACAGAGACACTGCCCAAGGAATGGCGTTATGTGTCAACTTTTTTGGATTCTTGTCGTAGATGGTATGCTTTACAAACTAAGCAACGTAGGCTTACGTATGACTGCGTATGCTCAGGGTAAATTCCTAGATGATGTGATGAAATCTGAATGGTAAATCAGTTAAAGAGTTACGAACTTCAAATCCGAAAAAATATACAAAGATATCTACCACCCTTCAAACTGCCTGGGGTTGCTTAAGTGAACCTCTGCCATTTGCACAAGCTATCTTGGTATGGTACTAGATAGAAAGTTAAATTGGAATCTCAACTTAGAGTACACAGTTCGTCCGGTTCACAAAAGTGGCGTGTGAAACCAGCAATGATACATTTCCTATACCTCATGGTAGTCTCAGTCTTCTTGGAGCTTTTGTCTGCGCATGACATCTCTGATTGGCTTTCTCCCTAGTGCATTTAAAAAATATCCAAAATATCCAAACGCGATAGATCTCCTGAAACTGAGGACAATCGCCGGTCCTCGGTTAATAAATATCGTCGGATAATGCATACCGCGAATAGTACTCGTAAAAAGGACTCTAGTGCTAACTACTGGAGTCCATTACAATGTCTCCCTGATAGTGACAACGAAATTATGGACGAAATTGTCGCGGTTAGTGCAAAAAAAGAGTATGTACCACCTATCAAACTCCTCCAAAAATCCAGTGATTACGTCCATAGTGTTATGCAAGCATTAAACATCTCCGATTACTGTGTAAAAAGAATATCAATCGGAATAAAAATTATTTGTGAGTCCCTTACATCTTATAAATTAGTGTTTGACAAATTGAAATCGGAAAACTGTCAGTTCTTCTCACACGATCTCCGCAGTGAGAAAGCTTTTAAAGTGATTCTCTATGGAATGGGCGAAATGGAACCAAATACATTAAAAAGTGAACTAATTAAAATGGGACTAAAATGTATAAACATTAAAAAAATAACGAAAACGTTCGAACGATACAGTGATGTTTTCTATTTAATTTCACTTGAAAATGGTTCAATCAAATTGGTTGATTTAAAAAAACAATATCGGTCCATCTTGCATACACAGGTGAACTGGAGTATTCAACGTAAACTGAAAGGCAAACTGACCCAATGTCACAACTGCCAAATGTTCGGGCATGGCGAACGAAATTGTCATGTTAAAGCTTACTGTGCGATTTGTGCTGGTCAACATAAAACTATTTCATGCGATAATGTTGCCGTAATTAAATGTGCTAACTGCAGCGGATGTCATAAATCTACGGATCCAACCTGTGTCAACAGAATAAAGTATTCGGAGATGAAAGAAAAAACTTTAAAACAAAAACCAAAATCAGTCCACAACAACACATCACACTTCACAAGTCGTGCTCACACAAATACTACGCACACACAGAAGCATTTTTCTTTCGCTTCTATGTCCGAATTTCCCATGCTACCGCAGCCGCATCATCTTCGACAAGAGAGCAGTACTTATGCTAGCACTAGCTCTCACCCTCACTCTCAAGCACAAGCGGTACCGCGTAATGTGTGGGAGAAGAAGAACATGAATGAGAGCAGCTCTTCCAACAATGGTTCCAGCAACATTCCAAGCAACATTACTAATCAACATTCTCTGTTTACGATCGAGGAACTTAACTCCCTAGCGATGGAAATGATTACAAGTTTATCTACATGTAAATCCAAAGTAGAACAATTTCAAGTTATTGCACATTTAGCAAGTAAGTTTCTGTATAGTAATGATAAGTAATATGATAGATAGTTACATTAAAATTGTTACTTGGAATGCGAGAGGGATTCGAAGCAAAACTTCAGAATTTTTAAATTTTTTAAATAACAGCAACATTGATGTTGCTTTGGTTACTGAGACTTGGCTCAATCAAGGTATACATTTATCAACACCTGAATTTAAATGCTACCGCAATGATAGGGTCGAAAGGACTGGTGGCGGTGTTGCGATTCTTATCAGAAGATCAATTCAACATTCGCTCTTGCCTATTGTCAGAACGCGTTATGTTGAGAATGTGGGGATTGAAATAAAATTAAGGAATCAAAGGTCAGTCAAGGTCTATTGTGTATATTTTCCGGGTAAAAATGCATCAGACGAGAAAAGAGCTAGTTTTAAAAATGACCTGAGAAGACTTTTCACAATAAACGGTGATTTCCTAATTGGAGGAGATCTAAATTCCAGGCATAGGAATTGGGGTTGTGTTAGAGCGAATGCATGGGGAAATTTACTTGCTGATTTTCTTGTTGTATTGCCAATCTCTGTTTTGTTTCCTCCTAGTCCAACCTATATCCCAGCTAGCTCTCGTGGTAGTCCTTCCGTCCTTGATTTATTCGTTACAAATGTGCCTTGTTACATAACAAACCCAGTAGCTATAAATGAACTTAGTTCTGATCACAATCCGGTTTTCTGTCGTCTTTTATGGTCAGCGAAAAAAAGAGTGCAATATGTTCAAGATTTAAAAAATGCCAATTGGACGCGATTTCGTTCAGCAGTTAAATCTAAACTTAATAATATTACCATGAACATGGACGGCATATCAAGCAAGGAAGATGTCGATCGTCTTGTAAATGACTTCTCAGAACATGTTCTCAGATCTGTCGATGAGAGCATTCCAAAAGTTCGCAAAAAGGACTACTCCTTAAAGTTACCCACCCAAATACTTAACTTAATTAAGCTAAGGAATATTTGTAGACGTAATTGGCAAAGGTATCGCCTACCCTTATTTCGGCACCAAATGGCATTCTTGAATAAACAAATAGGCTTACAGATTTTTGAGTTCCGTAACATAGAGTGGAACAATAAACTCAATATGCTGGACAAAAATGGAAAACCTTTCTGGAACATCGTCAAATTAGTAAAGAACAAAAGCAGACAATTACCCTTTCTAAAAAATGCGTCGGGCACATACTTCACCGATGTCGAAAAAGCCAATGTTCTTGCCGTTAACTTCTCCAACAATCATGCTATCTCGCAAAATTTAGGTGATGCACACACCAACACACTTGTCAGTAACACCATTCAAGACTTTTTTGAAGAAAGGTCAAATCATTCTTATTCTCCTAATTTTGTTACCGAAGAAGATATACAGTTCATATTAAACGACCTTCAGCCTAGAAAAACAGGAGGACTTGATATGTTAAGAAACATTTATTTAAAGCAATTGCCCAAAGCAGGTATAAAATACATAGCATTCATTATAAACGCATGTCTAAAAATGCAGTACTTTCCTGATATATGGAAACATGCAAAAGTTGTACCAATATTAAAAGCTGGTAAACTTCCAGAAAGTCCAGAAAGTTATAGACCTATCAGCCTACTAAGCAATCTTAGTAAGGTATACGAAAAGGTACTAAAGGAGCAAATCTTAAAGTTCACAGATGTTCATAAAATTTTTCCCAACGAACAGTTTGGTTTTAGGCGTCACCACAGTACATCCCATCAGGTACTGAGAATATGCAACTGTATTAAAAGAAATAGGTCCGAAGGAAAATCTACTGGCATGGTTTTACTAGACATTGAAAAGGCATTTGACTCTGTTTGGCATGAGGGCTTGATATATAAAATGATAACTTTAAACTTCCCTCCTTATCTTTGTAAAATAGTCCAAAGTTTCCTGTCCAGTCGTCGTTTCAACGTCCATGTTAATAGTAGTGTCTCCGACTTAATATATTTTCAATCGGGTGTACCACAAGGCTCAGTTCTTGGCCCAATTCTATATAACATTTACACATCTGATGTACCAAAGTTACCGCACTGTGATATAGCCATATTTGCAGATGACACCGCAATATTTTCGTCTCATGAATTCGCTCTCAATATTGAGAGGAATCTTAAAAATGGAATGGAAATATTAACAAAATACTACCACAAATGGAAAATTAAACTAAATGAAGGGAAAACGCAGGCTATTTTTTTCACTCGGAAAAGAAAGTCTTGTTTTCTTCCCAGCTCCCAGCTTCAACTTAATGGAAGCTATATAAATTGGGAGCCCTACGTCAGATATCTAGGTATTTATTTGGATACCAAGCTCACATTTAAGGACCATATAGGTAAAACGGTAAAGAAAATAGGAATAGCAATAAAGATGCTGTACCCATTTATTAATAGAAAATCACTACTTTCCACTAACAACAAAATTATATTGCACAAAGTAATCTTTCAGGCCATTCTGCTATATGGATGCCAAGTATGGGGCGACGCTGCAACTTGCCACATAAATAAATTGCAAGTCTCACAAAATAAACTCTTAAAAATGATGCTAGATTTACCTTGGCATCACTCAACTCGTGATACTCATGTAAGAGCGAATGTTGAATTGATCGTTAACAGAATCCTTAAACTTAATGATACGTTCAAAAGAAGATGTTGTTTTGCTGATAATCCGCTTGTAAATGAATTATGTACTTATGATTGATAAATGTCAAGTATACACTTTTTGTAAATTTTAATCTAGTCATTTTTGTTTTTTTTTTTTTTTTGTATTAATTACTTATTTATTTATTTATTTATTATTTATTATTTATTATTTATTATTTATTATTTATTATTTATTATTTATTATTTATTATTTATTATTTATTATTTATTATTTATTATTTATTATTTATTATTTATTATTTATTATTCATTATTCATTATTTATTATTTATTATTTATTATTTATTATTTATTATTTATTATTTATTATTTATTATTTATTATTTATTATTTATTATTTATTATTTATTATTTATTATTTATTATTTATCATACATATGTATACATAAGTTTATTTCTACATGTATATACATATGTATGTATACATACCTTTTTTATTTATTTATTTATTTATTTTTTTTTTTTTTTTTTTTTCTCTTAAATTGAAGGTTTTTTTTTTCGTTTTTCCTTCAAATATTGTCTTGTTTTTTTTTCCCCACAAATTGTTAATAGAATTAAAAATAATGTTTCAGTAGAAAGATAAAATACCAAACTATCAAATCTCTGTAAAATGTGCAATAACAAAAATTTTTGTAAAATACTTGTGTACGAAATAAAAATATCTATCTATCATGGTAGTCAGACCCATCCTTACAAATGGGGCTTCTTTTTAGTGGGAGGCTATGGTAAAATAATTCACGCCTCATGCTGACCTGGGTACACGGAATACCCTGCACTGTTATCACTGGTGACCTGCGCACTACACTCATGGCTCCACTCGTTTTTTAAGTCAAATCAGGACCAATAGTTTGAGACTTCGGGAAGTATGAATGCAGTGTATTCCATACAGAGGTTGTGGTCACATACTCAAAGCTGCGGAGGTTGGAATAAAGGTGTTAGAGTCTTACATCACCCCATCTGAATTTC
Organism: Xylota segnis; assembly: GCA_963583995.1. Lineage (NCBI taxonomy): Eukaryota > Metazoa > Arthropoda > Insecta > Diptera > Syrphidae > Xylota > Xylota segnis. The sequence continues at coordinate 9,260,106 of OY757236.1, read as the reverse complement.
TCAGGAGTTGCCGTTCAAAGGATTATGTTCACAGAAGAGTGTCAGATTATTTTGGGTATCTGGACAGTGAGAGGTATTGTAAGGAAGTATGGGTAAAAAAAAAACGGGCAGAGGTCCCACAAAATGTCAGGCAGAAGGTCCTATGGTTGCAAGGCCCTTGGGGTCTGACTTAGGTCGAAAAAATAAAACTTGCGCTTGATGTCAACATATGGCTGACAATGTTCTCGGGAGTTGCAAGTATCAAGTAAGAGATTCCTTGAGATCAAACCTGTTAAAAGCTCGAAAGTAACCATGTACGGTTGTGTGCTGGATTAAGTAGAAATCTGCTTCTCGTGATTTCGGTTCATCGATTTGTGGATATCTGGTATAAGTCGATGGGTCCTTCTTTCCTTTGTAGAGTGGTTCCATCCATACATCTTTGACTGAAGCACAGGGATCTAGAATTGTGGCATCGTAGATCCTTTGTAGCTCGCTGGGAAAAAAATCGCTGGTAGCATTCCCTCGATGACACTTACATGTAGCACCCTTTGACATTGTCCGATATGCACAGCAAACTTTCAATGCACCTTGTCGGTTGACTGAGTTTATCCGTCTTGCGTAGGACTGTTACTGCGTTGACCCATATTGTTGCCCTTGACAGAACTAGACTTTTGTCATTATTCTGGATAAGGCATCACTCATCGATCATTACACCTAGGCTTTGAATAGCTTCGCCCAAGGTTTTAGTAACTCTGTTGCATCTACTGTAGAACCACTTTTTCTAAATCCATACTGCTGGCTTGAGAGTCCTTCGGCGTCATGTCACCTCCAGTACGTTGGATATGATTCAAGTATTTTACCCATAGTGTCTTGTAGGCATATGGGACGGTATGACGAGGGCTCATCTGGTGGTTTTTCCCCTTCACGCAGAAGCATCAGACCAGACAGCTACAAGTTAGGTTTGACCATCTCAGGTTTTAATAATAGTACCTTAAGCCATATTACTAATTATTTTGACTCAATTTTAAATTCTTGAATATCTTCTGCATCTTGGTTTGTTTTTTAATGGACATCACATCCTACTTTCTCAAAGACATTTTCTCACATTTGTTCCTACACATTTTTTGGAACATTGTTGAGCGCCAATATTCAGGACAATAATGTCTCCTAAGGGTTCCCTATTATTTGTATAAAAGAACGTACTGCACTTTAATTTGTGATGTCCTTTGGCGTGAACATACTTTCTGTCGATGTTGTGCCCTATGATTTATAAGCACATACATATAGTACATCAGTTCCTTCCACTCTAAGACATTAATTTGCTTTGACCGCACATACGAAAAAGGATTTTGCTCCTTCGAGCTATTTGACTTCTCAAAGAAGCATATCTTAACCATGGCATATCCTTCTTCGTTTTAGTTCAAAAGAATACGTAACTTTTGACCATTGTGCCTGATGTGAAATTTAATTAAATTCTTCGTCACTTCCTATTGAAATATTTTGCACTTCCTTCGAAGGCAATAGGGCTATTAGAAGTTTTCACAATTGCCTGGCTTGTCATCTGTAACAATTTCAGTTTTGTAAGAAAAGAAACCCTTTGTGCGTACTAACAAGCTATTGGTCTTGAAGGTCTGGTGGGTATTGTGAAAATTGTAATATTTTTAACATGAATTTCTTTGTTATATTAAAATGAAAGAGTTTTAAAATAAACTACTAATTAACACAAATCTATGAGACACCATAGATTCTATAGTTCCGTAGTCGGTGATGAGAGTAAAAGATGGTAGAACTCGGCATAAATCCAATCATAAAAGAAGCCCTGACAGAAAGGCGTGGAAGGCCTAACTTAGAATCAGGTCGTGAGAAATCATTTCCTGAGAATGGGCATTCTTTCCCAATATCCTGGTGTAATCTGCGACTAAGAGAATAATAAAAGACTTCAACCTTGAAAAAGCTCTTGCATTTTCCAACTATTTGGAAACGGGTACAGGGTTCATCAAGACCTTAAGCACAGCCTGACTGTTACTAGATACCTTCACCTATTCTAAGAATACAGTCGGTACCCAATAGTATAGATTTCCGATTGAAAAATAAAGACCAACGAAGTCTCCATGAATATATCAGTATTGGACTCTTGAATGTTAAAAAATCCGTAAAAATCAGGAACACAGTTCAGGCTCAGATTCTAGCCAAACCCTTCAGAAGGAAGTTTAATTACAAATGTGAGTGTCGTCGAAATTCTGATGTCATTGCTAAAACAGAATATATATCGTAGGTCTGGGTCGTGCAGAGTCATTAGCGTCTATAACGACAGATTGCTTTGAAAGTTCAGTACATGATAAAAGTATTAGGACGTGGTAAGCCTGGAGCACAGAAATTTATGCAGACCTAGGCACATTTGGAAACGTCACGTTCTTTAAAGTTTAGTACATGAATCTCTTTCACTAATAAGACCCACGTCTTGCCAAAAGCACTTCACTGTCAAAAATTGTCATGACTTCCTCATGACACTTGTGCGCGCCACAAGTAAAGTGAGATCTGCCTCTACTGCGTTGTCCCCTCCGGGTTGGATTCGAAAACTCTGCAAGGCGGATCATTTGTATCCATCTGCTTTGCATATCCTAGCCCTCTTAAGCAACTCATGTGAAATTTTTTGACTAGATCGATGTCGCTGTACAGCCCGTATAGTTCGTCCTCGTTGAATATCTTCCTTCAAAACCCGTCAATGCAAACGGGACGGCTGAGGATGTCTTCATCGTCTTAAATATAGTAGAATCTTCAGCGCAATAAATCTGGACTGGGATGATCAAGGTCTTATATAGATTCTTCGTAGTATTTCGGGATAGTCTGACATGTCAGTTGTGTGTTCCTCCTGGTTGACAGCATATATGTACTTGGTTTTGCCCTCGTTTACGCTAAGTCCATTTTGGTAGGTTCCTTTTCAATACTAGTGAACGAACCGGAGACAGCCCGATGAGTGCTGCCAATAATGTCAATGTCATTGGCGTAAAGATTATGCCTCCGGTGTTGACTTCTGTATTTCGCACAATTTTAAGTACAATGTTATATAAATCGCATGAGAGTGTTTCTCCTTATGTAAGTCCTTTTATGCCATTAAAAGTCTCGATAAGATCTTTACCCACCTTGATGGAGCAGCGCACATTCTCCATCGTCATCTTCCATGGGCGAACGAGTTTGGCAGCAATGCCAAAGCTCTGTATACCTCGCTTCCATAGATACTCTCATATGCTGGCTTAAAATCGATGAACAAGTGGTGGATATCGGATTCTTGGGTTTTTTTTTCAGGATCTATCAAGGTGTGACACTTTTATCGATTGTGGACTTTCCTGGGCTGAAACCGGACGAATAGGGTCGATCAGAGTGTTGACGACCAAGTCATCTCCAGTTGAAGGGTCTTTCAAAAGTTGGGTCCAGTTGTCAGCACTGAAGAATTTCTGAAGAGAGAGAGAGAGAGAATTACCCTGTTGTGAAATTGTGGAACTTGAAATCTCTGTTGAGAAAATTCCACAAACAACGTGGTGACTGTCTGATGTGTTTTTTAAGGACTTTATTTGTAGATCCCTTTACCACCCTTTTAACAAATGTACTCGACACATGGGCTCCAAAACTACTGTACTTTGATAAATTTTCAAATTGGCTTGGAGATACTCAATCACATCGTACAGGCAGGAAGTACAGGAAGTAAACAGCCATTGGAGTACAAATTAAGTTTTAAACCAACTTCCTTCGATAGTAATTAGAGTCCAGCCAAATAGGATTCAATAAGACGTGACCTTAGTTTCACATAGAAGTCGCATAGCCAACGGCCAAAAATCCCATTTCCTATTGTGTAGTGGTCATTCAAAATTAACATTATGCCATAAAGAAGGTCCTGCATCCTTTGCATAGCAAATCTCCTTTGAGATGTCCATCTTGAGAAAGATTTTTTACTTTATTTGCCAAAGTGACGATGCATGAAAGACGATGTGTCAAGGCATATAACAATGTTTCGAAAGTTCTTTGACAGTTTATCTATAGAATTCTGTTGCAGTAAACGAAAATGTCCTCAAGAAAAATAGGAAATGAAGTCGAACCACTCAAAGAGATTAATAATATACGACTATACGTACATGTACACAATAGATGCAGGAGCACTAAGCAAGAGGAAGTTTTTTAATATCAAAACTTTACGTCTAACTGAATTGAGTTTTACTTAAATTTACCAGAGGCGTTCAGATATATCCTTAAGCGAAGGTGAAGCTTTGTTCGTCTATTTGGAAAATAAGGAGAACCAAGCAAACGATACAGCAAAGCACCATGTGTATAGGCCAACAATCAAAGGAACCAGAATCCCTGAAAATGCCCTCACAATTACCTTCATAATTGGAACATTGGAACGACCAAAACCAAAAAAAAAAAAAAAAACAACGTAAAATAACATAAATCATCAAACATAAATATGTATGTGCATGCACATATTCAGGATGCGCTCGTCCTGCATAATTTTATTGACCAATTGTCCGAGATAAAGGCCATATTTCACCTATGAAGCTCCTGTGAGCCTAACAATAACTGCACCATTGAATGAATTGTTCGACAGGAAAAACCAAAAAAAAAAAACGACCCTCTCTCCCTCCCTCCCAAAATAAAAACTGAAATTGGTCAAAAGCCATACAATTAACGCGGAAACAATGGAGCACCAATATTGGTTGATGAAGCACAAAACGGATTATTACACAATATAAATTAATCGCTTCTGAGATAAAGCGAATCCTCTGCCGCTGGAGTCCTTCTGCATTGGCAAGTAACGCTCGAGCGGAAGTACAATTTACTTTTTAGTTCGAAACAAAAAACAAAAAAAAACTGAAAATGTTTCCCTAGTGCCCTTCACTTTATTGTTTTTTTGTTTTTTGATTTTTTTTTTTTTTAACATTGTTCAAGGACTCTTTTGCCATCGAATATATTGACCATTTTATTTTCAATTGGAGCGGTGTGCATTGTGCTGCAGCTTCTGAATGGAGCACTTGCATTGTTATACTCGGGATGATTTATGGGACTTCAGGTTAAGAGTCGAGGGATGTGATAATTCTATATTTGTTGAGGGCTTTATTTGGTTAGAGTTACTTCTTGTGACTTTAACATGGTGCGTGGTATTAAATGAGTACTGCTTTGGAATGGTCTCTTATAAATTTATAGCATAACCTTACTGTCTAAGGCGAACTAAATTAGAAGGCCTTCGTTACAAATTAAGGGTATTCCATTGATAGTATTTGAAGAATGTATCAACAGGATACACAAAATAGGCGCAAAGTTTCAGTAGTAGACAGTATGCCATATTATATGGTAATCTCCCCCCTTTGGTTAGGTTAGGTTAGATTATGTGAATAGGTGCCTTGCGACCATGGCGGTCTCTGTTCAGTTAGACCAACAGAATTGTGTTTCACCCAAAAAACACTGCAAACAAAAAGCCGCTGTAATTGGAACCACCCTGATAGTGGTATGAATCGGAGGAGGTAACTCAGGTGGATGTTACCCACGTCCTCCCAAATCAAAGGTGGTTAAACGATGTTGAAAAGAACTCCCAGTACTCACGAGAAACCATGAGATCACACTCCAAGGGAACGAACTGTTCCCAACAAGACCTGACAATGCTTGACACCTGTGTTTTACCGCTCCCAGCCCTTGTTAAACACAACATAGAGAGAACCTTCGCGAGACTCTCTAACGAGATGTGGAACACACTCATATCTTGTTGTGTCTCCAGAAAACTCTGATAATGTCGCCACAACCAAACAGATCCTGGCGCTTAACAGACCCAACCTCTGTGAATGCCCAAGCCTACGCAGAACTAGAAAGACGGCCCTTGGTGAATATCAATTCGAAGACCTGGGTAAACTGTCAGGAATGCCATCATCAACCGTTCTAATAAAATTTATAACAACTTCAGGGTGGCTTAGGTAGGCCATGTACATATCTACCCCAAAGCTAATAGGAGACATTGTATTTGGTACTAGGTAAACGAATGACAGGGCCACACAATACATCCACCAGTGATCCTAATGATCTACCCACGTTCTCCGAATCAGTGAAGAAGAAACTGCCAAAAGTACTCGTTCTTCCAGTACATAGGGCAGTCACACAATAAGTATTCTTTTTCTTCCTCATCCCTGCAACTTTTGCAACAGTGAAGGCGATCCACATGAATAACATTGACATAGCCGGAGAGTACCCCTGAGTTGTAGCAACAGAACTTCACCAGAAAAACAGGACTCTACTTGGTTAGAGCGGGGCTTAGCACTCGGCCCGTGGGCTCCTTCTCTAAGGAGCATATTGAGATTGCAACACAGTGGAGAGCCTGCATCACATGCATTCATTTCTATTCTTATAGGCTCTGGATATACTTATTGTCCAGCTCACTGCTGGGAATGGTGCACACAAGCTTCGACCTTATAGAGTTATAGTTGTGTCAGCAATACTACTCTCAGGTATGATTTCAGGAGCCTGAGTAATGGTCGTTATTTCGGGTTGGAAGACACTAAAATCGTCATTAATCTAAAGGGTGGTTCTATTTTTAGAATTTCGCAGTGGACCCAAGCCCCTGTACTGATATTCATCTTAGAACCGTCAGAGTAGAAACCTAACATTTAAAGGTGCTTCCAGTAGGTAGTCTCTGTCCAGAATTCGTATGGCAAATCCTCTATCATATCCAAGCATCGAGCTCATGCGATCATTTACTTTCAATCCGTTGATATCGAATTCGTAACTGATATACCTACATATAGGATCGATGCATGACCCTAGTGGTTCGATGATCATGACCATACTTTCCATACTCTTACAGCAGTTTCGGCCACCTGATTCTTGCATTGGTCTGGCAATGTCTTTTAACTTAGAGGCTTTCTGAAGGTAGGAATCCTGTTTATAACTGGCTTATATTCAAATCAAGTTATGTTGTTGGGAAGAACATCACTCTGTGTGTTAACAGTCAGGCGATAGTTAAGGGCGAAGTCCACCAAGCCTCTGTAAATCCCATTTATAGTTGTTACATCACAATTTTAAACAAATTAAACTCTTTTTTGTTTAATTGCAGCATCCTACCTAATCGTGTCATTGAACACAAATCACACATCCTAGACATGGAATGTTTCCCTTCTGCGTTTCGGTACCTTTCATCATCAATTTGCAATCAAAGCAATTACATTAATTGGTGCACCTCAAGGCATTGTGCAACCTGCATCTACGACCTGTTTTTGTTGGAATCGAAGCGCAATTGTGTATCTACGTTAGTAATTTGCAATTTCTATTGGGGAAATATAATTTGCCTGCTTTGGGTACACTGAATCGAATTACATTCCAATTGTTGTTTGATCAAGGACTGTGTAATTGTTTACTTCAAAGAAATTGTTTCAAAAACAATTTACCTTTGAGTGGACGAACGGGTATGTTCGGATTTTAGTGAAAAGTCTTTATGCGGTTTTAGTAGTTCGCAAGGATAATAGTATTTAATTTAGTAAGAAACTTCTTGTTGTTTCAAAAATGTAACTTAATGTCCACCTAATTATAGTCAATTGACTACCAACGTCTCTGACAACCCAATTTAAGTAGAAAGCACTCACCTACCCCTGTAATAAAACCAACCCCCGTTTGACCGCATTCCAATTGAACCCTGTTTCCAGGATTGCTATTGACAGTGATTGGGTAATTGCTTCCCCCATTGTCTGAACAGGTATCAATTCAAACGGAGACAAGAGGAAAAAGTCTTTTCTACTCGATTGGTATTCATTACACGTTACCTATTCTTTCTGTGAATTTGTCTCGGGCGCTGATAACCTGAAAAAGGACGAGTCTATCGATGGGAGGAAAACGTGTATAAATTTGTAATTTAACTTCACACTAATAAAGTACCATTGGAATGGTTACTTGTTTCTGTGTGCTTTAATAGAGATTAAGGACTTAACACGAACAATAGGTACTGTATGGTTTTGTTAACTAATAGTTCTTTTCTGATGCAAAGGATCTTCAAGGTCTTACATCTCTCTGCTCTATTTTAAGAGGGATCTTATTATTCGTCTTAACTCAACCATGTCGGTTTTCTGAAAGTCCCCTTTAAATACTTACAAGATGACACATGACGTATAACTCTATCGGAAGGTCCTATCACTTTTGCAAATGGCGGCAACTGTCAGTTTTGTTTTGACAATATTTGTGGCAATGTCAATGACAATGACAATTGAAATGGCAAATGTCAATATGTCGTTGAACAATATATATTTCCATGAAGAACAGAATTTTGAATTTAAAAAAATTAGAAAAATAATAAAAACGTGGAAGTTGTGTAAATCCATTTCTGGTTTCCATTGAAGGATTGCCTTTCCCAGAAGGCAAGGATTGGCATTGCTTTTGGCAGGGAGAGCAACATTGCCATTGCTATATCGTGTCCATTAGCAAGAAGTTGGCCAATGGCAATAAAAGCGGCAATAGATTGCCCCAAATATTGCACGGGGAGACGCTGGGTGATATAGAAACCAGATGCGGAATACAAATCGACAACCCATGGAACGCTACACTACTCATGATCACAGAATACACTATCTGAGTATTTTTACACGGAATCAATAGTCAGTGATTTTGACGTCACCGATTTCGGCGCAGATCTCCCGGTCGTTCTACCCCAACTGATCAAGCAATAAGGCGCTCAACCGCTCACCTCGAAGAGAGTGGAACAGCACGTGACAGAAGTGTCACCGACATGCCTCGCAGTGCTAGTTACGACTAAAATATCGCTGCAGTCGCTGAATGCCGGGGGCAACACGGTTAGTATGACTAGAGAGCTATACAGAACTATGATCAAATTGATGAATTGGGACTGTAAGACATGTAGTTTCAACATGACGATGCAACTGCATACCGATCTCACGAGACATTTCCGGGTCGCCTCATGTCTCGTTTTAATGATTTGCACTGACTGTTAACTCTTGATTTCTTTTTTTTTTTTGAGTTTCCTGAAGTTCCGGGTCTATGTAGCTAGGTAGGGACGTAGAATGAGGTGGTCGCATGTTCTGCCAACCACTAGTGAATTAGTTGGGATTCCCTGTCACGGATTTCCCTGAAAACTAAGACGAAAGTTAGTTCTTAGCTTTGCGAGTATTCAACGACCTGCCTGAACTTCCCGAGGTTGATATAAATTTGAGGAAAGTTAATGGTGACTTTCCTGACAGGTCCCACAGGTATTCGAAGTGATATTTACCAATTTCTGTGTAGGCTTGCACATTTGCATAGAAAGTATCGAAAAAAGGTTATCCGTTTCGAATCGCAAACGTATACGATGGGTTTATATACATTTTACACGTTCATTCCGATACTATAGATACTCGTGCTGCCTTTAGATTTGTATACAAAAAAAACTTTATGTTTCTTCAAAGATTTTTTTATTTAATTTTCATACACCTTCCTACCGGTCTTCACTCTTAACCCGCCTAAGAAGGGTTTGCAAATTCATTGAATGTCTACAATAGAAGCGAAATACTGCTGACCATGTTTTTTTTATCTATTTCAACCATGAATGAGTTCACACAAAGGGTTACCTTACCTATGTACATATGTCCTTACCTTACGGCTTTCAATTGGAAAAGTTATCGTATTTTATATAAGTACTGAACACTTAGCCGTCACAGCACTGAACCGTTCATAAATTAAATCTGTCGGACAAGCAGATGGTTCGCCCCATCACAAGCCGTAGGAGTACAACCAAATGGCAATAATTTAAGAGTCATAGCCATGTGCTGTCCTCTGTAAAGTTTACAAACCTTTGTCGGCGGAGAAGGAAGGATTTTGGCAAGCCAAGCAGAAAATATGCATTGAACTACTTCACCTTAAGTTTGATTGTTGAGAGGAAAGGGCAATATTTCGGTATTCAGTCAGTGAAAGGGTACATGAACATGAGCAATAATTTTCAGCTGAACATCGACTGATTAAATTTGAATTGATTTCATTACTCAGAAAAGAATTCAATTACAGCTCTTTCGACGACTTCCTTGCCGACACATACACACTTGTGTAGAAGGACATTTATTGTTTTCTAGTTGCCGTAATTTCCTTAATGGATACGACTTTATACCGTTCATTACCGTTAATATTAAGTTTATTGCTGGAATTCTTCTCCTAGCCAATACATAGACGGTAATTGATTATTCGTGGCAAGTACTAAAAATACCTATAAAAGTGTCCTTTATGTCCTTACATTCAAATGTGTGCCTTAATGGAGTTTATTAACAGAATTGTTCGTTTATTTAGAAATACTTATGAAAGTTTTATTACCTTTAATGAGATTTTGATCAGCGTAATGGTTAATGCTGGTACTTACTACTAATTCCTTTGCATGGAACATTAGAGATGGGCAATCAACCGATTGCGTTAATCAACTTCTAATGTATTTTATGGTCTGGCCTATAAGACAAAATTCAGGTCTGTGAGTAATGCATTAAGTAAGTACATACATATATGAGAATATTGGGAAACATCAGAGAATTTCGTAGCAATAGTGCAGGACTGTCAAAGCTTAAATAGACTTAATGTCAGTTTCTCACTACCCATATTGGTTACCTCGAATGCAAAAGAAAACGGTGGCACCCTGATATGGTACCCTGAACTGCATGCTATGTAAAAGATTTAGCATTTTGTACGAACCAGGATCTCTGCCTATGATGGAGTGTTAAAAAAAGTTAGGACCTTACTACATTTTAAATCAGTAAAAGAAAAAAATCTACTAGTAGACTTCTTCAGGGCTCAGTGCTTCCCTCGTACCTGTTCCATAAATTAAGCTTTAGCTAATGGTGTTCCCATTTTAACACATATCCTTGGATACCCTACAGGAGATAGATATTTCAGACCAGAATCATTTATCGAAAGTTTGTTGCTATAGAGTGGCAAGAGAACTTAAAGATCTCAACATAAACAAATTCGCTGGTCCAGATAGTATCTCACCCATAATTCTAAAGAGGTGTTCATCTACACTGGGAAAAACTACTGCGTAACCTTTTGGCGTCCCCCAAGGTTTCGTTTTGTCTCCAACTCTCTTTCTTATCTCTTGTCTGCTAGCTCTAATCCAATAAGTTTGTTCGCTGACGACAGTGACCTTCGATTGCCATGTTAGTTCCCTGGCTCACGTCCCTGCTGTTTGCTCTTTCAGTTAATGGCACTTGCATCACCGAAACCAAAGCTCGAGTATAATGCTCATGTCTCGTCAACTAAAAAGCCACATTGGATCTGCTAGATGAAACTAAAAGGTTTTTGTCTATTGATTGACCATTGCATTCCGCCCCTTTTCTCGCAACACCCATCAATCTTCGAAACCTTTCTCCGGACGTAGCGTGAAGTACAGAAATTGTTCCAGGACACATGTAAACAATATAAAGAGATTAATACCGTTCATTTTAAACTGCAAGACCTTACTAGAGATTTCCAGAAATATGAGACCACCATGTCAATAAATATGAAACAACAAAGGATATCTCTGTGAAGTATGAAATCATGAGTGGTTCTAAGCCTTCCTTCTCCTCTTTACCACTCTTTATTCCAAGTTCATATATACACGGTTTGTGAAGTGAGTTGCAAGAAATAAAAATACACAACAAGGACACCTAAATTTGTACCGAAAGTGACACCACAGGTTAGAGTTTTTTCATAGTGCTTAGCCAGGTCTACATAGTCTACTTCGTGCCATCTGCTAATAATTCCCAAAGCAAACAGGTAGATAGGTACAGACATCAGGACAGGAATATAAATTTGGAAATCCTGAAATTAAGTTGATATTCTTACTGAAGGACCTTTAAAGCTTATGACCCATTTGACTAAGTTCAACTTAAATCTTCTGCTCCACAAAATGAAGTCAACTAAGTCTCACCTCATCAAATTCGTACTTTTCCTTACAAGGATCCAAAGTAACTCCTCCTCATGGGATTTCGTTGATGATCCAATAAATACATCACCATCAACCATAGCACCGCAAAGTGGATTTTCTCTACGATGCACCTTGTGTGCATCCCTGACACTTGACTCCTTTGCCACGTGATACGTCCTGGCGGAACCCGAGAAATCCATTAGGTTTATATTTCATTGGGTGGTAAAAGTCAACTTTCTCACAGCGGATTTTGCACTTCGTTGCCAGCAGATTTATGTACATACCTCCATTATGTGCACTGAGGTGTTGCTGCGGCGAATTTTACGCTACATTAAAAAATTCTAAGTTCCTTCCACCGTGAATGGGGCCACTTGGTATTCCTTGCAACGGATGTCGCATAACGCTCTAAATAAATTTCACCGACACCTGTTTTTATGGTTTTGTTAGACGCGAGTCCTGACTTTGCCGTTTTGCCCGATTGCTACGTGATCGCATTGTACTTGTGCCTTGTCACCGTCCGGTGGCATGCAAAATGCTTGGCCGTATTTATGGGGCTATGCGTTAAACTCGGTGGACCGGTTTTCTATTCCAGTCATACAGTGGTCATAAAATAGAATTATGTCCTTGTGTACCTTTTGACGGCGGCGGCGGTAAGCCTTCCGAGCAGCAGTATGGTACTGGCTAGTAGGTAGGTGACCAACTTGCATTGTATGGGAATAACAATAAGCCGCCAATGCTAATTACAACGAATCGAAAGACACGTTGTAAACGTATTGTTTGATGCAAGTGTAAAAGCATATCGGGAGTTGTTCGCTTTTAGAATTTTCTCGCGAAGAGCACATTTGTAAAGATAAACATGAAAGCACGGCTAGACAGGTAAGGATTCGAAAGAGACACGGATTAGTTTACCTAAAACTACGATTTTTACATGACAGTTCTTGGAGAATAAGGAGATTTATAAATGTATCCTGCATTCTCAAGACTCTGTAAATATTAAAAGGCCTTGCACTCAGAACGGGGTCATCGTATTGAACACCGTTTGAAGGATCTAACTAGGTCTTGAAGCATTTAGACAGACCAAAACGGCCCCCACAGGAAGAGTTATGTGTAACAGGACGTCACGTCCATGTGATCCAGGACCTAGCTTCTCACAGCCATTTGTATTGACCATGTCTGACGATGCTCAATTCAGCTGCTCGGCGCCAAATCGATACTTCGATACTGGCCGCTACGGTGACCATGTTTTCTTCACCTCGCGCCAATCTCGGTCTTGGTGGGTTAAGGTTTAAAGAGTGTACTGCACGGTAAAGACATGATGACGACCGACCACACGACAAAACTCACGTTGAGTGGTTACAACTGAGCCGGAATGTCGATATTTTTTAATAATTTCGTCACATTCCGCAAGTGTGGAACGAATGTTTTGACAGCTGGATGTCATTGGTTTCTTTGGGCTAAGAAGGCAATTGAGTAGCTGTGCCCTATCCAGAAGAACTAAGGAGACTCTTTATAAGACCCAGACCTGCTTTACGCCGCTGAAGCATGGACTCTGTCTAAAGCGGATGAAGAGATCCTCAATTGCTTCGAGAGAAAGATTCATCGTCTAATTTTCGGTCCCGTTTGCGTTGACGGGCTTTGGAGGAGAAGATTCAACGACGAACTATACGCTGTACGACCTGGTCAGAAAAATGTGCATCGGTCGTTTAAGATGGCTAGGACATGTAGAGCGGATGGACACCAATGCTCGAATCAAACCCGGAAGGACAACGCAGTAGGGGAAGACATCGCCTTAGGTAGCGCTCACAAGTAGAAGGGGACCTCAACCGACTTGGAGTGCGCAGGCGGAGGCAGTTAGCTAAGGACCGGGCTAACTGGAGAGGCTTGTTGGTTGAGGCCCATGTTCAATCCAAACTTCAGCGCCACCTAAGGATGTAAGTAAGGAGTAAGGATGTCATTGGTAGCTTTGACAGCTTGAATTGAAAATGCATCATTGCTATCTGGTCACCCTTTATAAGAAGTACGTCCACAGCAGAACCAGCAGTTTATAATCCTAACCGTTTGAATAAGATAATTAAGATCTACAAATGTTTTACTAAATACTTACCACGTAGGTTAAAATATAAAATTAAATTTTCATTCTCTCCTGTTTCAAAAGATTGTACGTAGACTTTTGTGGAGTAATTTTTGTGACTTTCATCTTGTTTTTTAAATTATGAAAATTTTATTCAAAATGAATGGTTTTAACGGTCTTTTAATGGAGTATTTTATTCTCTAAAATGTAATATTTACTATTTATGAACAATGCACCTTCTTCGTTATACGTAGACTGTATGCGCAATAATGAATAAAATATATAGACTTTGTGTTTTAAAATTGAAATTTTATTTCGAACCACAGGGTGAGTATATAAAAGTTTTTTTTTTTTGTAAATAAAATAGTCTCTTTTACTTTGTAGGTTTTACTGCCGCTCCACTTGTTATAAGGTAATTCAATTTTATGGAGATCCGAACACGTCGCCAATTTTAGTACTGTGTTCACCCCTGTTTATACCTGGACACATCTGTGCAACAGTATCTGAATGTAATGTATTTTGAAACAATGCATGGTGCAGATGTTGCCATTGTCACCACCATGGAAGGTGTCATCCAATCGTTCTATTTTACTGTTGTATTTGAATTTTATACTTATACCTACATCCATGCATAGATTGTAAGGTTAATGGTTACGATTTTATGGCAAAGAACAAACCTTTGGTTATTCGCCCTTCATTTACAATGATTCGAATGCTTATTCGTATCTCTACATTTAAATTCCTGCTATATACTAGGATGTTTTCTTAAATAAAGCAAGGAATAGATTTTTAAATAGAAAGGCCTAGAACAAAGGTAAGTTCAACATACCTTTACAAACTTGTAAAAAGATTTTCAATAAGGTCATAACACTTTTGCATCAAAATAAAAGACGGAATAATTGAGATATCGGGTTGAAATTTATTCCACGTATAGTATATGTACATATTAAGTTTAAGTACGAAATATGACCTCGTTCATATGCCCACCGCGAGCACTTTTGAATGACCGATTCTTGGAAGACAACTCCTCCACACATATCATCCGGAACATTGGAAATTTCGCACTCGATGTCGTTTTTGGGCTCCTCTAACGTTGTTGGGTTCTTGGCATAAGCCAACAAGGTAACATAACCCTATACTCGTAAAAGGAAATCGAAGTGCGTTAAGTCGCATGAGCGAGATGGCCATTTGACCAAACCATTTCTCCAGATTACGCAATTACCGAACTTCCTTGTTTAACCAGGTGTATGGCATATGGCACCATTTTGTTGGAACCACATGCCATTGATATCATGTGCATCCAATTCTAGCCAAAAAGAGTCTTTTAAGATGACACGATAGCGTATTCTTTTGACAGTAACATATGGATCGATTCCAGCATAAAATGCACACTACACGGTCACTTTCATGGATGTAATGGAGTTTCTTGAAGCACATCTGGGTGCGTTGCTGTTCAACATACCATATAGTATTTCGCTTATTGGCAAAGCCATTAACCCAAAAATGAGCTACAAAATAATTTTTCGACGAAATTCAGGATTTTTTTTCAAATTTTTGAGAAAGCAATCGGAGAAATTTGGTTAATTTTTGAGTTAATTTTTCTTGTAAGAACTATGAACTTCGTAGCACCTACTGCTCGATATTTTCGGTACTTCGACCAATGCGTTGTCTCACTGGGACAGCAATATTCAGTAGCGAATATGTCGACACGAATGTATCCATTGTACGTAATGTACAAACATATGTAGGTAGAACATAGAAATTTTGAGCAAGCGCTCTTAAAGTTGCCACCACCGACTCAGAATTTCGATAGTAACTTTCATTTCCAAACGTTCCTTGTTCGTGAAATTCCTACGATGGGTAGGGTCAAAAACGCACTTATGACGTCACAAAATAAATGACGTAAAAATAAATAAACGAATATTTACATAAGTAGGTAAGCATATGTAAGTCATATATAACGTCATATATCATCTGTAGGATTTGATAAAGCTCTTGAAAATTAAGAATCGTCGTTAATTTTTCTTCAATTTCACTCAAATTTATTGCCTTTGAACTCCGGTGAATATGCCAAAGTAAGTCCCTAAAAATGTAACAATATTTTCTTTCTCTCTCTCTGTCTTTTAACCAATGAAAATGACGTGCGCACGTGCGCACCAATCAAAACCTGTATCGTAAGGAAAAAACGTTTCCATGACAACAGCTGTGTTCTAGAAAAATCTTTTGCAATGGTAAGTATATAATTTTGAAAATCGGTTCAGTAGGAAGAAGTAGGGATAAAATTCATGTTTGGCTAATAATGATATGAAAATCGTGTTTTTGTTAAGCTGGTTGTAAGGAAAGTGGAATTTTAGGCAGTTTTAACCAAAAACGTGGTATGCCATCATATAGGGTTTAAAAAGGCGTATTCTAATATAAAATTTAATAAAAATCGTTGGAGCCGTTTTCGAATAAATTGGCTCCAACTGCTCGATTTCGCGAAAAATACCGTTATACTAACTTCTGGCCAAAAATGTGATACAGTTCCTGATAGGATTTGAGACGTTTAATCTTATGTGAAAATTTTAATAAAATCGTTGAAGGCGTTTTCAAGCAAATCGGCTTTTAGTCACCTTGGTCCTAAGTACCGTTGTATCATACTTAGATCAAAACGTGGTACGCCATCATGTTGCATTACTTCGTACTAGTCCGAATATTAAATTCGAATTAAATCATTGGAGCCGTTTTCCTACAAATCGACTTTTTGTCAAATTGGCTATAAGTAAAGTACCATTGCTGCCAATTTTGGTAAGCAGCACGATACATCATCTGGTTGCAATTGACTAGACTAATTGAAATATGAAGTTTAATCAAAATCGTTACAGCCGTTTTCGAGAAAATCACTTTTAACTGAAATCGGCCCTAAGTAAACTACCCTTAATTTTGAGGTTAGAATGAAAATTCCGATTTCGCCTCTAGGGATTATCACACAGACCTTATATATGAAGTTTGATCTAAATCCATCCACTCGTTTAGGCTGTAGCCTCGTGCACAGACAGACAGACAGACAGACAGACGGCATTGGCGGACCTACTTTTTTGGACTTCTCCATTATAGTAATGTCAAGTTTGATTAAAATCTCGAGTTCCAAATTTTGCACGAATACAATACTTGCCCTATAGGTATAGGTGCAAGTAAAAATGAATGGGAGAACATACCAAAAGAAAGTTTTTGAAATCTAGTGTCGTCCATGCCGAAAAAAAATCCGGTATGTTTTGCATAACACTGTAAAACACATTTGCCAAGGTGCAGCTGGAGCTGTATTTTCCCCCTGTTATTCCAAAAATATTTCAAGCATCAGAGGAAGATATTCAACGAACTTGCTGGTGTCCCTTAGCGAAAACCCTTAGCTTTTTCAACCGTTTCACCAATGCTTGTGGTATTGCCTCATGCCTTCTCAATTTAAGAACTATTGAACCTCTGTTTGATGGAACCCATAAACAAATCAGTGATGGGACTTAAAAACCAAGCAGCATTGGTAGAAGTAAGCACATATCACTTTTATGACTTTAAATTAAATTATCTAAACCCAACTTCAACTCCACCACTACCTACTATAAACTCTAAGATATTTCCATCGGGGAGGGCATAAATCCGCACACAAAATTGTATTTTCACCGTTCCTTTTGTTTCCGAATATTTAATATCCATAACTTTATTCTACACGCGTTTTTATCTGCAAAAGATGAAGCATCATTATCATCGTCGCCATCTCTCCTTTCTTACCTATAACACGTTTCACATTGGTGAACGAGTCCGACTGTCTGGCGCCGCCAGCATTCATTTCCATTTCCAGTGTTTCGTCCTAATAGTATGCTGCAGTGTGTATAGTTTTGATGTTAAAGGAAAAGTCACACAAAGACAGGGAAGTATCTGTACTATATGTACATATCTTAGGAAATGAAGGCGATATGGGAGAAAGGAAACCAGTGACTCCCACTAGTTTGGTCACAGGTTGGAGCCTTTGTGGGGCAAAATTGAGTTATGATATAATGCAATGATGTGGAAAAGGTAGAGAATTTTTGTTTCGATATTCTTTTGTGCGACGAACGTCACATTTGAAATTCAAATTATGTTTTTGGCAATGAATATCGGCTGGGCCATGTTTATGATTACAGGATTGCAAATCTTTGTTGTTATTTATTGTATGTGTGTGTATGTGGTCAATAACCCTAATGAATTGCAGGGGGAAGTATGGATATCCACACGGAATAGGTGGAAGCAAAAGCCAATACGGATTCTTAGGATTTCGAATTTAATTTCAACGTTTTCCTGATTATTATGACATCTTTTGTGGCAATTTTAGTCATAACTACATACCACTTTTTTTTTTTCCTTCGGACCCTAGTCCATATGGCTGATACTGCGACCTAAAAGATCTATTGTATCTAAGGGTGTAATTTTACTCTAAGAGACGTACCACCTCCCTGATGAAGGAAAGCACGTCCTTATGTAGTTCCAGAGGTTCTAATACCTGCCGGCGAGCATGTTACCTTGCGGAAGATGCGCCACCTCAACCAATGCAGAGCTGGACATTCACAGAGAATGTGCTCAGATGATTCATCATCTTCTGAGCAGAACCTGCATTCTATGTCTGGGCATAGATTGAGTTTGTTGAGGTGATATCTCATGCCGCAGTGACCTCTTAGAAAACCCACCAGCTTCCTAATGTTTCCTTTGTCTAAACTTAGAATTTCCTTGTAGGAATATGGCTTGACCAACCTCTTGGATTGTCGTAACCCCGGGACATTTTCCCAGTGGGTTAGACGAAGTTTATACTCCCATGCGTTAATCAACGACGTGGCAGTAGCCCAGTTGACGCCACAGTAAGGTTTAGGTCCAATGAACGCAGATCCTGAGCCAGTCCTGGCTAGTTCATCTGCAGATTCGTTGCCTGCAATCCCCTGATGACCTGGAACCCATCCGAGTATCACACTATTATGCCTAGCAAGAGATTGTAGTGCATCGTAACAGCTAAGTTGGACGACAGAGCTCTGAGAGCTGCCTGACTATCTGAGAAGATATACATTTTAGCGCTCTTGATTCCCTTACTAAGGTTTAATCTGGCGCAGACCTCAATGGCATGGAGTTCAGCCTGGAAGACCGTACATACCACTTAAAGGTTTTTTTTAATGTATTCGTAGGTTTTTCATGCAAGATACACATGTACGTTCATACTTAGGTATTTAGGAAGATACATAGCTAGGTAGAGGTATCTTGTGTCAGTAAAAACATGTTGAAACATAAATAGTGGAAAAGCGCCACTACTAATGTGACCTGTCCAATATGGTGTTGATTCCCGAACATCAACTCGCCATCGATCTCAACAACTCAACATTTCACGCCCTAGCCGCTTACAAGGTCCAATTGACTCAGCATTTGAAGGCGCACGACCATCCGCTTCGCAGTTTGGGCCTTAGAGCAGCTTGAATTGGACAACGATTTTGTGCAAAATATCATCTTTTCTGACGAGACGCATCTTCATCTCGGCGGCTACGTTAACAAACGAAATTGCCGCATCTGGGGCTCGGAAAACCCGATGCAATCCACAGAGAGTGGCAGTTTGCTGCGGATTGTGGAGTAGTGACATCATTGGACCATTTTTCTTCGAAAATGAGGCTGGGAACAATGCTTCGGTCAACGTTACAGAGCCATGTTAACCGATTTTTTTTGTCCTGAATTTGAAGACATGAATTCGGACGACCACAATCGATCTTTTGCGCACAAAATCTACATCTTGGCAATGTCAATTGGCAGTCTCGTTGCTGCGATTTGACCCGTTTGGACTTTTTTTTTGTGGGGAACCGTGAAGGACAAATGTTATGCCAACAACTCGGAATCGACTCAAGCACTTATGGCGAATATCATTCAAGCAATCCGTATACTACAGCCCGAATCTTGGAAAGCCAGCCGAGGTAGCCACTTGAACGACGTAGTGTTCCATGGTTAATGGAAATGTTTCCTCTTACTAATAAAGCCATAATATATGGAAAAATTTAATTTTGCATTTTTAAAAAGAAACTTGTATTTGGCCCACCCTGTACTCTTGACTTCAATACCACCCACCCGATCGATTTCAAGTTTTCAGGCAATTTGCGGTAGTGTTCCTCTAAACTATAGTTTAAATCGGTCCGGCATAGCTCCATTTAGTGTAAATATGGTATGTTACTGGCCTGGTTACCTGTTAACTTTACAAGTTGATTTCAGTAGGTACCTCCATTAACCATAAATTT
This sequence comes from Xylota segnis, assembly GCA_963583995.1. Lineage (NCBI taxonomy): Eukaryota > Metazoa > Arthropoda > Insecta > Diptera > Syrphidae > Xylota > Xylota segnis. The sequence goes on along the minus strand of OY757236.1, from coordinate 9,239,885 downwards.
GGATGCGTTCTTGTCAACGCATGAGATTGGACGTTAACACTTCTATGCCTGCAAACTGTCAGAGTCTATAACTGTCTTACACGTGCAGTATAAAAAGTATGTAAATAAATTGCTTTCACTTGTGCAAAGAGCTACACGAACAGCTGTGACAAGTTCGACCTTGAACAAGCCTGCTTCGTTCGGAATTTATTGATTGCATAGGTAGCTCATATAATGTCAAAATAAATGTCATCAACAGATGTTTCAATTTACTGACGTCTCTATACACTTTCAGTTCGACAGTACCAACCGAAGATGGGGAGTCCTTGTGACGTTTTATCGTGCCTCCCAATGCCTTTTATACTTAAGTACATGGAAAGTTACTACAAGTAATTGTAAGTGAAACAAGGACAATCTAATGCAGTTTAGTAAATTTATTAAGTGTTACAGTACATATTTTTTAGAAAATACATTTTTTTTTTGTTAATCCATGCTCAGCAACGAATTGGTCAGGTAAACTGTTTTATTATTAACCAGCTGCAACAGTGGTGGTGGTTGTGGGACAGAATGCGTATGCCGAGTTCAATGCGCAGAGCCTTGCCATCAGAAGTGCTCTGAACAAAAAGAATGTTCCTTCGGTGGTTTGGATCGTGCACAGCAGAGCAACGATCACGAGTAACAGTGCTACCTTGAAATTCATTGTTGAGTTTAACTGAAGAACTGAATATAGAACACTCTGCCGAGGAGGCTTTTATACTCATCACAGTATCTAGTGCAAAAAAAAAATAACTATTTACCTTCCAATTGAATCAACAATCGAATATCAATTTTATTATTTCTGCCGGTGCCGGAAGATTTACTCAGCAGGTACCAGGTACTCGTAATCTTGTCAATAAGATTTCAAATACCAGCCAAAAAAAAAAATTCGTTTCTCTTACATTGGTTCAATAGTTGCTTGATTAAATATTTGGCTTAGGTCGCATGTTTTGGAAGTATCTTCGCAGCAGTTATTCGGGATGGTTACTGAAGAAAATCTGATAAAGATGTATACCTACCTCCTGTACGAATCGATGTTCACACTTTCGTCAGAAAAGCTGGTTAGATTCGTTGGCTATCCTCGACAAGGCAACATAGACAATGCAATGACGTCTCATCAAAGAAAGACTCAGTGGCACTCGAAAAACTGATATGACTCCAAAAGATAGCATTGTTTTGGGGTGATCCTCTTCTTCTTGAAGAGGGTTATAGGGTCTAAATCAGGCAAGACTGCTTACGATCTTCCTAACAACTTAGCATTTTACTTATTCTGAATGGTTTGAGGAACTGGTTGCAGAATATACACATACATTGCTGAACCTGGTACCCACCATGTGCGCAGTGCTCTTGACTATACTGTCGGACATTGAAAAAGGATTTGATAACTCCACCTTTTGCAGAATTAAACCTGCCTTCATAGAAAGTTCATCAGCATCTGATGATTGGTAAAAACTTCAACATCTAGCCTGTTTGTTCATTTCAGGAGGGCTGAGTGAGGAGGAGAACGTAAGGGCCGACGAACTGACCAAATTGTTCTTAAGGAAGGCATAACGTGTCTCAGGGCTTGTGGCCTCGATTAGATCAGAGGAAATCTGGGGAAACTATGAAACAAAGAAGATCGCGGTTGAGAATAACGATAAGGATTCCCGTTGCCTTCTGAGGAGGCATGTCATAAGACTTAGGTTGGGTCAGGTGAAGTGACTATCCTGGCTAGAGTCAAGATACACTTAGACCAAGAGAAGGCTCATTGTGATACCAAAAACTTGGTAGAATGGAAGAACCATCGGGTACCTGGGGAACTTATACCTATCGTAAGTGGGTTGTGAGATTTGTTGTGCTGAACTGGCTGAATCAACCCTAACTGTCGGGTGGAACCGGGAGGAGGAACAAGGACTGGGGGTGACTGATCGAAACCTTGGTATCTAGGCATACCGTACAGGTAGTGGAGTTCGTTAGAGTAGTAGAGACGACTGATTTAGTCGAATGCAGGCGAATTCGTTTTTATTTGACAGGACTCCTGAAAACATGCCTTCCTATAATACAGTGTCTTGTACTTGTTTCTACTTGATGCTCTAGAGATAGGAGCCTTTTGGTCTTCTTAACGTTTGGTAAGTGCCACATATGCACGTATGTCGTTCATCTACAATAAGACTTGGATTATCAAATCCAGATATTGGAATAACCTTCTACTCTGTTTATTGCTGGGTAGAGGTCGGAGTAGACTTAAACACAAAGGAAAGTGTTTCTTCGACAGTTTAGAGGAAATAATAAAATTTTGCAAAGATATCAAAAAAAAATTGAAGAAATGGTTTACGTTTTAGGTTTGTTACGGTAATGTCTTCACATTACTAACCTCTTAGAGATGTCCTTTATTTGTTGAACTCACTCAATATAGCTAAGCGAGAAACGAGAAACTTTACGAAACGTTTCCACCTAGTTTTTGCTTATCAAAAGTCATCGCTATAATAGTTGAATGAGAGTTTAGCAATGACACCAAAATATGACGATGTTGGTGACTCCAACTTCGGAACAAGATATTCGGAATCACGTCGTCGATCCTTTACACAAAATTACAAATTGGAAACACCCCCAAATGCTATCTATTTAAAATTTATTACATAAGGTAAATCAACTTCAAATAATTTTCTTAACAAGTTCCCCAAGGAGATCTGGAATAGTATCCAGTTGTAAGTATAAGGTGTGATTCACCATAATTACTTCTGCGGGGAATAATAAATGTTGGTATTGGCCCTACTCTGGTTACGAAAAAATAGTCCTGTACCCTGTTTTCATAGAATATTTAATCCCAAGGATGTGTTTTGAATGTAAGGTTATGGGCTGTAAGACACTTGTGTACACTAGTCGAAGTGGCGGCAACTAGGACTCATGTCTTCTATTAAATTTTTGTATGTATGTTCTATGAATTCCAATATAAACTGTTTTTTCTTTCCGACCACAATCTTCATTTCAGGTAACCAAAAACTATGGCAATACATACATTTGTCACACACATCAACAAGCTACATAGAGATGGTATAGCTCCCAGTCTTCCACACACCCATTAACCACAACAGTATCTACATTATGCTTCTGGTTAATAAGCATATTTCCGGAATATCTGTTGTTGGGGTTATGCTCTGGGTGCCATTATTACCTCTACATTGTAACTGAAGGGTTAGCTGGCCATAAATTATTATTACGACTGGTATTCCACGGTGAAACGACAAAACAGGTGTTGTTTATTATTTATTTTATATAATTGGATTATACTCTTCGTTCTGTTATCCTGATTGCTAGGATCGATTGGGTACCTTGGTCTCTGTGGGGCTATAGCAGACTATCCCTGCTACTGGTCATAAAGCCATCCGCGAGAGTTATAGCTGCATATAACCAATAAATCTGAACATTGTCTGGGTTATTATCATAATTCAAAAAACTTGCACCGGTGGGGTTTTTGGTTTCATGTAATCTTTGTAAAGAAAATGTTGTTTTCGGGGCCCTTTCAAATATTTTGGAAAAAAATAGGTTTTTCTAGAGACTTGCAACAGTCAGATAGCTACCTTTTGGAACATATTTCCCGCAAATATCCACCCACATATATCCGCTCCCTTTTTTCAGTCCTAAAGAGGATATAACTAAGGCGTCTACAACAGCTTGCATGAGTAAAAAATGCTAACCCTATTCCTGACCAACAGTTTGAAGAAAATATGATATGCTGAAGGGTATTCCTCGACGTCTCGCGTTCCTTTGATAAAGTCTGGCACTAATAGTATGATATTCTGGAACCATAACTTAGAGGTAGGATCTGCCCCATTAGACATAAATAGACATTCTCAGAGCTCAAAGAAATATTGGCTGGAGTACCGCAAGAAAGTATTTTAAGGCCGATTATCTTAGAGCCATGTTCATGCCAATTTCACCTGTAAGAACTGCCAATTTTTCTAAGCTTATCACAGATCCCTTTTGGAAATGAAGCCATACTTTGGTATGACACAAGGTTGAGTTTGCACATGAATATGGGAAAGTCAGTAAAATCTACTTTTGCAACCAAATTCTAAAGTCGGAGCAGACCTTGGCCCAAACAGCGTGGTCTACTTGAAACGAATGTCGGAATTCCTACAATTGAAGTTGAAACTAGAAGTTTTCCGTGGAAGTCTAGAAAACGGCTTATCGGACAACTCAACTGGATGGTGCCGACTACGAACAATGAAACCTTTCGGTTTAACCGGATAAGGATTAACTACGTCTAATCTAATGGCAATAGTGTATTCAACGTGCTTCTTCTTTTAACAAAACTAAGTCTGAACATTTTTTTTTACCCAATGTTGTCTATTAACATGGTCATGGTCGCTCATGTAGATCCCTGCTAGGTACTGTACCAGGGAATATATTAGATTCAACCTTTTCACATTATAATATGGTTTTCTATTCACTCTACAGAACAGCGTCGAAATTGTATAACCATTTGTTACATCGGAAAAAAAACTTGCTATCCAGGGTACTGGGATATCAGAGAATCAATAGTATCAAGTCTGCATTCGAACATAGACGCCTTTCAGTATTTACTAAACTGCTTGTACTTCCATGAACACATGTCAAATTGTACTCAAAGCCTTCGTTGGACTAAAAAAGAAAATGTCGAATATTTTCTCAAAAAGATTGACAAACATCCCCAAGATTTGACTTTTTCTCTAAGAGTAGAAAACTTCTCAGTACTGAGATCTGAGCAATGTCAAAATACTGACTGTCAAATGGTCTTGGGTCTGAAACCCTAGGGCCCCTTTCATGCTAGCTTGGCGTGGTCTTGTTTTCATATGTACACACGTTCACCCAGTTAGACTTGAAAAGAAAAACTATTTCTACCTTTTTTCGTTTGTTTTTTTTTTGTTCAAAAATTTTATTTATAAACGAAGTTCCCTAAGCAGGTGTATACACACACAGTTTACAATGTTATAAGCAAACATTCCTAAAATTTATTCTTGTAATTGTTTGTAAAGCTGTCTAGATGTGACTTAGCTTGTACTTGAACTTCACGGTATTTGCGTATCAACACATGCCACACGTGTAAGGCATTTTTTTTAAAAAATCCATCACCATATTTTGAAATTTGCAAATTCCAGTGGACTTTAAAGTACTTAGTAATGCATTTACCATTTGAATCATGTTTATAGCTACAATTGTCATTAAATCTTATTTCAAATAAAAAAAACTCAAAACGAAGCAGCAAAGTGCAAATGTAACCATAAAACTCTTGCAGTTATTTTCAACCATAACCTCCAGAGAATACCTACCACCGCCCACATTTTTAATTACTGCACAACACAAAACTGAAGCACTTCCATCAATCTACGTCTTTGGATTGTCTTACAACCACCTATAGTTGGTACACGTCCGCCAGTCTGGAGCCAAACAGTGACTCCATTAGTAGTTCAGGGGGGGGGGACGAGGCGCTCGCACGTAAGAATGAATATACGAGAAGTCATCTGCCATCAACCCCGTCCCACTGAAAAGTCACCTTTTGTACTTCAGATACAAATGTATTTTCCCCCTAAAATTGTTGCTTTTTTCTCTCGTGCGTATGGCGGTAGATAGACATTCTATAAATTTTGTTTATGAGTCTGACTCCCCTGTCTTGGCCTTAAGTACATATAACAATAATGACTGTGATTTTGTCATAAAAGCTTTTGTCTCGTTGGAGGATAAACTGGATGTCTCCGTATTGGGAATAGATTTTGAGGGATAGGATGATTTTCTCGAGTGCTTGATTGTGCTACTTAGATTTATGAATGTCCCACCATCGAAGGATGGAAATAATGTGCTTTTGATAGGTAATGGTGATAGTGCAAGTTAAGGTAATCACAAAGTATATTCCTTATTAGGGGCTGATATTTGGGATAAGATTTAAAAAGCTCATATGAGTGGGAAATGGCCTTTCTTTTGAAGAGCTATCCAAGGGAACGAGAAGAGAAGAAAACTGCGGCTCAAATCAGTTTCAGTGAAAAATTGAACACTAAGGTCATGAAAACTGGATTATCTTTAAAAATCAGCCAATGGATACAATACTTTCAAAGGAAGTGTTTCAAAGTTCTTTCCCCCTTCCAGAAGCATCGCTGATAGTGGTGTCAGTTAACCTAGCACATTACGATTTGTTGCGCAACGAAGTAGAGAAAATAGTTTATATTTTCATCCATAAGGTGTCCTGGTTATTTAACTACCAAAGAGAACTGATGTTCGAACGATCCGAGGGCCGAATATTGACTTCGGCGACATAGAAATACTGTTTGACTCCAATGGCTACAGTCATAAAAAATCGCCAGAATTTAAATACCCTAAAAGGACTTATGGTCCCAGCATCAAGTACTGAAAGTCCGTTAAGCAAATCCAGGAAGAAAGACAGCTGGCGAGATCAATGAGTAAAAGAAAAGACCTCGGCTTAAAAACAAGGCCCCAAGCGCTGCAAGCAGTCGCTGAAACTTGCGTGGACAACCAAGAAAACCCACTTGTAGAACCGCAACTAATGTGATGAACCATTCCATCTGGATAAAGTTTTGACTGACATAATTACTTACTCACTTATATACATACATAGGTGGCCCTACAGTTGGGGGCAAACCTGGACCTCTATTGACAAGTTGCTCCAGTTAGCCCGGTATTTAGTTAACTGCCCCCCGTTTAGCACTCCCAGTGGATTGATGTCCCTTTATTCTTCTATGGTTCATTTACGGCGAGACAAACCTTTACTACGTGTCCCTCAGGGTTTGATTTAAAGCTTCTGCGGGCCGGAGCATTAGTGTCCATCTTCTATACCTATATAGCTACATGTCCTAGCTTAGACTAACGTACCAATTTTTGACTTGTAGGTCGATGTCAATGTACACCTCGTATAGTTGATTGTTGAATCTCCCCCTTCAAAATCCGTTGGCGCAAATGGAACCCATATTTCTACAAATAGGTATGATTCCCATTAACTACCAAACCATCCAGTAAACTTGATGAAGTTTAGCATGTCATTAATTCGTCTGCTGGATAAATCTTCTAAGTTACAGAAGAAGTGTCGCCCGAGAAATTTAAATCTTAGATCGATAAGATCAGGACAGTAACATAGAAAGTGTGATTGACTTCCTCATCTTCATATCCAAGACATTTGTCTCCTGCTTCCATTAGTCCTAGCTTTTTAATGTGGTACCGAAGAGGGTTATATTCCGTGATTACTCCTATCAGAGTAAAAAGGGATTTCTTATCATTTTAAATAAATCTGTCGTTCCTACTCTTATTGAAACAAGGCTATAAACTTCTTGTGATAACACAAGTGTCTAGGGAGCATAGGATCATCTGTTATTGGTCTCTCTATAGCCCTCAATACCTGGTTCTAGCTTCATTGCGTAAGTCGGAATAAAACAGCGAGGTATCGACCTGTTCTAATGTATAGGTACTTAAATTCCAAACCTCATCTGGCTGTCGTTACTTGGTATCCAGTGATCCAGCAGAGGGCAAGCTCTACAAGACAGCACTTTAAAAGATCGGCTTTATTGCTGCTTGACTGTCGATGATATTAGTTCTAACTAAATACACACATATGTAATTCCATTTCAGGGTTCGAACGAAGTTCCTCTTTTCATTTCGTCATAAGGCTTCCCTACCCTAGTAAGTTTTCTGGCTTTTCTCAGTCTACTAGTGTGATACTTACTACTATGGACTCACTTTTAGATTTTGACTAACTTACTGCCTAATGCTAACTAAATGCTTACATACATATGTGCATATCTATTCCGATGTTCATCAGTTGCTTAATGCAAACGCACGAGGTCAACACTTGTTAGGTAAGTTAGGTATAGATATATAGATACTGTTTATTTCTCTTAATATTAACTCTGTAGAATTTCGTTCACTTTAATAAAAACATAAAGAGACATACGTATGTTCACATACGTACACACGTGTACGTATTAAAAATAATTCGCATTCTAATGATTGAGTCACGACCTCAGTATCTACAATTGATGGCTAGTGTGCCGACACGTTGTACTAGTAGTGTAGATGCGCAAATGTAGATACAAAAAAAAACAGTGTAAGCTTATCACTATCGATAGTCCTATTATAATCGATAACATTAAACAAATAAAATAAAAAAAAAGATAACTTCCGATTGTCAGATGTGGGGTTCGAACCCACGCTCCCTCTCGGGAACCAGAGCTTAAATCTGGCGCCTTAGACCGCTCGGCCAACCTGACTTGTGAATGTTGTGTCTCCAATTACTGTGTCATTCCTTTATGTAAAGATGAGAACCGCAGAGCTAGTCATGAGTTTTCACCTGCTACGTCATGGATGATTTTGCCCACCGACTCTGTTTTTCCAGAGGAGACCTAGCCTCCTCTGGGAATAACAGAGAGGGAACGTGTAAATGAAAAATTAGAAGTATTCATCGTAACCATAGCAATTGAAGCAGTGCTGGCTATGTAAAGAATGTGTGGAACTCTCCAAGAAGGTTGAAATAATTTCACTTTGAAATATGTACATACTTACATATATAAGTACATATGTCTTCATGATAAATCGAAGAAAATTAACACCTCTCTTGGGTTTCAAACCAAGCAGTTCATCCTTGCCTACTTACTTAGGTTCTGCTACAGTACAGAAGGAAGCTGGGTCCCAACCAACAAGGGACTCCAGTTAGCACGGTCTGTAATAATGACAATCCTTGGAGGACCCAGACAACCAAGGAGACTAATTTTGTCAAGAGTGGCGCAGTCAATAATAATGTATGTGGCACCAATATGGGCAAAGGCAGTGAAACTTAAGTCCCACTCAAGAAGAGTTAGTGTTGCGCATTTCGTATCCGATGATGCTATATGTGTTATTGCGGGAATGCTACCAGCGGATATCTTGGCCATTGAGCTACAGAGGACCTACGACACCAAAATCCAGGAACCCCTTGCCCCAGTCAAAGATATTAAGCTGACAGAAAGACAGCGAAGCATGAGAACATGGCAGGAAAGATGGAATCAGTCAACGAAGGGAAGATGGGCACATCGACTTATTCCGGATGTACATAAGTGGATGGACCGGCATCACAGATAAGTGGATTTTTATCTCACCCAGGTCTTAACCGGACACGGCTGCTTCAGAGCTTATCTAAACAGGTTTGGGCTTGATGAATCTCCAAATTGCTCAAACTGTGGAGAGGCCAGAGAGGATGCAGAGCATGTGCTATTTCAGTACCCACATTTTCGCTTGGAACGCAGAGGTTTTGAGGAAATAATTGGAGAAATACCAACTCCGGAGAACATTGTAAACCATATGCTGACATCGAGCGCAGTATGGACTACTGTGAAACAAACAGCAGCGGTGATCATAAAAGAACTTCGGCGGCTGGAAAGGCTCAGGGAGAGCAACCAAACCCAAACGGAAGCCCCCTCAGAACAAGAAACGTCGAACAGGTTAAGAAGAGCATAAAGTAGTTACCAGCCCCGCGAACTAATACTTAACGGTAGTTCCGCGGGGAGAGTGGTTGAAGTGTGTAGGGTGTCTGTTAGTACGTAGGCGTATTCCTGGCATCGAGTTTGCGAATCGTGCATGCCAGTAGCCCGCACTACTGGTATCTTTAGAAGATTACACATCCGTTGGCGGAACCAAAGAAAAAAAAAAAAAGTTAGCACGGTCTGTAGTTATCTGCATCCAGTTTCGGGCTCCAAGTTGATGGAGGTCATCTTCCACTTATGCGCGCCCCCTCAGGCGATGTTATCCCCTACAGCGTTATCCCTCCGAGTTGGCTCTTCGGCTATGTATAACTTAGCCACCTAGGATGACTAATACGTAGTTTTCTGACTTCGTTGACCTTGTAGAGTTTGCTCCTGGTCTCAAACCCATCGACGTAAACAGAACAGAAATGTCTCCTTAGTGCTTCCTGACAGAACATTGTTGTTCAAATGTGGTCCTTGGCCAAAGAAACAGTGATTGGCAAGTGTAACTCTCCATTTGATTTGCGATGCGACATTGTTGTTAGAGTGTATAGCGGAGCCGTGGTAGACTAAGTGGCAAACTACTTCAAAGTTATTAAGACTTTCTGTCCGATGGTGTTGCCCTCAACCCACTTTTCTCCAGTCTTTGCGAATACGTCTGGTGATGATGTCAACACCATCAGGGTTTGCAAATAATTTCACAAAATTTTGGAAAATGTTGCTTTTGGTACTGAGTACCGGGTTTTTTCAAGTACGATATGGAAAAGTTCGCATTAGAGTTCATCACCTTGCCCGAATCCTTTTTTGACATCCAAGGTCTTGAGATTGTTTTCAACCTGTATGGAGCAGACGGCATACACATCGTACTTCTGCGTACACTGATGAGTATTTTAGGTGAATGAGTATGAAATGAAATGAAGGTGAATATTAATTTGGATCTCTTGGTTGCCTCCATAGTGCGCAAATTGACTAGACTGTGGACTTACCTGGTCTAAAACTACACTGATAGGGGTCAAACAGCTCAGTGACAAATAGCTTCAGGCCTTGACACAGTATGGCCGACCAGATCTCGTGTGGAGTGCTAAGGAGACTAATTCTTCTTTCTTGTGGATCAAACGATATTGTGGTTCCATTCGTCAGGCATACTTTCCTTCGACCAAATTTTGGACATGAGTTGGTGTATCCTCTCCACCAAGTCATACATTAAGTCTTAAAGAGCTCCTGTTTATCACCCTTATTGGACTTGAATTTGGATACTTCCATCCTCATTTCATCGCTGCCTGGTCGACAGAAGTCTTCGTTTTCATCGTTCAGCTTGAATGGTTCGTTCTGGAGACGTCATCGCCTTGCCACCGTGGTTCGTTTGCAGTCTGCAGGAGTGCTTCTTCCATGACCTGAACATCGACTGTGACTCAAAAACATGGTTTTCTTGTTCACCTCTGTAGATCTCTGTTCGGGGCTTGATACTTTGTGTCGTTTTTGACTTTTTTGACAGTCGAGGTAGAAGGCACGCAGTAGCCACTCTCGTAGAGGTGTATAGTAGAAGTTGGCTAATGTGAAATCGCTTATGCTTTCATGTATTCGATTCACTACCCTTTGACTGGCAACCAGTTTCTCCATCCGAGATTAATAATAAAGTTGACATTTTTTTAGAAATTTTGAACGTATAAGAGCAGCATTCCTCATATATGTATTTGTCAGATTTATCCCCAAAAAACCCCTTAATTACAATTTTTCATTAAATGTACAGCATAAGCATACATAACCTTACGATCCTCCAAACAAAGTCCGACCATAGCTTCAGAGCAAATATTTTTAATTAGGCAAAACCTTACCGACTTCCGAACCTCAATCAAAATGACTTCTGGCTTCAATGGATTACGCTCGACCATCGGAAAGGATTGCAATGGTTACTTAGCGTATTTGAATGCCCAATCCCCCGAAACATAATTTATTGCAACCCCTGTGCATTCATTTCATGTCGATGTTCCGTCCAAAGCAGAAAGGTGTAACTAATCCGTATCTGAAAAGGTACGTATCTGCTGCAGCATGCATAGATACGATGACAAGGGGGTTGGTGGCTTTTGTTCGTTTCTCTTGTGATTTTATTTAGGGGAAAAATCAAACAAAATGCAGACGGCAATCGGCCACCCTTCGGCAGACGATTCACAATAAATTTGTCATAAATCTGACTTTCCCAAACCAAACCAAAAAAAAAAGGAGGACTGTACACATGGTACTGAGGGATGTGAAGGTGGTTTTTGAAGTGTGCGTAAAGACCGTGATGATTATTACGAGCAAGGGGCGATTCTGTTCACTGTGAAGGTGAGTAAGGATATTAAAGCTTTGCTCTCATGCTGCGAGGACGAATGCTACTCCTGATATTGGAATGAAAACCGTGGAATGGATTTTTTTTTCTCTCTCTTTTGTAGCGTTTTATTGTACGCAAAAGGACAATGACGAAGTGTTATGCATTGTTTCTATTACCGCCTGTTGCGACAGACACAACACAATGTAATGTAACAATAAAATTTGACTTTGATTACGACTTGCCGTGTGAGAGTTGTATGGCATTGTACGCCATTGTGGGCTGTGATGATCATGATGATGAGGGGAGAGCCCTTGGCATTTGCATCTACCAGAGGTAGGAGCATGTTCTGCTGTGCAATTTTGATAAGAAGTGAATAAAATATGGGGAAACGCATTCCCATAGCAAGCTCTAGTTGCTCTTTTATCGATATTTCGGCCAAAGATTAATGCATAGTCACACTTTTTGTAGGGCGCTAGTTTATAAATTCGGTCACCACATAACCAGGCCCAATACTCAATTAACTAGTACCGAACTAACATGGTGCCCAAGAAGTCTTGGCTTAGAAAGCTTGATGGTTGGTGTACCTGTACAATAGTGCACTTATATCAGACCACAGTCAATGCCAAACCAGAGAGGTTCGTGGAAGTTGCGCCGACGTTTGTCGTTGAACGACTACAGTCCATCAGGATATGGATTATTTAAACAAATTTGGCTAAAGCTAGATTGAAAGAGAATAAGGTTGTCACTGCCTACCTGTTCTGGCACACCAAAAGGCTTTAAAAATTTCTAAAGAAGAGCCAAAGTTGATGAACTTCTTACTCTAACCCAACTTCTGTAAAAGTGTCCTGTCTGATTGACTTTGAATCAGTGCAGCCGGTATGACACCGACGAAGACCAACAGACTGCTATCATGGAGAATGAACCATTCAACGAATTAAGGACAGCAATATCCAAGATCACAACCGAAACGAAAGGACTTGGTAGAGAGCATACCAGCTCATCTCCATGTCCAGATGAGTGTATGCCTGAGGAATGGAATCTCAGTATCGTTTGTCCGATCAACAAGATAGGAGACCCCCTGAACTGCGACAATTCCAGGGGCATTATGTAGTCTTTTGAACGCCGTATTGAAGATCTTATCCGTCATACTGTGCAAACGTCAAACAAACAAACGTTGCATACCTAAGATGACCAAATCGATACCTATCACCTTTTCGCTGACTTAAGGAGCTATAAAGAGTCGTGACTAGTTTTGACATTCCTGTCATACGCGTCAGATTGTCCAGAATGGCGATGGAGAACTCCCGCTGCTCTATCAAGGTCGGTAACGATCGCAGCGAGACCTTTAATGACCAAAAAGGACTTAGACGCGCTGCCATGAGCTAAAACTGTACATACCTTTAGTTAGCCATTGAAACGCCATTGCATTACAATTTAAGGTTCTTAAAACCTCTCACTAGATTATACATTGACTGAGCTTCATCAAAACTAAATTTGCGTGAAAAAATAGACTGAGGACCAGGAAAGATCGACCATTTTCATGATAATTTTGAACAGCTTTAGTGCGTTGTTCTAGCGTCTAACTATCCATGGTTAAAATTGTACACATGTGTCTACTTCACAAATGTCAAAACTGTCATAAAAAAGAGGAAGTGTTCAAAAATGATTTGCTACTGACATCTAGGGGTGACTTTTGAGAAACCTTTCATGATTTTGATGATTACTAGATGCCTCTCCTTCGAAAATGTCGGGCCCAGCAACTCAGTTCTACTTCGTGCTGTTGACACGGTTCAAAGTTTACCTGAAATCACTGGTTTTCTTGAGACTCATCCGGACTCATCCGCCGGAGTAATTTTAAATAACAATGGGACAATCATCGCCCCTCGTGGAGGAACTTTCTCGAAATGTATTGAGCAGATTTTAACATTGTACATTGTGCATTGATTTATGCATTGAATGCCTCAAGTATACATATAATAACAACCTTGTGAATCAACTCATATTTTTATTAATTTAACTTTTGTGAAGGCAAACAAAGACCATCTAAGCCATCACACCCTTGGCGCAGGAAAAATCAATAAGACACAATGTGCAGCCCACCCCACACACATGTGCTGCTCCACCCCCGAGGCACAAAGTTTTGTGATTAATTTTTGTTCTACTCTTCACTTTCTGCAGATCAAGCAAAATTACTTACCTCTACGCACATCCTGATGATTTATGAAGTCAACCAGATGTCAGAAAGGTAATGCTTCTCCTGAAGCACTATAATCTTCATCATCCTTAATTTTGTCTGACTCTTGCTGATGACAATTCTACCTCTTTTCTGTTTCAATTCAACCCCTGGATACTGCTTTCTCCCAGGACTGAATGTAACTCCACCTAAGGTTAAAGGATAATCGTCGTCACACGATGACGTGACACATACAGTCTTTGAAATATTGTTATTGTATTGAATTTCATAAACAAAACACACATTTTGATTAATCACAAACTATCAGGAGCTGGATGAAAGGAGTCTTTGTCAAGGCACGTGTATGTGAAGTTGGCTGCGGCTTGAAAGTGTGTTTCACTTGAGATTTCCCCATTGTGGCTCTGAAGTAAAGAATTAATTGAAATCGCCATTAAAACCACGAATAATTAATCCATAACGAAAAATTGTCTTGTTAACTACACATAACTAAATTTTGCAAGGAGCGTATGCATATCCTTGCGTTTCATCCCTTCGCACTGTTTGCTTGAGTTAAATTAAAATGCAAATTAAAGCCATCCATGTTGGCAGGGAAAAATTCTTCCACAGAAGCCAAGTACAGGAGAGGGAAAATAGGAAAAAGAAAAACAAACAGAAGAATGGAGCATCCTTGCGCGGGACTCCTTTGGGAAGTTTGTTCCTGTGTTTACCTTATGCTCTCTGTGAATATTTTAAAATATATGTTTCTTTTTGCATCGTCCTGTGCTCTGTGTTAGTCAGCACCATGGCAAGGCAAGGCAAGCCAAGCCAACAGTTGGTAATCCGTTTTGCGGCAAAGGTAAATAATGAAATGAGTTTCATGTTATCCCTCTTGTGAGCAATCACTTTCGACGCTCTTAAGTAGATTGGGGATTTCCTTCGCGGAAAAAATATAATAATGCTATTATCCACTTTGGTTGGTTTTAGAAAAGAGGGGTTTACCTGTCCTTACAACTCGAGTGGGGATTTGTGCAACTCACTTTAGTCTGAGATACATACTTGTGTAGAATATTTCGATAATTTTAGAGTGGAGGTGTGGATATCCTTAGACGAAACTGACATCTAAGCGGGGTATTTGACAAACCCTTTATGATTTTGTTGGTTACTTGATATCTCTTTTTTGAAAATTGCTGTCCCAGTAAGTCAGTTCAGACGATCCAAACGCGCTACATGGAGAAAATGCTGTGAAAACATTACTGACATGCCAGTATCACTTGTAAAGGAGAAAGATGGGAAAGACCGATGGTACGTACACGTCGGACCAAATGGATACACTCAGAACTCTACTTCAGGTTCACTTTCCAGTTTCGACCACCTGTGCATTCCGCACACACTCGAACGCATCTGACCGTAGGCTCCCTCAAATCATTTAAAGCCCTTGGCGGTGATGGGATTTTTCCAGCTCTCCTGCAGAAGGCAATCGATCTCATCCTGCCTGGGGTTACATTCCGTTTACCTGAAGTCAGGTGAATGTAATCTTCATACCGATACCAGGCAATAGACCTAGTGAGCTGCCTAAATCCTATAGACCCATTAGTCTAACATCTTTTGTTCTCAAAACTATGGAGAGACTTATTGATGTTCATATTAGAGGCCGACTAGGTCTATCCCTCTACACTCAAGCCAATTTACATATAGAAAAGGTAAATCAACCGAAGGCGCTCTTCACTATCTTGTCAAGAAGGTAGAAGGAACCTTACGTTCCAAGGAAATAGCTCTATGTGCATTCTTGGACATTGAGGGTGCTTTCGATAACACTGGCTATAGCAAGGGCTATTAGTAGCAGAGGTATCGAAGATTCGACCAACCAATGGATTAGAGTCATGCTCGAAAGTCGGATCATTACTTCCTCCTCCGGAGAAGTATCTGTATCTGTGAACGCAGTTAAAGGTTGCCCCCAGGGAGGCGTCCTTTCCCCACTTCTGGGGTCACTAGTTATCGACAAACTTCTGGCAGATCTATATAGATCAGGCTACATCGCCATTGGGTATGCAGATGACCTGGCGATCATTGTTAGTGGTAAACACGGCTTGACTATTTCTAGCGTCATGCAGGGTGCTTTACTACACGTTTTAGAATGCTGTAATAGCGAGGGTCTTTCCATTAACCCTAGCAAAATCATTCTAGTGCCTTTTACTCACAAAAGATTGGTCAATCTGGGACCTATCACCATAAAAGGCACTACATTAGCTTACTCCAGCGAAGTCAAATATCTCGGTGTCATCCTTGACAAAAGACTTAACTGGAATTCTCATATCAAGTCCGCCATAGAACGAGCCACCAGAGCCATGTGGGCCAGTAGACGCCTCTATGGTAGAACTTGGGGTCTCAATCCTAAAATGATTCATTGCATATATAAAATGTTAGTGAGGCCCATTATCACGCACGCGGCCATCGCATGGTGGCCAAAAGTACTTGAACGGACAACGGCAGCAAAGCTTCAGAAGCTACAAGCCTTAGTAAGAGAATCAATGGCGCTAAAGTTTATATTTTCTCAGATAGTCAGGCAGCTCTCAGAGCTCTGTCGTCCAACTTAGTGGACTCCTTAGCAGTTAAATGCGGCTACGATGCACTACAATCTCCTGCCAGACATAATAGTGTGGTACTCGGATGGGTTCCGGGTCATCAGGGGATTGCAGGCAAGGAATCTAGCCAGGGCTGGCTCAGCGTCAACTGGGCTAATGCCAGCGCCGATCAACGCATGGGAGCATAAACTTCGTCTAACCCACTGGGAAAATGTCCCGGAGTTACGACAATCCAAGAGGTTGGTCAAGCCATATTCCTACAAGGAAATTCTAAGTTTAGACAAAGGAAACATTAGGAAGCTGGTGAGTTTTCTAACAGGTCACTGTGGCCTGAGATATCACCTCAACAAACTCAATCTATGCCCAGACATAGAATGCAGGTTCTGCTCAGAAGATGAAGAATCATCTGAGCACATTCTCTGTGAATGTCCAGCTCTGCATTGGCTGAGGTGGCGCATCTTCCGCAAGGTAACATGCTCGCCGGCAGATATTAGAACCTCTGCAACTAAGGACGTGCTTTCCTTCATCAGGGAGGTGGTACGTCTCTTAGAGTAAAATTACACCCTAAGATACAATAGATCTTTTAGGTCGCAGTATCAGCCCTATGGGCTAGGGTCCAGGGAAAAAAAAGTGTCTTGACGTTGTTGACAGGGTTAAAAGTTTACGTGGAATCACTTGCTATCTTGAGACTCATAGTTACTACATCGCTGGAACAATTTTCAATAACGAGGGCGTAATCATCATTTTCAATCTCACTAGGAGTTCAAACGGAATTGCAATAGACTAAGCTTACTCAACGTGAATTGGAAAATCAATAGTGGGAATAGCATAGTGTTTCCATGTGACCCAATTTCGCAGATTCAGTCCAAATCAAAATTTCTCAAACCGTTACACCAATAAAGAGAATCTCCCTGGAAGTACAATGGACTGAATCCTAGAATTTTCATTTCCAAAAAATGTTTGTAAAGCAACAAGACAAAAGCGCCTAATTTTTATAATTCAACACTGCTTTAAGACCAACAAGCCGGACAGAATGCAGACAGAATTACTCTAAAGAGCAACTTATCCAATGATGTCAACTGTGACCAGGTTTATAATAAACTGAGCTAGAAACTACGAAACTCTTAAGTATGGTTCTGAACCTGATCCCTGTAGAAATAAAGACTCAGATACAAGTAGTGCTATTCGAGACAGAGCTATTCTAAGTACTGGACTGCTAAGCCATATGGACACTGTAGGATCATCTTGAAAACGATTCCAAGAGAATTGGTTTCATCTTCAACTAGCCGACCATTCCAACCTACTTTTCAGTTGAACTATCTTTACGAGAAAAATGGGCAAATGGAACAGTTTTTCAGGAACTATGATGTAGATACTTACAGAGATGGTTCAATGATGGAATGTGGAGTCTGGCCTACTAAATATATCGAAGGCTCTGCTAGTGTTTTCTAAGTGGGCCTTCGGGTAGCCGGTTTTCAGAGTGTTTTTTCAGAGAGTCAAACTGCTGTCTAGGCCATCACTTACTTACTTACTTAACGGGCTCCCGACCCGTGAAGAGTCCCTGGCTGCGACACGGTAGCCTTCCATTCTCTTCGATCCCGGGCACGCTGCTTCCAGTTGTCATGGCATCCGCCATAGCTTGGTCTTTAAAACGGAGGTTCGGTCTTCCTTGTCGTCTCGAACCTGGGGGCTGTGAGTCGAAGATCCTCTTTGCTGGAGCATAATTGTTCATTCGCTCGATGTGGCCGAGCCAGTATAGTGGACGTATTTTGGCTTTTTGGACTACATCCACATCTTGGTACACCTCATAGAGTTCGCGGTTGTATCTTCTCCTCCATTCGCCCTCCTCGCATATGGGACCGAAAATTCGACGAAGAATTTTTCTCTCGAAAGTGCCCAACATGTGCTCTGCTTTCCTGCTTATCGTTCAGCACTCGGCTCCATATAGCAGAACTGGCAGGATCAAAGTTTTGTAGAGCATACATTTCGTCTTCCGAGATAGGAGTTTTGAACACATTTGTTTTGCCAAACCGAAGTAGCAGCGGTTTCCTAGGGTAAGTCTTCGTCGAATCTTCACTAGGGTGTCGTTCGTGGAGTTGATATTTACTCCGAGGTAGGTAAACTCCCTAACTACCTCAAAGTGACGTTTCGTCCTAGGCGGTGGACCGATGCTTCTTTGTTTGTTGACAACAGGTACTTGGTCTTGTTCTCATTTACTTCAAGGCCAACTCGTTTCGCTTCTTCTTCAATTGCCGTGAAAGATTCTATAACGGCACGCTGGGAGCGACCGATGATGTCGTCTGCATAATCCAGCAGCTGGACAGATTTATTGAAGATAGTGCCTTCCGTGTTGACACCTGCCCTGCGCACTATCTGTTCCAGCACTAGATTGAAGAAGTCACACGACAGCGCATCTCCTTGGAATAGTTCAGAGGATCTGTTCCCAAATTGCACATTGCACCGCGTGTTTTCCAGCGTCACGCGGCACAGTTGGATCAATTTTGCCAGGATCCCGAATTCGGCCATGAAGAGAGCTCAAGACGATGAATGCTGTCGTATGCAGCTTTAAAGTCGATGAAGAAGTGGTGAGTCTCGACTTGAAATTCGTTGGTCTTTTCCAAGATTTGCCTTAGCTTGAAAACTTGGTCAATCGTCGATCTGCCGGTAGACCATCAGAGCCAGCGGCTTTGCTGTTCTTCAGCTTTTTGATAGCTGAGTCAACTTCTACAAAACTGGGGAGGGGGATGGCTTCTTCATTGATTGGACGTGGGTTCTCTTCTTGCCCTATCACTCTCTCTATTTGATGCCCATTAAGTAGCAGCTGGAAATGCTCCTTAAAAACATCTACTATTCCCTGTGCTTCGGTGACTAGGTTTCCTTCACTATTTCGAAGAGCCTGCATTCCGGGTTTAAAGCCAGCTGCCAGCTGCTTCCTTAAAAAACATCCAGATGTTGTTCCTGTCGCGAGACTCTTCGACACCCTTGAGTTGGGAGACTGCGTGGGTCCTTTTCTTTTTACGCAGGATCTTTTTCTCTTCCCTTCTTCTGGCTCGATACTCTTCCCTTGCTGCTCTTGTTTTCCGCTGCAGCATTTTTTGGTGTGCATTTTCTGTCACCCTTTTCCGACGTACGCATTCATCATCATACCAAGGGCTCCTCTTAGGTGGTGGTTGGTAACCTATGGTGGTCTCGGCTACCTCTAGGCCATCACCACATCCTCTAAACTAGAGCAATAGTGGTTCGAAAATCCTTGACAATCATGTTATCGTCAGATACTTAAAGTATTTACTTCTATTTGAATGCAACGTAAGTATTCGATTCGCGAATAATTGTCATCCTTCTATTTCGCTAAATTATCCTTTTCTTCTCTCTCAAGGCACGCTCCCACTTCCCATATTACCAATAAACCCACTTCGTTCGAAATCCCATAAAGATTGATTGCCTTTTAATAGGGTTGTACGAAACGTACGAATTATTTATTGCAATCAAAGATGAACTAAAACATAAACGAGAACCAACTTAAGTAACAATGTTCACCTAATAGGTGAGCTTAATTACGCTTAAGTGGACTTACATTCGAATGATTTGTAGCCAATTGGACTCCTGGGATGTGTCCTTGCAAAAGTTAAAGGTTTCTCCCCTTTTGCTTGCGTTTCCTTCTCAAACGGCGACTGGATACCTGATTGTATTTCAGAGTATTCGAACTAAAGATGAAACTTTCACAAACGTCCTGTGACAGCAATAAATTTCAGTGGCTTTGGGGCTCACACTATTCAGAATTAATTGATTGAACTGGTATGACTTTCAAAGGACAAATAAATGCATTCGTTAGGTAAGGAGAGCTAATTAATTTAATCTAATCTAATTGATGTCATAAACTCACCCCACCCTCTGATCTAGTTACACAATTACTTATTCCGATTTTATTTAGCAAAAGGACTCCTCCTCAAGGTATTTGCATTAATTAACCTCTAGCCGGGAGTACAGCTTCAGCGAGTTTAACTCCCCCCGCTAAGTCTCTTTATCAATTGCGGTTTCATCGGTACAAAAAACTTTCTGTTTGTTTTATCGGAAAAGACAAAAAAACAAAAAATTGTCTTCAAGTTAATTACAATCCTGCTAGTAAACGCAAATCCTTGGAATGCCATCTTCTGCACGGTGCCACAGCCAGGAAAACATGGCAAGTAATTGAAATTCACCGGAGAAGTTTTTCAATTCGCTACCAAAACTCAATTAAAAACGCTCGGAAAAAAGACAACAACTCTGTGGTCCTGGGGAATTCATAGACAGTCGGGAACTGACGGAAGTTACTTCTATTTGTTTACCTTTAAATTAAAATGCAAATTAAAAGAAGTTGTTCTCTTTGGTTTCCGAGTGAGGAGGTATAAGTGAACGGAGTTTATAAAGGAGTAAATATTCTAAAAGGATGTTAAACAGTATGTATAGAAAATGGAGTTGAAAATTGAAAGGATGTACTAGATTGGGTTGGATTGTGAGATAAGGAAGCTTATTTTTAATATTTATTCAAACTTGTGCGTTAATAAATTATAAAGGAAATGATTGAAATTGTAGGAGTTCAACTTGTTCTCAGTGCAGAGGATTATATCAATTTTTTTAATTTACATAGAGGAGTACTAAACAGAAAGTACTTCCTATCTGAACTTAGGATTCATTGTGTTAAGGATGAGGTGATGTCATTTCAAAATTTTTTATTGCTCACGACAGAGCCTGCAAGTGTCAGATTAACTAATGCCAACTTCCTTTAGGTGGAATTTAAAAGTATAATGGCTGATAAACATTGATAGAATCTCCTTCGATCTATACCTTCAAAATATGCCCAATTGCTTGGAACTATGTTCGCTAGATGGTATCCTTCGTGCTGAACTTCAGCAATCAGAAGTTCTCTGATAGTTTGGTTGTCCGAATCTGGTCTACATTCCAAAATTTTGGACCTACAACCACGGTTGTTTTGATACCTAAAGCAGGAACACCAAAGGATCTCCAACCTATCAGCCTAAAAGAATGGTTGATATCTATCTAGGTACGTCAAAGCATTAGACCAACATGCGCATTACAAAGGCAAATCCCTCTATAAAGCCTTACACTTTATAGTGCGCATTGAAGGACCTATACCAATGTCAAATTTGGGACAGTTGCTCACCCAGGACTCCAGGACCCAGGACTATCAGTACGCAACTGGGCGGTACATTGGCTAAGAAGACTTGTTCGCTGCGGACTTCTCTAGGAGTCCTGTCTCCCCTTCTGTGGAATCTAATAGTCAATGGACTGTTATTGGATATAGAAGGGACTGAAATCCCATAGTATGCTCTCCTATGGCTTAGTAGAAGTGCTTCAAAATCCGGAGTAGAGGCTCGGTTCCAAGACAAATTTAATCGAAGCATCTCTTTTCGCCTCCCATATTATTGCAACGTTTTTTAGGCGGAAATCTTGGCAATCAAACAAAACTTGTCCTGGGTGAAATGTAATGGAATATCTTTTTGATAGACAAACGGCAATCAAATCCCTGGAATCGTGCTCTTTCATTTCAAATAAATGTCTGCTGTCTCTCCAGGAGGTGGCTAAAAATTTCAACATTCACCTATGTATCCTAGTATGCCAGCCTGCAGGATAAATTATTGCAGTCTGGATTCTATCGAACTAGTGGAGCCTGTGTATTCCGCTCGCTACATGTAGACTACTACTAAAGCTGAGGTTTGATCTGAAACGAAATGCCTAGCTGGTAATGTTGAAGATCAGCCACTTTTCCCGTGCTCTTACTGGACCAACAGCATAGGCCAACATGCCAAAAGGTTGGATCAGTTTTGAGATGATCTCAACAGAAACTGGTGGAATGAAGGCCAGGAAGACACAATTTTTCACCTTTTATCTACGTGTCCAGCTCGGTCCCAAACAGACTTGAAGCTCTTTTTTTTCGACAAGTTAGGTGAACTGGTGTCACGAGCCTTCTTCTCTTTACTTTGGTTGGTTTAATTAGTCCCAATTAGCCAATTGCGAAGTCACAACGGACCTTGATTAGTCTATGTGTGTCTGAATCTCTACGCAGATAGTGACTCTTACCAAAACCTAAACCGATGTTTAATACCATATACCTCTTCTTGGAAGATGGTAGTGTTGTTATTCAGTGGGACTTAGTCTCTGCCTCATTACCCATTTTATCAATTTGAAGGAGCAGTCCGTAAGGCATGTGTACAGCTGGTGAGAAAGGAAAAAGGCTTAGAAAACTTTGACAACCTCTTATGTAAAAAATTTAAATTCCTCAGAACAGCTGACTTAAAATAAAGGACTGGATTTGGACAACCTTTTGTAGTTTTAATGGACAGTGATAGGTGACTAAGCTTGAGAGGCATAATTCCAACTTAGATCCTAAGAGGACATCGGGAATATAATGAAGTCTGAGAATTGAATTGATTGGTTATATTTGTAGGTGTGGTGATAGTCTGGCCAGTCCTTAGGTATGAATGTCTTGTTTGGTGGAAGTTAATCCACGACAAATGCCTTCTTCAGTTTGTCTTCGTTTTTTCATGTGGTATAGCAGAATGTTTTGCCCCGAGACTACTCATATCAGTGTAGACTAGAATTTCTCATCCTTTTGCATAATTCTGTTGGCCCTATTCTTTTCCAAAATAGGCCACACATACATATGTAATGTACACTTCTTATGGTGACACAAGCGTCTAGGGAGAACCATCTGTTTTTAGCCCCTCTTCGAGCCGTAATACCTGCTTCCTGTAGACTCTTGCCGCAAGTAGAAATCCGACACATTTCGCAACGGATACACCACCTACTATCGCCAATATCTGTTGACCCTGAATCCATTCCACGAGCAGGTTTCCATTACAATTAATTACCCTCCAAGTAATTGAAAAAAAAAGTGTCCCAACAATCAAAAGGATTTGCTAATCAATTTAAAGCTTGTTCACCTTATCGTGAAAATAAAACCGACTAGAGTGCCCGTACATTCTTTTTTTGCCCTTTTTCTTCTCATTTTCCATTCAATTTGCCAACAAAGGACCCAAAGGAAGTGATCTGTGATTATCACTTTCTCTCTCAATGCTGGCCTCGGGCGGTTTATTCATTTTTATTGTCCTTGAGGGTGCAAATACCTTTGAAATAATTATCAGGAGGCGGCTTTTGCGTCTTTTTTTTTACGACCTTTTCACTTTTCTGATTACAGACTTTTTCGTCCTTTTCGTCATCCTTTGTAATTGAATTAAATCCCTGACTGCTCTATCGGTGGAGTTGAAGTAATTGAACTGAACATGATTAAAGTATTTTTCTCGCTCCTGGGGAATGAATTTGAATACAGTTTAGAATTTATTTCGACCAAGTGGCATCAGTTGGCCAAGGGTTTTACAATTTTGAACATTTACCAACGATAGAGGCATAATAAATGGACTTTAGCACTCAAAAATCATGAAATAATCTCAAAAATCAAATAAAGGTCCTTTAAAACTGACAAATAGTGTGTATGCCCGTTGGACGTATACGAAATCAGTTGCAAACTACAAACTCAACACAGAATGTAGGTGGAGGATGGCTTCGAGGTAGTAAAATTTAATTTGCATACATTTCAGAACTTTGGGTGAACATTCATTACGAAGTAATATCAAGCCATGTCCTAGAGCGACACAAATATTTTCCACAGAAACTACGTAGCATAATTAAATTTTTGAAATTGTCCGTGTTGAGAGATTTTAGTCAACACTATCTGTTAATGAACAGTATTTAATTTGTGTGCATCATGTGTGTGTATAGTACTTATGTGTGCTGTGGAAGGAGTCTCAGGAGTTCAATTTCGAACTTAACTTAAAGAAAGTGATTTTAAATCCTTGTTCAGGCACTTTCGGCATTCTTTAGAAATATGTTTATTGACATCGTATTCATGCTCATTTTAGGTGGACTTTTAAGACACTCCATGTAGTGGCTTTATTAATAGAGACGGAGCTAGGAGGGATTCTAGCAGATCAGCAGTTGGTCATAAGCACATGATAGGTAGCTAGGTATATGGATGACTTGTGTAGGACGTCCGTCAAAAAGTGACTGCCAAAGGCCCTCATTTCTCCAATGTTCACGTAAGATATGTTGTTCACAAAATCAATCTGGGCTCCACTATAGTTAAGCCTTACACAGGAAGGGGGCCTTTTTAAACAGTCATACAGTTTTCCTTTGCAAGTTCATCTGCTATTTCGTCAACGAAAATCCATGTACATATGCCCTAGTACCTGGCGAAAGATTATCGTACTGATAACCTCGTCTGATTAGAGTTTGCTTATTTTGACGAGTCTTGACCTGATTACTGTAGAATCTGGCTATCTTAACAGCTGCCTGACTGTCCGTCGATTTTGTTTCCGAAAATGGTTTTTGGAGGCCCTTGCTGGGGTATAATTTCTGTCTATCCAAAATCTGGTTCAGGACAAGAACTCACTTAAGAAGTGAAAACAGCTCAAAAGAAGGATACGGTACGTATCACGTTCCTATGCATGTTGCGGTTTAGATAGATAGATAGAAAAGGATAAACCAATTAGACTTGGTCTGTAATTTTGGGCAGTTGACTGACTGGTTTTTGAAACTTCAAAATTTATACATTCTTTCAAACATACCTTACGTAGCTAAAAACTAAGAACTGACCAGTAACTTACTGACAATTACACCACTTCGTATGAACAGAAGATGACTAACGATCTGAATTCCATTTCGCTATCTGACAGTCTACATACTTATGTCACAGTTGACATGGATTCTGTTAGGCTTGTGCTTTTGATCTCCGTTCAGAGAGCGCTCAGTTTAATTCAAATCTGTTTGCTGAACTAGTTTGTTATTTAGTTCAGGTTAGTTTAATGTTCAGGAAATCCGATCACATTTGTAAAATTTCCCTTACATAGACCAACAGAACGATGTGCCTCTGTACCTGTGTTGTATATTAAACAGAAAGAGCCCTTACCAGATCTCCAGAATACGTACGCACAAAGCGCTCAATTTAGTTCAGTTGTTCATATGCAGAGTATACCTAAGCTTGTTCAACTACTGAACTGAATGAACTAAATCAAAATTCCATTGGAAACTAGTTCTCTTAGTTCACTTCTTTCACTAGTTTGTTCTGAAACTACCGAGCCTTGTTTATGTCAAGATTGGTTTGAACAGATCTGTCCTTGGCACAGATTTCAACCTGAAAGATGATGTTGAAGGGCCATCACAAATTGGTATTCAAATAAAACACAGAATAATTGAGATGCCGGACTGAAATTCATTCCAGATGTAGTACACATGTTAAATTTATGTAAATAAGTATGAATTCAATCTCATTCATATGACTACCTCGAGCACGTATGCAGTGTTCAATTTGCGGAGCCAATTTTGAACGCATTTCTCGTTCACTTTGTTTCTGAGCTCCACGAACATAAGTTGGCATAAACCAAAGACTAACCGTAACACCATAAAAATAAATCCAACAGCATCGCACCAGATGGGTAGTTCTCGAAATTTCCCTTCAAAAGACCAACTGTCTGGCATGTGGCACCATCTTGATGGAACCACATATCACTAATCCAAATGCAAAAAAGGCTTCTGATGAGTCTTGACCATAACATGGCAGTAATTGTCATCATATCTCCACCATGAATCTGACTAGATCACATCAGGGTTTGTTGCTGTCCAAGAATCCACATTTTGGTTATTGACGAAGCCATTAAGTCAAAAATGAGCCTTATAAGTCAGAATGATTTTTCGATGAAATTCATGACTTTCCTCAATCTTTGGCAGAGTCCCATCGAAGAAGTATTTTTCAAATGATGATGAGACTTGAGTTCTTGTTAATTTGATCTTCTAAGGGTGTAAACCTAGATCTTTAACCAAAAATGGTACAATGTGAACCGAGTGATTCCTGTAAAGGGCATGGAATCGACTGATTTGACTCATTTTAAACAGATACTTTGATCAATCCGTTGTTTCACTGACACAGGAATAGTTGAACTGTGTTGAACCCACTATAGAACGCGCAGTTGTTTTGGTGTGCTCTTAAAGGTTCGATAATCGGCTCAGAATTTCAAAAGTAATTTTTAAAAGTTGCTCGTGCACTGGTCCATTAAAAATGCGTTTGCTCAGTTTTATTCCTCATGGATCAGTCTCTGTCATTCCAGCAAAACCCACAGGCAATTTTCAACAGTTGAGGCATCAGTCCACTCATGTTTATGTGTACCCAAAATCCTAAAGAACTACAACGCGTATCATTGATCGAGCTAGACCTAGGGTCTTATAGGTATCTGTTGCGTCGAATGTTTGTATTTTTCTTAATTTTTCATCCTATTTCGGAATATTGTTGATAGTCCGTGAATAATTCATGAATACCCCGCTTCCAATCCTCAAAGTTGTACTGCCATTGTCTCTGCACTGAAGGATTAACTTTAGCTTTTTGAAATGGGACATTTGTACTATCAAAGATATACCTATACAACCAGCGAACCAGGATCTTAGAAACATACCTCATGTACTTAAAACGAATTGAGGAACATTTTAACAACTTGTTATCCCCTTCCCAAGAACTCACCCCAATCCACAAGTACGTATACCTTCTGGCAGTATCTCCTCCAAGAAAACCTTCGTCTACCTTTTCGCCACCACCCCACAATCAAGGCAATGTTATAAGCTAATAAGGGTCCCATTAAAAAAACAAAGAGGATAATCCAAAAGATAACTTTTATGGCCACAAAATTTCTCCGAAAAGGAGAAGAAAAAACAGAACTTGAAAGAGAATATTACAGCGACAATTTTTAACTACCTCAAAGTGGCTGCGGTTGGGATGCCGCATTATGTATACACGGTAGAAGGTGGAATATCCAAAGTAGGAATTTTCCTTAAGTGTTTTTGGCAGGCAACCCACAATGAAGAAGAAAGTTCTTCCTAATTAGCTCGTCAGCTTGTAAATGTAGGCTTTTTTGGATGTTTGCCGAAAAAGCAAACAAAATTTCAACAAAAATTCTCCCTTAACGATGTGCCAGGAGATAGGACGAGATTAGAGGTGAGATTTAATGAGGTGAATCCTTTTATTCTGTGTACGTACGTGAATGGAAGTTACTACTTTGTTTGAAGGGATGTTCAGTAAGGGCGGTTGGGGAGTACCTACTTAAATTTTTATCTTAAGATTTGAATGAATGACTTGTTTGTATGTTAGTCCATTAAGTAGTCTGTAATGTGAAAGTCAAATAAAAGGACCCACTGATGACTCGTCACTTTTTTAAAAAAAAGGAATCCTGACACTGGTGCCAACATGTTGACGCTATAATCGAATGCACATCATGCACACCCACAGTCGCCATTATTTATTGGTGACAGCGGACAGGACACTGCCCACGGACACCAATTACACGCCAATTGAAAAATAATTGATAGGAAAATTGTGAAAAGCTTTGATGTGAAACAGGAGGACGAAATAGACTTGATTTTGCTGTTTTTTGTTTGTTTTTTTTTTTTGTAAAGGACATGTGTGGTATGGAAGACATGGACGAAATGCCATTACACCCACACTTCATGAATGGTGCAGGTTTCATGCTGATCCATACTTCATACTGCCAGTTCAAACATAGTCAACGAAAATTGGAACTGATAAATCGAAAGAAGATGATTGCGATTTCTACAAGACTGAGCCACATGCCACTCAGCTGACATTGAAGGGAAAGTTCGGTGATCGAGCTTTCTCTAGAAATAGACCAGTCTGCTCCTACTAATGTTTCTTGGGTACCCAATATGAGCTGGTTCCATGTAAACTCTTTTCTGCAGCAGTCAGGATCAACTCGTAAATAGTGTCCAGTGCCTTCCGAACAATGTACTATCTCGCATGGTTTGCATTAGCTGACATGATCCTTATCGCTCTTCCAACAACTAAAGTGCCAACGGAATGATTGCTAAAATGGATACCCAATCGACACCAAACGTGGCCTGTGGAGGTTGAAATCTGACTCAGATTTCTGTAAGCTGTTTTGAGATTGAAGATGTCGAGTACATCTCTTAAACCTAGCTTCAGGGAGACAGCACTCTAGGAAGTTATATGAGAAAGTCGAACAACTAGCCAAGACATTTAAAATGTAATGAGAAGCTTGATAGTAGTAGATAGACGCCAGGAAGTGGAAGATATCCTTTCTAGTAATTGCTAATTCATTTTCTATTAGTGAGGTTTTGTCAATACATATGGCTTTATCCGAAACAACCCAGAGTGTATGATTAGATTTTATCGTATCATACCTCTGCTGTTGATCCAACCTGATTTACTGATTCATCAGTCTCAGATCATGGTCATACTACTTTGAATTCCATGTACTCCAACTTGTGCAATCTAAGCCTTGAAAAGAGTATATCCATCAAAATGGTTCCAGGGATTGTGCAATGGTTTTCTTTTTCTCCGCTTAAGTTGTACCCGTTTATGAAGGTCCTTTCACCATTGCCATAACAGAGGATCACATATCCTGTCAATATTAAACTTGATTTTTTTTAAGCTTTTTTGACGTAAGGTGTTTAAACGAAATGAGGGTGGGGTTATCCGATTGGCTTGGCTCCGTCTGAACTTTGGAATTTTAACTCAATCATCGACACATCTTCCAACTTTGGCATTTCGGTCTTCGAAGTCGTGAATTTCAATCTTATGGTTTTGAAGATGAAAGGTGTTATTAGCTTTCTTGGCTTTAGTCCAGCAAGATTAGGATACTTCTGTTAGCCTTAATGACTTAATGACTTTAAAATTCCTGTAAATCACAAATTCTTTAGCACTCCTAGCAAAAATTGTTGTAAGTTATTGATTGTTCAAGCAGGGGAGCGGGAATTGAATGTAGAGGGGGCCCAAGTCCGTCATCATGTACCTACCTAACCTATGCACAACAATCGTCAAACGCATTCTATCCTATGGGTGCAAGTTCACGTACTTCAAGGCGCAGGCTAGGATACAAAGATTTGCATGTATTTGGACTACTAGTGCCGTCATCATCATACTGGCACTAATCCTATTAGACCTTCACGTTATGAAGCGATATGAACCCTCATACTATAATGGCCACACCTGAATTTCAGACTAAAAGCCAAAACTCCACCCCAAGGGAAAATTGTATTATTGGTGTTACTATCACCCCTAAAAATATTTAGATTTTCAGGGACAGGTCAAGAACTAACTAGGGAGCGGGTTTCTCTGATGAGACCTGAAGTAGCTAGGTCTCATCGACTCTCATGTTGCAAACAGAAGTTTTACTAATCGCAGAAGTGCGGCTCAGGACGGTCTCCAACAAACTTTTGCTCTCGTTTAGCATTACTTTACCACAGCGATTCATAAGGGATCCATCGAGTATCCGAGTGCTAACTGGTGATGCAGCCTCCCCTTAACGCACATGGTTTTCCAATTTCTTGTTACTTAAGGACTTGACATCTGTATTCAATAAGTTGCGACTAAATGAATGTAATCTATGAATAGCCAGTATTTCCTCACAAAGAAAACTTGTTTCAAAAAAAAAAAAAACAAAAAACAACCACATACTGACTTTTGAACATATCGCCCACCTACCACCATAATCATCGCCAATTAAGGACGAGACTACGTATCTACGTATATATTTGTTGTACCGCTGTCCGTTTACATTTTTCATGGCATTCTGGTTCTGGAAAATCTAGCAATTTGCCAAACTGTTACTTCTGCTTCCGACAGCTAACATGCTGGATGTCTAAGCATATCGGTACGATAGCCCACCACCATCGCCACTCCGACGACCATCAGCCCCAGATTCAATGACACATCTAAGCTCACACACTGTAGGTAAACGAAAGGAGAGAGAGAGAGAGAGGTACAGGCGAAATCCTCTTGTATGTCATATCCAGTTTTATCTCCTCTCTTGTTGCATTCCAGTCGGTTTGGTTCTACACCCTTCGGTGCTTGTATTTAACATGTATAGTATCTTAAAACTAAAACTTTCCACTACTATCTCTCTCCGGTGGTCGGGCGTTATCCCTGCCGCACTAATGTGTCCTTTTGGGTAGTGTGAATGGTTTTAGAAACACAGATCCTATGACGATTACCGTGTGGCATGAAAGGCTCAATTGAATTAAATAACCGAATCTGAAGTGTCCTGCTTGTTCGTCCTCTCCTGTACAACCAGGAGAAGCAGTTACACGTTATTATAACGGAAATTTATAATTTCTTGCTTCAGAAGCACTTCCAGGAAGTTGACATTTGGTGATTCCCTTTACCCTTTACCCCTCACCCTACCTCCTATGTCTGTTATCATTGTCCTACAATTTCTTCCTTTCATTCACTCAATGATACAACGCCAACAACTGCTATCGAGAGGAGGTTGTGCCACATGCAAGATGATGTAATTTGAAATACAACTGAAGCGGAAGGACAACATGGTAGGATGGCATTCGTACAAGGTTGGTTTGAGTGCTCGTCCAATAGACTGTCATTACTTGGTATTTTATCTTTAATCGGATGTAATACCTCAGTGGGAGTATTTAAAGCCAGATATCGAATTAATCTTGCGGTGAGGTTGCCCACTCCATCATCGACCAAACAATCTAACACCTTGGCTAATGCGATAAATTGCAATTTGCCAACAGATAATTTAATGTGCAATTTGTCAATTTTTCGTTCTGCCGGTTTTGCACAACACCGTCTCACAAGCAATTACCAACGGTCGCCGCGGTCTTTAATGGCTTAGTGGAAAATTTCGAATTTCTCGCTATATTTCGAGCTAAGGGCACAAATATCCATATGGCTGGCCGAGTCCACGAGGAGTTGGGTCTATAAATAGCATTTTAGTGTTTAAAGAACGAGAACCGAAGAGATTTTCGTTGGTCTCTACCCAAAGTATGTGCGGACGTCCACGTAGATTAGTAAAATGGTTACAATGATGCGTCAATTTTCGGACTTTTGATTTCATAATAAGATAGTTATAGTAACTAGTTTGATTAGCTTTTTTTTGTTTTTTTGGTTGCGCCAACGGATGTGTAATCTTCTAAAGATACCAGTAATCCGGGCTACTGGCATGCACGATTCGCAAACCTGAATACTCGATGCCAGGAATACGCCTACGTACTAACAGACACCCTACACACTTCAACCACTCTCCCTCAGGCCTCTCCACAGTTTGAGCATTTTGGAGATTCATCAAGCCCAAACCTGTTTAGTTAAGCTCTGAAGCAGCCGTATCCGGTTAAGACCTGGGTGAGATAAAAATCCACTTATCTGTGATACCGGTCCATCCACTTATGTACATCCAGTATAAGTCGATGTGCCCATCTTCCCCTCGTTGACTGATTCCATCTTTCCTGCCATGTTCTCATGCTTCGCTGTCTTTCTGTCAGCTTAATATCTTTGACTGGGGCAAGGGGTTCCTGGATTTTGGTGTCGTAGCTCCTCTGTAGCTCAATGGCCAAGATATCCGCTGGTAGCATTCCCCCAATAACACATTTAGCATCATCGGATACCGTCCGAAAAGCGCAACACACTCTCAGCGCGCGAAATCAGCGTTGACGAAATTAACTCTTCTTGAGTGGGATTTAAGTTTCACTGCCTTTGCCCATATTGGTGCCACATACATTATTATTGACTGCGCCACTCTTGACAAAATTAGTCTCATTGGTTGCTTGGGTCCTCCAATGTTTGTCATTATACTGGATAAGGCAGTCGCACGTTATTTCAAGGTGTTCCTTGTAAGCTAGCCTAGCGTCAATCATCACACCTAGGTATCTGATCACCGGTTTTGACGTTATATTTTGGTTGTCTACCCTGATGGTGATTGGTTCTCTTTTCTTGCGGCTGCTTGCCCCCAGGGAGGCGTCCTTTCTCCACTTCTGTAGTCACGGCTTGACTATTGCACGGCGTCATGCAGGGTGCTTTACTACACGTTAAAGTATGGTGTAATAGCGAGGGTCTCAGAAGATGACGAATCATCTGAGCACATTCTTTGTGAATGTCCAGCTCTGCATTGGTTGATGTGGCGCATCTTCCGCAAGGTAACATGGTCGCCGGCAGATATTAGAACCTCTGGAACTACATAAGGACGTGCTTTCCTTCATTAGGGAGGTGGTACGTCTCTTAGAGTAAAATTGAACCCTTAGATACAATGGATCTTTTAGGTCGCAATATCAGCCATTATTACATTAAGATGCTTAGTAAAAGGATACTGTCCCGTAAGAGCCCTAATAAGTATGTAGTCGATTTCTACTGAGAGGCACCACAAAACAAATGTAGCCATAACTTCTTACTCGCAGGACAAAATGTCTCCTCTACTGGACTCTAATCCTGCCAATTTCGATGTACGGAACCGAGTGCTGGATATCGTCCAGCAGGAGGGCAAAGCAGATATTAAAGCCTTTCTACATTAAAAACAAAAATTTCCTTCTAGATTTTATCTACTCTGAGGTTACGCACAAATTAGCCACAAGAGGCTAGAATTTGCAATTCAAATTCCTTGCAGCCTGTAATAAGGAAAAACTCGATAATAAATAAATTTTTTGACCAAAAACATACGAGAGGACATAAACATATTTTCAGTTCAGTTCCATTTGTGTTTTTCTTTTCGTACCTTATGCGGTTGGGTCAAGATTTCGTTACCTTGCCAAGTTTATACTTCATTTGACCGGAACTAAGTTCTTTGTTGGAACTATTCCAATTTTCTTTTTTTTTGTACTGTCCATTCTCCGCAATAACATGAAGGAAGCAACGGAAAGGATAGAATAAAGTTGAAAAACATAAAACTATCCACCTATCCGTTAAAGGTAGTCTTATGGATATCTCTTGAAGCGAAAGGCATAAACAGTGTCATTCACCAACCAAATCGATCATGAATACAAAAACCCCCGAATAACTTGAATTTCCCCTCGATTTAACCTTTTTTTTGGGCCAAATTCCCCATCAATTATCATCCACGCCCTAATTGCTGGCGGCCCTCATCTCTGCCAAAGCTCAAGGCTATAATAAAGTTTACTTTTCCAATTAATTAATTAGCAATTAATCATCGAAGGATTTCTTTCAACTTATTCATCAATCCTAGGCTTTCTCTTGTCGTTCAACAGTAGCCCATGCAGACTCCGTATACAAAAGGACACCCACATTATTTTTGTTTCGGAAGGACAGCGTCACCTGTCAATGTACACACGGATATTATGGACTATTTTTACGCTTCAACGCAGAAACCAACGCCCGTATTCAAATTCAGTTCTCCTGATAACCCATACAATTTCATGGCGGGACACCTCCGGGTCATAAGGCAGGAACACGGTTAAACAACGGCAGTTCCAAACAGATGCCTGAATTACTGCAGTAAAATTCAACATCTTTCTTTCGTTTGTAACATACCTTAGGGAGAATAAGTCCTTTCTTGTGCATTGCCAAAGTTCAAGTTGAAGGAGACCGGGGGGGGACTCATGATGGTTTAAATTGGCACGTAGTTTGATGTCGTCCTTTTTGCCGCTTTCCTTCGATACCAGCCCTCTGGTCTTGTCCCCTGGATTTCTAATTTATACAGTGGAAGGTGGCAAGGGATGAATGTCCCTTTTCTCTTTCAATTAGACTTCTTCGGAGAAACTCACAAAAACAACTTTACTTTCTTATTACCCCCTTAAGTCCTTTTGTCGTGCAAGCGTAAAATCTTATTTAGCCCGGTGTTCTTGTGTCCTTTGGAGAGGTTATTGTATTGAGGTGGTACTTCCGGTAATTGGAATACTTCAAGGACTCATTGTTCCTAATGTAACAAAATTCAAGTGGCAAATTGAGGTAATTCAGCTCCTTCTGGTAACACCTGGTCGCTACTTGGGGGACGACAATCGTAAAGGATTTGGCGAATCGATGTACATAGGTGACTTCTTGGCACTTGAAGAGGGGACTCATTAAACTATCTGCGTTACACATCACAGGTACACCATAACATATGAATACGAAAAGATTTACAAATATACAAGCAAGTGCGGCATGTCTGGTCAATTAAAACACATTGCACGTTCCTTGACTGCGAATTGGCCTGCAGCCAATTGTTGGTGAAAAGTTTATTTTTCCACCTTTAGCTGCACAGTGGATCAATCGTGGCGATGAGGAAGAAGAACCACGCGGATGGAATAGGTAAACATACGAAGAAATTCACTTTAATGTTGAAGAGGAGTCTCGAGCACATCGTCCAGGAGAGGACTCCCTCCGCGTTTGAGGGGCAGACGATAATTTTACGATCTAAGATATGACACTCGTCAGTTTAGTATCGTTTGATGCACGACTAGATGTCGTAAGATTCAATGTCGTGTGCCGGATTGGCGTGATAAATTATGAAATTAAATTCTCAAATGTGTAACCTGGCGACGGGACTGATGTGATTAATTGCGTCGTGTGGAGGTGGCGCGCATAGATGCATGTGAATAGCATTTAGCAGGTGTACTGTGACACTTTCACAATTTTTAAACAGAATTTATTTTTAGCATTTGTGTCGAGAGAGATTTGTGGCTGGAAAATTAATGGCTTTGGACAGTAT
This sequence comes from Xylota segnis, assembly GCA_963583995.1. NCBI lineage: Eukaryota > Metazoa > Arthropoda > Insecta > Diptera > Syrphidae > Xylota > Xylota segnis. Next base: position 9,204,837 of record OY757236.1, on the reverse strand, counting down.
AGTGATATGTTTAAGTAGGAGATCTTAAAAGGGGATTTAAGTGGGGCAACGATAAAAATCGAAATTTGTTTAAAAGGTGACCAAACTGACTGATGTAACAATTATAGTGTGGCTCTGTCAGTTGGATGCTTTTTAAAGATGTACAGGCACAGTGTACTCGGGTACTTCCCAAAGATAGATATAGTAGCTGATGGACTAAGTAAACAGAAGAGGACTTGTCCCATCAAAGAGGACTCTTTCAGTATAGGTATTTTTAGTGAGGCTATCTTCATGGACAACAAATGAAGAGCACATGTTAAGTCGGACATAAATGTGAGGACATAGTGTGCCTGAACTCAGTAGAGTTCAATCCAAATCGAAATTGGTACTCATAGAATCAGAATTGACCAAAAATTGTTCATATTTCAAAAAAAAAAGGACACAAAAAAAGGTTTACAACATTGTGACTAGTAGTGAAGCATGGTATTTTCAATATGATCCTTAAACCAAGCACCAAAGAGCCGCGTGGCGCCAGACGAGCCAAGAAATCTCGTTTTGAGAAGACAATGTTGAATTGCTTTTACGAATCCAAAGGCACGAGTATACTAAGAAATTCGTTTCGCCAGCCCAAAACGTTCATGTGCAGTTCTGTTTTAGTGTATAGAATTGTTGGGCAGAAAAAAGTTGCACTATAATGAGCTAAATCATCGAAAGAATCTTTTGACTAATAATCGAATTCTAAGTATCAGACACTCCCCGTATCTACATGATTTGATACCAAGCAACTTCTTTCTTTTCAGAAAAATGGATTGGCTGATGAAAGAAAAGTGTTATGTGGACGTAGAAAGACTTGTACCGACTTCCTGAAGGACATCTCGGTCGATGATTTAAAATACTCATTCGACATACTTCTACACCATGCAAATCGCTAAACTAAGTTGGAAAGATACATTTTAAAAAAATTAAAGCAGCTTCGCTAAAAAAAACTGTTGGTTGTTTTGCACACGTTGACAAGGTTTGGTCACTCATATCAAAAACTTTTCAGCATCCTGCAATCTGAAATTGACCCTCCCTTCTGATCCTATTTTATAATACACCATGTATCTCCAGTATACTTGCAGTGAATGATCACCGTGTGATGGAACTCGCAAAATGTCCCGATGGATGTTGTAATCAATTATCAGAAAGTTGTGATCAATTTTCTGTACTCAAAGCGCCTTACCAACAACCAAATTAAGTATACAGCTTATCTTCCCAAAATGGTTGTACCTACCAAATAAAAAACCACACATTTTTGGTGCAAAAAGTAAATGGGAAGTAAAAGGGTCTAGCTTCTTCACTCGTGGTGGGCGTGATATATTCTTTAGAGGAATGGAAAGGGCCTACCATTTAATGCCGTGGCCGAAGGACCATTTGTTATTTGAAAAGAGTTTTCATAATTGCTTTACTAAGACGCTCGCAAAAGGTGAAGCCGGTAAGTATACTACAAGGTTCATACTATCATGTTTACTATTTCTAATAAGTAATGATCGATGTAATTCGTCTTAGAGTCGTGGCATAGACACACTGTGTTTCCTCGCTTTTTGATTCTCAGTTTTTCATACACCACATTTCAGTAGTTTGCAAAATGTGGCAATCGATTGGTCACACCCGCCAATGAATGACAGGATCCTTAATTTGTTGCCACTAAATCACTTGTTGAACAACTCTTTTAAAAATGTCACCATGTTCATTCGCAGAACTCCTGTAGCAAGAGTTGTCATACACTAAGGGCATTTCAATAAGGACATAACAATTTTGTATTTAAATTTAGAAAGCAGAACAATTGTTATGTTGGGCTAAAATGTATTTCAGGCGTAAAAAGCATGCTAAATTTACTTCGATCTCGTCCATATCACTGCAACAGGTAAGCTGCACCGATCAATTCCTTGAAGCTAATTTTCTCACTACTCTCAAACGACTATTGGCCGGAACATTGACAATTTCGCTCTCGATATTGTTCCTGAACTCCTCTAACTTTGTTGACTAATTCGCATAAACCAACGACTTAACGTAACCTCATAAAAAGTTATCCAACTAAGTCCCATAAGCGAGATGCCCATTCGACTGGACCATTTCTCGAGATTGCCGAACTTTCTTGTTAGACCAACTGAGTGGCATGTGGCACGACCTTGTTGAAATCACATATCACTGATGTCAAGTTCATCCAATTCTGGCCGAATTAAATCCATTTAACTCCACACCACATGTGGATGAAATCCACACCACATTGTATTTTTGTGAGTGCAATGAAGCCTCTTGGAGCTCATGCGGTTTTGCTGCTGTCCAATAACACTTATTTTGTTTATTAAAAAGTTATTAAGCAAAAACTGACCTTCATCTCTGAAGATGATTCAGAATTTTCTTTAAACTTTTGGCTCAATTCTTACCAAAATTGGAACTTGATGTATGTACAAAAAAAAAGTGGACTGAGAGATTCCCAATTCCTGTGAGATTCAATTCCTCCCACAAAAGATCTATGGGACTTAAACCTGGTGGTGGCACAATCTTGATGTGTCCTTGGGGTGTTTCCTGTTGAAAGACAAATCCTTCGCACACTAATTTTAGTCCAGAGGTCACAGCGTTTTCTTCCAGGATTGTTTTGTATGACTCCTTTCATTCATTCATTCATTGTTTCAATCACTCAAACTAGGTTTTCCACTTACATACATCCCCAGACTATAACAGATCCGCCTCCATGCTTGGTAGTAGGCAGCATGCATTCTGGTAGCATCTTTTCTTCAGCTCTGGGCAAAACGAAAACTCTCCGTATTGTGCCAAATAGGTATTTCGAATTTCGAACAATTACTCGCTCAAATAGTCCAGCATGTCTAAATCTTCGTTTGATCATTGCCAAGGTCGAACGAACGTCAATTTTGTTTCCTAGTTATGATTATTAGCCAATCCTTATGCTTGTTGTCGTTCTCGCCGTTCTGACCGTGGTTCATCCTCAAAGGGTCCGATTTTCCGATTTTGGGCGTGTCTTTCAATAGTACGTTTAACCAAATACCTTGATACGTTCAACTACGAAATAACTTCCTGATGCGATTTACCTTCTTTAAGAAAAGTGCTGATTGCAGATCGTATCTCAATTGTGGTTTCCACGACTTTTCCCATTTTTAACGAGTTGTGTACTCAAGACGACCGAAAATATGATGAAGCGTTCTTGAAGTTTGAACGCTGCTCAGCTGAAATAAAAATGTAAACCTTGATTGCCGTTCTCACATTGACGGATTGTAGAAACAGTCTTAGACACTTCGTTCCGCATTAAAAAACAAAATTGTCATTTAAAAACCTTTAAAAAATAATTACAGTATGTTACGTACATAGGTACTCATTTATATAACATGTAGCAGTCATAATCGAAAACGTGTCACATCAAACGAACTTAAATCAGATTTGATGAACATCGATTAAATTGCATTTCATTCTTATTACAAGATGCCAACCCTTCGTGAAGGATACACCTACACTTGTCCTTGTATTTGAGGCAAAATGAAATTCCCTCCATTTGACAAACAGATGCAAACAACGATGGACAACAACCATGTTCCTGAGAGGACACAAAGAAATCAGATAAAAATTTCATTTCAATTTCACATTACTGACACACTACACAACGGGAAAGGGGTACTGTCGCATATATCCTTTTCTTGAATCCTTGCACAATAAAACTATAAATGAAACCACTGACCGAAAGAGTGACCGAATTATTATCGACACATTGACATCGGACACACGTTCAACTGATTGTTATCCTTTTTTTTCTTTGCGGAATGGGTATCGTAATAAAGGATTTTGGGTTTTCAACTTCTCCCTCACCGGTTTGATTTTTCTTACCAAGAAATATCGAAGTTTTCTATTTCCAGTGTGTGGCGCATACCTTATCTCATTTTGGAAAGGTATTCTTTAGATGTTTTCTTTGACAACCAAAGGGTTCGCACTTTCATTACGTATCACGCCCCTCAATCAAAAAAAACCAGAAAAAATTGGGTTTAATCCAATCAATTGCGGTCAATACGTTTTCTTTCTTTTTTTTGAAATTGTGTCCAAAAGAATTGGTTTGAATGATGTGTATTTGAAATGGGACGTTCGAATGGATGTATCTCCGTGGATTTAACAATATGGTTGGAAAAATTGTAATAAAATTTTCGATTTGTATTGCGTTTTGAGTGCGATGTCTGTTAGTAACATGTGCTGATGATCACTTTAATCAACACGCAAATCGATGCTTATGTGGTTGAGGGCCATTTGATTTGATGGCAATGATGCAAATGGCAACATCGAAATGAGGTTTTGTGGCTTATTTAAAATAAAAGACAGGATCAGGGCAGTGAGTAAAATGTTATGAAATAGAAACAAGTGCCGAGAATAGGTCAATAAATGGAAGCAAAACATAATGAAATTTAAGAGCCGTATTACATATGAAAAGTTCCATGACATCTGGAGAGCAGATGAGTTATAGCTTGCTACACGGCCACTGAGGATTTATTTTTATTCACAAATCCAAACAGTAATGTCCTTATGTGGTATTCCTAGCTCCAAAGTTGAAATCAAAAGGAAGTTCTCAAGAATTATGATTTAATAATGTTCCAAAATAGGTCCCAAGTTGGGGGAGACTTGGGCAGGAGCGCACCTTGAACATATGGCAAACCGAACCTTCCTGATTGCCTATCTCCTGTGCCTTTCATATATGATCTCTTGCCACCGTATATGGAGGAATCTCCAACAGAACGGGGGCAGGTTTCTTTTCAGAAGAACTGAAACTAGAAATCTGTGTTAATATTCTGTACTCTCTAGCAAACCAAGTGTCAACCCCCATTAGCCACCTCTCCTCCAAGATCTCGACGGACTTCCGCAACATGGCCAACGCTATGTGAAGTGGACACTCCTCGTGCGGTGTTTCGAGGCTACTTTGAGCCCAACATAAAGAAAGAAGGATCAGAGTGCTCCTGTCTCTCAATAAACCAATGGGGTCTACATACCTATGTATGTAGAATTGGATTCAACAGCTCAGACCTATACAGAGACTACGTCGTCAGTAAGGTTGACGAAGGAAGACACAGCGCATTTCCTCTGCAAATGCCAAAATCAACCTCGGCTAAGGATCAAATCAAGGATCAACCTCGGAATTCTCTTATCAGGAACAATGGACTGCAATTGGTAGAGGAATGGTACAGCACTTAACTAATATCTGGGCCACAGGGCCCCCAGAGAAGATGGGCAAGCGTGGAAGCTTGCAGGGAAGCTAAAATGAGGATTAGCACCACTCACAGAACCGTTCTAAGCTTGAGGCGAAGAACACTGAAATGGGTAGTAGCATTATTGGGACGGAAGCACATATGTATATTGTCTCAATATTCGGCACTAGCTAGTAGAAGAAGGGAAATCTTCGGAATTCATTGGATACAAACCCAGAGGATGAACCAGATTTCTCCTAAACTGAAACTATCGCTGACACGATGAATCGAAGCCAGAGAGGACCTATGGAATAATCCAGAGAGTCTCTCGGGCTAAGACGGATAGAAAGAGATATGAAGAAGGACTCAAGACTATGGTTTGGATCAAAATCTCTCAAATAATATAAATGCATTCTATTTCTTATGAAGTGTTTTCCAAAAAATACAAAACTTAACTGATTAGGGACCAAACCCGATCCTGAAGAATTTTTTCTGATAGCTTCACAGACTCTTGGGTTTTTAGGTGTGGATCCCCTCGAAAAAAAAAACCCAACAAGATGGTTACTGGACCACTTTTATCAAAGAACCTTTTGATCTTTTCTGCCATTGTGCTCTGAACAGTAAGTGGGAACTAGTGACAGTATCCTTTCTAGCTAAGATTCAGTAATTTGAATTCATAGAGTGTCTGTGGATTATAGCCATAAACGATTGTCTTATTCAATTTATTTTTCTAAATCATTATCTCAAGTTGAAGTCGACTTCAGGCTTGTATTTGGGATCTACGAATATCTGATCCCTATCTGTGTCTTCCTTTCTTCCTCCTTTCTTGTCAATCACTGGTCCACTTGGTGGCCTGAAAGTAAGAGGATTATCAAGACACAGCTTAGCGGTCTCCCCGATCCTACATGACGAATACACTGAAATTTTACTGTAACTTTTCGCAGTGACTGGGACAATGATCCTACATGGGGTGATAGCTCTGTTTCCTTGTACAGAAATAGCTTCAAGACTGAAATCAGGTTTAAATATGCCTATCTGAGCATATCTTCTCATCTTCTTGTAGCTCTTTCTCGGCGGGAATTATGACAATCATGGAAGCTTTGTTGAAATATACTACAATCTCTGTCAGTCGGGGATACTACCATTTTCCCTGTCACTCAAGCCCCAAGTACCTGAAATTGTACTTTTACTCGTAAGGGAATAGCTCAACATTCAGGTTACCTGTATTGAGTCATAGAGATATTCTTCAAAACTATATCCTTGATGAGCTCGAGAGAAAGCTTACGACTCTAAGGATTCTTCGCAAATGTCAAAACTGGGATATAATTCTCGCTACATGTAGCCAGATCTGGACGAAGCTAGATCAGTTTTATGGTTTTATGGTTATGTTTCAGTAAGACACTGTCTGACAGGCAGCCATGCTTAAAGACAACGTGTTCCTCGAATTGTAAGGATGAAAAGGAGGAGATAACATCATTGCATCTGTTCGGCCTTGTCCTAGAAAAGGTGAGTCCGATTTAGTGGTACCTACCTTCTAAGACCTTTGTCAACTTCCGTCCATAGATGTCGTGAACAGCTATCGCTTCATAAGAAACTCCGGTATCCATGGCATTTAAAAACATTGCTTCTAGTCTAAGCATGCATCCTAACTTAAACTGAATCTAGGCAAATACAGTAACTATAAGGATCATATGTACATACATATGTACATCCACATTTTCAAATACCAAACTCACAGCTGTACACCAAAGTAATGTTTGCAATACAATTCGAATGGTACGCGTATGCAGTAATGGACTAGTCCTCATTATGCATTTCCAGATAAGAAAAATTCCCGCCCAAATGGACGTACTCCGAGCATAAGGTCGTTTGCAATGCTGGGTGCTCCATAACACAGTGCACCAAGTCCATAAGTCACGTTAATGGGAGTCCATTATGCCGAACATTAACGGCATAATGTGCTGTTCGATAAATTTTACCTGTTAAAATCATTTGCATTGGGACAACTACTTAAAACTCCCACTGTCGCCCTACCCGATCTGTGAAAAATGTCCTCGACAACAGTGCGCCGGGGGCCAGGATAACAGCTGAAAATATTCACTCGCAAGTATGTGCATTACAATTAAGAGATTCCTGTCCAGGAATTTTTGGACACAATTAAATCCTCTTACAGATAAGATTTTTACGAACACATAACCTTTTTAGCCAGGTCAAACAGACGTACACGTAATAGCTGGGGTTATTTGATAATCTCTTGGACGTTTATTATGTGGCGCCAACTGCTGGTGCTGGTGCTGGGAGATGATGACGACGATGATGATGACACGAGAAGGGCAAATACGCATGCAGACTTGGGGAGCCTTTTTATTCCATATGTGGTTTGCATAATGCGAAGGTGAATTTATAGGATAGGTCTACCGGGCGGTTTCGCCTCCTGATGTTGAGTTTTATATGCTTTGGAGTAATTGCGAAATTTTCTAGTGAATTAATTTTTCGAAGGTTTTAAGGATTGCGTTTGGTAGGGTTTGTTGGAAAGGAAATGTAGAATTTAATTGGAAAATTGTTTTGCACGATGGATTGCTGTATCAGAACATCTTTGAGAATGATAGCAGCTATCATACATATGGCATTCACTGTCCAACGGCGTAGTCCGAGGAAGTTTCAACAAAAGGACATTTAGCATCGATAAGATAGGCAAATGTTCTAAAAGAGTTCATATGCTCTAGCGGTCTTTTACAAATAAGAATGTATTAAAGTGGACATCTGAACTCAGGCGTAGATTCCGAAGGACACTCCTTGGCTTTGCTATGGGACACTTCAGCAATCTCCTAAAATCGGCCCTAAACATTATGAACTAGTAGTGGAAGTAAGCTCCGAATTTCGATGAATGGGTAAAAACTTGGGTATTTATCTGACCTTAATGCAAAGGAATCAGACAAGGTGAAAACGCCCTACGCTTAAAGGACTCTATTTTACGTTTGGTCCATGTCAATCTATATTTTTGGTAAGTCCTTACTTACAAAGGTCCCAGACCACTTCACTTTCACTAAAGAACTTTCCTTGGAACACAAAGTTTATGCTTTACAAAAAATTAATCCTTCCAGTTCTGGCTTAGTTGAAGAAAAGAAGCTAATATTGACATCATTCAATGCTAGGAAGCGGTGGATAGGAATTAACCACCATGAACCCTGAGAGTTGAAAGCTGTCTCACTAGCCTGCTTCCTCTTGTTTCCAGGTGGCAGTGGACGAATCCCCTTTAGGTGGAATCAATGGTATAGTCTACAAGTTTCAGTCAGGTCGAACTTTTTTTTAATATCTTTATATATGCTGCTTCCACTTATTTGAATCCCAGGTCTATAGGGGTCTTCATACTGAGTCAGGGTGAGATTTGATGGCGGATGACCCCTCAATGGGCCAACTGAAGTGCTCTTATCCACGAAGCTAGTTACTGATTTCGGAAAACCCAATCCCTGGTTCACCAAGTTGATGTGTTGACGATCCTAGCAAACGTAATAAGGACAATGGTTTGAGGTAGGCAGGCGTAGGTAAGCGAACTTATAGAGGTGGTCTTGAACTGCTCTGTAAATAAACATCAGGAACGATGGAACGAATGATAAACTATCATATCTACACGGCGATTGCTGCAGAGAAGAGGAGCACCGTTCCTTGCGAATACAGATTTGTTATTGGTGGCAGACTTAGGCAAGAAATCTTGAGCCTCATAGATGTGAACGAGATCTTCGTGACAATCCCCATCCTGGCTAAATTCGTTAACATTAGTCTCATATGCGACCACGCCCCCAAAGAAGAGAAAGACGACGATACCGAAGATAGCTTCTACGAACCCTTGGACAAAACGTACGAGCAGTGCTCTAGCTAGAATGATGGAACATTCCGAGGAGTAAACATCGATTCAAACTAATATCTCCTTTAGCCAAGGTATGGATGTGGATATCCAGGATACCGCAAAATCAAGAAAACTCAGTAAAAAAGATTGACGTTAGGAGGCTATAATCCCAAGAAATTGGCAGAAACTTTTGCGGTCGATACCGGAGAGATACCGCCTCTGTTGTGCTGGGTTTCTCTTGACCACCTCAAAGAAAACCCTTATTCGACTGCTTAAAACCCGATGGCATACAAAGGATCAGAACTGCTCGCAAGCTTTACAAGCAGAAGAGAAAATCTTTCCTCGCCTAAGGTAGCCCGCTCGAGTGGATCTCAAGCAACTTGGTGTGCGAATTTGGAAGCAGCTGGATAAAGATCGAGCTGGCTGGAGAAGCTTGTTGGTTGATTCCCAGTTTCACCCCGGACTGTAGAGTCACCTAAAGTAAAGTAAGTTCTTTTCGTTATTCCTAAGAAACTGAGTGTAGAGAACGCTAGATACTCTATAAATAAAACTTGGTGTATTCGCAAACGTTGAATCACTAGGTGCTAACATGGAACACAAAACTTAGCCTTATCATACCACAGAAATATCAAGGCTGAGACTCAACGTAGAATACCACTCGCCAATTGATTTGCTATTTGAGAACCCTTATCATGACAGTTGTACCTTAAGAAGTTTTTCAGACGCTCGCTAGAGGTTCGGCTGTTAGAGAAAGTTTAAGTATTGTCTAGGAAATGAACTTGGAGCCTCTTGATCCATAGTCCAATGCACGGGTTGCACACCATAACTGTCGCTGTGGACGCAAATATTCCATTCTTAACAATATAGTCGATAGCCATTAGGATAGCACAGATCTCCGCTTAAAAAACAGAGGCATGCCTGGCTCACTAAGTTTGGCGCCATTCGTAATCCAGGCTCAGACTTTGGCTGAAGCCAGTCCTGTACACAGCGAGCGTCAACTCTTATCCGGTAGAGCATACACAATTGAAGACACCTAGCTCAGAAAAGCACTGGGTGAAGAGGATTTTTTGACCTAAGGCTCTGTATGACCGCATTGGTTGAACTGCGACCGTTCAGTCTCTTTTAGTAGTTGGACTGCGATGGCACTTATTACACCGCTAATGTGCAGTCTTTCGAGAGAGATCATCCTCCTCACGTTTCAGATACACCAGTTGGTTGTACTATACACGAAACTTATTTAAAGAAGGAAGCAAGCTGTTACACATTTTCATTTACATTTTAATTCTCAAAAAATGGTTATTCAATGAGGGTGACAATGTCACAGGGAAAAAAACTGTCATTGACCACACCTGTGAAATAAATCAACAATCGATTAATAACGCCACCTAATGACATAACCCAAACAAGGACACTACAACGTGTTGTGTCCCTTGCATCATCAGGTTATACAGACCATTTACGAATCTTCATACTGCTAATGGAACAAACTTTAACACAAGCACACACCCCAAAGGTCACATAAGGTGATTTGGCTATATACGAGTGTGAGACGTTTTTGTTTCATCACAGGACGAACACTATTTATACAATAAGGTACGTGATGCTGCTGCCTGGGCTTGTGTGTTTCGACTTCTGAGCTTTTTCCTCGATAATCTTACTCTCAACACATGCTATATACTCGTACCACCGGAAAGTCATTTATCATCTTTTTTGCTTCAATCCTGTGCAGTAGTTGTTTTGCCTCTAAGTTAGGAAGGCGTGGTGTATCCTTTCTTGTAACATATTCGAAGTAATTACTTCCGTATACGAAACTCCTACCTTGGGCACGGGAGATAAGGCACAAAAAACAAAAATATTCCAAAGTCCTCTTCATTAATCTTCCTTCTAAAATCTGTACAACATTTAACCCCTTTTTGGAGTGTGTCGTGCAAAAATCTGTTTCACAAAAGGACACATTGTGTTGCCACAAGAACCGCTTAATTTTGCGTTGTCAATCAAAGTTTTTTGCACTTTAAGGATATGTCGTCATAAAATGAAAGTCAACGTACATACATATGTATGTGGCGAGAATGGGGAAACAATGGCGGGATTTTTGGAAATTAGAAGGATTAAAGGATCGGATCAACGTGGGGCTACCTTTTATTTCTCATTAAATTGGCTATGGTATGGTACATCCTTTCAAAATTAAAGATAATAACATAAAGAGGAACTCACACTCCGTTAAACACCTAGAATGTGGTCGACGTTAGTGAAAGGATATAATTTGCATCAACATTCTGCGGTAAACACTTTCTCTTCTGCAGCTGACCCTGGTAGTAGAGGACATTAATTGAAAAATACTTTTTACCCTTGATTAATTTTTTTTTTTTTTTTGCGAGGAAAACTTTATTTGTTGCAGGAAATTCAAATTAATTATCACGTCCTTACCGCGCAGTTTGGTTTTGGCTCTGCTCCCCTTCTACTAACCACACTGCCACCATTCCCATTGAATGGATAAGTAAATGTAAGGACGAAGTGGAACAAGACCGACCATAGGTGAACAGCCGCGAATGTTCGCTTTGCCAAACCAAAAAATTAATTTTCTGGTCTAACCTTCTGGCTGGCATGTGAAGAAGGGACATCAGACCATTACTGAGCAACTTCATGTGGAAACCACTTGCGAGAGGTACCCTTTGTGGAATGTTGTAGGGATTGCAATCTCTCATGTTCGGGGGTTGTTTGTTTTGACCAGGAACAGGAGAGTTGGGGGCTACATGGGAATGCCTGGAGTTGCAGGAATGTGTTCCTGTTTCTTCTTCGTGGCCCAATTGTTGCCACCATGGTAATCTGGTACTCACTGCTGCGTGTGCAATAAAGATGTCTAAAACGTCATAAGGTCAGAACAAGACTCTGGGGCTTTGAAGAACGCAATTATTACGTTTTCACCAGTAATGGAGTGTTTTGCAGTGCTGATTACTGATCCACAGAATGGTCTTGGCATCTGTGTGGTGACTAAAATAGACTGTGGGCACCGTGACTAAAGTTGGACTACGGAGCAATGGGTTCCAGGTTCACTATTCCTAGACAACATCTGAAGTTTCTTTCACGGCCTCACTTCTCTCGAGTGTGTGACAAACAAAGTACAACTGTCATGAGGAAGCTTCGGATATGTCATTAAATAGGCCCCTTCAATCCGTGTAAAGAATATAACACGTTCAACATAATTGGTTGTGAGAAGCTAGGCCCAGAGTCCCGTGGAACTGCTGCGCCAAATATTTATTTATTTTTACGTTTAGCCCTACTTTCTCAGTACTTTGAGCTTCGACATATCAGGCGAAGCAATACTATAGGTACATACCCCGACAGGGAGGATTGGCAATGGAAAGCCGTCTCTCTACAGAACGAGATTGGAATAAACACTGGTGGGACCAATAGGCCTCCAAGTAGCCCAAACATCTGGACACACAATGTACCCCAAGCAGAAGTTGTAGTTATGCTCAAAGCTTTGCAATTACTATGGAGATGGGAAAAATATCATCAGGAAAACTGTGTGTGGTCTTCACATTTCAAGACTTGTGTTAACCTCAAAATGTTTAGCTGTCAAAATGACAGCTGAATGTTGACATTTAATAATGGTGTACATTTTAAAATGACACTTCTTGATGGATGGCCTTTACATGCACTGGTCTCAGGAGACAGTCCTGCTACGGATACTGATCGCAGACAAAATTTAAATGAAATCCAGAACACTGTCGAGTCTAAGTCTGAAATATCTTGTATACCTAGCAATTGCCACGTTAACGTACCTCGGACGTCATAAGTTCTGTTGGCTAACTTGGAACTTGATTCGTACCCCATTTGTAGAATCGATCATTGTATGGTTTGACCATTGTGTTCTGAAAAATTCAATTGGATACATCTTTCACAAAAAGACACAGAAAACAACCAGACACTGACATTTTTAAATCGCATCGCCTGATTCATTTGACCCCTCAATAAAGCTGTCCATCTCCATCCTCTCACAAACTCAATTTCCTTAGAGGGTCACAAATGGCTGGACATAAAAATAAGGTAAATTCAAGGAAGATTACCATTCTTTTTATAACACAGCCACATCGTATGTAATAACATCAGACTGGAAGGGATCAATCCTCCACCGAATGTCCTTGGTGTCGGAAATCAAAAGCGCCTTCACAATGTATACCTTAGACACATGTCGACCATAACAAATCTTGTCATAAATATCGAGGTCTACCTTGAAGGAATACAGAAGAAAAATAAATAAAAAAAAAAAAAATGTTAATAATAAATTCAAATCGTTAGAGTCCTGCAGACGAATGCATATCAATTCCTTTTCCGTTCAATTTTTATTGCGGTCAGTTCAATATGTTTTCAAGTTTCTCAACTGAAATCCAATATTCCATACAGGATGGAAGGCGAATCCGGTCTCGCAGCAAGGATATTCCTTTTCTGTATTTTCGGATGGATAGTTATAATTTATGGCTGCATATAAACGTGAACTTCTCCGAACACAGCTTTAGGGGTTGGTTTGGCCCCCTTATTTTGTCGGTTATATGTATTATGTTTTCTTCTTTTCAAAATGTTGGAATTTGCAAAAAAAAAAAAGTGGAATATTGTATGATTTACGTTTAGAGAATAGGGTGGCAAAGGGTGGACAACTCATAAGCACAGTCGAGGAGAGTCCGCATTATATTTTCACCTTTTTTTTTGTTAGGGAAATTCTCTATGTCTGATGGTCATCATCATGGCCATGGGGGTTGTGAAAAGACACGACACGTGTTTTTTGTTGTCGGTAATTCGGATGAAGAAGCTTGAAAATTGTCATGTGTGGAATTAGAAGGGGATTTAGGGGCTTTTTTGCTTTCCTTGAGGATAGAGTTTGACTGTGATTATAACCCTTTATGGCATCAAACTTCACCGATATTGTTAAACAAGATCAAAGTAAATTGGCTTAATTAAGTGCCATACAAGGGGTAGATATGAGCAGGTGCCTTTGATGAATCGATTGTTAATGCAAATAAATGTAAGCTCTTAATCTACTGAGCTGTAGTTCAATGAGCAACAATGACAGTGATTGGCAAACGATGGATACTTACATATATGAATAGAGGTTTACTATGCCAATACCATTGATCGTTCAAAAAAATTCGGTTATTATACATATGTGGTATTCTAGTAGGAAGATTGTTATTACCTATAGATAGTGTGGATTTGACAAAGATCCCATCAAAAAGATCAAAAGAACCCATCAGTCCAGACACTTTCCTTCCAAACTTGACAACATTTTTTGTAGACTTAACATATGTATATTTTATAGATAAGCTGAGAGACTTTAAATACCCAGAAGGGAATGGAACAAGCAAGTACATCAGAAAATGGAAATAAAATTCAAACAACGAATTCATGGGGAAAATTGAAAGTATTTGGTCAGAGGAATCCAAGTTATAGGCGCCTGCTGACAGTTGCTTACCTATCTATCCTTAGTGGAGCGACAAAGTCACGTGAGTGGTTAAGACATGCGAAGCATCGCCACCTTCCTAAAATTTAAATTGAACCAACATTTTTTTTAAAAGATACTTATATGCTCTACGAAAATTTTGAACCCATGTTTCATTATCGGAAAAAAAATTTGATAGATCCAAAAAAATTGACTTATGTCCCTGCGCCTCCAAACTTATAAGTTCTTCTCGTGCATTCCAATACCTGAATACGGAAAGGATGTTACATTTTCAGGGACATATTGAACATAAGCTGCAATCTTTCGCTTATACACACCTTACGAGCAGGTAAAACACTTTTTACTTGCCCTACATATGTATGAATGTACATGCACCAAAATATAGGGCAAGCATTGGTTTTTTGAAAGTTCTCAAATTCGAGATTTTAATTAAACTTGACGTTATTATGATGGAGAAGTCCAATTTTGTTTGTCTGCCTGTACGCTCGATTGCAGCCTAAACAGCTAAACAGATTTGCTTCGAACTTCACATCCTGGAGTCAATTCGAGGCAAAATCGGAATTTTTATTTTTAAGAGTATTTAAAAGAAAAAGAATGAATAATTCCTTCAAATATAAGGAATGCCACGCCCTCTTTTTTAGAACAAGTCTTGAAAATGAAAAGGTGCAAGTACGTACAACCCAGTAGAACATTTTATTTTTATGTACAATCAGGCTTCTGTACATTTCTCTAATACAAAATTTAATTTTCTACAACACAGTATTTGTTGCGGAAATAGGACATAGTTCATACATACATATGTATGTACATATATCAACATTTTCAGTGTTGTTCTAAAAATGACTGATGCAACACAGTCAGTAGATTTTCACAGAGGTTCTGATTTATGCAGAACAAAAAATATATACAATTAATGTCGGAATACCGCTTAATGTATAGATGTATGTATGAGCAAATTCAATAATTGTCCTAGTCCAGACGAGTTGGTTAAGCCATGCAATTGTCTATCTGGTCGATGTCCCCACTTGCGACCGTTGATACCTTGATCCTTGATTGTTAAATTGGGCTTTAGACATAGTATTGGATGGATATTCAAAACCAGAAATGTGTCCTATGTGTAGCGCAGGATTACTACATACAAAAATCTTCATAATTGGGACCACCAAGAAGACTTTATTTAATTGTTGCTGCTAGTAAGTTTGTAGTTCAAACATTGTACCAAGAATAACTGTAAGAATAAGAAAAATTTTCGAATTTTATTTTTAAAATACAAATAAGCAGTTGTTTATTTTAAAAAACAATTTTGTTTTATCGATTTTGAAAATTTGTCATTTTATTGAATAGTTCACATTTTTCAAAAACAGTTTTTTTTATTTTTTTAGGTTTAAAGGTACAGATGAATCTCAATAACATCTTAGGCTCTAATATGGAAAATATCACTGATTTCTAAAAACGTAAAAAATTTTTATTTAAAAAAAAAAGTCTGATTTGTTTTGTACAGCTTTGTCACAACAGTTTAACTCTCGGATGTTTGTCACACAATCAAGAGAGCTGGGTCGAGAGAAAACGTTATCGTTTGAGAGTCAAACCACGAACTTCCAGCTCGGCAGTCCATGAAAGTTCCCACTGATACACAGAGTTATACAACATTTTTCTTTCGATACAATATTAAAAAAAAATAAGAAACCAATGTTTTTTAATAAATCTAAGAAATTCAGATATTTATTTATTTGCTCTTAAAAATCTGTTAGAATTCCCAACGTATTTTTCTTGGGTTTTGAAAATTCATGAAATATGTTTGTACATTAGTCTACTTGTTGACGACACCAGCAAATTACACACTCAAATGTCATTTTGTGTTTTAAAAACTTTTGCGTTAATGTCAATATATGAATATAAATATTCACTTTCACTTTCACTTTGTAATGTTTTTATTCATTCTTTCCTTCCCAATTGCATGATTTTGTTGTGCCCATACTCAATTTGTTTGGTTGCACTTGTGCTTTTTTCTTTGTTGGCTTAGTTCCGCCAAAAAGCTGATATTATCCGGCAAATATAGTCACTTCTAACGATTGGCAACAGTACTGAGGAACAAGACGTCATACGATTCTCCTATGCAATATTAGTGCGCATTTGCGACAAAATTAGATACATATGCAATACACATAGCTTTGAATGAACCAGAGAGAGCAAGTTCTGAACAGAAGAAATAATTCTGCCTGTAGAGGAGGCGATAGACGAAAACGTATTCTTTTCGGAGAACGGCTAATCACAGAAACAATAAAGCCTTTCACTTAATGTTATTAAAATGGGGCTCCTTGTTCTGTTGTTTAAAATTGGATGCTGTTTAGAATGAAGGGGTACTTCGTACTTTCATGGGGAAAATTTTGTTCATTTTCAGCAAGTGCTGTATCTATTGTGTATCTGTGGATAAAATTTGATGCAACGATGAACCACGGAGAGCACTTCATATATATTTTGATGTTCAACTCAAATGAGAAATTCTCTCTAGTGTCAGGGATAGTACTTTTGGTGATATTATATGTATATCGGGAAACTTTTGTGGGTATGGAACAGAGAGAACTTACTGAAATATCTCTGAAAAGTTGACTGCAAACAATTAGAAGCTAGCTCAGGGTAAGTCTCCCGAAATGTCTTAAAGGATATTACAAACTCCACCAGTGTTTCCGTTGATTAGACGCTATCACAAGTCGCTCCAAGAAGCACGAAATGTCAATGCCCTCTTTCCTATCGCCCACAGATAACAACAAATACGAAAGACTTAACACTTTCAATTTTTGGGCTATTTAGCACCATGCCAAATCGCGATGTAGATATTTATTAACAAACGATATTTTTGGTTGAATTGAACTTAAATGTGTTAACACCTTTCATTGCATTTGAAAAAGTACAGCAAAGTCTAACATCCTTTTGGAGAGTTCGTCTGATGAACCTGTAGGAACTTGCAATTATTTTGCCAATTACTTTAGTTTTGACTATTTGCCTAATTCAATTCAGTCCATCAATCTTAGTATAAAATTGTGTTTATATATAAATTCAATTAGCCTCGTCAAATTGGGTGATTTGACGTTTTCATTCGTCATATTGTCATATCGTCGAATCACCCGAAAAATAAATATAAGGCGATGTGATATTTTTCAGATTTGGGGTATTTAGCCGAAAATCACTTTTTGTGTACCGACTTTGACATTATCCCCCGAAATACAAAAATGCGAAACAAAACCAAAAACACGACCAAAACTACCAAAAATGCCACCAAACACCAAAACACCAGCAATAACCACCAAAAGTGGCAGTAATGCCAGAAAACACCAAAATGGCACTACAAAACCAAAAATTCCAAAAATAGCTACTGAAATGACCAAAACTACTAAAAATGCTACCAAACACCAAAAAACCAGCAACAATCACCAAAACCGGCAAAAATGTAAAAAAAACACCAAAATGGCACTACAAAACCAAAAATTCCAAAAATAGCTACTGAAACGACCAAAACGACGAAAAATGCCACCAAACATTAAAAAACCAGCAATAATCACCAAAACTGGCACTTATGCCAAAAATCACCAAAAAAACTTCTAAAACGACCAAATGTACCAAATACTGCTAATGTTGTGTTCGCATTCCTTTGTCTAAGATTAGTTCAAGTGATGATCCTTTTCAGCTCTTTCCATTCTGGCACTTCTTTATGTAGTCTGTACATAGTATTGTCCTTATATGTATATTTCTAGAATCGGCGCTTGCCCTTTCAGATTGGATTTCCAGCTTCCAGCTGGCTTAGTCGAAGAGAATTATTTGCGACGAAGACCTATTTAAATAAAGTGCACGACTGGGTCGTACGTACTTGCACCGTAATGCTATAAGTGTAAAATTTTATCTGGATTGAGGTCCAAGTCCTGCTCTTCCCAGTAAAGTAGGCGTGGCATTTCGCGTATTGATGTAATAATAGTCATAACATTGTAGGAGTTTACTCAATGTTTTGTTTTTATAAAAACGTCCCTAAAAAGTGGGTGTGGCCAGATAGGGTATTTGGGGGAATTATAGAAAATTTTAAGGCCTATTACTTTGATAAAATCATTTTTTCTCAATTTCTAGCAAAATTTTTTAAAAAAAATAAGTTTTATAAAAGTGGCCGTGGCAATTCCAAAATTTGGTACGCCATTTCTTTGCATTTGTCTTAAAACCTAGAAATATTTACAGACAGACAGACAGACGGAATTGCCGGACCTACTTTTTTGGATTTCTCCATCATAGTAATGTCAAGTTGGATTAAAGTCTCGAGTTCGATTTTTTTCACGAATGCAATACTTGCCCTATAGGTACCTATAGGTGCAAGTAAAAATTATCAAAAACAATTCAAGTTTGAGGAACAGGTTTTCACCCTTTTCTCCAAATGGTTTAGCAGGTCACGCGACTTCGTCGCTCCGGTTTCATAACTGCCTCAATTATTTTCTACGTTTGGGTGCCATATTTACATATGTATCAATAGCTTTCTTAGTATTTCTACAGTAATTTAACCAAATCATGGGACTTTTGAGAATCCTTTTTATTTTCTTGTAAATTTCAAAGACAAAATCATCTCTCGATACTTGACTGTGATCTATTAAAAGTTCACAGTTCATCTGTCTATCCGTCTGACAGCCTTGTGTCAGGATCGTATCTATAAGTACAAATATTCGGTGCTCGACATTACTACAAATTACAAACAATTAGTCCTTGTGATTCATTTATGTTTGAGCTTTAACTACTGTACAGTCAAATATATGAAACAATATGTGAGGAAAAAAATGTTTAAATCAACAAGCAAATGCAGCAATAAAGGTACAAAAGTAATGGAAAATTAAATTTCCAATCTAACACAATTAAGGGACATTTTTCGTGACTGCAAATACCGCACATACAAATTGTCACCCTCAACGTGTGTCAACAAATCAACAGGTTCGCTCTACCCTGTGCCATCAACGCCAAAAATATCAGCTCCTGGTATTTTTTTTTTTTTTTATTTAAACCTTGGATGTGATATTATATCCCCATCTGTATATCAAGTGAAAGCCTGCACACATATTTTGCACATCAACCGACTACAATAGCCATACAAATTGTCGATACTTTTCGAGGCCAAATTCAATTTGCTATGAAAAAGTGGAGGTGCTTGTGGGTGGAGGTACAGCCGAGTCCTGTGTAACGGTTGAGCTGTGTCTCCTTTTTTTCGTGTGTGTGTTAACTCTCACTGGAATTATTTTTCAATTATTGTGTAATTGGTTGGCGATGTGTGTCCTGGCGGTGCTGGAACGGAGGAATGCAAATTGAGCGGCTGGGGGGGATGATTTTTTGTTTCTCTGTGTAAATAAAATTCGATTAGAAGTGAGTTTTGTGTGATGAGTGTGAAGGGAAATTTTTTTTGAGTGTTCCGTCGAAATGTGTAAATGATTGATGCCAATTGGGGGGGGGGGAGTATGTTAAATTGCAGAATCGGAATGACCTCACTTGAACTTTGCTGGGCTAGAGATGACTATTTTCCCATCACTCATCATTAGCTAATCTTGCTGTTTTATGGTACTCATGACCCAGTTGAATCTTTTTCATAACATTGGTTGCCTATCCTCACCCTTTAGTGAGTACTTTAACTCCACTATGCGTTGGGGGTGGTAAATTAAAACAGACCTCATGTGCATATCTCACCCTCTGGACACAATGACACGAAGGTTATTTATCACTAATTGTAGCTTAGTATAGTCGTATCTGTGTACATGCAGAAAAGCCGTTACAGTGAGAATTTAATACCTGACATTGTGCTTAATGATGTCAGGCCAAGGTAGGGGATTAAAGTTAATGCTCTGTAATTGACACGATAGATCATTAATATAGATTTTAAGGGCAACGAGATGTCATGGGGATGGTTCAAATAACTTAACTGTCAATTAAGGATTATCTGCGTTCACTGTAGGTATAGGTGGGCAGTAAATCAACAGCTTTAAGGTTGGAAATCATTTTTCACTTTTCTTTCTGAGGAAACTCTCATTAGAGCTTTAAACGATATCCTACTGTTGTGTTGTTTTTAGTCTTTTCTCACGTTTTCGACTTGACCTCAACATGGAAAAATAGGCCCAACTATGCCTTGAAACGCTACAACACATCAATTAGACTAACTTGCCGATATTTAATAAATGAAAGGCAATTATATATTACCGAAGAACGTCTTCAAATTATTTGCTTTTAAGTTCAAGACAACACTAAAGACCAAACCATCAATTTAAGGATCAAACTATCGCCGACACCACAGTGCTTGGTCTAGACAACTGGAGATAGAGTGCCATCCATAGAATAAAATTGAAAGCTGGCGTGTTTCAGGCAAAAATGTCTTATAGATCGGTAGTGATAGTTACTGAGCAAATAGGGGTGTTTTAGACTTGAAAAATAGTTTTTATACGATGCCGTTCTTTTTTGTGGGGTAATGGGTTCTTGTAACCCTTTGTACATTGAGCAAGTAAATGGGAATATAAAAAGTCACATTGCAACTTAGCCAGTAAACTCCTACATAAAATGATCTTAGTTTTCGGGCATCATGACAACCATCCTTATCATAGCTTTGCCTCTAGCACTGCTTGTCCTTCACACAAAGCATAGTGCAGTTAGAAGTTACCTTCGTATTTAAAACTCCAACTAAGTCTGAGAGCACGGAGCCGATGAAGCAGCTATCAATGAACAAAATGATGGTTTCACGGATAGTTCAAAAAGATATGTGGTGCCATTAGAATCTTTTTCAGACAGTCCAAGACCATACAAGACATACATATACTATGCAATGGAAAACATTGCAACAAGCAATACAGTAAAATAATTTAAGTAAACAATGCACAGATAGATAGACCTCTTAGTTATCACTTCCATCGCAATTAACCATTAAACATCGCCTTTGACCAAAGGACGAAACCTTTCGACCGTACAATTTGTCGAAACTTTCAGCGCTATCAGTTAATTAACTTCAAAAAATTATCATAAAAGCAATCTTTCAACAAAATTTCAGGAGAACTCCAACAAGCAGATATCTACTTCTGCAACCCTCACTCTATTCGAAACTAACAACCGGTCAATACCAGCAATTAAGTCAACTCTCCAAGGAGCAGTTAATTTTCTCAATCTCTTCATTTTCAAAATGGTACTTTAGCAGTAACAGCAAGGTCCTTTCGTCCTGTAACGCAATTACTATCGGTAAATTTTGCAATGTGCCTTTCCTGGATTCTCTCTCTCGGTTTGGACTCGTATCGGAAGAAACGATCTATGGCTCATAGTACTAGTACTGCCTCTTCTCATACAATGACCAAATGTGATTCGAGTCTTTAAATACACTCTTGTGGCGGGCAATGTGGCTATTTGTGTACCG
This sequence comes from Xylota segnis, assembly GCA_963583995.1. NCBI lineage: Eukaryota > Metazoa > Arthropoda > Insecta > Diptera > Syrphidae > Xylota > Xylota segnis. The sequence goes on along the minus strand of OY757236.1, from coordinate 9,182,929 downwards.
TTTTGCCCTAAAGTCGTTAATGAACTTGTTGTTATGATATTCTGATTGCAGGCATGCACACACACAAGAGAGGAGGGATGGCTAAACGACAATTAAATAGATATACATTAATCTGTATCTACAGTGTTGTAAGATTGTTTAGTTAGAGATTGGTGTTGAAATATCCGCATACGCAGAACCACTTATCGTGTACTACTACCCTCTGCCTCTTAGATTTGAGTCAATAGCAACCCGAAGAAGGCCTAAATGACCGCATCATACCCAACGTATACACTATACCATGGTAACAGAATTTAAATTGTGTGTCCAGGCAATTAGTTTGAGATATTAAGTTTGCTTCAGTTTGAAGCAGTGTGTACTGCCGCGGTATCTTTGGATTAACGTGAAGGATAAGATCTTGATGGGGTGGCGTTGCCTTTTCGGTTTGAAGGGTGAACGTTTTGATTAAATAGGATTATTAGTCATCGAAGGAAATTCCACTTAAACTTGTGGCACGTACATATGATATTTTGAGAATTTTAGTACTCGAGTCCACTTTGAAAATGAATCCTTAAATTGACCTTATAGAATGGGGAGATGGGCCCTCAAAAATTGGTCAAAAAAGGACGATAATATAAAATGATTCCAATGGTAGTAGCCCACTAGTACTTTTCTTGATTTGTGATAAATTTGATTCTGCGGATTATGGATTCTTATTTCTTATTTCTCTGACCCCCCCAAGAACAAGAACCCTAATGAGCTAGACAGTTTCATAGAGTAATTAATTGCCGCCCTCAACCTTGCAATGTCAAGCTCTTGCCCCAAAGGATATTAGTACTGTTCGAAGTAACTGGAAGCAGGCCTTCAATCGAGTTAAATCGTCTTGCCACATTCAATCCTGAACTCAATATAAAGAGGCCCTCAAACTTTACAAAACCATTTTAAGAAAGACCTAACGCTCACGGCTCAGTAACGTCTGATGGTCCCTCCCCAGGTCCTGTAGTCATTTGAAAAGAATGAATGGTCCCTGGCCCACTTCTTGTACCGAATCCTTTTAATTGCTAATGGATTCATATTTTCTTAGCTCCTGCGATAGCATCCGCTAGTATCTGAAAGAGGCAACTCAATGAATCTTATCTTCAGGAGCAAAATTAAGTCTGGTAACTTTATCCTTCGCTGGCTGGCTGTGATCTTCAGGAGTTGCCTGGACCTGATTTATATTTCAAAATCTTGACCGGCAGTCCATGTGCTTTTCGAAAAGCTCGCATGCGAATTTCGAAGAATTCAGACCCATAGTATTTGTCGTCCAAGAAAATTGTAAGACAAAGCAACTAGCCAGAAGGGGACTTAAAAGGAATTTCCAACTGGCTACAGGAAGCTTCATCTACACACTGAAACGCCAAGATACAATATCTCTACATTAGCTCTGTTGAGCCTCAGTTGAACTAACGCAGGACAACAAGTCTATTATTTATCAACAGACCATGCATACATTGGTACAATTAGTCGAACTACTGAGAGGTCATTGTGGGTTAGGTGCTCACGCACAGTTGGAATTCCAACCAATGACTTCTGTCGCGACTGTATGGACGTAGAAGAGGAAGAATCACCATTTCATCTTCTCTGCAACTGTCCTGCAATATCCTCATCAAGTAACCAAATTGTGGAAAAACATTTCTTCTGTGATCTTGAAGATAATTCTTTGATCCAAATGTATCCTACCGTGAATTGAGGATGACCATCTAACCTAAAACCTAGCAAAAAGCTAGTAGTAGTATTTCATGAATAGGTTGGGATTGATGCGTCACAAAGCCATTGAGTTGTAAATGGGTTTCATCACTGGGAATGATTTTGTGACAGCAAACGGCTAAGCTATAGGCAGGTACTATCCACCCAAAATAAATAAGTATAAGGAAGTAAGTTAGGGATCCGGATAAGTGTCAAGGGTCCTTCAATGTCACATTGAACTTATTTCTATGGATCTTCCACCTCATTCTGATATGTCCGGAGAACTCGCAGTTAGTGATGAACGAGCATGTCCCTCCGTGACTGACAAATTTCCCGATTCACTTAGAACAACTGGTGTCAAAGGTCTTGAATTTCACTCCTATTAATCAGAACCGAAATAATACGAGCACACACAACCTGCCAGCGTTCCCGTGTGGGACTAAATATTCTAATTTATTATAATCCCCATCGCCCGATAGGAATCCCCCAAGCGCGAGCGTCGCCATTATGTCACCTAAGTGTGAGTTATGCCACCGCACACGGCCTTCACTGGCAGATTTTAATTACGAGCCGATTGTCTTTTCCGCCGGCCGTCTCCGCCAGTCCTAGGCGCAGTCCATTTCACCAACAATCAACCAAAAATAGAATCTACAAAACGAACGGTGACACGATGCGCCATGAATTTAAAAAATTAACGCGCGATAAATCAACTCAACAATTTTGAATTTTCTTACAGTTTTGTATTTTTGGTTTTCAGTTTACTCAACGATTGTGCATGGTATGACAATCGGCATTGTGGCGAGATTCGAGAGGAGTCGACTGATGGCTCGCCTATTTAATTTGGCGGCATGATTCCTGGAAGACAACAGTGTCACTGTACGCTTGGGCGCGTATGCCTAAGTAGGCATGTAAAAAAGGTGACAGGTTCCAAGTCGACCATGCTGTTGTAGGTAATGTCTTCCTGGTTGACTCTCGCATCTAGTTGTCGTGAGGCGCATGGCATGGTGGTGGGACATTCCTAAACCGAACAAACACCAGAATCATTTGCATTATTCTGGTAGTAATGCCGGCTTTCCTGTTGGTCAGTTGTTGAGGTCATGCTTCGGGGTATGTTGCCAGTTGCCACCTCTGCGTTACCGGATTTATAATTGTCCATAACCCGAAAAGGATTTGCGAAACATAAATTTCGCATGGCGATTGTTGAAATATGGTCATGGCAGACGATCCGGTTTGTCTGTGGAGGGAGCGGCACTAAAAAACAGGTGCGGAAAATTGATTTATTATTTACCGAGCATAAATTTTCAGCACCAATTTGTGACTGTTTTGCGTGGCGGGTACTGAAGGGATGGAGTTGTAAGGATTGAAGGAACAACAACGATTTGTCCTGTCATGAATAATACTAGAGATACACACATCCTCTTAAAGCAGAAAAGTTGTTGAGTCAGCGATTGAAAATGAACAATGGTGTCTTCTGACTTCTAGGCCGCATTCATCGTCTTGAGCTCTACAAGGCCATGGCTGAATTCAGGCCCCGGCTGACTGACCCAACTGCAATGTGTCATTTGGGAACAGTGCAGTTGTAAACTCGGAGGTCACTATCTTCAACAAGTCTGTCCAGCTGCTGGGATACGCCGACGACATCGACATCATCGGTAGCTTCTAGCGCGATGTTATACAAGCTTTTGCGGCTATATAGGAACAGGCGAAAGGAATTGGTCTTGAAGTAAGTGAGAACATAACCAAGTATCTGCTGTCAACAAACAAAGAAGGATTGGTCCATCGCCTAAGACAAAACGCGACTGTTGGCAACAGTAACTTTGAAGTAGTTAAGGAGTTTACCTGCCTCGGAGCAAATATCAACTCCATGAACGACACCCTAGTGGGGATTCGGCGAAGACTTACCCTAGGAAACCGATGCTACTTCGGTTTGGCAAAACAAATGGGTTCAAAACTCCTATCTCGGAAGACGAAATGTGTGCCCTACAAAGCAATGATCCTGCTAGTTCTGCTATATGGAGCCGAGTGCTGAACGATAAGCACCCAAGCGGAGCACATTTTGGGCACTTTCGACACAAAAATTCTTCGTCGAATTTTCGGTTTCATATGCTAGTAGGGCATACCAAGTTGTGAATGTAGTTCAAAAACCCAAAATACGCCTACTACACTGGATCGGCCACATCGAGCGAATGGACAATAATGCTCCAGCAAAGAGGATCTTCGACTCACACTCCTACCGTTTTAAACTCCAAGCTATGGCGGATACCAGAGCGCTTGGTCTGGACAACTGGAAGCAGAGTGCCCGGGATCGAAGAGAATGGAAGGCTACCGTGTCTCAGGCAGGGACGGGAGTCAGCTAAGTAAGTAAGTAAGATATGGCCAATTTCATTCTTTGTTAATAGCCCTAAAAAAGTTCCATCAATTTATAGGACTCCTTAGAAATATCAGTTGTTTTATCACATCTGATGAAGGAGCTTTGAGAAACTGATTCAGCAGTCATTCTTCTCTTGGCACTACAAGGAACACAAAGCTGAAGCACTCAGATGCTGTTCATTGGTCTACTAATAAGAAAGACCGAATTAGCTAGCACTAGCCAAGGCTTAACCCAGACAAACTGCACTGTCGTGAGGTGTCATTGATTGTTTAGTCTGCTTGTATTCTTGAAAGGCATCTCGTCCAAAGCCTCAACATAGATATTATTCTTCACAATCCTAGTGCGACTTGGCAACCTAGCAAGAGTCATGAAGTTTCTTTTATCGAATAGAGAACTTGGTACTTCCAAACTATTTGCGAAGTGTTTAAAGGGTTGAACAAGGGCTTAGATATGCTCCACGTATTTCTTATAATATAGGCAAAGTCTTATGGCGTTTTTCTCCAAAAAGATACCAGTAGCGGTCCCTTAATCAATTTTGGAGCTCACCATAAAAATTCGACTATTCCTGGCAATATTTTGACCCAAAAACTGTCCTGAAAACAAAAGATCAAATGATGTATGCATGAGCATGAGCATGAGCTCGAGAAGTCCATACTTACTGTTTTGATAGTAAAATACATAAACTATAGGTACTCTAGGCGTAATCAGGAAGCTTGAGACATTCCGTTCTTTTAAAGGAAGTCACACATGTATTTACTCAAAAACCCTTTAACCAAAAACCAACGTTTCAAGATTCAATACTCGTCAAAATTCTATGACCACTTAACAGGCTTTTTTTTATCCAGGATCACTCCATGATATTTGGCTTCACTGGAAATTAAGATATTAATATAGTTTGCTTAGTGTTTCTTCTAGGCTTGAAGATATGGCTTTAAAGAGGTTTCCTTCTTCATTTGGGTTCGTTGAATGAATATGGATGGTTGGTCGCTTTACACCAGGCCTCGGTGAGGATGCACTTAGACAAGAGAAGGTCCATTATGCTGCCGATGTGCAGGGTTGGTGAATCACTTTCTTACTCTGGGAACCACCTGCTCCTTTGCAAATATGTTTACCTAGGGTAGTCCTCCTGATATTTGCCAGTACTGGGCATATGCATAGGATGTCCACCCTATAGCACAGTGGCCTTTTAGGGTGTTACCTATTTTGAAGAGGGTTCCTCTCTTGTATTTTAGGAGGCCGCTGGTCCTGTTTTCGTCTATGGTCGGCCAGAGCAGTCTAGCGGTGTCGCAGTGCACCCTATGGCCAATTATGGACACTTAATTTATTTTTACATTTCGTCTCTACCATTTAAACAGGTCCATTCGATAGATTGACCACTACATATGTTTGTAGTAGGTGCTTACGTAAGGACGAGTTCTATTCCTAAAATAATCTCAAAGCCCTTAACTCTGCTATACCAGGTTCTAAAAAGTCCTAAAAAGCTCAAAAATTTTCATTGTTTCTGACTCTCGTTTGTGGCATCCAACTTGCCTCTATGAAGTCAGATGAAAATCTTAAAATACCTTAAAACATTCCAGCCGAGTTCATCAGAACAAAATAACAAAAAACCTTGCTGCACACCTCTGGTCCTGACATACATTTTGGCAGTCGAAATTTATGCATACAACTGTACTTCCTTCCTTGCAACAGCTCATGAAACATCTCTTTTTCTTTTGGTTTACTTCCTTCAAAGAGGATAAAACAAATGTGAATTCTTGCCCCACGGGTGATATAAATTCACAGAGCGTATCCCAGACGCCAAAGGTACACATTCACAACTCATTGTCTCTCATTTTGCTCGTGTAGTCATTTTCAGTACACTAGCTCTGCTTTGCTATGCTGACTTCATTCCATGTCCCATTTTATAGCGAACGACACTGAGGCGGCTACTGGTTGTTCTGGAACCACCTCTCCATTTGAAATATGCGGTCGATGTGGTAAAATGGATAATTTTTCTCCTGGCATTTCGAAAGCCAGTAGCCGAGAATTTATTTCCATTTCAAGTAGAAATGTATGTATATGTACGAGTATGTACTAAAAAGACGGAGACGACAAAGACGAAAACGCGTTGATTTCCCTATCCTTGACTGAAGTCACGAAGAAAGCGATAACTAACATTGAGAACGAAAGTAAAAAGGATCTCTTTTTCGCAGATGACAGCTTGCGTATGTGAGCCACCACACCATAGCCTTTGGTAAGTGCATAGCATATAGTGAGACATTCTAAGGATGTGAGGGACAAAAATCATAAATGTGAAAATGAGATTTTTCGTTTCACAGCGAAGTGGCTGGTTTTTTTGGGACGAAGACTACCGACTTTGGCAAGGTCGTGTGACAGTACGCTGCTTCCCGAAGATGGCTTAGGAAAAATTTCTTTTAACTTAGCAAAGGTTATAAATGGCTCCAGGTTGTCGGGAGCATTGCGGTGTCTTGCCATGGGTTCCTTGTGGTTGGCACAGAGATGTGTATGTTTAAATTATTTCGAATTTAACGTTGCTCATATTTTAGACGTGATTTTAGGAATTCACACTAAAAGGACTTTGGCTTGGGGTATGGTATGAATGGGGTTGGTTTCAAAGTATAAAAGAAATATTGTGCCTAGTCATACTTTGTGAACGATATACTTATACATAAGTACAAACATATGTATATGAGTTCTTAAAGGGGATGTAGTGCAGACCCCTTTAGTAAAAGCACTACTCGCTGTACATTTCCGTCCCAAAACATAAACTATTTTCTTTGACTTTAGGGCCACCTAAATGCTGAATAATGCGTTCTTCATTATTGTAGAAAAAGGCTTCCAAGCAGCCAGTATTTATTCTCGCACTATTTAGGGCCTACTTTGATTTTAAGGTTAGTCTTTCGTCTATCCTAACACCGAGGTATTTAATGCATCTTCTAAAGTGTACTGTACTCATCCTCATGTTTTTGGGAATTCGCAGCCTCAGTATTATGTTCCATAGCGTCCAAGGTTAGTGTAGCTCTCTGAAACCCCAGCGGTTACCTTTACCCCATTTATCGGTAATGTATATGAGCTGCCCTTTGAGGTAGTATTCATATTTGTCAGCACATCCATCCATCAGCACTCTGCCTCCAGCTGGCAAAACAAATGGTTCAAAACTCCTATCTCGGAAGACGAAATGTATGCTCTACAAAACTCTGATCCTGCCAGTTCTGCTATATGGAGCAGGAAAGCAGAGCACATGTTGGGCACTTTCGAGAGAAAAATTCTTCGTCGAATTTTCGATTCCATATGCGAGGAGGGCGAATGGAGGAGAAGATACAACCGCGAACTCTATGAGGTGTACCAAGATGTGGATGTAGTCCAAAAAGCCAAAATACGTCGACTACACTGGCTCGGCCACATCGAGCGAATGGACAATAGTGCTCCAGCAAAGAGGATCTTCGACTTACAGCCCCCAGGTTCGAGACGACAAGGAAGACCGAACCTCCGTTTTAAAGACCAAGATATGGCGGATGTCCGGGATCGAAGAGAATGGAAGGCTACCGTGTCTCAGGCAGGGACTCTTCACGGGTCGGGAGCCCGTTAAGTAAGTAAGCCTCCAGCTGGAAGCCTGTATCTACTCGCATTGTTTAGCTTCGACATTACCTAGTTTATGGCGTGTATTTTTCATCACGCCTTGCGGAATCGATGTTGTTGGCAGCACCTTCTTCTACCTACATATGTATGTGACCAGGAGTAATCTTCTGAATATTGTAGTAAGCATGCAAATTGAGGGATTAAGCAATTAGTCCCAGGATTTTTCAGAAATATCCTATCAAAGATGCCCACAGTCCCGATGGCATCACAGTCCGATGGCACCAACTTGACCAATGCACCACCGCTAGGCTGCTCTGGCCGACTCTAAACGAAGAACAGATCATCGGACTCCAAAAACGTAAAAGAGGAAAACTCTAAAAGATAGTGAAGACCCTAACCGGTCACTGTGCTATAGACATGCTTAGAGACTGGGAGAAGCTATATGGGCGAAGGAATGAGGAGACTAGCATCACTTGCCAACATCAGGAAGGGTACACTAAGTGAATACCTGTTCCATGATCTTAACGATCTCAGCAGGTGGTTCCCAGAGGAAGAGGGTGATTCACCCACCTTGCACCTCGGCAATACCTTCTCTGATCGAAATGCATTCTTACCAAGAGCCAGTGTAAACCTACCAGACAACCCAACACAGAACAACTAGCCCAACAAAATATCAACTGGGCAATCATAGTTTCTCATTTGCCACTTCAAATGTACTTGTCCGATGCTACAAAGCACCCAGTAGTACATCAGTCTAACTATCATTACTAGCATTCATGTCCCTAAAACCAACTTGTACCTCAAGTGTAGAGACAGTCAAGGTTCATGCAAAGCTAGTAAACCTTCATATACAAGCCCCAAAGATTTTAGACACAAAAGGCTCAACTTGATCTTTCTCAAGAATTCGCTTCAAACTTGGTCCTAAACTTACATATATATTTTCAAAAATCGACTCTTTCTCAAAAAATGTATGGTACCGGTCGTTCCGGGCTTCAAAAGCGCAAGACTAGGACCAACTAAGAGTAAGTTCAGTTGTAGTATCCATGTGTTGAGTTACATTGACTCAGAACCGAGAGGCAGGCTAGAACAAGCACAAGGGCAACCTTCCAAAAAATAGTCCTATATCCGGTTGTGTGGATACTGATCACAAATGAATTTTTTAAGAAACTAGAAGGAGGCTTCTCGTTGCATATGCAAATAATTTTCATAATGTCGAGACATTAGATTTGTGCGCTAGAGAAGACTACCAAGCGTTCGGCATCCGCGATAGCTTGGTCCGTAAAACGCAGGTTCGGTCTTCCTTGTTGTCTCGAAACTGAAGGCTGTGATTCGAAGATTCTCTTTACTGGAGCATTGTTGTCCATTCGCTCGATGTGGCTGGGGCCAGTGTAGTCGACGTATTTTGACTTTTTGGACTACATCCACATCTTGATACGAAAACATTTCCTTTACCCCTTTATGTTGCCTAATTTATATTATTGAATACGAGTACTTTATATATTCAGGACAGTCATTACTTTGTAAGCACACTGTATGCTTTTTGTATACCCTTCATCGGAAACAGGTGCACACCACCTTCCCCAAAAACAGCGGCCATAAACAAAATCTTCTAAGCAAATTAATTTTACGATCAAAAGTATAGATTATGCAGCCCACACTTAGCTAATATCTCACCAAAAGCAATTGAAATTCTGAAAGCAACAAACCGCACAACAACGGTGTGTTGTTCCTCCCAATAAATTCGTGGAATATGATTTATGGCCCGCCGACGAATCACGTCTAGCATGTTTCGAATAAACGCTACGATGAATCCGCAAACAATTTGTTGTGAATGATTTCGAAACATGCTTAAGTATAAATCTTTTAGCAGTGGCCAACGAGCAAAGTGTGTTGCGCCCGCACTGTGAGTAAACAACCATTTGCCGCGCGAAATACAAACAATCTTCAAATACTCATAAATTATCCTCCAATAATCATTAACCTGGTTGTAAAACGGTCGCGAACGGAGATGAGTAACAGTTGTTTCCCACCCCAAAGTGTACATTATATTCAAAAATTGAAAGATGTTTCACTTAATCATTCGTTCCCACACCAGTGCGAGAACGGTGACAGGAAATCGCTTTCAAAAATACGTTTGCAGTCAATTATTTCGAAAATACCGTTTTCAACCTACACGCCGCAGTGTTGGATGGAATAATTTTTTTGTATTTTGAATATCAGCCAAACAGTTAACTAAATTTTACATTGTAAACTCAAACGGTCAATAAAATTGAAATCCTATCGCTGGTTCTGGCTGAAGGATAATCACGTATTCATGACGATACACATTCACCGTAGTATTCGTCGGGGCTAGCACATGTGCGCCGCGCCGCCGTTCGTTTCGCAGCGGGTAAATCCTTCTCGAGTTGTTGGCATTTTAACAAGCTCCCCGGGGAGCTGTATGGTAAGATAAAATTCAAATCCGAGCCAATATCGATAAGAAGGTGTGGTATTCACCATAATCACCTTTGTGCGGAATAATAAATTCAATTCTCGGATTTCAGGCTCCGGTTCTTTCTGGCGTTCTCACTGTACATGCTCGTACATATGTGTGTACGATTCCTAGGGGGATGCTCGTGAATCGTGTAGACGCAGAGTTGGAAGTGAGGAAACTGTGTGTGTTGAGTGCCAATAGCCGTCGATGTTATTAATTTTTGATGTCGTATTCATAGGGATTTTTATGTTTCACGTTTTTATTTCCTTGTAAGTATAACGATGAATATGTTATAAGTAGTGGTGTGTATGGGCTTGTATACCTACATATTAATTATTAGGCGAAGTGTTAACACGTATTTCGGCCTTAATGTTTTTTTTTAAGCGAATATGCATACTTTTCCTTCGAATGATTAATCTTTTAGAAGATATCTTGGTAAATTGACGGTCAAAACTAAGCTACTTACTTCATGATTTGTTGAATATTTTACTTATAGCCAGACTAAAACATTGAAGTCCAACCGATCTCAGTCTTCTATCTTTTAACACCTTACTGTGTGAGATATACATTAACAAAGACCTTTAGAGTAGCAGTGGTGTTGCAAGTACACCAATTCCTGTAGAAATACAGTCGAACCCGCTTTTCACGACTTGTCGCTTAAAATGTCCTTTTTCCTTTCATTTGGTTGGTTTCGTTATATTTTTTTGCTATTTTTCAGACAGGCATAGCGTTGTTGGATATTATCAACACCGGGGACTGATTATAACGACCTTATTTCCTCAGAATCTTTATGGTCAGTATAAGCGACTTCCACTGTCGTTCATCTAGAAGTCATTACCCTCGATCTAGAGTACATTCTACATTGTTTTGAACGAAGATATTAGCCAAGAATAAATAAGTCGTTCAAATCGAAGACTGAGATCAGCCGTTCTAGAATTACCTGATTATAATGTCAGGGCTATCTAATTGGAATTTTATCGATTTGGTAGGTGCTGACGGTTCCCCCTCTTTTCGGGGATATTCCGGTCTGCACCCTCGCTAGCTAGCTTGTCCACTTGCAATGGTCTGGAACCCAGCGCAGGGATGCGTCGCATCTGACAGTGATGTCGTTAAGGCATTCCTTTACAAACTTGGATCGACTGGATGTTTAGAAACATAACCGACATCTAAAATTCCTATTTCCATCAGCGTATGCTATAGGTACACCTGATTCCAAATAAAGCCTTCAAAAAACTCAAACTGCGTCTCAACCCTTTTTCAAAACCAAGCCATAACCCACGTAAACAAAAATAAATTCGCAATCAAACCAACTTGTATTTTTTATTTGATAGTTCGTGAAGGTATAAAACCCCAATAAAAAATGTTAATAGTCTTATATTGCATTTTCAGTTCACGTGTTCAACATCAAGTTATGAAAACTGGGACAAGTGCTTAGTACCTACTCTCGCAGGAGCACTAAACAGTTTCAACAAATAAAATCTGCGCAAACTTTTGCCATAAAAATCCTTTTTCCCACCTTCGTTACTATCATCGTCATGAATCGGGCTTCCTCCAGCTGTATGTGCTTGTAATGGCGCCAACCACTGTTAACTTTTCGACAAAATAATTTTGGAAAAAACTTTTTAGTGGCTGAACATTTTTTAGTTTTTGATTAGCCTGAGAAGTTGTGTGTCGTTTTGAGTAAACGTAACCGAGTGTTAAGTTGCGAGATTTCTGAATTGTTCCCGACGGTCTGGAGCCTTTAATTGTTGTCCTTTCGAAGCAAATGAGCAAATCTAGGTATAATGGTTTATGGGAGTTTTGAAAAGTTGTAAAAAGATAGGTAAAACCGCGGCATTCGAATGAGCATTCTTTAAGGTTATTGCCCACAACTTTGTCCCCTTTAAGGACTAAGTTCTTTTCCAGACATCATTGTGTTTGTTAAATGAACTTTATTACTTGTAAGCCACCTTTGCCTCCTTGGGAATGTTTTCTTTTTTTTGCGAGGGAAAATTCCTCAACTCATAACGACATGGCACAATGATATTGCTGTCACTGGCGTTGTTGAAGGTAAGTTATTCTTTTATATCTTGCGCTCACCGTCTGCACAGTCGTCGGGAACAGGCTACGAGGGAGAGTTTGCGAAAACCTGCACTTGACTGATATGTGAACAATGGAACCAAATGAAACTTGAAACCCTGTACCAAGGGAAAAAAAAGTGTAACGTTTTTCAATAACTTTAGAGATGTTACACAGAAGGATATTACTGCGAGGATAGCTAAAGGTAGGTTGTAGAATGAGGTTTAGCGCAGTTGGGCGATTATTAAAGATTGGTTTCCTAATTGAACAGCGAACACAACGTTCTAGATACATTCTGTCTCATGATTGCGGTATAAGTATCTGTGCCTATCAAATGGAATAAGGACTTACAGATCTGTCATAGTCTACAGCGTCTTACAATGTCCAGTAGATGGATGCCACAAATGGTAGGAAGGTGTGTCTGACGATAAACGCCTGAAATCGCAAGAGAAGAATACTATCCATGTCTTACTTAGATGCTGCTAAGGTTCGTGGTGAACCTGGATCTTAAGCCTCAACAAACCCTCACGGGACACTGTACATATAGTAGGCAGACATGCCAGAATTCTTGGTGCTCCCTTCAACGACTTCTGCAGAAGCTGTAGACCTGTAGGAACAGGAGCGAACGACGACGCATTTTCTGTGCACCTCCCTGCTCTATCGGTTCAAAGAAATAAAAACCCTAGGGGACTACATACTTCTTCACAGATTTCAATGATCTAGCCAGACTACATTTAGCAAAATAAAAAACAAGCATCTCCAGTTAGCATGGTCTGCACACTCTAAGTCGGTCAAGGTTTCCTTCTTATCCATATGTATCTTGTTCTAAAACAAGGCATGATTTGTTTCGGACACACGTTTTCTGAACGGTATAGACCAGGCAGAGGTGCTGTGCTTAGCATGTTGGCCTATCAGACATAGCCTGTCTCATCTGTGATTGGGTCAAAAGAGCCAACTCCGCACTACGTTTCAGATCAGGCCTAGCTTAGATCTGTCATGAAATATTGGAAGTAAGGAGATTTCGTCATCTACACTTGGTACTAGGTGCTAAATGTGTCCAGCTTTAGCAGGACCTTGCATGTAACGAGGGATATACCCATGCAGCGTCATTTTGCCAGGATTCTGAAGATCGTACCAAAACTGGCCACCTCGTCAGCCTTGCAATTTCTTGCAATGCCTGGAATTCAACATTAGTGAACTGCTCACATATTTTTAGGGAAAACAATCGACAGTTTAAAGCGACCTTTGAAGTAAGAGGGAACGATTCAAGGGATTTGATTGTGAAAATGTTAATATGTGTGACATATCGGCCAGCACAAGATGTCCTTAATCGCCTACAGTAATCCGATGCTCAGATTGAGCTTGTCAGAGAAAACGCCGCAAATAACCCTATCAGTCATGGAGCCATCCATGTTCGAAGTGGACTAAACTGTCATCAGGAAAGCCAGCAGTACTCGTGCTGAAGTCTGCAAATAACAGGGTCGGGTGGTTTAGTCGGTGTCTTCTAGGATAAAATTGAAGAGGAGGCTTTAAGTAAGAAGGCTTGGGGTCGATTAGCCGTGTTACCAGTCAATTACGCTTGTATATAGGAAGCAGGTGGAGCATGATGGAGAAGTTTTGAGTGCACATACATGCAGATCTTTGCACCTTAGAAAGAATGTTGTGGTAAATGGCTCGGTACCGGATACTTTGGCAAATGTGCAAAGGAGGACGCCTCAAGCCTAACGATGTGATGCATTGTAGGGGAATCACTTTACGACATCTTTGTTGAATCGGATAACATTGTTGGTACTCTGGACTTCGATGGACCATACAAAGTACTATGTACGGAAAGGGAAGAGAACAGAAAGCTCAGCGTCGATAAAACGAGATTGTAATATGTATATCTATGCGGACTGTTCCAAAACCGATGAGTACTCTGGACATAAACCTGCAAGAAGTCCTGAGACTTCCGAACACAAGCTACGTATTACAAATGGAGGTTCTATCTGCTCAAAGCTGCAGAGTTACTAAAGATGTGATCAATATCTGACAAGAATATCGCCGTCTACGCTTAAGGTGTTAGATTTCAACATCATTAAGTCTGAAACAGTCAGGAATTGTCGTACAATGATCAGGACACGAAGAAACGTATCATATAATGGTGGATACCTGGACGCTGTGATAATGAGGGGAACGGACGGTCAGAGCTTCCACAAAGGAACATAGTGTATAACCACCGATCTGTGTGGCTAAGAGAATTATTATAGAGAGGTTCATCAATACGACTGAGGCCTTGTGACCTATGTATGTTAGATCGGAAGAAATCTGGGGAAATTAATAAGGCACACCATAAGACTACAGATACTACATTGACTTTCACGTCTCGGAGAACTTCACATGGGAAAGTTTCATCGGTATAGGTAGACAGGTGGCAGAAAAGTACTACCGCAAGGACCTTAGGGGTAGTTTGTGGTTTGGTAGCACTAAGTTGCCTATTGATGAGCTTGTCTCCCAGACACACATTTTGTTCCTTGTAGACTCCATTCGCCCTACCTTTTTGGTGCCCATTCTCCTTTTCAATGTGTGACTAACGCTATGCCTTTGCAATCCTCGAGCTGACTTCACCAAGTTGGCCCTTTTCTTTTATAACCACTCATTGGTAACGAACCTATACTACGAATGTACATACTTATGTGTTCACTCTTTTAATTTAATGCTCGGTTCTTGGCCACCCTTCCCGTACAACTATACCATAAAGCCATATAGATACTACAGCTTAATTACAGACGCCTTAAATAGACTGAGTTTAAGACCCAGTCAGAAACTTATCAGTGGACTTGTCATATAGATTCTACATGGACAGTCCCCTTACATAAATGGTCAGGGAGTTGTAGTGGAATTTTCCGAGCTATAAAGTTGTTAGCCAATGTCGCGATTAAAATTATTTGTGTTTTGATCTGAATTAATTCCTCTGACTCACTCGGTAAACAAATAATCGACAATTATTACCCAGAACCGTATAAATTAGCCATCCCCGAGGCACCTATAACAACTTGTAATTTTTATGCCAAAACTTCACTCGTCAGGCGAACTTTCCCTGTTCGACTTCCTTGTTTACTCCAGGCAAACATTCCAGCGTCACTCATGACTTCACCTACACTAAATTACAAATAAACATCCAATAATCTCAAATAAATGTCAAAAAGTAGCTATCAACGTAAGTTATTGCGACATTTATAACCGAGCCGGTTCGGAGGGGCCGGAATAAGGCGCAAGCACATATGAGGCCACCTTCGATAGCGTTAAGTATCTTGTTTGTGCTGTATGGCCATTTAAGGGCAGGAGTTCCAAGGTTGTTTTTCTTTTCGATACTTTCACAGGGGCTGGGGGTCTAATGCGTACGGATACGGCTCCTTGGGAGTATAAATCTAAACCGGAGATACCCCAATGATTTGTTTGAATGTCGCTGAAATTATAAACTAACGTCTATCACCCTTTATGCTTTCTTTTTCCGGAGAATTATGACGTCGCGTTAGTCAATACTTCTTAGTGTTGGATTATCCCCATCTTGGGGTTGACATGCAGGGACAACGACTTCATTGTTTTTACAAGAAGTCCGAGGGAACAAAAGTAAATCAAATATTTTGTACGTTGGGCAATTTACTTTTTGGCAAATGCATTGCTTAATTTTGAATATGTTTTTGTTGAGGCAGCAGATAACGGTGTTCATAAATAATTTTTTATTGCCTTCTTAAACCCTTGTTAGGCGGAGAAGTTAAAATCGCATTGTATCGCGTTGAAGTGGAAAAATTGACTGCAAATACGCCCGGGTTATGGCTGTAAGTCATTTTCTTTTTTGGTTTGTTGAAGGGCGATGCACTAATAACTCAGGGGCTTTGGCAAGAGTTTCGTCTTGTTAAGTCAGATAGTATATAAGGTATTGTATCCTACACAAAGTAAGACGTTATTTGGCAACGACCTTGGAGAATGGGACGAAGGATGTCAGTTTTCTGAATAAAGAATTTTACATTCTACCTTTTCCATGGGACCAAGTTGTTTGGAGGTAGAAATGGTTTATACTGTCTATACCCTACATCCTTAATTTTTTTTTTTTTTTTGAAAGTAAAGAGCTTCAGGACATTCCAAACGGCCATAGTCAAGGTATGTACTTAAAATGGTTGAATTAGGTCTGGTGGTTGTCCCCTCTCAGCAGGGACGTCTTTGACCTGAAGGTGCTATAGTATAGCATGTAGCGGAGACCTACATACATGGATGGAAGGCAGCTCTGATAAGAGAGATCAATATCTTAGAGTATTTCAGATCCAGCTTAGGTCTATACATGTGTCCAAGTAAGGTTTGATGTAGGGATTAGAATACCTTGCCCAGCTGAGTTCATCGGACCTACAATTCAATAAATATTTAACTACTTTGCCATCTCTTAGATGAACCGCGGTCTAGAGCAACGTTTGAATTATAAGAGGCTACTTGGCTATCTGAAAAGTTGCGAAGGCAAGACAGGACTTCTTTTATAGAAATTAAGTCCGCTTGAAGAAGAAAAGACTGAGTCTTTCAAAGAAAACACCTTCACCTACTTGAACAATCGATATAAAAGTGGATGAATGCCTTGGAAGGGCATATTTTAACTTGCCTTGACTTAATATAGTCAATGTTTTCAGAAGCTATTTTAGAACTTTTAAAGAACCCCCGAGACATTGCTTCGAGACTAACAAAAAAGGTAAGACACAGCTTTGTCTACCAAAAAGGTATGTCAGGGCAATCAAAATGTCCATTGTTGCCGAAAGTGACAAGCGGACAACTTTTAGAAGCTGATCATTGGACTTGGATTAGATGATTTCTAAGGTAGTCCGGCGGATAATCATGCTGTGTTTCCACATGCTTTAGAGTTTACTATTGCATTGCGGGACAACCATTTCCAATCCACTTCCACCTCCACGGGGCAGGATGCTGACCCGTTCTTTTATGAAACTTCGAGTCTAGTTAAGACGATATTTCCGTAGTATATTTCCATCTCCACGTAAGCTGTCCTTTGGACGCCCTAAGAAATAACAAACAAGAGCTCCTTGAACATTAGAGGTGTTTTAGTTTCCAGTTACCCTTGATAGAGCAGTTTAAGGGCACTGCTGATGAGTAAACCAAGAGAATCAATATGAGACATCCTTGTTTCAAAGTGCTTTCGTCTATAAATTAGTCTGATATGTCCCTCTTGCGGAAAATTAAATAAGCCCTCTATTAACACTATTCAACTCCTTCTAAAAATCGAGGAGTAACAGGTCAACTGTTTGATGATAATCCTCAGAGTGTTCATGCATTGGATGCAGGAGGATCCCGGCATGTGAGTTTGGAGACTATCTTTGAAATAGGCGTGTATCCTAAGTGGACCCTCGTCGGAACTGAGCAAGTAGCCGTTTAAGTTTTTTTTTCTGGGTGTTCTTCAGAGTTCTACCCATCCGTCAGATCATTAGAAACTCTGTGCTACATGCAATACCATATCTTAGAGCTTTTCGCGCCCCAAACAGTCTGCTTTCTGGTATCTTTAGAAAGCCTTGACCTGTTTTATTTGCAACTTTCCGACAGGTAGGTGAAATCAACTTTCACAAGATTTCAATGTTCTCGGATTGCTGGTGGCAATAGGCTGCTGATTGTTTCAACTATTAGTTACCCATAAACACAGACAAGGCTATACTTAAACTAATCCCCAAATTGGCATCAGATTGTTGCCTAAAATGTAGTTCAGCTCACCGGAACAACTATGAATCTAGCCTGACATGGTCAAAATAAACAGAAGACAAAATCCCTCCAAAAACTTATCGCTAAACCGAATATGAGAGCTTAGCGCGCACATAAGACTCGCCGAGTTCATTCGCTAAAAGGTCATGAATGGGCAATAAATTTTCCTCAACGATATGAATCTCATTTGAAAAGTGGATTTATTAATTTTCCCTCTGCCCTTACAACGTACACGGTATATTTTTAAGAGCAGAATAAAACAAAAAAACTTCGTAATCTTTTTCAAAGTTTCCGCCTTCTCCAACAAAAACAAGCAGTTTACATGACGAACAACGGGTAACGTGGAAGAGTGGAAAAAACACCACGCCGAACAAAATCTTCACGGAAATCCTTTTTTTTCCAAAACATGGGGAGATGAAAGTTTATATCCACTCAAGTTTTTTTCTATCCTTACAGTTATGAGGATATTTATGGAACACGGAATGTCCTGATTTTAAATGAAGGATGCATACGAATAGCATTTAAAAATGTTGAGAAGATAACTTTTATTTTTTGTTTCCTTTCGCATAAATTAGTTGAAATTTGGAGAATAGGGACTTTTGTTTAAGGTGCGGGATCTACAAATTTTCAAAACCTGTAGCTGTTGTAATGGGACATTGTAATGGATGTGTAATCGTCTAAAAATACCAGAAACCCGAGTTACTGGCATGTACGATTCAGGAATTTTTTAGAAAGGCACTTACAAGGACTATCAGCTCTATAAGCCCCATTTTCAAGAAAGGCGATCCTATATCTTGGAAGAACTACCGAGATCCTATATAATGTACTGTGTGAACGTCTGAAACCTTTCTGCAACACACTAATCGGTACGTACCAGTGTGGCTTCCGGCCCGGCAGATCGACGATCGACCAAGTTTTCACGCTAAGGCAAATCTTGGAAAAGACCAACGAATTTCAAGTCGAGACCCACCACCTCTTCATCGACTTTAAAGCCGCATACGACAGCATTCATCGTCCTGAGCTCTACAAGGCGATGGCCGAATTCGGGATCCCGGCAAAATTGATCCAGCTGTGCCGCGTGATGCTGGAAAACACGCGGTGCAATGTGTAATTTGGGAACAGATCCTCTGAACTATTCCAAACTTGCACCGGATTTCGGCAAGGAGATGCGCTGTCGTGTGACTTCCTCAATCTAGTGCTGGAACAGATAGTGCGCAGGGCAGGTGTCAACACGGAAGGCACTATCTTCAATAAATCTGTCCAGCTGCTGGATTATGCAGACGACATCATCGGTCGCTCCCAGCGTGCCGTTATAGAAGCTTTCACGGCAATTGAAGAAGAGGCGAAACGAGTTGGCCTTGAAGTAAATGAGGACAAGACCAAGTACCTGTTGTCAACAAACAAAGAAGCATCGGTCCACCGCCTAGGACAAATCGTCACTTTGAGGTAGTTAGGGAGTTTACCTACCCCGGAGTAAATATCAACTCCACGAACGTCACTCTAGTGGAGATTCAACGAAGACTTACCCTAGGAAACCGCTGCTACTTCGGTTTGGCAAAACAAATGGGTTCAAAACTCCTATCTCGGAAGACGAAATGTGTGCTCTACAAAGCAATGATCCTGCTAGTTCTGCTATTTGAAGCAGAGTGCTGAACGATAAGCAGGAAAGCAGAGCACATGTTGGCCACTTTCGAGAGAAAAATTATTCGTCGAATTTTCGGTCCCATATGCGAGGAGGGCGAATGGAGGAGAAGATATAACCCCGAGCTCTATGAGCTGTACCAAGATGTGGATGTAGTCCAAAAAGCCAAAATACGTCGACTACACTGGCTAGGCCACATCGAGCGAATGGACAACAATGCTCCAGCAAAGAGGGTCTTCGACTCACAGCCCCCAGGTTCGAGACGACAAGGAAGACCGAATCTCCGTTTTAAAGACCAAGCTATCGCGGATGTCAAAACGCTTGGTCTGGACAACTGGAAGCAGCGAAGAGAATGGAAGGCTACCGTGTCTCAGGCAGGGACTCTTCACGCGTCGGGAGCCCGTTAAGTATGATTCAGGAATGACTCGATGCCAGGAATACGCCTACATACTAAGTACACACGCTTAACACTTCAACCAACAGGACTACCATTAGGTATGGGGGCTCGTTAGCAATTAATGCTCTTGTGTCATCTCTAGTTGATTCAACATTGGGCTCAGTGTTTGCTGTTCTTTGTTGTGGAAGATGTCCCATCTGAGAATGATTTTCACTGCTTTCCCTGATTTTGTCTAAACGTCGAAGCTTCTTCTTAAACATTAATGCAACCTGTTTCACCGCGTCCATATTGCGGTCGATGTCAACATATGGTTCACAATGCTCTTAAAAGTGGGTATTTCTCCGAATCTTTCTCGCCGCTCAATACTGAAGCGAAGACACTCACACTGCTGCACATCTTCTCTGGACTCACCGCAGTTTAAGGAACTGGTGTTCCGCAGCAGACAAGACCACGTACCTCCGAGCTCTGACCAATATACAAAGACTACCATGTATAAGGACGATCAGCCCTATAAGAACCATACCAACCGGAACCCTGGAAACCATACTTGCTCTAAGCCCATTAGAGCTACATCTAAAGGAAACAGCCGCGATAAGTCCCCTACGCTTAAAGCAATCGGGGAATCGTACCATCTGCCAAATATTTATCTGAAACCGAAATTGCCCGCTCCTTAAAGCTTCCAAACCAGAAGCGGCGCTCTCGAACTATCCAGGAAATTTCACTCCAGTAAGGCATCTACAGACATGGACAGTCAATACCATCTCATCCGCAGTCGTGAAATCAAAACTGGTTGCACATTGTCGTGAAGAACTCACAGCACTTACGGCAAACCATGACGTCGCACTCCTTTAGATCTCAAGACACAACGGCAAGGGAATCAACTGTCGGACGAATTACCAAGAAAAGGGTCCGAACAGGACCTGATATCGCCAAAACCAAACAAATCCTGGAGCTTAACAGACACAATTTAGTACTTTTCACGGGATCCTTACCGGCCACAACCTCATGACGGCCTTCCGTAGTCGAATGCGAGTAGAAACTGATGACCTCTGTAGAGCCTGTGGCGGGAGTAGAGTATACTTTTCACTTCCTCTGCGAATGTCAAAGCCTATAGAGGACTAGAAAGACGGTCCTTGATGAATATCAATTCAAAGACCTGGGCGGGCTGTCAGAAAAGCCACCATTCACCATTCTAAAAAGTATAACAACTTCATGGTGGTTCAGGGAGGTCATGTAGCTGCCCCCAAGCTAATAGAAAACATTGTAGTTATTATCAGGTAAACCCACGACAGGGGCTTACAACGAATCCACTACTAGTCCGAATGTTGGCTGGACATGTTGGCCACCCCGTTCTATGTACCTACCTATGGTGGGCTCAGAATCTCTCCACGCTGCCCACTTTATTGCATCAAATCTTCAATCGTCCTCAAGGCGACTCTATGATCCTGCAAGTAATAGTTGCACTTCCTGAGCTCACACTGCTCATGAATAAACATTTACACTATTTCTTTTCGAATATAATAAATTCCTACGTTTGGACGGCTTTCAAGAACCATGCACCCCGTCGCAGGGTTGTCAACTACAGGGTGAGGCCACGCTTTATGCCGCATTTCGCCATAAACAGCTTACAGTAAATTTACCTCACGAGGTTCTTGGCACTAAAAACCAAATAAAAGTGTTGTATCTGCAAAGACCTGGAGCTCCTTATACGTTTCAGGTCATTGTTTATGATGTGCAAGCGGAATTTTTTTATTTTCATATTTTATTCGAGTTCGCTGCCAACTGTTTTGCTTTATTTGCTTTACGCCACAGTTAGGTGGCAATGTGGCGTCGAAAATATTTTACTACCTGCTCCTGCACGTTAAACACTTTAAAACCGTAAGGCGACCACAAATTGAAAGGATTCACTTCATTAAATGCCACCCACTTCCAGGGCATCATTAGGGGATGTTATACATTTTCCTGATGCCATTCCATACGGAAGGTATGTACGTAACAAGATAATGAGCTGAATAAGCGAAACTTTCTTTACTTGTGAAAGTGACAAGGATACCTTTAGGCATTTTCACTGTACCTATCCACTTAGGCAGACGGCGGCGGCGGTGGCGGCGTGTCACTCAAGTATTCCCTTTGAAAGTTCTTCAGCAGGAAGAACCATTGCTTGGTGTGCTGTTATCACCTTTGAAGTTATCCCTGAAGATTGCCCTTGTTTGTTTTAATGGGAGTCTTTATGAGCTTGTAAACTTTCATGGTTGATTATCCTACCTACAGGTTGGGTAAGCGATTACTCTTGAAGTGCGGCTTTTCCGTGAGCTGAGTTAGGGCGGAAACCACTTGAAGATTACAGAGTTTTAACTGGGAATGCAGGGGGTAGCAAGCTGTTAAGATGTTCTTGTAATGTCTTTCGACTCATTTTGTGGTACGTTGTGTCGATAAAAAATGTAAAGTTTCTTGAGATAAGGTTGGCAAGTATGGACCCCTGGGGTGGAGCAATCCTTTGGAAAAGAAGACTTGCCCTGCTTTCTTCTGCATTAGTAGCGACACTTAGTTGCATTCTTTTTAGGTGGGCGGCCAAGAGGTTATGGCCGGTAATGATCTCTATGAAAAGTGATAGGTGCGTTCTACTGGGCCATGCCGATCTCTTTCCAAAAGTTAGGTACTTTTTTTAGCTGTTTCCTCGTAAGTGTAGTGCGGTTGATTTGGTTTAAATGACACTTTATTGGCTATGGATGCTAAGTTTTGGACCCTACTCAGTTCCTCGAGTTTTGACAGGTAACCTTCCATAATTGCCCGTAGGCTACTTACATATATTTTGGGTGGCTTTAACGTTGGAAGCCCTAGCACGACTAGAGTAGCTAGAGTCTACCAAGGGGGCATGAGTGAGAGACTGTTTGCTGTGTATTCACCATCCACAAACGCTTACAATGTATGGAACCAGTGTCGGGACGTTATCACAGAGGTAGCCGAGACCACCATATGCTACCAACCACAACCCTTGGGATTCTGACGAATATGTACTTCGGAAAAAGATGACACTTATAAATACTGCAGCGCAAAACAAGAGCAGCAAGGGAAAAGTATCGAGCCAGAAAAAGGAAGAAAAAAAAGATCCTGCGTAAAAAAAAAAAGGGCCACGCAGTCTCCCAGCTGAAGTTAAACGGACTTTTGCACTGGTGGCTCATAACCCTGTCGACGACGGCGCCCTCGGAAACAACCCCCTCGGTTCTCTTGCCACCACCATCTCCGTGCAATTCCAAGAGTTTCGACAGATCGAAACGCGGCTTCTTCAACACCTTCACTTTGCGAATGTACACATCGTGCAATGGGTAGATGACTTGGCACATCTTCTCAATATCCTTAGCAATGGAATCGGGAGCAAGCTTGCTAACCACTGTCTTCAAGTCAGATGTACCAACGTCGCGTGTGATGATTTCAGTCATCTTGGACCTGATCTTCCTGACTTGAGATTGTTGGGCGTAGCAAGTCTTGCGCTGTGACATCTGGTCCTTTGCGGTGAATCCAATGCAGAACACACGGAGCAAGTAGCCATAAGTGGTCTTTACATCGACGTTGGCTTCGATGAGAATTTATCTGTGGTCAAGTCCATGCCATGGAAATTGGTTAGAACATTGCGTTCTTGTACATTTTCAGCCATCAATCGGAATTTACGGAAAGAACGCTCAGCGTCGGTGTCCTTTTGCAAATCAGCCAATGAAACTTCGAACACGCGACCCTTCAATCCTTCGGAAGCGATTTTCGTTCCCTGGGTACGATTTACTAGAGTTTTACCGATTTGACGGGTGGTGAACATGTTTGGTGCTTTAACATCATACCAATCTTTTCGTGAAAAAGGATCTAAGACCTTCTTTTTACCACCTTCCTTGCCACCTTTGGACAGACTCTTATTTTTACCGACCGCCATCTTAACAGTTCACAAGGAAATAGGAAAGATATCGAAGTCTCGCGATACAAACAGCACCCGGATGTTTTTTAGGAGAGTCAAGCAGCTGGCATCTGCCTTCAAGCTCAGAACGAAGAGAAAAGGAAACCTACACCGAAGTCTAGTAGTGAAAACCGCTGTTGCTTCGTTTTGGCAACACAAATGGGTTTAATACTCCTAACTGCCTGTTCTGCTATATGAAACCGAGTGCTGGACGATAAACAGAGGGGATTTAGAGGACTTTCGAGAGAAGAAAATTTTCATCGAATTTTCGGTCCGGTATCGAGGAGATTAATGAAGGAGAAGATATAATAGCCAACTCAATGAGCTGCAATAAGTTGGGAATGTAGACCAAAAAGCCAAAAAATTCTACAACTACATTGGCTCAGTCACATCGAGCAAACAGACAATAATGAAGAGGATCTTCGAATTACAGCCGCGAATGCTAGAGTCCTTGATCTGCACAACTGGAAGGAGCATGCCCGGAATTGAAAAGAATGTAAGGCTCTCAGCCGCGTTGAGTAACTAAGTATATTGCATGGCTGCACCTGTTCTCTTTCCAAGTCAGTCGAATATACGTTCGAAGTACGTCGCATTACCCTGAGATTTGAAATCTCGATAACGACGACTCATAGTGTCCTGCCAAAATGTTGGAACCTGGGTATGCTCTTTGCTACCTACAAGCTCTTGCTAAAACTGAACGATTTTGTTAAAAGATTTCAAGACAAGTCTCGCCTATGCTTTATCTGAAACGTAGTGCGGACTAGGTACTATGCGATTACAGATCAGTCAAGTTATTGGTGTTTTTATTGTACACTGAGAGGCCATCATGCTAAAAGATTGGCCCTCTTTTCACATTACTTCTGCACAAGCTGTAGGGGTAAGTAGAAGGAAGAACTAAGCCAGCTCTGTTCCAGAAAAGATAACTCCATTTAGGAGCACATTTTGCTGACAGCCTTGGCAAACGGGCGTCTATAGGCGTCATGACCCTTGTGCTTTATAAAAAGCTCAAGTTAGGTGATAAGTCTAATGACTAATGCAGTCTTGGACACTAAAACATTGAATGCAGGAAAGTGTGTTCTAAAGAGATTTTCTACGGTCTAGGTGCATGATTTGGTTCCTGATCCCTTGGAAGTTTTGATAAAGACTGGGACCGTGTACACATTTAATAGGATCGTCCAGAATATATGGTAGATTTCTATTTCTCTTCCACAGGCCTCCTTTAGGACGCTTGTCCTTTTTCTTGAAAACACTCTTGCTTGCCTTGTTCCGTCACCGGGATTCTTGGTACTCTTCCCAACATTGCTTGGTTTCCTAGTATTGTTGAGAAAAGTCGAAAGCTCGTTTGGGTCATTTTGTCATTTCGAAATAAACTATTATTTGGCAAACTCCACAACTGAATTATACCCAAAACAAATTCTCTATAAAACAGTCAACATAACCCAACTTGAGCTATCTCTCACCAAGTGGGAGGGAAAATAAAAACTGACCAACTCCTGATGTCATCTGAGATAACATTCAAATTTGGCTAAAATGTTTAATTTTCGGGTGTACTTCGTGGTCAGGCAAATTCCAATATACGCAGTTGGAATATCTCTTCAAGGATAGTTCTTCTAATTTTGAATTTGTATTCAATTCCTAGCCGCTCAGTGCAAACTTTCTCCAGGACGTAATCTTACGTTTGGCGCCACATTTGTGGAATTCCATGCATAAAATATTTATTCCTATTCCTAGTCGTCGTGTAGTGCGTGCCTTAACTGGTGCACAGAGGACTAAATTCATTTGTGTTCCCTTATTTTCGTTGTGTAATGTATTTGTGCGTATCGGCCTTTGCAGTACTATTACGATACAATGGTTGGCTGTGAATGTCAGGACTGAGTCCATTTTTAGAGTGAGTGCCTTGAAGTTACTTGATCTAATGCTGTGACAAGTATGTAGTGTAACTGGCTTGCCGATGGTGTATGAATATAAATGAAGGCAAATTGGGTCATACGTGAGCCATTGACTTAATATCTCCGATTGGTGTTGGTGTCCTTTTGGGGCAATTAGTTACCAAGGGTAAGGGTAAGCAATTGTTATTCATGATATTGTGAAGAATTTTTTTTGATATGTCAGTCTACGTATGTATGTATATGTTCAATACTACTAATGGCCGAGAAGGGTATCTAGGTTTCTTTTGGATTTTCTGACCTTATGTACATGAATGCAGCTGTCTGGCTCCTGAAGGAACACTTGAGAGATTATAGATGATTTCTTTTGTTTGAAGTAACCTTGTCCTTGCCATTGCGTTGTGTGTTTGAAAATTCTCTACTCAACTTCGAAATGTATGTACGTACGTAGTAGTTGATGTTTTTAAAAGAACGTTTAGCTGGATTACCCTTGGCATATACTTATAAGTTTGACCTTCCGTTCTTTCTGTTCCTATCAGATCCAGATAGCGCTTTGTGTAGATCGACCAACCCCAACAACTTCAACTGTCATTATTCTCCAATTCGTGTAGGATGCCTAAGTCTTGGTCTACCCCGGGTAGAAACAACCGAATTCATGGTCCCAAGACTCCAAGTAAGACCAACTCAGACCCTGTATCCTTTCGAAGACCTACCTAGACCAATCATAATATAAATGTTACCAACCAAGAAATGAGGATAAAATTATGGAGGCCCCATTGAGCCTCAATGTGTCATTTGTTTGCCTTCGGCTCGCTTAGTATAAGAAGCAGACCCCTTTTTCAGTTTAGCTAGAAGCTTTCATGAGAGACAGCTGATTGGGATGCCCATTAAGTGTCTCCCAGCAAAAGGTTTCAAAAAATCCGCTCCATCAACATTACAATATCCAATTTATTGCATTCAGATGGTTAGTAAGTAAGGACTCCATTGGTCTTTTTCTGAATACTTACTTTCCAGGATTCTTCACTGTTGAAGTTGGGGACCCTTCAAGTCCTCAGCACCACCTGGCCACCTTATTATTGCTATGTGAATCGAAAATCGGAAGATATAGCGCTCCCTTGGATTAAAGGCCATTTAAGATTTTTTGGAATAAGCCTACAACCGTGGTCTGACGTGGAAGTCTTACTTAAGTAAAAGCCTGCATGCAAACACGCCAATCTCCGACCTATCAGGTTATACTTCTTTCTAAGGCAAGCTTCGGCAAGCCTAAGTAATATTCATCAGCGCTAGACTATTAATTTAACTATTATTTCTGCGTTCTAAGTTACAAGGTGATGTCCAAACTGAACCGAATTTTTTACAAATAGGTCCATACTCGTATGATTTGACACGGTTCGACTCTCATCTTTTCGGAAACATACATTTGCCGATAATAGAAAAACATTTTGTCAACGCAGAAGCCATCTAAAAGGTTGACAATGATTGGCCAACACTCATTCGACATGCTTTGAGCTATGCAACTCCCTGTCGTCGGCACTTTTGGCTTACTCCACTTTTTGGTCGCAAAAATTGTGCAGCTCCAACCAACATATGTATATGTACATGTACACTATTGACTGCTCCTGTGCCAGTGATACACAGCACCGATCTCAGTAGCGAAAATGCCGCAGTCCTGCCTGCTTCAGTTCCAATTGCTCCAAATCAGTCGAATTCATGCCATTCACAGGAATTGCGAAGCTCTCAGTTCACTTTTTGCATAAAGATCTTAGCCTTCACCCTTAGAAGATCAAATCAACCCAAAACTTAAGTCTCTTGGTTGATTTTTGACTTGATGGGGCCCGTCACTAAGCAAAAATAAGCATTATTAGGCAGCAACAAGCCCACATGTGATTCAAGAGGCTCCATTGCATCCATAAAAGTAGCCATGTAGTGGGATGTAATGGCATGGGTGTCATTGGACCTTATTTTTTCGTCGATGAAAACGATCGCCATGTTACAACCAATGAAGTTCGCTATCATGCCATGTTGGACGACAATTTTTTTTCCAAAGTTGGATGAACTGTGACATTAGTGACATGTGGTTCCAACGAGATGGTGCCATATGTCACACAGCTGCTCAAACATTTGACCTTTTGAAGGAGGAAGTTTGATTACCGTGTAATCTGAACAAATGATCTGGTTAGGTTAGGTTAGGTATGTGGGTAGGCGACTAGAATATAATATCACATCGCCACGGTCAGGTTATTACAGACTCATTGTGATACCCAGAGGGGAAAAAGTGATAATTCCTATAAGGACAGGAAGGGACTTCCGGTGGTGGTATTGCCTTTATCGCAGTCTCACGGGCAGCTATTGTCACTGCCAAGACCTCCGCTTGGAAAACACTGCTATGGTTCTGGTTTATGCTAATAAGTCAACAAACAATATCGAACTCAGAATTGTAAACAATCCGTGTGATATGTGTGGAAAAGTTGTGAAAAATTGGATTCAAAAAGTCTAGGTCGAATTTTTCCCATATGTACTACACCAGGATTTGTACTACACATAGATTTTAGCCCGATATCTCAATTACTTTGTGTTTTATTTAAGTGCAAAATTTTTATGTCCTTATTGAAAAACCCGTTTCCGAAGGCACAAAGCCTCGTGTCCTAAGCTCCAATGCTCTACTTATGTTATCCTTTACACCATTCCTCGTCCGCTTATCAAAATATATTGGCTAATGTATAAACAGACAAATGTAAGTTAAAAATGTTTAATTAGTCATGTTTACCACAAAAACCCAAGCCGGTACTTTCTATTTCAAGCCGTGTCGGCGCTAACAGTCTATATGTCCCTTTTATTACCAAAATCACACAAATCCCTAAGTTGCATACACATACATATCTAAAAACCACAAAAAACTTTCACTGACATACATTGTCATCGAATAATAAGCTCCTTCGCAGGCACACCAATTACTTCCATTGTTAGGCAGTCAATTCGTAGCCACCCTTTGCGTTTTCTTGTTACTGGTGGTAGTCCTGCTTTCGCAACTCCACATCCACGTAAAACAAAAATGCACACGAGTGCTCGTGTGTGGGAAATAATTACCCTCACCAACCTCAATTCCATGGGAATATGGAATTGTAATGAAAACTTTTAATTACTTTCAGACTTTCAGTCAAAGACACACAGGACTCGAGTTTTTTAGATTCCAGCTTCCTCTGACAATGATGTCGACTGGATGTTCCGGTTTTGTAAATTGTGTGCACGGAATGAATTTCGCTTTGACGCATGTATTTGTTCGTTGAGGTGAAGTAATTCTACGGAATTACACCTAGAACAATGTGTCAAAGGGTTTCTCCTTCCCCAGTTTGGGGTGCGACTTGACAAGGGAAGATTGTGTAATTGTTGGAAGGATATAAGAAATTAAGCTCCTCGAGCTTGTGCCAGTGATGCCTATAACCAATTCAAGACGACTTGCGAGGAACGGATTTTAGGAGAGTTTATATTTTAGGAAGGAGTTGAGATCGAATACTTCCAGTCTTAGCCAAACATTAAGAGGACCTGAGAC
Organism: Xylota segnis; assembly: GCA_963583995.1. Classification (NCBI taxonomy): domain Eukaryota; kingdom Metazoa; phylum Arthropoda; class Insecta; order Diptera; family Syrphidae; genus Xylota; species Xylota segnis. The sequence continues at coordinate 9,153,593 of OY757236.1, read as the reverse complement.
GATAGACTTTTTCCAGAGTGGATATGTAGACCAAGTTTTGTAAAGAACGTAGAATTCCCTTACTAAAGAGAAGGCAACTAACAAATTACAGGTTATTGTTCACATTAGACCTATGTTGTCAGTCTCTAAGAAGCCACCAACCATCCATGAAGATTCAACAACATCCCGGTCCAGACTCTGACTCTAGCTAGAGCGTATTCTAAGCGCAAGGAAAGTCTATTCTAAGTTCGCACTGTCTGCGCCTACCTAGAAATGGAATTTGCCTAGAACTGCTTCTTTTTCGTTAGGCATATTGCGGCTGCGACCATGTACATTTAACGCAATGCCTATTTTGGCCGCATAAACCACCATGGGCCAGTGACCAGTACTCTAGAAATAACCGTCCAGTCTCTATTCCAGTCCTTGTGTACTATTCCACTAGTATTTGGGCCACAACTGCCTGTATATGACACACTTCAAACTACTTGGCGCAGGAGGATAAGTTGACTAACTAGTTGTTTAGTCCCCGGAGGGACAACGCAGTAGAGGAAGACCTCGCCTTAGGTGGCGTGCACAAGTGGAAGAGAACCTCAACCAACTTGGAGTGCGCAACTGGAGGCAGTTAGCAAAAGACCGCGTTAACTGGAGAGGCTTGTTGGGAGAGGCCCAGGTCCACCCCGGACTGTAGCGCCACCTAAGTAAGTAAGTAAGTTCTTTAGTCATGGAGACGTGAAGGTCAGTAACTTGATTTTAGTAGAAAAAATCATCAGTTCAGTCTTACTTGGGTTGATACTGAGTTCTAGTGACCCATCTGCTAATTTTGTTCAAAGATCCTTCCATAATCTCACTGATTACCGAAGAAGACTTTCCTGATACCAATAGTCCCACATCACCCGCAAATGAGATCACGTTCACTTTAGAGAGTTGGACTCTGTCAAGCCTGCACAGGATTTAGTTTATAACCAAAAACCAAGAAGAGGACATAAGACCGCACCCTGAGGAGTTCCTCGTATGACAGATATGGTAAAACTACTGAGACGAGGGTCGATTAAATCATTCTTCGTGAATCGATTGAGTCCAACGTCTGGAAAGATGTAAGTATGCTGAGATTTGGATAGAAGGGATTCCAGTGTCTTTAATACGAAGGAGGATAAGCTGATGGATCTTAAGTCCTTTGCAGATTCATGTCCACGCTTCACAGCAAGGACACGGTTCCAGCTCAAGGGATCGTGGTTACAGGGAATACACATAGTTTCTTTAAATAGTGACTCCCCATGAGACCATCTGGTCCAATATTTGCTGCAGCATTGTCGGAAGTATGCCGTAAGGGCCAGGCGATTTAAATGGAGAGAAGCTGTTGCCAGCCCAGCTCTATCAATGTATGAGAATTTCGCAGTCTAAAAAATAGGTGCACGGGCAAGGATGTAAAGTTCTAAGTTTCAGTAGACTGACAATGCCCCACCCAAACCGAGGATTAGGCTTCTTTAATGAAAAATGTTAAGAAAAGCTCCTATTATAGTTCCACAGATACATGTAGTTAATTTTCGGTTACAAGGGCCAAAAGAATCTTACACTGCCACCGGAGTGAGAGTGTCTTGAATTGACATGCATTGCATGGCTTTTTCTTCTTTGGGGATTTCTGCAGGGACGTCAGACTGCACTGAGTCAGACAGGTCGCAACACTTGTTCTCGTGATTAGAACACCTTTTGATTTCAATGAATTTGCCGAAAGCCCACCCATTACCTAGTCCATCATTCAACGATCTTTCAGCTTCTAGGCTTGACCTGACCTGGGAACATCATCGCTTTATAGCTAAGCGTAGACATAACCTATTAAGCGTAGTGGAAGGAGAGTATAACCTGTCTTGCAAATGATTCCATAAACCTTTTATTTTTGCAAATTCGAATTATTGAAGTCGATGTCCACAGGACTTGGCAAACTCTTGAAGCTTTCTGAAAGCAGAAACCTGAAACCGAGTACTAAAACTCGTTAAATAAAAAGAAAAAATAGCACAAAGTCATCTTTCAATATTAACAGCGCAACGTGTACAACCAAAGGAGTACGGCTATTTCCTGGCCTTTCACGTGTAGAGAAACTCCTATAAGCTGAAACTTCAACTCACATTGACCGCAAGGAGAGTATCCTTTTGTGAATTTGCAAGACATTCTAATGCGAGGATATAAATGAACTATATTGGAAAACTTTCTATTGTCATTGCTATGAGTATCCTTTCTTTCTGTTTTTTTTTTTCGTTGCAGGATATTTGTATATTCTTCGAAATTCTTTTGACTCCTTTGAAGAGGACTTCATTTCCTATTTTTCCACAGGCATTCTCTTCGTCTCGTAGTTTCAATTGAGTTCGGAGTCCTTTTTTTTCGAACTTCTTTGTGAGGTGCTTGGACTTGGACACATGACAGAGGTTGCAAATGATCAATGAAGTTGCTTATTCAGTTTTCTGTTTGAGTTTATCCTTTGGATGGATTTTTGTTGTTGTATGTGCAGTGCATAGGAAAACTGTTGGGTCACCTTTATGCAAATTGAATGGCAGTCTTACAAGGATAGTGCTAGACGAACTAATGAATCGCAAATCAACGATGACATGCCTTGTGAAAGATGAATATTATGGATGTTGTCTATGTATGTATGTTTCCCTGATATGCAGCAAAGGTAGAATCCCATTGCCTCGGGAGTTTTTCATTTGCCACCCTTGTCTCTGCGTCATGTAGAAAGCAAAAAAATTCCTCTTTTAACGGAAATGTGAAAAAAAGGACAACAATGCGAAATTATAGGTGGAAATTAGATGTCATTCCGGTGTCATCTACAACACCAGACTTCTCACTGGCAGACCTATTGTTCCCAGACATCACACCGAATAAAAGAAACGAGTGTTGGAAACCACAACTGATTACTTGTGCAATGGAGTCGCCATTGCAAATCTACCCTCGAGGTGCGAAACGGTGCTATTCATTGTTTCGCTGCACTTTAAGGTTAGTATGAGGCTGCTGAGTTTTAGCCCTGGCAAATGTTTATCTTTATGCCTTGACTGTATATCTATTTTTTTTCGATTTTTTTAAATCTTTATTTAAAGCGCGAAGTCTTTAAAGTAGGTGCCCCTACATTGCGTTCTTCATCGTACAGAGATAGATACATGGATTTTTACCAAAGTCGTCCACCATGTTCGTTCAAGTAGGCATAGTTGTTAGAAGGTACTAGATTGGCGGTAAGGATGTACACTATTCTTTATTATAGACTTCACAGTGCTTCATACATTCTGCTTATACTAAGCAACTTATCTACTATCAATGTTTAAGTTAATGAGAGTAGGATGTTGATATACCCAAGCAACCATGGGTTTGCCTAAAGTGGATAAACCGCCACTGATTCTTGTGTACTACTACAAATCATGTCCAAAGTGTCTTTCCCTAACCCCAATCGTAGAATAGATGAGAAGAAAATAGACCTCACCCTCCAGTGTTGATCAAGGACTAGAATCACTACCCTGTTGTACTCAATGCGGATTTTCAGAAATGTCAGTCAAAAGAGGTCGCCAAAGCCTGTTCCTTAGTCTATCAAAAAGCCCAATGGTGCGGGTTGCAAGTACTGAAGACCAGTAACTACACTGCTAAAATGTGGTGATGACACTCCTGGTTTGACAAGGAATGTCGCCAAGAAAATGTAGAATAACAAGAGGCCTACAAAGCAGCGAGTCATAGAGGGGCTGGAGCTTCGCACGAGGTCTACAAGTAGAAAAGAAAAGATGAAGACTGAGAAGCCAATGGTAAAGTTGGAGTACAAGAAAAAATTCGTGTATAGATTCGAAGGGCTACTATTAAGGGTTCAAGAAAACATCAAGTCTACAAGCCCGGAATCGAAGTGTCAAGGAACAAACGAGATTAGTGATTGAATCGCTGCATATACACATTGCACAGATATATGACTGTATATTCAATCAGAAGGGTGGGAGGAACCGACATTTACGTCCACTCGAGCTAGGTGAGGTTAAGAGGTTAAGAAAGCCAAACTGAAAGTTGAGTTACTGACTATTCAAAGCTTCTGGGTAATAATTTTATAAGGAGTGTGCTTATGAACTCATTGATTTGACTGTTGAATAAAATGATACGAAACCTTATTAACTGCATCAGTTATAGAAGACCACTGTCGACATACCGACAGATCTTACTAAGCCCGTGCAACTCAAATCAACACTCACTCACTTTTTTGATTTTAAGGTCGTCTATGGGAGTATTTATGAAGACGGTCTATACAGAGGTTTGTTTAATTTTGATATGTCTACCAAAACTGATCCGCTTATATGGATGAAAACAGCAAAAACCTTTCCATGATTTAGACCAATTTCGTCGAAATCAGAGGCACAATTTTTCAAAAGTGTATGCAACTACTTGCAGTTAAGATGGGCTTAATCGGTAAAGAGGGAAACATGCTCTTCACAGATATGCTAAGAGCTATGACGAATAACTCTTACCTACAGCTTTTGTTTTAGAGCTAAGAATTGTGGATCAAAGCCCTGTGTCTCGACAGCTTAAATTAGCCTAGATCACTCCATCTGTGCTTTATGGCTCAAAGGCATTAATTATGACATAAATTACGAAATAATTGGAATAATTTTTACGTACGGGTCGACAGAGTCGGTGCCAGAGTCTTCTCAGGGGACCTGGAGATCCACCTCTCCCATAACCCTCCACCCTATTGCAGTTTTTTTCAAGTCGTAAAATGCCCAAACACTAGGCATCTCTTACAATGACTTCAGTAGAAGCTGTAATGATGAAGCGGAAGATGAAAGTATTAGTCACCTCCCATGCACATGCCCTTTCTAACATAGGGAAGGCTGCACTAGCTGATCTTAATGATTGCAGTATCGCCTGCACGGCTAATAGGACTAGCTCTTTCAAAAGCTAGTATCCTCACCGAGGGACGAAACCAACCAACACTTTCCTCAAAGTATGCAATATACTTTTCAGCACGCACTCTTATGCATATTGTGGGCGTCGTGGCTCAGTGGTTAGTGCTTTGGACTATGGAGCAAGGGGTTCGAAGTGCAATATTCCTTGACAACACCTGAAATTTCTGTCATGGCCCCACCTCTCTCGGGCGTCTGACAAACAAAGTACAACTGTCATGAGAAAGTTTCGGATACGTCATTAAACAGTAGGCCCCTTCTATTCGTGTAAAGAATAAAACACGCACAACACGAATGATTGTGAGAAGGTAGGCCCTGGGTTCCATCGACCTGTTACGCCAAATATTTTTTTTTTTTTGTCTATTCTTATACGTCTCGTTGCCACTGACAGTCAATTATTTCGGCTAATAATAATATGGCGCAAGTGCTCCACAAGTTTGACGTACAGAACCACCATTTTGGAACGACGTTTTTTTAATATTTATAATTTGCAACGTTGTTCAAGCGTTGACAGTTTGCAATCAGACATTTGGTTTGACAGATAAAACTGTCTGAAGTTAGTACTGAGTTAAAAAAAGCACCATTTTTATATGTATCTGTATTTTTCCCTCTTCTAACTATCCTTCGTTCAAATTTGAATTGCATTTCATTAGTTTAGTTCCTATATTTCTTCACCATTATTCACAGTCAATATTAAAATTAATTCATATAAAAATATTGTTCCGACAAGGAATCTCATTCCTTATTCTGGTAACAAAAACCAACGTTGAGGGCATTTAAATCAACAATCGATGATGATGCTGAAGCTACAATTCTTCAGATGTTATCCAATTTAAATAGCCATTCGAATCTGCTTTTAGTTATTTTTGAGTAAACAAACATTCGTATATTTATATTAAGGGTCACTGCGTAAAAATAATGTTAGATTCAATAAAATTGACCGTTGCCATCTCTGGAATAACCAGCAGACGATTGTTTGTTTTATGTAAATTAAAGAAAAATATCTATCGATTGCTTCCAGGATCCAGGAGAGAGTATACGATGGATTGTTAAGAAAACTCATACAACCTAATGGCTAACCAACGTAGAAAAGCCGTGCTGGACCAACGGCTGAGAGAGTAGAAAGTTTCCAATACCTTGGGACTACTGTCACAACCGATGGCGGAACCGAACTGGATATAGCCAGCCGAATACGCAAAGCGAAATCTGCCTTTGGGATGCTATCCACAGTTTGACGTGGTAATGCGATTAGCTTAACCTCCAAGCCACGACTGTCCCGGATGTGGTACCTGGAGGGTGTACGCCACTATCAGGAGGAAGTTGCAAATGTTCGTCAGGTGCCTACGCTATATCTTTTAGGATTTTTAGGCCAAACCGTATCTTTAACGGACAGTTTTATCAGAGAACGGGCCATGAGCCTATAGGCACAACCATATGACGACGATTCGACATACTCTCCGAATGGGTGACAGGTCCGCATAACTAACCACGCGATGCAATGGAAGCAGCTTACTCGGGATGGCAGGATATGCGGCGGTCCTAGGAGTACGTGGCGCAGAACAGTTGTGAAGGAAGCACGGGAACTGGGAAAGAGTTGGATATTCAGAAATCGCACGCGATGGCACGTAGGCATTGTAGAGGCCCTAGGACCCACAAGGGGATCAGGACATAATGAAAAAAAAATGAACGTAGAGAAGGTTGATATGACGTTGGAAAATCACCTCGAGACTGTTTTAGCTTTAAATGTAGTTCCTTCGTATCCCTGTATGTCGATAAGTGAAACAAACAAAAGTCTTGAACCCTCCCTCTTCAAACAAACAGTAGCAGATACCCTCCCCAATCTTAGGTTACAATAAATCGAAACATAAATTCAATTCAAGTGGCGTAATCTTACACTTGAATTTCGAAACACACCCTTCTCCAGCCGAATAAACTACCCCTTCCCCGTAGAAGTAGAAGTAGAAATCTCAGAAACAAATTCACATAAAAAAAATTGCGGATAAAACTACGAAAACTTTTCAAATTCAAAGGATGGCCTGCCTATCAGTATTTTTTTATTTAATCGAAACATTATACGCACATCCACGCAATTTAAAGGTTTCCCTTGGACGCTTTTAAAATGGCGCCACATTGTTCCGCTTATACAGCCAACACAGACCTAACTTTAAAACTTGATAGATAGCCATTAAAGGAAAAAAAAAAACACAGAAACTTCGTTTAACATTACTGTCTTAGTCGGAGGCGAGGAATGTCGTCGAATAGGTACTTTTCTTTTAAGCCAACTTATCTGATTCGGCTGGACAAATTGCGAAAAGAACAGAAAGTTCAATCGTAAAATTAAATTATTGAAAGGACACCAAAGGAGAGAGCGAAAAAAAAAGATAGTTTTTCTCAAGTTCAAGTTAAGCGGAAAAAACTAAATGTTGGGACACGGAATGAGGGAGATAACACCGTTGTATGATGTTATCCTTCCCTTCGAGCGAAATGTATGTTGTAGTATACTGCAACAGGACCGAAAGTTCTTGTAAAGGCACCAACTGTCTGGTTCAGGGGAATTATAAATTTTCTTTTATCATGACAGTAATAAGGGATACTGATTGTTGTTGTCATTTTTAGTTCACTGTGTCGACACTGAAGAGAGGGAAACAGTAGATAGGCTGGGATAGACCATGCGTAGGGGAAGATAGTTGAAAAGTTTTTAGTTTTTGTTATAAAAATTGTATACACATTCATACATATGTATGTGTTGGATACATTGGGATACAATTGGCCAGGACTTTAGGGAAGTGAAGTAGATTACACTGGACATGACATATGTATACAGATCTACGGTTTGGTATTCTCAGATATCCCATCCTGAATGTAAATTGTCACTTGCAACAGTTAGAAAATTTGGTATACTATGCATCGAACCAAGTTCGATACACCAGCCATGAGTTATACATATTACATGAGATACCTCCAATTACCGTGAATTCCAAATTTCATAAACAAACTTGCGATGTTGTTGATATTAAGGGACTTTCAGTTGAAAAAATCCTTGAGTTACTTTCTTCTATTTGGACTTAGAAACAGGTATGAAAGTCAATACCTTATATAGGTTCCTATAGCACTAGGCATGAACCTGCTTAAGAAGACATATCTAAAAGCTGCTATGGATTACTCATGGTATCCAAGAAATTCCCAGGTTGGACGTGGTACATGGGAGTCCTTAAAGACAAAAGAATAAGACTGAGTGTAATATAAAAAACTTTGAAAGGCTTCAAGAGCACTCTCTTGGTTGGTACTGGTTTAGATCAGGAAGAACCAAATATATAACGAGTTTTTCAATAAGGACATAACAATTTTATACTTAAATAAAACATAGAATAATTGAGATATTCAGCTGAAACTTATTTTAAGTATAGTATACAAGTTAGATTTAAGAATGAAGTTTGGTTTCCATAAAATGACTACCACGAGCCTGCTTGCAGCAATCGACTCTTTAGAGTCGATTTTCCACAACTTTTTTACACATATCGGCCAAAATGAGGCAACTTCGCATTTGTTCCTGAGCTCTCCTGACGATGTTGGCTTGTTTGACAAAAAAATCAATGACTTAACGTAGCCCCACACAAGAAATCCAATCAAGATTACACGATTATCGAACTTCCTCTTCAACAGATCGACTGACCAGGCATGTGGCACCATCTCGTTGAAACCACATATCTTTGATGTTAAGTCCGTCTAATTCTGGTCAAAAATTGTTTTTCAACATGGCACGTTAGCGGACTCCAATCACACCCTTCGGTATGAAATCCACACTCACAGGCTACAGGCAAAAGGTTATTTGGTCTACACGGTCACATGCTTTGTGGATCCAATGAAGTATCGTGAAGCCATCAAGTCATGGTGAAAGTTCAGGTGATTTTTCGATTAAATTCAGGATTTTCTTTAAGCTTTTGCAAAGTTCCGGAGCTTATTTGATCTTGTAAGGCCAGATCTTTAGGCCAAATTCGCCACAATGTATGCAATTCGTGTGAACGGCCGTTTGATTTGGATTGAAGCGATATTTTCGATCGGTGCATACAAGGAGCCTGTACGGTGGCACGATTACTATGACCGAAAATTGGAGTAAGGGAAAAGTTTCCCCCACCGACTCAGAATTTTGTTAGCAATTTTTAATAATATTCAAATGTTGCCTGTTCATGAACTTTTTTATGGTAAAACTGACGTTTTGGCATAGGAAAGTCATTCAAAAAGTTTATGCGTGCATTTCCATTAAAACACAAAATTGTTATGTCCGTATTGAAAAACCATTTACAAAAGATAGTGTGTACCTTAAATGTCCAAAGTGTTTGCCTTTCTTGTAGATACGCTCACTTGAAGTACCTTGAATCAAACAAAAGTGTCCTTCAACCCTTGGCATGTGGCCAGTAAGTAGTGGTAAGAGCAGTGATCTCTGGACGGATGTTCTTTGTAAGTATGGTAGCTTGGTACTGATTTTTACATCCAGCGTGTTATGCCCTGGTTAGCTTCTACGCTCTTTTGTCAAGCTTAAGACCATTTTATAGTAAATCGGCAGATATATAACAGATCTGAGCTATATTTAGGCACTGTGTTCGGATCCCTTCCCGTACTGTAACTGAGTTTGCCTAGCCAATGTTAGTTTTACTCTCAGAAGTTTGTCAGATATTTTCAAAAGGTGGGGTCGTGAACAACTTTTTGGACTCAAACTTCCCACTCAGTAGTTCGACGCACTAACGATTAAGCCCATTCTACATGGTTCCAAGCAATATATTCTCCTACTGAATAGAAGATAAAACTACGAGGTCCCTTCGCAGGATAACTCTACTATTTATTTGTTAGACATGTCACACCTCTTCTTATTTAAGCCGCTTATGACGATTGCCTTGGAAAATGTGTATTTAAACTCCCACCCCTGAAACAGTTTTAATTTCATAAAAGCTTTATCCTTCAAAATCCTTCAAAGAAAAACTCAAACTATAAATCAATAAATCCACATCTCACTAGTGAGAAAAAAAAACACAAGTATTCATGACCTTTTGTAAAACTTTTCACACTCCTCATCCCAACAGTTGTAAGTCTCTAGCCTAAAAAAATTCTCAGACGTGCAATGACTTTATCCAAAGTCCAGGCAGTCACCCAAGAAGGAACAAAAAAAAAACAACAAAATATACGAAACTCTTGAGTGCAACGTTCGCCATGTTGAAGCAACATACTTGCATTTGTCTTTTCCGCTTCCACCCCTATCCTTCGGCCATGCATTTCAATAATAAAATATCTGCAATTTACTTGTTGAGGATGACGGCAAGGAAAGAAAAAAAAAAGGATAAAACAGGGGACGTTGAGATTTCTGTTTTTATTAAACGGACCCAGAAAAAAAAGGAAAGAAAAGAATGGCCCAAGGTCATTTGTGGTACAGAAATGGTAAGAGATATCGATCCTTGATTTGATAATGTAATACGGAAGACTTTAATAGTAAAGTGTGTTCTGTAAATTCAATTTGAAATGTTTCCAGATTTCTAGTAGAATAAACTCTGTCCTCATGGATACGTTAAACATGAATTTGGTCCTGAAACCGGCTTCATGTGTACAAAAGGACATTGTTCGGTGCCGTATGCAGAGTAGGTCAGCTACTGACTTCGGGTCCCATATGCGTTTTCCTACCTGTTCAAATAGATGTAGGTAAGTCCTTCTTCAAATACATAGAGCTTAGAACAAGTACATGCGCCCTACCACAAGTGGGTTGGTAATAGCAAAAACTAAACGAATCAAGGTAGGATTTTCTTTACCCTCAACATCTACTACACCTATGTACATATGTATACATATCCTTAAGTACATACAAAGCATATCTACATCGTTTACATTTGACTTTTTTCCCATCAGGAATAAGGTACACAGCAAGGACATGGAATCATATTAAAATCAGATGGAAAATAGGTACTTAAATTTTTCGCAATGTAGCACACTGATTTTTTTCCTTATAAATAGATACATATGTATATGTGAATATAAGGCTCCTACATCGACGTGTGTTAAGAGGGGAATTTTGTATGTTAAGCGAGAAGGTTTCTTCCCCACTTTCTCCAATTTTTCTTGGTGTGCGACGACGTGAGAGGTAATGTAATACGAGAAGATAGATTCGCAGTGTGAGAAAAATTAGAGAAGCTTTTTTTCGCAATAAAAAAAGGAATGGAGATAAGTATGTATATGTATGTAAGGAGAAAGTTTAGCAGAAAGCTTTTCTAAATTTTTTAAAGGTACCTACATTGCTGTCTTGGGGGAATTTCATTGACACACACGTTAAGTTCAAGGATGTCTTGGGAATATTATTCCTTCGGAAATTTTGCATTTTTCTACATAAGTACATACTTATGTACATATGTACATATATTCGTAAATAAGGAATTTTATTTTGAAAAATATGAAAAGCAACTACGTTTTAACAAGGATAACAAGCAAAAACAAGATCCACTCCACTTAATTTTTCAAAATCTGTTTTTTGCTGCAAAATGAAAAAAAAAAATCTCTCTTCGTTTGGCAGAATTTTAAGGACCTTCCATCAGTCGAAATAGTCTTCTGAAGTTGTCCTGTTTTAGCCCCGATATATTGTTTGTATTGGAAATTGAAATGTCTTCTACATGTCTTCTACATTCGTGTTACAAGTAAATCAGTTCCTGGACAGTTTTTAACTAAAAAAAAAAGTGGCTGAATGTGAGAAAAGAATCAGGACCAACTAACTTTTTTAAGGGGTGGTCCTGAAATTCAGCTCTGACCATATTTGGAACTGAGACAGGTCCTCATATAGTTACACCTACTGTTTGCCATTCTGATGGCTCCAGTATCTAGTTCGAACTTTATCGACGGCTAGCTCCTATTATCAAGCAGGTTCCGGTCTGCACCTTCCCTAGCTATGTAGCTCATCCTTTGCAATTGACTGGAATAGCTTGAAACAATAGCGCTGCACTCTATCGAGTTAAGCAACCGTCTATGTTGCGGCTTCACGGACTGCTGTGACCTCTACTTGAAAAATGCTACAGTGGTCTGTCAGTCGTGTGGTGATACACAAATCTGGAGTAAATCCCAGAACCTGTTCCAGATATTATCTTTGATCCATCAGCGGAGATTTCTGTCGTAGATTCAGGCCAATTGCAAAGATTTTCTGTGCCGTAATGCTGATGTAGCCGCAACCAGTCGATCAGCCATTTGGGAAGGAGATGAAGCCTAGTTTCAATGCAGTTGTAGGAGTGGTTTTAAGGGCGCCTGTTATACAGATGCAGGATAGCCTTTGAACCTTCTCAAGTATTGCAACGTGGCATTCCTTGTCCAATGCCGTCCACTAGATTAGAACGCAGTACATAAGGATAGGTCTAACGACTGGCGTGTATATGCAGTGTACAATCCGGCACCGGAACCCCTGTTGGTGCCTATAGCCTTCCTACATGAATATTCAGTTTCCAACTGAGTTTCTTGTCGAGAATAACCACCAGATACATATTTCGCGTGACAATTTTCATGGTATTTCATACCTTCTAGTGGATTATACTAGTTCAGTCTTGGATGGGTTGACTCCGGAACCAGCACTATCAGCACATATTTCAAGTTTATTTAGAGCAGACTCCGTCAGATCTCTAATTGTAAGGAACTTTCCCGATATCGCTACAGCAATATCATCCGCGTAGGCTACAGCGTTGAACCCCTTAATACCCAAGGTTAGGAGTAGGTTATTCACAACCATGAGCCACAATAGTGGTGATAATACTCCACCTTGGGGTGTACCACCTACATATGTACCTTCTGGTTAGACAACACCCCAGCTCAGCATTTGCTCCATCCAATAGCAAAGACAGTTATCAATTTTCAAGTCGATAAGTGCAGCAGATATAGCTTCTGTTTTGACATTGTTGAAGGCTCCTTTAATACCCAGGAAGGGCACCATAGTCAAATCCTTGTTCTCAAAAGATTTCTCAGTGATTCTAACCAACGAATGTAGAGCAGTTTCTACTGATTTTCCCTTGAGATACGCATGCTGGGATACTGAGGTTACTATCTATATTTTTTCTAATGTGGGTGTCTATTCGTTTCTCTAAGGCCTTTAATAAAAGGGAGGATAGACTGATAGGACTTAGGTCCTTAGGAGTTTCATGGGATGTCTTACCTTCCTTTGACCCTCTTCCAGGATCTAGGGGTGTAGCCGAAGTTCAAACAACTCCCAAAGAATACATTGTTTTGAAACAACTCACTACTCTCCTTTTTTGAACACCTTAGCAGTTACTGGTCTGGCTTACTGTTTCAGCTTTCTTTTCCTTACCTTTGTCCACAAGTCCACATCTATTTAAAGGCCTGACCAGCACGTTCTCCATCCATCTCTATAGCGAATGAATGCATCTTCGGAATCAGTGTCTCATAAATGGGCTAACTCGTCCGGCCACATCTGCCACTTCACAGAAAAACGCTTCTGCTTTCCGCAAGTTACCCAGTTCAACAACTTCAACCTTCAGCCGAGATACATCCACAAATTACATCTCTCAATTGAACTGAAAAATGGGAGAATGGACTACAACCATTTGTCTTGGAAAACAGCCCCAGCATTTAATTTGAAATAAACCCCCAGAGGCATACTCAAGTAAAAGGAAACTCCTTCGTAAGGAAAGCCGAGACTCATAGCTCTCGGGTGATTGCAGCACCTTCAACATCTGCGAGTGGTTGGAATCGGCAGAGACACCACTCCTCGGTCCACTCAGGTATTAGTACAGCTGCTGTTCCTTTTAAAGAAGTGGAAGTTCATTTCTATCGAGGGTGGTTCAAACGTATGGCACACAAGTCGGGCAAAGACGAACCGAACACCGACAATCTTAGTTCGGTCAATTAAAATTCATTGCACGTTCTGCGATGTTTCTCTGACGGCGGCGGCGGTGGCGGCGTCGTCTTGGCCGGAAGCCAATTGCGAGGAAAAGTTGATTTTTCCACCTTTGCTGCTGCAGTATACGTCAAAATGCCAAGACCAGGGGATGTTGGTGTCTATGTGCGAACGGTTTCACTTTTATGTTTCAAATTGAAGCGGACTTCTTCCATAAATAAATGCGAGTAGGTACTCGCATGTGCTCAGATACAGATGCGATGCTGTCGCTGTGTGTCGTCTAATTCAATGTCGTTTACCGGATTCGTGTTATTAATTATTAATATTAATTCACAAACGTGAAACCTGCCGACAAAAGTGATTTGATTAATGGCACCGAACGGAGGCGGCGGAGTGCATAGATGCATGTAAACATCGGCTAGCAGGTGTACTATGCAGTTCTCGAGTGGTTGTTTATTTTTGGTTGTCAGTGTCAAAGGAAGAATTTTACTAGTAAAACAAGTGTGGCGGTGGGGTTTGATCTGATTAAGAAGTTGTTACGATGCGCATTTATATTTTGTAGTTTCGAAATTGTTTCGAAATCATGGGATGGGATTGTTTACCGCCTTTTATTCGACGTGTAGTATTCTTCTAAGATACATGTGTATGTTCGAGTAAGCATTCTGAATGAATTCAAAAGGGTCTATCCCCTGCTTGGTTGGTTCTTTTAAGGACGAGTTTTAGGCAATGGACCATGAGTACCAGAATTGGTTTGTATCCCTTCTGTGGTGTTTCAACTGCACCAGCTTGGTGCCAGCTTAATCAACAATCCTTGAAAAATCCCCAAAATTTCCCCAATTACGGAGGTATTAGTCTATTGAACATGGGATACAAGATTGTATCTGTCATATTGGGTGAATGCCTGAACACTTTACTCAACACAGTGAGCAGCCCCTATCAGTGTGGTCTCAGGCCAGGAAAATCAAACAAATTGGTGGGACAGACCCTGGACAAAAGTGTAGAAGTACGAATCGATACTATAAGTGAGGTATACATGTCTAGCATGTCTAGCTTTAGTATCCCTGCTAAAATCCGTTTTTTTTTTAGTAGTACTCGGGGAGTCCTTAGATGTCAAAAAAGGTCTTAAGCAAAAGCATGCAATTTTTTCATCATCGTTCTTGAATGGATTGTCTGAAACCCACTAGTCCAACTACCAGCTTATACCGACGATATGGACTCTATAACCCTTTTCATCCATATTCTGCTTTATGGTCCAGGAGCATGGACGTAGACGAAAACGGATGATTGTTTGGAACGCAAACTTCTTCGAATGATTTTTTGTCCCATTTGTGTTGACGGGCTTAGGAGGAGGAGATTTAACAGCGATCTCTACGAACTATAGAGCGACATTGACCTGTGGTCAGAAAATTACGAATCAGTCGCCTAAGATGGCTAGGACTTGTGAAGCGAGTCGGAGTTGTCCCCGCAGTAGAGGAAGACCTTCTTTTTAGGTGGCACCCACAAGTGAAAGAGGACTTGAGAGGTTTGTAGGTTGAGGTTCAGGTCAGCCCTAGTAAATCCCGAATTCGACTCGGTACTATACTTCTCAGTATAAACACTGTATAATGCCTCAATCTGTTAGCTAGGAAGGTTGAATTTAGCGTAGTCAATATGGTTTCATCTTTTTTAGTTAAGGGTCTACAGAGAACGTCTTTCCGCTGTTCAGAAGTTGGCCTTGAAACAAACAAAGAGACATCGGTCCATCGTCTAGGCCAAAACGTCACTGTTGGTAACAGTAACTTAGAGGTATTTAAGGAGTTTATCTACCTCGGAGTAAATATCAACTTCACGAAGGACAATCTAGTGGTGATTCGACAAAGACTTACCCTAGGAAACCGCTGCTACTTCGGTTTGGCGAAGCAGGTAGGTTCAGAAGTCATAACTCCAAACACAAAATACATGCCCTACAAGACACTGATTCTTCCTCTTCTGCTATATGGAGCCAAGTGCTGGACGATAAGCAGAAAAACAAAACAGTTTTTGAGCACTTTTTAAAAAAAATTCTTCGCCGAATTTTCCGCCTCGTAGCTGGGCTTCCAATAAGTTGTCCTTGCTTAAAGCAGACTAATAACTTGGCTTAACCAGGAAGAAGAATATATTTTATGACTACCATTAAATATTTTGTATTCATATTGGTAAGTGCTTAGATAGACATTTCTTTATGTTTTTTTTAGATCAATGTTTCTGAGGGTAAGACTAACATTTAGTTAGTTAATGGACTCCAGATCCGTGAAGAGACTCTGTCTGAGACACTGCAACCTTTCATTGCCTTTGATTTTGGGTACTCTGTTTCCTGTTGGGTACACCAAACTCTCTTGTATCCGCAAAAGTTTGATCCTTGATCCTTATTTCTTCCTCTTCGTCTCGAACCTAGGAGCTGTGAATAGAATACCCTCCTTGCTGGAGTATTATTGCAATTTTCTGGACATAGTTGAGACGTGCTCAAAACCAAGTGGAAGTGTTTTAGTGTTTTAGGAATTATATCTTCTGCTCTCCTTGCATGCAAGAGCACATATTTGGAAAAAAAATTTCTTTGAGCCCAGCATCATATAGGTAGCAAAGCTGGCAGTATCAATGAATTTTGAGATTGCATTTCGTCCTTCGAGTTGGGAGTGTGGAAACCCGGTTTCGCCAAACCGAAATACAGATGGTTTCCTAGTGTAAGTCTTTGCAAAATTTTCACTTTCGAGGAGAAAGTATTGTCGCAGTTACTTCTTAATTTTGTGATAATTCTTGTCGCCAGACCTAGCTTTAGAATAATTTACTTCGAGGCCAAATCGTTTCACCTACTCATCGATTGCCGTAAAAGACTAGGACGAGGGTTAGGGCGCGACCATTGTTGGCGTTGTGGTCTGTGCATTTCAGCAGATGAATAGATTTGCCAAAAATTACTGCCTTTCGGGTTAATACCTGCCATAGGCACTACTTCTTCCGAATTTGAAGAAGACACATCCCCGCAGTTGGAATATTTTGAATCAGTTTTGCCGGGATTCCGAACTCGGCTATTGCCTTGTAGAGTGCAAGTCGTTGGATTCTTTCATGCGCTAGTTTGAATTCGATGGATGTTTGGACTTGTAATTCGATGCTCTTTTGGAAAACTTGTTTTTGTGTGAAAATTTGGTCGATGGACGTTTACAAAGTACGTTAGACTAGATTTTGTATGCAACGCTGCAAGTATAGATCGTGATATACATCGACAATACTTACATAACAAATTATTCCCCATATCTGGTTGTTTATTTGAAAAGCTCCGCTGGTAGAGCATCAGCACCGGCAGCATCTTTGTTCTTCACTCTAATAGCTGAGCCATCTCATGTAATCGGATCAAGTAGGATTCAAGTCCTACATTAGTCCGCGTAGAGAGCTTGTGATGGCTTAAAAAATAGTACAAGCAAGCAGGTATAAGGTGAGCTAAATAAAATTAGAACTAACACTGAACCTTGTGGGACTTCATAAGCCTGATAATATGCATATGCACTCTGAGCTGGAAGTCTGATTACATACAGAAAGTGGTTGACAAGCTGAGTGCATTAGGCCATAGGACGACATGTTTTGATAGGATTACTTGAGTTTGCCATGAAGGTAACATAAATGTGTGCATTTGTAAAGGATGAAAAGTAAGGGCGAGCACAGAATGCCATATCTACTGAGTGAAGTTTTGTTACAACAGAAGCACGAGTTTCTTGAGTGGCTACTATGTATCAATAAGAGTTTCAGTGTAGGTAAGCTCCTAATGCTTTTAGTTGGAAAACATTTTTCGTAAAGAAAGACCAATATCACCTCCTATAGTACTGACAAGCACAGGATCTAGTATAATCTACAAATCTTTGTCTGCAATTTTTGTTCCTTCCTTACTAATCCTTGTGAGTCTTCATACGGCAACCACCCCCTCTATAAGTACACAAGTATCCTCATTGCATATCGCAAAATTTGCATAATTGCATAGAAGTCTTAAGATTCCTGGCAAAAAAAAAAATTATCTCTACCATGGCATCAGTCATGCATGACGAATTCTGTTCTTTTTTTTTTTGCCCAATAAAGTCGAGAAGCTAAGAACTACCGCTTTCGGTTGTGCTTCTGTGTTCTGTATTCGGTATTATGTCGAAGCGTAGTGCAAAATTGTCATAAGTTCTTTTAAAATTGGTTCCATTGTACCATAAAATGCAAATTTCATGAGTTTGTTATTGCTTATGCCGGCATAACAACCGATACACCTAAAGAACTTCGGTGGTACACTTTTCACCCATGTATACCATGTAGTTGCTGTCGAACAGGGGGATAAAGTGATTTCATAATTTTTTTTTTTCTTTCGACTAAAGAGGGTAGGTACTCATCAGCAATGCTGAGGTACTCCGGAGTGTGGGGAGATTCGCTTCGAGTGCCAATAAAAATAAATAGCACAAGTAGCGAAAATGCAAAACAAACTATTTTCGCGAGGGGAAAGTGGATGTCGTAAATAATTTTTTTTTATCGATTTTTGTTATAATTTCATTGAAGTTGGTTGTTGTTACTTTAAATTGGTTACACCGTTCAATTACAGTTTTTGAACTTTTTCGAAATATCGATGGAGTTTCCACTTTGGGCTTAGTACAGTGGGAGTTTTTTATTTAATGCTAGAGTCAGTACTGTCCAAGGATACTTTGGAGAGTTTCTCACGAGCATTAACAGAATTGACAGAATGCCTTTAGTCGAATCGCTATGATGAGTGTGAGCGCAAATTTGTTTGGCTTGTATGATTTGTCAATCTAACAGATTTGAATAACAATTTCAGCCGTGAACCAATGCCTTGCCCTGGTGAACTATCCGTTTTCACAGTTTTTAAGGAGACAACAAAACTGAAGAAAATTGTTTTATTTTTATAAGAAATTTGGGGTTTTAATTGAAAATCATTGTTGACTAAATCGGGATACAAGTTTGATATAAAACTAAGGATACATCATCCAATTAAATGTAAGAAATTCACATAAGTTGGGTGAAAATAGTTTACGTTCAGCAGAAATGTAGCAATCATTGGGAGTAGCACCACCCCCCATTTTTGATGAGCCAAAACTATTTTACCGGCCAGTGCAAATCGCCAAAACGAGACATTAGAGGAAACGGAAACGCATCCTTTATCGTTTTCTTGGAACCACATGTCCTGTAGTCCTAGTTCACCGTTGATCACAGTTCTGTATCGCTCACCAGTCCAGTAGATAATAGTGTCCAGCCACAGCGGTGATATTTTCGTCTGAACGAGAACTACAAGGGATCTAAGGGTCTCTTCTGTCACGTGTTGTTCTGGTCTCTTCTAAATGTGCTGCTAAATGTCTTAGTGTTTGATAAGTTGGCGATCACTGACGAATTATTTCGTAAAAACCAATAGTCAGATAGATTATTCGCGATTTTAAGGACTATAACGATCCATGGCTTATCGACTTGTAGTCTGCATCTGATGTGACATTTCAAAAGTTATACAATCTTCCGATAGGATAATACTTTTTGGGCCACCGCTTTGTATTTTCCCCCTTGAAAGAATGAAATACTTATACCCTATAGGTAGTTGAGCGTAAGGCAAAGATGATCCATTCATTTGACGAAATTTTACATTAAAACATTTACTGCCCTGTCTTAAGGGCACCCTTACAACCTTTTTAAAGTTTTTTCACCCGACCGTCTGACTAACATCCGAGAGTACAACTGTCCTGAGAAAGCTTCTCAAATAACAAATTTCCCTTCGGACACGGCAATAAGCAGCAGGCCCCTTCCATTCGTATAAAGAATATAACACGCACAACACGAATGGTTGTGAGAAGCTAGGCCCTGGTTTCCATAGACCTGTTGCGCCAAAAATCTGTATTTGTTCGGCATCCGTTCGTATTCCCCAGTTTCTGGACCTCAAATTTTGAGCTAGTAGGATAAAATTTCACATCTGGGTTCATCAGAAGGAGAAGCAGTAGAAGTATACAAATTTTTAAAAAATTCGCTTACTGCTAGTCCACTTTTTCATAACTCCAATATTTTGTATAAACTCTAAGAATTTTAACTCGAAATATTTATGCATTAAAGTTCTGTACAATCCGTCCATACTTCAGTTTTGGCCACCCGCCTCTAGGGTACGTTTTATCAAAAACGCAATTTTTCATAAAACATCAACAAACATTCGAACATATCGTTGTACTTCGACATAAAGAGATGGGCAGCCACGCCCACTTCATGGAGGCTACATAATCATACGATGGATAGTAGCTTTTCAACATGTTTTTAACATACAAACCTAGAACTATGTATACTACATAGTCGAGGTCGAAAGTGCGTTGTTGGAGTAGTCAGACTCAAATTTTGAGCAGGGTTTCATCCAGTCCAGGACACGTTGTTTTTAGTTTTAAAAATCGGGTAAAAAATGTATGCCTGCAAGGTACGGGTAATGCTTCTAAATACTGGTTGATGGCTTCGGATTTTACTCTTGAATTGCTGCAGTTTGAACCTTTATGGATTCCTCTTGGTAATTACTTATGTATTTCCAAGGTTTGGAATATCTCTAGTCTAGTAGGGTATTCATGTATAGTATTTCCAGACTAAGCAACAGCATATATGTATGTACTTTTTGGACCTCAGAAAATGTGTCGAAGACATTCAATGCTTCAAACCGTAGCTATATATGGTGTTTGGGTGATTTATAGAAAATTGTTTTAATTTTTTCAATATTTAGAACAAATTTTGAAAAAAGCAACGGAAATACAAAATTTTATCAAAATCTTTAGAGCCTTTTTCGAGAAAATCCATTTTAAATAGAATCGGCTTTAAGAAAAGTAATTTTGAGATCAGAATGCACATTCCGACTTTGCCTCAAATTGTGACCCTACCGACACCAGATATGAAATTTGAACCAAATCCGTTCAGTCCAGTTTCTGTCATAGTAAAATCTTGAGTTCGATTTTTTTCAGGAGACCAGTACTTGCTCTATAGGTAGAGTACTTGTGTAGTTTACGAGCGAAATAGTTCAAAAAAGAGGTCTAACAATTGAACCAAAATGAACTAGAAGAACGAACTAGTTCAGCAAACTGTTTTGAACTGAACTAAAAAGCAGACGCCTAGTTTGTAGATCATGAGATTTAACAGCATCAAATTACATTCTTTAGGGTTTTTTGAAAAGTATGATCTATGTCGATAAGGCAACATCAGTTAAACAGCTGTAAAGGAACATTCGGGCCGGAATCGATGAACTTAATGCGGTGGGCGAGTCTTCAAAAATTCTAATGTTCGTATGGGTCACTGCAGACGAGTTATGTTCCACGGTGCCATATTTTTTTAAAAATAAATATGTTGGTTTATACATATTTGAGTGGCAATTTCAAGGGAAATTCATTAAAAATATTCTGAAAAGTTTGGCTTTGCAACGCATCCTGTCACCTCCAAGTTAAAGGCTTTAATCGTTAGAAAGTCATTGTCTGTTCGAATTAATAGCAGCACAATCAACGTTGACTATTATCCTTACACGTCTTCAGCTATCCCAGAATAGGAAGTACACAAAAAAAAGTCCAACAGAAAAATGTCACATACACGAAATAAATGCGGTAGAAAATTGCCAAATTATGTTTGCTGAAAACATCATTACTCAACCCCGGGGACAACTGCAGTCATTTTTCTTCTTTTACCTTCAGTCGGGAAGTTTCTCCATCCAGCAAGGATTTGTAGATTTGTATCCTACCATGCGTGGAACACCGAAAACATTCAGTCACACTTGGCTGACCGACAAAAGAAATGAATTTAAGGATAAAACAAAAAGGATTTACGGTAGCAAAACTACCAAAAGTTAAATAAATTCGCAAGGATGTCTTTGTGGTGAATTCAGAGAATATTTGCAAGACAAATGTATTCACATATCCTTCCTTGTCGCAAGGCAAATTGTTTGACTTAGGAATTTTCTTTGCAGAAACATTGGTAGGATATGAAAACATTAAAAGAATTTGTCAGGAAGACAGTCGTTTGTATAATGTGGTACGAGTGTATGCGAATATGTACTTAATAGTCAAGGGACAGTAAGTCCACCTTAAATTGACAATTTCCTTCAGTTGTTACGTGATGTGAATAGGAATGTGTGCTCACTCAGTGAATGAAGGGTGGACTCTGAAGTTTCTGAACAAAAAATTTAAAGAAATTGTTTATGTACATTTGTTTTGGTAAGTTGGAAGTGTTAAAGGTAAAATGGGTACAGGGAAGGTATGTATGTGGAGAATGCATAGATTTAACTTTTTATCACTGCCATCCAGGAAGTGCGATAGAATGGGCTGCGCAACAAAAAACGGATGAAAAACTGTGAGAAGGGAAACGGCGCTTATTCGGATCTGGATTTCTGATACGCGGCAGACTTTGGGCAGAAGTCATGAGCTTGCGGTTCGTCAGCGAGTGACTTATGGAAATCCACGTTAAGGCTAAATTCGACAATTTATATGACCCCAAGGGCGATGCCACCAAAGAAAGTTTCTACGAGCTCCTTGATAGAATCTACGAGCAATGTCCTATGGCGTTAAAAACGTATTGGGTGATTTTTAAGCCAAAGGAGGACATCTTTGGAATGACGACTATGTCGCTAGTGTTAAATGCCGAAGACCGATGGCAACGCTCTCAACATGTCATCAGAAGTGCCGCAACTGATGTGCTGGGCTTCAACGAGTACCATATAGAAACCCCTGGTTTGATGAGGAACACCGGCAACCACATACAGCTATGCAAGAGGCATACAAAGGCATTGTAAAGAACTACGAGGGCTGCACGTGAGCTTCAAAATCCCGCTGTCAGGGAGAATAAACCATTGACAAGTCAAAACTTCTGCCCACCTGACCAAAGTGAAGTAGGGATATAAATATGCAAGCTAATAACTAAAAAGGGTGCTGGGCTACAGTCCGAATTTTTTAATGCAGCTGGAGATGGTTTGGTAGAGGGCCAAGATCTGTTTTGTAATACTGTGGGAGTGCCTTAAACCGTTCGTCAACACGCTGATCGGACTCTATGCGGTTTCAAGCTAGAAAAGTCCGCAATCGATCAAAAATTCAAACTTTGACAGATCCTGGAGAAACCCAAGAAGCCCATGTCAATACCCACCACCTTCTCATCGATATCAGGCAGTTAATGATAGCATCTAGGTATATAGAGCCAAGACTCTCTCTGGCAAACTTGTTCGCATATGCGGATTGACGACAAACAACCCTTGATGCTCCATCAAAGTTTGATGTCAAGGAACGGCTTAAACAAGGAGACCCGCTGTTATGTGATTTTTTTAACATCGTACTTGAAATGATTGTTAGAAACTCACAAGTCAACACCAGTGGTACAATATTTCAAAACCCTGTTCAACTACTAGCGTGTGTCGATGATATTGACATTATTGGCACAACACATTGAGGCAGAAGTTGCAAATGACAGCATTAAGGAACAATGGAAAGTCATATCTCAGTCGGACTTGAAGAACAAACCTTGTCAATCGCTATTTCTTTGAGCTGGGAAGCCAATTGAGTAGTACCCCTATTCCGAATAAAGAAGATTCTGTATAAGACTTTTTTGGCGCTGAATCTTGGACTCTAAATAGGAAGCAAATATTCTCGGTCGCTGCGATAGAAAGATTCTTTGTCGGTCCCTATTGCGTTGATGAGCTATAAAGGAGGAGATTCAACGAAGAACTGTACGAGGTGTGCAGCGACTCGGTCAAAAAATTGCGCATCAACCCCTTAAGATGACTTAGACATGTAGACAAAAGCTCCGGTTCGTAGAGTCTACGAATCCAACCCGTATGTACACCGCAGTAGATGAAGACCTAGCTTGGAATGCACAACTGAAGGCAGTAAGCTAAGGAGCGGGGTAACTAGAGAAGCTTGTTAGTTGAGCCTCAAATTCATCCCGAACTGTAGCGCCATCTAAGCACCGGAATAAGCACTCTGAAATTCCTGAAAAGTGTAAAGGAAAGTGGATTGCAAACACGCGAATCGGACCCTAGATGTACTAAACATTTTCGATTCAGTTGTGGCCTAGGGATGTCAAATGTAGACGGTTGGCATGGACACAAAACTCTATAAGTAGACGTCAAAGGCAGGATACAGAATCAATCCGTTGGACGTAAATAACGCTTGCTAAACTATTTGTCGATTATAGTTGGTAGAGTTTTAGTCAGTTGATTTTGCCGGCAGAATCGACCAGCAAAGGAGCCTCCAATAAGCGAAAAAAGTTTATTAAACAATCACCACAGAGTAGAGGACAATATTGATCCTACTTATAAAGGAAATAGAAATATTTTGTGAAACAAGACCATCGGACCCTGGGTCTAGCTTCTTACAGCCATTGGTGTTGTACGTGGTATTTGCTTTTCACGAATTGAAGTGGCCTACTCTTTATACTCTCGAATGTTTGTCAGACGCTCGCGAAAGGAGGTATCAAACCTTCGTATTCCTCGCGATATCTTTAATGCCATTCACGCATTTGGTCACAGAACGAATTTTTAGAGATTTCGATTGAGAACTCAATGTTAGGTTCATAACATTGACACGATGTGACACTATGGTCCCAATCTTGAAGTAGTAGCTCGGTCTGTGAACTTACATCTTTACAAAACTTGCACTTCCAACCAAGAACTGGTAAAAAGAAGAAAACAATCCCTACCAACTAGAGGCACCTGAAGATAGTTACCTCTTTGACTTAAGCGTCTTCTCGTTAAGGGTATATCCCGCCACCTAAGTAGACACTTTCGAAGTAGTCCTAGAATACTAAAAACCAATCTCATGGTGCATTGACTTCAAAAACAAAACAACAGTCTCACACAATATACATCCCCCGTCTAGCAATGTGTCGGTGGCCTATAATTATCTTTGATGGCACCTGAGAGGTGGTTTTCACACTATTCCCCCTGGTATTTGGAGCAGACACACAGACTACATGTGTAACATCAATCCACCTTCGATCTCAACACCTTCTGACGAAACTTTGGCGACAAAGCACATTCACACGAATGAGGCTAATCACCGGAGATGTACGCGCGTTCGATTCCCCCTGACGTAAAAGACATGTACATACCAGAACAAACAAGTCTGCATACCATAGCCTCAGACAATGTTGCAGAACATAAACAACAACAACCCCACTGCTGAATCACTAGCAATGTAAGGTGTACTTTTGTCAGTTCTTTCCCAACCCCCCTCTTTGGTTTCTCTATTTGTTTCGAACGATAAATAGAAAAATTGGCCAAGTTCCAGGATATAACTTAGTTCCGGTCAAGTGAAGAATAAATTTGGCAAGGTAACAAGAACCGAAACCCAACCGAGTAAGGTACATTGCTGCTGCAAGACAATGAAAGGAAACGATGTCGAGGAATGTTGTCCTTTTTTTACCCTGATTTGCATCGGGTAGCACTTAAAGTTGCAAATTCAACCTCATGTGGTCACCGCCACAAGGACCGATAGGATCTTGCATAAAATTTCAATTTACTCAAGACTATGCGAGCAATTAAGAAGTATTGCTCCATAGCCCCCCTTGAAACACCCCAAGATGTACACACGTTAGCCCCCTCGCCACAACCTAGATGTCCGTACTCAATTCAGAATCAATTTTAAGTGAAGTTTTTCATGTAATTACCTTTTAACATGTGTGTAATCCCCCCCCCCCCCCACTTTTGGAACTTAAGCTGTAGTTTATTTGGAGTCCTTCGCCGAGGGTCGGTCGGCCGTGCCCGTAGTAAACCTGAAAGTGTTGCTGGCCTGGTAGCCTTAGATTTAATCGTTTCGCCCATTCCCAGGCGCTATCTTGGCTGCTCATCTGCTGACCTTTCACTTTTACTTGAATCACCCCCCTGAACCGGGGGTGAGTTATCCTTTGGATGGAAATAAATTGCTAACATCAAAGATTAAATGTGGCATGTATTTTGTATGAAGTGGTTTCCAGGGACTGTCGGGATGTTAATTGGGAGTAATTTTTCTGTTTTTGGACAAATTTGAACAATTTAATTAAATTTCAATGGAAAACAATTTAAGGATGAATATTTTTCATGAATAGGTCACGTGTTGGCTCTCTTGTGGAGATTTGAGTTTTGCAATTAGTTTTACATGATAGGGGGATGTGGGTGCTGGTGCCAGTCGTCTCGGAAGGCAACTGCATCGTGCTTTCGGATTGAGGTTGGCGAGGAACTCTGTGACGAGCGATATGAAAGACCGAGAGCTTGTCAGGGACCAAGATTGGCAATGCTACTGGTACCTGAAGCTATAAGCTGCGAACTGAACGGAGAGTGGAAAGTTGCGTCAGGAAAGAACGTCCTTAGCCACAGAGGTTTTAATACCTGCTAATGAGCAAGTTATGGAAAATCCGTCACTTCAAACGATTTAAGGCCTGGCATTCACGCAGAGTGTGCTTAAATGATTCTTCATCGTCCGACCAGAACCTGCATTCTATGTCTGGGCACAGATTAAGTCGAGGTGATAAGTTAAGTTCAGAATTTTCTGGGTTCAGAATAAGGCTTGATTAATCCCGGAATCCAAGTAGGCCAGACGAAGTTTGTGTTGCCAAACATTATTCAGAATTGTGGCGGCAGCCCAGTTGACACCATAGTTGGGCTCAATGGGCCTATGAACGCAGATACTGAGCCAGCTCTAGCTAGTTGATCTGCAGATTCATTGCTTACAATTTCTTGATGAATTGGGACCACTCTGTTGTATCTAGAAAGAGATTGTAGTACATCGTAACATCATTCAACAGTCTACCACAGCTTAACTCTGAAAAGATAATAATCCTAGCACCTATGATACCTTTACTAAGTTTTAACCGAACGCGTATTTCAAGACATGGAGTTCAGCCTGGAAAACTGTGGGACACATTCATATAGATATCGAAACTTTGGTGTTGTGTCCGACCACACAACAGAGTCTATGTTCCATGCGTCCATGAACGAGATCAAACCCCTGGCGTCCAGTGCCATTACATCAGTCTGCACGGCCTAATATTTCAACATCAATTTACCTAACGAAACAGTATTCCCTGACCACAATATTAGGGATAGTGCAAAACATGTCTCTTTTGGGATTGGGTCCAGAATTTTAGGTGTCCACATAGTCACCTGGTTTATACTTGTATTGTACCATCAGCTTGATAGCGTATTCGCCCGTTTTCTGAAAATGCCAAGGAGGAGGAGATATAAGACGATATTGGGTTTTAAGTGACTTTATCCTTCCTTGACCCAAGTACACCCAATGTGTTCCCAAATACTGAATAGCGGGCACCTAAGTGCACCAAAGTCTAAATCATCCTTTAAACGTTTTTTGGTTAAGTTTTTTGTTCAATTTCGCCCGTTTGGCTGAAAATGCCAAGGAGGAGGAGATATAAGACGATATTGGGTTTTAAGTGACTTTATCCTTCCTTGACCCAAGTACACCCAATGTGTTCCCAAATTCTGAATAGCGGGCATCTGAGTGCACCAAAGTCTAAATCATCCTTTAAACGTTTTTTGATTAAGTTTTTTGTTCAATTTCGCCCATTTGGCTGAAAATGTCAAGGAAGAGGAGATATAAGACGATATTGGGTTTTAAGTGACTTTATCCTTCCTTGACCCAAGTACACCCAATGTGTTCCCAAATACTGAATAGCGGGCACCTGAGTGCACCAAAGTCTAAATCATCCTTTAAACGTTTTTTGGTTAAGTTTTTTGTTCAATTTCGCCCGTTTGGCTGAAAATGCCAAGGAGGAGGAGATATAAGACGATATTGGGTTTTAAGTGACTTTATCCTTCCTTGACCCAAGTACACCCAATGTGTTCCCAAATACTGAATAGCGGGCATCTGAGTGCACCAAAGTCTAAATCATCCTATAAACGTTTTTTGGTTAAGTTTTTTGTTCAATTTCGCCCGTTTGGCTGAAAATGCCCAGGAAGAGGAGATATAAGACGATATTGGGTTTTAAGAGACTTTATCCTTCCTTGACCCAAGTACACCAAATGTGGTCCCAAATACTGAATAGCGGGCATCTGAGTGCACCAAAGTCTAAATCATCCTTTAAACGTTTTTTGGTTAAGTTTTTTGTTCAATTTCGCCCATTTGGCTAAAATGCCAAGGAAGAGGAGATATGAGACGATATTGGGTTTTAAGTGACTTTATCCTTCCTTGACCGAAGTACCCCCAATGTGTTCCCAAATATTGAATAGCGGGCATCTGAGTGCACCAAAGTCTAAATCATCCTTTAAACGTTTTTTGGTTAAGTTTTTTGTTCAATTTCGCCCATTTGGCTGAAAATGTCAAGGAAGAGGAGATATGAGACGATATTGGCTTTTAGGTGACTTTATCCTTCCTTGACCCAAGTACCCCCAATGTGTTCCCAAATATTGAATAGCGGGCATCTGAGTGCACCAAAGTCTAAATCATCCTTTAAACGTTT
This sequence comes from Xylota segnis, assembly GCA_963583995.1. NCBI lineage: Eukaryota > Metazoa > Arthropoda > Insecta > Diptera > Syrphidae > Xylota > Xylota segnis. The sequence goes on along the minus strand of OY757236.1, from coordinate 9,125,411 downwards.
TTTGGTTAAGTTTTTTGTTCAATTTCGCCCATTTGGCTAAAATGCCAAGGAAGAGGAGATATGAGACGATATTGGGTTTTAAGTGACTTTATCCTTCCTTGGCCGAAGTACCCCCAATGTGTTCCCAAATACTGAATAGCGGGCATCTGAGTGCACCAAAGTCTAAATCATCCTTTAAACGTTTTTTGGTTAAGTTTTTTGTTCAATTTCGCCCATTTGGCTAAAATGCCAAGGAAGAGGAGATATGAGACGATGTTGGGTTTTAAGTGACTTTATCCTTCCTTGACCGAAGTACCCCCAATGTGTTCCCAAATATTGAATAGCGGGCATCTGAGTGCACCAAAGTCTAAATCATCCTTTAAACGTTTTTTGGTTAAGTTTTTTGTTCAATTTGGCTGAAAATGTCAAGGAAGAGGAGATATGAGACGATATTGGCTTTTAAGTGACTTTATCCTTCCTTGACCCAAGTACCCCCAATGTGTTCCCAAATATTGAATAGCGGGCATCTGAGTGCACCAAAGTCTAAATCATCCTTTAAACGTTTTTTGGTTAAGTTTTTTGTTCAATTTCGCCCATTTGGCTGAAAATGTCAAGGAAGAGGAGACATAAGACGATATTGGGTTTTAAGTGACTTTATCCTTCCTTGACCCAAGTACACCCAATGTGTTCCCAAATACTGAATAGCGGGCATCATCTGAGTGCACCAAAGTCTAAATCATCCTTTAAACGTTTTTTGGTTAAGTTTTTTGTTCAATTTCGCCCATTTGGCTGAAAATGTCAAGGAAGAGGAGATATGAGACGATATTGGCTTTTAAGTGACTTTATCCTTCCTTGACCGAAGTACCCCCAATGTGTTCCCAAATATTGAATAGCGGGCATCTGAGTGCACCAAAGTCTAAATCATCCTTTAAACGTTTTTTGGTTAAGTTTTTTGTTCAATTTCGCCCGTTTGGCTGAAAATGCCCAGGAAGAGGAGATATGAGACGATATTGGGTTTTAAGTGACTTTATCCTTCCTTGACCCAAGTACCCCCAATGTGTTCCCAAATACTGAATAGCGGGCATCTGAGTGCACCAAAGTCTAAATCATCCTTTAAACGTTTTTTGGTTAAGTTTTTTGTTCAATTTCGCCCATTTGGCTAAAATGCCAAGGAAGAGGAGATATGAGACGATATTGGGTTTTAAGTGACTTTATCCTTCCTTGACCCAAGTACACCCAATGTGTTCCCAAATACTGAATAGCGGGCATCTGAGTGCACCAAAGTCTAAATCATCCTTTAAACGTTTTTTGGTTAAGTTTTTTGTTCAATTTCGCCCATTTGGCTGAAAATGTCAAGGAAGAGGAGATATGAGACGATATTGGGTTTTAAGTGACTTTATCCTTCCTTGACCCAAGTACACCCAATGTGTTCCCAAATACTGAATAGCGGGCATCTGAGTGCACCAAAGTCTAAATCATCCTTTAAAGGTTTTTGGTTAAGTTTTTTGTTCAATTTCGCCCATTTGGCTAAAAATGTCAAGGAAGAGGAGATATGAGACGATATTGGCTTTTAAGTGACTTTATCCTTCCTTGACCCAAGTACACCCAATGTGTTCCCAAATACTGAATAGCGGGCATCTGAGTGCACCAAAGTCTAAATCATCCTATAAACGTTTTTTGGTTAAGTTTTTTGTTCAATTTCGCCCGTTTGGCTGAAAATGCCCAGGAAGAGGAGATATGAGACGATATTGGGTTTTAAGTGACTTTATCCTTCCTTGACCCAAGTACCCCCAATGTGTTCCCAAATACTGAATAGCGGGCATCTGAGTGCACCAAAGTCTAAATCATCCTTTAAACGTTTTTTGGTTAAGTTTTTTGTTCAATTTCGCCCATTTGGCTAAAATGCCAAGGAAGAGGAGATATGAGACGATATTGGGTTTTAAGTGACTTTATCCTTCCTTGACCCAAGTACCCCCAATGTGTTCCCAAATACTGAATAGCGGGCATCTGAGTGCACCAAAGTCTAAATCATCCTTTAAACGTTTTTTGGTTAAGTTTTTTGTTCAATTTCGCCCATTTGGCTGAAAATGTCAAGGAAGAGGAGATATGAGACGATATTGGCTTTTAAGTGAATTTATCCTTCCTTGACCCAAGTACCCCCAATGTGTTCCCAAATATTGAATAGCGGGCATCTGAGTGCACCAAAGTCTAAATCATTATTTAAACGTTTTTTGGTTAAGTTTTTTGTTCAATTTCGCCCATTTGGCTAAAATGCCAAGGAAGAGGAGATATGAGACGATATTGGGTTTTAAGTGACTTTATCCTTCCTTGACCCAAGTACCCCCAATGTGTTCCCAAATACTGAAAGCGGGCATCTGAGTGCACCAAAGTCTAAATCATCCTTTAAACGTTTTTTGGTTAAGTTTTTTGTTCAATTTCGCCCATTTGGCTGAAAATGTCAAGGAAGAGGAGATATGAGACGATATTGGCTTTTAAGTGACTTTATCCTTCCTTGACCCAAGTACCCCCAATGTGTTCCCAAATATTGAATAGCGGGCATCTGAGTGCACCAAAGTCTAAATCATCCTTTAAACGTTTTTTGGTTAAGTTTTTTGTTCAATTTCGCCCATTTGGCTGAAAATGTCAAGGAAGAGGAGACATAAGACGATATTGGGTTTTAAGTGACTTTATCCTTCCTTGACCCAAGTACACCCAATGTGTTCCCAAATACTGAATAGCGGGCATCTGAGTGCACCAAAGTCTAAATCATCCTTTAAACGTTTTTTGGTTAAGTTTTTTGTTCAATTTCGCCCATTTGGCTGAAAATGTCAAGGAAGAGGAGATATGAGACGATATTGGCTTTTAAGTGACTTTATCCTTCCTTGACCCAAGTACACCCAATGTGTTCCCAAATATTGAATAGCGGGCATCTGAGTGCACCAAAGTCTAAATCATCCTTTAAACGTTTTTTGGTTAAGTTTTTTGTTCAATTTCGCCCATTTGGCTGAAAATGCCAAGGAGGAGGAGATATAAGACGATATTGGGTTTTAAGTGACTTTATACTTCCTTGACCCAAGTACACCCAATGTGTTCCCAAATACTGAATAGCGGGCATCTGAGTGCACCAAAGTCTAAATCATCCTATAAACGTTTTTTGGTTAAGTTTTTTGTTCAATTTCGCCCGTTTGGCTGAAAATGCCCAGGAAGAGGAGATATGAGACGATATTGGGTTTTAAGTGACTTTATCCTTCCTTGACCCAAGTACCCCCAATGTGTTCCCAAATACTGAATAGCGGGCATCTGAGTGCACCAAAGTCTAAATCATCCTTTAAACGTTTTTTGGTTAAGTTTTTTGTTCAATTTCGCCCATTTGGCTAAAATGCCAAGGAAGAGGAGATATGAGACGATATTGGGTTTTAAGTGACTTTATCCTTCCTTGACCGAAGTACCCCCAATGTGTTCCCAAATATTGAATAGCGGGCATCTGAGTGCACCAAAGTCTAAATCATCCTTTAAACGTTTTTTGGTTAAGTTTTTTGTTCAATTTCGCCCATTTGGCTGAAAATGTCAAGGAAGAGGAGACATAAGACGATATTGGGTTTTAAGTGACTTTATCCTTCCTTGACCCAAGTACACCCAATGTGTTCCCAAATACTGAATAGCGGGCATCTGAGTGCACCAAAGTCTAAATCATCCTTTAAACGTTTTTTGGTTAAGTTTTTTGTTCAATTTCGCCCATTTGGCTGAAAATGTCAAGGAAGAGGAGATATGAGACGATATTGGCTTTTAAGTGACTTTATCCTTCCTTGACCCAAGTACCCCCAATGTGTTCCCAAATATTGAATAGCGGGCATCTGAGTGCACCAAAGTCTAAATCATCCTTTAAACGTTTTTTAGTTAAGATTTTTGTTCAATTTCGCCCATTTGGCTGAAAATGCCGAGGAGGAGGAGATATAAGACGATATTGGGTTTTAAGTGACTTTATACTTCCTTGACCCAAGTACACCCAATGTGTTCCCAAATACTGAATAGCGGGCATCTGAGTGCACCAAAGTCTAAATCATCCTATAAACGTTTTTTGGTTAAGTTTTTTGTTTAATTTCGCCCGTTTGGCTGAAAATGCCCAGGAAGAGGAGATATGAGAATATATTGGGTTTTAAGTGACTTTATCCTTCCTTGACCCAAGTACCCCCAATGTGTTCCCAAATACTGAATAGCGGGCATCTGAGTGCACCAAAGTCTAAATCATCCTTTAAACGTTTTTTGGTTATGTTTTTTGTTCAATTTCGCCCATTTGGCTAAAATGCCAAGGAAGAGGAGATATGAGACGATATTGGGTTTTAAGTGACTTTATCCTTCCTTGACCCAAGTACCCCCAATGTGTTCCCAAATACTGAATAGCGGGCATCTGAGTGCACCAAAGTCTAAATCATCCTTTAAACGTTTTTTGGTTAAGTTTTTTGTTCAATTTGGCTGAAAATGTCAAGGAAGAGGAGATATGAGACGATATTGGCTTTTAAGTGACTTTATCCTTCCTTGACCCAAGTACCCCCAATGTGTTCCCAAATATTGAATAGCGGGCATCTGAGTGCACCAAAGTCTAAATCATCCTTTAAACGTTTTTTGGTTAAGTTTTTTGTTCAATTTCGCCCATTTGGCTGAAAATGTCAAGGAAGAGGAGATATGAGACGATATTGGCTTTTAAGTGACTTTATCCTTCCTTGACCCAAGTACCCCCAATGTGTTCCCAAATATTGAATAGCGGGCATCTGAGTGCACCAAAGTCTAAATCATCCTTTAAACGTTTTTTGGTTAAGTTTTTTGTTCAATTTCGCCCATTTGGCTAAAATGCCAAGGAAGAGGAGATATGAGACGATATTGGGTTTTAAGTGACTTTATCCTTCCTTGACCCAAGTACACCCAATGTGTTCCCAAATACTGAATAGCGGGCATCTGAGTGCACCAAAGTCCAAATCATCCTTTAAACGTTTTTTGGTTAAGTTTTTTGTTCAATTTCGCCCATTTGGCTGAAAATGTCAAGGAAGAGGAGATATGAGACGATATTGGGTTTTAAGTGACTTTATCCTTCCTTGACCCAAGTACACCCAATGTGTTCCCAAATACTGAATAGCGGGCATCTGAGTGCACCAAAGTCTAAATCATCCTTTAAAGGTTTTTGGTTAAGTTTTTTGTTCAATTTCGCCCATTTGGCTAAAAATGTCAAGGAAGAGGAGATATGAGACGATATTGGCTTTTAAGTGACTTTATCCTTCCTTGACCCAAGTACACCCAATGTGTTCCCAAATACTGAATAGCGGGCATCTGAGTGCACCAAAGTCTAAATCATCCTATAAACGTTTTTTGGTTAAGTTTTTTGTTCAATTTCGCCCGTTTGGCTGAAAATGCCCAGGAAGAGGAGATATGAGACGATATTGGGTTTTAAGTGACTTTATCCTTCCTTGACCCAAGTACCCCCAATGTGTTCCCAAATACTGAATAGCGGGCATCTGAGTGCACCAAAGTCTAAATCATCCTTTAAACGTTTTTTGGTTAAGTTTTTTGTTCAATTTCGCCCATTTGGCTGAAAATGTCAAGGAAGAGGAGATATGAGACGATATTGGGTTTTAAGTGACTTTATCCTTCCTTGACCCAAGTACCCCCAATGTGTTCCCAAATACTGAATAGCGGGCATCTGAGTGCACCAAAGTCTAAATCATCCTTTAAACGTTTTTTGGTTAAGTTTTTTGTTCAATTTCGCCCATTTGGCTGAAAATGTCAAGGAAGAGGAGATATGAGACGATATTGGCTTTTAAGTGAATTTATCCTTCCTTGACCCAAGTACCCCCAATGTGTTCCCAAATATTGAATAGCGGGCATCTGAGTGCACCAAAGTCTAAATCATCCTTTAAACGTTTTTTGGTTAAGTTTTTTGTTCAATTTCGCCCATTTGGCTAAAATGCCAAGGAAGAGGAGATATGAGACGATATTGGGTTTTAAGTGACTTTATCCTTCCTTGACCCAAGTACCCCCAATGTGTTCCCAAATACTGAATAGCGGGCATCTGAGTGCACCAAAGTCTAAATCATCCTTTAAACGTTCTTTGGTTAAGTTTTTTGTTCAATTTCGCCCATTTGGCTGAAAATGTCAAGGAAGAGGAGATATGAGACGATATTGGCTTTTAAGTGACTTTATCCTTCCTTGACCCAAGTACCCCCAATGTGTTCCCAAATATTGAATAGCGGGGATCTGAGTGCACCAAAGTCTAAATCATCCTTCAAACGTTTTTTGGTTAAGTTTTTTGTTCAATTTCGCCCATTTGGCTGAAAATGTCAAGGAAGAGGAGACATAAGACGATATTGGGTTTTAAGTGACTTTATCCTTCCTTGACCCAAGTACACCCAATGTGTTCCCAAATACTGAATAGCGGGCATCTGAGTGCACCAAAGTCTAAATCATCCTTTAAACGTTTTTTGGTTAAGTTTTTTGTTCAATTTCGCCCATTTGGCTGAAAATGTCAAGGAAGAGGAGATATGAGACGATATTGGCTTTTAAGTGACTTTATCCTTCCTTGACCCAAGTACACCCAATGTGTTCCCAAATATTGAATAGCGGGCATCTGAGTGCACCAAAGTCTAAATCATCCTTTAAACGTTTTTTGGTTAAGTTTTTTGTTCAATTTCGCTCATTTGGCTGAAAATGCCAAGGAGGAGGAGATATAAGACGATATTGGGTTTTAAGTGACTTTATACTTCCTTGACCCAAGTACACCCAATGTGTTCCCAAATACTGAATAGCGGGCATCTGAGTGCACCAAAGTCTAAATCATCCTATAAACGTTTTTTGGTTAAGTTTTTTGTTCAATTTCGCCCATTTGGCTGAAAATGTCAAGGAAGAGGAGATATGAGACGATATTGGGTTTTAAGTGACTTTATCCTTCCTTGACCCAAGTACCCCCAATGTGTTCCCAAATACTGAATAGCGGGCATCTGAGTGCACCAAAGTCTAAATCATCCTTTAAACGTTTTTTGGTTAAGTTTTTTGTTCAATTTCGCCCATTTGGCTAAAATGCCAAGGAAGAGGAGATATGAGACGATATTGGCTTTTAAGTGACTTTATCCTTCCTTGACCCAAGTACACCCAATGTGTTCCCAAATACTGAATAGCGGGCATCTGAGTGCACCAAAGTCTAAATCATCCTTTAAACGTTTTTTGGTTAAGTTTTTTGTTCAATTTCGCCCATTTGGCTGAAAATGTCAAGGAAGAGGAGATATGAGACGATATTGGGTTTTAAGTGACTTTATCCTTCCTTGACCCAAGTACCCCCAATGTGTTCCCAAATACTGAATAGCGGGCATCTGAGTGCACCAAAGTCTAAATCATCCTTTAAACGTTTTTTGGTTAAGTTTTTTGTTCAATTTCGCCCATTTGGCTAAAATGCCAAGGAAGAGGAGATATGAGACGATATTGGCTTTTAAGTGACTTTATCCTTCCTTGACCCAAGTACCCCCAATGTGTTCCCAAATATTGAATAGCGGGCATCTGAGTACACCAAAGTCTAAATCATCCTTTAATCGTTTTTCGGTTAAGTTTTTGTTCAATTTCGCCAGTTTGGCTGAAAATGCCCAGGAAGAGGAGATATGAAACGATATTGGGTTTTAAGTGACTTTATCCTTCCTTGACCCAAGTATACCCAATGTGTTCCCAAATACTGAATAGCGGGCATCTGAGTGCACCAAAGTCTAAATCATCCTTTAAACGTTTTTTGTTCAATTTCGCCCGTTTGGCTGAAAATGCCCAGGAAGAGGAGATATGAGAATATATTGGGTTTTAAGTGACTTTATCCTTCCTTGACCGAAATACACCCAATGTGTTCCCAAATACTGAATAGCGGGCATCTGAGTGCACCAAAGTCTAAATCATCCTTTAAACGTTTTTTGGTTAAGTTTTTTGTTCAATTTCGCCCGTTTGGCTGAAAATGCCAAGGAGGAGGAGATATGAGACGATATTGGGTTTTAAGTGACTTTATCCTTCCTTGACCCAAGTATACCCAATGTGTTCCCAAATACTGAATAGCGGGCATCTGAGTGCACCAAAGTCTAAATCATCCTTTAAACGTTTTTTGTTCAATTTCGCCCGTTTGGCTGAAAATGCTCAGGAAGAGGAGATATGAGAATATATTTGGTTTTAAGTGACTTTATCCTTCCTTGACCCAAGTACCCCCAATGTGTTCCCATATATTGAATAGCGGGCATCTGAGTACACCAAAGTCTAAATCATCCTTTAATCGTTTTTCGGTTAAGTTTTTGTTCAATTTCGCCAGTTTGGCTGAAAATGCCCAGGAAGAGGAGATATGAAACGATATTGGGTTTTAAGTGACTTTATCCTTCCTTGACCCAAGTATACCCAATGTGTTCCCAAATACTGAATAGCGGGCATCTGAGTGCACCAAAGTCTAAATCATCCTTTAAACGTTTTTTGTTCAATTTCGCCCGTTTGGCTGAAAATGCCCAGGAAGAGGAGATATGAGAATATATTGGGTTTTAAGTGACTTTATCCTTCCTTGACCGAAATACACCCAATGTGTTCCCAAATACTGAATAGCGGGCATCTGAGTGCACCAAAGTCTAAATCATCCTTTAAACGTTTTTTGGTTAAGTTTTTTGTTCAATTTCGCCCGTTTGGCTGAAAATGCCAAGGAGGAGGAGATATAAGACGATATTGGGTTTTAAGTGACTTTATCCTTCCTTGACCCAAGTACACCCAATGTGTTCCCAAATACTGAATAGCGGGCATCTGAGTGCACCAAAGTCTATATCATCCTTTAAACGTTTTTTGGTTAAGTTTTTTGTTCAATTTCGCCCGTTTGGCTGAAAATGCCAAGGAGGAGGAGATATAAGACGATATTGGGTTTTAAGTGACTTTATCCTTCCTTGACCCATGTACACCCAATGTGTTCCCAAATACTGAATAGCGGGCATCTGAGTGCACCAAAGTCTATATCATCCTTTAAACGTTTTTTGGTTAAGTTTTTTGTTCAATTTCGCCCGTTTGGCTGAAAATGCCAAGGAGGAGGAGATATAAGACGATATTGGGTTTTAAGTGACTTTATCCTTCCTTGACCCATGTACACCCAATGTGTTCCCAAATACTGAATAGCGGGCATCTGAGTGCACCAAAGTCTATATCATCCTTTAAACGTTTTTTGGTTAAGTTTTTTGTTCAATTTCGCCCGTTTGGCTGAAAATGCCCAGGAAGAGGAGATATGAGACGATATTGGGTTTTAAGTGACTTTATCCTTCCTTGACCCAAGTACCCCCAATGTGTTCCCAAATACTGAATAGCGGGCATCTGAGTGCACCAAAGTCTAAATCATCCTTTAAACGTTTTTTGGTTAAGTTTTTTGTTCAATTTCGCCCATTTGGCTAAAAATGCCAAGGAAGAGGAGATATGAGACGATATTGGAAGTGGAAATTTGTTGGGCTCAAGATCGCTTTTAATGCTACCGTAGGGCAGGTACTGTCACTTGGTATTGAGTTGAAGAAACTCCTGAAATTCATACACCTCTGGGTGATTCAGTTTAGAAGTCGTAGATTGGAATTAGGTTGTTAGGGGTTTTATAATTGGGTACAGTGAACTCTTGCTGGTCTAAATAAGTCCTTGAGAATTTCCGTCAACAAGGGCACCTATGTAGCTCACCTAGTTTGGAGAACTTTAGACAATTTATTTACTGAGAACCGTCAATGTTATCGTCGATATCCCCGAAGGATCTCGACCCAAAAGGATTAGTGTAATGCACTAAAATGTAACAGCCTTATTCTGCACGATGTCCTACCCAATTGGAAGGTATTTCACCAAATTAAGCAGTTGATGTCCATTCTTATGTGAAACTCCATTCCGTCAGCCCATTAAACCACTTCAACGGTACCGTGCATCCATTCTAAGGTCATCGTTTGAGGAAATCACCGTAATTTATTATTGCTGTTACAAAATCCTCCACCAGGCTGAACAGAAAATAGCAAAAAATGCTGCATCAGGACACTTCTTTTTTTTATGGTACTATCCGGTAGCCGTAGCATAAACATTTTGTATCTGATGCAATAAATTGGACTTTTATTGCAGCAAAATGTCTAGCGACTTTGTTGCCCATAGAATTTATGGGTTGCATACGTAAAAATACGTAAACCTGCATTGTGATGTGATTTGTCTTTCTTTTGAGCGTTGCACCCAGGTTTTGCTATTATTTGCACTTTTTTTGTTTGTTGTTGTTATTTTTGGCTTGTCCTCTGATGGGTCGCCCCTGTTGAGAAATTGTACAAAAAGCTAGAATAGCTTTCAGTCTTAACCATGTGCCTATGTATGGTGGCATAGGAGATACTTTAATTGGTGTGAAATACCCGTAAATTGTCCAAATGACTGACACTAGTACATGTTGACAGTGATGGAATGCTGAAAAATGGTTACAAACAAAAAAAAAAAAGTGTTAAAGTGGTAACGTGGTAAAACCTTGGAAATAATAGCGCGCAGACTGATTGCTTTGTTAGTTTTAGAATTACGTTATGGGGTCGGAATTTATTTGCTACATGCCATTTACGTTTTACACTACATACATTTGTTATACATAGGAATAAGGACATAGAGCAAAATGTGTCCTTAAGGAACTTTAGATTCGCCAGAACTAACTAGTACGAGCTGACGGTCATAATTATGACCAAAGGGATGAGTATCGGCACAAAAGTAACCAGACCAGATTCAAGTAGGTACTGGCCTACAGGCAATTTTCCACAGAACGGTTTAAAGGATTACTCGGACTAGTGTTTGACGATGCCATATTGAGTTTCCCAATCACACGGTTATTCAACAAGATCTGTCATTTCGAATTCCGGGCAACCAATCAGCGAAAGTATGACGTTGTGCGTGGTGTACTGGCTTCGATTCTTATAGCAACTGAACCTTTTAACCATGTACGCTAAGATCTTTATGCAAAATGCGGTCTAAAGTGGGTACAGATAGGCCCAATTCCTAAAATCTTCTCAAAGTGAACACACATGGTTTTGCAGCCGCACTCTCGATAACATCGATGATGTTATTTTGCAAACGCTAGTCCAGTGCACAGTACCAACTTCAGAAGAAGTTTGGAATCGTATCCACATTCACTTCACCGGAATCGTGTGGTTAGTTATAGTAGACTCGAGATCAAAGTTTCCATTTTTGATTCGAATGTCCTCTACTCCATCTCAAGCTACGATTCAGGCATTGCACTCAATGTTCACACTGGACGGTTTACCTAAAACGATAGTGGACTTAATTCACTTCAGGAGAAATCCACTCAATTCGGCATATGACGACCACACCTTTTAACCCCGAATCTTCAGATGGTTTGAACTTTTAAGACTGCTTCTTAAGATTATGGTGGACAACAGGCAAGGCAACGTTCTGGTCGACTTATCATTCAACTCCAGATGCGAGTGGTATATCTTCAACAGAGAGACTTTATGGTAGCCAGCACCGAACCTTTCACTCTGCAATTTTTTCGGAATATCCAGGAAAACGGGAGTGATCACGGCCGAGAACTTGAAGCTTTCCATTGATCAACCTACCTACTTACTCTTAATGGCCATCAGTCACCTCATGTCCATAAGTTCTTCCAACTTTCACAACCTGTAAGGCGGAGTACACTCTCCCCTTGCCGTGTTTCGAGAATGCATTGAGCCCAATACAATGAAATAAGGACTAGAGAACTCCTATCACTCTCTCCATAGGTATTCTTACAGGCCACAACTCAATGAGGGCCCAATTTAAAAATGAGAATCAAGACAGACCTATGTATGTAGAGGCTGACATATCACAATCTACCTAAAACGACCCTAAGACTCATCACGAAAAGGGGTTGGTTTCCATTGAGATCCGAGTGAGGCTGCACTTCCGTAGGTGCATATGCACTACAAGTTCATTTGTAAAACGACAGGACTCAGAAGAGTGCAGGTTTCTGGAATTGACAAGTACAAAGGACAAGTATATACGTATTGCTATCTGCGACATAGATTAGGAAAGACAAAGCACATCCCTTTCCAAAGATTGAAGGATATGATATATGCACCCATTCATCGTCTCCATAGATTTAGGTCAAACTCTCCGTATAATTAAATTTTCCTTAACCAAAAGGATACATACTCTTGACCACATAACAAAAAAGTTCAGACTTCAATATCGCCCATCTGTCCAGTCTTATTATCAAAAAAAAAAAAAAACCAAAAATGGAAAAAGGAATTTCTTAAGAGAATAAAGGACATCCCTTTGCGCCGAAAGATAATAAAATTAAAACCAAATCTTTTTCCCGCTACCTACCCCTTTTTTTTTTATTTTAACTTGTTTTGGCTGTTTTCTGTTTCACGGTTCTCTTTAATTTTCATTTTAAAATGCACAAAGCCCGACAATAAGCAATTAGATTAGACGAGTATCCTGAATTATTTTTCTTTAATTTTGAAATTGTTTTCATTTTATTAAATCAGGCAGCGCTCCTTAGTGGAAACTCTCCGGACTGATGGATGGACGCAGGAGAAGAATAACACTTTCTTTAGAAGTTTTCCAAATTAATTTTCTTTTAAGCTCGAGAGTGCGGCAAGTCGTGGTCCGTGGATAGGGAAATTATGAATGCACAATACGGTCATATCTATTAGGCAGAGGCTGCCGGCAGGACTAAGGACTTTTGAGTGGGAGATTTCTTCTGTGCTAATCAGAACGGAATTGGAGAGATTTTATTATTTTTTCGTTTTTTTTTTTTTTTTTGTGTTAAAGAAAAAGGTAATAGGATCCTGTGAAAGGGTAATTCAACATCCTTTGCAGACGCGGACAGTGTAAACGTCTTCGTGCCTTGATAAATCAGAGTGCGCAGTTAATGATTATAATTGTTTTGATAAGTGATGCTTTTAGAAATGATGCATAAATCATAGAATCATGATGAAGGGACAAGCGCTTCCTTGGATGTCCAAGGAAATGCTGAGTGATGATGAGATGTAATGATTAAATTGTTTCAAAATGTATTTTGATTATATATTCTTTAAATAGGAAATTCCATCAAGTATTCTCTCATCCGCAGCAGAAAGGACTGCTATTACTCATTTTATTCTTATAACATGTTATTCTAGATACAGAACCATTTTCCTGCCATGTTACCAAGTTTTGGTGCAGGAATTGCTTGATGTTGATTTAAGGAAAGAGATCTTCTAATGAAATTTGAATCGTTCTGATCCTTATCCTCATGAAATAGGCAAAAACTGGAATTCAGCAGCCTGTATGAGTGGTAAGCGCATACAGTCGCTTGTAAGGATCGATTAAAGATCTTCAAGATCACCTTTCATCAAGCGATGCACTGATGGGAATATAACCCAGCGATGAGGAGCTTGGAGTATCAGCACTCACCACATTAGCACCGAAGATCTGCTACCTGATCTGAGTAAAAGCCAGACAACAACAAAGGAAATGATGCAGGCTATCGTCGTCGCAAATAGAGGAGTCTCCTTAGACCAGCAAACTAAGATGTTTAACGAAACGAAAGTGTCCCGCAGGAACACCAATATGGTGTCTACAGTCTTTTCTGCTGATAGACAGAAAAAATGCAGCTGAATGCCTTACAGATGCATATGTTTAGTCTGCCTGGATGCGGGAGAGCTAAGTCATACACAATTGTGTTCGTAAGAGTCCCAATCGTCGAAAAGGACGCGAGAAGATTCAACATAGGCTTACTTACTTATTAGGTGGCGCTACAGTTCGGGGTGACCCTAGGCCTCAACCAACAAGCCTCTCCAGTTAGCCCGGTCCTTAGCTAACTGCCTCCAGTTGCGCACACCAAGTCGGTTGAGGTCCCCTTCTACTTGTGCGCGCCACCTAAGGCGAGGTCTTCCTCTACTGCGTTGTCCCTCCGGTTTTGATTCGAAAATCTACGGGCCGGAGCACTGGTGTCCCTTCGCTCTACATGTCCTAGCCATCTTAAAGGACTGATGCGCATTTTTCTGACCAGGGCGATGTCGCTGTACAGCTCGTACAGTTCGTCGTTGAATTTTCTCCTCCAAAGCCCGTCAACGCAGACGGGATCGAAAATTAGACGAATAATCTTTCTCTCGAAGCGATTGGAGGATCTCTTCATCCGCTTTAGACAGAGTTCATGCTTCAGTGCCATAAAGAAGAACTGGGATGATCAGGGTCTTATAGAGAGTCTGCTTGGTTCTTCGGGATAGGTCTTTGCTACTCAATTGCCTTCTTAGCCCAAAGAAACAGCGATTGACAAGAGTTATTCTTCGTCTTATTTCTGCTGAGGCAACATAGGCTTAGATTCTGGAAAATCATCGTTTGAGCCTTGCTTAGCAATGCCTTGCGATCGAATTCAAGAAGATCTTTCATTCTCGAACTAAAATTTTGAAATGACCTTAAGTGTAGCCTCAGAGTCACTACAAACGCAGGTACCCCGACCCCGTCACCTATACTTAACAATACTGTCGATAGCCATTAGAATAGCATAGATCTCCGCTTGAAATACAGAGCCATGTTTGCCCAATAGGTGGACACAAGCACCGGATCATAGTTTTAGAGCGATCCATGAAGATTACAGCTCGGAGTCTGACTGAAGCCAATCCCGAAGACAAGAATAGTCGACTCTAAATGATCGAAAGATCAAAGCGATTGATACCAAAGTCATCCTTTTTAAGACGGTAGATTGCTTTGATAAAAGTATCAAGGGTATGTGAATCATAGAGACCTTCTAAAGTAAGGTTTGGCGTACTCGGCAGAGACAGCAGCGGAGACAGTTCGTTTTATTGGCGTTTAGTGCTTATGTCAGTCTCGTACTTACGCGTAAGCCCTCTCTACCAAACAACCAATCCATAAACTAGAAAAGGCCGTATAGATCCAAACAACCTTTGGTGGTGATAAAGCCCATGTCCTAACCAAAGCACCCTTACTCTACCAGAAAATTTCATGTTTCGCTATACTGGAAATCTGGATAGTGATGCCCATTATCACTGACTGAGTCAGACCGCTTGTAATCCCCCGTTCCGCAAGGTCAGTTATCAAAGGATTGGCCGAAACCGCATTTCTAACGCACCATTCAACGCCCATGTCTGAGACTATCTGCGCGTTAGTACATTCTGTAGGAATGACTCTACAAAAAGTATGGCAATAGTATGCAACAGAAAATCAGAGAGTACTATGGGCCATAGAAGTGGAGTCGAAGCGCCTCGTTTAACACCTCCCATAATATTGAGCGCGCATTCAATTCTAGTAACTAAATTTTAGACCGTCGTCTGCTTTCGCATGTGAATCTCGACTAGTGTCCCCAAGCAACAGCATATTTGGTAGCCTCATCTGCTGGCACTGTCTGGCTGAGTTTTGGGACTTAGATCAAGCTCAACCTGGATGAGCGGGCTGCTAACCAGAAAGTGTCTTTCTAGCAGCAGCCTAAAAGTGTAGGTACTGTCAGGTTTTCTAAGTGACTCTGGTTTGATTGGCTTTGAGGATATGTATGTGCACGTGTATGATGACGTATGAAGCTGACCCTTTTAAAGAAGTGAGATACACCGTAGTGAATAATTTAATACTCAACTCTTACACACAAAGCCTTAAAATGTCCCTCAGTTGCATATACATACGTAAATCTTTTCCTTTTAAATTGTCCGACCGCAATTAATCGAACGCAATTAGTAGCGCACTCCAGCATCTGTGGCATGGCGCTGTACAACTGTAGAATTACAACTCCCCCAATGTACATTTAAATGCAATCGAACATTTACAGCGGAATATAATTGCGTGACAATAATGCACTTGTCCTCATTATGCAATTTCAGATAAGAAAAATTCACGTCGAGTCAACTACACCAGACCAGAGCAGTGTTGCATTACCAAGTGCCAGGCATCGGCATCGGGCCCATAAGTCACTTTAATGGACTCCATTATGCACAACATTAACGGCGTAATGTGCTTTTCGATAAATTTTACCTGTTAAAATTATTTGCATCGAAGCATTTCTTCTGGCCACATTTACGGATACATTCCTGGCAACCGGCTGATAATGAATGTACTGTGAACAGGGCTGGGAAATAATTTGTTTCCTAGCACGGAACCGTTGATTTGTGTTCCTGCAAATGGTATTCTAATAGAATTTTTTTTTTAATGTTTTGTAAAAGGCTCACAGTGGTATGGCA
The DNA here is from genome assembly GCA_963583995.1 of Xylota segnis. Taxonomy (NCBI): domain Eukaryota; kingdom Metazoa; phylum Arthropoda; class Insecta; order Diptera; family Syrphidae; genus Xylota; species Xylota segnis. Next base: position 9,109,239 of record OY757236.1, on the reverse strand, counting down.
CTGGTCGACTGTCCAGAGAGCTGACCGTGGTTTTTTACTAGAAGGAGCGTATCTGTTAACAGATCTAAGGCAGCCTAGGAATGCTTATTGCTTGATCCATCCAAGGTAATGTTTGGACATAGAAGAGCTGCATTCATATATCTTCATACTTGTATATGTATAAATACCATAACATACCCTTGACCATGCCCATATGGCATACACTGCCAAAGCCATACGAAGCTGACAAGTCTCTCAAAGAAAAAACTCATCCTCTGTGACTTTTTGTAGATTTCGATGCTACTCTTTTCAATCCATCAGAGCTCCTGCTGATGCCAATGGGATTGACTGACTGACAACCAGATGGATATGCTCCAAGCTCAGCTCAGCAAAATTTGAACAATTCCGGATTTCCCTGCAACCTACTAAAAGTTGTCCTCAAGAAGAAGTTCTATACTCCTACTATTCCATGGTGGAAAGGTCTAAATAAGTCCGGATATCTTACTCATTGCAGTGCTTACGACGTAGTTATAATAGCAAGGGTCAAGGAAGAACCCATTGCAGAATATTCTACCGAAACAAAATTAATGACGGATTGCAATAAGAGGGGCTAAAAGTCAACCCAACGAAAACAGTCATTATACCATTTACCAAGAGGAAGACTGTATACCGCCAGGCTTGGATTAGCTCTAAACCACGTACCACCACGTCTTGGGTTAGCTCTAAACCACGCACTTCATTGAAAATCCTATCTGGACAGAACCACTGAAAACGCGACCAAAGTCTTCTAGGTCTGCTCTAGACATTTCGGAAAGAATAGGAATCAAAACCAAAGATAAATCCCTGAACCACCTCAACTTAATCTTTCGAATAACAACCTACATACCGGTTGTACGGTGGGAAAAGGTGCGAGGAGGTCTCCTTCTACAAAAGGTGCAAACGCTAGTCTTATGAAGACTACGATGGCAAGTGCCCGCAAACTTCATTTCCTATGCAAGTAATTGGTCTTATTATATGCATGAAGATCCTTACAGACTTCATACCGGAAAGAATCAATCTCTATCTTCCATTTGAAGACGTCATTCCGAATCGCACCTATTGGCATAATCCCCAAATATGATCATTACACTGACGGCAGTTCAAAAATGTCAGATGTCTTACAAGTCGGAATTTTCGCTCCCAACTACAAAGTGCCTGCGTCCTTACTTCCATCTTCCAAGAAGTTTTTGCTATCGAGCTCTACGGCATAGAGTTTATGAGAAGATAGTCATGATAGACATGTATTTTGAGATAAAGCTGGTTTGGAACTCTTAAACTCTTCTACGACTCGCTGTACACAATAAAATTACATTAACATGGGTTCCAGTACAAATAGGTAGACATTCCTGAAAATGAGGTTGCTGACGAACTTGCCCTTTCCTCACATATTGGTCCTGAATTTGGTAAAAAGGAACCAAAAAGCTCTCTTATCTCAAAAAATTCATGAATTTTTCAAAAACAAAAGAATGAAAAATATTCTATGATTGACGGACTGCCTATCAGGTACTTGCTATCACCTCCAGAAAATTGGTATTATTAGTGAATATTCTGCGATTCCTCGGACTCAGCTAAAAGACTTGCAGAAGGGCTTTACCTTGGCTTCCTCCTAAACTTAAACAATCCAATGCTACATTTATGCCTTGGTTTTAAGTAGTATTCAAGTCCACACAGCATCTTTAAAGGGATCTGTATAAGATCGTACTGCTTCTTGAGCACATCATCCTAATTTTGGTTTTAAAAAAACCTCCCCGACTTCGAACCCTTATAACAGCGATTCTGATGGAATTTGTATCGAAAACTCTCAACAAAATCTAAAAGTTCAGGGTGAAACGAGAGCCATGCGCATGAACAAGTCACATTTAAACCTTAATTTGAGCCTTTTAGAACTCGACCATTATAGTATGTTCCTACCATCATATGGTGCGGTCAGGATTAGAGACCCAGGTCACAACAGCATACTGTCATTGTTACCAGAGTATCTGATAGCCAAAACCGACTACATAACTCTCAGAGTGAACTTCAGAAATGACACATGAGTTCGAAATTTACACTGAAAACGTACGGTTCAAAAATTTCTTTGATTTGCTGAACATTTCTAGGTCCTTCCGTCTTCCTGACTTATGCAGCGTGGAGGTTCTCGCTGTAAGGGAACCGCCATATCCGGTACCACAATAGCCATCCTCATTGATACCCAGGCAGCTATTAAGGCTATTGTGTCGGTCACTACGTCTTCGAAACTTGTAGAATAGTGTGAAGATGAACTTTCCTCTTTGGTTCCTTGGTTCAGAATCAGCTTTTTTTTGGTTCTGCATCGAGCGAGCAGAGGATCCACCAAACAAGGGGGTGATCCACTTCGAATGGCTCCCTTGCTGAGACGGTTAATGCTCTTTTGGGGATCTTAAGGGCAGAATCTTTGCGCAGTATCTATTGCAAGTTGATGGCAGTTGGCAGGTGGTTTGTGGCCAGAATACTGCAGGAGCAGAACACAAGAACTACCGGACGGATATAGCTAGAGTTCTGGGAATTTGTACTGGCGACCGACTGGCCCATCGGGATCCATTTGGCCAGAATAGGTACTCTATATATTGTCGCAGCTGCCTTATTTCAAACGAAAGTGAAACATTCTATGCAAATGCTCACACTAGGTAAACCCACCTTGGGCTCCCTCCATACCTAGCTTTAATACTTAATACTATTCCCCAATACTAGGAGTACAATTAAGTATTTAAACAAAAAATCGTAAATTGTTAAACAGTCTTAGGACTTTGAAAGCTCACTACCCACACTTACTCATTTCGTCAAAGCACCTGTGCCGCAACCATTGCCAAACCGAATTCTTTGTCTCTGCATATGTGTATCAAACAATCCCAAACGTAACCATCACACAAATCCTTTCCCCAAAAGTCAGAGGACTTTGGTGTCTCTTTCAAAAATTACTCCATACCCCCCTCTCTGTTCAGGACGATAATTAATGAAGCTCTGGACACGAAAAATTACAATCCACATAACATTCCGCAAAAAATACCTCGACAAAGTGGTTTTAGGTGGTCAGTGGTTGGGTCCTTCCCTGCAAAAAGGTAGACCGAAAAACAAAATAAAAAAAAAAAAAAAAAAACATTAATGTTTGGCTTGACCGAACAAATTTTCGCGGCTATTCACCTATGTATGTACGGTTTGGAGTCCTTTCTCCCCGCACAGTCTACAGCACTAGTCATGTAGAGAAGGCAGAGATTAAAGTGAGCAATGATGCTCCTAAGGGCTAGGGTAAGGATGCGATAATTAATTTGAATTTCCTGCTGCAAATAAAGTTTCTCTATGGCAAAAAATTAATCAAGGAAAAGAGCATTTTTCAATTAACGCTTTTTCCAGCCACGTTTCAACGTTCGGAAGGGAGAGCATTTTGTCCTTCTAACGGTGTAGTACACAGGGAAAGTGTTTACCGCAGAATGTCGGCTACTGTAATGCTGATGCAAATTATGTCCTTTCAGCATTGGTAACCACGTGGATGTTCCTGGGTGGTTTTTTATTTATTTTTTCATAATCTTTTATTTTATGTCGAAAGAGTCACGTTTCGGTTGCGGTGTGATGATGGGTGTATTTAATTCCATTAGACAAGCAGGTACCTGTTGTGGCGGTGGTGGTGGTGATTAAATATTGCAATACGTCTCCTTTAAAGCGATTGGAGTATGATGCGAGATAATTAAATTAATTTAGGGCTTCCATTTAATTAGGGATTTGTTTGAAGGCTAATCAAAATGGCATTTAAAGGCTACTCTTGCAAAAACATAATTTGTTTAATATTTGACATGCTGGTGGTATGATAGCATATATTTACCGAATCCCAAGGGTATATTACCAAATCCGCCTTCCGAACCGTTGTCAGTGTTTTCCAAGCAGAGATAATAGCCGTGAGAATGCTTTGAAGGCAATCCCACAAGAAGGTATCAAGATTAGAGAGGATAACAGCAGATGGTTCTGTCTAGATACTTGTGTCTACCTGTCAAGCCTAGAAGCAGCAGAGTCAATGAAAAGCAATAAGCTCCCAAAAATGGATGGGATCCCGAATTTCGTCCTTAAGGAAGCAATTAAAACGGAATCAGAGGTGATTGCAAACCTTTATAAGAGATGCCTGATCAACTCGGCCAGCTCGGACTAATAACAGATTACTTTGTAGACAGAACCCTGTGTTACGATACAAATGAAGGACTATAAAGATACATTTTGTATGATCAAGTGCTATGTTTTCGGAAACCAAGAAGAGTGGACTTAATCGGATACTGCGAGGACATACCGGTGGTGGTAGGGGCCAAAACCCTAGAGGAGGTGACGCAAAACCGCAAAAAATATCGAGAGTCTGGTAATACTTCTGTCAAAATCGTACATAAAGTACCTGGTGATAGGCAATGATATAACCCCAAGGAAACGTACATCGTTCATGTTATCGACGTGGGAAGCTTGGGACAGGACATTGCTAGTAACATCATTGTAAACATAATGCAAGAACTACGGCGAGAACTCTGAAGAAGGAGAAGACATGATGTCAAAACCTTCCTCTACGAAGAAATGTCTTGACCTGGAATCAGGACATCATTGGGGAGGATGTTTTAGCCACGTAAACTTGCAAGAGCATGGAATCTGGCATAGCTCATAGAACGGACTACATACTTGATGTCAGGCTTCCAGCACAGCGCTTCGAAAAAAAAAAGACACTTGTGTCATCACAAAAAGCTTTGTTTTCATAAAAGTAGGACCAACAGAATTATGCAAAAGAATAAAAAATCCCTTTTAACCCTGATAGGGGCAATCACGGAGCATAACACTCTACGGCACCACACTACCTTCTCTCCGTCCGCATATAACCAGTTCTTGGGCCTTAAAATTTTGAGCTAATAAATGTCATATGTAAAGGGTGGGGCATCTAGTGAACTCTTTTTAAATCATAAGTTATTTTGACACTGACAACTGTTTCCCGCTCGAAATCTTGACATTAAGTAAGTATCATACCTCCGCGGAATGAAATGAGTCGCTATACGCTTGAACAACGTTGGGAAATATTGAAAACTTATAAGTGCTGTGTAGCCCAAACAGTGCACCAAATTCCCAAATCGTGCTATCAGCCATCTTGGCGATATCAATTGGCAGCTTCGGAGTTGCGATTTGACCACTTTCGACTTCTTTTTGTGGGGAATCGTGAGGGATCAATGTTATGCCAACAATTCGGAAACGTTTCAAGCACTTAAGGCGAATATCATCCAAGCAATCTGTGGGCTACAGCCCGAAACCATCAACAAGGTCTTAGAATATTGGAGTGAAGGAGTGCACTACTGCGAAGCCAGCTGAGGCAGCCACTTGAACGACGTTTTTAAAAACAAACTTGTATTTGGCCCGTCCTTATGGGATGTTCAGAAGGAGATGCAATACATGTGTGAACATTTGATTTATTAAGACAAAATATTCAAATATTCAAAAATTCGACGTGCATCAGTTTTGGCCACGCCCACTATTTGGAGGTGTTTCCGTAAAAAAAAACTGATTTTTATGAAACTTTGCATGTAACATCCATAAACGTTCGAAAATGCCGAAGATAACAAAAACATGCAGTGGGGCCATGTCCTCTTTACAGACTTTACATAAAAAGGAGGATAGGGTATCGCATGATCGTTTCCATACGGATTGTAACTCTTCTTTACATTTTGCAGCATAATTCAATGCTAGAAGTATACTTATAATCATGGTCAACAATTTTTGTGTTTAATATCTACCACTGCGAGGTATACCACAGTCATAGTAGGTCCGTTTCCTTACCTTGGGATCTAAGTCGATTGGGTTTCTCCCATACAGATCATTAATTCCCCCAGTCGTCACCAAATCCCCAAAACTCTTTGGAAAGATTCCTTTGCCATGAGCTCATCTACCAGCAGGATTTACCACACGCAAATGTTGAAAATTCCTTTATTATTCTACGATTATTATCATCCTGCGGTACGTCGTAATTATTGTTATTGTTTGGCACTTAATCAACGCTTTTCCTGCTTGTCTAGCTTATCCAACTCCACTTCTCCATTCATCTCACACGTCGCCGCACGTGTAAACATAATTACCTACAGAAATGCCGTCGCTTTTAATTACAGTTCGCGAGCGATTTTCTAAAGGAAACCTACATATGTTTGTAGAGATATCCTTTACCCTTGAGGCTGATTATCCTGTGTGAGATGATGTTGTTCCATGTAGAAGGAAGGAAATTACCTCTTTGGTATTTTTGGTAAAATGTATGATGAGGGACAATGAACAGGATTTAGGTACATCAGTGATGTAAGATATGGGGAGATCCATGTCGTTAGGGATGGTAAGGATATGTTTCAGAAGAACACAAACGATTTTGTACAATTCTACTTAATCTCCCAAGCTACTAGTACTAGCAAACTGTTCTGAGGTAGAATTGTTAAAGAATGCTGTTTAGTTCCTATTCAGAACATTTATTATTGTTATTATTTGAATGAGAAGTATGGTGGTCTGCTTTTGTGCCCCCTACTATGTAACACCTTGGAGAGGTACGTATACACGTTAGAGAGCTCGTGGCATAAGATCCTTTTTGGAATCATTTTAAGCGTTGTTTACTCTTACAACCCCTTTGTCGGAAGAAAGCTGTCCTACAACAGCCTCTCTAATCCAGTTTCTCTTAAGAATCGGAGGATGAGATTTTAGTTTCTCATGAACTCAGTCATGAACTCATCGCAGAATCTGCGGAGGTGTTCTATAGATATAACCAGTTTCCTTAAGTGCTCCCTGAGTGTACAGTGCCTCGTTAGGATACGCAGGTTATTCTTGCTTATTGTGATGCATGCTTCGAATCCTTTCCGGTTGTATTGTGCTAAAACCTTAATACTTGTCTCATACCCTAACCTGGTTGTTCCAGGTACTTGCCCTGCTGTCTCTCTCTAGATTCCTGAACGGTTAGAATATGACCCCTCATATACCCCAGATTGGTTCAGGACCCGCAAAGGTCCTCGATGCTCCTCTTCTTGATAGAGAGTCGGCTATTTCATTATCCTCTATTTTTACATGGGCAGGTATCCAACAGAGAGTCATTCTGTTCCTTCTACTCAGTTCAGATTTTGCATTCATTCTCACACGATTTTAGCCTTAATAATCAGGCGTACAAGAGGGCCTTGATAGGCTTGGCTACCAGACATTACGGCTTGTCACAGTTGGTATGGTTTCTATCGAAATTGGTTTGGACACATCAGTCGATGGCATAGATTTCTGCATAGAAGATGCTGGTGCTTGGGCCCACGGATTAATCATATGTTCTTGACCCATCTCAGTGTTTTTCCAGGTGAGTACACTGAGTTTATTCCCAGATATTTAACTTCTTTTACTAGAGTCAGTGTACTACCCAACAGCCTTGTCAGCCTCAGCCGTTCAAGTTACCTTTTGTTGGATTTCGGCTTAGCCCAGCCGGTAAGCATCATTCTCGAGTTTTAAGTCCTTTTTATTTCTTCAAACGTGTCCCTGGCGATAGTGATTATATCATCAGGATGTGCTTGACAGTCAATGCCATGGTTTGTCAACTCCTCAAGTAGTTCATCAACAACAAGACTCCACATTAAGGGAGAACAGCCTATGTCTATGTGGGAAAACCACACTGAAGGATCAGCACATATATCCATATATCCTTACTAATACTTTGCTCACCATTTCAGTATCACATACATTCTAAGACTATATAGATAGCTTATGTGTTTAATATCCAACCGATTTTAGTTGCAGGATTAAGTCGCCCTATTGGATCTATTTGTAGCTGGCCACCTTCCTCCTGTCTACGGTCTGCTCTTTACGTTGTTCTTGTGGTCGCCAGTAAAAAGCTTTATTCAATTTGCAATTGTTTCGTTATTTGTCCACTGAGGCATATTGGCCGATTGTAAATTTAATCCAATTGGGGTGTTGTGTGTTTGTAAAAAGGGACCAAATCACCGAAGGGATGATTCCGCACCAATGGAGGTAGTGTCCATGCGAAATGCAATAATTTATTCGTCGGCCAGTTGTCTTTTTTTTTGGGCCTTACCCAAACCTAGATTAAAGGTGTAACAGACACCACACTGCCACGGATGGTACGGATTAAAGGATTAAAACGCTGCAGTCGATGTTTATTAGTTCTTTCAGGACACATCAATATTTGTTAACTGATTGCGTTTCCCCCCACTAATACGAAAGATAACACGAGCAGCTTCGTATCGGAATGACAAATTGCTTCCTGTGTTCACATGTGTTACCTTCTATGTCATTCGCTTATTGGAAAACTGTTCGAGATCGTCCTGTGTCCTGTTAATCCATACATGCTCCTTCCTTTCCACATCGTAGAGGTAAAACAATTTTGTAAACTCTTCCCTAGGTGTGTCGGCAGATAGCCGAAAAAAAAGAGCTAAAATCTGGTAAAAAGGAAAAAAATCCTTGACCAACTGTGATCATCTCAGTTGGTCGGTTGGGCATTTCTTGTTGGCTCGTTCCGGTTATTAATTTATTACCCAACTTACCGACATGGCAAACTTTCTCCCAACTGATTTTTTTTTTTCGTTCGTCCTTCGTCCAGCTGCTAATCGATTATTGATTGTTCACAGATGACTCTTTTGCCACATGGAGGACGGGAATAAGGATGGAAATGACTGTGGAAACCTTGAAGGTGAAGATACGGTGGGGTATCTGACGAAAGCTGACTATGATGCTGACAATCTGGCAGCAATTTCAGGTCGTTTATTGCTGATGTAGCATGCGACGACGACGGTGGCGGCGACGGCTGTTACATGGGGCAATATTGGACGTGTAAAACTTGATATGTCCAGGATAATGGTCATAGATAATTTTACCTTACAATTTTCCAGGGGGACATGTTGATGTATAGAGATGGGGATGGTTTCCCATTCGTTTTTTGTCTTGTCTTGTATACTCATAGGAGTATGAGAGAAGTTGAATGTTAAAGGACCTCTGTACAGCTGAGTTGCTAACAGACCTTTTAGATTAGATTAGAGTATGGGTGTGAGGTGGGAGAATTGTGTCTTCTCTCCTGGAAGGTAGAATTTACCTAAGTGACGATGGGGTTCTCTGCTCAGACAGTTACAGTAGCACACAACATGTTCTGTTGATTCTTTGTCCTCGTTACACATTCTGCAGATCTGCTAATCTCGTAGCCATAAAGAATTTTTTGACTTGACAGTGCCTGAGGAATCTTGTGACTGTGACTGTACGAATCTCACTCCTAGTTAAGCCTAAAAGTTGTTTCGTTGTTGTGAGGAAGATGTTTGCCTTGAACAGCTTAGCTTGTCTGTTACCTTCAGTATTCGTTCAGTAATGGTGAGCTTTAGTTTTCAGCCAGTTTTCAATACAGCATTTAGCAGTGCCAGTGGGTAGTATACAGAATGGTATTGGCATTATGAAGGTCGATCCAAATTTTTTTCTGGCTAGTATGTCTACTTACTTACTTAACGGGCTCCCGGCCCGTGAAGAGTCCATGCCTAAGACACGGTAGTCTTCCATTCCCTTCGATCCCGGGCACGCTGCTTCCAGTTGTCCAGACCAAGCGCTCTAGCATCCGCGATAGCTTCGTCTTTAAAACGGAGGTTCGGTCTTCCTTGTCGTTTCGAACCTGGGGCTTGTGAGTCGAAGATCCTCGTTGCTGGAGCATTATTGTCTATTCGCTCGATGTGGCTGAGCCAGTGTAGTCGACGTATTTTGGCTTTTTGAACTACATCCACATCTTGGTACAACTCATAGAGTACGCGGTTATATCTACTCCTCCATTCGTCCTCCTCGCATACGGGACCGAAAATTCGACGAAGAATTTTTCTTTCGAAAGTATGTCTGCAAACTACATATATGTATATCCAAGCTGTGTCCTGGGACCCAAATGTGATGAACTCTGTGTGTGTTGGCTAATGACATAAGTACTTGAAGGCAATCTCATACTAGTTCTGATGTTAGGTTGCATTCACCGTTGCCAGGTCATATTCAAACCCTTTCTTGTTACTTCGTCCAATAGTTCATTACCTTGGTTACTAGGGGCTTCTGGGTTCGATGTGAACGTTTAGACCTCGAACAAGTTTAGATTTAAGAGGGGGATGTAGACTTCTAGACTCTAGTGTCGTGGATACTTGGATGGGTACATGGGCTCATTCCGGCACAGATTTTAGCACTTGGCCAATCCTGCCTTGAGGGGGAAAGGTCTTTAGACTGAAGTCAGCGGATAGTATTAACAAGTCTGTGTCGGTACGTAGACGTGCTCATCTTGCAATAGTTGTGGTGGTCTACGTCGGCTTCTTTGCCAAAGTAGAATTGTTTCAAACGTATAGTACTTATCGCACCTGTTAGATGGAAGCTTAGTCCAATCAGTGCAAGTTTAGTTTCAAGGACTGCCTTGGCGTCTCAATGGCATAATAGTGCCAATGAATGGTAATCTCTGTTAGTTCCCTGAAATACATGAATATACCTGTTGCAGGCCACTGGGAGATATGAGTCTTGTTAGCATAAATCCTTTGTAATGGATTCCATTCTTTGAACCGCTTCATACGGAGTTACCTCGACAGACCGCTCTTTATTATAACCATGTTCGACTATAACTCCTACGTTCATATTCCGAAGACATAGAGCAAATGTGCAAATCTATTAGAATTTCCAATGTTTTGCACAGAATCAAGGTAATAGGTATGGGTAACCTCTGGGTGGTCATTTGAGTAAGTTTACCCGCTTTAAGTGTGGAAATGACTGGCTTTCACAGTCAATCACAGAATACTTGACTACGGCTAGAAGTTGAAAACTTCTTGAACCATTTTAGCCCCGTCTTCCATGGAGTTTCCATAAAGAGTTTGTACACAACCCACAAAAGAGATTCTATATAATCTTGGATCCTTTTGATCATCGTAAAGCAGGTGAATGAGAAGACCAAGATTTGTCTCTGACACATTCAAGTTGGGCTGATGTCTTATGCAGGATGTAGGTGCAAGCTTGTCCAAAAGCCCAATCTCTGTAGAAGTAACGTAATTGCTTTCACTTTTCAATACAAAATTGTGGTCCTACAATCGCAATGTCTACGAATACTACCCAAACCTAACCTTTCCATTATTCTTCCATTTCCCATCCAACTGGACAAATAAGAAAAAATTCTGATAAATCTTTCTGTCATTTCCGTCCCAGATAGACGAAAACAAAACCCCAAACCGTCGGTCGTTAATTTCCATTCTCCGAGTTTCACAGGTCTTGCCCATTTACGGTATCCGGAATTAATCCTTTGCATACGATCCGCCTGTGCAGTGTACCACATCAAGGATAAAGAATATAGATTTCCCGTGCAGAAGGACTTGCTATTTGGTATGCAACTACGACTATGTACTGCCACCAGTGAGACAGATACTTCTCCGTCAAAATGAATTGGAATGGACAATGATACCTCCCTCTTGTTGTCCATAACGAAATATCTTCATGGTTAGAGTCATTCCATCATTTGCTTTCGTTTACTTCTAAACAGTGTAATCCGGTTTTGGTTCTGTTAAAAATGATAAAAATCCTATGTCCTGGCGCACAGAATTAGAATGATATGCGCTCACCACAGATTCAACCCATCACTCAATGGATCTGCATGCGTGCATACAATATAGAGCTGTTATTTTGAATGGTCCTGTCTTGAAGCCTGAGTGACAGATGTCAGCAGCATGAAGTTTTGAAAGCGGCATTAGCTCTCCCCCCAACTGTGTATGCATATTGTATCACAAAACAATTTTTTGTTCGTTTTTAATCTAGAAGGTCCTTTAACGTCCTTAAGCGACTTCCCCAAGGAAGTAAGATATGAATGCCCAGACAGTAGTTAGTATACATATATAGTTTCCAACGATATGAAAATTAAAATAAATTGCTTCACACACTCGTAGAGTCCTGGCGAAAGCTTGAGAGATCCTATTGCAACCCCAACAACACCTATGTGTGTGTACGGCGTTGGTTAACCGAGTTCTCAATAAATCTTTTGAAAAATGATTCAAATTCTTGTGTCAGCGGAGGAAGGTGGTGACATCCATTTATCTTCTTGAGTAATTTCACTTTTGGGACAATCCACACCCTCACCGGGTGTACAAGGATTTTTGGCTTTTTCCGGATTGTCAGGGGTTTGTGGGAGATGTTAGAGTTTATAGAATATTTATGTGTAGGTTTAGTGGTTTTTTTTTTGTTTATATTTCAGATACAATTTTAAAATACATGCACTCACATTAAATTTAAAATTAAAGCAATTGTAGGATAGTGTATGCTTGGCCAGAGTTCGGACGTATCTGCTCCACAAGTAGGAAGTACATTGACTTTTTTTGAAACCTGAATGACGAGGATGGGGTTAAAGGGTTTTTATGTCCCCAGTTAGCTTAATATGAGGGTGGAATGTTTGCTTATAGGTTTGCCTATGGGTTAAGTGTTGACAAGATTAATGAAAAACAGTTTGCGGTCGTCTTATGCTGGTTTTTGCTTTATCTACCTCGGATATGTGTACGTGGTACATGCAAGGAAGTAATTACCTTGAGGCTGTTGGAAAAAAGATCCACCACGCCCATCCAACTTAGTTGTGATAAATCGTTTTTCATTTTAGCCATGTTGAATACGTACAAACGCAGACCGATATGACTCCTGAGACGAAGACAAGTAATAAAGAACGATTAAGGTACGAATTGCATTGTATTTGGAGGAGTTTTGTGGACCAAATAAACCAATCGATCAGCCTCTGTTTGAAGCTGTTGTCCTCCAGTACATGAGCAAACTGCCGCAACAAATGGTCAAGAATAATAAAAGAAGCAGTAGATTCAACTTTGTGAAAAAGACAGTCAAGCAGTCATTAAGCCTCTCAGCGTACAACTTATTGAAATCATAGATCGAGCTTCTCTTGCATACCAGGGCACGGCAGAATAGAGTATAGTGAGGCAGCGGATACAAGACAAGGACCTGCAAAGTAGATCTGCAGGCATAATAGGACCAACGTGTTGGAAAGGTTGGAAAACGTAAAAAAAAATTGAGCTTGCTACTGAACTGCAAACTCACAGAAGACCTGTCAAGGACCCAGGGTCTAGCTTCTTACAACCATTCATGTTGTCCGTGTTATATTCTTTACACGAATGGAAGGGGTCTACTGTTTAATGCCGCGTCCGAAGGACAATTTGTTATTTGAGAAGCTTTCTCAGACGTTTGTCAGACGCTCGCGAGAGGTGGGGCCGTGAAAAACTTTTTCGTGTTCCGACTGAGATTCTAAACTCGAACTGCTTGCTCCACAGTCCAACATACTAACCACTAAGCCACGGCGCCCCCTTACACGAATGGAAGGATCTTATTGTGTATTCGTAGGTCAAGACCACGCCCTATTTTTAACGAAAACTTTGGAAAAATACAAATTTTACTATGATTTGCGTATGAGCTCAAGGTCTGAACTTGAAATGGTGCTTTAGTTTGAAAACAGGCTTCCGGAATTGAATTGAAAGATACCAAACCTTATCACAGCTTTTATTGTCAGTGGCTTGCATGCAGATAGCTTCTGCTAAAGACCCATTTGCTTTAAAACCGATAGACATGTCCCATTTCAATCCCTGAAATGACAAGACTGATTCCGAGGATATTATGTATATCAACGAGGCTAAGACCTATTTTAACCCAAAAGAAACCTGTCATACTTGATTCTAGGACCCATTGGTGGAGATTTATGGATTTCTCTGGAGGAGCGAATGCAAATAGGCTATGAAAATGATGGTACTAAATTCCTCCTTATTCATCCTGCAACAGTTTATAAATTAACTTCGGTTTTATCTAGACTAAGGGTTCAGAGTTTTAAAAGTTCCGTCCATTGCAAGCTCTTTCAAGGCTCTGTTCATCTTTTCTTTTTAAAAGTAAAGAGATTTAAACTAGTCTACGACCAGTTGAAGTCTTAAAAACATTTATATAAAGAATTGTGTCCTTTTGTGGTTAATGAAAAATTCGTCCTTCGACTAAGGCTCATATTCGCAATGGTAATCAATTTGCTTTGCTTCGCTCCACATGACAAGTTAAATCAATCAATAGACAAATAGGACAGGACCTTTCCTCACAATAAGCCGAGAAGAGAGGAAAAAAAAAAACATTTCAAAATGCATCCTTGAACTTTACCAAAAGACATTTTCCTTAGTATCAACAACACCGCAACATGCACATGTCACTTTGTTAATAAGAGCATGCTTGTGAAATGCTTGAAATAGGAAACGGAGATGAGATTGGCTGCAGAGTCCTTTTGTGCAAGGACATTTTCCGGATTATTAGCTATCTTGGTTGCATGCATTCACCGCGCATACACATGCAAGGTCGATCAGAATAAGAATAAGGAATCTGCGTGTGGCAGTGATTGAGAATGAGTTTCATTTTCAATTTTTGAGGTAAAATTCCATTCAGGGACCTATATGTGCAGCATAATGGAATGTCATGTGCATTGGCTGTGTTATTCGCAAAACAAAGGATATGCAGGCTTCTCGTGCTCGTGGGGAACTTCTATTTTTAGTGTTTTTTAAGATCATTCAATGCAAGTTGTCCTTCAAGAGAAGGCTGTTCTAAAATTACACATTAAAAGGACTCGTGTCTGAGCACGTTCATTTTAAAATTCTCCAGAACACTCCGGTACTAAGGATAACGTAACAAATAAATATCACCGACACCTGTTTCTATGGTTTTGCGCTAGTGCCTGATAAAGCATTTCGCGTGTTTGGTACGTGCTGATGGCAGTGGTCGCGCTGCTTATGGTTGCTTTTATTTATGGCCGTACACGCGAATGGCCCAAAGGGAGAAGCTCTTTGGATGTTTTCCATTCCAGTCGTGCAAAAGTCATAAAACAGAATTATGTCCTGGTACACCTTTTGGCGACACACAGAGCATACCACGCGAATGGGAACGATGGCCAGGACCTTATTATTGGAATTAACCGCGAATGCTAATTAGCAGTCGCCATGGGAGAATAATAATAAATTTGTGTTTTGCGTTGTTCAGGTTACATCGACAAATTAAGGTAATGCGACATCGTGTACCATGCTGAGCGAATAAATTAGATTATACAATTTGTGCGCATATTTTGTGGACTTGGAGTGTCGACAACCACCTCAAGGTATCTGCTCACATTTTTGTTCACTCTAATACACAAAATACAAAACACATCTCTTCCAAATAAGGACACACATACATGTAGTAAGCACCTACTATCCTGAGGCTATATGACATCCCTACTCACCTTTGTTGCCATCCTGTAATATGATTATCTCATCGAAATTGTTTGTCTGGTAGAAATGCTTAAGGACACATTTACAAGCCAATATTACTTTGCCAGGATAACTCACGAACATATGTTTTGTGGTAATTGAGAAGGATTCCTTTTGCATCGTTCAATTCATTTACCTTTTAACCGATTACGAGGGAATACTGAAAGGTCCTTGTGGATGATTCTATGAATTCGCATGGAAATCGAAAACAAAACTAAAAGTGGAAAAATACGAAATTCTCAGGACAAGAAACTCTTACTCTTATGCTGCCAGTGTAGCTGTGTCTCCATCTTTCTTGATCTGGTTAAAATTCTTTCAGCCTTTGGGGTTCTGGTTGGTGATGCGACTTTAAACAGTTTAGGCACACCTTTCTACCAGTCCTCATGATTGGATCAAACTCCTACTTAAGTAGGCTATCTTAAGGTCGACTTCAAAAGCTGAAAAAGACCTAAGGTCTGCTTTCAGAATGACAGCTTTTGCTAACTACTTTGTCATCCTGATTTGTAATAAAACTCTTTCAGTTGTAAGAGCAAAACTTACTATTATTTGTAGACAATTAGGCCAGTAGGCAGAATGACAGTTCCAAAGCAAAGCCATATGTATAACAGCCAAACTCAAGACCCTGTAGGACTGCGATCAAAGCTGGTAAAAATTAGGAACCGTCTTCAACTCGTATAGGCAATGCAATGATCCTAAGGTTATACCGAATTTTCTTCAAAAGAACTGTTGTTATAGCTACTATTGTTCGAATATTAGAAAGGCCCGTAGAGGTTTTGAACTTGCCCCATATTCGTATACAGATGGTTCCTACTACAGTCATTTACTTTTTACGTGGCTGGTAACCGTGGGCTAAGCCACATAGAATTGTATATCTGTTCGTAAGAAAAGCAATCGTTAACAGAAGTCCTGATCGAAGACTCGAGCAACGCAATGCAGGTTCACGTTTTGAAAAATAATTCTCAAAGTGTGACCAGACAAGACCCAAAGAATTCAGTTTTAAGTAAAAAATTTATTGGGTTGTTTCACTAGTTTAGAGCACGTCACAAGGTTACAAAGTCATATAGGCAGAAAGTTACTCTACCTAGCCAGGTACTGCAGAGAACCCTTTCACTTTTCTTTTTAAAAAAAGAGTAATACTTGCCAAACGAGTTGTCAAGTCTAGTGTTGTCGGGGTTTTCGAAAATACCAGCACCAGGCCTTTGACAAGTATGGCCAACGAATAACGTAGAAAAGGTTTCATCGTAGTCTTATAAATTTAGAGAACCTTTTCCACTGACAAGCCGCTGTCAGAAAACCCTTCGCAGATCTCAATAGTGACGCCCTTGAGTACTGGCTGAGTCAGATCGATTACAATAGTCCTTCTTGTTTTCAAAAGAATTGACCGAAAGTCCGCACCTAGTACAACAATCTTCGAATAAAATAAGGCAACGTCACTCGCGTATCCCTATAGTCAAAGAGCCCAGAGAAAATGTTTGGCGTGAGGATATAACCAAAAGATGAAGATGAAGATCAACATGAAGCTCTCTAATGCGCGATTTTGAATGCGAAGGTCTGGGAACTTTTTTGTCGCAGCTGAGTTTAGGAAACATTGGTTAATAAAGTGCACGACACACTCGTACATACTTCCACCTTAATGCTCAAGTCTTGCTCTAATAAAATGGGCGTGGCATTCTTCATGTTTGAAGGAATTATTTAAACATCGTACTGATGGTGTCTGGGAGAATACATCTATTTTTTGTTTTTTTTTTTGTAATACCCTAAAAAAGTGGGCGTGACCATACTCAGGCAAATTATAGAGAGCTGCAAGCCCAGCCGTTTAGGTTGCAGTCGAGCGTACGAACAGACAAACAGACAGAATTGTCGTATCCACTTTTTTGAACTTCTCATCTCGAGTTCGAAAATTTTCAGGAAACCAATACTTACCCTGTAGCTATAGGTGCAGGTAAAAATGTGTTTTTCAAAACCAAAACCTGAGATGTACTATTAAATGAAAGATCAGAATATCCTGATCACGCCATACCCTTGGCAGACGTGCTAAAAGAATGTAATGGGCTCTTGGTCTGATAGGCTTAGGTATTTAAACTATAAGGTGCGTTCCAAAGTAAACTTGATTTGTTTTTTTAAAATGAAAACAAAATTTGTTTTTTTAGAATCTGTTTTATTTACAATAGTCAGTATAGCGATTTGACCGGTCTAAAGGCATGTAACTGAGTCTTTTAGATCGTCGGCCTTATTCAGCTTGGGCATCACCTTGTATTGAAGGTATGCAACAGAGAGTTAACTGCCAATGACACAGGATCCCACATTGGTTGATTGTGTTTCATATTTCATTGCTGAAGTTTAAATAAAGTTTTGTACATGTTGAACTCCTTCAAAACGTTTCAGCACCTTCTTCAAGAAATCCATTAGCATATGTCAACAAATAATTGCTGAATCCATTGAAAACTAAAGCAATTCCATCATCTCTTGTTTGACTACATCTACCTGGCACTTAACACATCATTCACTTCCTCTATTTAATATATCCTTCACCGTTCTTCATCACTAACCATCAATTACCGTATAATCCGACGACATAGATACCGAGTACTTCTGCTACGTGCCCTCATTGAATATTCAAATTTTTCCTCAACCATACTGATTTCGGTTAAATGAATTTCAGCTCACGATATGTCTGATAAGATGGAACAAGTGGATTTCCAGGAGCAATGTGTTGTATGAGATCGGCTTCGCTTACAGCCACTTTTCTCAATTACATTGTAATTTACGGGGAAATTTGCTGGAATTATAGGAACAGGATTATCATCTCGGTTCACCTTTTCTCGGGGTAAATGTTCATTAGAACGTGACGTGAAACTTGATCCTTCAATTAGTGGATTTGAGGAAGAATTTCAATTTAAAATGGTGGTGGTTTGTGCTCCTTCTTCTACTCTCTTCTACTTCTTTAAGTTTAATTAACTTTCAAAACTTGTTTAACGCATTTTTCCTACCAATTTGTTCACAAAGCCGTATATCGTAACAAAGAGTTTGAAGCAGGTGATTTAGACTTCAAGGATGTTAATTTTGAATCCTTCTTGCTATGGCCACTGACGTGGTACTAGACATAATAGAATAGACACGTGTATCCTGCCTGCTTCTTGTGACAATACACTCGAAAAAGGTAACATCCATTTCGAAAAGTCATTCATGGTTAAAATAGATAAAAACCAATGGTCAGCACTAGTCCCCATCACTTGACAAACAGGTTCTTTTTTTGTTATTTTGAGGAAGGGTTGAGGAGGTAAAAGGGTTCATTGAAGAAAGGATGCTGGATGATTTGGTCTATTGATTGTGGCGTCTTAGAAAGATTTGTAGCCTCGGTGTGACAAGGAATTTTCCACAGATGTCGAAGGATGAAACATTATAGAAAAGGACCTCAAAAGCATGCGTTAAATTTATTTCCAGAAAAATAAGGAGGAATCATACTAGGTTTTGCACTCTTTTACTGATTGTGTTTGGGTTAATGTAAGGTGATGGAGACACCATGTTTTTGAAAGCTTATACTAATTTTGAGATAAAGGTTTAAGACTTTACAAAGCAATCAGAAGCAGAAACCACTTAGATCCGAATTTACAGAAAGGAGCCCATAGTTTTATATGAGAGTTACATGAACTCTGTCAGGATATTCGATATATCAACAAGTTGTTGTTCTTCCCAAAAGAATAAAACAACTTTAACGACCTTAGGGGCATTAGGGGACTCTTAAGAAATTGGGTAAACAAGGGCACAAAAGGGTATGTTTGAAGAAGCTTATATGGAGCACATGATAGTAGGCATCCATCGAACACTCTATGGTGGCTGACTTCGGAGTTCCAATCTATCTAAGCTGCAAAATGTCAGAAAGGCAGTAGAGAAGCTTTATCCGGTCAATATACTGCATATTCGTTTTCAATTAAAAGTGGGATTGTGTTCATAATGCTGAGGCCCTACATGGGTACCTGAAGGCACACAGAGCACCACTGGCACACTCTAGAAAAAAAATCCTGCTCTGAGTCGAGGTTATAAGTTTTGTGTATAAATCCGGGAGGTCTTTGTTCTGAAAACGAAAAAGAAGTTGGCAAAGATCGAGAAGAATGGTTTCATCTTTCTCTTCCTTCATTTACTCATTTTTTGAGACACAGCTTAGCCAGAGCATTCACATTATGGGCAACCGGTAATGACAGAAATAGCCACAAGAAATACTAGTATTGTAGGACACAGTCTTTTCGAACTCAAGTTTGTTTACCTACTTTCATGTACTGCTGATATTTTGCACCATTGACAGGTAAAATATTTGTAATTTGAATCGTTTCTCATTTACGAAACCTCTCTAAATTCTTCGATTCTAAACCGTAGGAACCCAAAAACAAATTATGATTCTCAGAAATCTGTTCAATCCACAGGAGTACAGTGGAATTCGTATAGCATAGTATCTTTGCTTGCCACTAAGATCTTGTCAGATTTTTGAAGCTTATTTTGACCCTTTGATGGTTTACTGTCAACGTAGAAACGAATTATTTCCCTCGTTCTGGATCGACACAGACTCTGACATCTTTCTGACAGTCAATTTCATTTCCAAGTTCAGATTGAGGCATTACTATAGGAAGTCGCCGTCCATAGACCGCAGGTGTCACTATCAAAAACTCCCAATAAACAAAGAAACCAATAAAAGGCTTTCTACCTCAGTAGTTAGGAAATGTATTATTTTGACAGAAACCGGCGTTGGGCGCCAATTTTAATAAGACAGCTGACTCTAGTGACAACTGATACTGCTTTCCTCTAAAGATAAATAACTTCTTTTAGGCGTAGCGCTGAAGACCTTTTGGTTTAAGGCTATCTTCCTTAGGGGCATGACGATATTGAAAATGTTTGTTACACCTACCTTAAGGGTGTCCTGTGTCCCTTTAAACCTGATCGAGTGTCGACTTGGTCTCCCACCGATTTATTCTAATTCCTAACTTTTCAGCAAACACCTTGGGTTCCAAATTTCTGAAGCATTTGGTGTAAATAACAAGATTTGAATATTCAAATCGACTGAATTCCGAAACCCATGTGTTTACCTTCCATGTCTCTGAATTTCCTTGTCCTTTAATTAAATGTGAAAAAGGATAGAAGTTTGAAAAAAAAATACCTCACCTATTGTTTACCTCACATCTGACTTTCCACTTGCAAAAGGATAAACCTCAGTCCATTATCCTTCTGACCAATCCTTTGTTAACAATAAATTACATCAAAAAGTTGAGTGCTGCTGTGTACAGGAAGACTATAAAGGCCCTTCCCCCACCCAAACCCATACTTCCGATAAGTGAGCTTATAACTGTAACTGATGGTCAACTCTCACATCTTCGGCTAAAGTATAACTCTCCAGAATACCATCTTATATTACCGGTGCCAACACAGTAGACATTGATAAAATGTCCCTGCAGTCACGAAAATCCCACATCCGTATCCGCAGCAGGGGAAAAAAAAAAGACGAATAAGAAGAAGAAGCAGATGAAATCTTTTACTTAAACACTCTCTCGGACAACAGGAGCAACCTGAACCTCTGTTGCCCTCTGGGTGACCGACAGTAACGACGACGACGACGTCGACGATGGCTACAACTAACGAGTACGACAACGCACGGTAACAAAAGTATGCGGTTTGGCCTGGGCTAGGAAAACTGATTGTCTGGGCGGTCATCTTATTCAACACACAGTTGCTGGCATAAAAAGCTTTCTATTTTCATTATGAGTACAAGTGCAAACATTAAGGATTGGATATGGACCTAAGTGCTTTGGATTTATACAAGGTAAACAGACATTTCACTCTCCACTGGGATCTCTTAGTAGCACCGACCACAGCCATCCTTTACTGTCGGTGTTTGCTTAAGACTACAATTATGAAAGTTTCCTTCTGCAAGCTGGATGGCAAAAAAAAAAAAAATATGTATAAAAGGAACAAAGGTGGACGAGTGGCTACAGATGACTCCCAAAGCAATAACCGTACCTTGAGATCTCAACACATACAGTAGCATCTCCCTGGGAGAGATGAGTATGTTATAGATTAAATAATGGCAGACTAGAAACGGGTTAAGCGCTGGGGGTGAATAGGCAATTAATATGAAATCCCTGAAGTATGCTCATAATATCTCGACTACGGACCGGTGATTACAAAAGTTGAAGAATGAAATTATTCTACACACATACATGTATGTACATGGACATATGTCCATGGGAAGAGTGCGATAGGGTATGAGGAGATATGGTGTAGAACAAATTTTTGAATGACCTCATGGGGGTGAGACCTTTGTTTCTAAATTTAGTCTGCATTGAGGTCTTATAAAGACTTTCAGTGACGACTTACTATTTGATTCTTTCTTTATGAAGATGAGCATGGTGACCGTGAAGAGTTTAAGGTTGGACTGTCAGAAAATGCGAAGCTCCCACCTCCCGTTCACTTCTACCAAACCTTATCCAATGAACAGACACTACGATGTCTATCACTTAAGGGTTTTGATCACTGATAGTTTATTCGACTCTGGTATCTGTATCATATGTGAAGTTGCAAAGATTTCACCAAATTTTAGAACTCAATAGATTGATAATTTGGAACAGACAATTACTACAAACTTCGATAATACACGGTCTTTCCGTGATCATATGGTGTAAACCGTCTGATATTGTTGGTTGAATCCATCTACCGATCTCTCCTGAACAAAGATCGTGCCTCCTATAAAAATAGGATGGCGGAATACTTTTACTTCTGGATTGAAGATATCCTTAGTAGTGGAATCATCAACTCCAAGCTGAGAATCGATTAAATAAACGCCTTGATGACTGGAATATGCCTCAAGGGCAACCGTTGGTTGAAAGAATTCTTGAATCTCTACGTTTCCATACACAATGTATGTACATGGGTATGTAACCTTCGTTCCATCCATTCTTGAATATGTTAGGTTTAGTCCCCCTACTATGTGCACTTGGCGCAAAAGGTCGATGGGACCCAATGCCTAGCTTCTCTCAACCATTCCTGTTGTGCGTGTTATATTCTTTACATGAATGGAAGGGGCCTACTGTTTCATTCCGTTTCCGAAGGGCAATTTGCTATTTGAGAAGCTTTCTCAGGACAGTTGTACTCTCGGATGTTTGTCAGACGCTCGCGAGAGGTTCCAACTGGGATTCGAACGTCGAACCTGTTGCTCCATAGTCCAACGCACTTACCTCTGAGCCACGGCGCCTACAGTCCTCCTATTACCTAGTCTAGATTCGTCGTATTGAAGCTGTCCAACGCAAGTTTCTACACTTCCCTCCTTGCGAGTTCGCCTTGATTGAGAAAACAATTTGTCCTCTTACATCGATCGTCTAAATCTTAAAGCAGTGCCTCGAAAATCGAAACGATATCGTCGATTTAGTCCTCCTTCTGATTGTCTCGTGCCTCTCGAATCAGTGTCCTTGAATACTAATCCCCGTAACCTAAGGGGTATACCTCTCTACCGCATTAACTCTTATCCGACTAACTACGGCTGTGATACACCAATGTCCAAAATGTTGCGCCTGACTTATAATATGGAAAACTTTTTCGATTATCTTCAGCGCCGATCTTTCTCTTCCTAGGCCTGTCCCACCTTGTCTTAAATTTCCCTTCCTTTACTCTATCATAAGATAGTCTTGCGTCAATTCAATAGTCCCCGCAGGCTACACACTATGGTTGGTCCGTATGGTGCATGAAGTCTACCAAATCATCTAACACGGTATTAACTCAGGTGCAGTATATACTTGACTCCTATTTCAATTACTAAAGCCTGCGGAAATAATGTTCAAAATTTCAGTTGCAACATGAACGAACCAACATGACCTTTCTGCATTGCCTACCACTTATCTTTACGATAACTTTCTCACCCTACTTCTTCCCACTTACCATCGTAATCAGTTGCACAATTGCCTGCAATCATCTCGCCACCATCGCAACATAAACCACCACCATTACCACTCAACAAAGCCCAACCCCCCACCACTTTCACTCAACAACAAACAACAACAAATTAGAGGAACTCTAATTCATTTCTTCACCACTGTCTATCAAATCTCTTACCTTCCGGCGGAACAGGCCCCCCCAAGGAGTAATCAACAATTCTCATCAGAGCGAGTCTTGATTAAATTAAGAATTCTCCATCAAGCCAATTACTCTGCCTCCCCCCACCTTGCCAACAGGAGAGCACCTGCGTGTGGCCCATTCACTTGAATACAACTTAATTAAGGCAATTTGCTTTGATCCTGCCTGCCAATTGTCAAAATTATTCTTCAACTTTGCCAAAGGGGTTGCAAACAAATCAAAGCTCACCCTATAATAAGCAATAAGTAGACGAAATAAAAATAAAAAAAAAACGAAACGAAAAACTGCCGAATTAACAAAATTGTATAACCTTGTGCCGTGGCAGCAGTACGACTACGTCCGACCAACCCCAGCTGATGTGACGACGACCCACAAAAACTCATAAAAAGGTGAAAACATAATCAGAAAATATGGAAATGAAAACGGTCATCCCTTATCCGGGAGCCCATCTCCATTTCCTGCCCTTCGGGGGACCAACCATATTTTACGCATTCCTTTCGATAGCCACAACTTTGAGGTGCCATCCTCCCAAAGAAGTCCGAGAAAAAGAAAATAAAAATAAAAAAAAAATAAGGAAAATATTAAGGAAACAGGAACAGGGGTTGGTGGTGTCATCCAGTGCTCCGAACTTTATGTGCAGTCGTAAATTATAACTATTCATACAGAATTGCCGGAGCGGAGAGAAATGTGTTCTTTTTTTGGGGGGACAAGTCCATCGTGGGGTTTAAAGAAAGTGGTCTCCATATGAAAACCGAGGATAAGTGCTGGATTCTCGTTGAAGAACTCCTGAACATATTGCGGTGACCGGTAAGGAAAAAAAAATATAGATCACCTTCGGTAAGGACAAGACAATCGATATGTTCTGGCGCTGTTCAACAGAACTCCTGGCTATAAATTGAATGTCCTTTCTTCAAGACGCAGACTGAAGAAGGGGGAACAGACACAGAATCGATTTTAATTTCTGAAGGTTCGAATACAGAGGTGCTTCAATCATTGGTCTGTACTGCACTCCATCGACAGTAACAGATCTTCCATTCGCATCTTCCAAGAAAAATGGCCCAAAAACCTCACCAAAAAGTACACTTTTGTGGATGTAATTCCAAGTCGGGACACACAATATCGACGAATGGACAGAACGACACAATCGACAGCTGTAACTTTGAACTAGTCCTAGGGAACTTATCTATGTACCTCGACTCTGCTATCAATTCTGCAAACAACACCTCAGCGGAAATAGAATGAGGAATAACTCTTGCCAGTCGATGTTTTTTTGGGCTGAGAAGGTAAAGACCTTGATGATCCCAGCCCTTCTCTATGGCGCTGTAGCTCTCTATCTAAAGCGGATGAAGATTTCGTCAGTCACTTCGAGAGAAAGATTTTTCGTAAAATTTTCGGTCCCGTTTGCGTTGACAGGCTTTTGAAGAGGACAAATAACGACGAACTATACGAGCTGTACAGCGCCATCGAGCTAGTCAATAAACTGTTTGAGATGGCCAGGATACCTCGGCTCGCAGAGTTTTCGAATCAAACCCGGAAGGACAACGCGCCACATCTGCTTAAGTAGCGCGCATAAGTAGAAGGGGACTCAACATTAATCGACTTGGATTGCGCTACTGGAGGCAGTTAGCTAAGGACCGGGCAAACTGGAGAGGCTTGTTGGTTGAGGCCCAGGTTCATGACTTCTTCGCAGTTATTCCAATTCAAACTTCATCACTAAACTTAATTTTGAGTGAAACACCAGCCTTATGTTCTAACAACCTATTGACGAAAGTTCTGCGTTGATTATGTATGTATCTGTTGGCTTGAATTCAGGTGATAAAGCGATTTACTTAAAATACGCCACCTAATGCCTAAGAACATCGTGATATTGATGTCGAAGGTTCTACAGTGACAGTTTGACCAGTTCCTTGAAAGCTTTTTACTGACCTTTTAACTGTTGACTCATTTAGACGATTATTTAGAACACAAAAAGAATCTGACGATATGTCAAAATGACGATATGGTCATGTTTAAGCTGTCACAGACTTTTGATGGCTAAACAATAAGTGATTGAGATAAATCAACACCAACAACACCAAAAAATTCTGTGTTGTGTGAGTGAATTGAATTTTAAAATTAATTGGCTAAGTTTATTAGAACCTATTGTTTGGTCAGTAAAAGTATTTGACAGCTACAAACGTCGAATTGTAAAAAAGGTCTATGCGCCTACTTCACAAGTGTCAAAAATGACATTAAAAATGGTTGCGTTCAGAACTTACACTATTTCATAACAGAGGCCGACCTCCTCGATTTGCGGCGGCAGTTTAAGTTTCCCTCGTTCCAGCTGCACGGCACCTAGCATTAGCGAGCCTCTGTGGTCGAACTTCTGGTGATTGAAACCTAAGCTGTTTCTCCGGTTAAAACGCTGTTTCTGTCACGCGTCGGGATAATATTTCCACCTCCAATAACAGCTCTTAGATCTTGCACTCCGTTTTGGAACTACATTTCCAGGCATTGCATCCCTGAAACAGCAAATGTGGGACGGAAAGGATGGAAAATGCGGTCAGCTTGTTCAGCGAGCTCAGAAAAGTCAGCAATTTTGCTCCCATCAAGTCTCACTCTGACGCTTTCGGGAATTTGTTCCAAGAAAAGATATCGATATCCTATCCACTGGCGAGACTGCGTAGTCGTTACAGAAAAATGGTGGGCTTTTCAATACCCTGGTAGAAGCCTCGGAGTAGACTTCATAATCAGATCAAATTAATTATTGTTTGCTTAACTTAATAATACTTTCCTTGGGCTGGGGGATTGTCGGTCAAATCCCCAACCAAGTCTAAAGCGTTTCCGGATTACAAAGATTGTATGTATTTCAAGTAAAAAAAGTAATTATAAATTGCTGCTTCTCGGGGTCTTCTGGAGGCGGATATCAGGATTCGAATTGATTCGAATGTTCGTTTTTTGACAAACGAGTTAACTGGAAAAAAAAGGAATTGCTTTGTTGGCCTAATGACACCTAGCCGCAGTTTTTAAAAACCCTTTACTTCTTAAAAACAAAACACATGACTGTCTGATTTAAAAAATATATATAATGTAACTTCCGGGTAACTGCTGGAACAGAATGATGTCGCTGTCGTAGTCGTAGTCGTATTTCCGGTAATTTTTTTGAAAAACTAATCCCTTCAAGCAATTTTGTTTGAATTCAATAAATAGATTTTCAGTCCAGTTTATATATGTATGTATTAAATGACGTAAGTGTACGTCTTCATTGTGGACGAATTTTTAGAGCAGTAAACGTCAAAAGGAACTCAGGCATATTCTAAGAAGAGTATTGCCTCCATACAGAAACTTCTCTAAAAACCCGAAAACAGTTGTTTAGGCAGATAAGATTGCAATTTGTAGGAAGGATAATAAAATACAGTATAGAATTCCACACAGTTCAAAACTCGCAATTCTCAATACAATTCTCAAGCAGCGAAGATTATCCTGGTAGAATTCAAAGAAGTTGGAAATAGTGTCAGAATAATGAATTTGTATTTTCAAGTCTGGGAGTTGCATGATATGTCTCCAGTTGTCTAGAGTAAGTCTTCGCAAACTGGTTTACCAGCACTTATGATGCGCAATAGAGTTTGTCACCGTGTACCTGTGGGTCCTATTAAAGCAAGCGTCTATATTTGGTATCAATATCTGTTTTTCCTAAAATTCTTCCACCCTTGTCCTTACTCCAGTATCACTTTGACTTGCTGTTGCCGTTGTCCTTCGGCAACAGTTCTTCAATTCGGTGTATTCATTTTGTAGGCTGCCATAGAGTTCTTTCGATATTTGGCTTAATACTTGCCACGGTACCCGTTTTTCGTAAATTAACTCTTTATCTGTCATAATGCCAAGGTTTTGTAACTCTGGATGGAAACCTACAACGTGATCGGCCGCCATGACTTGCCTGTTAAAGACACAGATTACCTCAGTCTTTTCTTATGTAAGGTGTAGGCGTACTAGCCAGTCTCAATAGCTTTATTACAGTGAGGATCCAACTTATTCAGAAGTATGTTCACAACAACAATTGGTAAGTCATCAGCCATCCCAAACCCACATTAGATTCAACAGTAGCGGGCGTAACACTCAACCTTGAGGAACCTTGAACCGTTAGTGTCGTATAGAAGTATTCTGGTTCTCTCTTGACGAAAGTGTCCCTCTCTATCGTCTATCTGTAAAGTATAGTTTGTAAAAGTTATAAAAATGCATAAAAAAACGGTTTAAATTCAAACAAGTATATAAAAATCATTCAATCCGCGATCATAAAACCTATAGGTACCGCCTTCCACAATGAATTTTCATTAATTTTCAAACAGAACCTATTCAGCATTCAAATTTGTTTTAAATCACTTACGACACTATCAACTGGACTACCAACTTTATCATTAGAGGACTCCTTGTTTGATTTATGAGTGTCCAGCACAAACTTGCTGATGATTCTTAAAAAAAAAAAAAAAAAATCAGCCATCTTGCCAGAATTTATTTAGAAGTTCACAATATTTTTTCTCTGCACATTATCTCCTGTCATAAAAGCACAAAAAAAAAAAAGAAGAGAAACACACAATATCCATTGAAAGGTCAATTCCCAGATGTGATATTCTCTAGGACCTGTTGAAAAACCGAAATGCCCACTCCCCACAGCCAGGGCGCGTATATCGATTCCAACATACATTGCTGCAAGGTCGCATTAAATTTCTTGAACAATATCGATTCGTTGTTTCGTGCTAAGAACAAACCGAGTGGTGCTATTCGGTAGAGCCACCTCCCACGCTAAGGCTCCTTAAGCGTCAGCATCCCTATTCATTCAATATACCATAAAATAAAATATAAAAAAAAAACACAGAAATGTATCCTTCCCCACTGGCATCATCACACACTTCCCTTAGCGCCAACCGTTCCCGCTTGGATCCTTCGAGGAGCCCCTAGCACCTACACATAAATATCTAGATATAAGCACACATAAATACATCCCCAGCAGGGTACTGAACTTTTGCTTTTTTGTATTTTTTTTTCTAAGGATTATTAAGAAAGTTTTGTATATACCTACCATCCATGTAGCAGGAGCCAGTGTAGTACATAGGAGATCTGCAACACTTGTGTATATGGCACATAGGTGCGCACCACCTCTACGGATGAATGGTATAGGTACACAGCAGTGCTTTAAATAAAAGTGTCACACCTTGTTTGCGGTTGGTAAATAATCAACCATTGGCTGGAATAAATCACTCACACAAGACCTACACTGAGCGTGTATGGGGAAGGTACCTAGGCCAGCACCTGAATAGGTGGAGTCTACCGTAGTCGTCCACCTTTCTTTTACCATTGAAAAGGTATACTACTCTCGGTAGGGGATGGGGGGTGCACGTTGGAGAGAGAGTTCAGGTTGAAGAAAGTGAACACACAAAAAGTACGCGCACGTCGTCGCACAACCTACGAGACGACGACGACGACGTAGGTCTGTGTGTCTGATGCTTTTTAGTTAGCATCGTCTATGTACGAGCAAGAGAGAGAGGGAGAGAATCCTTGTTGATTTGTAGAAGAAAGAATCCTTCTTCTACACAGCTGTGGAAGCGTACACATAAGAACCGTTCATTCAGTTATTTATCTACCTAACCTACGAAGCAATACAATTATAGCGCAATAACTTTAAAAGCTCTCTTGGTTTGATGTGCTTACGTTCTTGCCTGGGGTTAGGGGTGAGTTTGTTTCTTCGGCAGGTAGATTGGTTGAATGCCTTTTTCGGATTCTTCAAACACAAAAAAAACAGGAAAAAAAAGAGAACGTCCTTATATCCTTCAGATGTTATGTATACGTTGTGATAAATTGGAGGGGTTGGGCTGATGTTAGCATGCGCGTTGCACACCTGTAATGTGATGCCTCTATGTGGAGTCCTGTGAGAAGGTTTCTTTCGGGGGATGGTTCATTTTTTTTTTTTATGAAGAATCCTTGATGTTGTGTTTTTCCGACGGCAAATGCTTCATGTTTCTGAGACGAAAAAAGCAGGACCTGACCTATTTCACATTTGAACGAATGGAAACTATGTACCAAAGACTGTCAAGGGATGCTCAGAAAAAGCTTTTCTAGCCATCGAGGAAAATTTTAGTTTGAATTTTAAAAATATTTTTTTTTCATTTCTTGTCTTTGCCTATACCTAGGTTGGTTGGTTGGATTGAAACCTGAAACTCCCCAAACCTTGCTCACAATTTAAACACTCTAAACTCGTAGACAAAAGCTCAGAATCAGTTGAAGAGCGCGCTGTATAGACTCTTATACTGCCAACATGGAGAACTGAGTAGTATACGAATCGGGTTTCGTTTTCTATTTTCGAAAAGGAGAAGTGAGAGTGAGAGAACGAAAGCTCGGCGTAAACACGTGGTAACTTATTTAGGAATTTTGTATATAATTTGCCATGTCCTAGGATAATATTGTTCTTTTTTTTTTACCAGATGAGCTTATTGACTGAATGCTGGATGGTGGTATATAAGTCAAGAGTAGGTACTACATACATGGAAGACTTGATTTTGAAGTAATTTTTTTTTATTTTGTTCTGCTAGATACCTACTAGGTATCCATCTAAATACTATGTACATGTGTGGAAATATATGTATATTTTCTCATCAATCTGCAGAATGACGCAGAATAACTTATGACGTTGGTTTCGAATAGTTACGTATAGGCAGCCTTAAATAATACCGATCTCATCATTGGACATGCTCTCTATTTAAATTAACTAGGGACTGTGTATATTGAACCAACTAATCCTTTGGAAACGAATTACAATTCAATATGCACGTTCATCCTCAAACAAAAGTGCACATGTCGATTGCGGGTGTCATTAGTTCTTGAAGTAGGAGTGCATCAACACTGAGTACTTAGACCTGTGCTTTTTAATACATGTAAAACGTTGTAATCTATGGAACACTCCTTTTGATGACTAAGGGTTTTTCTTGGCTTTCGAGACTAACTGGGATTTGTTTGACGTCTCAAGTCGTCTATGCTTTCTGCTGCAAACCATCGAAGTTCGCTTTCAGTTGCGGCATTTTTTCTCAGAAATGAAGCCAATTTTTGGCCTGAGCCTTCTTTGAAAACAAACTTGTAGCATTTCAGCAAGTCAGTAATTCAAAACTGTTCATAAATGTCATTACATAGTCCACACTTCCTCTTAAATGATCCTGGCAACACAGTAACAATCGATGGAGATGGATTGAGGATGGAATGGAGGACTTTTTTGATAAATTTGATGAGGGTGCCTTGGAGGATATGTGGTTTCGAAAAGATGACGGCGCACATATGCCTTATCTACCTATTGAAGTCAAAGTTTGATGGACCAGCCAATTGGCCGTCTATTTCGTATGATTAGATCTATTTATTTAAGGCTTTGTCCAAGGACTGTGTAGGTAAAACAGAGACCTTAGGTCAAAATCGAACTCTAAATTGCCGGCATATCGTCAAATTTGTGTGCAAAACTTTTCTTGCGATTTCTTAACAACGAAATAGAGCGTCCTCAATGAAATACATTTCCTGTTTGAAGAAAATTGATCTGCAGAATCTGTAATGAGTTCAGTGAAGTCCAAGAACATATTCTGTGATCTTGTGGGGCACTAACCAATAAAAGACTGAAATACTGGGGCAATTACCAATTTTCAGGAAATACAGTCACTAGGGCCAACTCTTATCCTCAGATTCTTCTGAGGGCACGTACCTCTCCAAAGCGTTAGTAGGGCACAACATCTAACATATGTACGTCTTCTTCAAATAATGACCACTGCATGATTGCAGTAAAAATGATCAGAATTGTGTACACCAGACGTGATGTCTCGGAACTATTCTTAAAGTACTTGACTTTCAGACATAGATCAAGTAACAAATAGCCGATAGGTTTAATGAACTGACTAAGATAGATAAAAGAGCGATCCTCAAATAGTCTCGAAACACTATAATCGCTGCTCTGAAAGGGATAATTGTTTATAACTCTGTTCGATGAAGGGTCTCATCCAATCCCAGAAAATTCAGTCATCAAACCGAATCAGAACGAGACCAAATCACAGCAGAAAATGCATTCAATATACTAAAATTAAATGAAGAGTTCTGTAACTTACCCTAAACTTGGTTAGGGCGGTAAAATGTTTTCTAAAACCTAATGACACCCAAGTTTCGAAACCGCTCGCGCCATGTCTTGAGATTATTAGGGTGATTAAGTTAAAGGAAGGTATTAAGAAAAGTGAAGGTATTCATTCGTTTCCTAGGTCGCCTACAAACCTCTCGTAGGATGGCGTAGGACAGGACAAGATCCCAAAGAGATCTAAACAGGCTGAAAGTTTTTTGGAGCTTAAGGGAGTCTGGAAGTCCTTAAACATGAAGAAATGTTATGGGATTTTACCGATTTTGTCTGGGTGGCCAAAGGTATGATGCCAAAGTTATGAAATGCAAGACTTCACTTGCAAAATTATCAGCAGATGGTGTATCCATGAATGCCTTTTTTGGCTGAGCGAGGTAAAAGGGTTCCATATGCTAACTTTGTTCATTTTTGTACTCCACAGTCAGCACTAAAACTTGGTCGAACTACATACATTTGTAACGTGGTTGATGATACCAAAACTTGACTTTAGGTTAGGTTAGGTATGTGGGTAGGCGACTAGACAAATATCACATCGCCACACTCAGGTCAATACAGATCCATTGTGATACCCAAAGGGGAAAAAGTCCCTTGCCTACTGGTAAACCCTCGTATTAATTCACATCTTGTGGATCACCAAACCATCCTGTTGATTTGATGAATCTAAAAATTTTATTGATTTCTCATGTGGTACCGAAGAGAGTAATGCCCCGTAATAATTCCTATAAGGACAGAAGGGGACTTCCTATCCTTTAGCATAATTCGGTCGGTCCTACTCTTGTCAAGGCAAGGCCATAGGCTTCTGGTGATCACACAAGTGTCCAGGGAG
Source organism: Xylota segnis (assembly GCA_963583995.1). NCBI lineage: Eukaryota > Metazoa > Arthropoda > Insecta > Diptera > Syrphidae > Xylota > Xylota segnis. Next base: position 9,076,868 of record OY757236.1, on the reverse strand, counting down.
GTCCATCTACTATTGGCCTCACTTCCGGCCAAGATCCATGCCTTTTGCTTCAATGTGCAAGGCGGGATGAACACCGAGATGTCTACCTGTTGCGATGTAGATTCAGAGCCTCTTCTTGCCAATTCGTCTGCCTTCTCATTACCTGGAATACCTTCGTGTCGAGGGACCTAGCACAGTGCAACCTTGTGCTGTGTTCCAAGAACCCTGACTCTTCGCCCACAGCACTTCGCGAGCTTTGATTTCATTTCGATTGCAGTAATCGCTTTTATTGCCGCCTGGCTGTCGATGAAAAAGGTGATACCTTCCGGTGGTATTGCCTTCATCGCAGTCTCACGGCTAGCTATTGTCACTGCCAGGACCTCCGCTTGGAAAACACTGCTATGGTTCGGGAGGCGGACTGATCTAGATATCCCCAGCGGTTTAGAATAAATGCCAGTCCCTACTCCTACATCTATCTTAGATCCATCTGTAAAGATAGAAATGGAACGTGCGTTGGCAGGCTGACCATCCTTCTATTCTTCCCTGCTTGGGAACGAGCTAGTAAATGGTCTATGAAAATCTAGGAACTGAGTGAGGTAATCCGTAGTATGGACTTTTCCTAGATATTTCTGCAGGATCATGGAATGACCTGTTGCATTATGATTCCAGCTATCTGACTGACTTATTCTTAGGGCACTTATAGCTGTCGAGGTTTTAACAAAAATGTCCAGCGGTAGAAGATTGAGGATAGCCTCTAGTCCTGCAGTAGGTGTTGTTCTCATGGCACTTGTGGTGCCAATGCAGGCCAATCTCTGGATCCTCGTGAGGGCAGCTAAGTTCGCTAAGGGAAGGTAAAAATCTTCCTGTGGCCAGCAATTCGATGTCATCCGCATATGCAATGGCCTTAACAATACTGTACCTGAGTTGTAGCAGCACCTCATTTAGTACAATGACCCATAATAGCGGGGAGATTACTCCGCCTTGAGGGGTGTCTCTGGAGGCGAATGCTTCCATCTTTGTACCCTCGTGTTCTGCAATAATGCGTCTTTCCTCAAGAATTGCAACAATCCAGTTGGTGAGTGAATCGTGAATCTTGAGATTTAACAGGATTCTACGAACCGCATCCGTTTTTACTATTCACTAACTACTTGTAAGATCGTGTCAAGACTTTACAGTGCATTTGGAAGACAGTTAAAAGTTTAAATGGAAACTCAACTTTTTCCATGGACTCAGCTTCCTGTCCATTTAGCCGTGTTCTATTCATTTAAACTAGGTTCCTCAGTTTCGACTTTTGTAAATCGGCCACTGTTCACTTATTTTAATTTTACTCACATTTATGCCGTCGAATATCTGTTTTCGTCTGTAAGTTATATAAGTTTATTTAGGACGCAATGGCTGCAAATGAATATGGACGTCCAAGTCCCTGCAGCAAACCTGCCAAGTAGTAGGAGTTTTGTCCCATACGTCGATAACTAAACAAATGGACTCCATCAGGAACTTCTAATGTACGAAGGACTTAAATTGATGGCATCCCTCCTAAGTGCTTTCAAGAAAAACCTAAGGATAGCTTCGATTTTGAGTCCAAGTCGCCCTTTAAATGAACAAATCAATAAACCAAATCCCCCACCGAAGCATCAGGATTCATTGTCTGGGTATTTTCTTCTTTCTTTGCATTCCGCCAAGACACACAAGACACACAAAACACGGCTAACACGCCAACGACAAATGTTTAATTTACATTATGCAAATCATTAAGAAGGTAACTTCTGGAACAAACCACTTACTTCTCGGGGGAAGAAGGTCAACTACATCCCCGTATTCATTTGCAACCCCAAAAAGAAAACAAAAAAAAAAAAAAAAAACACGAGCAACTTGTTCTTTCTTAAGAAAGTCGAAAGTCGTTGTTTCACAACTCTGTCAAGTGAATCCTACCGCGAAAGTGGATTCAATTCAATTGGACAATGGCAGAACTTTTTACCTATCTGATGCAATTGTGGTGATTCGGCTTATTGTGCTTTGCATGAAGTACAGACCAGAACAGTCCTTGAATCTCATGCATTATTTAAAATTAAAACGGAAAAATCAACACAGCCAAGGATCTGCGAACTCGCAAGACAAACTCCCATCCCAGCAGGTGGAGGTGGACACAGTCGTCGACATTTTAAATAATTTACAACATAGTATGGCTGGCTGAAATCGAGGACATCCAAGCCCTTCAAGTATTATCCAACCCCACCCATCATCACATTCATATTCATTTTAAACGTCACCACCTTTCATGTGGGAACGGTCATTGTGTGCTTTAGTGTTCCATTCACCTTTGCCCATTTCACTGTTTGAGATCTTCTTCAGGACTTTTGGTTCAGCAAAGCCCAACCGTCCACACATGAGCCAAGCACCTTTAGAGTGGCCACAATAAAAACGTTGCTCTCGCCGGTCGCTCGGACATATGAATTATTATCGCACAATGAAAGTGAACACACACCAACGAAAAAAAAAAAAAAAAAAAACTCGAAAAGAAGGATCTCAATCTGACAGATAGCCTCTAAGTTCGCCTTTTTTGTTCGTTGTTGTTGTTATTTTCTTTGTTTGCTGTTTGTTTGCATTCATACATGAATGCATGGACGCTTTTTAATAATGAAACGGTACGATGGTAGCAATAACAATTCAAGATATCCTCGTACACGTAGGACATGGCAGGACGATGAGAAAAATGCAAAAAAGGTTTCAAGTAGCAGTGAAACTTTTGCATATATGAATATATTTGGCACTGGGAAGTTTTTTTTTTTTTTTGTTTTTTTTGAATATCGTTAGGATTTTTAGTACAGATTTGAGGTGGAATTGGCCTGAAGTATGCTTAACGTCTCTATGACTTCAGAACTATATCCTTTTGAATTTTTTAAAATCGTTTTCTCTTTTTTTCTTCGGAATACTGCTTGGGAGAAACTTTTTTGTTTTCATGTGAAAAGTTTTAGTTTATCAGGTGAACAGAAGATTTAAAAGGATACTCAGTCATGAAAAATATTTAAAGTGATGGAAGAAGGAGAACAGGATTTGATGTCCTTTTAGGAGTTCGAGCAACGTTTGCAAAAATGAATTCATAATAATAATGCTAAACAAGATAGATAGATGCATAGTTACAGAAGTGGGCGTGTCGGTGGGTTTCTGTGGACTGTGGAACTATTTTCAGATCATGCCCACGTTATAAGGCCTCAAACTGGTTGAGGATAAATCCAATTTCTGTCATCGTCTCGTAATACACCGAACACTTATGTTCTTAGTCACTTTCTCAACGACGGCTACGATATTTTGCTGGACGAACATGAGTTGGAGTCTTTATATAACTAACCTGTCCCAGACGTTAAGGTTCATGAAAAGGATGATTAACTTGGATGATGTACCTCTAGTATTTTTGTGCCTATGGATTTGTTGACAGATGACAAGTAGACGTGTTAACCTGTCATAGTATTTTTGTTCAGTATTGTTTGTTTGACATTTCATCATGGAAAGACTTAGCTCGGCACAGTGGTTACAAATTATTCAGCTGTATTACGAAAATCAGCATTTTACGAGGAATGTGCTTAGAGCAACTCATGGTCTACATAGGCAATAGCTACGCGACCAAATGGACCAAAAAAAAATATTGGAGGGATGCATCGATTTAACGTCGTTCTCAACAGTTTGGCTGAAAGGATCTGGGTTTAAAAGCAAACGAAATTTGACTCGTGCAACAATTGAAACAGACAGACCTACCGGAGTCAACATTTCAGTCTTTGGGGTTTTGAAAATCTTAAAGAAAATCCACTGTTTTCGACAAAAATTTTATTCAACCATTTGGCACATTTCTTACTTAATTAGTCAATAAGCAAAATTGCTAAGTTTTGGGCTGAAGAGCAACCCGAAGAGATTGAAGAGCTGCCATTACATCTATGTAGACAAAACCACGATTTGGTGTGATGGAATAATCGGTCCATATTTCTTGAAAAATGAGGACGGGCAATGGCACGCATAACGGACTGTTTGCTGGTTCAAATCAAAGCCTGTGATCTCCAAGATATTTGGTACCAAAAAAGGGCCCTACCGGTGAAACCATGGGTTTATTCCGAGAATAATTCAGTGAACAATTAATTTCGCACCTAAATTAGCTACCTAGATCGTTCAAAATAACATCTCCAGACTTTTTCCTTTGGGTCCAAGCTTTATATGGATAAAGCAGATACAGTTGAGAAATTGGAAGCCAACATTACATGTAACAAGTTAGCAGAGTTGTAAGAAAAGCATTATAGGAACCAATGTAATAATAGTTTTGGTCAAGGGAAAAGTCTAAGAAGAATCGTCAAGCTTGTACTTGCTTACTTATACTTTCTGAGGAAGAAATTTCACTCTGGACTCACACCCATTTTACAAAACAAAGTTAAATGGAATGCAGATACATACATACATTTCCATATCTCGGGAGAACTATTGTTATGAGAAGAATTTACCTTCCTTGTACAACGTGGTCCAAAACGTATCCTATCGGAGAATGCAATGACTTTTGTAGATGGCTTCAACTGTTAGTTTTGTTTCAAGATCGAGGAATCAAGATCAAGATCCCCGCCAAGTGGTCAAACAAAAAAAAAATAAATACTTGGCGCTACAGGTCGATGGGACTCAGGGCCTAGCTTCTCACAACCATTCGTGCTGTGCGTGTTATATTCTTTACATCAATGGAAGGGGCCTACTGTTTAATGCCATATCCGAAGGTCAAATTGTTATTTTAGAAGCTTTGAGAGGACAGTTGGTACTCTCTGATGTTTGTCAGACGATCGCGAGATGCGGGGCCGTGAAAAACTTTTTAGGTGTTCCCCGACTGGGATTCGATCTCGAACCTCTTGATCCATAGTCCAACGCACTAACAACTGAGCCGCGGCGCCCGCTGAGTCGAAGAGACTAAAACAACACGTGGTAGGAAAAGCAAGAAGGCCCGGTAGTGCTCGTTGCGACGAAAATATCGTGATCGATGCAGAACATGATCAACGATTTTTTTTTTGCGTAAATTGGAAAATTGGGACTTGAAAACAACATCATCCTATTTGACCGCTCCAGACTTTTTTCTTTGGGGCTACAAAGTCCTAAGTTTACCTGGAGTGAGGAGTTGGAGTTCAACATTATACGCGTTAATTGCCAAATATCACTCGAAACGCTCGGAAGCGTCATCGAAAATTGGAACTTCAAAATAGGCCATGTTAACCTCAGTTACGGACAACACTTGAAAGAAATTAGTCGAGAATGGTTCTTTTGTTTATTAATAAAGATTTTTTTTTAAATATTGAAATTAGTACATTCCTCAAATGGGTTCTTTTTATTTTTACAGCTTGCAATATGTTTGTTCCCTTACCTGAAGTTTTGCGAATCTTTTCAACAAATTATGTCCCGCGGTGATAAGACCAAGCTTGCTCATAAGTGAAATTACTGGCCTTTTCTTCCTTTTTTTATTTTTCTTAACCTTTCAACCAGAAGTCATTGAATTTCTGCTGAAAATCAGCAATCAACTACATCTGCTGCAGTATTTGACATAAAAATCAAGCCATACTGCCATCAGAAATCAGCATGTACTTGCTGCAGTATTTGACATAAAAATCAAGGCCTGATCAAGGCATACTGCCAGAAATCATTGAAATCAATCAATGATTTCTGATCAAGGCATACTGCCATTAAGATTAGATATTTTTCATTTTGAAAGTAAATACATGCTTTTCTTACAATATTTTCACGTACATAGTATATTTCAAAAGATTTTTCGTCATATATTCGTATGCATGGTCCAGTTGTTCTGGTCCAGTTTTCTTATTCTTATTTTCTAACTTCCTTGATACTTTCATATTTCTCTGAGAAAGACATCTTGCACGCTCAGGAATTTATAATTTTACGCATTTTAGTACACAAAGTAAAAAAATAGAGCAAATAATTCGACACCAGTTCATCATTTTCACACCTGACATTTGGGCGTCGTTTTTGCCTTCGACAATCCGCCATCTTTCTCTTTTGCTGTTTCTGTCAAAATTCCGTCGCTGTTTTTCGTGCAAGTTAACAAAAGCTGAACTAGTCTAGTAGTTAAAATTTTTATTTCATTTTAAGGGTATGGTAAAGTAGCAACGAGTGAGTGTTTGGAGCCTCCCTGTAGTTCCTCCAGACGAATTTGCATTTATAACTACACCTCTGGTTTTTCTGTTCAGTTTATGTAATTACTGAAAATATGTTGATTTTGCTTTTCGAATCTATTTTAAACCTACAAACTGACTTCAGCTACGAACTCTAGTGTGAAATTCTGGTTGTAATACCTGAAGGTCCTACACCAGAGCCCTGCGGTACCTCGTCTAAGATGGTTCACTCTTTCGCATCATCTATTTAATATACTTATTGTGCGTTTCTAGTTCACGAAGTTTCGTCTAATCTTTGAATGTCCAACTTAATACCGACTTCCTGCCAAGGAACTGATAAAAAATATGAAATCCTGCAAACAATTTGCATCGATTCAGAACTCTAACCCTATCTATTCTCAAAAGGCTTAGTTCTACCTAATATTTGAATGCAAAACTTATCTTCTACCAATAAGGAAGAGGACTTGACACATATCTCACAACGGATCTATTTTGGGAACTTGACAGTGGACTATCTTCAATCACTTGGCGTATTGGAGCAGTCAATCAGAAGGTGGATTAGAATAGATGGCACCATTAGTCGTTAAATTATAAATCGCTTGTGGGAGAAAAACTCACCACTCTTCATCCCCTACCCACTAACCGTATTCATTTTCCATTGATTATTCATTAAAGAAAGAAAAATTTAAAATCCTTATTCAACAAAATTCTCAAAACAATGAAGAACCGACAAAAACCGAACACAAAAAATAAAAAAAAAGACACTCTCTAGCTACTCAAGAGAATCGTAATGTTATTATCCTTTCCAGATCTAAGGACATTGGTTAAGTCTTTTCCGTTATTCCTTTCCACTTCTGAAGTTTTCCCATGTTATTTTCATCTCCTACCCGCCTGCCATTCCATCACAGAACATCATAAGGCCCAATCAAGTCCATCCAGGACTCTTGTCAGTGCTTTCACCTTCTTTTAGATCAGAGCGAAAAAAAAAAAAAAAAATTGAAATCCGGAATTCAAATTTCCAAAGTGGTTCCATTGTGTCGTCAACCGCGTCTCCCTTACGGTAATTCTGTCTTCTACCCACCTTGGGGACACTAAACAGCCAACCCAACCCACACCGAAGCACCGAATACCGTCGAAGAAAAAAACCTGGACAGAGAAAGTTTTCAATTTTATTATAATGAACGAAAAAAAAAAATCCACGGGAAAAGTTTTTTCCTTTAATTTGTCCTTTTTTTTGTCATTTCCTTAATTTTTTTTAGTATTTTTCGAAAAAACTTTTCCATATCTAGAAATTTGCTTATTAATTTTTTTTCTACTTTTTCCGGGACGCGAAAGGAACTCATCTTCAGCGACCGTGACTAATGGGAATAGATGCCGGTGTTGTCCAGTTTTTGTTTTTTTTTTTTTCCTTTCTGTTCAGTCTTCGGAGTACCGAAGTTCTCCATGGGTTCATTACACTAAGCACAAGTGTCGTTCAGGAAAGGTGTTTCGGTGGATGGTTTTCATTACAACTCCCGGGTGCCGACATAAAACTTCTGACGAAGGATTCAGTGTGGGTTGGTGTTGTGTTTTTTTTTTCATTTGTTGGATCGAGGATGAGGGGCAGAAGGACAACAAAATTAACAACATCGGGAGAGACAAAATGATAAAACACTTTTCAGTTAATTAAAAAATAAAAAAGGATAATTTTTCACCGCTCATCTCGTTCAATTAGGATGGAACACTTGTAAGGTAATTTTGTTTAGGGGTATTTTCTTCCTTCTTTTTTTTTCAGGGGTGGACAGGACAATATAACTTTTTTTTTAATACCAGGATCCTGTGGTTGTCGTTATCGTGGATTATGCAGATGAGAGTGTAACTGTTATTTGGAAGATTTGCAGTCATTAGCTAATTAGGTGCAACGACTGAGGGTGGGATGTTTATTGTACCGCGGTACGAGCAACAGGAGTTCTAAATGTATGGACTGGTGGAAGGAGTCTTTTCCAACACGACACGATGTTCATTAGGTGATCTGGGAAAGGAAGAGAGCAATTGCGTCAATAATGCAAAGGAAACAGCATGAAAGCAGGAAGTAGTGCCAGAAGTACTTTCGAAAAGTTAGAACTGTTTTATGTCATCACGAGTGCCCTACGAGAGGTCGTAGAACCCATCGAGTCTTGCTAGGTGTCATGTGCCATGTACCTACATATGTACAGGGTGAGCCAAAATTTCGAGAAGAGCTAAACACAGGTATACGTGAAGATATACCAGGCAATGAAAAATCGACGAATCGGCTAGCAGAGGTTTGGATTCTAGATCAGAGCAACTAGTCCTTTGGGTAAACGTGTATATTTTGCAAAAGGTAGGACCGACGGTGTGGCAGAAGGATGAACAATCCTTTTCAACTCCTACAGCAATCATCCCAGGACAGGACGAAGAAGATGAATTCAAAGAGAGAGAGTAACTAATATTCAGTGTTCAGATCCCATCTTCTTCCAGGACCTAGAAAAACTACATCACATGGTAAGAAATTGAGCTATAGTCAGAATAAAGACTCTCTATTGACCTGAGTGTAATGTTGTTGAATACGTCCACTTCACCCTCTTACCTACTAAGGTATAGGTGCATGGGTTCATCATAAAACACTAAAAACGATAGTTTCAACTGGTAATATCCTCTCCAATGTCTACATCATCATAATGCCTTCAAATATCCTTTTTGACAATCCCAACATCATACCTTACTTCCTTAAAAGACACTAACGGAAGAGTATCCTTAACGCTATTGTTAGCTCTGATCTGGTAAGTTTTACTAGATTCCCAGATTGCTTTCAATTTAACTCAGACCACAAGGCCTTTGTCTGTGCTTGATCAGGTTATGCCTTCATGGGTAACACTTTCTCTGAACTCTGCTTCCTTTTGGGACAGTACGTTGACACTTTCGTTACCATCTACATATATCAGAGTGGACAAGGCATAAGTATTGCTCGACAGCTCCTGACTATTTCAGATTTGATCACGTAAGACTCTTACCCCATGTAGATCCCGATATTCTTTTCCGATATTGATCCCTCAAATCAGAGCCCCATACTATATAAATGGATGAGTTGGACTATCATTATCCACAAGCCAATCGGCGCCATCATTCTTGGTTGCAGAGTCCAGTTTGTATCCGCTGTCCTCTTCCAAATGAAGAGCCTTACCTTACTTTCCTGTACATTAAGTTTCCAGCTTAGAGTTCTACACCCAGATATCTTGCCTGATCCGAGAGGGAAACCTCTACTCCAGCAAGCCTGGACAGTTTGTCTTTAGACTTAGACTGTATTTACTGCTAAGTTTAGTTCAGTTCTTCCAAGTTCGGATGACGTCCACACTGTTTAGCCCATTCACCGATCATATTCAGGGTTGATTCATCATTTCACTTAGCCTGTCTAGGAATTTACTATGAAGCACCATCATTTCGGAGTGTGCACTCCGGGCTTAAGAACAGACTGTCAGTTGCTTGACCTTCGAGTGGAAATTCATTATTTTATTGGCCTCACAGGACTCTTCTATTCGTCCACGTTAGCTCAACTTGAATAACCAGTTTCATGGTAAAATCATGGGAGTCATGGACTTAATATCTTAGAAGACCCTACATTCAAATCTGCTTTCTCTGGTCCGACTGCTCGGCTGCCCACTTAGTATGAGACTCCGCATGCACTCATAGTTAGTTCACCCAATCATCAGATATCGAATCAACCTCAAGGATAGAAAAACTGCATCCTCCGACTTGCATCGCGTCCAACACAAAATAAAAAGTGGTAATAAATCGATTCAGCATTTGCCCTACATCCCAACAGCCAACAGCTAACAGCCAACAGCGAACACCCAGCAATCAACCTCCAACACATTCGCTTCATTCTATCCACCTTCAGCCGATATGGTCGTAAAAACCCCCGGAGTGTATCCTTCTCTTCCACCCGTTTGCACATTCAAACAATGAAGTGCAAAATGTCCTCCGGGGGCCATAAATTACTTGCGCTTCTACCGCAGCATTTACTGTTCATTCCGGCTGAAATTATTTGCACGTTGCACCTGTAAAAACCATAAAAAATCATCAATCAGCTGACGTAATGGATTGGAAGTAATTTATGGGATTAATAGGTCCTGGCGCTAGGCATGTAATGGAATTTATGCCGCCGCCGTTGTCGCCATCATCGATTGTCGCATGAATGCACCACATCCACCATTCGCTACGACCATTACTTCCCTGGCTAGGACTACCCTATACCCCACATACACACACCATACAAACAGACCGTATGCCAGTCAGGATTCGCAGGAATATTTTTCACTGCGTGAATTTTATTTGCAGTATCTGTTCGGCAACACCAACATTTTCGGGTGCACTGAGCCAAGGATAATGATGAGAATCTCACCGAAAATCATTTCATCACACGCCAGATGGGTGCTATAGGTATGTGTGCCGGTCCTGGCTGTGCGGCAGGAGTCTCGATAAGGATTATTGCTCTGTTTATTGCCACCGCACACAGCGTACAACCTTTTTATTCATTACCATGAATTGCTTAATGTTGCAAGAAAACGTAAAGCAGTGAACAGAGAAACACATGTACGAGCCGAGTATCCACCTCACGGAGGAGGAAGTACAGCCAAATCTTTGATCTCGACTCACCTTCTCAGACGGATGGGGGGGAGGTGGAAAGGTTTTTCGGGGGCTTACTCGTAATCAGCAAATTTTGCGTTATGCCTTTAATGAGTTTGTCGTTGTGCTCCTAGTTTGGCAGAAGGATACACTTTTGGGTGGTTCTGTGCCGCTTATCGGGGTCACACATGCTCGGATGGCTTCTTAAGCAATTTCACACTGTGAATGGCCCATAAACACCTTTGAAGTAGTAAAGGTTAGTTGCTGAGTTGCATGAGTAGTACTGACGGTTCGAATGATGTAACGAGGGTGACATGAGTAGTTCGGTTTGGCGTAGACGATGTGGGGACGTAAAACTTGAAAGGATGGCTTTTAAAATTTGTTCCAAAAAAATTGTCCTTAAACTAGGTTAGACGTTTTCCCTTAAGTGCCGATCTTTCGGTATTAGTTGCCTGGTTGGGTATACAAAATTATCATTTGCAACAGGAATGGTCAATTGCTCTTACCTGCTTAGAGCTGATGTAGCATTCCAGGCAACGAAGAACCGAACTCATCAACTCATATATGCATTGCTGGACAAACAGTTGAGAGAGTAAAGAGTTTCCAATACCTTGGGAGTATTGTCTCAGCCGATGGCGGAACCGAACTAGATATACCTACTGAATAGGCAAAGCAAAATCTGTGTTTGGGGTGCTATCCACAGTTTGGCGTAGTAGTAATGCAATGAGCTTAGACACCAAACTACGACTCATCCGTTCCAATGTTGAATCCGTGCTGCTATATGGATGTGGTACCTGGAGGGTGAGCGCCAATATCACAAGGAAGCTGCAAACGTTCGTCAATAGGTGCCTACGCTATATCTTAAGGATTTTCTGGCCAAACCGTATCTCTAATGAACAGCTTTATCAGAAATCGGGCCATGAACCTCTAGTCACAACCATACGACGACGAAAGTGGCAGTGGATTGGTCAAACTTCTCCGAAAGGGTGACAGGTCCATAGCTAACCATGCGATGCAATGGAACCTCCTTACTCAGGATGGCAGGATACGTGGTGATCCTAGGCGTAGGTTGAAAAGAAAGCACGTCAACTGGGAACGAGTTGGGGAAAGCAGAAGAACATTTCCAGAAATCGCACAAGATGACGCGTAGGTATTGTAGAGGCCCTTGGACCCGCAAGGGGACAGAGGACGTAAGTAAGTAAGTAAGTAAAGGCATTTTTCTAGCACGATCCTCGCAGGATGGACTTCATAAGCCTAAATGGATAAAGCTTCGGTGGATGGACTCAATTTTTTGTATCCAGACTTTATAAAAAGTTGGTTATACATGTAAACTCCCATATCGATGAAAATGAAGACTTTGGCAAGGCGAAGAAGAAGACCTCCTCAGCAAAGTCTACAGGGTTTGTAAGGAGTATGATGTCGAAATCGTGCTCGAGGACTTGAATGTCAAAATTTTGAAGAAAAACCGAGACTACTAGTCCACAAAGCAACATGACTTCAACTAAGTCGACCACGTTCGAATAGACCGGAAGAACGCAACCAACATTCTAAACCTGCAATCTTGCTTGTTGCACCAAAAGAGACTCTCCGTTGGGCGTTCACCATACACAAATCCCAGCAATCAATGGAACCAGTCCAACGCCATCATGAAAGAGGTAGCCAAGACTACCATAGGTTACCAACTAACACTAAAAAAGAACCCATGGTATGATGATGAATGCCATCTTTGAAAAAAAGGTGACCGAAAGTGTACACAGTACACCCATCTCCCAGCTCAAGGATATCGAAGTATACAAGTTACCTACGTATAAAGAGTTTTTCAACAGAAACATAACAATTTTGTATTTTAACACAACCGCTTTTTTAAACTTTTTTTATAATCTGTTGCAACCAAAACGTCAGCCAAAACTTAAATTTTTTTCATGGGCACACTCACGAATGAGAAAAGTTTAGAAATTATCAAAAATGACTACCGAAATTCCTAGTCAGTGGTATCAACTATAAGAGCGCTTACTCTAATGTTCTGTCGCATCGTCCCACCAGCCAGGTTGTGCGTGCTATGATCTTGATCATTTGAAGCACCAAAACTTCTCGATTGGGATCTGCAAAAGCTTAAAGAAAATCCTGTCACGGCCAATGGAGTTTGCTAGAATTGGATGCATTAGACATCAATGATATGTGGCTCCAACAAGACGGTTCCACATTCTACACAAGTGATCAAGCCATTGATCTATTGAAGAGGTAGTTCTGTAATTCGGAATGGTCACCTCGCTCACGCCATTTGATTTCATTTATGTTGCTAAGATATGTCGTTGGTAAATCCCAACAAACCAACAACGTTAGAGCAGCTCAGGAACAATATCGAACTTTGTGTGAAGAGTGTTGGAAAATTGGCTCCATAGGATCGATCGCTGCAAGCGTTCTCGCTGTGGTCATATGAACGATGTTGAATTTCATTCTTAAATATAGTACGTGTACTATACATGGAAGCCCGATATCTCAATTATTTTTCCTTTCATTTAAGTACAAAATAGATATGTCCTTATTGAAAAATTCTTTATATGTCATAAATCGTCGGTTACCTTAGACCTCCTTCAAGTCCATTCCTACCAAATTGTAACATAGTCCATGATTGCATATAAGAGTGAAAATCCCCAACATAGTACGCATCACAGTATCTGTCGAATGATCCTAAAAAAGAAAAGAAAAATCCCCCAAATAACCTTGCCACAGATTCCATTTAAGAGGCACACCACATGTTCAATTAAGCTAGTCAACATTTGCCCGAATCCGAATCCGAATCAAAACAACTTTTCAAGAACAACACACGTCTGAAAGTATTTTCAAATCAAATCCATTAATAGATGTTATTACAATTGCCTCCACAAAATATTATTTATTTCATCAAACCCGAAAAAAAAACTGCAGTAATAGACCCATCAAGTCCAAATAAACATCTGATCTTTGTTTTCCTTTTCAATTGAATTCCCCAGAAAATGCAAAATGATTCATGACCGTCCTTGAGCGAAAGTCCAATATTGTATACCCTGAGCCGCTTCACGATTTATCTCTGACGTGGGACACACTCTGCCAGTGAATGTATCTCCATTCACCTATTTAAAAATTCATTACGTTCAATTTCCTAAGAGTATATGTATCACCAGAGTAGGTAAGCGCACTCTAGACGTGTATTATCGGATTTGTAGCACAAGTCGAATCACCATTAATCACTTACGAATTCATTAACCTATTCCGAGGAGAGGATGTGTTTTCGATCGGAGGCACTCGACATTGTTGGCATGCTTTTAATTGGAGCCGATATTTCAGATGACTTTGAAGCTCATTCGTTTTCGATGTAATTTCCAATCTTTTATCCCGTAGTCGGTGTGCTCGTATCTATCTATCTATCCATCTGTCTGCATGTCTATCGCGCTCAATGAGAATTTCATTAATTTTAACCAAAAAAAAATAAAAGTGTGCACGCACACCGTTCTCGTCTGGCGGTACGCAAATAAATATCCCCAACGATCCGTGAAGTACTTATGGCTATGGTGCACAGTGCTTTGTTTTACTATCAATCTGTCAGTAGGTAAAGTTAATTTACTTTTAGTGAGAAATTGTTATTCTAAGTAAAAATTTTATTTCTAAAGAAAAATAAATCAATTTTGCTTATGTTTTTCATTTTGGGATTCAATCTATCATTGCGAAGGTCAGAGTTTTATTTCGTTTTTTTTTTCTAAAAGAGACCACAAGTTTTATGACTTTGAACTAAAAATATTGATTCAACGCAATTCTGTGGAGCAATCCTTCTTGCTTTAGACACATCAATGTCGCTTCTGATTCACTATTCATATTCTATCGATAAATAGTTTTTATTATTTAAAAAGAATAATTGAGCTCCAACTTTACTGGACAGAAAGAAGGAACAAATACATTTGATGCTACAGGTCCAGAGCCAACCTTCTCACGTCCCTTCTTGACAGCTTCAATTGGATGTTTGTCAGACGTTCGCGAGATGTTGGGCCGTGAAAACATTTTGGTGTTATTTGGATTTGAACCTCCAGCTCAGTACGCCTTCCCACTCAGTACTCACTTCCTTGAAACTAGTTACAACTTCTATCCATCGGTGTTATTTTATTTTGGTCTTTGGCCATAGAGTTACATTTAGTCAAAAGTCGGATTGTCAAAAGATCCTTTATAAGATATTGAAGGTAAGCACTCCAGCCGAGGTACAGAACTGTAAGGATATGTAAATATGTTGCATGATGCAGCTCATCCAGTCTTCTTGATCTACAATTTGTTCCGATTGGGTAGCCAATTTGTGACCATAGACAGTAAGTTGCTAGAATCGATGCAGTACACCAACTGTAACCAGTTCATCGACCTAAATCGATGATCAGACGAGGTTTTGACTGAACCTGCAAACAGCGGAAAAATTTAGCTCGAATAGTCTAACCTATTTTTTATTTAAAACCCTAGAAGGGATACTAAACATAGTTCAAGGTACGTTTCATCTCCCAAATAAAAAAAAAATTAAACTAGCAACATTCCTGTCCATTGAAGAGCTCCTCAACCTCAAATTACTCAAAAGAGGGCTACACCAACACACGTTAATTCTAACCTATAAGACTGGATAAAATGTATGTTTTAGATCTGAGTTGGGTAGTAGGCCAGCACATACTGTGGCATAGTGTGGAATTAGCCAAGGTGAAGTTTAAGTCCCATTGCTCTGGATCCTAGTGATTCAAGAAACCTCATGAGATATCAAATCGAAACTGGTATGCAAAGAGGACAATTCGAAGGACAGCATCATGGTTCACTGGATCTCGAGACATACGGGTTTCCACTGTAAGGAAATGGTCGATGAGCCATCTAGAAAGGGTTTCGAATCGAATATACTACAAGCAATCGGTCCTAATTCTTTGGACTTTTACAACCTTGTAAATATAAGGCGATTCATACCGCGTCTGTGAAGTATTTTGGAAGGAATACGATACAATAAAAGGACTAGAAAACCTCTGCCGCTAAATAGACCAGAACTGACTCTCCTCATAACTCTTATAAGAATGAGAATCAGACCTTTGATGAGGCTATGGTGATGCAGAAATAGAGGAAAACTCAATGCATTTTCTTTGCGCGGCACAAGCCTCGTCAGAACAAGATTCTCTATCCTCCGAAGGACATCTTTCAATGATCTCATCACGAACAAGAGTTGGTTTAAGAGGGCCACTCCTGCCATAAACTGATTGTAGGAATAAAGGTATCACATACTGGGGACCAGAATGGATTCATTGAGATCAGGGTGAGGCTGGACTTTTCTAGATGCAAACACATAGCAACCTTCCTACCTAAGCTTGGATTTAAAAAGATTGTTCATCAAAGCAGCTCCTTGCTTAACCCCTTTTTGACATTGAAACATTACATGACAGTGACATTACTGACCTTGATGGAGCAAGTGGGCTTTTTCATCGACCTTATGTACACACGTACAATTATGGTTGAGACACCAAAACTAGACAAACCTAGCTCTGATTAGCACTTTTAAGGCTTAAATCTGTTTGACACCTTCAAACATTCACCTTCGCTTTCAATACATCTTTCTTATCTATCTGGCAAATATTGCTGAATTTTCATGTAGTAGCTGCTTCAAGTAGCAACTGCTTAAGAGACGATTCTGGATTCTGGTTTCCACTGCTCTTCTCTTCAACCCAGCATTTAACCTTTATCTTTCTGACTGCTTTGTGCTCCTTTTTTGTACGTCCCTTGTTGACAGATTGACGCATTGACATTTAATTCTGACGAATTAGGAATTTTGGACAGATTTTGCGATATGCGTTTAGATTCTGGTGGTCCCTTCCGATGGTTGCTTAAAAAGTCTAGTGAAAGCAATGGAATCTCAGGCCAATAAGTTCTGGCTGACTGTCACCGTACTGGGTAATACTTGGTCTCCAATTTAGTTTTATCGATTACTGATCAAAAATTCTAACACGAGATGTGTCACGAGATGTCCTTATTCCATGTTGGTTAGACTAATCCTCTAATATGATAGCCAAGTCTGGTCCCTCAGGATCTAAGATGGATGTAGGCGTAGGGTCTGGCATTTTTTCTGAACCGCTGGGGATATCTAGATCAGTCCGCCTCCCGAACCAAGCGGAGGTCCTGGCAGTGACAATAGCTGCCCGTGAGACTGCGATGAAGGCAATACCACCGGAAGGTATCGCTTTTTTCATCGACAGCCAGGCGGCAATAAAAGCGATTATTGCAATCGAAATAAAATCGAAGCTTGTGAAGTGCTGTCGCGAAGAACTCAGGGTTCTTGGCACAAGGTTGCACTCTGATGGGTCCCTGGACACGAAGGTATTCCAGGTAATGAGAAGGCAGACGAATTGCCAAGAAGAGGCTCTGAATCTACATACATAGCAACAGGTAGACACCTCGGTGTTCATCCCGCCTTGCACATTGAAGCAAAAGGCATGGATTTTGGCCAGAAGAGAGGCCAATAGTAGATGGTCCTCCCTGGACGCCTGTTTGGTCACCAGAAGCCTATGGCCTTGCTTTGACAAGAGTTGGACCGACCGAATTATGCTTAAGGATAGGAAGTCCCTTTCTGTCCTTATTAGAATTATTACGGGGCATAATTCTCTTCGGTACCACATGAGAAAGTTAAGTTTTACGGATGAAGATTTATGTCGGGGATGTGGAGACGAGGAAGCTAATGAGGATACAACCCACTTTCTCTGTCACTGCCCTGGGCTTATCCACCTTAGATTCAAATTTCTAGGGCGACACTTTTTCCGTGACCTTGAAGAATTAGCAAACAAACCAATAAATGACATTTTTAGGTTCATCAAATCAACAGGATGGTTTGGTGATACAAGATTGGTTTACCAATGGGGAAGGACTTTTTCCCCTTTGGGTATCACAATGGGTCTGTATTGACCTGAGTGTGGCGACGTGATATTATCTAGTCGCCTACCTACGTACCTAACCTAACCTAACCTGGTCCCTCTCTTGCGATACTTGATGTTGTGTAGACTCATCCTTTTTGTTCTTTGCGGCTTTTCTAGGTTGGCAAGTACACCCTTTGCCCCTTTGAGGATTGTTTGAACTTATTCAACGTACAGTCCATAAGGAAACATTTTTATATGGGCAGTTGGAGACCTTGATAGCCCTACACTGCTACAAATAATATCCCTTAACGCTCTGTGGCTCTGTTCTTAATTATCATCTCACCGACTACTTTCTGTGATTAAGTCAAATAAATAAGATCCTTAAGACCGTACACATACTTTTGTTGAGTCGTCCTTACAAGGTACAAAGTGTACAAGGACTGAAAGAACTCTGCCCTCCTGTTGCACGTTTTAAGCATGTTTAGCACTTCGGTAAATATCAATAATTCCACCTTTAAACCCCATATAGGGAAGAAGACCCCATCCCAACTTATTACGTGGAATATCGTGAGTTTTGAAAAAAAAAAAAAACAGTTTTCCTGTTCCTTGAATTCACCCTAAAGGAAATGTTAATTAAAAACTTTTCCATCCACTTATACTCTCTAAACCAAACTATACCTTCGCTCCAAATCTCTCGCTAAGTGGTATTTCTCGTCATCCGGTATAACACCGAACGATAATCCCAGAGCTAAAGCGTTCCTTTTATTTTTTTTTATTTTTTCACTTCGTCCTCTTTCCTTAGATATACTCGTAACACCAAAGAGCCTTTCTATGGTAAATACCTTCGGTTGAACGTAGTAAATTCCCGTTCTTCCCGAAGCTGGTCACAGGGAAAAAGAAGTTATTTTAAACTCGCATTCAAGCGTAAGATAAAAATGGATCAGGACTCGGGCGGGACAGAATAAAAGGACTAAGCAACTTAAGTGCAACCTGAGAGATAATACCGCGTTGCTAGCAAAAATATCCTTTTTCCATTGGATTTTGTTTTTTTCTTATTTTCCTATTTTTTTTTTTTTTTTTTTTGCAAGGAGTAAAAGTTTTATGACAAAAGTGTTTATCTGATCCTGTAGACAACGAAAGTTGAGGAGGGTTTAAGGTTTCTCTCCTGTCAGATTGTACAAGAAAAAATTGTTTTTTTTTTTTTTTTAATCGCATGGATACAAGAAAGGCTGGATCCCCTGGTATGGAAAAGGTGATTATGAGTTATTCTTCGTTCACACCCTGTGCAGTGGTGGTGTCCTTGAAGATACGCAATGCAGGGGAACTGATTTAATTAACGAGGTGATTAAGACTGGACGACCGTGAAGTTTTGTTGCCGCCGCCGCTGCCGCCGCCGGTGAAAAGGAACAATAAAACTCTGCCGTGCAGCTGTGTGTTTTGGGCAAATATTTGGCGTCTAGTCTGTCAGGAGGGGGACGACGGAAAATGGAAGGTGGAAGGATTTTATGGAAATTTGTTTTAGCGATTCGACGAACTTTGCTGCGCCAAACTTGTGTAGTTCGGTGTTTTAATTTTTGGCGTCGATGTTTACAATTTGCCTTAAGAAGCTTAAATTTAATTAAAACATAATTAAACGGAGTTGTGGAAGGAACGTGTTTTTGTTTTTACTGTTACGAGGTAATTGATTGACTTTTGGCGGAAGGTGATGAAGGGAGGTAAAGCCGTCGAGCATGGGGCATATTTTGAATATTTTTAGAAAAAAAAAGAAAGTACCTAAGTGAACTGAAAAGACTTTCACTTTATATACCTAGGCGGCGCTCGGGGTTAACTACCTCCAATTTTGCACTCCAAGTTGACAAGCCCTAGTATAATGCCTTTACGTGAAACCTAAGAGTAGATCTTCCTCTAGATTCGAAGAGTTTACTGGCCAAAGCCTTTGTATTCTTATTCTCTACAAGTCCTACCCATCTAAGATGACTGAAGCGCAATCGACATCGATGTCACTGTACAGCTCTTATAGTTCTTCGTTGAATTTCCTCCTTTAAAGCCCTTCAACGCAAACCCTTCATCGAGTTTAGATAGAGTCCAAACTTCAGACCCATAAAGCAGAGCTGGGACGATCAAGTTTTTGTACAGCATTGGGTATAGGATTCCAATACTCAATTTCATTTTCAGCCCAAAGAAAGAGCGTTTGGTAAAAGCTATTCTTCGCTTAAATTCTGCTGAGACATCATTATAGTCATAGCAAAGTCGAGGTAGATAAAGTCCCTAATACCCTCGAAGTTTTAGCAGTCGATTGTGAAGTTCTGTTCAATTAGCTGTGTGTCCCTTCTGTTGGCCTCTTATATGCTCTTAATTATCCTTAGACCTATTTTCCGGTTCAATGTGAGAGAAGACATCAACTCGAGTTTCAGCTAAAAGCCTATATGGGTGACTAATGTGATTTTGTAAGTATTTTATCCCTAATTGCCTTTACCAAGCCTGACTATTGACAGAGTTATGATTTAGGACTCCATAGAAACCCAGAACTTGGCTTTTATCTGGGCTCCAAACGTATAATATCGGACAGAAGCCTGACTGAAGTATGTTAGTTCGACAGAAAAAGTCCTGGACTCACTGGTATGGTTCATTGATAAGGCTTTTGAGAATAACGCGCTCATTAGTGGTGTGTCAACATTTAGGGAGCTATCGGTAGGATAAGGAGTAATTCAAGATTGACACCAATCTTTGGTATTTGATTGAACAAGAACTTAAAACCAGTCCTATTCATGCTGAGTTAAGATGCTGTCGAATAAAATAAGCCGGTACAAGGCTATAGTGAGAAAAACTTAAGAAACATAGTTAGAGCCATCAGGGGGTAAACATCCCAGAAGTTTAGGTCCAACTTGCAACGATTTATGTAGAAGCTTTAGAAACGAGGAGGAGGAGGGAACTATGACAGAGTTTCTGTAGAGTGTGGCTCTGACCTATCGGTTTTGAGAAGGAAAATCCTTGGGAATACTTCGAGTTTACTCTAAATAGACTCTTAAGCAATTGGAAAACTCCAGGACGGGATGATGGGATGGAAAGATCAAAAAAATAGGAATAAGTTGAAAACTGTGGTATGGTGAACAATGTCTTGTTGCATAAAAATGTTCTTAAGCCTCCTTTGTTGAGTTCAGTTGCCTCAGTGATCAGTGAGTACGAGTCCGTCTCATTGTTTTGTTTGTAATGCAGACTATGGTCCTCTTGTATGTACAGTAGGTCCAAGATGTTCATGAAGATCACACTAGCCCCATACAGATTTAGACATTTGTAGAATTTAAGGGCCTTTACTGCGGCTTGACTGAATTTAAATTTTTTTTAGGGATTTCCGATCACGTACATATGTAGTTCTAGAGTCATCAACTGTAGATGGATGACCTGTAAAAGGTCCTGTGATGCTGTATATCGCGATATTAGGTTAAGGGTAGCTGCAGTCGAGGACACACTTTCAAATACTTAGAGGTATTTCGAAAACGATTTTTCAATGTTTTCAGAGAGACTCCAATACTTGAGATACAGGTTGACAGGTTTTCTCAGAAAAGTCAGAAAATTGTCTATTTTGTTTGGGCTATGTCCTGTTAAGACGCCTTGTTCGATTCTTACTCAGAAAATTCTTCAAGTCTTACGTTTAGAATTCTTAAGTTTATTATTGACTAGAGCTAGAGGTGTTGGGCCCATTGTTTGGTGTTCTAGCTTCACAACAGAGTGTATAGGGTATTGCCATACGCTGGAGAAGCAATGCCTGTGTATTGTAGAGCTTTAGGGGTGGAATCCTTCTTTCGACGGCTTTAAAGTAGGTACATACATAGGTATGTAGGGGGTGAAACTGTCGTTGAAAAAAAAGTTCTACTGCATAGCCGGAAGGCATTCTGGGATTTGGGTTCCTTTAAGGCTAACAATTTATCGAAATCGAGGATGTGCTGTAGTATCTGCGTCCATAGTGAAAATAAGGCTTAGCGTCAGTCCTTGTTCAACCCTGCAACCCGGTCCAAAACTGTTCGAGAAAGCAAGAACTTCTTAAATTTGGTTGTAGGGCTGAATACTTTAGCCCTAATCTGGGTCTTATCTTGCATTGGGATCACGGACAATCACCTATCCGATGAAATTGCTAAGCAAGGCTCAAAGGATGATTTCTAAGGACCTGAACCTACGTGGGGTCTCCTCGGATCCTGGGTCAGGGCTTTGATAGACTTTTGGGTATGGAATGGCTCTCCAGGATTCAGGGAGATTAAACGTATGCTCTCAAACGTCTGTAAGAAATCAGCGACATTCTTGCTGTCTTTCATCAGAAAAGACTTGCTGAGATCAAGTGGCAGATCTTCGGTGAGTCTGTTGGCTGAAGCGTAAGCTCGGCTTTCGCCAAAAGTCGAAAAAATTCCAGTAAAATGGCCAATACCAGTACCAGTAACAAAAAAAGCAGCATTGTTACAATGTATTCTTCGTAAAACCTCAGGCTCTATGTCATTGCTGTGGGTAATAGCATAGCCCTTTCTAGAAGAAGTTCTTGAATAGCTAGAAGCCATTCCTGATGAGGATGACGCCAAAACTTCGATGTTGATTGTGCGGGAAGAACTTCGGTTTTGCCTTGTTGGCTGATAGTTACACATCCATGTTTGACATCAAAGATCTAGGTTAACACGACAGAGGAGTATGCCATACTGGTCAGAGTCGGACCCTAGTAGTACACCTTCTGGACCACCGTATCTACGACGCACGTGGCGAATTTGTAAGAGTACGTAGAAATCAATTTCATGAAAGACTTTCATCGCAGACAAATCAGTCTCTAAGGCAACATTTAAGGCTTATCTGTGTCACAGTCAATTGAATTTTATAAATACCCTAGCTCGCAACCAATCACGACCACGTGACAAATCACATGAAATTATTCAACTTTAAACTGATTAAACCGCCCCCAACGCATACCAAAACTGTGATAGATCCCTACTCCGTCTGAAAACCACAATTTACTTTGCCAAACAATTCGCATCTGTAATGGACTCTCACCAAACACTATAATTAGTTTACCAAGATTACGAAACAGTTCCAACCCGACCCCGGCGTCTTAAGCACGCACTATTATCTCACCCATCCTGCCAACCGACAAATCGACGGCAATCAATTATCCTGACAGATTGGTGTCTTAAAATGTCCACCGGAACAATGTAACCGTTCTTTAATGCTCCTTTGTCTGGTAAAAACGTGCCCATCAAACATCTATCGGTGAATGGCCAAAGGATTAAATGTCGCTTAAAGTCCTTTCCATGTCTCGCTATTGAATTTATTCATCAACGCCCCCCCTAAGTGGATGTGTCCTCGATTTCCATTGAAAAGTAAAGTAACCTGAACCCGATCGGTTATGGCACGATGTTGGTCGGCAAACAAGCTCTAATGAAAATTGTAGTTCGTCCCACCAATCAATGTCGCCTCCTCGCATCTCTATCGCTCCAGGATGGGATGGGTTGTGCGAAAAAGCGAGCTTAATGAGCTTGTTTCCAAGATTAAATAAAGGTATTATGAGAAAGGAGCATGATAAACGATTTCGATATTTTTACTACTATTTAGACAGAGCCACCTATTCATCACGGTCTGGGGAGTTTCTTCTCTCTCTCCCCGGTGCTGCTGGTCCGAGGTATCTCTTCTAAGCTATGGATATCCTTTACAAAAATGTCATGGAACCATTCTTCAATTGGATTTGTACAGCTTCGTGAGCGTTATTGATGGCCAATGGGCGGAGAATTGATGGAGTTTCTTATTCCATTTGAAAGGACCAAGCGCAAGGCACTGCCAAAAGGGATGGGGATTGCTTAGAAAGGTAGCCCATCCCGCGAGTTTTCAGTGTAAGGATGCTATTTTTTTTTTCTATGATGGATTTTGTAGCACTTTTAATTTCTTTCGAATTTTTATATATTTTTTTTTTTTTTTTTGTTTTTCCCTCATCAACTTTTGGGGTGGAAAAGGATTGAGGGAGGACTCGTCTCGTAATTTGACGTGTTGCCAACAAATTGTCGAGTTTAGGTGTGCTTAAGTTTTGACATTGATTGAGGGCTTTGAAAGGTAGTTTGTGTAAAGGTTTTGCTCCTGAAATTAATGACGTGCTTATTTTTTCTAATTAACTTTTGTTATAGTCCTTTTTTTTGTTTGAGAAAACTTTCTAAACAGGGGAAGTGGTTCTTTTCCATCAATCGGTAGATGAGGTCGAAGTGATGTTTACTCTTGTGAAGGGTGTAGTCTGAATGGAAGACTGAAACAGAACTTACCAGTCCGAGTGCAGTGGCAGTGTTTTCTTTGCTTTACTTAGCTCCATAAACTGTGGATGTCATACCAGGAAACCCTGTTTTTAGGGCTCACATTGGGTGGTTTGTTGCAGAAATGAAAAAAATCCTGAATGGCAAGATCATGTACTAGCAAAACGTGTGACCCAAAAGATTAACCAGATGTAAGACAATGTTGCGTCAAAAGCCATAGCATATGCCACAGGAAGCAGTACAAAGGATCAGTACAGAACAGTACGATAATCCTACACAACCTTGGTAAAAAACTGCTGTTTAACCTTAACCCAAATCCAAGCCACTGTGCAATGCAGGAGACCGAGGACGACCATCGGAGTGCTGTGAAAAATGTTGTTGGAATTGGGGCAAGCACTCTTGTCGATAATAGACAGTAAAGTCATCGCCTATGTCTATCGGGAGAGTCCTGACGGCGGAGTAAGGAGAGTACAGTAGACAAGACACGTATTGAAGCAACCATGGTATACCTAAGATGTAAAGGAGCTAGAAGCCCAATATCGTAGCCAAAGCAGCTTACAAAGCATTGTAAGAGGCGTTACAAAAGTCAGTCTTCAGTCTCTTCCCATTTTCCTTAAAGGCTGGATTAATAGTGGCAATGGTGAGGTGGATAGTGTGTTTGCTTGTGACCCGAACTGTGCAAGTCCGCCAAACCATGTGAGGAAATGATTTTCTTATTTTTTTGAACTACTGGACCAAGAAAGAGAATCTATCTTCAAGTGCAATGGACCGAATCGTAGTATGAGTGCTTCTGGGATTTAGATTTCCTTTTAAAAGAAAGGGCTAGGTTATCAGGAAGCAGGTGTAACAGTAGGAGTCATTCGTGATTGGAACTCTAAACAAGATTTACCTAGTTCCGTTTTTGGTTGGAAAAATTAGCTCTTTCTGTAGGAAAAGAAAAGAGGATTCTCATCAAGTTTCCAAAAAAAAACCGAAAAATGGATTCCCACCCTCATCAAATGGAAGAGTAATACACGTTCCTCCGGTTGTAGCTAAGATATCGTATAGGTAGAGTCATACTAGAAGGGATCAAGGACTATTCAGTTTCAACTCTCAATGCCGAATAGGCAGACCTTCGCACAGGATTCTCCTACATCGACCATTAAAATGCTTTATGGATCTTAGTATAGTAATGAGTCGAGTAGATGTCCTCATGGTATCTGGTTGATGTTGTATGGAGAGAGTAGTAAGTGTCACGTCATACAAAATGGCAAGATGTCGGAGGATTTTAAAGTCCAAGCTGGAGCACATCAGGGGTATCAGGGTACATAACACTTACTGCGGTGATGATGTTTCCCTATTTTTCGATCGGCTAGTGGACCATTTACATCTAGGACTTTCTAAGCCACGGTGGGGCCAAACTGGATGACAGGAACAGAATAATGAAGACAAAGACTGTGATGTTCCATCTAAGCACAAAAACATGGCACTGACAGTCCCTTCAAGTACTTGGAATGTGGATACCACTAACACGAGCAATCTAATATTCAAGAGAATGGTCGAAGAACGATCTGTAACAATGCCAGAAGGCATTATCCTTAGCTTGGATGAAGGAACGACATCTTCTTGAATAGTTCAGTTCATCCAAGTGTATTTCAAAATGTGTGTATTTTCAAATCCTTGAAAGGAGGATGAACGGAAATGATCTGAATAAACTTACTACATACCTAAGCAGTCCAAAGCATTTCAGTTGTAGCAGCAGAAAACGTGGAGGTTCTGTTGAAACATGAATACAGCCATGGACAGGCACGCTTAAGACCTTTACGTTGTGATGACAAGTATCGCAGGAACTAGGCAGTGATAGCAACATTGCCTCGACACACTCTGGTCACTTAAATCAACAGGATTGAGTTCATTGAGTCCAGTTAGAACCACCTCGATGGTGATATGAATCACAGGAGTACCCAGGTCTCCGAAACTGACGATAGTTTTCATTCCCTAAGCACATAGGGCAGCAGGTGTCGGACAGATTCAATTTCTTCCTCGTCCCTGCAATAGTCGTTGTGCAGTACAAAGCACTCCGCATGAACGGTAATGGGTCAGTTCCCAGTATTTATGCCAGAGACATTGCGACAACTAAGCTTTTCCTGATAAACAGATCTCTTCTTGTTTAGGCCCAGCTATGGGGCTCTCTAATTTTTACTTTAAAAAGCACATCGAGATGGCAACGAAAGGGAAAGTCATACGGCGCCGTCTCTCTTTTGCAATCTCGTCAGTGCTTTCACTTCCCTTGGTGTGTCGCATATAGTAGCCCTAGTGCCTCTGGATAATTGGTCTGGAGTGATTTACAGGTCCCCTCAAGCTTCAATCTAATTATCTCAGAGCGCAAAGCCTTATCGTTCTGCGAACTATACTTCCCTCACATTTAATTCCAGGAACCTGAGTTACTGCCGTGATTTCGGCTTGAAAACATTATAATCGTCATTTGTCCTAAAGGCCGGTCTAAGTTGCAAAATTATGCAGAGAACCCCTATCCCCACCTTCACCTTAGAACTGTGGGCTTAGAAGGTCAATTCCTCGTTATACCGGTTCTATGGTGCTTCCAACTGGCTCTATCCGGAATTCGTATGGAAAATCTTCTTTCAAGTACAAGCACCGGGTTCATGTGACCAGTTTCCGTCGATTCATTGGTGGTCTCCCATCGAGTCTAGCCGTAGGAGTTTGATGATCATGATCGTACGTTCTTCAGTCTTACAGCAGCTTTAATCACCAGCATGCTGGAGAATGGTCTCCACAGCCGCTGTCGATGTTGTTCGTAGTGATCTCCTGATCCACATCAGCGTACATGATTGCCTCCTTCCTCTTCCAATATTTGAAAAGGTAAAACTTTTTAGGATTCACTGACACTGCCAAGCGTCTGCAAGAGATTAAGTAGATCAAAAGGATCATTCACCTTGTCCCAAAGTTTCCTACGTACTAGGGGGGGTAACCTTCAACATTTTTACCCGAATCCATCCTTACACCGCAAGAATGGTCACAACTCAAAATTAAATTGATCACTTACGCAGAAAGTATCCGATTTAAGGACTACGGTGTGTGTG
This sequence comes from Xylota segnis, assembly GCA_963583995.1. NCBI lineage: Eukaryota > Metazoa > Arthropoda > Insecta > Diptera > Syrphidae > Xylota > Xylota segnis. Next base: position 9,049,884 of record OY757236.1, on the reverse strand, counting down.
TACAAAGTCGATCCATCATATCGACCTTCAGAGTAGACCAACTTTTCATCGAACCATGTGGGAGTACTATTGTATTTCTCACTTTTGATCCTTAAAAAACACCGTCTGTAAATGTTCAAGTGCTGAAAAAATATTGAACTTAAAAGTTTCCTTCGAGTGGTCAGCTACCCTGCTATTGAGAGCACTGCGACCAAGGACCAAGGACTCAATGCAAACTTTTGACATGACACGAACAGTGGCACATGAAATGCGTCCCTAACACGCTCGATGACTCTCCTTGTCATCCTGAAATATAACTTTTTTTCTTTTTTTTTTTTTGTCTGTTGTCGTCTCTAAAAAATTGAAAGAATGTCAAAAGCTAAACAAACACCACCAGGGACACTGGTGGAGGCAAAAGAATAAAGTTTTCCTTTAAGGACCCTTCAACTGGGAGCAAAACTGACGTGTAATACTGTTGCCAGGATATGCGTTGTAAAATTCTTTCAATAAATTTTATTCCTTTAAGTGCTTCAAACGAGGCACATCACTCAACGTCCTGCATCGTGTGTAACTCCTGAAAAACTAGCAATTAACTGCCATAGAAAAGTCCTTTTTTTCAAGACCGCCCATTAAAGATCCATTAACTGTGTTTGAACGAAAAACACAGCGCAACTCCCCCGGATGGGGGAGTGCATCCAGCACTACCATTTAGCCCTTTTTCCGTTGGCAAAACGATGCAAAAAAAATCCATCAAATGTCAATCTTTGGTTTGTTGCTACTCCCCTGACCTGAGAGGGGGAGATGAAACACACTCTGGCCTTCCACTGGAGTCGGTGTACTATATACACATTGCATGCGGTGGCAATAAATACGGTACGACAGCAACGGCAAGGTATGAAAGGTGAACCCATGGCTATGATGCAGCTCTGCATGTTACGTCCACCCGGTGCTGTGGTCACAAGGAAATCAAGTGCTGTCCAGGATCAAATATTTTGCCAGCCGTAATGGGCGAAAAAGCCTGTGTGCACAAAATGCCGTCAGGAAGTACAATTGCAATTTATTGCCGGGCACTCACTGAATGTTGAGGTCGGAGTGAAAGTGGCCTGTGGAAATTGAATGCTGATGCTGATGCTGCATTCATCTGGGCCAGTACTTGTACAGGTATGTTGCCTGAGGGTTGAGGGATAAAATTGGCGTTACCGGGTGCAAATAATTGACGATGAACTGGTAGCAGCTCATGGCTATGATGGTCAGGTGCAGTCATTTGAATTTTATTTGAAGGCAAATTGCATTGTTACTCGTACATGGTGCGAGTGCTTGGTTGAAGTGAAAGATTGGCGAATAATGTTCTGAATTTATTGAATTTGATGTTGTCAATGATTTATTTCGCTTATTTAGCAGAACAATAAGCAATTTCAGGTGGACCGGATGTGATAAGGGACGCGATTGATTGGGTCATATTGTGTCGGATGTGGACAGCGGAAAATTATTGCCAAAAATTAATTAGAAGGTACCATACAAGGGGAACGACATAGGCGAATTCTTTGGTATAGACCAAAATGGTGTTCTCACCTAAGCCATCAATTACAGACATGAACCCCTTGCCATAGTTCCAAGGAAGTAGTTTGGTCAGATATAGCAGTTCGTACCTCTCTCTATTCTAGAAAAAGTGATCGTTACTAGAGTTGTTCTCAGTATTAGCCCTCAATACCCTGATAGTCCACAATAAATTATACTTCTTCCTAAAAGCTTTGGTTGAACGACTTAAAACGACTGTCACTGCATAAAACCTTTTAGGAGGAGGTCCAGGCTATTGACCTCACCAAGGATAAGTCTTATGAATGGCACACATTTTAGAACCGAACATTGTTCTAAAGGCACTGAAAGGTTCTTTTCAGGTTGAGCAACTGATGCATTGTACTGTCAGGAAGCCAGGCCTAGATATACCCATTTTACAGGAAGTTTCTTCGCCGATGGACCATGTATTCCATCTCTCGACTGAGGAGTCTTGAACACAGTTGGTTCGTCAAACCGAAGAAGCAGTGAGTTTCTATCGTAAGTCTGGGTCTAATCTCTACTAAGACAGCATTCGAGGAGTTGATATTTACGTCGAAGTTACTGTTCTCAATAGTGATGTCTTGTCCCAGATGACGGACACATACTACTTAGTTTGTTGACAAAAGGTAATTGGTTTTGTTCTCAAATACAAGGCCAACTCTTCGAAAGACGAAAACTTCTCCGACGGGCCACTGCAGCTGAGGGTCACGGCCCAGTTCGATCAGTTTTGCCGGGATCCCCCATTTGGTCGTCTTTATATATAAAACTCAAGACGATTATGCGGCTACCGGGCTTGGAAACCACACTGTCACTGGAGTTTCAGAAAGGTATTAGACACACTATACGTTGGGTAAGTTCTTACATGTGACATTAAACAGTGATAAGCCTCGATAGTTCTTACAGGTCATACGTGCATGCACCCTCCGTTTCGCTCCGCTACTAATCCTATTACTCTCTCTACTTGATGCCTACTTAGTTGCCCCTCAAATACATCTATAACACTATTCCCTGCACTTCGGTGGCTAGGTTTCAAGGAATTTTTCGAAGGGCCTGTGTTTCGCGTTTGAAGGGAGCTGTAAGTTGCATGGCTTTCTTAAAACACATTCGTTGTGGGAATCTTTGATATTCTGAAGCTGGAAGCCTGTGACGACCCTTTTCTTTTACGCAGGGGCGATTGCCAGAAATATTTTTTTCAATGAGATTTCGGATAGCGACGGCTTATAAAACTAGCTACCGATCATAATCCTCCTTCTTTTTACGAGAACAAGTTCAGTTTTCAGAGTATTGATAGATCACGTCTAAGCAATCTACAGACAATGTCTAGGCATGACTCATCAGAAACTATGGCAACTCAGGTTAGGCATTGGAACTGGGGAAAATAAGCATCCATGGCAGGGATGGCAGAACGTCCCTCTTGTTTGCTTGTACACAAAGCTGTCTTCAACAGCCTTACTCAGATCCACAATACTAACCTGTCGCCAATGACCTTATTGCGAGCTGTTCAGTAGAGTTATTTTAAATATTATGAAGCACAGTCTCACAACATCTTTCATATTGGTCTCCGAGTTAAAGTGTGTCTACTGGTTTGGTCACAGAAATGAAAGCTAAGCGAGCTTCCTGAACCACTCCGATATTGATACGTATTTCAAGATGATTAATCTTGACTTTCCTGATAGGTCGCCCAGGTCTTCTTAGTGGTATTCGCCCAGCATCGTTTTCCTAGTTCTATACAGGTTTGGGCATTCGCATAAGAAGTGAGATGTGTTCTCTTCTACATTCGTGTATCAGTCGAAGTCATAAATATCTAGTCGTACTCTTCTTCGATAGGCCTCCACGAGGTTGTGGCCCGTAATAATCCCAGGAAAAAGCGCTATAACCTGCTTGGTTTTGGCATTGTCATGCTTTGTCCAGAATTTTCTGAAGATACGATTAGATGAGGGCGCGATCCATCTCTCTCATTGGGTAGTCTTGCAAAAGCTTGCTCTACATTGGATTTGACAAGGGATAGACGCGTTAGATAAAAGGCCATTGTCAGGTTCTGTCCTGACGCCTTTCTTGCTAAATTAGCCTCACGTTCGTTTACCTGCATGCCACTGTGTTCTGGAACCCAAAAGAGTGTTACGTTGAGTTCTTTATTTTCACGGCCGCGTTTAGATCTGACGACTGTGGATGAAATGACTTTCATAGGAGCTTGACTGTCGACGTATGTACATATGTATATGACGATTACCTTTCTGGAGTCCAGCTTTGTGGATAGTACCGCCCCTGCGATTTTTGTACTTGCTCTTGGAGCACACTGCCGTGGTTTGGAAGTCTAGGTCAGCGAGGGATTTCGGGTTCAGATGACTATATATCAAGCCCACTCCTTCTTCAGTTCTTGAGACGTCTATGAAAATCGAGATGTTTTTCGAGTCTCCAGCCGTTTATTCATTCTTCTCCTCCCGAGGGAAAAATTGTTTTAGCGTTACGCCTAACGTAGTTGGATGTTGATATATATTCTATTTAAGTACTCAAGTGTACCCATATCACTGTGCAGTGGCTGGCGTCACCATCTTTCCAAAGGTTGCAGGATTTTTTAAGCACAGAGCCATTTGTCTGGTGTTTCCTTTAGGTGCAGGTCCAATGGTTATTAGTTTGATGTCTGGAGTCATGTTTCACGAAAAAATCGATAAATTTTTTTTTGTTTATTACTCTATCAGGACCTGTGAAAGGACTCAAACCCCTGCTTTATTATTGAAGTCCTCGTACTAAAGTATGAAGAGATCATGTTAAAGATATATGTAAGTTCCTTCAAGCAATCCTGAAAATCTGATGCAAGTTTCCATAGTTAATGCTTAATTAAAGTAGAACTCCCTAACCATTACTACAGACCCGTTGCTGCGATTCTTTAAGAAGAACCATCCACCCACTACAGGCTACACATCGATGTGCCTCTCAATTTAATTTCCCTGCATATGCTTTCCGCAACTTTCACTTACCTCCTGGTATCCCTTTCCACACTGCAGCACATCCTCCGTGTATCCGAAGTGACAACACAATATAACTCAAGAACACATGCTAACACACCAGAAACTTCAAGTCAAGTGCAAAGTTCATCGTCGACAGCAGGGCCCGGCCGGCAGCACCAAAGCCAACTTGAGTTCCGAATGTGCCAAGAATAAATTTTTCCCGCTGCTGCAAGTTCATTGATTTTCCGGCATCTTACTTTGGTGGGAGGAAAGGTCGCACACACTCAATTCCCCTCACACACAACCAGCGCACACATGTCCTGCAGTCGGTTTTTTGGATTTTTTTTGGAAAAAGCCAATTTTTAGCTTCCATTCATTTCGAAACAAAAAAAAACAAAAACGAAGAAATCAACAGCTCTGGGTGGGTGAGACGTATCCTTGTAAAAACGACGACAACGACGACGACGATGAGGATGACTACTACCACTTTCATCTGATTGTGCCGACGGGTTTCTCACTGCTTTCCAATTGCCAATTCGTGGCACGTTGTCTGCCTGCTTGGAGGATACTGACTCGAGGCCATCCAACTGGTGGATTCGATTTTAGAAACGTTTTTCTGTTTTTTTTTTTTACTTTTCCACTTCCGCCGCCCAAAGTCGCAGTTCATTTCACCCTCCATGGACCTGGCAGTAAAATATGCGTATGCTCGCAAGGAATAAATCATCTGTGAAGGTGTTACAGTTGTCTGGCTTTTTTAACACCTTAATTTCACGCTTACATGTGTGACGGCTTAAGCCAGCCAGCGCCAGCGGCCGGGCCGACTACGACTACTACAGTAGCTTTGCCACACGGGTGTGGGCTTATTTGTGTACTTTACGAGTCGTTGTTGCAAAACTGGGGTCCTGTTGCGTAAACAAATCGTGCGACTAACGTGGCTCTGTCATAAATCATCGGGCATTTCGTTGGCCCCGTTGGGTGCTAAACATTTTGATTTGTTGACGCTCACACTCGGACAAGCGTGGCGCAGGGCGCATCAGGGTTGAAATGTTCAGCTTTTTGACGGTTACTTATGGCATTATCATGGTAACGATTTTAAACCGCTTTTAGCCTTCGACCCGGCTCGCTCTGGATATGTGTGACTATGTGTGGCTATGTGTGGCTATGTGCCATTCCACAACAACGGCTGTTGTTGTCTTTTCTGACGTGTTTGGGCTTAGCTACATCGGTAATCGTACTTTGGTGGAAAATTGTAGATATCTTACGGATTTTACGGTCCAGATGCGCCACTCGAACATAAAGGTGAATGATGTTTCGAAAGTTGGTTGAGTGAAAAACTACTAAAGTGTCACACACGGCTCCGGGATGGAGTTTTCGTGGCAAAATTTACTGGGCTATCATAAATCAATTGAAGATAAGGAAACCGGAGGAGATAGATGCGAATGTGGCGATGGCGGTTGATACGAACTGTGTGAAGTGTTTATCCCCCGAGGGTGAAAGATGATGGATTGGTGTGGGAAGACGAAGTGGACATTGCAGCAACGTGGATGAAATGGAAGGAAGTGGGATCTGGAATTCTTTGTTTCACTGAGGAAAGTTAGCGTTTCAAGGAGTTGTTTTAAATTTAAGTGTGAGCCATACTTTTAAACACAAAAATTCGAGGACCAAATGGTGGGTTTTAGCTTTCAACTCTAACACCAGAGATGGGCCAAAATAGAAGGAGAAGGGCTTCCCACTGTCGGACGAGATGTCAAGAAAACTCTAGATCAGAAAAGTGGGCCTACTAGGATAAAGGGTTTCTTTCCCTGTGACATTGCACAGAAGCTGAAAAAAAAACACAATCGCTCTGAAGGCAAATGCTATACAACTAAAAAACTTGACACAGCAAGACCTAAAAATTAGATAAAGTCGGGATTTAAGACTCCAAAGTCTGTTCCGGAGTAGGTACATAGGCAGATAGTTTAATGGGAAGTGGGTTGAATAAATGCTCTGCACTTGCATAGTCACCTTCATTTTGGGAGATTCAAGTGGCAGAATGAGAGTCAACCGAGGTACCTCCAAAGCGATATCCTTTGGCCTATCTATAGTGGACGAAGTGGTTAAAATACTAGAAATCAATGACCACTACACCCTACGATGGCGATTTAGGCATGCTAGTGTCAGAAAAAGTCATCCCCGCAATCAGCGCTAGACTCAACCAAAGGCTTCTACGCATTAGTGAGTGATTGGACCAGAGGACGGTGTCTTAAGCCAGCACACACTAGGCCTACTCCTCAACAAATTCTTCAGAAACTCCATAGATGAAGGTGAAATAGAATCTATTTGTCACTTACTATGGGATTGAGCCACCAAAAAGGAGCTCAGAAAACTCTTGAGATGCATACACCCATCTAGATGGTTTAGTTCGACCATCGAAGACTGGAATATGTTCTTAGTGGTCTTGTAATTGGCCATAATGGGCTCTTATTTGGTCTAAGGGAGGCGTGGGCAATCTCTGTCCACAGGCGCATCCATTTACCTAACTTAACCTATATGGGTGCCATGTTGCTTATTGTTTAGATCCATTAGCCTTGGAAACTCATAACAAATAGAGCGGTAACTAAGACAAGAATGTCAAAATGTTTTCAATTTGTTTTTCAACTTAATTTTGTAAAGGTTCCCAACTTCATGAAAAGTGCTTGCCAAGAGTCCTCATGCTCCTAATGGTAACGTTAGGACAATCAAATGGCAAATGACAGATAGATTTAATTTCTTCATCACACCGTGTGTAGTAGAAACCATGACACAGTGTCTTGTAGATCTGAGAAATCCTTCTTCCAAAGGACTATCATATTGTCTTTAGATCCCGGATATATTTATACAGGTCTAGCCCTGAAGAGTCTAGGATGTCAGCATGAACATCAAACTTGTGAAGACGGTCTTGCAGCTTATAAAATGCCTGTAATATCGGATTGAAATGTTTTTCCCTTAGGCTGTTAGGACTGACCTCGAACGAGAGTTGATAACTTAAGGCTAAATCGAGAGTCTGAAGTGATAATGGTAGGTTTGTGGTGAAGCAGCTTGTGCAACTCGTTTCCATACTAGACGAGCTGTGTCCGCTTGTCACTTTCCCTAGTCTGGGTGACATATTATTTTGAAATCTCTAGTGTAGAACCTGAGACTATTAGAAATTTTGATTATGAATTTCCTCCTCCAACGCCCACTCTGTGCTCCTTAGCCTGTTTCAGTGTACCACCTAACTATGACCACTCCCTGATAACACAAATACCACTAGATCAATTTTCAGCAGCTGAGACAAGCGAAGAAGTTTATCCATCCCAACCGAAATAAGGCCAAGACTTTACTCGATCACAGCCAAGATGACATTTACCACAGCAATGAGACATTTACCACTTAGATGCCACCTCCACTAAAATTCTTAAATACTGGTATTTGTCGGCTTCAAAGAGAGCTCATTACCAGGAGCCGCAAGGAAGAGATTACATCAATTGGAGCGGGACTCCGTCAGTTCAGTAAAAATTACGAACCTGGAACGTCAAGTTGTACTGAGGTTTTATAAGAGCCTTAATACAACTTTTCGACAAATAGAGATCTTTGAAGTTTGGACTCTATCCACGCCGGGTGAAGGCATCCTCCCTTCAAGAGAAAGAGTCTTTATAAAACTCTCTGTCCCGTTTGGAAGGGTTTTGGGGAAGATGATTCAAAGACGAACTATATGAGCTTTCGAACCCGAAAGTAAGGCAGTAGAGGAAGACCTCGCTTTGTGTGACTTGCAAAAGTATAGGGAAATCAAATCCGACTTGGAGTCCGCAACTGAAGGTCAAGTTAGCCAAATATCTACAGTTTTAGACATGGTGGCAATGGATTTTCGATGACCTTGCACGACATTTATCCTACGACCCTAGTTTCACGGGTATGCCGTCGGATGCAATGACATTGGAACTTCAGCTGCTGTCCAAACTTAAAGTCGACTTTCCCTGCGTTCAGAAATGGCTGCAACCAGACTCTGAGCTTGCATTGGACTGTAGTCGAATCTTCACGAACTGCTCCAAAATGAGTGAAGGGGTCCGGTACTGGCGTCTATAGTAGGTGGGCGCCTGTAGTGACAGTCGGGCCGAGTTTAAGGCCTTGCTAAACCCTTTCCCAAATAGGTTGAGAATGCAAGAACTCCATGAATTCATTCCCAAAAGTTGACAGGTCCAAGGTCACATTTGGATTTAGGGAAATGAGATCTTCATTGGGTCTTACCGTGTCCTCGGTCCTCCAATGGACTCAGTTGTGTGTAACATGGCTCTCCAGGATTCAGGCAAATCAAACGTATACTGCCGTACATCTGTAAGCATATAAGTGTTTTAGGCTCAAGTTTCTGTCTTGCGGAGAAGGCGGCAATGCTCCGAATGAGTGACAGGTCAGTGGTAAGCGCTGATAGTGTTTTCTCGATATCGATGGTTGCTACTGGCCACACAGTGCTAAGACGAAAGCGCAGCTCCCTTTCGTCTGGCCGAAGTTGAGACTCCAACAAAAGGAATCTCAAAAAAGCATAACAACTTGATCTTGTACTGATTTTCAAAATCATCACCACCAGATTGCCAATGGCCAATAATCCCGACCAACCGCATTAACTTATTTAGCATAACTACCTAAATCGTACTCACTTTATGGCATAAAGCATTTGTGCTTTAAGTGTTTTAAATAAGTCGCAAGGACAACTCCAGTATACGGACCCATATCTTCCGAACACACTACTCCTGTTGAAGCAACATCACCTTTCCAGCCACACAATTCCCACAGGCGCTTGCCCACCCTATTATCTCCCGGCTTACACACCTACATACTTCTTCCGTAAATATCAAAAGTCCTACACATGTTATAATGCCATCCACCTTCTCGTGGTGGAGGACAGCCTCACGCTAGAACAACACACAAGTCATTTCAGCAATTCCCCGAGCCACTTCGCCAATGTTAGCCCCAGAAATTGCAATGGGGATTCGTCTAAAATGATTTCATGAGTCCCCCTGACAGTCATGAGTTCATTTTTGTTACATTCCTACTCGTTACTCTCCACACATGAAGTCAACGTGTGCGTCAAGGACTCTCTACACATATGACAAAGCATGCTGTTGTCGTCGTCATCGTCCTCCTCGTCGTCGTCGTCAATCTGCAGGAGGATATTTCCCTCGGCAATTCCTTGTGTGGATATAGAATTTTTTTTTTGTTCCTTGTCATATATATCTCCACTTAAGTTATTGTACCCACCCACGAAAATTCCTTGGAAAACAACAGGAAAACCAGACTGTAAAGGACTCGAAGAGTAAATGAACTTAATTGTCGCTCATTGAAAGTGCAATTGCAGGAAAGGAAAAGACAGAATAAACAAGTGAGCACTCCTGATTGCGGTTTTAATTACACGAGAACTTATTTTACCTTCACCTGCAGGATCTGGGCAATCATTTCGAGGACCTTGTTTGTGGGGGCGTTCTAGTCCCTAGAGTGGATGAGTGGATGAAAAAAAAAAGAAATATTAATTTCATTCTCCTTCTCACTGGCGGATTTTTAATTTGTTTTTACACCTAAGATAATTGCCTGAGTGCCGGTGACACTTTCAAGGATATCGCAGGAGGGTTTGGTTTTTTTTTTCTTTCTTTTCCATCTCCTGGCCGGAGGATATGTACGTTGTTTGGCGTAAGATTTCTTCACCTCGTAGTGTTTGTTTGTTTTGCCATTTTTTTTTTGTTGTCCTCCTCCTCCGCCAGTGGGTAGAAAAAAGGGACTCTGGACCAAGGACATGAAATTGGTTGGATGATGATGAAATTGAATGAAATGCCCTGCAGTCGATTGCGGTTTTCTTGAGAAATTGTATTCTCTGTTCAAGAGATGTCGCAGCGTTTTTCAATTACGACTCGCTTTGAACTTTAAATTAAATTTCTAAATATTTGCAGGACACATCACGGTGCCAATGAGGAAATGTCAGAAATGTCATTATGACGGTCAATTTACCAGGCAAGTTGAACATGAAACATGACAACGCAACGCCACACAGAAATCGCCTCTCAATTATCAAAAACAATTAAAATTTTCAAAATCAAGTTTAATCTGTGCGCGTAATCATTTCAATTAAAGTGAAGCGAACAGAATCTGACCGTTTGCCAACAAATGCGCACGAACAACACACTCTGGCTAAACGCGAAACGCTAAACGCGAAACACCGATCTCGTAAATTGCATCTTAATAAGAAATCCAATTAAATTGGCACACGGAGTTTGGTAACGCACCCGTGTACCTGCACCTGCCTCGGTGTGCAGTGGCAGCGCGCTTCAAAGGAGATAAAACAATTTGTTGGCACGTATTCGCTTTGTTTGGTTTTTGCGGAGCTCAGATTCAGATTCAGATTCAGAAATGCGTGCCGTCTAAAAATACGGCCAGACAATAACTTCAGAATTGGAGACCAACCGAAACAACAATCCAAGGACTTCACGTCCGCTCACGAATTCCGCGAATGATGCATAGGTGCGGCAGATGAGACACGCATCATGTACTCGGGATGGGGTTTGGAAGTTTCCAAAAATAATTTAATTACAAGTGAATAATTTATTTGCACGGCATTTTTATTTATTCTCTTTGGATTACAATTGCCGTTGATTCTGGTCGGATGATTTTAATCTGATTGCTTCGATATAAATATCACCGAAGCGATGCGGTAGGCTAGACGTAAGCTGTGAATAGACTTGTGCGACTCTGTGAACGTTGGTCATGCTTTCTACAACCTCCTAACCAGTATAGAATGCGAGCAGGTTTTTTTTTGAAAATATTCGGTTTATGGACGGAGGTTTGAGACCGTTCTTAGCCTTCCGCATTTCTACAAGGCTTTACTCGAAGAGTTGCTGTTGGCCTTGGATGAAGGACCCTTCTTTACTAACATTGGAAACAAGATCGTAGGCCTGGCTTAACTTTCCTTTGAGTTTCTATGGTTCACTTGTATCCCAGCTGTATAAGTTTAGTGCAGCTTTCTAACTTACTAAGCTAACACTAGAATTGTAGGTTCACTCTGAACTCCACAAATAGGAGTAAGCTTCTTCAGTTAGCCTGGTACACTTTACTCGGGTTACTAGGAGATATTCGGAGCTCAGGCCGGTAAAGATTTCCAAAACTAAGTCAGGCTTGTGGAAAAGAGACAGTGACGGATGAGACATTAACGGACAGCGCTCCCATCCTCGAAGTGGGTTACTGTAATCAGTTTTGCATAAGACCCTGATCCTACTTACTTAACAGGCTTCCGACCCGCGAAGAGTCCCTGCTGAGACAAGGTAGGCTTCCTTTCCCTTCGATCCCGGGCACGCTGCTTCCAGTTGTCTAGACCAAGCGCTCTGGCATCCACGATAGCTAGGTCTTTAAAACGGAGGCTTGGTCTTCCTTGTCGTCTCGAACCTAGGGGCTGTGATTCGAAGATCCTCTTTGCTGGAGCATAATTGTACGTTCGCTCTATGTGGCCGAGCCTGAGTAGTATCTTGGCTTTTTGGACTACATCCACATCTTAGTACAGCTCATAGAGTACGCGGTTATATCTTCTCCTCCATTCGCCGTCCTCGCATACGGGACCTACAATTCGACTACCCTGAACCTAGGGGATTTTTAAAAAAGCCTTCGAGGGTGGCAATTGTGCAGTTACTTCGTTACCATATTCAAAAACTCTAGTTATGAGAGAGACACAAAGCAGTAGGTAAGTTAGCCCGGTCCTTAGCTAACATTCTCCAGTTGGGCAATCTATATTCACCTCACCCAGGGCGAGTTTTTTTTGACCTGGTCGATGTCGCTATACAGCTCGTTTGTTGTTCAATCTCCTCCTCCGAAGCCCGCCAACGCAAACGGAACCGAAAATATGCGAAGCTCTTACGGCGAATCAGGATATTTTCATCTCCTCCTAAATAGAATCCAAGCTTCTAGGACTGAATTTACCTTTTCAGCCCAAAGAAGTAGCAATTAACAAGAGTAAGTCCCTAACTACCTCAAAGTTATTGATGTCGATTGTGACGTTCTGTCCAATTCGTCTATGTTATGTGTCGCCTCTTGTTGACAGCAGATCCATTTTGACAGCTTTTGTTTCAATACTATTGGACGGATGACAGCGTTCTGAGTTCTGTCAATTATGTCAATATCATCGGTGAGTTCGTTCCGAACGAATTTGAAAGGGATGCCAAAACTCAACATGATTCTGTATAGCTCGTCTCTACAGGCATCTTGGATTTTTTCCAAGATCTGTCGAAGTGTGAAACTTTGCTTGATTATGGTCCTGGCTACACTGATAGGGGCTGATTAGGATGTTGACGAAGATCTGACACACGCTTTGAGGAGCCGAATCTCTCTGAAATTGTTGTTGTGGATCGGGTAAACGATGCTGAGGTTCCATTTATTACGTTCCATCTGACCTAAATTTACAGGTGAGTTGGTGTATGCTCTCTCTCCAAGCCGTCTCCAGCTCCCTTCAAAAACTCGGTCTGTTGACAATTAGGACCAGCAGCCTTGTTGGATTGCTTTGATCAGGTGAATCGAGCATCGACTTCTTTGAGGGTTCATTCTGTCAGGTCCAGCTTTTGGAGATTAATATCCAATGAGAACACCGATAATGTGACTGATCTGCAATCGCTTCAACTGTACTAACTCCACACATTTCATATCAAGCCTAGGCCAGATTAACCTTGAAATGTTGCAAGTAGGGTGATTTTCTCATCTGCAGTTGGTACTACCAAACTCCTCCACCAAGTGATCAGGAATGCTCATGAAGAAGTTTTAGACAAATCAGTGTCTTCTAGGATAATATTGAGCAGATCAATGATCGAGGAGTCACCTTCATGATACCTAGACCTCTATAAACAGGCTTTAAGTCGAATAGCCGTATTAGCAACTGATTGATTGTCACGGGAAGATGGTGGAATAATGTCGAGCGGCGCTGAAGTTCTCAGTGCACCACTAAAGAGTGTACAAGCAGATGAATAACCCTATTTATAGCTGGCCATGTAGCCACCATACAGTCGTATAAGTTCGATAACCCCTGATCTAACTTGTGGTGTTATTACACGAGTAAATAGCAACAGTTGCATTCCAGTTTCATTTCCTATCCCAAATGACCTACAATTTTGCACCATCTAACTGGTACCATTAAACGAAGAAGGGTCGATTAGGGAACCTCATATTTCCTCGGAGGAGGACAAATTCTATTTTAAGGCGATTCACCACTAGTCCGCAATTTGAGGCCCATCTAGTGAACCGAAGGAAAAAACATTGGAGTATTTCCTAGAGAATATCAGAGTCTCTTTGCAATCAGTCCCTGGTCCAACAACAACTCGTGAACTACAAGATTCCACAGAAGAGATCAGAAGACACCACTCTAGAGAGTTTCGCAATAAACAAGTCTTCTGTGCCACATGTGGCCCAGCTATGAACTGAGAACCTCCGTATGAGAAACTGATTGATCAGTACTCCCAGCAAGGAATCGAGTTTAGCGCCTACAAGTACATCTAAAATTGCCTCAGATTTAACGGTACCCTCAACATCAAGGAATGCGACCATGGTAAATTCCTTGATGCTCACTTGCTAGTGTACGACTGTCGGAACTGATTTGCCTTTGTAGTACACAGAGAGCAGAAATGGTCTACTGCTCCGGGGTACTTATTTACTTCTTAGAAGTAGAAAAGACGTTAGGCTTCCATTGGCACCACTTTTGCTAATTTGGGTATGAAAACAACTTCCACCTCAGACCATACTTTCGGAATATACATACATACATACACCAGAGTCATACAACCAGACAATTCAAGGAAACAATATGTCGTTTGATTAATGAAGCTCAACAGGAACGATATCATCCAACCCTGGGAACTTATATGGTTTGAAACTGTGCATGGCCCAGATTTTCGAATTGAGGTACGTCAACAGAGGACCTTATGAAAAATGCGAGTCATCCATTCTGTAGCCATCTGGCCGCATTAGGTAGCTGAGAATAGAGGGCTCATTGAAGAGGATGTGCTGTAGTCTTGAGGCTTTAGAGAACTTTTCACTGCTGCCAACAGAAAATTCTCTTAAGAAACAACTTGTTGGCATCCCAGTCCCGTCTTACCAGAGCTTTTGGATAGGTTAGAATGGCAGCCAACTTTTCCTCCGAAAAACACCGAGATTACCAAGGTGGTATCTTCTTACCTCGAGGATCATAACTAAATTTATTTACAAAACAATAAAGTAGCTATACAACCCTCCTTCAGCAATGCAACAAATTTTACCACCAATCCTTCAGCTCTTATCCACGTAAACAGCTGCCTGATGTGTCTCGTGTCTGCCGTCGGTATGAACCGCATTATCCTTCATCGATTCGCAACAAATCAATTATTTTCCAAATTGAACCTTGTTCCATGGAGCACGAGTACAACGACACTGCTCCCCACCTCACGACTTGTCGCGACAACAGGCTTTTCCACCCACACACTCTCCTTAAGTGATGATGATGGTAGATTTAATGCCAACCAAAGAGATTTAACGTAACAGATTGCAAAAATAAAACAGAAATCCTTTACTTACATCTTATTATCTTCCCGCACTGTAGGATCTACAGAGGTACGACGGATAAGACAACCACACCCATACCATGGGGTGCAAGAAAAAAAAATTCAAATTTGATATCCTGTTTGCATGTTGACAAATTGTGTTTCACCCAACCCCCCCCTCGGAAAGAAGGATATGGTAAGCGACCACACCGTTTTTCATTGTCGTAAACATTTCACTTACCGTGTCTTCCTTGCAACCTCCTCCCTTGAGGAAATGCGATGAAAATTATTCCGCAACCGTATGGTAGGTGTTTTCCAGTTTTTCAGTTTTTCAGTATCCTGTTCCCGATCCTTACAAATAAAAAAAAGGAAGATGAACATCAAGGAAATATGATGATGAGGAGATACGTGGCAAATAGAATTAAAATGAGACATTTTTTTTCTTCTTCTCTTCCCTCCTTTAAGCCGAGTGAGAGCAAACGAAAAGAAAAAAAAAAAAACGTAAAAAGCGCATTTATTATCCTGGCACGCGGAACTAAACACCCACCTCAATCTGTGGCGGCGGCAAATCCTGGCGGAAGCGCGTCTCACTGTATTATTTGTCATTTTCTATCCACGTAATTTAATATGGTTTTGCATTATTATGCGTCCTTACTCCTGTGTGTTGTGTATTTTCCTTTTTTTTTTGAAAATTTTTTTTTATTTGCCTTCGAATTAAGTGTTTACAATCTTGGAAGGATACAAGGACTATGACTTATCGCTGTTGGCTTCTGCATCGAGCCCAACGCGCGTGAATAGAAAATCTGGTGTTGAGTGTTTGCATAATTTGGGGAAAAATCGCGTTTAGGATTCTTTTAACGCATCCTTCACGGGAGAAATTGTTCAAGTAATCCTAACAAAATTTGACAGGGATAATGCGGTAATTTGTGTTGGTGAAATGTTTTAAGTTATATTAAAATTATATTTCGTCTTGTTGTGGTTGTGGCGGTTTAGCTGAGAGTGGGCGGAAACTGTTGATTTACTTGGGGATTGACAGAGATTTGGATTGAGGATTATCCTATGAAGTGATGTACTATTTATTTATTCTAAGCCTTGTTAGTTCTCTTTTCTTTTGGGGCAGTTGAATTCAGGCTTGGGGTTTGAAGTTGAGTGTGTCAGTTTATCCAGTATTTCTGAACAGTAGAACAGCAAATGCTAGCCTCGGAGAGGGTTCTAAGATCCTTGCAGTTCAGGGTTGACGCTACTAGTAAAGATTTGGAGGTTTTTTTTTATTGAATTAGGATTCAAATGCCCGCCTCGGTTTCCCTGGCAGTGCTTCAAGCGGTTCGTCTAAGTTTTGATGACTCAATCCAATGTCTGCGGCCGGCAGTATTCCGGCAATAGCGTGTCGAGTATAGGCCTCGAGCTTGTCCCAACTGGTAGGCTTGACTAAGGATTTGATATAGCCCCAGAGGGAATAATCGAGTAGTGTCAAGTCGCATGATCTTAGTGAACGCTCGCTGTGAGGCTAAATTTTTACATCACAACTTCGAGCGTTGCGTCGCTTGTTTGGCATGTAGCGGGGTCTTGTTGAAACCGTGGCTCTAATATATCAATGTTGTCGATCTCTGACCACAATCTTTGTGGATGCATTGATCCTTCGTCGAATACTTGTGGATTGTGTTCGCTCCAATAACACCAATTCTGCTGTTGAAAAAGTCGCTGAGCCAAAAATTAACCCTCGTCCGAGAAGTTGATTATTTGGCCAAAATCTGGATTACCGGTCAACATTTTCAGCGCCAAATCAGCTAATTCACGGCGTTGTCTATGTGTCACCACAACCTTATACGGATGTTAATCCAAAAGCAACCGCAAAATAAGCCGGGTTGCCTCTCTCGCGTTGTCCAATTCAGCTGATTGGGGCCGAATCGACATTTCTGGGTCTTCTTCGATACTGGCTGGTACGGCGGTTGTTTTCTTGACCTCGTGCCAATCTCTGTCTGGTTTGTGCGACTTATTGCCTGCACACTGAAGCCATGATGATTGTCAATCTCACGACGACTTTCACGTTGGTTATTTATAACTGAGCCCTATTTTTAGTAATATGAAACGAAACATAATGGAATGGCAAACTTTGCTGAATATTTTGACATCTGGTGACTTTGACAGCTCATTACTATCTGGTCAGCCTACAGTTTTAGATAGATTAGTCGCAGACTGTTCACAATAGTTTGTCCTTACCAAAACATCATGACAAACTCTCATATATTTTTGAGAGATATTTGAAAGCCTATTGGCTAATTAAGTGTAAAGAAGGTATAACCAATTAGATTTCCTGGCTGACCGTCTAAACGCCGTTTTATTAGAGTTGTTTTCATATGAAGTATCCCTTTACTTTGAATAGCTAACATGGGAGAAATGTCTTTGAAGATAAAGGCTTCAAATTGAATACTGAGCGTAGCTTCGGACTCGTTTCGTCAAAGCTCAGTCTACAGCCAAGGAGGAAGCATAACTCACGTTGGTACCTACATATCCTCCACTACATTGACCTGTAAATAAGTTCCTAAAGCCATCGACTTATGGGGAAAAAAGTCCTAATAAATCCTCTTGACGGTACTTCCCGTTGCACTCCACTTAATTTTGCTCCAACTATCCTCGTTCCTCAACCAAGGCAGATAGTACATACCTAGCACACACGAGAGTTGCACTAGAGCAAAGAAATAAGAATTATGACCGGAAAAAGGAAAACTTTTCCCAAACACATACACACACACACTCGTACTCGTACTCGTATGTATCCTCCATTCAGCCAGAGTGCATTATAAAAGGTAAAAGGTGACTCCATAGCCATTTAACATTGCTGCGCGCTCTGATTCATCCCACGTTAGACCGAAATCATTGAACCACTAAGTGGGCAATTAAATTCAATTAACTTCCTCCGTAAGGGCAAAACCGAATCACGTTCTTCATCATCCTTAGAAGGTCTGCATTCAGCCAGGAGGATGTCTTCTCCTTGTGCCGGCCGGTCAAAACGAAAAATAATCTTTTCGTAGTTTTCTTCGTTTTGTGTCGGTCGCTCGTGCGTTTCTTTCTTCGAATTTTTGCTCTGATTTCCGGTGGAAAAGTTTTTATGTTCTTCGAACCATTGCTGTTTGCAGGAAAGAATTTCACTCTGGGAAAAGTTTGTCGGCGGGAAAAGTTTTACACAAACCAACCTAACCTACCCAGTTGTGCGCCACCACTCTCTCTCTCTTAGCGTACTGATTTGATGAATATCTTTGATTTTATTGAAATTAGAAAATCTTGGATGAAAACTTCTTCAAAAGTATTTCGATTGATTTCTATTGGTGGTGTACGACCAATGATATGAACGTCGATGACTTTAATTTTCTTTAAAGTGAAACTTAAAACATCATGTT
The DNA here is from genome assembly GCA_963583995.1 of Xylota segnis. Taxonomy (NCBI): domain Eukaryota; kingdom Metazoa; phylum Arthropoda; class Insecta; order Diptera; family Syrphidae; genus Xylota; species Xylota segnis. The sequence goes on along the minus strand of OY757236.1, from coordinate 9,031,473 downwards.
CAGGATGGAGGGGAAGAAATGGTGGGTTAAGGAAGGAAATCAGCTCCTAGAATGCTTGAAATGTCAGAAATGAATGATTGTCTTTCTTGCCAAAATGGCAGACTCATGTTCTCTTTAGTAGACTGATCATCTCTCAATCGACGGCTACAACTTTGAGATAGTAAGGGACTTCGTCTACCTCGGCTTGGCTAAAACCTCTGAAAATAACACCTCAGCAGAAATAAGACGAAGAATAACTCTTGTGAATCGCCCTATCCCGAAGAATCAGGCAGACTCTCTATAAGACCCTGATCATCCCAGTTCTTCTTTATGGCGCTGAAGCATGGACTCTGTCTAAAGCGGATGAAGAGATCGTCCAGTCGCTTCCAGAGAAAGATTCTTCGTCTAATTTTCGGTCCCGTTTGCGTTGACGGGCTTTGGAGGAGAAGATTCAACGACGAACTATACGAGCTGTACAGCGACATCGCCCTGGTCAGAAAAATGCGCATCAGACTTTTAAGATGTCTAGGACATGTAGAGCGAATGGACACCAATGCTCCGGCCCGTAGAGTCTTCGAATCAAACCCGAAGGGACAACGCAGAAGAGGGCTAACTGGAGATTCTTGTTGGTTGAGGCCCAGGTTCACCCCGAACTGTAGCTCCACCCAAGTAAGAAGTAAGTAAGACTGATCATCTCTGTAGGTTAAATTTTAAAGGGGCGGAATGCAACTGGCGCTGGAGCTGGAGCAGTTTTTACAAAGCGATGTTCAAGTGAAACGATAGAGTTCACAACGTCTCTATCACCTATAAGCTTTAACTCACGTTTCTGTGTCCTATCCAGAATCTGGAGAACGGTCTTAGGTGCACCAGACCAGTTATGGGCGTTATATTCCAGCTTTGGGCGGTTGAATGCCTTATAAATTGAGGCCAGATCAGAAGAGGTAAAATACTTCTTGCATCGTTTAAGGAATCCTAGACATGCCCACCGAGCATGGCAAGTCTTTCGGATTCAGCGATGTGGGTACCATTCTTGGACAATGGTTGAGGGACTTGGATTCGCTTGAGAGACAGGAGACAGCATTGGCTTTTGGAAGCATTCAATTCCACTGTAATGTTTGAACCCCATTTAAGTAGGTATGCTGTCCAGGTCGGATTTTAATGTGTTTAACATATGCTGCCGTTGCAAGGACGTGAGTTAGGGAACGAGTATGAAAAACTGAGGGTACTGTCATCAGGGAAGGAATGAATTGATTAACATGAGAAAGAGTGTCGGAGACAAAACGCAGCCTTGGGGAACACCAGCATTCATATGGTGGATTGCAGACTTGAAACCGTCCAAGACAACTTGTATTGAACCATACTGCCGGTCATTGAGGAGTTTTCGTGAATCAAGATATTTCATAAGCTGACGATTTATCCGCGTTGACCTTGGAAAGAAGGGATGTAAGTGCAATGGATCGGTAATTGGACGGAGAGGGAGATTCGCCTTTTTCGGGTACGGGCTGGACAAATGCTGTTTTCCATCTTCTCGGAAAGAGTCCAGAAGAGTAGGATAACCTGAAAAAACTTACGCAGTGGTTTTGTAAGTGAAGAAGAACATCTCTTCAGAACCTTGCGGGATATACCATCTGGACCAGCGGATTTGCTAAGACCTCTGAGTACTCCTGCGACTGAACGAGTACGAAAGTGGATTTGTCCCATGGAGAATTCGACGCTCTTAAGTACAGTCGCACCGTGCAAAAGTCGATTCGACTCCGATCAGCTGAATTGGGCATCGCTAGAGAGTCAACCAGGCTTAATTTGCGGTTGGATTTAGGCCTTCATCCGAATAAGGTTCTGCTGACGCAAGAATTGAAGGCCGGAGATCCTTATTTTGGCCGAAAAATCGTGTTCGCTGACTGGGCCTATTTTTGACTCAGCGAATATGTTAACAAGGAGAATTGCCGTTCGAATACATCCACCGAGATTGACTGTTTGGTACGGTTTATCGTATCATATGACCTTATTTCTTTCGAAATGAGGGACCACCAATAGTTCCAATATTCCAATATTTCTAGCCAGAATTGGATGGTTTCAATGTCAGTGATATAGGGTTCCAACAAGACGATGCCACATGCCATACAGCTGGTCAAACAATTGATCCATTGATGGAAAATGACGGTAATCGTAGAATGTCTAGAATTGGTTCGGCTTGCTCATGCCATTTAACGCCGTTGGATTTTTTTTTTTTGTTTTAAGTTACTTAAATCCTTGGTTTACGCCAAATAAACAAACAATATTAGAGGAGCTCAGGAAAAATATGGAAAAATTGGAAACTTTTTGGGGGATATGAGTGGAAGAGTGATAGAAAATTGGCTCCAAAGAATCGATCGCTATAAACGTGCTGGCGGTGATCAAATGAGCGAGATCAATATTTTTTCTAAAATCTAACATGTGTACTTAATTTTGAATAAATTTCAGTTGGATATCTTCATTATTCTGTATTTTATTGAAGTACAAAATTGTTATGTCCTTATTGAAAAAACCTTTTATTAAATTATGGAACCAAGACTGCGACAACAATTTGTTTATCTTAGGCTCGTCAACATCGTACTTTAAACCTTCTTGTAAGGTTCTTTTTAAGAAGGGGTAACGAAAAAGTAGATCTCTATTCCTCAAGTTAGTCTAGTTCCTAGCTACTGATTACTGCTTTATTAAGAAGCCAATACTCCTACAAGGATTCAAGTAAGTCGAGTTCAGAACAAAATACAGGAAACAGTATTACATGCAATAGACCATACAGCACACATCCCATACAGCACATTAGACTCCGGCTGAGGATCTTCTGGCGTTTTTCATTAACGCTCTCAGGAAAATCAATTTACGTGCGCGGATAAAAATGCAATTGCCAACTTCTTTGTGAACACAAACAAACAGCACCCGGCAAGATAATTCCTCATTGTTATTACTCAGATTTATTCCGCTGCAGTTATCGCCACAGGATTTCCACAGACACTGTAGCCAGCGTCCTTTCGACGACGCAGTTAAGCATTTCATGCCGGCATCATCATCATTTCCACTGCTGATGCCATATAGCCACCTGAGTACGTCTCCCTGCTTTGTGTGCATTCTTCGCGTGAATCATTTCCCTTCAATACAAATAAGTGCTACAGTAATATAAACGTGGCAGGCATTATCCTCATTTCGATTATTGAATCAATCGATTACGTCCCCTTATCCTCCTCATACTCCTTCTCAACATCATCATCATCATCATCATCATCATCATCATCATCATCATGGAAAGGAATAACGTATGAAAAGCGCCAATGAAGCAATTTCTTTGTTAAGGACTTAAACAGCAGATTTTCAAGTTGGATCCTTTCTATATGAATTTTTTCGATTCATTCATTGCCTACCATAATCCTTGGGGCCATAAGTGTATTGTTATACACCTCATTGCTCTCGAAAGGCCCAGACAACAGGCGCGGCAACGAGCACTACGACGACGAGGGAAGCGGGTGGAAAAGTTTACCTTCTAGGTGTATACGAGTATGGTATAGGTATATCCTGCAGACTTTGCCATATTGAATTTATATCCTCGCCACTTGGGCTTGTAATTTTCCTCTCCTCTTATGCTTGATTCGTTGGAGAACAGTATAGCCGTACACCTTGTCCCAGATATGAACGACGCTTAAGGAAATTATAAGCAGATAGGCCAAAGGATCTCTTTCAGTCGCAAGTGGTTCGATGACGATGATGATGAGACTGCTTCGTATTCAGGACACACACACACATAACTGGCAACCACCTAATGTGTTTGCTTAGTTAGCCGTGATGTCTACATATATGGATGGCAGGAGGTTGCGTGTAGGTGTGGATACACTTAAGATAAAAAATATCCTTGAAGTGCACACCATCCACCATTGTCAACATTGTCAATGTGTGACAGAGAGAGAGAGAGAGAGAAAGAGGAATACTACCTTTGTAGGCATTACAACCATCTTATATTCTGACGAAGTGCCTGAAGCGCTTTGCTTTCTGCTGACAAATCTCGTTGATCCCTTTAATCGAGTCCGAACGAGTACCTACTGCTCCGTGCCGCGCCGCGCGCCTTAAAGATGCGATTGATGAGCAACCGAGGACGACGACAACGATGATGACAGCGTAACAGATAATGATGATTAAAAAAAGAGAAGAAAAAAAAAAAAGAGGAGAAGAAGGACAATGAGGTTATAAACCGTAAAAGAGGGCATTCTCTTCTCGTAATATTGCTACCAGGCCAAAAGGTATTCAGTGAACCCTTAAGCTTCCCTCCACCACCCACCGTCATCTTAATATCCTTTCTGTACAGTTAATGGAAAAGACGTTTTCAGATGGAAGGAATCGAAAGAAGGAAAAAAAAAATTGGATGACGTGTATAAAAGAAGCATTTTGGCAAATTTATGTCGGTTATCCTGCACACACAACTACAAACACACATGCACTGCATGGGAATTAACCGAACAATCGAAAAACATTTTAGTCCATTGTGTGGCGACCGAGGGCAACCGGTGGACTAAAGTACACACATCCCGAGAGTAGAGCACACACATATCCTGTGTTTGACCAATGCAACACATAAAGGAGGGATCGCCGGATCCCTCCAAGCCAACAGCAGCAGCAGCATCAACGACGGATGATGTCTAATGAACTGTAACGAAATTGCTCAGTGTCCTGTGGGTGAATACCGTGCCGGGTGAATGGGGGTGGTGGGGGATGTAAGTGGGTGAATGCTGTTTGGCAATTTCCGATAAAAATGTTACGTAAAAGTTATGAGCATTGTTATGGGCTAACAACATGAGGTAGCAAGGAGTAAACCTGGTTGTCGGTCGGTTGGTCGGTTGGTCGGTGTGTTCGGTGCATGGTTGAAACGCTTTATAGTGCAGGTTAATGTCATTTTTATGGGGTAGAAAATTATCTTTGAACGTTTTTGTGAGAAGGGGTGTACATGGTGTACTCTGGTTCTTTTTTTGGGATCCAAGCAAGTTAAAGATGATTGATGCGGAAGGGTGACATTTAGTCCAACAATGAAAGCCATCGATTTTTGGTTTCCCTAGGCTTTAGTCAGTGGGTGGAACCCATGTTATTATCTATCTTCGGACTGTCTTACAGTTGTTCGAAGTTTGGTTGAAGTAGAATGGAGATAAATCGTCTCGATACCAGCATCGTCATTCAAAGATACTTCATGAACTGTGAGGATCCTAATGAAATACACTAACTTGAAGGATTGCTCTATTGGTCCTTCTATGCCCCTCTACGACTGTAGGATCATTCACGAAAATTGGTCTGAATCTTGATCGAATTCACTGAAGTTGCTCATAAAGACGCATTTTACAGGAAAAGGTAACCCAATCTGAGGAGGACATTGAATAGGGTATCAGATCATTCTCCCCTTATAAATCAGCAGGGCTAGACGGGATTATCCGTGATCACTGTAAGCACGATTATTCCGGTACTATTCACCAGTAGTCTCCTACGCAGCCATATTTTTGAACATGGACAGACATTAAGGTTTTATTTACATTAAAGGCTAGGATAGCAACGTTTAAGACTTTAAGCCAATCAGACTTACTCAAGGTTAGCCGACATACACATTTGCAGTAAAGAACGCCCCGAGGATATCTCCACGGCTCAACACGCGTACACTAAAGGAAAAAGTTTGGAAGCGCCGGTGAGCTATGTGGTTAGCTCTATCGAGAAATCCTTAAAATATAAAGAATACACTTTAGCTGAATTCTTAGACATTGAAGGTGCTTTAAACAATGTCAGAACGGACGAGGTATGCAGAACACTCTGGAGTCTCAAGATTCACCATACCCAAACAAACTAAATATTAAATAAAAATTCGAACATTTAGCGCAACAGGTCTATGGGACCGAGGTTCTAGCTTCCCACAACCATTCGTGTTGCGCGTGTTATATTCAGACGCGTGTTTGTCCGACGGGATTTTTTGGGATTCGCACCGCAAACCGCTTGCGAAATGAATGTTGCAACTCAGGTATTGTGGTGTCAAGACCATCGCTTATCCGGATGAAGTCGTATCAATGGCTAGGAGAAAATTCTTTCCTACCCTTAGTAAGCTATTAAAAGGTACCTTCAACCTTCTAGACATCTGTTGCAAGAAATGTGAACTAATACACAGAAGACCGAGCTGGTAACAAGAAGAAAATCATCACTCTCGTTAGAATCTCGGAAAGAAGATACCTAAGACTTATTCTTGATGAAAAGCTGAACTGGAGTCCTACCATTGACCGAAAGAACATGTTTCGGAAAACCTGGGGACCAAAACCCAAAATTATCTTATTCACCTAAGGTTTAAATTTCTCGTGACCTAGAAGAAATATCCAGTAGAGCAATCAATGACATCTTGAATTTCATGAAGTCTACTGGATGGTTTGGCAGTTCATAGGTACGATATTTGTGGAAGTAGGGTTAACCAATGGCCAAGGGATCTCTCTCCCCTATGGGTATCACAATAGGTCTGTATTGGCCTGAGTATGGATGGATGGATGGATGGATGTATGGATTGTGGATTCTTTCACTCGTCTACGCACGAACCTAACCTAATCTATTCCTTTCTACGTTGAGTAAAATGTAAGTGATCTGGGAACAATACACTTTCACACTTAACTTACGTCCTTGCGAATCGAAAAAGTTCTAGAAATTGAGTTCCTTTGGCCTCTGAGAGGACCTCTATGCCTCTATTACCTTGAGTTCTGTATTTGTCGGTATAATCTAATGTCAAAACAGTCAGAAATCGCCCTTAAAATGTTTGGTGCACTGAGGAATCATTAGGCTTTGTCGCTAGAATCTTCAAACTGCAGTAGACCATAGTTTTCCATTCTATTTTTAGAGACTAGGCACTCCTAGAACGGAGCTGAAGGGTGAATATTTAATTGGATTGGCGGACGGTTGCTTGTCAATTCAACCAAATATTCAAATATGTTTCCTGTGTTGACCATCCGCTGTCCAATGGGTTTTCCCCATACCATCCGCCGAAGAGGACATCATGACATTATGATATCATTCTAACTTCACTTTAACCATTCTTTGAATAGTGGAAACCCTTTAGTTCTCACTCGAAGTGAAGTACACGCATTTACCCCTACAATTTTAAAGACCCTACAGACTTTAGGCCAGTTTGAGGTCCCGCAAGATTATAGATTTGTCCACTATCCACATTATATTATAAAGTTAACCGGTCTCTTACACGTGTAGGTACATGTGAGTATATGACATTGTTTGGGGCTAGTCTGGAATTTTCGTCATTATTCTCGAGTTGAGAGGTTTCGACTTTATACCGCGTTTACCAATCGGCAATAGTCAGAGTTAAAGATCTTCACAGTTTTCTTGTTTTTGAAAAGTTTCTTCACCGAAAAGGCTCGCCATCCTGCATGAACCAGAGGTCGTCCAAATTCGTGTCTTCAATTTCAGTAAAAAACAAGTCTGTCAACATGGCTCTGTAAAGCCCACCATTAACCGAAACATTGTTCCCAGCCTCATTTTCGAAGAAAAATGGTCGAATGATGCCACCACTCCACAATCCGCACGAAACTGTCACTCTCTGGGGTGCATCGGCTTCTCGACAATAACGTGCGGGTTTTCCGAGCCCCAAATGCGGCAATTTTGTTTGTTAATGTAGCCGCCGCCGTGATTAAAATGAGTCTCGTCAGAGAAGATGATTTTTCGCCCAAAATCGTTGTTCAATTCAAGCTGCTCTAAGGCCCAAACCGCGAAGCGATAACGAAGCGGATCACGCTCCTCCTTCAATTGCTGAGTCAATTGGACCTTGTAAGCTAATAATCCGAGATCTTTGTGCAGAACTCTCCTCAGGCTAGGATTGTGAAATGTTGAGCTGTTGAGATCGATGGCGAGTTGATGTTCATGAATTGAGTCTCACACTCTTGGCTACAGCAACCACATTCTCGTCTGTACGACGATAGTCGGATCACCTGAAAGTTTTAGATGGCCCCACCTCTCGCGAGCGTCTGATAAACATCCGCGAGTACATCTGTCTTGAGAAAGCTTCTTAAAATAACAAATTGCCCTTCGGAAACAGCATTAAACAGTAGGCCCCTTCCATTCGTGTAAAGAATATAACACGCACATCACGAATGGTTGTGAGAAGTTAGGCCCTGGGTCCCATCAACTTGTTGCCCCATGTATTTACGACGACAGGGACCATGAGTGTTGTCCACTAGCATCCCAGTGAATCCCAGTGATCCCAGGCGCGGTGGGTGCTATATTTCGGCCAAAACTTCCTTTCAAATAACGCACTGTTTGGGCTACGCAGCACTCACGTTCGAAATATGTAGTTTTCAATATTTCCCAACGTTGTTCAAGCATAAAGTTCATTTCTCATTTCGTTCCGCTGAGGTCTGATACTGACTTTCTGTCAAAATTTCGAGCGGAAAACAGCTGTCAGTGTCAAAATAACCCACCCTTTACATATGCTTTACTTTTAGAGGTTCAGTTTTAAATGTAAGCTCTGACCAAAAGAACAAACCTAAATCCAACATTATTTCGAAATATTGTTTGTACTTCCTCCGCAATATCCTTTCATATCTCCGTATGTAGTTAGGATGCAGTAGTTGGTTCACTTAAACCCAAACTACTTACATAACAAAACCAAATTTCCTTCAAATATATTTACACAGCACTTAGGAACGCGTAAATCTTCCCAGAGTCCTGCTTTCAATTTAAAAACAGATACACAACATGAATTCAATTTCCATCAAAGAGTCAACAACGAGGGCTTACGTGATGATGCCTTCCTTAAACTACCACCTTGTTGTGCCACAGCAAACTTTGCATAGTCAATAGATTTAATAAAACATAAATCAATTGCCTGCGCTGTGTGTCTACGGAAACCTTATCCTTCCTGCGAGCGGTTAAAGGTACACCATTCTCTCTAAACGATGCACATAAAGGAAACATTTTTGCAAAATTCCATCCAAGACTCTCAGCCCCATTCAATAGTAGACAAACCTTGCGATACCATCGCCATCACCATCACCATCACCATCCATCCTTTCACATCCTCCGTGTTGTCAGAGTAGTTTAAAGCGGGACAGGAAAAAATATATACTATATGCATGTATGGCTGTATGTATGCACGAAAAAGGATGTCGCACGCATAATATATTTGAAAAAAGAGAAAAAAAAAAATTAATAGATTGTTTCCTTGATTCGAAATTTTCTTTTTTTTTTTTCGTTTTCAATCCACCCGCCAGGAATAAATCGTCTTCCTGAATGTGCACCGTGTCATAAACGTTTATCGGATGCGGAAGCCGCCTTCACTGCTATTGTAACAACAGTGCCTGGGCATAAAGGAGATGAAAAGTGAGAATAGCAACACGGCTGAGTGAGCAATAAAAGGGTTTTGCTGCGAAAAATCCCATTTTTTTTGTCGGTTTTGCTCTTCGACGCCATATCCTTTTGGCGCAGTTACCTTCGGTGCATGACTCGGCGGTTGGTTAAACTATAACAATGATTTATAAATTTGACGATGGCTTTAGGTGTGGGAAGGACCAAGGACGAGCCGGGAGTGAAATGTGATTTTTATGCGCGCATTTCTCGTTTTGGGCAACAAGGTGAAAGGATTTGATCTTTTATTGAAAGGCACACAATGGGGATTAAGGAAATAAATTGTGGGCATTTGTTAGTGTGCAGGCCATTGAATTGACGAAAATTTGTTAGCCAACGTTGGGGGTGATTTTGTTGCTTTTGGTTGAGCAAAATGTAAAGGAAAGTTTGAATGGGGCGATTCGGTAACATTTACGACCCTGATTGTCGAAGGTATGTTCAGGCGTTGGAGAACTATTGACGTTTTGATGTCCTTATGCGATAAATGTACATATGGAATGTATGTGAATCCTAGATGAAAACGAATTCAAAACTGAGGACGGAACTACTGCAGGTATTTATGCTTTGAACTAGAACAAAGGTTTCCAAGTGACTACATGTACAAATCTAAGGACATGAATAGAAATTGTAATGTAACTTACTTACCTAATGAGCTCACGACCCGTCAAGCGTCTCTGCCTCAGACAAGGCAGCCTTCCACTCTCTTCGAAACTGGACACCCTGATTAAAGTTGTAGAGGTAAATTTCGAGAAAAGATTGAGGACATTGGATCAAGTACAAAGTGCTCAACCCAACTAAACCTTGGTTCGGTCAGCTATCAAAAGCAATAAGACCGCTGGGGTGAAGATACTTGGTTTTTTATTGCAAACTATGCCATGCAATGACATCCACTAACCCAGCAATTCAAAGGAACCAGAAATGGTTTAGAACAAGAGGTAGGCAATGCTGAAACTCCAAGGAGAGAACCATGGGATACCGCCAACAGTATCATTGCGAGCATCAGACAAGTATCATGGCGAGAGAATCAAATATTGCGAGTTGAAGAAAATAAAAACTCTGGAACTCTGTGAGGTGAATCTTACCGAGAAGGTGTTTTGACACAAAAAATTAAGTGCAAACCGAAGCCTTTTGAAAGCATTATTCATGATGCAATGTTCATCCATTAGGTTTGGAATGGACCTTCCCCAAATGAACACGGATGACGTGGTTCAAGTGGTTAGTCCTCACCCTGGTGGGAATTTCCTCCAACTCAATAAAACTGTGAAGCTATCACTTAATGCCGGTGACCAAAGGGTAGTGATGGGCATATATACGAATACGGTAGCCTCTTACTATCAACTAGTACTCTACACCACCACTTTGGTGGCTACTGGGTGCCTAGTACCTCGACTGAAGATTGGGTAACTAACTCCCTTTGGAAGATCGTCACAGGTGACAGCGGACGAGAAAGAAGGAGCACTGTCCTATCACTAAGGCACTGCCTCATGCCAGGCGGCAATGGACGAATATATGGAAACAGCGGTGGTGTCTATAATTCCCGTCAGGATAAAATATTATCCCTATATGAGCTGCTTCTTCATAAACAAACCCCAGCCCTATAGGGGTCTCCAACACTTAGTCAGAGTGTTGGACAAGAGTTGGTGGTGGAGGAGCCACAATGGGCCTCAATGAGGCAGCACTTATATCTCCGAAGTGGATTACTGGCTCTGGAAAACCCGAGCCTTCATCCTAGAGGTTTACAATGAAACGTTAGTGAACGTGTTATTCAAAGTTAAATTTGCTAACATCAGCCTGACAAGCGTCCATGCTACCCCACAGAGGAAAGATGATCATCGACAAGACATATGAGCAATGTCTCAAGTATGATATCAACGCCAGAAGAGGAAAGGAGTACATCTTTGGTAGAACTTTCGGAAAGCACAGCCTGCACGACAACACCTTCGGAAACGGACTCAGGTTAATTGACTTTGCTGCTCTCGAGGAGTCCTACACAGCCAACATCAAGTGGTTAAGACCAGTGGGATCGATGCCAAGAAGTCATCAGAAACGCCGCTACTGATATTTTGGATTTTACCCGACCACACCCTGGTTTGATGAAGAACGCCGGCAAGCACATGCAACAAAGCAACTCGCTTACAAAGCTGCATTAAATCGGTGTTGAGGATATGGAGAAACCACTTCTGGAAACTGTTAAAAGTCGACGATGACCCAAATCGCTGTCAGGCAGAACGAACCATTCAACCAAGACGATGAAAACTCAGGAAGTCTGTCCAAGTACTAGCATACTCTGACGACATTGATATCATTTGCAAGTATCGGAGCAGAAGCAGCCAAAATGGGTATAGGGACACAACAACGACTTTATGTCGGAGGAGATCGATTTAGTAAAAAACTACACATCAGTGGTTTGAGATGACTAGGACATGTACCTAGTGCGAATCAACACCAATGCTCCGGCCCGCAAAGTCTTCAAATCAAACCCGGAAGGACAACACAGTAGAGGAAAACCTTTGCCTTAGGTGGCGCGTGCAAGTGGAAGAGAACTGCACCCAACTTTGAGTGTGCCATTGGCCGTAGTTAGCCAAAATCCGCGTTACATGGAGAAGCTTGTTGGTTTAGACTCAGGCCCAGTCCGAATTGTAGCGCCACCTAAGTAAGTAGGCGAGTAACAAGCGAGTCTGTCCCATACATATGTCACTTTATTGCCTGATTTGAGTTTTACCAGTGAACGAGAACTAAAATTTTGCAACTCGATTTCGAATTGTCAAACACTTATGTCACGAGCTGTCTGTTTTTCAGATTTGTTAAGGCAATCCTTGAATATGTTGGGCAAGTCTGGTCGCTCTATCACGATACCCATTCCCCTGTATTGAGGCTAGTCAACGTAGATTCATCCGTTTTGTTCTTCGTGGTCGACAGGTACAACCTCCTCCTTTTTGTGGATCCGTACCATACCGTACAGTTCCCCGCCAAACTGACGACATTCTCTTTGCACATCAGTTCTTAATTGGAAACATGATAGCCCTTCAATGCTACAAATGATATCCGTGTCCTTGTTCCACTTTAATTTTCATCGAACATACTACTGCTGTAGTGAATCAATCTGGAATGCTGCCCTTGGCCAACTACAGTGGAGCTAATCCACGTCGGAACTTCTTTGTTGGTTCCACTTCCCTTTTAAGATAGAATAAGTAAACTGGGCCCTACAGCCATAGTCAACCCACACGTACCGCTTCACTAACTATGTAGACATCAGGACTGTTCGCGTACATTCTGTACCAAAATTCGTAGATTATGAAATTTTACGGAGTGGGCGTAAACTTCTCCCTGAGATTGGTAAAATCACAAAAAAGTAAACGAACGCGAGAGCTACGAAGTTCGCCCACTTTTTAGACACGTCAAGGGATATGACAGATTTGACAGCTCTCGTAAATCAGTGCAAAGAAATTTCCTGCACTAAAATTCGTTGCCTGGGGAATTTTTTTACTCTTTCGTGATCGGTTTGTTCTACGAAAAACTACGAAACCTTTGCGTACTCGAACAGGATTTGGTGACTTTTCGTAAATTTTCCTGAAAATTCGGTGTTTTGGCAAAGTATGCGAACAGACCCATCTTCTTAGAAAATCCTTGTCTGCAACTTGTCGGTTAAAAATAACCGCCACTCCACGAACCATCGGCCAACTGCCAACAACAAAACATTTGTATGGTTTCCATCGCCGCAATTCATCGCGTATCGACATCACTCCCATCGCATACACAAACCTATGACCAGAGCACCATTATCTCGCGCGCACCTCCTTACCCATATTCAAAAACAGCTGTCACCCCCAAGTGTCAGGCGAATGTAACCAACGACCATTTTCATTTGTTCCTTCTTTATACCACTCGAAACCGTGCGTGCGCGAAGAAATTATAATTGTTTCTCCAATTATTTAAGTTTTTTTGGTGTTTTTTTCTTTTTGCGTTCTCATGTGGTTTACCTTAAATCACTGTTTTCCATAAAACACTCTCAGCCGTGTCACACAAACAATCTCAAAACAAATGGTGGCAAATTGAAAACAATTGAACGAAACTAAAAATTCATTAAACGCAGCAAAAAAGTTAAAAATACTATTCTTTTTTTTTCATAAAAAAAATTGGGTTAATCCGATGTAAGTCCTGTACAGAGGAGAAGTTCGTGTTTCGTAAAAAGCAAAAATAAAAAAAAAGAATACAAAAATAAATTGAAATTTCTCAGAAAGTAATATTTTCAGTAAGAAATCTAAAATAAAAAAAAAAAAATGCTACTCAGCCGAAACAAGTAAAGAATTAATTTTCGCCTGTAGTTAACTATACATACTGAGTTCTTATTTAATTCGCTTATTTTTCAAATTAACAAGTTTTTTGGTTCCTCCCCGGCCCCCCGTCCTGAACTCTGTTTTTTTTTTTATTTTTTGGTTGTTAATCGTTTTGGAGATATGGAAGTGGAGATGGAGACAGAGTTTTTTTTTCTGGAATTTTTGTTTTTGTTTGTTTTGATATCCCCAAGTTGTACATATATTTGAAATTTAATAGAATTCCAAGTGTCCACAGGGTGAGTGGTGTGGAGTACGTACATATGTGGAGTGGAATAGGTAGACATCCAATTAGCGTAGTTTTTTTTTGTCTGTTTCTTGTTTCACACTCTGTTTTCTTTGTTATTTCGTTTTGGTGGATGTTCGCACTGAAAACATGCGGTCTGGCTGGTCACGAGCGCACTTTTCTGTCGAAAATTTAACAAGTTACACCGAAGCTGTGATTAATAGCCCTCTGTCACCATGTCGTAGTCATATTATTGTTGGCTTCCAACTACATACGGCGGCGATAAGATAACGATAAATTGTAGTTTACTGTCTGGTTGGAGTATCGATTTGCATGTGCCAATTGGTCATGTATTTGGCGGGTTTTTTGCGTCTCTATTTTGGCTGGTTGCCAACGGAAAACGTGTTTCATGACAGTTTCCTCCAAGAGCCATATGGAGACACTTGTTAAGTGAATGAACTTAAGCCTACGTTCTATTTTAGACACTTTTTTCACATTTCCATTTTTTCCACAGTGAGTTCTTGAAGCATCTTCACTCTCTGTGAACTGCCCAAGGTCATGTGCTGATAATACCACACGAATGCTCATTAAAATTGTACGAACTTTGCGGTTATCATGAGTGGCATACATCAAGAATTGCTTTTCGGCTCTATACCTACCATAATGATAACAAAGCTGAAATGTGTTCTGAAACACCCACTTTGAGTCTGTTGTTAAACGAGTACAAACGCAAATGTTGATATTAAGCTGAGTACCGCTGTGTGGGTTTATATAGAGCTAAAGAGATTTGTTTTCATTAAATAGCAGGCTTAGGTGTTTGTTATCTGATAGATATGCAGAAAAACTGCATCGTAACACGCACACTCAGGGCTACACCTATTATTTTCGAGTTACTAAACCAGGTGGATAGGGTGTGCACATGCAACAGTTAATACATTTAATGCGTTTATATGTTATTTGCTTACTAATACCTAAGTTGATGTAACTTGATACTATTCTACTCGTATTTGAGTCGCGTTGCTTCCCATCGGAAAACGCAGATTAGACAGAATTTGCGGCGCACGGAATAGTCACCTAGGCATTTACTTTTCATAAACAGAAACCCACACGCGAGAAGGCTTTGGTAGTTTTGTAGGCCAGCTCTCAGGAATGACGCACTCAGGGTGCATTTCGAATAACGAAAGTTAATTATAAATGCTTCTAACAGCTGACCTGTGGTGTTAATCACACTCACAGGCGCTGTGGGACTTATAACCAGAATTTTCGTGTCGTTGGTTTCTATAATCCTTGCGTGACAACGAAGACTATCTCTTGGTATGGCGAAGCAAACAAATTTAAGTCTCTCCAATGACATGCACTACTAACTAAAGCATCTATCGTGTCAAGGTCAGTATGTCGTTAGTAGAGCAGTTACTGAAATCGAAAAATGTTTGCCTTTCACTGTGGAAGATGCTTGCATATCGGGCTCATTAGTCATTTCAATATCGTTTCTCGTGTTAAGTTAAATTTGCGGCCGTCCTATTTTACAAGATAACCGAACAATTCACAAAACAACAAGCGACTCACAATTGTCCAAAATTTTACGCCAGATGCCTCTTGTGTAGGTGTCATAAATTGGTCCACACTGTGTCGACCTTAAAATTGGCGCACCTCTATGACCATTCTGTGCCAAATATTGGGCAAGGACTTGACATTCATTCCCTTAAGACCGCTTTCACCCAAAAACTGAACCCAAACGACCATCCAGTGTTGGATTCGCCCTGTAAGCAACCCGAATCGATTCACTAAAGGTCATGACACCTACAAAAGCTTACTGTTTAGTTTGGCTTTCATGCTGCAGAGGTCTCCTATGTAACGCAGTCACAGTCAATTGTGATCGTTGCTGGAACATGTCGACTAACTATTTTTCCCACAAATCTCGCTCATACTCGGTAAATGCTGGTAACTGCATCACCATATGTTGTTTATTTGAACAGTCGGCTTTGTGAATTATTGATTTGCTGTCGCATAAGTTTTTCATAACTGCGAAAATAAAATGCTTCTCGAAATATGAATATAAATCACGTGACCATATAGAGCAGTTTCTATGGTTCCTCCGATATACCAAAGAGTCTACATTTCTTGTAAAATCCTCGATCGCTGGTCTGATGTACAGCATTCTCTACCATCTTTCTTTGTTGTGTGCTTTCGAATTGGACTGACTCTCACTCCGTAAACCAAAAGATTTCATAAGATTTGATACTGGAATATCTGAAGGTAGTCAGTTTGCCTTTAGTGGAATACATAACTGCTTAATGTGCAGATCGGAAATGGTGGTCTAAAAGGATGGGTATGGAGACTAGTATTCAATTGTCTTCTTAGTTCAAAGAAACAGCGGTTGGGAAAAGTTATCCTTCGCTTTATTTCTGCTGAAGCGTTGATTTCAACTAAAATTGGTAGCATGGGGACAATTCTAACTCTTTCGTGAGTACTAAACTTATGCATACTCGGACTGGATTTCGTTAATTTCCTCGAAATTTATGAAAATTCGCTGTTTTGAGAGGTGAACACACTTATTGTCAGGTCTGCAATGAACTGACAATACCAAATTAATTTGCAGCATTGAATTGTCAATTCACACGGTTGTTGGATTTTGTACCAATTCCTGCCAATTTATTGTCATAGCTGGTCTGGTAGATGACATAATCTCGCACATCTGCAAGTTTTCAATGAAAAATTTCTCATTTGCAGATCTGACCATATTTGTAAATCCGGCAATTGTCATATATAACATAGCTTTACTACCTTAAAGTTAAAGTTAATGATTCTGAGTCTAGGTTCTGAATTGAAAGTTTCTAAGAGTTCGTTCAATGATGTTAAAAAAGTCACAAGGCAGTGCGTCAGCTTGTCTTTATTCTTTTTTGATCTCGATTTGGTTTGGCCGTTACTGATCTTGATCTACATTCTGCAGAAGCGATTGAGTTTGGCAGGGATGCCAAAATAAGACATGACTCTAGTTAGTTTGTATAAATCTTGTGATATCCGACCTCAAAATCGATGGAAATATGTCAAATATCGGTTTGCCTTCTTGAGTTCTTCCCAGGATCTGCATAAACTTTGATGAACGAATCTTGTATAAGCTATTCTGAACAGTTTAATTGAAAAGTCGATTTCTACATTACCTACGGGTTTCTAATTTGAAGAAAATATAATAACTGAGTTGCCATCTGTAGAGAAGCCCAATGTGAATACCTACAATTAGTCCAGAGCCATGGATTCGTTCAGAACTAGAATGTGGCACAGTTGGAGATGCTGAATTACAGTGGATTTCATTTACAACAATACCGCTTTTTACCACCAGTCGCTCATAAGGTCTACTTACCTTTCATTTCATTGGTTTCTTTATATTTTTGCTATTCTTGCTGTCGGATATAACGACCGCCGTTTATAACGACGTTATTTTCTCGCGACTTTCACTTTCATATTTTCATTTGCCTACTCTTTTGGTCTGAAGGAGCTGAGTGCTACTCACTCTTGCGCAGTGAACTTCTATAACCTAAGAACAATTGATACTTGGTGCACTTTACATGCATTTTATACAATTTTTTAGCTACAATACGGTAACCATGGAGATTATGCTTACACGTTTTCTGGTTTACCCAGTGTTGACCTCAAGTTCTTCGCCATAATCTTTGCCATATATTTTTTGGTACATATTTTTCATTTAGTGTGGACATAGATTAAACAAACGTTAGGCAGCTGCTTATTTGGCGCTTCTATAATAAATAAAACGTTGATAAGAGTTCAATATTGAACTTGTTTGTTGGTATTGGGTACACAATTTGCCATAAAATCGGATATTCTCGGAATAGATTCAGTGAAAATTATTTAATGCATAGAAAGTAAATATTTATCGTTAGTGATTTAACTAAATTTTTATGATATCTAACTAGTTATGCATATTCAATTGTCTATTGAGCGCCAGTAGACTGAAACAAGTAAGTTTCTTTAAGAGACATTTCTTGGACATACAATCGGTACAATAATGTGTTGTTCTGGTACACAGAACAGATTGAAACAAACTTAATTTATTTTGAAAATCTTTTAACAAAGACTCGTCTTTATAAAGATTATATCATTTCCGGCAATACGGTTGCATCTCGATGAATATAGTGTCAGTTTATATAATTTCAATGTTAACACTTAAGTTGTGGAAAGATTTGAGCTCTCCATTTGGTGCGATAAGATAGACTTCTTCCCACTTTTCATACTTCTATGACATCAAAACAATTTTTATTATCTCTCTTGTTGGGGTTTCATTAGCACATTTGGCCATAAATTATTTCCCATTGCAAATACCATAAAGACTCGCTGTGCAAATGCTATTACCCTTCTTTTTAGCATTTATCTTCTGCCGTTGCAATAGCCAAAAACCATTTATTGCAAACTGTCAAAAGCCTGCTGCGCACCAACCTACCCGAAGATAATCGAATAAACAAACGAACCGAAATAGAAATGCAAAAATGTTTTTGTTGATTCTGTATTGAAAATATTTAAAAATTCTTAGCTACACTTGACAAAATGAGATTGAGAACATATTTTATTAGGAAAAATGTAAAATTTGCTAAACTTTTTATAAGTCATAAATATTTATAGTATGTATGTAGTTCTAAAATTGGCTTAGAAGAAGAAGGAAAAAAAATTGTTCATCGGTTTCCGTGATTAGCGTCTTTCATAGTACTGCGGGTCAATTGATTCAGATCAATTATAGACAAATATGGTTTTGGAGGTACATTGAGTGTTTCTGCTTGTAATGCTCTAGATGATTTGTCCAGCGGAGGTAGTCTTCTACCTCCTCCCCTTGGATCGTTTGAAAAGTCTAAATTATCAAACTTTGCTGATTTGATTGTAAGTAACGAGAATTGATCGTGTGCTGATGTCGATCCTGCTGTACCTGCCAAACGACGATAGTTACGATATCCAAATTGGCTACTAGGCTGACGTAAAGGTGATCCCTCTTCAGATGTAGCACTGTCGTAACAAATTGAAAGATTTGTATAGCTGATTGGAGCATAGCAACGGGTTGTTCGTGGTCGTGGTTGAACATCGTAGCGAGATTTAGATCTGCTGCGAGAATGATGCGTTCGAGGACGGTTACGTCGTTTCATTTGAACATCGGAGACTAGAGGTACGGGAAGAATATTGATGAAGCGATAATATTGAAGAAATGTTCGAGCTAAGTTTCGTCCGAGGCGGAAATCTGTAAGAAAGTCGTTAAAACATTCAAATTGTCTTTGATTTTCAGTCTAAAAAAGTCGAAAATGATTGACCTTTCTTAAATGACTCCATACACTAATTTGTATGTGAAATTGTAAAGAAACACATCTGCTCTTTATAAACACACGAGAATGAAATTCCAATGATTGAAAAGTTTATTGTAATTTAAAACGCGATTGCGTTTAATGAGCAGAATTCAATTGAGCTGACCTGAATGTTTAAATTGAATAAATGTTTTTACATCTCCAACCATGAGCACGATATGTCTGCCTGCGATTGTTAACTTTTCAATTTATTGACTTATTCATGTCTACTCTGAAAGTTTTTGGCATTGAAACATTAAATCATAAGACTCTTTCGGGGTGTGTCTCGTGATCAAATGTCTCAAACATTCTCAACATGTAGTACTTAATATATCACAAGAATGCTAAACTTCATTAATAATTGTGCAGTCGACGGGTGATGCAAGAATTAATTATCACTACAGAGAAATACACACCGAGTTGAAACTTTGATTTTTGAAGGCTGTTTGTGGTAAACTGTAGTCAAAGAACCCATTGGAAGATACCAGATACTAGTGCAGTGCAATCGCCCAAGCTCAGTTCTTTCTATCACATTAGTGCAACAGACGTTCAATTTTCGTGTGTCGTAACGATCCGCACTGTCTAGTCGTTTACACACATATTCACTGTTTTGCGTGAACTAAACGAGAAAGTTGGACATGGGATCGATACAGTTTCTTTAAATCGTCGCAACGTTCTAATGACTCTCGACTTACTAAGGCGATTATGTTGCCAAATATAGTCACAAATTTTACGAAATGAACTTAGTTTGCAAAAATAAATGCTATAAATATAACACTTAAGAAAGTCTTACCTCAATTTCTTTCCTATGACTTTTTACTTTCTTTCTGTTCGTTGCATTTTCTGTGGAATTTAATTCGTGTAAGCCACTTTTTATAAGTAAAAGGTGACTTATTTTAGAACTGAATAGGCTTCCGACCTTTCAATGTTTGTAAAGAATAAATCCATAACACAATAGTAGTTTATTTTTATACGTAAATCTAAATTGAAGGGTGATTGTTTCTAAACTCAAAGCGGGGAAAGGTATGGTAGGTAGGAACGTGTACCGAACAGTGTGTGAGTTCGTTCTTTTAATTTACTACATTCGTATATTTGTATGTACATATAGTTTCTTGTTTAGAGAGAACGAAATTGTCACCTTTGGATTACACTTGGTGGGTATTCGGGGAGACGCGGTTATATTTTTGAGAGAAAGGAACGATGACGAAAAGTGAATGGATGTAAACATGCTTACGAATAATGCCATTGTTCTCGGCCATAATAATGAATTTATATTTTAAGTTGAGTTGGAATCTGCATTCGACCTGCCTATGCATTGTAATGCACTTCAAGTTTTTTCTAACTTTTTGTAACTTTCAAAACAAATCATACTCACATGCATCCTCCGTGTATAAAGTCATAGTCTTTGCATCCTTTAGAGTGTATCCTCCCATTGACACCTCCACACTGTATGCATTGACGGTATCACTCAACCGCTCACAGCAAAATCTTCTTGCACATCCGGCTTTCCTTTCATCCGCATTGAACATCATGTTCGTCGTCACGTAATCGTGAGCATTTGCAGCAAATAGTCGTGGAAATACAAGATGTCTTTCATACCGATATACGTCTTCATAAGTATTTCCATAAATAAACGACCCATTCAGGCTGGAGTGTGCATGCAGGTCGATCACAAAGTCGATTTGGTATAACTATTCATATTTTACAGTATATAATGTAATATCAAATCAAATTGAATGCGTAGGTACTTACATTTGAGCCATCCAATTCCTTCAACATATTTTTAATTGCAAACAAAGTTGGATGTGAAAACTCAGTCGCTACATGCCATGTTCTATTCAAATCTTGTCCAATTAAATTGCATCTATTGTTCCCTAAGAATACACCATCTGGATTAACCATTGGAATTATTTTGAAGATAAAGTTTTCCCTCAGAATCACAGCGATTGGATGACTTCCAATAAGAAATTCAATAAATCCTTGGCACACATATGAAGCTGGTGCTTCTCCGGGATGCGATCTAGCTAAGATTACAATTACGCGTATAAAATTCTTATCTATTCTAGCGCCACGCTGTCGAGGTACATGATCCACTGTTATGAGGTCCAAATTTCGATTTTGCTGCAAAATGAAAAGAGATTTACTAGACAAAATCGTGATTTGGCTATTCAAAGACTCACCAATGTCTTGATCATTGTGGTCTTAGTGAAACGAGTTTCCACAGACCTTGCTTCTATGACTTTCAAATAAGATTGGAGTCTCGAATAGCTATAAGGAGGAGCTAAAGCGAACTGGTACACATCATCTTCCTTGTCGAATGAGAAAGCAAAACTCAGCACGTAATGATTTTGATGAGACATGGATCTGTAGTAGAAAACATATTTCTTGGCAATACGTTGCCATTTTGGTCGACTTGATGACTTCACCAAAGGAGTCAAACCCGAGTTGAAGAGATTTCTTGGTTTACTCATGTTAACGATGTTAAAAATCACTCGTTGATCCTGTTTCACGTTATCCACCGTGAAATTAAACCAAAATCGAAATCGAGGATTACATGTATCTGGCCTGAGGAAGAGGTCGTATTCGAATTCGCCTACTAAATCTGCTCTTCCCAGATTTCCCGTCTCAAAGGCAGCATCGAAACAAAGATGTCCACGTTTGGCTTTTCCGCTCTGTCCAGGAGGACGTATTATTACTCGACTTACATTGCCCAGACCTCCTTCTCCATCGCTGTCCTCACTATCTGAAAGTAGACACCAACAAAACACTCATCAGAATGGAATGAATTATGTTAGTAAAAATTTACCCTCTTCCAGCCTTTGGTACATGCTGGTATGCTGTAAGGGGTCACAAGCCATTCCAATCATTTTTGCTTAGAAATTACGTACTTCTTAGACCTGAACCGAGAACCTATCTAATCGAACTCTCGCAATGAAATGACTAAGGTTACATTACATGCTGCTGCTCCACTTGAATACATTTGAGTTGGAACAAAGGAAGCACACGTCTCTACGTTAAAAGTCTTGAGAGGTGGCAAGGAATCGTGTCAGAGTTGCATGCGTGATTACACTTTTAGATTTTCTTTATGGCCACAAAGGAGGTGTTATCATCCGGCGCCCTTCCATCTCCTTAAGGCCAAACACTTGAAGTGTTTGATTGCCAGAAAGCTCTAACAAGGTAATTTCATACGTAGCTACATAGAATGCTCATGTAAATTGATTCTCCTTTTCGTTTGGGGTGTTCCATTTGGATATGATAGGTGATACATTATATTATGTGACAGAACCTTTCACACTGCCTTAAGGCATACGTTTCATTTAGGTATATTAGTATTCAAATCAACACGTGTCCGCCACTTGAATTGGGTAAAGTTAATACTTCTCAGTTGGTACTGTATTTATGGCACGTTGAAAAAGGTGGTTTTAACCATTTGCAGGGACTTGAAACGTGTTCATTTTATTACGACATTGTTGGAGCATGCATTGTTTGGTTCAGGCATGGCGATTAAACCTTTACGACAATATTATCAACGAAAGCTATAAAACACTTGATACAAACCTACACTTAATATTAAATATTTCGTGCACATAGCATGAGTCGCAATCTTTGTAAACAACAAAAAAGTAGACTGCATTGTTGGCATCGTTTTGTGCGGAATCCTTGAATAATAGCTAGTCGATTTGGGTTTTAAACACCTATCATATCTTATTTGGAAGATTCTAAACAAACAATCTATTCTGCACGGGTTTCCAGGGATACAACAAATGGTCTGAATGAGCAGTGATCAATTTCGCAAAAAGGCAATATACCAAGCAATATGGAACTCTATTACTCAAATATTCATGGTTTAAATTTCAATAATTAAAAAGACAATTCATTTGAATTCAGAGTCGCTAAACATTGTATATTGTATTTTAATCAGCAAGGAAGCAGCCATGCAATCTGTTTTATTTTTAGGTTCTTAAGTGAACATGTAGTATCATGACTTCAGCTCAATTGTCTCTAGTGCTCATTGCCTTGAATTGCTGATCCTGGCTATAACACAAAAAATGTTGCGATGCATTGATAAAAATATTGCTGTTGGTTGCTTTCCACCGTGTTTATAGCCAGATGATTCTTAAATATAATCATGCACTCTGTAATAGGGAAGCAGCTGTTTTATATTGAACATCCCCATTAATGGTTATTATGATGTCAGCAAGGTTCTGTTTCATTCACTTTTTATCGACACATAAAGGTCTTCGACGTCTGGTTTAAGTAATAGCTAAATGACTACAAAAAAAATTGTATGAATTTCTTAAGTCTTCTTCCATTGGATCAAGTAGACTCTTGTTTAGGAACCCTAATTTATACTTATAATCGATACTTATTGAGTTTTTCTCAATTTTTATTTTGTTTCTCTAAGGGTTTACTAAAGTAGTTTATTAACATTCGTGCTAAACGGTTATGACTCAATGCAGAAAAGCGATCACATGCATTAAAAATATCGTCACACTTCAAATGTAGTCAGGCGAAAAGGCAAGCGTCTTAGCTTATCAACGCTTATTAGCACAAGTAATAAAAATAAAACAAGTTTACATATACACTTATTAATTATGTTAATATATTGTTATTTAGCACATTATGTGGAAGAATGTTTGATTTTAAATTGACCATTAGCTGTTTAAGCTGGCAGTTACTGACGAAGCAACTAGCAAAATATGCGAATCAGTGACTCACATCTAAGTTCGTAGACTCCCACGTTATAGTTTTAATCAATTTAAGGGCGAGTAGGTAGTTGAAACAAGACATGGCTAGTGTAAAACAATGTACCAAAACTACTATTTAAGTATAGAAATCATACAAAAAATGAGAAAAAGCTGAGCAATATTTAACGAATACAAATTCTCTACTTAACCTTTGTTTCAACTCTGTAAATGAGGGTGCACATCTGAAGTCAAGAGATTTCACATTTCTTTCATCGCTTTCCTGATCTCTAATGAGTAGTAATATCCACGAAAGAAAACCTGTAGTGCTGACTACATATCTGTTCAAGAGATGACTGAGTATTTCAATATTCATATTAATACCAGCACATAGAGCCATGCATCTTGCTACACAAACTCTAATTCGAATCAAACTAGTACCTATCAGTTCCTGTAGCTGTCATCACAGTACAGTGTCACATACTTTTGCAGAAGAGGATGTGTCTCCATCATAGCTTGAATGATTCCGTTTAATGTTGTGTTCATGGTCAAGCGAATTCTTTTCGCGCGATTTTAAGCAATATCCGCAGCGTAATGGTAAGCTATTGAGTGTTTATGACAGAGCGATTTCGTTTTTTTCATGTTTTGACATTTTTTTTCCAGTCACTTGACTGAAGTCGTGCGCACTTCCATATGTACCCATGGAATTGATCGCACGACGAAAATTGCCTTGACAACGAACACTGCCCAACTCTATCCGGAAAGCTCTTACTATTCAAAAATTGAAAAGAAACTCAAATTCTTGATGTTTGCAAGAGTTTATAGAATGAATATACATATAACCATGATCATGATTTACTAGACTCTAAGTGAAACCAAATTTTTGTAGACCCATGCAGGGTCTTTACAATTTAGTGGTGTATTCATCGGGGAACTTTCAACTATGGTAAACTCTACCATGACAATTTGCAGATGACTGTCAGACGTTTGGAAGAGGAAGGACTTCGAAACACATTCCATTGCTTTCTCTGATTTTCTTAGTCCTCTGGCTTAAAATTCAGACAAACTAAGTCGCCTATTTCCCAGTCAAAGAAAAATTCCATTTATACTTATGTGGCTGATGGTTTACTCATTTAAGTTTTCTTTACACACCCATTTTTGCCAACGGAATATGTATATAGAAATAAAGATTAAAATGAGTTGGATTACAAATCTTAATCAGATAAGCAAACGGTAGCCTCTGTCTAACTAATTTAGCTTCGAAAGTGAGACGTACTAAAAATAGAACTTTATCTTATTCGTAAAATCTAGAAATACAAAAATCGCTGGCTATGTCTTATCATATTTTATTATAAAGCGTGTTTCTTGATTGCTGTTAGAGTGGTTCTACGAAGGCCTATAGTGATTTCACAGTAAAACCACCTGTCCTGCACATGTTTCTGTTCTATAGTGAAGTTGAGAATGTAAAAAGAATTTTTGTCTTACTCACCTGAATCACCCATATTTTTTTCTCCTCACACTTTCACCAGTCGGCTATGTCAACTTTTATTGTGCACTTCCTTCTTTTAAAGCGCCTGACACGATCTACATTAAACAATCTCACTAGAAGTGCTTGCAAACTGCTTCACCCCATTGATATGACGCAGTCCAGGATAAGAAGTCTGTTCACAACCATACCACCACTCTGTTCGGATGTTTGCTTACTCACGTTACAATGTTCTTGTATACCGTGTAAACTCAATCTAGCTTCGAAATTTACGACTTAGGAACACTTTAAAGTGGCACAAATATACACACCAACACACACTCTCTCTCTCACTCCGGGCACATTCTTAAGGATATCGTAAATTGAAATCTTTTGTTGCTCCTTAAGTTTGTCTTTACTTTGTTTTTTTTTTTTTGGTTTTTGTTTTTATACTTCTAATTTGCATTCAAACCGATTGATTTACACACACGCTGAGTAGGACAACAAACTTTCGCAAATAACATTTAAAATGAAATCCCTGGTGTTAGGTGTTTGATCGATAATTCCACATCCTGTATGGTTGCCATATATAGCAAAAGTTATATAGTTCACTAGAGCAAAAAGGAGGTGAAAATGCAAATTCCTGCAGTGGGAATCAATTAATTTGCAAACTTTGTGCACTATAAATTGCGTTGGGGTGCATATAGAGAGAAAACAAAAAAGGAAGTAATCGCATTACCGTCGTGAAGGTTACCAGTAGGTTGGGAACTAGTTTATAGTCTACATAAAGTTTTTCTTAGGACACAGTGCGTATACGTAACGTATTTTCTTTTTCTAACAAAATTAAATATGTATTGTTAAATAAATTACTGATAACTTTGTTCCTGTATCTAATTTCAAGTTTGTCGATGGTATTTTTTGCTCTCTTAAGAATACATCTTAATTCATATTTAAATTTTTAAATAGAATTCCAAATAATTGGAATTCAAGGCTTTTGGTAGGTAAAGGAACTTCTGAGCTTCACATTGTAAAGCGAAGTTCAAGTCGAACTATGCCAGAGAAATGCGTTGGAGTTTGAATCATTGGGTTCCTCGCATAGATCAAGGCAAGATTTAATAATTCTACAAATTTAAATTATGGAATACGAAAGTCAGTAATTAAATTTTGAACCTGAATCGAATGTCGATTAGGAGTTTGCTCGAATGGAGCAACTGTTTGGTTTGGTTCCCTAAGTAGAGGTGTTTCCATTTATAACAATTTTTTTTTGTCGATCCATTACTAAATCCAGTTACCCTTTAATCTTGATCTTGAGACGGTGTTAAAGCTATCCGTTAATTTGAGACGGAAACCAGTGCTATTTCCAGCGCAGTATTAAGGAAGGAAACGATTTTCTTATTAATAGAAACCATTCGGAATATTTTATGACTACACACCAAATATTGTGATTTTCGCACATTACTTCTGCCAGCTTATTGTATAGGACACTAGAAAATCATATAAGTGGCTTATAAAACCATTCATTACCGTACTTCATTACATTTACTGTGCCAGAGACAGATTAATCTGAAAATGGGTATTCCATTAGTCGCGTCCTTCAGAGGACGTTTTTAATTGATTCTCTGCCTTTCTTCAATGACTTGCTGTTCGTAAATTATTGATGTCCAAGGGCAACTAAGTTTGTACATACACCTCGGGCATTTTTTTTAATCAATAAAGATGTGAAGCACAATTTTCTCTTTACTTCAATTTCTTTTTCGATTGTCTTTCGTCTCCAATAAGAAGATCAATGAACCAATTAAAGTTAAGTATTATATAATACCACTGCGTGTGCAAATATTTCATGCACCCACTTAAATCTTTCCTACCTATCCTGTCTACCTTAACTCTAGTTAATGGAAAACAACATGATTCTGTTTTTTCATAATTCAGTTGATAAGGTTCTGATGGTGAAGTCTTCCCTAGTAGGCGAATATCTATCCACTTACTATCTCTTTATTTATACAGAAGTACTTATGAGTTCTTTCCTAAAGCGTTCACCTTTATTGGTGAACAGTTTACACAAGTCTACATGCACATATGCTTGAATTTTCTCACTTTGAAATATTGTGTATACATTTTTGCACAGCTGCTACTTTACTTTACTTAAAAGGAAATGAAATTCTTATCAAAAGTTAATGAGCTGTTCAGCGTTTAAAATTACGTAAAACACATTTGTTTTATGCCAAACTACAGGTTATTTTAAGTAGTCTCCAGTTTCAATTTCCAGTTCATCTACCACGACGCATACTGATAGTTATTATAAAGCAAGTATTAATACTTAATTCGAATAGTCAATGTTATAGATGTTTTAGATACTTCTATGGTTAGTAAGCTTTTATAGAGTGTAGTTGTTAAGATGTAAAATGTAGTGTAATGCTTGTGTGGTTTTGCTTGCGTTAGTAGTTGGTTTAAAGCAGCAACACACCAGTTAAGTGTCTTGGCTATATGTCTAGTTGACGCTTATCATAGGTATGAACTCCGTGAATTTGTCACGAATACAAATAAATATTAACAATGCTTTTGTATCCACGTATCTTTCCCAAGCAAACTAACAGGAGCTTTATTAAGAGCACTTAGCTGCCTCTTTGTCCCCAGTTCATGCCCCGGTAAAATTTTACTTGTTCCGCTTTAAATGCTAGTTCCATTGTCTATCTTAGCGTTTTGTTAAATCTAAGCGAAATCACTACATCATAATGTTTCTAATCGGTAATATTTTCCTTTTTCAGATTGGGAAGTGTTCGCCCACCAAAACGCTATAGAGGCGAAATGGAGGCAGCGTCAGCATCCGATATCGTCATTATCCATGGCAATTCACATCCTGATTTGGCGAACCTGGTCGCCGATCGAATGGGTTTAAAAAGTGGCGGTTGTTCTGTTTTTCACAAAACAAACCGTGAAACCATGGTGGAGATTGGCGACTCTGTTCGTGGTAAAGATATATACATTATTCAAACTGGAACTAAGTCAGTTGAAAAGCACAAAATCAATGGTAAATTTGATTTAACTAAAACTATTTCGTAGAGATGCGAATAACAACATTATGGAGTTGCTTATCATGGCATATGCCTGTAAGACTTCATCTGCTCGTTCTATTGTGGGTGTCATCCCCTACTTGCCGTACTCAAAGCAGTGCAAAATGAGGAAACGTGGTTGTATTGTTACCAAGTTGTTGGCTAAGGTTGCTTAAACAACATATTTGCTGTAAAGAAAGTGATTAACGTTTTATTTTTTTATTTCAGATGATGTGCAAATCTGGCCTAACACACATTATAACGATGGATTTGCATCAAAAAGAAATTCAGGGATTCTTCGATATTCCAGTGGACAATTTGCGGGCGTCACCGTTCTTATTGCAGTATATCCAAGAAAGTGTACGTTGTGAATGAATCAAATCTTTATTCTTTTATCGCTTGATTTGTTTTTCAGATTCCTGATTACCGGAACTCAGTGATTGTAGCGCGCGATCCTGGTTCAGCGAAGAAAGCTACCTCATACGCCGAGCGTTTGCGGCTAGGAATCGCCGTCATCCATGGAGAACAAAAAGAAGCTGAAAGCGATGAAGTGGACGGCCGATATTCTCCACCACCAGCGAGGTTAGTAGAACTCCACCACTTTCCCCCGTATATCATTTATGTTAGTTCAGTATGCTAGTCATGCGGCTCATAAAATGGTGATGGCGAAATTCTTCGTCCCCACAGAAAGGTTCAAAAATGCTTACACAATGGCTTATGAGCTTTCTGTGGGTCTCGGAAATTATTTCATCAAAGTTGCCCTTAAAAAGAAGAAGAAATTGCATATGTTCATCCACCATTTGACTTGAGTGTTTGGTAAGATAGAACAAAAGAAAAAAAATTAGAAAGCGATTTCTTTTAAGTACATTTCAACTATAAATTCGAAAATGTACTTCTTTTGTGTTAGTGTGTGCGAAAACTAGAAAATTGTTTATTTTTACCCCAAAATTCTTATTTAGTTTACGTTTTTTTTTTCGTTTGGTATTCAGTTTTTCCGTCAGTCTAAAATGTAAAGACTGCTTATGCTGCATGGCGGTATATTTGAGAGATTTGTAAAAAAAAATCCAAACACTATCGAATGTTTAATTATTTTGAACACAGTAAAAGGAGATAACGATATGCTTTGCAGGGCTTTTGCATGTTTTAATATAGATTTAGATCTAATATGAGCTGAAAATTCAAGACAAGGCTGCCTGTATATATTTTAATTTCAAAAGCTTTCTCTTGTACACTCTTTCATAAAATATATTAACACCACACGGGATCAACAGAAAGGGAATCTCTACCAATTTACCAATTTATCTATTGAATTCATTGTCTATACACTCGGTTGCAAATAGATAGTCCACAGAGCTCTTCTAACTCCGTGCATGTGTTGTCCAGTTCATTATTGGCGCTTGTTCTCGTTATTCTTCACGACTATAATTTTAGAACATTCGACAGATCTTTTTATAGCGTAGGGAAATAATGCAACTGCCTTTAAATCGCATTGAGAATGAATCGACAAATATCGCCTCGTTAATAGCCCCTGCACTAATAAATATGTGACCAGAGGATTCCTCCTCTTTTATAAGCAATAATATTTGAATAGCAGCGGATAGTGTATGTATCAGATGAGGACGATTTGATTTATCTTTTGGTTTCATTAATTGCCGGACATTTCTCTAATAAGTGATCCAAAGCTGGAGTTGCCCATGGTTTAGCCAGTTCATACAGTTTCAATTTAATGTACGCAACATTAAAAAGCTACTCGAAGAAAGTGTGCTCTACCGATATTGGTTAAGGAGTGAGCCTCTTCCAATCGCGTGTATAATATAACAGACGCCACATGAATGGTTGTGAGAAGCTAGTCCCTGCGTCTCTTATGGACATATTGCGCCAAATATATATTTTTTTCGCCATCACGTTGAAGCAGCAGTTGACAAAATGCGATTAGTAAAAGTAAAAGATCAGTCTAACGTTAAAACTTTGGTCTTTAGCTCAACTTTAGATTTCCGTTTCGTTTCGTACTCAGAACTCAGTTCAGTTCATCTCTGTACCAAAGAAGTAGAACTGCCAGATGTTCTAATACAGTTGTTATTTCATCTGATCAATTTATTGTATTTAATGGTTGCTTTCCATGGTTTCGATACCCAGTTTGATTTCACATGATCGTGTTTTTTGGACATCGAAATCAAATGAAAAAATGTTATCCGAAACTCTGCTCTGCTCTGCTTTAACCATCCCGAAATCGATTTTTTCCTTAAGAAGGAATGTAACAATCTGTTGGACTTTGATCAAGCAGTGAAGCGTACGGTTACTCCAGTCCAATCCAATCTCTAAAGAATCGACTGTTTCGTTCAGTTGATCCTTTATTCGCCGAAAAATAATAACTGATGACGGTTTTTCGTTATTCAGAAAACTCTATTCTCCGTAAACCTAAAAGAGCGGAACTTCTTCCGTGGAAGTTGAAACCGAAATTGATGCTATACTTGCTGATGCAAGATATCTTGCCGAACCCACCTGCTATGACTTGACGTGACTTAGTGTCAAGATTTGCATCGCAATTCAGAAATTAATCTCTGTTCAGGTGCCATAATCACGAGTTCAGTTACCTACTTATCATTTGAATTCCTCACGTGAGTGACTAGTTCAATTAGGCGTCACATGATTAAGATATTTAACTTAATTAAGTCACATTTTTCATTCATCGAAAGTGGAAAAAAAGCACACGATGTGTTGTTGAAATGATATGAAAATTATTCAAAGCAAAAAAGTAAATAAATACTTAAAGTACACTTGGAATCGCTTAATGGTTTTGAAGCTCATTACATTGAAATAAAGTAGGTGCAGCGCATTTTTGGTCGAGGTCAATTGGCCAACTAATTATATCGCATTATCAAGTAAAAGCTATTGTCGCTTAATAGTAATATTAACAACACAATCACTTAAAATTATTCAGCTTACACAGTACCACGTGTTTGTAATTGCATTCTTGCCGAGCAGATGTATGTGACCATCTAGTACAATATCCCCCCCCCCCCCCCCCATTTGCTTACACTCTATAATTGTGTTTAAAGTTCGTATTTTTTAACATCCCTTTTTCCAATTCCCATCCTTGTAAATCCTATTTTTCTTCCCACATTTACCAATTACGGCTAACAAACTTTGATTGTCTCTCATCTCGTATATCTCCTGCCTCCCGTTTTATTGTAATTTTAATTTTCTTTTGTATTTTGGTTAAAAATATATTTGGTTGATTAAAATAACAAAAAAAAAAAAAAAAAACAAACGAAAAGAATCGAAAGAAAAACAACAAAAAATATATTTTCTGTCACACAGTACATATAGCACTACAATAGGAAATTCAGTTGAAATGTGCTTTCCGTCGACCCCTAGGTTTGTATGAATCCAACGATTAACAAAAACTTGTTCTAGAACATAAGAATGTACATTAAAGTCTATTTTTTTCTATGTTGTATATTCCATTCTTCACATTGTGTTTAAATAAAACTAAACAAAAGCAGCCGGACGCGTACGATCAGTGTATCGGTTGGAGTACCTGGACATCCACCCAAAGAGAAACCCCCAATCAATGTTGTTGGAGATGTTGCTGGAAGAGTGGCTATCATGGTGGTAAGTTGTTTCTTTTACTTAATGGAAAAGCTTGCGAGTGATTTTTAAGCAGAGATAGTGCACCTTTTTGTGTGCTATTCCATTCGGTTGGATCATTTTTTGAACTGCTGACAATATCTAGAACTAGGTCTGTTGTAATGTCACAGGAAATATGAAACTTTCCACGCGTACCCGCACAAACTTTTGGAGCTGCATAGGAATTATTTTCTAGATCAATCAGGCAAACGAAGACAGGTACAGATTTCTTATATGAAAAGAGCCGATCCACTGCGGTACTCGCAGTGTATATAAATATCTAGACATGCATTTCTGTGCTGATGCTCGACAAGAACGGAAGGACTGCTAAAACTCTGATAAAATTGTTAGCGTTTTGTCATACGTTGGTATATGATTTTCATTTAATTCTGTTTAATACGCCTGTGCTCAGTCATTCAGAATAGTTTGACGTTGAATTGCTTAGTCGCCTCATTAAGAGAACCCCTGAGAGGTCTAAAATCCGGTTCAATCGTCGAGCGCTTTAATTCCCATTGGAATAGTAGTATAGAAATTAGAATTTCCGCCCTTTTAGGTCCTTTTTTTAATTTGCTTTTGTTCAAAACCGTCAAAAGCGGTTTTTTCCTTTTGGAATGTCGAGCACAAGTAAAACAAAACAAGCAACTTTTCAATTGTTCTGAATAAAATTTTTGTAAATCTAGCAAAACAGTATAAAAAAAAAACGCTAATTTTTTTCCTATTAGGATGATCTTATCGATGATGTACAATCGTTCGTTGCTGCTGCCGAAGTTCTTAAGGAGAATGGAGCCTGCAAGATTTACGTCCTCGCAACACATGGTTTGCTTAGTTCCGATGCCCCCCGATTGATTGACGAATCGCCTATTGATGAGGTACAGTATTCAATTTGGTTTTAATTTTTCCACAATCACTTATTTATAAATCCCACTAATCAGGTTGTGGTGACAAACACCATTCCACACGAGATCCAGAAACTACAATGTCACAAGATCAAAACGATCGACATTTCAATATTGATAGCCGAAGCGATTCGAAGGATCCACAATAAAGAGTCGATGTCATATCTCTTCCGGAACGTAACGCTAGAAGATTAAAAAAAAAAGAGCCCGCTTAAACACTATTTTTACATAAAAAAGAAACTTTTTTTTCCTTTTCTTAGTTAAGAAAGTTTTGCAATTTTTCAAAGCTATTTTTGATTGTTTTTCCTTATTTTTTTTTTTTTTTTCATTTGAATTTAGAGAAAAATTTGCACCATATATCGTTTTTGGTATTTTGTATTTTTATTGCACTGCCCTAAATAAAAAGTGCATTTTCCTGCTACTTAAATATTTTTTATCCTTTAAACTTGCATAGGAAAATTGCAAAAAAAACAAACAAACAATAAAACGATATCCCTTAAGTAATACAGAATACAACACATTTTTCAATCAAATTTTCTACAACAACACATTTTGTACTTTTTGAAAAATGCTACATTAATAATATGGAAATAGTAATAACAATATTACAAGAAAACCAAACCATATTTCTAGAATTTTAACGTAAGAGCCAAATAATAGTTGAAACCCTTTCTTGAGAATTTATAAAAAAAAAAGTTTGCTATTAAAGTTTAAAGATAGATGCGCTCTATGTATTTGAATAGAAAGATATGTATGTATTTCTAAATAGTTGACTCCATTGTAACATTCATTCAAGTTAGAAAAGAAATCATTTATTAATATATATTATTAAACTATAAATAGTACTTGAAGATAATTTGTAGAAATGTAAAAAAAAAAATGAAATATAAATGCAATTAAGAAAACGTTAAAAGTTGGGTTGCATACTTCTGGAAAATATATCGAATTAATTAGAATCATCAGGTTCCTTCTGAGATCCCTTACTGCTACACTGATCAATCAATAGTTGATCGAATCCGAAATAAATTCAACGTTGTTCTTATGGGAAACATTCAGCGTTGGTTTTTGTTTATGGTTTGTAAATTACGTGGAAGACGAAAGAAATAAACTTTGACCATACGAGTTTTCAGAGCTTACAGAGAGTAACTGACTCAGAAAGAATCCATTCACCAAACGCAAACTAAACGTAGTTGTCCGATCCCATATCGCATCGCAGTCAAATAGGCTCGGATCACTCCAGGTTAGTCAACTAAAAGTCAGTAAGCCCGTCCAGTTTGAGAACTTCTTGCAAAAATCTAATTTTGGTGCTAATTATCGACGAAAGTTAAAACACTCTTGTGATGTAACCTTTAACAAAAAGATCAAGAAAATTATTCCTGTCCCCATTACCTGGGAAAGTTATTTGCCAAAGTTTTTTTTTCAATTCATTGCTTAGTTCAGCAATAAGAACTAAGACTGTGTTTCTTTACATAATAATGGCTTCAAGTACAAGAAGTAAAAGGTTGCAATTATAACCTAATCATAACCAGAATGGCAGCCCTCAGATTTTTCCCTCGGCAATTTGTGTAAATCGTCATGAAAATCAGGAACGGTTAAGGAAAATAAGAACAACATTCATTATATATGGAACCACTGAATAGTTTAGTTTATCTGGGTCATTAACTATTGATAGTTACTGCCGGATTTTAAGCTACGTATATTGCATCTATTGGGATCCCGAACAAGGCTTCAGTTTGCTTTACCAAGCTTTCTGCGAATCGTTTAGTTCTTGAACTGAATTTTCAACTAATATTCATTAAAGTGATAGATGGTTGATTGTTGACGATCACAATTGTCCATCTAAATGCCTCATCAAACACAGCTCTGTCTTAACGCCGTGGTAAGATGGTTTTAACGTACCGCTCTAGTCCCCGCATTAGAGGACTTCAAGCATAGAACGGTGAGTACTCCAACTGCTTCCCCTGTCTCATGTTCAATATAATATTTTTGTAGTTCGCATCACTTGTGTCGTGTTTTTAATGCGCGGCTTAATATTGAATTATGAAAATAATTTGTAGTGGACTCCTCTAGAATGATAGTTAATAGCCAGAGTTGATCACAATTCGTAAAACCATCGCAAAAATCGGATGATCACGCTGATGGTCACCTTAAAAAGAGCAAAAGTGATCGTTGTGATTGTCAACAATCAACCTTCGAGAATTCCACTCCTGTATTTTCACACAATACCGCCTTTCAACGACGCGATGAATCCAATCTCTGTGAGACACGAGCTATGTATTGTTACGATCTTTCCGATCGGGTCAACTACTACCTTAGAGAACTCCACTACTTGACGAACATTAAAGTCGAATGCATAATTCAGCAGATAAATTGTAGTGCTTTCGATATGCATAAACTAAATTAAAGAGGCAATGTATCCAAACATCACTTAAAAATTAATAACGTTCATTCTATTAAAAATTCACATATAAAAGTCAACTTATACTTTTTGCGACGTTTTACTTGGTTTTTTATAAAATATTGAATGAACTATTTCTACAAAATGGTAAACAAGAAACTCGTTAAGTCTGTTTAAGTGGTTCATTTATGGGGAAACGTTAACAAGGTAGCTTATGTCTGTTCAAGTACTATCTGAGGCAGAAAGACAAACATGTTCATCATATAAGTTTGTATTATTTAGGGTCCTAGTAAATAATAAAGCTATTTTAAATAAATAGTTTGTAAACGGGTAATAGGGAAATAAGTATCATTTAAATTTTAAATAAATATAAAGTGTACGACTAGGTCGTAAGTAAGCAGCTTGATGTTACAGGTTTACAAACTAGCTACTCAGGATTGAAAATGGAGCAACGCAACTCAAACCACAATAATTAGATACAGACAAGTGGGAATCTACGTGAACGGAATTAATGGCTTATGCCTCTTCTTTTGAAACTGCTCTAATAAAGTGGGCGTGTCATCATTCCTTAAATAATTTCAGGGAAATCATTACAATGTACAAATACAAATATTTAGGGCAACAGGTCTATGTGATCTAGGGTCTAGCTTCTCATAAATATGCGTGTTGTGCTTGTTATATTCCTTACACGAACGGAAGGGGCCTACTGTTTCATTCCGTTTCCGAAGGGCAATTTGTTATTTGAGAAGCTTTCTCATGACAGTTGTATTCTCGGATGTTTGTCAGACGTTTGCGAGAGGTTGGGCCGTGAAAGACATTTTAGGTGTTGTCTAGGGATTAAACCTGCACCAACGCACCAATCACTGAAGCGGGAAAATCATTGAATCTACAAAAATGTACTGTACGCTGGTCTGTCAATTGAGAGCGTTGAAGACAAACAATTAAAAAATTTGTGTGGCCCTACATTGAAGAAATAGACAGCCGATTCTTATTTTCAAAAGGATGGAGCTAAGAGTGAAATACGATTACACTTTATTAGATTATGTTCTTTGGAGTTTCTCGGAAGAGCAAACTGTAGTGGATGAGCTAACAATAATGAACTCTAGAACAACATTCTGACCGAAATTAGTCAACTTAATGTCATAATGTGTGGGCGTGTCTTTGAAAATTTTGATGTTCGTATGAGAGCCAGTAGATGTGCTCGCGGTGGACTTTTAAGTGAAGTTATTTTTTACACTTAATTTTTGAGACACATTTATTATAAAATTAACTACTAGAAATCTAGGTACTTACTTATGACAAATCAACTCGTCAGGCCCCCGTTTTACCTTCTCTATCCTAAGAGTGACAAATTTTATTTATTTCTCGAAGTTGAAATTTTTCAATAAACCAATACTTGCCCTTCAATTAAAAATAAATATACAGTATTTTCATTCACATACATACATACATACGCATATGGAGAGAACTGACCTTATCTAATATCAAAAGCTTTTGTCTATTTGGCTTAGGGTAAATAAGAACTGGCAGACGTATCGTGATAATCATCACTGTTGTTAATTTGGAAGCAAAATAGGTAAACACAATTCAATTTTGTGCGAAATGAGTCGACAAAGCCAATCTCTTTTATGGTAGTAAATATTGCTTAAATAAATGTAATCTATTTTTAGGAGTCATGGAGAACAATCGAGTAGAAGTGGATGTACTTTTGAAAAGATGGTTTGGTATTTATATTCTAAAATGTACACAGGTTTAGACTAGACGATATCTTTGACTGGAATGTTGAGTCAATACTTGTGTTTGTAAGAATAAAACAAAAATAATCAACAGTGTAATAAAAGTTTTGTTATATTGTCGGTTGAACCTTGTTAAATTCAACATACCACTCAGCTATTATCAGACTTCTTGTCCGTATTAGATTGTTGTATATGTTTTCCATTGGAATGTATGTATCTGACGTATTAGGACATCCAAGGAGCGCCGATAAGATCGGAGGTGACAGTTAAAAGTGTGAAATACGTTTGTAGTGTTTCGAGATGCTGGTTAGAAAGTAGCTCTCATTTCGGTCAGATCAACCCTGGCGATGACACCTTATATGATCTAGATTTGAGTTCTGAGAAAGTTCATGAGTTTCTTAAGAACAATGCGTAAAGCTATAACTATATAATGCGTGACTTTCTGATATCAAAAAGTTTGAAGATCTCTAATCTATCTGTACCAAAATGTTTAGCCTAGGACCGAACTCATCAAATCATATATGCATTGCTGGCCAAACGGCTGAGAGCGTAAAGAGTTTCCAATACCTTGGAAGTATTGTCTCAAACGATGGCGGAACCGAACTGGATATAGCCAGCCGAATAGGCAAAGCAAAATCTGGGTTTGGGATGCTATCCACAGTTTGGCGTAGTAATGCAATTAGCTTAAACGCCAAGCTACAACTGTTTTCGTTGTATTCCCTGCATTCCGACGTTGAATCCGTGCTGCTATATGGATGTGGTACCTGGAGGGTGAACGCCACTATCACGAGGAAGCTGCAAACGTTCGCCAATAGGTGCCTACGCTACATCTTAAGGTTTTTCTGGCCAAACCGTATCTCTAACGAACAACTTTATCGGAGAACGGGCCATGAATCTTTAGGCACAACCATAGGTTGACGAAGGTGGCAGTGGATTGGTCATACCTACTCTCCAAAAGGGTGACAGATTCATAGCTAATCACGCGATGCAATGGAACCCGCTTACTTAGGATGGCATGATACGCGGCGGTCTTAGGAATACGTGGCGCAGAACAGTTGGGAAATTTCCAAAAATCGCACACGATTGCACGTAGGCATTGAAGAGGGAATTTGATTTGATTTGATGCCGGCTCTACCGGAACTTTATTGAGCTTAATACAAGCTATACTTAGACAATCTAAACTTAAAAACTAAAGATAAACTTACAAACTATCAAGAGAAAAAAGCGGTAGGGTTAGAAGAGGGGAGATGTGGGACAGTGGCTAGGCGGAATTGGAGCGACAATGAAGGATATACCGAAGGGTGGCTCTGCTACAGTGAAAGTCAAAGGAGCTATCCATATTGTTAGCCAAACGAAGCATTCTAGGGAGCGGTGCATTATAACCATAATTGGTGCAATGAGTTCTGAGACGGAAAAGGGGAGTAGACCTAAGGCACCGGAAGATGGTATTAAATGAGACCAATGCAAGAAGCACTGGGGAATCGATGTGACCAGTTATTAAATGATGTAGGAATAGAAGGTCGACATTTTCGCGGCGGTTTTCGAGAGACTCTAGATTGATCAGTTTCAGGCGTTCAGAGTAGGGAGACAAATTGAAACTATCAACCCAAGGAAGACCGCGGAGGGCGAAACGTATAAACCTGCGTTGGACAGCTTCAAGGGGACCAAACTTGGCTGGCATATTCGAGGATAGGTCTGACGACCAGAACATAAGTAAGTAAAATAAGAAATGTATTTCTTAGACTATTCGTGGTGAAGTTTCGCGAGTGTTTTGTATTTGTATGCTAAAATCTCCCGCAGACTCAAATATTTTGAAAACATCTACAAATTTAGTGATTTAAAAAAAAGTATCTCACTGTTAGCATTGCACTCCTACACGTGTACAAGTAACAGATACCATATTCATATATCTACAATTTACTTCGTTAGTGTCAGATGTTAACACTGATTTGATTGCCTACATAAGAAGGTGATCTTATCTTTTCAGAACCAAACTCGCAAGTCATTCAGCCGGAGAAGTTAAAAACAATTTGACACTCCGGATTTGCATTGTTTAAAATGATCAACAGAGTGTTTATTTCCCTTTTCTGTTGATGTTATTGTATGCCGCACAAACTTATCTTATGAATCATGAATTCCACGAATTATTCCATGAACTCAATGTTAAATTACTGTGAACTCTTTTTGATATTTGCAGAAAGACAATTAAAACAATGGTAGGTAAAAGGTGTTTTTTTTATTAACTTTGCTTATTCAAATAAGAAAAGAATTCCATAAAGCGATTGTTCGCAGATACAGAATAGGACGACTAGTATCTAGACTTCAAGATAAACAAAGAATATTTAACAAAAAAAAAAAAAAAAGAGAAGATGTATACTAATCTTTAAATATACACAAGTACATAAAAATATTCAGACGAGAGGGAATAAATTAAATAAATATTATGTAAACTCAGGAAGAAAGACTGAGGAATGTCTAAACAATAAGTTTTTGTTTTACGTTTCTGACGTGGAAAACTTACTGTTGTGGAAATTACTTTTATTTGTTAGATAACACTCTGTGTCATCCTATGTAGGAGTGGGCTCTGTCATCAACCCGTAGAAGCTGAAATTAGACACTCTTTGCTTTCGCAGAGCGGCATAAGAATTATTTTGGAGAATATATTTAAGAAAGACGATAGGTATCTATATCGATCACTGCTATTGTAAAAGCCATCTGATCCTCGGTTGTTACATCAAAACCTGAAAAAAGTTGCCGCCATGAGATCAAAACACTCACTTCGTCAAATTTTGACATTGTTTTCAGTTGTGTTCTACGTCTCCTACTTTACTTTTCTTAACGGGCTCCCGACGCGTGAAGAGTCTTTGTCTGAGACATGACAGCCTTCCATTGCCTTCGATCCCGGGCACGCTGTTTCCAGTTGTCCAGACCAAGAGCTCTGGTATCTGCCATAGTTTGGTCTTTAAAACGAGGGTTCGGTCTTCCTTGTCGTCTCAAAGATCCTGGGAAGATCCTCTTTGTCCATTCGCTCGATGTGACGAAGCCAGTGTAGTCGACGTATTTTAGCTTTTTGGACTACATCCACATCTTGGTACAGCTCATAGAGTCCGGGTCTACCTTTCCTACCCTACTATTTAAAAGTCAGCATAACTCAATATTGCTTGGAACTAGTAGCTTAAAAATGGAGCGCACTCTGGAGTTGTGTCTGTAAAATACTTTCCAGAAAGTATAATAAAACTAATACCAGACAAATAACTTTATAAGGATCATTACCGGTCACAACCTTCTGACTGTCCCACCTAAGAGTAATGCGATCAAGTACAGATCTTCGGATCTTCAAATCCAGAAGAAAACACAGTTCACTTCCTATGTGAATGCCCTAGAATTTGCAAAGCAAGGGGAGCGGTTTTTATTATTTCAGAAGCTTTTTGATGCCAAGTTATACTCTCGGATGTTTGCCACATGCTCGCGAAAGGTGGGGATTCAAAAAAACGTTTAGGTGTTCTGCCTGGGATTCGAACCTGGAACCCCTTGCTCCATAGTCCAACACACTTACCACTAAGCATTTCTTTTTATGTCTAATCTAATGATTGTAGAAGCAAAACTTAACGTAAAATGAAGTACATGCAGCTTACCACCTACTCAATTTCCATAAGTCATTGCCGCGACTTAAGGGCCTTTTTCGAATAACCCCCCGTTAAACGACCAGTTACAGATTTATTTGTAATTTCAGTTAACCTTCGGATTGTCGTGATATGCATTGGAATGAGCAACCAAATCAGAAACATTCCCGGTTAAAAGATTGACACGATCAATTAGTATGCAAGAGGGTTTGCTGGAGAGAAAAATTTCGGTTTTAGTTCCTCTATCCATATAAGAATTTGATACTTTCATGTTACTGCACCACAGTCGAAAATATTAATCATGGCACGCGTTGAAAACTAAAATGCTAATGAAAAAGGTTTTGTAAGGTCAATCGCTTCGTCAATGAAGGTTAGCTGAGTTTGAGTATAAGCGCTACATATCAAAAAACGAATGCAACTTAAAGTTTGATCAACCTAATCAACACTAGCAATCATAATAAATAAATTTATATGTACAAGTTGCTGGTCAAATAAAAAGGACTTTTTAAAAATAGGTATTTGTAGTGAGGCCATTTTTTGACAAAAAATCACATTTTAACTATCGAAATGTGAAACTATACTTCAGATTTTTCACCGTGCGGCTTTTATTATTTCAGAAAAAAAACATTGATTGACGAAAGGGAAGGTATTCTGGACATAGAAGCAATCCAAAAGCAAAAGGTATGCGCTGACATCCTGAACGACAGTCTAAAACACTAATCCGACTCAGACCACAAGGCCTTTGAGTTTGACTATCTTGGGTCGCTCGTAATGTTAACTTTGTTTATTTTATCTTAGCCAGGACCATTGGTGATCTTCTGCATTCAAAAGCACGATCTTGTCTTGGGAGCTCTACTACTTTAGCCAGTATGGCAATCTGAGCAAAGCGTGGCAATCTCTGACTAAGTCAGAGCATTCATCTCAAGCAGTCCCGCAGCTTTAAGTACAGTCAGAATCTCTACCTGAAATACACTGCATGTATTCCGACGCCTTAGGTGGGGTCTAAGTTTCTGCCAGGCATTTGCGAATGAGCGAATATAAGCAAATTTGGACATTTCATTCGCAGCCACTTATTTTCTGGTAGCAACAATCTGCGAATTGTACTTGTCATTACAGAGGAATTGTGTACCCCTTCACTCTTAGAAATTGCACAATCATTGAATTTTTGGGCAGAAAGTACAAAAATAGACCTAATGTTCTGGTCGCGGGAATGTGGATTGTGTGGAATGCGAATAAACTTTGACAGTTCGCCTGTTCGCGGAAAAATAAGCGAATTGTTAATTTTTTCACTAAAACTTAATGTTATTTAACTTTTTTTATATCAATCGATAGAAAAATTAAGTTCTGTTCTTTTGGAATAGTAAAATTGCCAATGGTGTGCTTATTAAGTGCTAAAAAAGGTTTGTTCGCAGTTCGCGCATTCGCAGGTCGCTGATCCGAGTGTTCTTTATAGGCAAAGAGTTGTTTAAGTCTGGTCAAGTCACACATTTAAACGATATTATGTAAATATACCAACCTTTTTGTTCCAAATAAGAACGTGATGCTGAGCAACTAACTCTAACTGGCATTCCATGTAACTTACCACCATGACTCAGGCTAACCAAGAAAATGTAATTTTTCTTCCAATCAGGGGGATTTTTTCTTTCTGGTGGACTTTGATTCACAACTGTTTTATATTTATTATCTCCAGTGACCATTAAATCTCGTGCTGGACATTAAAATGTAGACACATAGATATGTATTTTTAGAGTGGAGAAAGTGGCTATTGGTACATACCAGTAGGTGTGCGTATCTGTAGACACTTTCATCCGATGAATGGCTTTTCTGCTAAGACTATAGGGAGCAGGAATTATGAATAACTTTATATTGTCTTTGTATCACTAAAAACGTACATTGGACATTTATTCTTGCTCTTTCCCAACAACCTCATCGACTGAATTCTCTTAGCCCTTGGTAGGCAAATGAAAGTTAATCTTTCGGCTTAGTACCTTACATGATAAAAGATCTTACTACCTTATCTGTATTAGAGCGATTAGATTAAATCCCTAATTGTTTTATAACATATTTTTAATCACCATGTGTAGGTAGGTACATAATTGTCTTGCTTTTGGTCAGTTCTTGTCATAGCTAATAGCAATACCTACCTACAAGGGTTTATTTTTTGTGAAAGTGAAAGGTTCCAATGTTAAATATATATATTTTTGTTACCTTTTCGCATTTCACCCTCGATATGGTCACTAAATATTATGTCATTATATGATGGCCTTCACATGTTTCTTATTCGACCTCCTCGAACACGGGACCGAAAATTCGACGAAGAATTTTTCTCTCGAAAATGTCCAAAATGTGCTCTGCTTTCCTACTTTTAGTCTAGCACTCGGCTCCATATAGCAGAACTAGCAGGATTATTGCTTTGTAGAGCATACATTTCGTCTTCCGAGATAGAAGTTTTGAGCCCATTTGTTTTGCCAAACCGAAGTAGCATCGGTTTTCTAGGGTAAATCTGCGCCGAATCTCCTCTAAGGTATCGTTCGTGGAGTTGATATTTACTCCGAGGTAGGTGATCTCCTTAACTACCTCAAAATTACTGTTGCCAATAGGTGGACCGATGCTTCTTTGTTTGTTGAAGCAGACACTGGTGGCTTATAGTCAACAGGATTTTGTCCGAATTTGCAGTTACAAAAGTTAGTGAAATCGAAAATTCTCTACAATTCAGCCAAACAAAATATATACCTAGTCACACCCACTTTTTGAAGGCGTTTTTACATAAAAACAAAATCTTAAAAGCTCCTAAACATAGCATCAGGAACGCATATTTTACTGGAAAGAGAAAGACTTGCACTTTTATCCTCGTAAGCTTATCCACTTATGCCATTAAGGTGCAAGTACGTTCGAACCAATCTTGGACTTTATTTTCTTGAGGTTTGGCGGAAGCAGAATTGAGAGCTCCTTCGTTTAAGACTTGTATCTTATTAACAAGACTTCTTTGGAATTAAATGGAATATCAACACCTTTGAGCACTGCTTCCATTTGAATGCTTTTTTCTTGTAAAGAAAATAATCTTGGTCTTGAGAGAATGCATTAATATTACTCAACTTATCTTGTATTGTTCAGTTCACATTCCAATTGCTATCTCGCCGTCGTCAGTCTTTATTTCCTGGTTGTTAAAAATCGTCTGAATTTCCTTACAAAAAAGAGTGGTGAAATGTCTTCCCATTGTGGAATCCCACGCCTTATTATTTGTAATCAATATTGCAAACCCACTAATAGTGTAATAAAGAGATATCCATTGAACTTTGTAAGCTAGGTATCGTACTTGTACATATAATAAGGTTCAAGTAATGTTCACGGATATTTTATCTAGTCTATCTAAATTCCCACGAGTTTGTTAGTAAATATTTGTATTTACCTTGTCCCTGACCGATATAGGAAAAGGCCTTCAAGTGTATGACGTTTTTCTAAAGCTTTAGTCAATACGTAATAAAACCAATCCCAACTTGTTAAAGACGGTGTAGGTGTTTATAACAACAAAGCCAATTTACAAAAACATTGTCATAAAATGAAATAAAAAAATACTCTTAAATACGAATTACTAGCAACGTTATCACGTCCAACCATAATGTATAGCAATGCATATCTTTTAATGTTCTAGTGCGTAATAAAATTTAATGCCTGTTCAAATATTTGTTTTGCAACAAAAAATTATATGTAGATACATACATATATTAACGCCATTGTTTCCTTTAGTGAATTATCTATTTACCTGACTCAGAACTCAATCCGCTATCACATAATCAAAACAGAGTGTATCTTCTCTTTAGGAACTTTTATGCCCACAAGTAACCAGACATCACGTGTGATTTAAGTACTATTCACCTTAAACTTTCTGAAGTTATGATAAGTTTCAAAGTTCAACGAATTACACAGAGGACATACCTGTCATACCTGCATATGTACATACGTATC
This sequence comes from Xylota segnis, assembly GCA_963583995.1. Classification (NCBI taxonomy): domain Eukaryota; kingdom Metazoa; phylum Arthropoda; class Insecta; order Diptera; family Syrphidae; genus Xylota; species Xylota segnis. Next base: position 8,986,759 of record OY757236.1, on the reverse strand, counting down.
TTTAAGTGTAGTTAATTGTATCTCTGACTAAACAATAGTAGAAAGATTGATAACTTACTTAGTGTTGAAGTGTTGAAGCAAGAAGCTTATCTTGGATATCGTCATTTGTTTGCATCCCTTTAGCGACGAAGTATAGTCAAAAGTTTATCTTCTTGTCGTAGGTAAGAATAAAGACTCTCAAGTGGTTTGCATAGGTTCAGTTTTGAATTAATCTCAGGGCAGGTAAAAACTTGAATTAAAAAAGTGTGTTCTTGCATCAGATAAAGGATTTTAATTGCTTATGAGTAAATTGTGCATCGCATGTGATTCTATATAGTGCTCAGGTGGGTAGGATATAATATTGTTTATTAAATATGTTTCTTGTTTGACCACCACATAAAATAATTGTACCTGTTTATGTACAACAAAATCACGTATCTTATAAGTTATAACTTGACAAATAATAAGTTTATTAAGATTTTTATTGCTTGCTGATGTTTAACCAATGTAAATTCGTGATAAGATTTATTTTGCCTCAAGGTTTCGTAAATGAGGAAGAAGAGATATTCAGTGCGTTTCCGACTTTAATACTATCTTTAGCTGAGCTCGAAAAGTTTTCGCAGGAGTCATAAACTTAAGTAAATATTTTGTACACTATTTCGCAATAAATTGAAGGCCTTTTGATGGATTTCGAATGAAGACGCAATGTCATTTAATTCAGGATTTTAAATACTAACTCTTAAACATGAGTATAAATTCATTTTCAAAATTGCGATAATATTTACAATAAGCACCTCTTTAACAGCCTATTTAGGGTTCTTTAAATATTTAAATATAAACAATAAGGTTATCATGTGGATACGTACGACATGGTTTGTTTAAGGCGGAATGATAATGTTAATTTCAGAATCTTACACCTACCAAAAAGCAGTAAAATAAACAATTAACCTGTTTCGGTATATGGTTATCCAAATATACCGACCTGATTAATTTTATGTTTATTGATAATAATTACAATAATTCGTTTGATATGAATTTCTCAATCGAAAGAGAGAAAGAAATGCATGGAGTCTAATACATTTCCTGATAGTTGACTCACATACATATTTATAAATCACTGCATGTACTATTTTATAGAAAAACTAAAACAATTGATGAAGTCGATGTTTCTTGAGATTTCGACAGAATATCACACAAAAACTGCAAGTAAACGGTGCGCCATCTGCTGGTTTCTTTTTAAAAGCTATAAATATACCTAACAATGTTCAATATTTTTTTAACGATTGTTGCTTTATGAAAAAGAGAAAACCTTTCGAATAATTATGGAATATTATTTTATTTAGATGGCTTGGCAGTAGGTTAACCTGTCAACCCAGTTTTTTTTAGTACATTTTCGATGGTTTCAGTTTCTATTTTCAAAAGCTTGACCAATATTGTTTTTGAGTCTGAATCTTCTCTGGATTTTTTGCATAGAATCGACATTTAATGGGACTTCAAAAACACAAGTCCAAAGCTGTCAAATTCCATCTCCAAATAATATATGATTCAAAAAGAAACCAAGAGAGAGAAGGGACACCCTTTAGTAGGAAACAATACTTAATAACGAATATAGCGCGTAGAGTCTATTCACAGAGAATACCAAAGTACTGAAACGAAAGTGGCCCTGTGCCAAGTAGATGAGGGAAATAGGCCTGTGTAACAACTACTGATGGTGTTTTTATAATAAGTTCCGAAGTAGTACTAACTTTGTTACTTTAGATGGAGCTACAACCTGGACCTCAACCAAAAAGCCTCTCCATTCAGCTCGAACTTTAGATTGACAGGGTTCCTGTAGTTTCACACACCAAGTTGAGCAGTTGAGGTTCCTCGTCACCTTAGGCGAGGTCTTCCTTTACTGCACTGTCCCTTTGGGGTGGATACTAACTTTGGCAATTTTGCCATCGCACACGAAAAAGATTTGATCCGACTGACGTAAGAACCATTTGGCGTTATTCTTTGAAGTTTAACCCAGCTAAACCCATCATTCTAACTCTGTCGGATTTCATAATATAAATAGTTCTCGTCTTTGCAATATGTTTCTTCTCAGCTCTCACGGAGGGTCATACAACCCCAACTGCAATGGCTATTCCTTCAGTTATCATCGCCTGACATGTTATTTGGTATTTCCACAATGTCAACCAACTCAAACCCAACATTCGTGGTATCATCACTTACCGGCATGCTTAATTATGATAACAGATCACGATCATGCAATCGTCTTGCGCAACTAATCATTGATCTTTATCGACAACTGATTACACTCAATGTCGCCAAAGAACTCGTGTATGGCGTTTCACTAATTGCCTTGACAGCTGATAGTCCTTCATCGACCGTTCAAATCTTCCTGATACCCATTTTGACATTTTATTATCGATCTCAATACTTCAAGTTCATCAGAAATGCCTGTTGAAACCGTTAAATAATTGATCGATGTACTCAAACGTCAGATGGTTACGTGTATGACAGTTGATATCTCTTTTGTAAGGTCTGTAAATGCGATAGCGTTACGCGCCACTTCAAACGCGATACGTAAAGTCGCACAATCATAAGTCAAAATTAAGTGTTAATTAATGTTAACAATGGTGTGGTTTACATTTGATTGTACGGTAATTGGAATTTAATCTCCACTTGGAGTTTTACCATTCGGTCAGAACATTTTGGCACACGCTCTCTATAATTTCGAGAAATGACTACACAACACGCATTATGGCCAATAACATCACATGAACTTGAAAATTAACCAAAATTTTTAGCGTGATCTGGCAAAGAAATTTTGGTAAGATAATCGTTATAGTTTATCCATGTATGTCAGGTGTGTAGCATAAGCCTCATACAGTCAATCTATGTATCTCTATGACATGGCGGTAAAAACCCAAAGTAGATTTTTCCAAATTGGGTCCAAACGGTGTGATTCAACCTCGTTTAGGAGCTGTTGGTCTTGCCAAACGCCATAGCAGTTATAGTCAATATTTGAGTTCGGTTTTGATAAGACGTGCAAACTTGGGCTAACTTCAATCCACAACTAACGCGTTTGTGGTTTCGAATATTGGCAACAAACCACGGTAAGTACTCCCGTTCAAAGCAAATAGAGTCTTAAGTGTTAACAGATATGTACTTGTATCTGGTTTAACGAATTAGCATTTTTTCCTACTTTCACTTTCGCGCAGACGTCTATACGACTACGTATTTGTGATTTTTCTCCGAGAATTCCATGAATAAATTCTAGTAAAATAATTGATGCATAACGTCATTCGAATACATATAATAATTTCCTATTTTAATTGCTTTGTGGGTAAGGGATGGGCCTTAGCAAATCGTGTGCAATGAAAACGTGAGAAGTTACTGCACGTGAAGGCTAAGGGGCTTCCTTACGCTGCCAAGTGTTATGAAATGGAAATAAATTACGATGTGGTTTTAACGATTAAACTTGATTCATTGGATTTCTTAGACTGTTCCACCATATCTGGTTAATACTGAACAAATTTTATATGTATGTACATATGTATATTGCTTACCCCAGGTGAAGCTGTTACTGAAAATAAGTTTTCTACAAAGAATATTAAAATTAATTAGTAATTGACCTAAGGTAGCTTATTGAATATTATAAATACATCATTAAAAACGTGGAGATGCTTAAGCACGCTTACAGTTAAGTAGCGAGAACCATTTTGTATTTAATTATTTTAGTAGTAATGGGAAGCAAAGTTCATCGAAAATATTTAAAAAAAATTATAAGCGTGAATCGCTGTTTATTCATTGAAAACAATTTAAAATCTATACTTCGTGGAATTGGCATATGGGTTGATTTTTGATGCGTCTGATGTTGTGAAATTGTCTTCAGACACTAACATCTGCTTAAGGAGTAGCAAGGGATGGAGTAGAGTTACCATCTATTACTTACTTACTCAACGGGATACGGACCCGTGAAGAGGCTCTGCCTGAGACATGACAGCTTTCCCTTCCCTTCGGTCTCGGGTACGCTAACTCCAGTGGTCTAGAGTAAGCGCTCTGGGATCTGCAATAGCTTAATCCTTTAAACGGAGGTTCGGTCTACCTTGTCGTCTCGAACCTGGGGGCTGTGATTCGAAGATCCTTTTTGGTGAACCATTATTCTTCATTCGTTCGATTTGGCCGAGCCAGTGTGAATCTTGGCTTTTCGGACTACATCCACGTCTTGATAAAGCTCATGGAGTTTGCGGTCATGTCTTCTTCTTCTCCATTCACCCTCCTCGCATACGGGCCCGAAAATTCGACGGAAAGTTTCTGTCTGTTTTCCTTATCGTCTGTATTAGCAGTGCAAATACTTGCACTTATAGCCGCGAACAGATAGGAACCTGGGTACGGTGGTAGTTCATCCCAGTTATGGGACTTATGTTGTACTGACCCAACGAGGTGATGCTTCTTTTGATTCCCGATATTGGCTTAGTAGCGGCTTCGAGCTATTTTATTATATATCCTCAACGTCATATTTGCAAGGATGTGGATAGGACCTTGTCTAAGACGGTATGATTGTCCGTTGCGCGTAAAGTACTTATGTATGCTGACGAAAATCTCCTTTTGGTCTCTTTCGTCCCAAGTAGCAGCCCCCCCCCCCCCCACAGGGGCATTATGGTATTTTACCTGCTCATCAGTAGGTATAGTACCTTAGCTTCCTGTTTTGAACGAACCTCGGTTAAAATGTCAGCAACCTTCTGTACATTTATGGTTCATGTGCGTCTATTTTCCAAGGTAATGAGGTGTAGTTCGGGTACATATGTATATGTATGTACTTGTGTGTACCTAAATATATGGAAGAGAGTAGATCATCGAGGGTGAGCATTAGTATATAGAGCTACGTCTAGTCCTGTGGAGGTAATTTTTTAACCGCATGTCTTGTGGAGACTTTCTAAGACTTTTGCGATGACAGATTGTGTCATATTGTATATCGATTATAGAAAAAATGAATCTGTAAGACCAGAGTATTAATACTGTTCACGGCAGAAAAAGGGAGACAATGAAAAAAAAGTTTGGTTAGGTTGCCTTCTAAGAAAGCTTTGTGACAGTTCACGTTTAGTGCATTCACATTTTAAAAAAACCTTGAACGAATGCGGTTTGCGGTAGCGAATGATTTCCGTTCTTATATGTACATATATACACATACATATGTATGTATATGTATAGCATTTCTTCAGAATAAGATCTCAAAATACCTTTTTATAGAATCATTATTTTTTTTTAACAATATCTTGGAATTTGTTATAATACACGAATAAAGAAAAAGACAGAAGAATAAATCACCTACGTGCTTCGATTAAACTACATAAATACATTTATGTATCTCACTTCCACTAAGCGAAACTGTGACTGCATTCGTTGGCGAATACTTAACATAATATTATCTGTTATCGACTTCAAAAGAATGCCATAGTTTGGTAAATGCCAGATTTAGTAAATGACAAAAGAAATCAGCACTCAGCTGTTCGTTGCACTTTTTTGTAAAATTTTCACTCGCACTATCAGTTTGAACATGCAGATTCAGTTCAAGTATTCACGTCAGAAATTAAGCTTGAACGCATCATGACTATTGTTCAAAATTCTGACCCCATAATTGTCATCGATTAAAATTCGTCCAAATTATGATGTCATCTTTTGGTACAGGTTTTGGCAGGAACTAGTCGGAAACATAGAAGAAAACGACTTTAAGTTTTGTGTTTATTACAAGAACTCACTTTTGGAGTTAGTTTCGTGCATGGTTACCAAAAGTTCAGTTTGGAATGTTCTAAAATTAACATCGTCTCAGACGATAAAGAAAACTGAGTGTTCAGTTCTAAGTTCAGTCGTATATCTAGAGCAGAATCAGATGTATTAAAAGCTAATTCGCAGCCTATAAGTTGGATATTAGTTTTTGACGTTTGAGTCACAAAGGAACAGTTCTAAATAGTCGTTTCGACATGTTTGAAACAAAAAAAAACTTCTTCAGTCGGGGCTGAGAAATATATCATTTGATTGAGGCTGTGTGAACACATTGAGTCATTTCAGAAGATTTTTAAAAATTTACGAGATCCGTGGTAGATTAGCGATCATCATGTCATCAGCATGCTTTGAGCTTTTAAGAGTGATTTCCGGACGAAATGAGCACTACGTTTCTGGACTGAAACATTTGAACTCCTTTGTCTGTTTAAGAGTACTTGAAAAGGTTCAAAAAACCCTAGACGTTTCCGAAAAGAAGTTCTATCGAAACAAAGCTTGCTTAGCATTGCGCTGTTTTTATAGCCAAGCAGCGTATGATATGCCTATACCGGCACCAATTTCATCGGCACAAACCAGGAGAAAATCATGCGTTAAAGGTGCGTAACTCAATATTATTGTTTAAATAGCCCAATTTCGGATACTGTATCGCATAAATTAGGCTAATACACCTACTTCCGTCGATGTAAATGTTTTTTATTTACCATTACTACCTAACTGCTCTTAATTAAAATACAAACGAATGAAACCCATGATTTTATTTCCGAAATTTCAAAAACCCCTCAGCAAATGTTTACCTTAAAAACCAATTAATAAACTTACAGTATCATTGTTAACCAAAACAAAACAGTTAAATTTATTGAACCAATACCCCATGGTTGGTATTTGTTCATTTGAACTTTTCCTTAAAGATAAACCCACATGTTTACCTACCTGGATTTGACATCAAAAGCACCAAGGTACAACACCTACAGCGAACGAACGAACCAATTTCATGTTTGTCAAGCACAAACAAACAATTGCGACCATTTATTTGCCTTCTTCTGATCTATCGTCACTTGATTGGAAAACTCAAATAAGGAATAATTAGTTTGGAATATTTGCAAATGATAATAAGACAATTTGGAGGTCCGATCCCGTGATTGGAAAAACACGAACACCAGACTTTATCGAGGTTAAATATTTTCAAAAATTAGTAATGCATCTCATCAGCATCTCATTGATATTGGAGGCAGTACATTTGCTTGTTTTTGATTCAAACACGAACTGAGGACAAATATTTTAAAGGTGAATCTGGTTAAATTCACAAATTCTAGCTTTTATACTCAGAAAACAAGTTGATCGAAAAGGTCAGGGCAATAAGCATGTTTGTTCGTAAAACTTAATGAAAGATCGTTTCTGGCAGAGTTGTCAAAACCTTAACGAATGTCACTGGATGTGAAGTTTGTATAAGATCTGACATATTGATGAAAACATCCTGATTGATGTACTCACGCTTATTTTGCGAATGGAATCAAGTATATTTGTTTGTCTTTCTTTGGGAGTTTATTGATGAGATTGCAGCTAATGGGAAAAGCTATACATTTTGCATTTCAAAGTCGTCGGTTCTAATTGATGATTGAAACTGTCTTGAGGTTTCAAAATTGAAGTCAGCCTCAAGTCACCATTGATGAAACAGTTCCTCTTTTCAAATCCATGAAGAACAATAAAGAGGGACACACAACTTAGTGGAGGAATCTATCACAGCCTTTCTTCGTATGAAATCGAGACCATTGAGGGTCTTCATTCCCTGGCTCTGATAGGCCAAATCAGATCCATCATGAATTAATGTGGGATTCGCATCGGTTGTGACTAGCAAATGCGGTTTCTATTTCTGTCCTTGGTTGGACGAAGGAGGTTGTTACCAAAATTTAGAAAACAAACCCAAATATTTCGAATCCTCAATGCCTACCACTAATTTACATTTCCAAACTAAAATACTGTCCATGAGCGTATTGAGTTTACCATCCTTTTTCTTTCAAATGTTCTCCTTCGTTCCTTCAATTTAATAAAAGAACGAATTTCTAAGAATATAAAGATTGACACAAAAACAAAAAAAATTAAAAACAGATAGTAATCTGAACAGCCCCTTACATGAGGTCCTTTAATGGTGTCGCCTAATTAATTTGGTTGTCTTTTCGACAACACTAGATAGAGCACATGCAAAGTAAGTCAGATTAGTATAACAACTCTACCACGACGGAACAAGGGACGGAAGCTCCTGCATTATCATAAATTTAGTTGATTAATCCCAAACGCACAACTAAATATAACAACAGGAGGTAGGAATAAATACCCTTAATCAATAGTTAATAGGTGTTCCCATGAGAGAAAGCATTTTTTTTTCGAAACATTTATGGGAAGTAGATTAGTCGTAGTCCATCGGTAAAAGGACGCGCAATATTTTATCATTCGCATCATACAATTAAGCGAAATGTGTGTTTTTGGAAATTGTGTTAGATTTATACAATAAATTGTTTTTTAAATAAGAAACAAAAAGGAATGTACTTCAATTTACACTTAATTCAAGAACAAATGACAACATTTGAAAGTGCTTAGTTTTATTTTAAAGACAATTTATGGCTGGAACTTTTGACGTAAGCCTTGATAGTTAAATTAATCATTGGGCTTTATATTTGGCCCATAAATCAAGTTTCATTCAATTCGATAAGTGATAATGGATTAGTATCGTTTTGTAAACTGTCAATCTAGAATTTGTGATTAAAATTTTGATGTAGGAAATAGCTTTTTGACGCTTGTCAAGGAAAAATTAAACAGCTTCGAAAAGTGAACTACATATGTACATATAAAAGTATGAGCAATGCACTGTGAAAATTCGATACAAAAATTGTGGATTTTGTCAAATTTCTAAGATAGAGTCAAGTGTACAAAAAAACGCATTTACAAGAAATGGCCTCTTTTTGAACGTAGGAACATAGTTGAACAAATCCATTTTTTATGAGATTTTCATTCTTAAACTTTGAAGATTGGGCGCACACAGATTCTAGGCCTACTTTTAAGGCATGGATCGACAAACTGACTGAAAAAGTAGATAACATTTCAGGTGTCATGGCTCGCATCCTCACTTCCTGTTTTGACTTTGGATAAAGTGTGGGTGGTGATTGTCAAAGCATCTTAATGATAAGTATATGTATTTGAGTGAAAAAAGAAAGAAGGCTTAAGTGAAAAAAATAATCGAGAAGAAATAAGTTTTTTTCCTTTTCTAAAAATTTCAGCCTCACTTAAAACCTGGGACTTGTGTTTTAATATAAAACATATTAAATTATTTCATATTTGAGCAAACAATCAAATCCTCCGGTTGTATTAAATCATTGATCACTTTACCATAATAAATTTAGAATTTAATTACTTTATTTATTGTATATAATTCATTAAATTTATAAAGCATAGCCGAACAATACATAAAATGCTACCCCAACAGCTGATTCTTGACATTCTTGACACTGACTTAATGACAAACTGACAAATGCCTTTCTTTTCTGTCAAATCTGGATCTCTCGACCAATCAGAATCGTTTAAGTAACCTAGTACCTAGAATCCGGAACGCTTTCATTTAATGGTAGAAGGATACGTTTTTATGTACATCTTGCCTCCACTGTTTTATTTCAATTTATGTCGTTTCGATAACCAGCAAAAAATCACAAACGTCAAATTTAAATTGAAATTCATGAGTAGGGCATATATCCCCCTTTCATGAGTTCGTTGAAGTAGGGTGATAGGACTTGAATTTTATTTCGTCAAAATTCACAATTAAAGAGATTGTTAGCAAACAGGATTGACGTACTAGATAATTTTTTTACGTTTAGGGGCGAGTAGTGAATAGGAAAGGTGACATCTTTTGCCAATCAGAATTTTCTAAAATTTCCTGGATTTTTTGTTTGACGTTTGGAAATGTCAATCTCTGTTACTCGACGAAAGGGTGGAAATAAAATTAAAAAACTGAGAAAACCATGATTTAAAAAATTTCAAAAAAAAATAAATATTTGGCGCTACATGCGAAGGGACCCAGGGCGTAGCTTCTCACAACCATTCGAGTTGTGCGTGTTATACTCTTTACACGAATGGAAGGGGCCTACTGTTTAATGCCGTGTCCGAAGAGGAGATTGTTAATAGAGAAGCTTTCTCAGGACAGTTGTACTCTCGGATGTTTGTCAGACGCTCGCGAGAGGTGGGGCCGTGAAAAACTTTTATGTGTTCCCCGATTGGGATTCGATTGTCGAACCCTTTGCTCCATAGTCCAACGCAATAACAACTGAGCCACGGCACCTAATTAAGTCAATTAATTGCAGTAAATAGCATACGATTTGTTGCAGAAGAATTTGTTGTCAAAAAAAGAAGCAATTTCATTTGACAACAACTACTACATAAGAAATCCGGGGAAGTGTTCTGGCAGGATTATCAAATTTTCATTTTGCATTTAAAAACATTTTACAAAAGTATTTTTGACGCATTAACGTCATGCAAGATTTCTTCAAACGAATGACTTGTTAAAGAAGCCGATTGGACATGTATCAGCCATTATGCTTCACGTGAGCCTGTACTTCGTATTCAATAAAAATATTCGCACTTATCTGGACAAAGTTCTTTTTTTTTATTGAAAGTTCATAGTTAAACGGATTGACTGTACAACGCTATAGAATCTCCTTAATTGGTAATGCATTATACCAGATCTGTAAGCCATCACGAACTCTCTTGAGTATCTGTTTCGTACTTTTCCTTCTTATTGCCTTGATTAAATACCTAAGGTCTGCGGAAAAATAATACGGACACTATGTTAACAGATGTCATGGGGTATTGGAAAGCTCTCCATTTCTTACATGTGAACGAAGTTCTTAGTTTACCCACACTTTAGTCTTCATTCGACAATACATTTAAGTGTAAGAACATTCTTAGTCAGATTCTAAAACTAAGCTCAGTAGGTAACGAAGTCCTTGTTTTGAGTATGACTTTTTTGAGGTAAAAATTGTCATTGAACCAAATTTACTAAACAATTCGATCTAACCTTGGAGGAATATTTTTTCCTGTTTTTTGAAACAGGTGGGCATTTTTATAATTGGTTCAAATATATATATACTTATAACTATGCACATTTATAGTTGATATATCCAATGTCTACCCATGTCAACGTCTCAATGAAGCTTAGAATATTTATATGGTCTGAGGTAACATTTTAAGATTGGAAACAACACCTGTTTGTCTTTACCATTTTGTAATATACATAATCTACATTTAATTACTTTCCATTTATGTCATCCAGTATCATGAACTCATTCATCAGTCTCCCTTTGGTATACACAATGACTGCACAAACTTGTAACACGCGCCAATATCGCTGTTAAATTTTTAAATCGTTCATAATTGAATTAATCTCTTGACTTCATGTCGGTCTAATAAATCGAGATTCGTTCAGTTTTAAAATGTAATAATAAATTAGTTGTTTAACTTTGTCAGTTGTCAGTATGTTATTAATTTATAATTCACGATAACTGGTTTATAACTAGTCCTTAGGTGTCTTGTGACAAATCTGCCTGTCTGATTATTCAAAACTCAGGAATTTGTGTTGCTAGGTTAATTATAGTAATAGCAAATTAAGGACGCCTATCTTAAAATGCTTGTAATTTATAATATTTATGTATGTAGATTGTCTACAAAACAAAAAATTACTTACGATTTGGGAATCGATACTACAAGATGCTTTTAGCAGTTTTACTTTAACAGGACCTTTTAAAAATAAGAACAGCATACACTTTGTTTTTGGCAAAACCGGTTTATTTTATACAAAATAATCTCTTTCCAAATTTGTACAGCCATTTACACTGCCTAAAACCATCTCCAATGAGAGTTTATACCGATGGGCTTTCCTTTCATTAACAAATCCAAATTAGGTGAATACGGAGAGTAGTTAATAGTTAAAATGTTTTTTTAGCCAAAAGATAATGAGACTAAGCAATTTTCTGTAGTGCACACCCTTTTCGGAAGGCTAAATGTAAGGTCAAAATAAAATTAATATTATTGATAAATTAATGTTTTCGAGATGCTCAATTCCAAATCCATGAATTTCAATGAAGTTTTGGATTGATCTTTGATGAATTCATTCACAATTTTAGTGGAACCAAATGTCCAATTTCGGGTGACCAACATCTTGTTCATCATTTATGTCCTCATGACCATTTTTAAACTGCAAGTACCACCCAAAAAATAATATAAGCTCTTCATTCGATGCTCAATTTTGTGCCGATGACACAGTTTTGACACTACTATACATCAGAGAAGGAACTACCATGTAATGGGGTATAAAAGATCTTACTAGAAGTTCTGTTTACTGTGGACAGGACCTTGTATAAATTTTTCAAATACTTGTGTATAGATATATTAACCGTTCTTCGGGATAAGTGTAGGGTCACTCCTAAGAAACTACGCTCAGCAAAACTTATTGTTTGTTTTAACTTTGTGTTGCTATTATCTTCCGAATTGGTAGCAACACAAAGTTAGTAAAAGTCTATTACTAACCCAATGTTGTAGCTGACAATAGGAATGTTTGGTCAAATTCGTCGGATTAAGTGTCTCTTCCTGTTCACAGCATCTTTCCCTCATTTATGTATCAAGTGATTTTGGCAAATTCCCTTTCAATACTTTCGGTGATAAGCTAATATCGTTACATAATATCGTTGACATAAATTTACATCGGCTCTTAAACCTGTTCCAGTTATTTAGTATTTTATTCCTTCCTCTAGATCCCTGTAAGCTTTGCCACACCACACCTACTGTTGTAAGTAAGCTTTTGCATTTTAGTTTTTTAGTTCAGGGGGCGTTTAGTTTAGTTTAAATATGTTCAATGAACTAGTTCGTTCTTTTAGCTCATTTAGTTCAGTATAGTTCAGTGCTGAAGAAACTGTCTCTTATGCAGAGTATAATGAGCTTGTTGAACTACTGAACTACGAAACTTAATTAACAACTGAACTAAATGAGCTAAAATAAAATGACATTAGAAATTAGTTCACTAAGTTCACTTGTAAAGGTTTTTCTTGAACTAGTTCGCTTTTTTTGATAATACTGACTATGGCTCCACAGGCAAAAGAAGTAATGAAAAAGAACCTTGTTGGAATGTTGAACGTTTTCCACTTTTGTTGGCACTAGTCACTAATAATCTCCTAGACAATCTACAGAGCTTAATCGATAACAGGATTAGAATTAATTGGGTAATCACCTCTACAATCCTCATTGGGAAAACGGCTCCTAGATATGGAAGATTACTGAGGTAGAATTATTATTCCTGAAGTTTGGTCTATTTATCTACGGATCGGAGATGGAATTCAGAGTTAGACCTGATGAGATAAAAGTCTCGTTAGCTATGCCAATGTGTCCAACTATGTTCCAAGCTAAATATTCGAATAAGTACTTAAAGCCCTAGATCACACATCTGCTCAAATATCAAGGCAATGGTCAACGTATTATCTTCAATCGCAGTAGAATCTATGTCAGTTCAGTACTGCAACGATGGAATGAAATATCTCGTCAAACACAACAATATAAAATTAGCTGGGAACACGAAATGCGACTAGCGCACTGGGATAATGGATCTGGGCTTAGACAATCCAAACGAATAATTAAGTCTTTTTTTTTACATGCAAGTCCTAAGCTTAGATAAGTCTGGTATGTGACAACTAATGAGGTCTCTTACTATGTGGCCTGGGATAATATTTTAAAAACTTAAATTTGTGCCTAAAGACATAGTGCTGCCTAAATCATTTCACAGTGAATGCTCGGCACTGTACTGGTTAAGAAGACGTTTCTTCCATTAAGAAATACGATTGCCAATAGACTTTAAATAGAAAGCAATGCATTTGGTTTACCTGTTTACTTATTTAGATATTGATGATATATATAATATTATTTCATTATTCATTTAAAAAAATTTATTATTGTGTTCATGTAGCGTGAAGAATCTATGATCAGTATCAATGACTAAAACTATATTTAAAATGTTCCCATGTTTTAGAAAATTTTCTTCCCATAGATAATCCACTACATAGTTACAGAATCAATCGTTTCATTTAAGCCATTAAAGCAATTTATGGCACGTAAACATTATTTGAAAGAAGTTCATTGATACACAAGACGCAAATAATGTTTTACTTAGTTGTCACTCAAGTGGGTCTTAAGTATCTACCCACTTACTCATTCTTCCCCACAGAACACATTCGTCATTTATGTATCTACTTCACTTTAATTGATTAACTTTTTTTTCATTTAACTGAGTGAGGACAAGGATATCCTGCATTTGACACCGGAATGAGTTATAACTCTTCCATACCATTGCATCACTTAAAATCCAATCGGATGCATTCAGATACTTTTCGTCATTTATATGGTTCACATTATGTAAAAGACGAGCAATAAATGAAATTGTTTTATTTTATTTTTTATGAACGATTAAATCTGTTATTTGCGGTTGTTAACACCAATATCACAAGGTACAAGTGGTGATTGACTTTGCCAAATATTTTGGGTTTTTTTTTTTCGACTTATTTCATTGAATATTTTCATAAACAAATTTGACGTATTTGTTCTAAAATATACACATCTGTTTAGATGTAAGTAGTTCAGACCGGATTATTCGGTCAATGAATCACTACTTCCCTTAACCAACCTTGTTATTCGTTACTTTGTCTGTTGATAGGTGTTTGTGGTACTATCAAGAACAAGTATGTGATCGTTGGGTGATTAATGTGGTTTATTGTTTTATCCCTGCATCATAGGATTTCGTGAACAACTGAACAAATACTTGCTAAAAAAAAAGCTTCAGTCGCATTTATTGCAAAACAGAGAACAAGCACTTTTAATTGAATAATACGAATCGGTCCAGTCACATGGCAACCTTGAACTACCGGAAACAACAGTAGGTCCAGCTCTGTATTTAAATAAATAAAATAAAGAGAATTATTAGAAAGGAAAACCACAATTTCTTTCGAATTCAAATGCAAATTTACGTTTTGTTGATATTGAGAGAAGTTTCAGGTCCAAACGGTTACAAACACAACGATTCGTTTGAAAAATGTTACGGACCCACCTTTTTTAAAAAAAAACTTGTTTATAACCATTTTACTCTCGGATGTTAGTCAGACGTTTATGAGAAGTATGTATGATGGTGGAAAAGAAAAGCCTGCAAGAGCTTCTGTACAAAATCAAGTCTAGAGTCAATTAATTTCTTAATTAAATCATTTCTAGAGTAGGCAAAGTGGGAGTTCATTGCTGGTACTTTTTGCATCAAAATGACAATGATCTAGCAATCTACAATTTTCTTCCTCAGCTGAGAAGTGTCCGTCCTCTCTGTCATTCAATCAAATTTGTTCTTTTGGATCGTAATTTGTTGTCGAAATGACGTACGTATCTGCATACGTGTAGATCCATACGTTTTTAAACATTACAGCGGCACACCCACCTTGTGCAACTTTTATTAATATTAATTCGTTTTAGTTAGCTATACATTGTACGAATGCACTTTTATGTATAAGTAGGTAGTGTTATGCAACTTTTCATGTTCATTCTGATCACTCGAATTTACCTTTCGCGTTATTCGTAAATTAATCAGTTAAATGTTTTATGTGGGACTGACAGGGCAAGAAAAAAAATGCATTGTAAGCACTAAGTCTCGCATCAATTGTTGGTTATTTTTTATGAGTAAACGTTTATTCGTTCCGACGGGGAATCACCCCCGGTTCTTATTAGGCAGAATTGGTTTTACCGAAGCTTACGGAATTTCTAGTACCTTTAGGATATTTAATAGGGCAAGTAATGGGTAATGGGAAAGATACCTGTTGGAATGGGTGTTAAATGATTCTGAAGAATAGTTATAAAGTTCTCCCATGTGTTGTGCTAATAATAGAATCTGTTTAATAATACGTAGTAAATATAAACGGTCTGAGGTTATCACTGTTAAAGAAATATTTCAGTTTAATTATACTCATCAGTAGTACTTGTATGTGTATCTAAATACTACGCAGGTTGAGTACTAAAATAATCGTGTTAATCTGGTTTTGAACGAAAATTTTATTGAAAATCATAAATTATAATTTGACAGTTCTATAAGTGACATCTATCATTGATAGTGCGTATCATTTTGGCGATCGTATCTACATGTACATACATAGTATGAATTTGTATCTTCCTGTCAACATGACGGTTACGTTTACCCTTGGAATGGTAAAATATAGCACGAGGGGAAGATGTTGGCTTACGCCTTAAAGGAGGCTTTGTACGAAACAAGTTAGGAGATGTCCGTTCGGAGCGAGGGAGTTAATTCGAATTTTTACGTGGGTACTATAGAAGTGCGTGTTATATTCTTTACACGAATGGAAGGTGCAGTGTCCGAAGGGCAGTTTTTTCTTTCAGAACGTTTTTCATTACAGTTATACTCTCGGATGCTTGTCACTTTTTAGGTGTTGGCTGGGAATTGAACCTCGAACCCCTTGCTCCGTTGTCCAACGTTCTAACCACTTTAACCTCTGCTCCTACCAATACTTATATCACTGCTTTTTCAAACGGCCTGAAGCAGATTTTGAGAAAGCTTGACTCCACTTTTTACGTCATTTGATTGGCTGTTCCTTAAATATATTATTACAATTGGATTTTCACCCATGATGGATTCTCTGCACTGTCTTACCTTTTTTTCAATATTTTTATTTGAAATCGAAAGAAAGCAAGAGTCATACCTTAGAGTCTTATTTGGCCACGCCCATTTTTTAAAGCGTTTTGTAGAAATCAATAATAATAATATAATTCCATATAAATGCAGAATGACACGCCCATTTTATTAGGCCTCATGTGTATGAAGAGCAAGACTTGAATTTCAGTGTTCATAAGATTGTTAGCATTAAGGTGTAACTATGTACGACTCAGTCGTGCATTTTATATCGTTATTGCTTTACTTGTACTCCGTGCGAGGAACCATACCCAATGTTCTAAACTGCTAAACCAACACAACATGGAGAAGAATCACTGTTTTGAGAGAAGGTTTATCACAAAGTTATTGTGCGACTTACATTTTTTTTGACGAAATTGGTGAGCTATTCTTTTTACAATTATTTATTTGATTAAATAAATGCATTAAATGTGACTCAAATGTATTATTAGTATAATCCAGTAATACTTGCCAAGTTACTAAGACTAAGTTTTTATTACAGTCACTGTTTACACATGTGATTTTGATTATTTCGATTTTTGTTTTACGTGGGAGTTTATTTTCATATTTCGATAAGAGTGACGTTTAACAATGAAAGTACGCAAACGGATATATTTTAATAAATCAATCTAAATATATCAGTAAAATTTGGAAGCACTTGACAGTACTCCTCGTAATAGAGTATTCAAAATGGCGATCGCTGTTCAAGGAAGTTTTGCTGGTCTATTTTTTTTTTTTTTTTGTTCAGATTCACCCATTAAAAAAGCACCCATTGCCCATTTTCCTTTGTTATTTTTGGTCTAGATAAGAGTTTTTACTTGAATTTTTTCCCAGTCAACTGTTGCCACAAATATTAATTATGTTGTAAAACATTAACAGAATGTGGACTGTCTTTATGAATATGTGAACGCAATACTTACAAAGTTGCCGATTTTGTTTATACAGATTTATAAAGGCAACAAACTTTACAACCGGATGAATCCGGAATTACTTAGGTTGAGGCAAGAATTGGACAGCGCACTATTATCGGATATTCTCTTTGCGGGCTTCCAAAATTTGCGGCTTGTTTTCTTAGACCCGTGATTTCTAGGAACCCCTAAGAAAGAAGCCAAATAACACGATTTTGCCGGTCAGTGCAAATCACAAAAACGAGACATTAGGCGACTCAAAATTGGATTCACCAAAACGTCCCTTGTGTTCTGTTGGAACCACATGTCTTCCAATCTCAATTCATCAATTAGCAACAATAAAAACTCGATGATCATGGTTCTGTATCGATCACCAGTCACATTAATCGTGTTGCTCATGACATCTAGCCACAACGGCGATATTCTTGTCGGAAGAAGCACTACAAGACGTTTCACCGCCTTTTCTGTCACATATTGTTTCAGTCTCTTCGATGTCAGCTAAAAGCTATAGTTTTAGACGAGTTGGCTTAAAACGGCCGGGGAAACTGGGCTTAGTCTGGCATGATGCGCCAACAACTGGGTCGTAGGTATTTGCACCATAATGATATAAGTGTACAATTTTATCAGGATTGATATCCAAGTCTTGCTCTTCCCAGTAAAGAAGGCCTGGCATTCCGCGTTTCGATGCAATAATAGACCTAACATTGTAGGAGTTTTCATTAGATTTTGTTTTTATAAAAACGCCCTTAAGAAGTGGACCTTTAGGTGAATTAAAAAAAAATTCAAGGCCTATTACTTTGCTTAAATAATTTAAACAGGGTTAGCGTATGATTTAAACGTTGGTGCACTCAGTTGGTCGCTATATCGCATTTTGGAAGAAATGGGGTATACAGGGTCGAGGATGAGAAAAACCTCTTGGTGCACTTCAAATAGAATATCGTCTCCTATCTCCTCTTTCTTAGCATTTTGAGCCAAATCGACGAAATTCAACAAAAAACTTAACCAAAAAACGTTTAGCGTATGACTTAAACGTTGGTGAACTCAGTTGGTCGCTATATTGCATTTGGAAGAAATGGGGTATACAGGGTCGAGGATGAGAAAAACCTCTTGGTGCACTTCAAATGCAATATCCTCTCCTATCTCCTCTTCCTCAGCGTTTTGAGCCAAATCGACCAAATTGGACAAAAAACTTAACCAAAAAACGTTTAGCGTATGATATAAACGTTGGTGCACTCAGTTGGTCGCTATATCGCATTTTGGAAATAAAGTGCATGACTGGGTAGTACGTACTTGCATACAGTGTAATATTTTATCAGGATTAATATCCAAGTCTTGCTCTTCCCATTAAAGTAGGCGTGGCATTCCGCGTTTCGATGGAATAATAGTTCTAATAGCATATGCCCGAACTAATCCAAATATCAAATTTTATCGAAATCGTTAGAGCCGTTTTAACTGAAATCGGCCTTAAGTAAACTACCCTTAATTTTGAGGTTAGAATGAAAATTCAAATTTAGCCTTTAGGGAATATCCAACAGACCATAGATATGAACTTTGAAGCAAATCCGTCTAGCCGTTTGGGCTGCAATCGCATATACAAACAGACAGACAGACGGAATTGCCGGACCTACTTTTTTGGACTTCTCCATCATAGTAATGTCAGGTTTGATTAAAATCTCGAGTTCGATTTTTTTTCACGAAAGCAATACTTGCCCTATAGGTATATGTAGGTGCATGTAAAAATAGTCAGATAGGGTATTTTGCGATCTTGAGGTATATAGGGTTCCATGATTTTGAACCACCTTCAACATAGATTGACAAGGTTTACAATGAATGTAAAATTCTGACGATAAATCTATGAGTCTGCAGGAGGAATAGGAATATGAAAGCCTGCAGATGTCATCCTAAACTCCTAAAAACTGTCCGAGACAATCTTGCGACCGTAAATGATGTGTGTGACATGGCGACATGTACTTAGCATCTTCTAAGTTGCCAAAGAAGTACTTTCCCCGATGAATAAGTCTACTTCGAGTTGTAATTAGAAATTCACCGAGTAAATGTCACGGAAGGTCACTGAGGATCTGCATATATCCATATTTGATAGCCCTTATGTCATAGCGTGCCTCCTAAGTGGTTGAGGGAGTTCCCAATCTCTGGCCCATTTTGCAAGTCTGTTAAGAGCTGATTCCATTTTTTCACTTGTCTAAAAGTTTTACAATTACTACGTCGTCTGCACAGCATGATCATAACAATTACATCTGTCAACGTACCGCAAATGGGTTTACAATTCGCATAGGATATGTTTACTTTCCCTATTTTTTTTGTTTTTTGCGAAACTCATGGTTAAAGTGAATGAGATCATTTTCAGAGGCTTCCAACATTCAAATTTTGACGGCGTAGTTCTCTGATTTGTTCATTAGACTACTAATTGAGAGTCCAACGTTCGAAATCCAGTCAATTCCTAAAAGTTGTTTACGGTTCCTGTGCTGTGCATGATATATGTATGTACATCGAGAAGTATAATTGTCGTGAGAAATCTTTTAAAATAAATTACTAACAAAAATATAACATGCAGAGCACGAATGATTGTGAAAAACTAGTCTGTGGGCCCTTCAGAACCTTGTTATTTTGTTTTTAAAAGGTAAACTCCCTTAACTACCTCGTGACTATATTTATAAACAATGATTTTCTCTCCCAAACCGTGGACAGATACAAGTATTAATTTGCATGTCAACATCATGAACATTTTGTTCTTAGTCACTTCGAGATGATTTCGTTTCATTTTGATCTTTAATTACTGTTACAGCTTGTATGACGTTCAGGTAGGAGGGTCCGGTGACGTCAATATACACGTAATCTGTTTACCCCAGTAGCTGGACCTACCCTGGGCACTCTATAAAATGTTTATTCATTCGTTTATTTAAATTTGTATTCATTTAAATTCTAACATACAATTTCTGTAACTACGACTCTGCTCGTGGTCTAAAGGTCAAAGCTCAGTACTAGGTGGGTGTTTGCGTTTATCTTTGGATACCGACGTACATATATGAAGATGATCAGGAAAACCCCAGTTCTTCTGAATGATGAATAACAGAGCTGAAGCATGGTTTTCCAATCAAATGGAAGGTATTTTTGGTGATTTGCCCACTAAACAGTTTAACCATAATTAATCCACTCAGACAGTTTGTTTATACCATTAAAAAGGCATCACAACCCACGAACCGAAAGCACTCTAAGTATTTGCAATTTTCTTGTTTAGGTGTCATTGCCTATAGTCTTCCTGACTTGCATCACTTTAATCAAATGTTCCTGCCAAGGCTGGTAAGAATCAAATTATAGCTCAAAACCTCGAAATCATTGTCCAAAATAAAAACCTAATATACGAGCTTTCTCCCAAACTTATAACTCTTGTATAAATTTATGCAAATAAAAATGGTTAACATGAGCCACCAGTTCACCCACAACAAATTGTTATACTACTACCAACAATATTGCGATGTGCCAATATCAAATATTAGCGTCTAAATATTTTACTAACCTATTGGCCTATAATGACCCAAATTACAAAGAAACCATTGATCACCAAGCTTGGCTTTTGCAAACCCCGCATTAGCTCCGTTTATGTCCATCGATGTTGTTATTTTTGGCCTCTCGATTAAATATACCTTCCGCTTTTATAATTTCCTTGTTTCACAATACTAAATCGTTATTTACTGAGTTCTAATTTTAAAACGGCAACTTTAAGTGAAACTCAGGCGTCAGAACTTCTCAATTGTGCAATATCGCAATCAAGCGATAAAGTTCCCAAAGAGTCACATTCCAAAGAAAGGACCAAAAGAAGTATAAGCTGATGAATGATGGCTTTAAAATTATACAAAATTTTTTTTCTTTTTTTTTTCGAGGCTTTTATGGGGTCTCAGAACTCTATACAATGTGGTGAACTGTGTAAACAGTGGGAACTTGTATCTATTCGCTGTTTGCCTATCAATCTTTTTATCGTGTCGCATTCTACTAGAACAAGGTAGTATGATGCGACAAAAATCTTCAACTAAACAAAAAGAAAGCCAACAACAATTTATAAACATCAAGGTGGGGGAGTAAATTTTATATCTTGATCGTACTGGTTGTATCATATTGTTGGTTGGATAAGATTGTTTGTATTGGTGTTTTGCGCGCGACGACAACGACAACAACGACGACAACAACGACGACGATCGGGTGGCAATTAAATTCTCCTTCGTTCATTGATGCTGATTATAAATGAGACTCGCGCCCGGCCTGTTGGTTGTTTTATGCACTTAACCGTCGTCGCGTAAGGATCTCTAACTCGCTCTCAAGTTGTATATTTAAATTTTTTGAAATAAGGTAGAGAACAGTGCGACTGTTGTCGGTTGGATTGGTAGAACTTAAGAAAACAAAAAAAAAAGTCTCAAGTGTATTACAAGTGAAATTGTTAAGTTTGTTTTTTTTTATTGTTGTTGTGCTTACGTTTTTGGGTTTCATTCCATACCATGTGAGTTCCACTTTCATAAAAAAAAAAATCTATTTATGAATAATTTAATTTTTTGTGGGTCTGTTGTTTTCTGACGGTACGGACTTAGCCAAGATCACATGACGATCAGATCTTATAATAGTAACGTATGTAGATGATTTGGTGGTATTATCATGTGACTCTCGTGACTCCTCTTAAAGATTGTTGACATTATAAAAAATGTCAGTTTAAACAAATAGTTTGAGTTTCGGCTTTCGGACCAGTTGCTTTGTTTCCCTCTTGCTTGACGCGGCTTAGTAAGAAAAAAAAAATTAAATATTTGCCACTGGAGGGGAAATGTATACTAAAGATTTAACCGTTTTTAAGATGATTTTGCATAATTTTTTGGTTGTTTAAATTATGCGAAACAAAAAAAAAATTGTGCAGTGTCTCCGACATGGGAAGAGGATGGAGATGGCTTGTGACTATAAGTGTGGAATATTAAAAAGGCATAGTTTTTGGGTAGGGTTGAGTGGTTTCCCAACCTTGAACCATGTGTTGAAAAAGAAAAACCAAAAAGAAAAACAGTGTTACATCAGTTGGGTAAAGTGGTTTTAACTGGTTTGCGATTTTAAGCAGGTGTTCTTAATTATGAGTGATCTAATTTTCTTTTTTATTCGGATACGGAATGTCCGATGACTAAGCATAAAACAATTAAAATTTTTGTTATCATTTCGGAAATATACTTTCTCGGAAGAGTTTTCGATTCAATCTTTATGATGATTAGTCACAGGAAATGTCAAAATTACACACGAGTCAGGCACTTTCACGCAAGAGTACGAGTATGTAAAGAAATCTATAGTTTTAGCTTTCGATTAATTAAATTAATCAATTATATGGTATGCGAAATTTTAATAGTCCCTGCCACCATTGATTTAGCTTTATTCTAATTTCACTTTCAATGGATTTTTGTAAATATTTATTATGATTAAGTTTACATTTTCGAAACGAGGTTTTAATGAGTGCCATTAGTAAGACCTGTTTTAATGTTGTTTTGTAGGTCTATGTCAATTACTATAGTAGATACGCATTAAAAAATAAACAAACATAAAAAACATTGTTTCTACCTATTTTTCTTATTTAACATTCAATAGAAACTGAGTTATAAAAAGTATACAAAGCCGATAATGTAAAGTGAAATTAAAGCGAAGTTCCTTCTTTTTGATTCTCATTTATTCAATGCAGCAAGATTATAAGTGTGTATTGAGACAAATGTATGGAAATTAGAGCATGTAGAAATACCTTAGGGTGCAGGTACAATGTTTTAGTTGTTTGAACTGATTATACGATACATGACTGTGACGAATTTGAGACTTCATAGATATATAAATCATAGCGAATCGTACTTTGTCCTTTCATTCATTCAAGTAGTTCATTCGTGCTCTATATTATTTTTTTTTACTTCTTTCCCAATGAATAAGGTTGCTCTTAGCTTTTGAACACATCAGCATTTAATACAAAACTCAGTTTTCGATGTGTACCTACGTCAGTCATAACAAATTGCTTGTTCTCTCCTGATTTATGTGTCTCGGTGGATTTTTTTTTTTGGTTATTCAATACTTAAACTGTTCATCTTACCAATCCGTTGGTATTTCCCCATTGTAGGGACCAATAATACACTCCTTTAAAGTCTGCCGGGGTTTTTCCAACTTTCAAGTGCTTTCTCGTAATTTTTTGTTTTAGTTTTCTTTTATTTTTTTTTATATGAAAGGGCAGCATTGAGTGTGGTCTTACTTAATACTGTAAGTTAATTTTCAAGGTGCGCCATCCCACTCATTTGATGGTATTACCAGTTTAACCCGCTTTCTTCTGGATGATTTCCTTTTTTCTTCTTTCTTTTCTCATTATCAGTCAAAGGAACGACTTCGATGTCCACAGAGTGGTGGTCCACTTTGTACTCATTTTAGTAATTTCTTGTCTGATCTCTGGGTTGGTGAAAAATTACTTGTGTAATTTTTCTTCATTATTAGGTGGTTTTGTGCAGATATTCATGATCTTCTACCATTTCCTGTTTGTTCCCTTTGGCTTGAAGAAGAACAAAAAATTATATTCAAGTAGGTGCTGTGGTCCGGACCCACTTCCAGTGACTGAGTTCATACCGGCTGTGGTCAGAGGATTCACTGTATCCATTTGTTACAATTTACTTTTATATCTGGTTTTTTGGAGATCCACTTTTGATGGTTGTAGTCAAAGCGGGGGAGTAGATCTGTGTTGATTGTTAAGGTATTCTGGAAGAAAGACGATGGTTTTTATGTTTTTATTTTGTGTTCGCTTACGGTCATAAAGTGGGATACATATATCAATCACCTTTTATATCTTCATGTCTGACACACAGAGTTCCTTAAAAGAAAAGACAAATTTCTGAACTTATTATCTGATAAGTGATACTACCGAAATATGTCCAATTTGTAAAAAGAAAGAGAAACAACAGATTATGCATACATATTTCTGAAATCGATTTAAAAGAATTTGGGGTATTGATTCTGAAGACATGATTGTCGACTGTAAATTAAGTTGCAATTAATGTAAGCAACACCACCGCAAACAGGCCTTGAACTATCAGCAATAAATAAAGAAGAAAAAAAACCACCAGCTTACCAATTACACTTGTCTTTGGAAAAATTGTCAAAGACGTCATTGATTAGATAATTTAAAATACCACTCGGGTGAGAACAAGTTTTTCGTCTATTTGAATCACTGTCACCGATATCATACTTTTCCTTTTTCATAATTACACGCATAAACTAGTCTGCCATTTCCTATGAAAAAACGTATATTTAAAAAAAACCCCTCGGCCTACTCATTTTCTAGTTATGCAGTTTTATATTTTTAGCTCGTACGAAACCACAAGTCTCTACTACTTTTCATGAAACAAAGAGCTTTTGCAGTTTATAACTTGTCTAAAATTGTATTTCTGCCTACTGATGAAATTCCTTTTTTATATAACGTCACAATGTTTTTCTTTTTTTTTTCTTGTAAATTGTAAACCGCAACCAGTTTAAATTCTTGGTAACGGTTGCATACCTTGTTATTCCAAACTTACCTGGTTATTCCAAACTTGTACTCACGCAATTCATTTTAAAACCGTATTTACATAAAAAAAAACCCCATTTTTATTTGAGTAACCATTTCAATGAACTTATGTCTATGTTCTTTAGTGTTATTTTCAATTGCAACTTCATCGTACCGTAATTATTTCACCATCATCAGTAGCTTGTGATTTATCACGCGTATTTTACGGTATTCCTATGGAATAAATAATTACTTACATGGGAAAATAGATACAAATCAACGTGTCTTGTGCTTGGCTATAGCCCCAATTAACGTAGAAAATTTTTATACAAAAAAAAAAAATAATTCACCGAATGTCAATATCGTTTTAGAGTACAGCGAACTCGAACTCTAAAATCACATGCGATTCTTTTTTTATTTCTTTGCTCTGGATAGAGTACATGGTCTTATATAGTTGTACGACTTGGATTAAGCATTCCCTGGGCATTGCTGCTGGAGTGTGACTTATTTCCGATCAACGATCAGTTTGTTTTTATTTTGATTTATTTTTTATTTTTTTTTGTGATTGATAAGGTTCTTTCGTCAGACGACAGCTGATGTAGCACACTAAATGTTGGTAGTTTGGATAGTCGGAGTCGGTCTTCTTTGAATGGCACATTAGTTTGTTTTGTTAGTCTGATTGTGGTCACCAAGGCTGTTGGTTGTTGGTACGCTAGTGGTCACTAGCGCCTAGTTGGTAGCTTCTTGTGATTGTGTTTAGTGCATTTTACTTTTTTATGTCTCTCGACGGACTGCATTTTAAGTGAGTCTTTTGTAAACATTAAGTTTTAAGTTGTGATTACGATTGACATAGTTGTTTGGAGGAAAAAGTAAAAGACTTATTCGAATTCATTTCATTAAATCGGTTTAAAAAGTCTGCATTAGCAGTTTTAATGTGTGTCCTTGTTTGATGAGAATCAAAAAGTAGGCCTATTATTTTAATTTTAGTATATTTCCTTTAATTTTGTTGAGTAGCTACATATTTTAGTACAGTTCAATGTTAATCTCGTTAATGGCCTAAATCCATCAAAACTGAGACATTGTTTAGTATAAGTCAGTCAATCGTTTGGCAAACATTTAAATAAAAAGACATCCAGAAGGGTAGAAAAATATCTGTGTAGGAAGTGGCTTAGATACAACATTTTGCTAAAATTTTGTGAAAGTTGGTCAAGAAACTAGTTCACACCTGCATTTATGTATATATATCTATTTCGTATAAAAATTGTTGCTCACCCTAGCAATTAATGTCGCATAGTGAGGTCGAAAAACAGCTGGTTCAATTGTTCCCTAGGTAATCTAATCTATTTTTCTTAGTTAAACTTTTAAGGGAATTTCATAAATAATTTCAGCAATAGTTTTACGATTAGAATTCGGTTTTATTTGCGGCCTTTTTTGAAATTCCCAGAATAACGACCGGTGACATTCCTTCTATTGTTTCACGGCGGAAGCGGCTTATCTGTGGATCTTTGGTTAATTGCTTGGACGTCCAAAGATTATTTCTCTTCTGGTCTGTCTGTGTGTTGTCATGGTTATGTTTTTAATCATGAACATGATACTGGCTATGTATATAAATATCGTAATAACTGAAGATACTTGAAATAACACGAACAGAATAGAGTCTATTTTTTTATGAAACAAAAGAACAGTCCAAGGAGCATTTGATAATAATCAGCATTAACTATAAATTTTATTTCATGGCACCACCATGACCACGATTCGATATATATTAATCCGCCATATTAAACTTGAACTTGACGTCACTGAGAGCCAAGTTAGCATTTGATTTATAAGTAATTCCCATAGATTACTAAAAATACACAACCATTATCATCACCCACCTAAATCATAGAATGAAAAAAAAAACTGATACCATCTATACAAGTGTTTCACTGGATTTTAATAAAAATTTCAATTGTCTGCTGCAATTCATTTTGATTGATCTAATTTTGTACATTGCTACTTTATCTGCAATATTTTTTTTTTTTTCGATTCATTTATGACTTAGTATTTTACTCGGGCATATTGATTTAAATCAATCTCGATGCGACATACCATGAGCGCGTAAATTTGTCAACAAACAAGTTATAATGGTAACAATTTATTCATAAAATTTACGATAACTCACAATCGGTGATTGATTGAGTTCCTATTGAAAATGATTTTATCTACATAGGTGCCTATGTATATTCCACAGTTTTATTGTTTTGTTAGCAAAAAAAAAGAAAAAGAAATATTCTACTGGCATATCAACAATTGTAAAAAAAAAAAACGTATATTTATGAGCTTCTGGATCATTGTGTATTTTGGTAGAACTTTCACTTTCATTCAACTCATGTTTTTGTAACCAAGTGAACTGATAAGACAGTTTTGGTCAAATTAGATATAAAGCTGAATACTTACTTGCGCAAACTTTCTGTAAGAAGATGTACATCCAACAAGAGATTGAAATTGATTAACTTTTTGTTTTGTTTTATTAAAATGGCTGCGTAGTTTCGAAATTTCTTATTTTCTTATTTTAATTTCTTGGTTTTGTGATTTTTTCTGATTTTAATGAGCGTAACCACCCAGGAGTACCCGTCTATGATGATACTTCACAAGAATGTCTTTGAATGCTGAACTTTATATAATCATTTGTTTACATAAATAAGTTCAGTTGATTGGTTCCTACAGTATGATTTTAGACTCAAAGACCTTTCTGACTAAGCCTGCATCAAATTTTAAGACAACTATTTTGTAGAAATATTTATTTATTGTACTTCAACGATAGCAGATTACACTTCATGAATATTCAAAAGTGTAGTACCGGTATCCACAAATACCCTAAGTCACAGTTAACGCCTTTAATTCCGCCTTTTCATTTTTATGATGTAAGTGCCACAACTTAATAGCTTAGTTTGGCCGTTGAGTAATGAGAATACGTTTGTAAAAATTTCAGTTTTTTATATTTCTTAATAATAGAGTATTCCTAATGTCCATTGTGAATGTAAATTTATGAACCTTGTAGCATTGAATTAGTATAAGAGCTTCCTGATATCGAAAATACCACGACTTTATGCCAAAATACACATTTGTCATTTCGTACTCCATACATCAATACCATGTTTTGCTAACTATGCCCTCTTGTTGATTCTCACACATGTATGCAAATAAGTAATTCCAACTACCAATTCTTCTTTTGCCTCAAACTTATCTCCCGCAATTCGTACATATGTAGATGCTTTAGAAACAGAAGTATATATTTAATATTTATACCAAAATATATTTATACGTATGTACATATGTATCGGATGGATCGAAGTAGTCACATATTTTGTGGGTGCACTTTAAACAAGGTTTTGTTTAAAAGTCTTATTTATTATGCAAGTCCTAGACAGACTAACAGATAATAATTTACACTTCACGCTTTTAATTACCGCTAACAGGTTTTAAGTAATATAATTTTTTTCAAACAATTCATGATCAACCGTATGGTCAATTCATTTGCTACGTAGTTGGTACAACAATTTACAATTCGTTAACAAAAAATAAAAAAAAAAAAATTGTTATCGCTTCCGTCGTTAGCCATTAAAATTCAATAAAAGACCAAAACTTAATGCAATAAAATAAACCTTCCTTAATAGCAAACAACATCAATAAATTTACAAAAAGAATAAAAATAAAAAGAACTAACTAGCCAAAAAGTATTATGTGTCAAAAAACGCCTCAAATAACACGGTATAATGAATATTAAAAGTCGGAACGACACTATTAATTCACACATTTCTGTCAAACCCAATTGTGTACGATAATCATTAGTAAAATGATTAACATTTGTAAACAAAGTTGACAGTCAATATGATGAGATAATGACAGATATCTATTGACAGTGACAATTAAGTTAACAAAGCGTGCCGACATGCATGTTTTTTGTTTCATATCTGCAGTTGGTTCCAACTGAAATATCTTAGTTATTTTGCATTTTGCTTTGTTGATTTTATTTCATTATTTTTTTTTATCAGAT
The DNA here is from genome assembly GCA_963583995.1 of Xylota segnis. Lineage (NCBI taxonomy): Eukaryota > Metazoa > Arthropoda > Insecta > Diptera > Syrphidae > Xylota > Xylota segnis. The sequence goes on along the minus strand of OY757236.1, from coordinate 8,957,786 downwards.
GAAGAGTGTCAAGTGGCTAATTAAATAATGAGTACTGTGATTATATCATATTAAAAATTGATTAGCGGCTTGTTTTGTGTGTTTTGGTTAAGTGGGGGCAGCTACTTTAAATTGTCAAGAGATGTTGAAGGGTTTTCAAGTGGTATGATGGATTTGAATGGAATTGCTATGAGCAATTAGTTTGAGTTTATAGTTTCATAAAACTAAGAACTCTATTTATCTTCAGGGACACGAGGCGACAGAATAAAAAACAGAAATAAATAAATCGATTCATTCGTGATAGATGGGTTGTTACTTTTCTTAACAAAATTTACTGCACACTTACAAAGTCAATAAAGTTAATTAAACGATTGTGTAATAATTGTGCAATACTTTATAGATTTTCAAACTCACTTGTAAGAATCGCTTGAATATTTGAGCACGTGTAGAACAGAAGTTAAACAAAAGATTACACAATTCACGAGCTTAAATATACATATTTACATTGTAGACTGCATAACTAATTTGCAAGAAAGATAATAATTTTCTTTTAACTGTTTTGTACTTACTCAATTTGCATAACTTTTATCACGACTACAATTATTCATTGTCGTCATTATTTTATGTCACTGTTGTGAGTAAGAATTTGAATAAAAGAACACCATGAACATGATCCATGATTTTATAATTATTAGGCTGCATAATTAGAAAATAGTCTTTTAATCAATGAGAATCAAAAAGAAGGAATACCATTTCTTTTGAAATGAAATGTAATTTTTATAACACAAAAGCAGTAGATAGAGTCAACCGAATGTATGAAAATCAAAAAGAAGGAATTTTTAAATTACTATTCTAAAACCTTATAGAAAATTCTAGAATCTTTTTAATTAATTTTTAATATTTCTTATATAAGCAAACCAAGCTATTTCTAAAGCCACAAAAAGAAATTAAAAGAATTAATGCATGCAGATAGATTTATTGCGCAACAATTAGTATCACGTTAATGATAAATGCACAGCTTCTCCCATTTATTTATTTTTACTACTTCGTTGATTTATATGCATAGTTCCTAGGAAAATTCAACAATAAAACTGGAAATATTTCACGCCCTATTGATGAGAAAAAAATCCACGGAAGAGTGACTATTATAAATTGTTTTACGCAAGCATACAAAATCTAATCAAGCATAACCAATATTATAGTAACTACCGTCATAAACTGGTTAAGATGTTGACCTGTCTCAAGTAGCAAAAACGTGATACCAATGTGTATCTATAAGCCACTTAAAGAAAAGTCCCCAGAATCTTTGTAATGATTCATTAACCATACACAGATACTCTACACTTAATCCAAAAACGCATGTGATTAAAACGATATGGTGGGGAATTTTTTCCCCTTTTTATATTTTCTTTGATTTTGTTTTGTCAACAAACCATTCGAGTAGCACGTGCGTTCCGCCAAGTTCAGTGAACACATATCTATAAAATAGAGATTCATACTTAAACTAACGAGCTTTAGCTTATTCACCTCAGACATTCAACAGACATACAGCAAAGTTGATCAAGATACTCACTTCAACTGGCAACTGCCTGAGTTGTGTATCGGACTTTGAGTGCAGCAGTTAGTTAATCATTTTATTCTCTCTCTTCTCAAACACAGATATACCTGATAGATAGAAAAATCTTGTAATCAGTTGGATTGGAAGCAAAAAAATTAAAAAAACAACAAAATGCGTCACAATCACGCTAATGGTCAAAATGGATCAGATGTGTCATTGGATATACCACCAAATGGATTGTACTCAGGATCAAGTGATTGCATTATGCCGGATGAGAAGGAAACAGGATGCTGTCAGGGTATCAGTGATTGGTGTCGCCAAACATCAGCCAAGGTGTTTTGCAAGAAAACTCTCTACAAACGATTGCCGATCATAACATGGCTGCCAAAATATAACAAGGACGATTTTATTGGTGACTTGGTAGCTGGTATTACAGTTGGATTGACAGTGATTCCACAGGGTCTCGCTTATGCTGGAATTGCAGGATTGCCATTAGCTGTAAGTGGTATCCTCGTCGACACCCTTAAGATCGTGTATTTATAAGTTTTATCCTTTCAGTATGGTCTCTACGGTTGCTTCCTTGGTTGCTTCGTGTACATTTTCCTCGGATCCAGTAAGGATGTGCCTGTTGGACCAACAGCCATTTCTGCTTTGCTCACATTTCAAACAGCACAGGGTATCTGGCAACGAGCGGTGTTACTGACATTCCTAACAGGCCTTATAGAAATCGGGATGGGTGTGTTTCAACTTGGATTTCTGATAGATTTTGTATCAGGTCCCGTCAGTGCGGGATTTACAAGCGCAGTGGCGTTGATCATTTTCACATCCCAACTCAAGGATATACTTGGAGTTAACACTAGTGGAGCGACATTCCTTGATATGTGGATTAACATCATTAAGGATATCACAAACATAAGTTGGGCTGATACTTGTCTTGGAATTGGTTGCATTGTTTTGCTTCTGGCTATGCGGGCTATGGCAAGCTTCAAAATTGGACCTAAGGACGATGATAAGAAGAAACCGTGGCAAAAGTTTCTCAATGGTACATTCTGGTTGGTTGGAACATCTAGAAATGCTGTATTGGTTATCGCATGCGGTGGCATAGGTGCCTATCTCTTTGAAGCTGGAATCGAGTGGTTTAGGACAGTGGGATATGTTCCACCAGGTTTGCCAGACTTCCAGCCTCCACCATTCTCATACACGAGGGAGGACAATTCAACGACTGGAGAGATTATCGAGATTCACGAGTCATTCGGCGATATGGTGTCCAGTATGGGCTCCGGACTAGTTGTGGTTCCATTGATTTCGTTGCTGGAAAACATGGCTGTGGTTCAGGCTTTCGGTGAGTTAAACATGATACGTTTTCAATGGAACTTTGTTTTATAGTTTGATTTCTTCTTTAGCTAATGGAAAGCCAGTTGATGCCACTCAAGAGCTGATTGCAGTAGGTGTCTGTAACGTGGCTAATTCGTTTGCTCAAGGTTTCCGAGGAAACGGAGGATTGGCACGTGGAGCTGTCTGCAATGCTAGTGGAGTTAGAACTCCTCTATCAAATTTGTACACTGGCACACTTGTAATCATTGCATTGTTGTACCTTACACCGTTCTTCTTTTACATCCCAAAGGCGGCTTTGGCTGCAATCATTGTAGCAGCTGTCTTATTCATGGTCCAATATCGAGTTATCAAGCCTATGTGGAGGAGCAAGAGTAAGTTGAAACATTATTTGACCCCTATTTGCAGTTCTTATTGATTTTTCCATTTGCTATAGAAACCGACCTCATTCCCGGTATTGCTGCCTTTATCGCATGTTTGGTGCTTCAATTGCAAATTGGAATCCTTGTTGGCATTGGCATCAATGTAGTCTTCATCTTGTATCATGCTGCTCGCCCCAAGCTTAGGGTGGAAAACCTCATCGTAAGTTCAATCAATCTCTCTCATCTGACGGAGTTTCTAATTTAAATTCATTTCCTGTTTTTAGACATCTTGTGGCACCAACTATATCATGCTAACACCAGATCGTTGCTTGATCTTCCCCTCAGTGGAATTTGTCCGCAATGTGGTCAACAAACAAGGTCTTAAATCAACTCTACCGGTTGTCATCGACTGTACACATATCTATGGCGCCGATTACACAGCTGCAAAGGTAGTCTCAACTATGATTGCTGAATTCCAAGCCAGAGATCAGAAACTTTGTTTCTTCAACTTGCGGCCAAGGGTGGCGTCCGTCTTCGAAGGATTGAACACCAATCTGGTGGTATTCTATGAGATTGCAGCATTGGAGTCCGAGCTGTCTGGAAAGAAACAAGAAACAGTAGCGTGAAGCTTACTTGTTTCTACCAATGCTGACGTATTATTTTAATTTTATTTTTTATTTATTCATACACAGTATATCAAAGATAGAGCAGGCTCTAGTATATTCATTCGTAGATTGTTTTGAATCATTTTGTGAGCTTCAATGACTATGATTAGATACTAAATTCAAAACATTTCTTATGCAACAAAATCAAGTTCGGAGACAAGTTAGTGTGAGATTTGCAATTTGTTATTACAATAGGAGGTCAACTATGCTACCTAGTTTTGTGTAGTCATTTGTGTTTTTGTTTACACTGCGAGAATAACGAAAATAGTCATGTAAGAACAATTTATTAGTTGTTTTGTAAATGTGCCAAAAGAACGTAAAATGTATATTATTTTTTTTTTTTTTTTATAGAGTTAAGGAAGTTGAGCCATGTAAATAGATAAGTAGCTGATAGGTGATAAGAAAACTTATTTAAATATTATTTATGTTATGTAGCAAATCTAGTTGAGGCTAGAGAAATATTTATTGTATAGTTTTATATACAGAATGTTATTAAATAATTCTTAAGTTAATTCAAAATAAATTATTAGTTTTCTCTATTTAAATGCGATGTCCCGGTTGAATCTAAGTTGAAAAAGGAAACAACTGCTTGGAACAGTCTAACTTTTGGAGGTGTTGTTAGACATATGGTCCGAACGGCGGCTGAACGATTTGAGTCTAAATAAGTCTTCAAAATTTCCGAAATCAGAGTTGATATCCAATGAATCTTACTCGAAGTTTGCCATGAAAAGAACCTCTAAGCTCTATAGATACAGTCCACGAAATTACCTTTTAATATGTCAGTGCCGACTAAGTACAAATATTTGGTGCGATTCATATTACCTGGAACATAGGGCTTAACTTCTTACAATTTTTGTTTGGAGAAGCTATTCTGTTTTGGATCTTTGTCAGACACTTGCAAGGCGTGGGTCATGAAAACTTTACTTTCGGGGCTATTTGGACTGGAACCTTGAAAGTGGGGACTTCAGTAGTTCGAGGCACTAAACATTATGTCGTGGAGCCCACATGCGATTTCCAGTTCGCTACAAAAGCAACATCCTAGGATATTCATTTCTTGATTAGATTGCAAATAAAATTTCAAAACACATGCAGATGTGGCCTACGCTGAATGTCCTGGCACCTAGGATCACCTTAACCTTGACAAACTTCACTCTTATGAAGGAATTCAATTGAGGATCATCACATTAACATGAAATTTATGAGATTGGCCAGATTTATCAAAAGTTCACCAACTACGTTTTTAAAGGACGACTTAAAGTGGGGAAATGAGTTGAATTTTACTAATGGCCACCAAAAGGAAGAAATGTGGAATCATGATCCAATCCACATATGCAAAAGTGAATTTCTTTTCCATTCCAACGGCATTGTCCAAACAAAATCCGTTCCACATTGGGGCAAATAATTAATTCATTATCTAGGTGTTCTGAAGCATATACGATAAGAATATCCTTCAAAAAGAAGTTCGCGTTTGTTGCCATCTTACTACGCTTTGTTATCGATTTATACTTGTCACCGATTTTTTGACAAAAAATCGTATTTTGACCATCAACCACTAACCGTAATTGTCTAATTTGACATTGTAGAACCTTGACCTTTTTGGAAAAATGCATTTGCAAAAGCTTGTACAGGCATCCTGGTCCACGTTCTGAAACACTCATTAGACATGGTATTAGGCCGTGCAAACAGCTGTACTCGTATTGAATTGGAAGGAGATTTTGAATAAAATAAATCGGTTTGGCCAAAAAAAAAACTGGTTGACCTTATTTTCAAAAAGTTTTTAATCGTATGTGATAACACAAGCCACCTTTTGGAAACACTTTACTATTAAGTGGTCTTATGAATCGGGATTGAAAAAATAAAGAACGATTAAGCTGTTTCTGTATGCAGTCACGTCAACTTAAGTTAATAGATTCCCTGTATATCTAAACTCGGCTCAAACACAGTACGCGAACGAACCAAAATATCTAGGAATGACTCTGGATGTTAAGCTTAAAAGGAAAGTGACGAGATCGAAAACAAATACAGAAAACATACAAAGTTGAGCCAACATAACCAACTGCTTGTCTATAAGCCGATGCTAAAGCCAGTGTAGACGTATGGTCTCCAACTATGGAATTGTACCAGAAAAAGCATTAGAAAAAAACTACAAAGTCCTTAGAACGATCGTTAGCACACTGCGGTATGTACTTATCGATGATATTCATCGGAATTTAGGAATTCCCAGCATCGTTGAAGAGATAACAAAACTTGCATTCAGCTACTTGACGCCAACAATTCGTCTGCAAAGGACAAAAACTTTTGAACTTGTGTCATAGTGCGCCGGTCTTAAAAACCGTAGAAACGTTCATTGGATTTTGACCTGTCTAAAGTCATACATTCTTTTCCCAAAAAAATATGAAAATAAAACTGCTAGATAAGATTCGGCTTAGTTGTAGTACTGAATTTGAAGAGAGGTGTTTTTAGTTATTAAAAAACTTAGACTACCGTAAGCACAAGCGAGGTCGGATCTTAGGATGTCTTAAGAAGATTTTCATCTGCCCTTTGAGGAAGGAAAAGAAAAGAAAAATATATATATAGTTCCGATTTATGAAAGACTAGAGAACAAGACAACGAATGCATAATTTCCATTAGAAATGAACAAATAAATAAGGAAATAAATATTTACAAACGGAATTACTTTTCTACTTTCACAAGTATAAACAATAATTACATTCAATAACTTATTAGTGATTTATTTCGTTTGTATCATTAATCAACGTGTTTTACAGGAAATCAATCATTTCTGCATTAACGTAGGCAGATTTGTAGTCCGTCAGAAATTACTGGTTCTGTTGTGATATACTAGCAATTGCATTGCTAAATGATATAACTAGTTATTTCGTTAGTTAGTAACATGACTAGGTGGAAATATTTCTCTTAAATTATTGGTATATGCATCATGATGGAATTAAAGTTAGTTTTCCTTGCCACGGCGCGTGGGACAAAGATCGACCTCGGTACTCATGCTCAATGGTTTGATTTTAATTGCTCCTAACCGCCATGGACAGGAATCAAGCCTCAAAGATAAAATTGATTGACCTGAAGAAAATCGAAAGTCATCGAAGGAGGTACTCATTTCTGTTTTCAAGCCCAACCTATATGCATAGAAAAGACTGCATCGGGATAACGAAATGTAAGGTTGATACAGAGTCAGCATTCGGATAATCCCTTACTGTAACTGAATAGACAGTTAAATAGCTCTCTGAGTATCAATATTATTTCAAAGAAGACAATGAGGTTACCATCAAGGGTCATACTCAGATTTAGGCCACTAAAACTTTACGAATACACTTTTCTTGTCGGAAAACTTTTTGACAGTCTGACGACTCTCGCGAGTCCCTTCTTGGAAGGTCTGAATAAATTCTAACAAATGAGTAAGTTTTTTTTACTAAATACGAAACTTTCGAACGTAGAATTTTCTCTCCCAATTCTGAGGTACGGTCTACACGGAATTACCTTCTATCAAGGGATTGGATCCTATCTCACCAACGTTTTTTTTTTTTTCATGTTAGGAAGCATTCAACTGAAGCACGTAGGCGGACGTCAGTATTACCAGTTTGACTGGATTTTCGGAAAACCGCTTATATGGTGAAGACCACACAGTATCAATATTTTGCATTCAGCACCTAATCCGACGAATTGCGTGTGAGATGATTAACAAAAGCGACCATCAATAAGCTGTTTTATTACATTAAATATAGTCTTTTGTGGTGAAAAGGAGCGAGAATGTCGTTGATTTCTTATAAATATTCAGAAGAACTCGTTTAGTTCGCCTGAGACAATCGCTACTGAATGTTCTGACCGAGGATGCAGGAAGATCCTACGCAAACTTAAGCTTTAAACAGCTTTTGAGCAACTTTATCAGATGTCTTAGTCCCAGAAATCTTAGTCTGACTTAGGATCCAAAGAAGAAAGAATTTAAACTGCCATCCACACCAAAGCCTCTTGCTGATGATCTTTATGAATATGTCAGCGTTTGGAACCATCCACCTCAGTCCAGGCTAAGTCTTTCCGAAGTCAAAAATGGGCCTCGTCCGAGATGATAATTTTTTGGCCAAAAACTGGATCTTCCACAAACTTTTCCAACTGAGAAGCTTTTTCAGGACAACTGTACTCTCGGATGTTTGTCAGACGCTCGCGAGAGGTGGGGCCGTGAAAAACGTTTTAGGTGTTCCCCGACTGGGATTCGATCTTGAGCCCCTTGCTCCGTAGTCCAACGCACTAACCACTGAGCCACGGCGCCCTAGAATACACTCTTTAAAATATTGTGTATTGGAGATAAAACCAGTGCCTAGTCCGTACTGAAGATTCTATTTATAGCCAAGGTAAGTCACCACTTTCTTTACTTGCTAACAAGAGGTGTGGCTTTTTTAAGGATATTTAACAACCTCTTCGTCTTTGTCTTCTCTACACAACAGAGAAGCTTTCTGCTTCTGGTCTTGTTATACATTCTCGAATATTTCCTTAGTTTTGTTGGCTTTTCCTTGTAGATAGCTCGTTCCATTGAAGGTAATTCATACCCGACTTGTTCCTGATACTCTTCATAAAACCTAAGAGCGTTCCCCTTAGCAACTAAAATGTCTCTAACCATTGTCGCATTTTAAATGTCGTTACATAAAAGAAATGTGCTTATACCCGCTAAAGTTGACCTTTCCACAAAAAAATTATTAAAATGCAAGAAACCTGAAAAGTATTCAAAATAAACAAAAACTTTGCACACAAAAGCATGACATAGCACGAGACCTTGTTGTTCTTTTCTATCAGCGTGCTTTGTTATGACACTGATCTACCCCATCATCTTTGCTGTGACGTTCATGATCGGCAAATGCAAACAAACTACCTGCAATGAAATAATTTAATATGAACTCAAAAAAAAAAAAGACGAGGAACAAATAAATTTATTCAACAATGTGCCCTGTCAGCTTGTACGAAAATCGACAAATATTTAAATTATGTATTTGCAAAGGGGTGTCGACCGGCGTTGGAAGTTCATTGTCAATAGCGGGGTCTCCACTGAGCAAATTGTTCATAAAATTGGTATGATGTCTAGGGTCATGATTGTTAACAAAAAATACAAATGTTTTGATTAGATAGCTTATCAAGTGAAAATGATGACAAATTTGATCTGAGTGAACACCTTAATGTAGTTTCCAGCCTGAACGCAGAAATAATGCCTTCAAGATGAAAGATTTAGTTTTACAATTGATTTACTGGGGTGGAAGATATAATGAACCATTTCAATTGATCCATACTTCTGCTCGTTTCATTTTTGTTTTTATTTATTTTTTCTCACTTTAGTTTGTTTTAATTTTTTTAAGTGTATCTATATTTTTGCACGAACCAACAAAAGTGCCGTAACAGTTTGAGAGTATCTGGTTAGAGTACTTGATAATCGCATGCTCAAACCAAGAATTAGTTCAGACAAATGCTGGTGAAAAGGAATTATTGGGAGACACCCAGAGTTGTTAAAGTTCACGTCAAACGTTTCTTTAAACTCGTAAAAATGGCGTAAAATAGTGTAAAAAATGAAAAAAAACACACTAAGCAGCACATTTTACACTTAAAAGCTAATAGTGAGGTTAAGGTACTTTGCACGAGCAGAAAGTAAGAAACACCGGTGATTGTAATTTGGAAAACAGCATGGGTATACAGCAATCCTCCAATCGCATTTATATAGTATAAGGTGTCAAACTCGGAGGCTAGTAAAATCACGTATTACTACGCTACATCTGAATCCAGACAGGACATATCCATAACCCTTTAGCAGGACAATTTGAGAAGGCTGAAGAGTGACAAAGTAGCAGATTTGGATGATTTCCGAATTTTACGAGAAAGGCATTAATAAAGTTGCGGTGCTCATTTAGTTGAACAGTAAAAGCACTTATGCGCTTACGGATGGAAAGATTCTAATCGTCACGAACCGACTGATTAACGCTCTCCATATTTTCTACCGAACTTGATGGTCTTAGTCCCCCGAATTTTGGTTATTCCAGTGTTACACCGGTCACGTGTTATCCATCTGATTTTCAGTAGCTTATTGAATAAGCCGCAAATAATAATCTTCAAGAAGAGGGCAAAGATCCCAAACCAAAAATCCTGTTTAAATTCTGCTCAAGGGCTGCGATTTTCTGAGGCTTATTGTCATAAACCCGCGACTTCAAGTAGCCCCAAACAAAGAAGTCTGTGATTTTGCTATCCATGCCAAATCGCCAAAACGTTCTGTGTGTGCGATTGAACCGTCTTGTTGACGATTAGGAAATCGAAGTCGAAATTCACGCTACGCGAGCACCACCGACCGATTATTGGTCAAAAAACAGGAGTACAGCGCTCCATTGCTTGTCTGTTTGTATACTCCAGCTGTCACAAATGTCAAATATGATTGACATACGACGCCATTTGCAAAAATTATAACATCTTCCGATAGGATTATTAATTTTTCTCCACCTTGTATAAGTATCTTAACCCATTTCTGTTCAGTGATGCATTTATTTTCACAAATATTTTTGTAAAAAATTATACTTGAACAGATGCATCGCGCATAGTACCGAGTATAAAGTTTTGTGAGGCAAGAAACATAAGAAAGTGTAAGAGCCGCTTCGGTAATACCTCATTAAAATATTCATCTACTACACCGTCTCACAGGGAAAGAAGCACCAGGATCACAGAAGCCCCTACAAGCTTAGTCCTTGACACATTTCGGTGACTTATGGCAACCTTCCTTGCTAATGTGAGCATTTTTTTATGGATTTTTAATTTTTTTTTATGTACAGAAGTCAAATTATTTTCGATTAGCAACTATGTAACAGCAGTGTTTGTTAGCTACGCCTGTTATATAGATTTGAATAAGTTACATACATAACAAATTAAATAATTCGTGTTCGGGATTTATTTCCGGAATTCAAAATAAGCAGCCAAGGATTGCCATCTAATTGTCATATCGCGAAATGAAATAAAGAGTTACATATGCTGAAAGATCAGCAAGTTATTCATATGAAAATCTTGGTTTTACTTTTTTCAAAACTAAAAAAAAATAGTTTTCTTTTACTATTACGAAAATGTCCCAAATGAAAATGTTTAGAGTGGTGACATCACACGATCAGCCAATTCACCTATCCAAAGCGTGACATAAAGTGTTCACCAGCAAGTAGCGCCGTCTTGTCTTATGCCAAATGTCCTGGAAATCACAGGGTTGTTTTGTGTGGATGTAATGGCAGATTTTCAACCGAAATACGACAAATTTGACTGACGTATCCATTAAGCCAGGAATTGTCGTATCATCCCAATCAGAATCATAAGTTTCAACATAACTATACCAGCGTATGGTGGGCGCCGTGGCTCAGTGGTTAGTGCGTTGGACTGTGGAGCAAGGGATTCGAGATCGAATCCCAGTCGGGGAACACCTAAAAAGTTTTTCACGGCCCCACCTCTCGCGAACGTCTGACAAACATCCGAGAGTACAGCTGTCTCGAGAAAGCTCCTCAAATAAAAAATTGCCCTTCGGACACGGCATTAAACAGTAGGCCCCTTCCATTCGTGTAAAGAATATAACACGCACAACACGAATAGTTGTGAGAAGCTAGGCCTTGGGTCCCATCGACCTGTTGCGCCAAGAAAAAAAATACCAGCGTATGTACATTTCTTACTCTTAAAGTTTGTGCCTTTCTAAATTCATGCTCCTGCACGTCTATGCCTCTTTGGTTGAGACTTTTACTGAGAACCTTTGTGAAGGCGTTTTGTAATAGGGGATGCAACCTTTTTACCCAAAACTTCACTAACCCAAGTATTGCTAAATAGTTTTCCAATCAAAGCGAAAAAGGCAGTAGTCTGGGAGCAAGGTACAACTTTATGGTACAGTACTTATGAAAAAATTCGGCTTCAACCAGGTTTGTATGGTTAGTAAGTGATAAAAGATGTTTCGAAGCCCTTACAAGGGCGGGTATATGCTAGCCTCTGGCATAGTAGCTAAGTATCCAATCGATCAGAAGACTTTGAAACAAGTTCTGTTTAGCAAACTATTATAATTAAATAATACAAAACAATTTTTAAAGGAACTTACACCGTTAAGTCATAATAAATAAACTTTTATTTTAAGTATGTACATAAAATATATCTTAAATAAAATTTTCAACTTTGGTCTTTCATTAACTCCATCTCAAGCTCTGACTTACTGTAGCAGAGTGTTAAATTCGTATTTACACCGCCAAATACTTGCGATACACTGGGCTTGAGATTGTAGAACACGATCTTTTGATTCCTGGAATCAAAATCCTTCACCATCATCGCAACTGCCTTAGCCGCTGTGAAGTCGGCTCCATAAACATAAGTGCAATCAACAACCACTGGTAAGGTTGTCTTCATTCCGGACTTGTTAATGACATTTCTGACAAATTCGACCGAAGGGAATATGAGACATCGATCTGGTGTTAGCATCAAGAAACTTTGACCATCTGAAGTCTAAATGGAAGATAAAACTAAGTGATAGATGTATTTAGGATGTGAATCTAGTATTTACCTCCAAGGCATTCAGAGTAACCTTTGGTCTAGCTGAGTAGTATAGAATGAACACCATATTGATTCCTATTCCAACAAGAATTCCCATTTGGAGTGGCAACACCAAGCAGGCCACGAATGCCGAAAACCCTGGAATCAAATCGATTTCTAAAAAGAAGCAAAATCAAGTCGAATCATTCTCAAGCTGTGCTAGATCACTTACTCTTGCTTCGCCACATGGGCACGATGACGTTGTATTGAATTGTGAAAATGACAGCAGCGATGGTAATAGCCGCCAATGTAGCCTTGGGAATGAAGAAGAAATACGGCGTCAGGAAAGTCAAAGCCAAAATCACCATAGATCCAATGTAGAAATTGGACATTGGGGTTCGAACTCCACTAGCATTGTTGACTGCTGATCGTGCCAAACCACCATTAGCTCGATAGCCTTGCACAAACGAGTTGCCAATGTTGGCAAGACCCATGGCAAACAGTTCTTGAGTTGCATCGATTGGTTTCCCCTTAGCTGGAAGAATTTCGAAAATGTTGCTGGAAGATAGACAGGAAACGTGGTGATGCTCAACTTACCAAAAGCCTTACAAACTGAGATATTCTCCAGCAGAGCAATCAGTGGAACCACGATCAGTCCTGATCCCAAGTGGTTTATCATTTCGGTAAAACTTTCTCCATGTTGTATGATAACCTCCTCTCCATTGGTGTCGTTTCCACGAATCTCTGGAATTGAAAACGGTGGCAGGGAGATTTTCGGCACACCCTCGGGTATGAAGCCAACAAGGGTGAAGTACTGGTTGCCAATATTATTTAGATACCAGCCTACGGTTGCACAACTAATCACAACTATTCCATTTCTTGAGATTCCCAGTATCCAGAGACACTTGTTCAAAAACCGCTGCCGAGTACTCCTGAAGTGTTCGTCCTTTGGCCCAACACGTAAGTTTCCCAGCCAGCGCACTGCCAAAAGGAATGTAATGCATCCCAACCCAAGGCACGTATCTGCTATATGCACATCGGTGATATTCTCAAAAATCGATGTCCACATTTGTAGGAAGGATTTCCCAGTTATCGGCACGTTCAACATATTGGTCATTTGAGACGTCAATATGATTAGCGCGACGGCACTGGTGAAGCCTGAATTCACTGGTCCCGAGACAAAGTCAACTAGGAAGCCCAGTCGAAAGATTCCCATTCCCACCTCTATGAGACCCGTCAGAAAGGTGAGTAGAATCGCCCGCTGCCACACTCCTCCCGCTGATTGGCCGACCAGCAGCGATGCCACTGCAGTGGACCCAATTGTACTGTCCTTACAGGACCCGAGAATGACATATACAAAGCACCCCATAAATGCTCCGTACAACCCATACTGCATACGAAAATATAATGTTAGCACGACTTCCTTCGGATTAAGACTTCAAACTCACCTCAGCTGGAAGGCCAGCTATACTGGAGTAGGCCAGTCCCTGAGGAATCACTGTCATGCCCACAGTGATTCCAGCAATAAGGTCACCGATCGCGTCCGTTGCCGAGTATTTTGCAATCCATGTCAAGATCGGAAGACGTCTGTAGATCATCTTCAACCGACACATGTGACAGCAATTCGAGTCCCCATGCTCCCCGTCGGATAGGATGAAATCTGTTGATCCATTGAATTGCGTGTCCACGGGAACCTCGATCGAGACAACTGATTTTTTCTGTGAGTGTTCCACCATTTTGGTGCGTCAACTGGTCTGTCATGCGTTCGGTGACAAATGAAGAACTGTTCTGAAGTAAATACGAAAATATATTTGCGAGTCTCGTATATTTATACTAGGGACAGTCTGATGAGGATCGTAGATAACACAGATGGGAATCGGTTTCCCATCCAAAACGTAATCTACACTCTAGCCTGCGTGCGGTGATTTGCAGAACTGGGTGGCATATTTCAGATTAATGTGCTTTACTAAGTAGATTGGATTTCGTTCTGTGGAACTTGTGGAGCAACTAATAAATTCGTTGACGGTATTCGCTATGGACATTGCTTTTCTAGGAATTTCAAAAGAAAAAAAACATAGTCTCTGTGATCTCTGTATAGTATGGGATCTCTCTTGAGGTTGGCGAATCGAGAGGACACTCGCGATTTTTTATTTCATTTGAAGTTCATGCAATGAGGGAAGGTTTCAATCATCATGACTAGAATTAAGGTATTTCCTGGCATTTATATATATGTATATATACATAAGTACGTACATAGCTAGAAGCGTATATCTCGAACAGTTTCCGTATGTACAGACGAATTAATAGATGAAGCTCGAGACTAGTGGCACCGAGAAAGGGACTCGAATAGAACCTCAAACAACACACTAATTGTTCAACGGATCACCCACATAACTCACTTTTCTTTTGACAGTAATATGATACCTTTGCCACGTAATATTGTCATCGAAATTTATCTTTGAAACACTTTTCAAGTCGGTTGGTAGTTGTCTGTACATGCCTGTATAGTATAGCTAAAGGTAGTCAGCATCATATTTGCAAACAAACTTCTAATAAATCAGTGGATCTGATGTCCTAGCTTATATCCAAGACAAACTTCCAATATAACCTGTATAGTGTTGCAAGGATAATGCTCCAGAAACTAAGTGCACTACGAAATAGAAACCCTGGTCCCTGGAAATAAGAAGGTGGACTGATGGTGACTATAACTCTAGCCAGGTAAAACGAAGTCTTGTCATGAACACATACATAGTTGATCAATGAAGAGCTCTTATTCTTGGTCATACAGGTCCATCTGATCTAAACGAACTAATGACAGCTATATCCAAGCTTACATTTTACAAGGCTGCTGCAACTGAGCGCACCATCCAAGCTTGGTAGCAGCTGGAAATGACCTGATAGAGAGCATACACAAACTCATTTCTAAGATTAAGTCAAATGGTTGAGTCCTATCACTGTTGTTTCAGATGAAGAAAGTTCATAATCGAACAATCCTGAAGAAAACAAAAGAAGTTCAAGTCGATACTCACCTTTTATGCCTCGATTGTAAGGCCGCCTATGACAGCATTTATAGAGGTGAGCTATACAGAGTTTTGTCTAGTTTTGGCATCACTGCCAAACTTGTCAAATTATCCTCGATGACGATGAAGAACGCTCACTGCTCAATATAGGTCGAAAATAATGTTATCGAGACCATTGATGTCAAAAAATGATGTAGACAAGGTCACGCGCTGTCACGTGATTTCTTTAACATCATACTTAAAAGAATTGTGCAAAACTCACAAGCCTACACCAGAGGCACAATTTTACCAAAGTCTGTAGAATTACTGGCGTACACCGATGACATTGAAATGCTAAGAATCTGAAGAACTTACTTCTGGAGCCCCTTATGGCAACAAGGACCAAAATCTCTCCAAGAATTTCATTCGTGGAAGCATGACCATTTTCTCAATCATTTCAAGAGAAAAACACAATAATTTTGTTTTAGTTTTGTTCAAAGTTTGTAAGAAGAAGATTAATAGACTTTACGAGTTATACAACGCAAGCATAATCAAAACCAGACTTGAACCCATTTGTACTTGGAAAGCGAGGTAAGAAACATTAGGAGCAATTCCTAACTAAACAAAGAACCAATAAGTTTACCAAAAAATTTAATTTCAACGTTACAACGTCGCTCTCTGAAAGAATACTTCATTGTTTAGTTGACCATCACCAACAAAAAGGGTGCCTCAATCCGATAGAGCAGATTCTTATTCAGAAAATGTTGAAACCCAATGTTGCTTTTAAGAAAATTTTTTGTGGAACGAGTTTTTTTTTAAATTCGAAATTTATTTGTCTATCTGGTGTACTGTATCTGACAGCTGTCAACTTTTTTCTTTTGGCTCATCTGAAGGACTCCATTTATGTGACTAAGTCTGTGGCAATTTATCCGGAAAGTTTGAAAATTTGTATGGAAAAGTATTTGATTGGTTGGTTTAGAAAGACGATGTTTGAACCGAGAGGATGAATTCGTTTCATTGGTATGGCGTTGATGAGAATATTGTAGACTTAAAACGAAACCCTGATGTTGGCGTTCGGTGGCTGTAAGTGTTAACACTAATCATCAACGGCATGTGGAGTGGTCTATCGCATTGTGACAAATAACATGAAACTTTATTTTCAAACTAGTATACCTTAAAGTAATCATGATACCACACCAACCTGAAGAAAAGACTAAAGCTGACGTAGCTTGGAAAGTAGCTACTTTCTTGGACGACACTGCACTGATAACTAATGTCATTGAATGTATGGACATTACCTATATTTTCATATACATATTTATAACCAAATTCACATTAAAAAAATGTGCCCCAGTCTAAGACCCTCATCTGTATCATTTTCTATTTACAAACTTCTGTATTGGTAGTTTTACTAGGCGTATTTACTTACCGTGTTCCACTAAATCTTTTCGTCTAATCTTTTAATATGTAATCACAATACAAGTACCTTTTCTCGAAAAACAAACTAAGAAGTACCTCATGCAAGGCCAAGTTCGCACTTGTAAATAATCATCACTCCTATTTGGCTACAACTTATCTTGTATGCATTTGCCATTAACACGTTTTTGGCCCATGAAATAAGAAAACGAATTAGACTTTCTTTTCATTACTTTGTCTTCTGTTAAATCAATAGCAGTATTTTCATTATTCACCTCCCATTTTAAGACTTAATTTGCGATGTAAATAATTATCTCTTATCTCCGCATTAAGATATGATATTTGACGCAAGTGTACTTTTGAAAATCGTAAATTGGATGCTTAAGGTGTTTTCCAGTGTTTTCAGTATTTACATTATTCTGTTGTTTCTTGGTGAAATTAAAATGGCGTGATAGTTAAGAAAACAACCACAGTGCGACTTCCTCGTGCAAGTGATTAAAATCAATTCTTAATCTATCTTAACGGAAGTATCTAATACTAAATGAAATATTTCCACAGAAGTGTGTCAGATGAGTGTCAGATAAAACCGTGGTGCTATTTCATCTGTCAGAGATAAAAACGATTGAAGTTGGTAGTAGCCGCCAATTGTGTCAGACAAATGTTAGACAAAACCGTGGTGCTATCTCGTTTGTCACAGATAAAAGTACCAAGGTATTCGTAGTATTCTACAATCACATCCCACGAATGTTAGATAAAACCGTGGTGCTATCTCAACTCTCTGAATGATAACACAAGTGAAATATATTTTTCTGAATGAAAGGTGTGAGCAACGACTTCTTAAAAGTGTTTAAAACTGTTGAAAGCTGTATCTTGTCACAATTTTTCAGGCCTCTTCTTCGATATACAATTCGCACGTTTTGTTTACGGAAACCTGAGGGGCATGGAGAAATTGGCTTGTCCTAATCTATGAAAAGAAAGGAGAAACAAGAACAAACTGCCAACATTCTAAAAGAAATATGTCTGCTTCAATACTTTGTAAATTGTAGTATATTTAAGCGGCACTTAGTGGACGAATGATACCAATGCATGGCTGTAAGTGTTAACCATTTCCTTCAATATTTACAGAAGCTTGGGATATACTGAGATTAATGGAAAACAGAGTTTTAAACATCTAGATCCTTACTTGGCTAACTTGTTACATCTAATTACAATACAAATAACGAGGTATATCGGTGGACCGAAACATATAAGAAGACTGGACATGAAAGAGTGGTAATACCAATAATCGTTCAGAGATGCTAAATCCGGGAAATGGGAAAATGGAACATGTTAACAGCAGAACTTTCACAGAGACCATATCGATAAATACCACCGTTGAGGAGATTTGGTATGGAATACACCATATCCTCCATGCAAACGTTTACAGGAGTGAATGCGATAAACTATAGGGTGACCAGATAGCGATGATACTTTTTTCAATTGTTATATTTCAGCAGATATCAGAGTTACCAATGAAATCCAGCTGTCAAAATATTTAATAACGTTTGCCATTTTATGGTGCATTATGTCAGGTTTGCTAAAGAAAACATAGCCAATGAAGACCCAGAAATGTCGATTCGGTACCAATAAGCTAAATTGGGCATCACCAGAGAGTGAACCCTACAGCCGTATAAGATTGTGCTGACGCATGAATTGAAGCCGGACGAGCTGGAAATCAGCTGGAAATGTTGCCCGGAGATTTGAGTTTTGGCCAAAAAATGTAGTTCAAAAGAAAGCCAGAATCAGTTTTATATATCAGACCGTTGTTGTTTTATTAACAAAATTTTCTATATCATGGAATTGTAGCTAATCCTGGTTTAGGGTTAATTTTTGGGTGAAAGCGATCACATGGATTGATGAGAAATCGAGAAATTTAGAACCTCAGCTATAATTTTGACTGCAGGTCAGTATTTTTAACACTCCTCCTGTTTCTGTGAAATATGGGACCATAACGTTATGTATGCGAATGTTGACAAAAGTATTTCCATTATGAATACGAATACAACGACCGAAAATTACATCTAGGACGATGTTGATTCGGTGCATTTATGAACTATGAAATTATAACTTCAAAACTTTTGAAAGTGCACACACTTACCCCTTTGGATTAACGGTGACAAATTGTATCTTCTTTTGTTTTGTTCAATACTATAATAATGTCAGTAAGAAATAGCTTTGTTTCTACTTTTCCTAGTTAAAATATTTAACGCCTTCATCAGGCAAAAACTCAAACACCACTATCAGCTGCAAAATAATCTTAAAATGAACATTGTCGTCATATTGGAGTCAGATAAAACCGTGGTGCTATCTCATCTCGCACGGATGATACATAATTAAAAAATTTTTCTCAATGAATTTTGTTTATTTCTTTTTAGAAGACGTGAAATGGCCTACTTTACATGGCAATATACTATATTTATATACCAATGCCTAGAGAAGATTTAAATAATATTATCAGCAGATATAGCACGTAGGAATGAACATCATTTAGTAGTGCTATCGCATCGTATTAGAAACAATGAAAACGTGTAGATATTTGAAAATAATATTATAAATGAAAATTTTAAAAATTTGAGCAATTGTTATTGTTTAATTGTGTTACATATCATGGTGCGATATTTAGCATTTAGTAAAATTTTGGTAAGGAAATTCGTAATTTTTAGAAATTTTCCTGACACTATGGAGTTTTCGTGGGGTTTAGAGGTTTAGTATATGACGGACAATATTAAAACGCATTGAAGTAAATGATTACCTTAATTCAAAGCAAGGATTGGGTCTAATATATATATGAGGGATTCAAGGATGTGGGCGCCGTGGTCTAAGTGGATAATGCGTTGGACTGCGGAGGAAAGGTTTCGACATTCGAATGCCAGCCAAAGCACTTAAAAGCTTTTTTTATGGCCCCACCTCTCACAAACGTCTGACAAACATCTGAGAGTGTTATTGCCATGAGAAAGCTTTGCAAATAACAAATTGCCTTTCGGACATGGCATTAAAGAATAAACCCCTTCCATACGTGTAAAGAATATACCCCCACAACACGAATGGTTGTGAGAAGCAAGGCCCTGGGTTTCGTAGAGGTGCTGCGCCAAAAATTTGTATTTGTATATGAATCGAATGAGAGAGTTCAATCCACGTCAACTAAACCGGCCTCAGAAACAAATGTTGTTAAGACTCCTGCATGTTATACTCAAAGAAAGAAGAAACCACGACGCCCCCCATGCTAAAAGACAATTTCTTATGTTTAGTAAATGCAAGGTTCCTACTCTATGTAGGCACTCTTTTAAGAGGTAGGCACGTGTCCATATGTTTAAATGTTTTAAGATGCGACTTGTTATCAGACTGTATGAGAAGGCTCAGTAATACTGTGAGGAAATTAGCTGTCGAAGATTCCCCCTGAAACTAGCGAAATCCTGAATCAGTCGACTCAACTTTAAGAGCGCTTATTCCAATAATCGTTCCACCAGACAGACTGTGCCACATATCACTGACAATAGTAAGAATGTTCTTATGCCAGTGACACATCTGACTGGTCAAAGAACCGAAAATATCACAGCTTCTCCGATTGGGTTCTGGAAAAGTTTCCAATCATGAATTCTATTGCAAAATCGTCTTCAGAGATTAAGCTGGCTTAATGGCTTTGCCATTACTGGACAGTAAAACCCATTTGTACTTAAAGAGGCCCCATTGCATTATTTTGCAACAGTAAAACTATAAACTATACTAAACAAAAGTTTAATTTTTTTTTCAGAAAAATAAAACAAGTTTGAGTCTTTTGTATGTGCCTATACTAAAGGTCGAAGACATTTCCACATTTCATTTATATGTAGGTAAACAGGAACAAAAGTACAAATATAAGGAAAAAAAATGCTTTATTTTACAGCTGCTGTTTAAGGCCAAATATGGTATATGAAAGGTATTCTATTTAAATATTAACATTGATGTAATAAAAGGTAATTACCCTGAACTTAACTTGGGGCAACTTTGTACGTATAATTAAAAAGCTTTAAAATTAAAAAAAAATTAAATTCGAACACGAATAAATGAAAATTGAATGATTTCTTCATTAAATTCAAGTCAATCCCACTAAATCATGCTGTATTTTTAAAAAATTTAATTCCAACCTTAAGTTTGAGCGCTTAAATATGAGTATTTGCACTCCTTCAGTTTCTCCAATCATTTATTTTTCAACAGTCTTAATTAATCTTCATTCTTAATCACCTCCAAAAAAACCATTATTTTTGACTTACTAATTTTTATTTTTCAATTCTATAGGTAGGTTACCTTCTCGACGATCATAATAAAACCCCTAGCCTTGCAGGCTTCTCAGGCAAGGTGATGAGTTCAAATGCAATTTGTTCAACAACGTTCTTGAAAGAATTGTACCAAAATCAGGGGCATAATCTTTCAACAATTCAGTTCCACAGTTCCTGTCCAGCCATGTTCCACGATTTTGACATAATTGGAAGGAGACGGTGTGAAATCTGTAGTAATTTTTGGAGCATTGAGGCCCAAGCAGCTACGATGGGTTTAATGGTTAATGAAGTCAACAAAACTCCAATCAATGAAAGAGGATATGAATATAACCTCGACGTATCGGACTGAAGGTCACTCTCAACAGATATAACTTAAAGGTAGTTAAAAGGACCATGTCCTGGTATGAGCTCAATAGAGGATTTAACTCTTGCCAATAGCTGCTTCTTTGGACTCTTTAGTAATTATATATATATATATAATTATATAAAAGTATAATCATCAGATTCCTGCGGTTGTTAGAAGAGATTCATGGTCCCCTATGAATAGAAGGAGAATGGAGAAAAATATACAACCATGAACTGTACGAGTTCAAACTAATTAGAAGAGTCGTTGTATATTGTATACTAATGTGTCGCGTCAAGGCGAAATGGACCTCAACCAACTTGATATGTCAAACTGAAGGTAGGTCTAAGATTTTTGGTTGAGGCCCAGGTGGACGCAGAGATGTAGCACCACCTAAGTAAGTAAGTAAGCAAGTACTTGTAGGAAAAAGAACGATAGGAGGAAAGTTTTGAGTGTAACCGAGTTGCATTCCTCGATTTGTTTTGAAAAAAACTGTTTTTTAACACAGCTTTGAAAATTTTCAAAAGGTTTGGCACAAAACCCTGTGGTTTTTCCGTAGTAAATATTTTATCCAGACAAAGCAAATTTTTAACCTGTACCAACACGCGCATCTAATCTAAAACGCCAAATTTATGTTTATGTTGATATGTGATTATGAAACTGTATTTTCATACAACCCTGCAATTAAAAATTAAAATGTTGGCTCCGATTGTGATAACATTGTGAAATTCTAATTGCAACTGATAACCAATGGAAATATGTATCTTAAATTCCTGAGACTTTTGATTTTGTTTAACCAGTTAAGCACTTGATATCTTAATACTTTCTAACAGTTGCAATAAAAATTTGCCACCAGCTCCTAGAGTATGCTATTTTTGTTATATAACTTTGTATCTATGCGTTAATAAAAAAATTGTAATCAAACCCCGAATAATGTGTTTTTACTAATTTCATCGCGTCGTATGTAAATGCGTTGTATTTAAAGTGTAGGTAATGAATGGTAAAGGACGATTTTCATAAGACGCATGTTTCCGAATATCGACAACGATCGGATCGATATTTATTAGTAATTTTTTGTGAGAAATCTGTATTACTCAATAAATTTATTGCATTTACACATGCCTAAACCTACAAAGAGTCCTACGAAGGTAGTATGATGCCTTGAACGTATTATATTTTTCAATTTATTCCTTTTTGTTCAACCATTTTCAACTGATCTTAGTCGTGAAGTGATCAATTTTGAATTCGACTAATTTGGTTTAAATCTCATTTAAACTAGAATGGATTCTCTTGCGTCAAGTAGACGTATGTAAATAGTTTTTGAAATTTCAGAATGAGCACTGATCTTATGTGAATGTCAGATAAAACCGTGGTGCTATCTCATCTGACGCAAATTTTACTTAAATAGACAAACTCTTGGTGGTAAAATTATGAATGACTGTTTTGTTATGAACTAAAAAACAAAAACCCATAACTTATTCAGATTACTAAAAATGTACGCATCTTTTTCATTTTTATTGGTGCAAATATTTTTGTTGTCCTGGCGCCTACCTCTTATCAAGTTTTCGGTTTTCAATTTTTATTTAGTCTTGATTGTTTCGAGTTAAATAAGTATGAGTTAATTTTAACTCTTTGATGCCCGATTTATTTTAATAAGAGGAAATGTATTCTTTGTTTGACCTCTTCCTAATTTTGATAATATTAGGTCTATTCGCATACTCTCTCAAAACAACGAATTTTCACGAAAATCTACGAAAAGTCACCAAATCCTGTTCGAGTACGTAAAAGTTTCGTAGTTTTTCGTAGAAGAGAGTGCTCACGAGAGAGTAAAAAATGTCCCCATGCAACGAATTTTAGTGCAAGAAATTTCTTTGGACTGGTTTACGAAATCTGTCAAATCTGGCAGTCTTTTATAAGAAATTTTTAGTTGTTTGTGTATTTGCATACATTTGCTTTTGACGTCTAAAATATGGTTGAATTTCGTAACTTTCGCGTTCGTTTACTTTTTTTGAGAGAATGTTACCCCCACTCCTTGAAATTTCACAATCTACGAATTTTGGTCCAGAATGTACATACGCGAACAGACCTATTATAGGGTGACACAAATAGCAATGATACTTTTTTCAACTGTCGCAGCAGTTGTCAAAGCTACCAATGACATCTAGGTGTCAAAACATTCAGTAAGTTTTTTAATCCATTATGCATCTTTAGACGCTTGGCAGGGGTGCGGAAATTATTAAAAAAATGTATCATCATGTGAGATCGGTCGTCATCATGGCTTCAGTGTGCAGGCAATTTTTCGTGCCGTCGAAAAGCATGAGTACACTCTTTTGGACCTTAAGCCACCAACCAGACAGAGATTGGTGCGAAATGAAGACCACATAGCCGCCGTAGCGGCCAGTATCGAAAAAGATCCAGAGATGTCGCCTCCGATCAGCCGGTTTATTTTGCGGTTGGATTCGCACCTACATCCGTATAACATTGTACTGACGCAAGAATTGAAGCCGGATGACCGTAGGCAATGCAAATTGGTATTGGAATTAATGGCCGGAGATCCGGATTTTGGCCAACAAATCATCTTCTCGGACGAGTCCCATTTTTGACTCAACGGCTATCTCAACAAGCAGAATTATTGTTATTGGAGCGACCAATAACAACCCAGCATCAATCCATCCACAAAGATTTTAACTGGTTTTTTGTGCCAGAGTTCGACAACATCGATATATCCGAGCAGTGGTTCTAACCAGACGGCGCTATACGTCTTACGCTCGAAGTTCTGAAGGTGAAATTTGACGATGAGGTAATTTCGCGGCAAACGTCTAACAATTGGCCGCCTCGATTATACCACTTTTGATACGTCAAAAGCCAAGTACTTAACATGAAAGTAACATGAAAGCACAAGTATGCTACATATGTCTATCTTCTAAAAGTAGCAACATAATATTAACTTCCACCATAAGAACTAATCATTTTTGTACAACTTAGAGACGTTTACAAGTTTAACAATGAAAACTCATGGAATAAAGACCTAGGATGTCAGCTATCCAGTTCGCCCCAAAATGTAGAAAGAGCCACATCAATTGAAAAATATCGATGATCTTGCAAAGACGTTTTCTTTTTCTATTTTAATAATAAAATAATCGGAAGCTTAGTCAAGGAGTTCAAAAAGCATATTTTAACAACTTTATGCTCATCATACTGCAGAGTCCAACAACAGAATCCAATAATTCGAAGTAAACGACTTCAAATAATAACATCATTTATTTATTTTCTCTCTCTTTATTATAATAAATCATTTCTGTGTGTGTCCTGTTGTATGTGTGTATGTAATTATCTCTCGTACATAATGTCATCATATATTACGTTACATTAAAATATTATATTCACTTTACTTTATTGTTACACTATACTCTTTCTCTTGTTAGATTTTTGCTAAAAATCATTTTAAATTTTATTAAAAACTATATATGCAAATAAATCATTTCGCTCTTTTACAGTAAAAATATGAATTTTATACATAGTTATTATTTTTTGCTTTCGTCTACTATAGCAATTGTAAATTAATTTTATTTTGTAATTGTAAAAAGCTTTTCCAAAGTCTCTCAATCTTTATTTAAAAAAAAAAGAACATATTTCTCAAACAAAAAGTAAAAATAAAAATAAAATTTAAATAAAAAGTTTCTGGTTTTTATACATAATGATTTCTTTTTCTCTTTAGATAAGTATTTTTAATTAAAAAAAAAAAGAAATATTTGAAAAAAAAATCAAAGCATTAAATACAATAGTTAAAATATATGTTTTTCTACTTTTTTACAATATTATTATGATGAAAATATTATGAAATTAAAACAAAAAATATAATTATATAAAATAATTTACTTCTTTTAATTGTTTGCCATTCCCAGCGAAACTTAAGCCTACTTGTTAGCATCATTATCTTTTGTCTTTTTCGTCATTCAAGAGATTTTACAATATAACGTACATACTTGGTTTTGTATTTAATAGCTTATATGGTGAAAAGGTCAAATCTTTTATGTAAGAGTTAAAAATCGTGAATTGGTTTAAAATTGTAAGCTGGTTTTATGTTTGAGTTAAGTGAAGTGTAATTGTGAATCATTTGCGATTGCATTTTATTTTCTCTCTAAAGAAACATCACTGGTATACTACTATCAATA
This sequence comes from Xylota segnis, assembly GCA_963583995.1. Lineage (NCBI taxonomy): Eukaryota > Metazoa > Arthropoda > Insecta > Diptera > Syrphidae > Xylota > Xylota segnis. Next base: position 8,932,142 of record OY757236.1, on the reverse strand, counting down.
TGGGACAACATATTTAAATGCTAAACAAATAATTTATCATGTTACACTTCTTGAAGAAAAGAAAAAAAGAAATTAAATTCCATATTGATTTGCTGGAAAAGAAATAAATATATTTTGCACACTACTAATATTAATCATATATATTTCTTACACTTATGAAAAAAAAAAAAAAGAAACAAAACAAAAAATACCCCCAGGTCTGATGGTCTCTTAGATTTAGATCTCTTTCTGGCAGCGATTGATTAATTAATTTTAAACGATTTTGTTTTAAACTTTTGTTTATTTTATTATGAAAAATATTTCTCATATATTCGCATATACTAAAATATTTTATTTAAATTTAATTTTAAGAAAAGCAACTACTGTTTTGATTATTTAAAAAGATTTTTGTTTTTAATTTTTGTTTTAATTTGTTTCTAATATTTTATTTAATGCAATAAGGCGACACGAAAAAATGTGATTCAACAACATTATTTAAATTACATATATTAGTTATGTATTTCTTTTCTGTTTTCATCTTATACAATATGTGCAAGGCTTCACAAAAATTGTTAATATTGAAGAATAAAATTTATTTAAACATTTTCTTTTATATTAATATATATAAATAAATATGAATAATAATTTTGTTGGCTTTGGGTATTGATTTTGAATTTGTCTATTGCCAAAGACCGACGGTATAGTTTCTCCCAAAGTGTCCCATTCGTCTTTGGCGGCCAGCTGGAATGATTAAAGGATGTGTAAGTAATTTTATAAAATGAACAATGATTTGAACGGCTTTAAAGCTTTTAAAAAAAACAAATAGAAATAGAAAATAAACAAAGCACCAACAAAAGAATAAGAAATAATAGGAAATTATTAAGTACAGAAGCCACCACCTTTATTGCATTTGTTAAAAAAAAGTTTGCAGTAAAATAGCTAAAGAAAAATAAAATATTATTTTATCTTATGGAGCGATGATAGTGACTAATGCTGATGGAGAGATTATTATTTAACAGTTTGGAAGAAAGAATGCGACATTTGACATATGAACAATATTACACATGAGACAGAATACCTTACTTACTTACCTAAAAGAATTTTTTAAAAATAGCATAGCAAATAGTGTTTTGCATTTTGGGTCGTAGTTCGCGTAGATCGATTTCTACTCTAAGCACTGCTATTATTAACTAAGTCGAACTTATAAACATTACCACCGTTACCCAGAAGGAAAAGTACTAAACCATTTATTAATACTGATTTATGATACTAAGTGTTACATAATTCTAGTGCTAGAGCTAGTGGTACTTTAGGTTTACTTTTGTTTGGAACTTTCGTCTGTGTTGGAATTGGTTCTTGAGTTTGACCTACTCTGTGGTCCTATTGAAAACTGTACTAAAGTTAATACAAGACATAAAGTAAACATTCTGCAATATAACAGAAAAAAGAAAAATAACTAAGCTAATCTCTTCTGGATTGTGATGGGTAAGTTTTGACATTGTTCGTTTCTGACCTTGTTAAAAAGATTTCGTCAAGGTAAAACTGACTTGTCCAGCTAGTAGGTCCTTAGTGGCAAAAATAAGACTTTAATCTCTGCCTTATTCTTGGGATGCCGTCTCAGTACGACATTCAAAAACGATCACAAGCAATTCACTACAATTATGTAATTTTATTTAAGGACAAGTGGAGAATCAGTCAGTATTTAGCAGGATTTTTGAGAAAATTACTAGGCAAGGCGAGTAGATTTTCATTAAATGGGAGTCCAATTTATCATTTATCAATCCTTTGGAATTTTCTCTTATTTTTAATATCATAGTGTTTCCTCTATACGTAAGATGACTCAGAGCGAACCTCATACCAATTTTTCCTTATTTTTAAGATCATAGTGTTTCCTCTATACGTGAGATGACTCAGAGCGAACCTCATACTAATCTTTCTCAAGCAACAGAATCTGAGTTCTTTTTCTAAATTTTCCGACATATTCCTGTCCTTAAATGCCAGATTTCTTATGACTACAAATAAATAGAAATTATCCAAATATTCATTCAAAAAAGACTTAAGCTCTAAAATAGTTAAACAAAAACCTTTCACAAAAGTGTGAGAATCAAAAAGTAATCTCCCTTCGATTATCACATTTTATTACTCGTTCCGTTGGGATCGGTCCTAAATATTTTTCATTAAATCTAGTACATATTCGAACTCTAAGAGATAGAAATTCCTTTCGCAAAATTGAGAAAATCAGAACGAAGTGTGTGCCTTCTTTTCGATTCTCACATTTTAATACTCCTTCCCTATGAACATTTGAACTGAAACATTTTCATCAAAAACGAATGTGGAATGATAAGAATCCGCAAATACTTAGTTCTTACTTTCTTAGTCATCTAAAATGTATATATAAATGAACAGATATGAATAAAACAAATTATGAGACAATGTGTGTGCACAAAATAAAATTACGCAACTGAATATAGTATGTATAGTAGAAGCCAAAACCTGAGCTAACAATTAATATCGCCAAATGTAGAAAAACTAAAAGCATTAATAGAAAATATTTACGAAACCAAAGAAGCAATAAATACTAAGCAGAACTTTAAAAGTTATATAGGTATACGTACTGTTGTTCGTTCGATTGGATTTTGGGATATTTTTTTTTGTATTGTTTTGTTTTGAATTGCTTTTCAAAAACCGTTTATAAGGTGTTTAAGATTAGATGTAGGTAGGTATCAAGGTGTGTTTTTTTTTTTTTATTTGTTTGTTGTTGTGTTTTATTGAAGACAACAAGATGCTCACTTATTTACGCTGGTTCAGGCGGGTAACACGTACTGTAAGAAAATATATGGAAAAGACAAAAAGATTAGTCGAATTCATTTACATATACTGGAAGGAAAAACAAGGATTAATTAAGAAAAAAAAAACAACAACAAATATTAGAATATTTTTTTTTCGATTGGTTAAGTTAAACAGCAACTTGGCGGTAGCGGAATAAAAATCGGATGCTGGATTTTTATTTTCCATTTGTTGGCACACAATACTGAAAAGGGAAGTAAGACTTAAAATTTTAGGGCGGAAAGACATGGCAAGTTAGTAATTTCACTCGTATAGGGTTAGTTGTTGTGTTAGATTCAAGGGGTTATGTTAGTAGATGATGTGATTGTCGTTGTGTCACATTTGATTTCAAGCTTTTCTTGGAAGTAAGAAATTTTTGCATAAATTCAAGAACTGGTTATCATATATACAGACAAGGAATAAAAAAATATTACGAACTTTTTCTACTTCCTTATATTTGAGATATTTTGAGTGATTTTTTTTTTCTTTAATATTGAAATATTTATTTATTTTTTAGACATTTATATTACAGGCGATGTGTATTTGTTTTTGGATCGGATATGATATTTGACTTAATATTTTACATCGCAGTTTAATTCCTAGAAAATAAGTTCGTTATTAGAATTTGATTTTTAGAAAACAAAAATATTGCTTTTTCAATGCTTTAAAAATTTGTTTGTTGGATTTGTGTTATTTGTGTCGTGTGTATTGATTTTGGGGAAAAAAGGTATCACACTGATGTTAGTTGGCAGCGCTTTACGATGCATACATGCATGGTATTAACATACGAGTTACAAGTCGTATTTTACAAAATTGATTACATTTATTAGGGGATTACTTGAGTTGGTAAACTTGTGGATATAGTTAATCGCTTGATAATTTGGTTTCAGATTTCTTTTTTAATTTTTGTGCAAAATTTAAAGTTCAAGGCGGGTGGGTATTATGCACAACCGATTTTATACTTTGAACCCGACATATTAAGGATATTGGTAGTATCATTAAAAAGCGGCCCATGTCTTAAGTTGGACATTTATCTTCTTCAAATTGAACCAAATTTATTACGAAAATGAAAAGATGGGTCTTTGCAGCGTAACTTACGCTCTTTCTCGTTCAAAATGAGGTTAGAAAACCTCATCCTAACTCATTCATAACCATACGAAGTAACTTACACTTAATTATCAAAATTGACAACGCGAAAGAGTTCACAAAACTAGGGTTTCAAGTACCACAATATTTTTCAAGCGACTCACATATCCACTGTGTTTCTATAATGAAGTTTTTTTCATAAAACTCTATTGGAAAAAACTATAGTATTATTTCAAAGCTAATTTCACTGGAAAAAATTATAAGAAACCACGATGTATATTATAAGAATTAAAATAATTCTAAGAGCAATGCTTTAGCGAAAATAAAACGCAAAACTACAACTTATTTGAGAAAAAAAGAAGTTTTAACTTTTTGTTTAATATTATTAGAAATAGAAAAAAAAAAAATATATTTTTCTTGTTTAAAATAAAATGTATGTACCTTTAATTCTTAAGCGATAATTTCATTTTATATTTGACTTTTGCTTAGTTTAATGCCTAAAGTTCTTTATAATTGAGTTATTTTCTTTTTTTGTTTTATTTTACATGAGTTTAATTATTTTTCTTTTTCGTGATATTAATTGTTAAAAAGTATGAAAATGATATATATATTTTTTTTGAGTGGTTTTTTCTCTTGTTTATGTTTCACTTATTTTAAGTATTTATTTATTTATTTATTTTTCATGTTCGATAAACTCATTGAATTCTTGTAGATTTCCTATGCATATTATTGAAAAATCTGAACTGCAGACGTAACTCAAGATCTTTTCTTACTGCAAGCATACAAAGAAACAGAAAATAAAAAATAAAAAAAAACATATAGTGGTAATTTATGTTCTGTGGTATAATGATGGTATAATGTTATATATATTATGTAAGAAACAAAAGTATCTGTGGAAAGGAAAATGTATAAGGTAATAGATAAAAAAAAAAAAAAACAGAACACAAATCCATGAGGAGTGCTTTGATGGTGGAGTGTGAGTGGCCATCACACTTGTTGAGGATAGAAAAAAATATGAGTACACAAGAAGTATATGTATATACAACAACAGACACCTGAAACATAAACATTTTGGCGAAAAATCGGAAAACAAAAGGATATTTCAAATAAAATGCATATGTACAAATTATCATTAATAATAAAAGTTGTTATAATGATGTAAGCAAGAGTTAAGAAAGGATTACTTTGGTGGGTCTTTTCAAAAATCACATTCATACTCTATTTGGTCTCATTGGTTTGACTAGTGTTTTCCTACACTACATTGGAAAACATTCATTATGAAACTCTTTATAAATTCAACTATTTGGTTCAGGTTTTAATACTTTGGTAAGAAACAATTCTTTTTTAATTCTATGTATATGTTTGGATGGATCCCAGATTAATGTACCTCCTTTGCTAAATATACTACAAAATGCAACCCACGATTCTGACAAATTTATTTTTATTTTTAAGTTAATGATACCAATCAACTACAACATGTCATACTTGAGTTCTAAATCACTCTAAGCATTTTCAAAAGAATATTTTCTCCTTTCTGGCAGAAATACAAATTTTGAAAAATTTTTAATGCCTACTATAAGATTTTTTTGAAGTCTTTACCATTGTTTTAGGGTCTTAGGGTTCGGCTTTACAGGATCGTAATAGGAGAGAGGAGCTCTAAGCGCTTTAACAAAGATTTTCAAGGCTAAAAGCTAAATTGTCCAAAGCTAAATTGTATTTTAAGATGCAAGACATGATGTCATAACAATCCAATTAGAGTTAGTATCTCAGATCGAACTTGTGGACTTTCCGAACGAGTAAAATTAAGGACATGGCCTTGCAAAATGTAACCTAAATGCTTTTTGTAATATTTTGTCGAAAAATGACTTGCGGATACCGTCGAATTAGGTACGCTGACTATTCAAGGTAAATTACTTATGGATAGGACTCAAAATAAGCAGAGACCAAAGTAAATATTTATCAATCCAGTTGTTGTATTAGAAGTATTCATAAAGCTACAGACGATTGTTATACTAGAATAAAAGGTCGAAGGTTTATAGATGATTAAGGAGTCCATCTGCCTTTAACCGAATATGTACTCGGGATTCGACATAGAGTCCCCCTAGGCATATTTTACTTCTTATAAAAAGTTATCTTCTTACTAAGTTAGAATTTAAGACATCAAATGCTAGGTAGGATCTGTGATCAGATTTAATCAAGGAGATTACTAATGGTACCAAGAACTACCTGCAGTAGTTGTTATGTACGATTGATGAGTAATCCTCAAATATCAGCCCAGCACGAACTAAAGAAGATCGAGTTTTGGTTCAAAAACAGAGTTCATACAACCCTGTACGGAAGATGGGCAGTAACGTAAGTAAGTCGAGAACTATATTTCCTGAAGTGCTAAGCTATAAACAAATACCTTTTTTCAATTCTGCGCTAAATACGAGGTCATAAGGTTATGAACAGGGGCCTTATTTTGTATTCCGTTTCTATAGTAAATGTATTCGAAAATCGGAAATTTGTATTCTCTATTTCTATAGAAAATACATACATCTATCCAAATTCGAAAAGTAAAATTGATTCCAACTCTTCTTCGAAAAATTGGTCTTTTTTACTTCGAAAACATTTGTCAAAGTTATCTGCTTTTGCGGACAGTCATTCGAAAGGTTTCTTGCTATCGGATGTATGATTTTCAGAAGAATTGTAAGACAAAATGTAAGTATTTCATAATTGAATGTACATACCTACATATATATTAAAAATAAATATCGTGTTTTATTTGACTATCTAAAGTGAGGTGGCCAAATGTCCCCACACAAAATCTAGTCAAGGGATTTGTTCTTTTGTCCAAAGGAAGACATATATATACATTTGGAGTAGACTGTCTTCTGGCAATCGGTAGCTGTGGCTCTATTGCCTATTGTACGTTGGAACAGCCGAAAGTTTTTCACAAACCTCATGGCTCTGTTCCATAATATTTGAATGATTCTCTCCGTTCAATATTTTCCAATCGTCCTTTGCCATCCTTAAACCAGATACCAACACTCTCCATTATTTCTATGTAAAGTATTCGCTAAGAGTAATAATTTTAGTGACGTTTTGACTTAGAGACGGATTTCATTTTCGAATCGCAATCCGAATCCGAAAGCAATACACAATAAGGCCCCAGAATAACCGATTTTCTTGGATATTTTATTCTAAAAACAAAGACTTTCTTTCCTGTCAACAAATTATAAAATAAAATAACAAAAAAGGATAAAAAAAAAAGAACAAAACACTATAAAAACATTATAAAAGCAAAAATTAAAATTCTAACTCTATGGCACACACACGTTCTTCTTCAAAGGAAGAAGGAACCAAAAACCACAAAACCACGTCACGTATACGAGTATATATATTCACAAGGCAATAAGCTTTTGGTCTTGGCCGGGGAGAAAAGATGAATTTTCTGATAGAGTGTGTTTTCTTAGTGAATCGGCTGGAATAGTAAGATATACATGGTAATAGATGTGTATTTCGTATATTCGTGTTTTCTATATGCATTGTGTGCGGTGTTTTCTTGTAACAAATTTCTACATCATCTATCTTTTTTTTTTTCTATTATGGACTCACATATGGGCTTTGATGGAATCATCAAGCGATGGTGGTGGTTCTTGTGATGATGAAGCTAAAACATTATCATCCTCATCATCGTCGATAACTACGTCACCACCCCGGATCACAATGTTATCGGGATCAATTTCGACATCATAATCCGGTTGTGGTTGCGGCGATGGAGATGGTGACGGCGATGGCGACGGCATGGCGAAAGTTCTTACAATCTCATTCGCTTGCAATTCGATATTGCTCTCGGGTAAAATTAATTTTGGTAGTTTTGGCTTCAACTTTTGGACACGTACAACTACGCACACAAATTTTAACAACCATTTTATAAATAAAATTTGTACTAAAACAAAAACATTTTTAAATAACTGTACAAGTAATACTAATTAGAACAAAAAGATGGGTCCACACATATCGAAAGGACGAACGTAACAAATCAAGCATACTTCTAAAGTTTATTTTTACATATTTACAGATTTTTATGATTTAATTAAATGTTTTGATGTTCGTTTGGTTATAAAAAAAAAAAATATGCTTGATTTTTTGTTCTGAATGGTAAAATGCAACATAAGGTGAATTGTTGTTAATAGAAAACAATGACTTTTTAATGGGCAGCAACAAAAAAGGAAGCATGTTAAACAATAAGTGCGAACCTTCCGGTTGATTAATACTTTTTCATGTTCTTTTGTAAACAAAAATGGAATGCTTACACAGAATGGAATGCTTACACAAGAAATGGAATGAAAAAATGTAATCCCTAAGAATGTCCATAAAAAAAGCACCCTTTTGCAAGGTGCAGGTTTTTTTTTTTTTTATGAAGAGTTGTGGCAGTAAATTTATTTCATTGGACTGATAAAAAAAAAAGTTTTCTTTTTATCCTTGTCGGAAGTAATTTGAAGGAAGTGAACTTTTAGCCTTAAAAAAATGAGCTGGAGTGTGGTACCTAATAAATTTAACTACCAGCCTTATTACCTGACATTCAGTAAAGTGGCAGTGTCTACTGTGATTCATAATATGTATGCAAATACTTGCTTCAACAGATGCTTTAGTTAATGGACTGATGTACGAAAAGGTGAGAATGTTGTACTGAATACCCATCGACAAAACTGGACAGTTATCACAAGAACTGTTTAAAGACCTTTTTCTCTGCCCTATTTTCTGTGGTACACTTTTTGTATGAACCTTTTGAAGGAAAAGTGCTACAAACAAGGTTTACTATTGATGTGGCTCTTGCTGTTTTAAGACACTAGAAAGAAGTTGTGACAGTAGTACGATCTGTCAGTTTGTGTAGCAATATATAATAAAAATATGTCCACAATAGTGTGACATGGATTGAAATTTTGTTGATGTTCTTGTTCGCAGTTGATTTTAAAATATCATTTTGTTTTTTGCATTTTCGTAGAGCGAATGACTCAAATTTCATAGATTTTTTCACAGGTTCACCAGTTCAATACATTTTCCTACATCACTCTGTTCGATTTTAGGCGTTTGTTAGGCTATGAAATACAAAGTGCAAAAGTTAAAGTTAACCGAAAGCTAAAGTTAACCCAGCCCTAAAAGAAGAACACATTTTATAAACCTTAACTTTGTAAAGGTAGGCCATCTGTTGGTTTCTTTTTAAATCATATGTTATTTTGAACTGTTCTTTGACACCGTTGATGTTTATTTTGTGGGATGTCATTAAAGATACAGACACTCAAGAACAATATTGGTCCTATTCGAGAAATTGGGGCAAAACCAGTGAAAATGTATTGAAAAAATGGCCTACTGTCATGTATTTCTTTCGTCGCAAAGCAATTAATGTTTAGAAATATTAAAAGAATCGAAGTCTTGAGTCTTCAGAAACATCCATCATCTATTCATTCATTATTTTCGTTTTTCTATTAACAATATGATTTTTTTATACCAATTTCAAAAAGTAACCACCACTAAGCTCACTCTATAGATTGCAAGAGACTGATGGAAACGACAGTAGTAAAAGGCTGCAAATAACTAGTGGGAATCGCTAAATAACTAGGTAACTATATACATAAATGTAACTCCTTACAGTCACTAGAAACAAATAGAATAATTAGCTTCAAGGGCCTTTATTTACAAAAGAAAACAATACTATTTTATCATATCATACTAGTAGGTAGGAACTATCTTGTCCCATGAAATCAGAAGTTTCTAGAAAGCGATTCTAAATTTTCGAAAGTGTGAATAGAAACAACTACCAGGCAATAGTACGCTTCCTTGTGTTAAAATTCCTATAGAACGGTGACGTTAAATTTGGAGATACATAAGTCTTTACACTGATGTATAGCAGAATTCGTTAACAACAATTTGCCAAATTTATCAAAAATGATTTCAAAGGTCTGATAATACTTATTAACAGTCCAAAGGCTAAGTTAAAGGCTATGTAACGTATACATAATCTACTTGACAGCTTTGGGCGTATTTAAATTTTTGCAACAATCCTAGACTTCATCTTTAGAACACAACTCATTATAGGTGGAGTTTTTCGAAATTTACTGCTCAATTTGGGCCAAATTTCAAATTTGATAGTTGATAGTTTAACGATTCCTACATTCGTGTAGGATGGATAGTCCAAAAAATTAAAATTCAAACACAAAATAAAAAAAAAACTGTTTTGACCAAAAATTGAGTGATAAGGTCAAAATTTTAAAATTCGTGTACAAAATTTCTACAGCTCTCAGAAATGAACACTAAATTTACTTTTTGTTCTCCAAATACTTAGAGAATAAAACGAACTAAGTCAGTTTTACTAAAAAAATTAGATTTGAGATGATAGAGTCCTAAAGGGAATAGCAGTCTAACATTTTCGATTAAATGATGAAATATTAAATATATAAATACTGTGCTCTACAACCAGATCTGTTTAACATACAAATAATAGCTAATATCGAGCCTTACATTCTATTTAGAGGAAACATAGGCCACGACCAGTTAATTTGTGAACATTTTTATTCGAATTGTTCTAAATTTTGTATTAATTGTTCTACTGGTAGATACTTATGGTTATGGACCATTGTCAATGCAGTCATAAGGCATGTTTCTGAATCAGAGGGCTAAATAATTGTATACATGGGTATGTACACGTATAATTCGAAACTTTGGAATTGACTGTAAAATTGTATTCGGTTCAGCTTGAATTCAGAAGCCTATCTGTAAGATCATTGTACATTTTTTATACTATAATCTCCTTTATGACACCATTACCATCTTCTTCGGGTCAAACGTACAACAAAAATGGACAGTATACTGTACACTTTCAACAGACTAAAACAAGACTGACAAAGGGCTAGAATGACATTCCTTAACAGATGAGTTTGTGACAATATCACGAGGGCTGGAAAAGCTCAAGGAACACAGGATAATCACTATTACCTGTTGTGTAGAGAGAAATACACTTGTTTGTTTGAGAATGAAATGAGCTCACTCAGAGAAAGAAATCTAAGATCTAAAATTAAAATTTAGATACAAAGATACTTTGACAGATGAAACGATTCTTTTGTTTTATATAATTGATCTTAAACTTCTTTCTCATCGTTGTCATGTGGTATTATCAACGATGATGATGTCGTTCTGGCGCTAGATCTTGCCCCTCGACTTGCGATGAGGATGACGGCAAGCGATGAGTTTCACTGAAACGATCCTCAGTCGTTATAACATCACGGACTCTGTTCTTTAACATTTTTATTGTATCCATGATGTTGACTCGTTTTTTCGGAGTAGTGTTCGTGGTCGAAGTTGTAGTGGTTGTCGTTGATGCAGAATAGTCAGCAGTACTAGCAGCGGAAGCGGATGAAATTTCAAGCGTTGATTGAGATGATTCGTCGATTAAGTCATCGTTGGCTGGGTCAGAAACTCTGCGATATGGCGAGAGGAGACCTGCAGATGGACGAGTTCTCTCCAGTGGAGAAATGGCTCTAAAGGATCTATTTTCCTCTTTTGGTCGAGAGACAACGATTTTTGGCTTTCCAATGGATTCTCTACCGACGTATTTTGCAGTTCGTGGTGGAGGCAGTTCACTTATCCCGGATGGGGAAATGTTTAGTTGCAAGGTAGAGGTGTGGATTGCAGCTGGTGATGATGGTCTAGATCGGATATGATCGATGGATAGATCGGTACTGATGGATGTTGGTACGTAAGTGTATGGCCTCAGAGCAGACTGGTTTCGAGAAATTGATGACAGAATAGCAGTCTGTAGAGATGATTCATGAGATTTGGCAACATTGTGAGTACTACGATCACTGATCTTGGTTCTATGCGAATAGTCGTCAGTGGACTTGTAGTAGGATCGTGATGGCAAATGATCTACGGATTTGTATTGCGATCTAGGCACTTTTGTAGAAACAGGAAATTTAGGTTGGGTTCGGTGGGTTTCTACAGATCTGACGTGATCATCCTTGTAGCGATCAGAAAATTTGCTGCGAGGCAAAAGCGTTACATCTTCATTAGCCATGAAGTAGGGTGTGGGTACATCAACAGGGTACTGTGCGGCCTTTGTATCGGAGTACCGATCAGAGTATTTTGTATATGGAACATCAAGAAGATCCTCCATTGACGAATAAGCCGACTGTTTTTCCAATGACTTCAGAAGATCACTGTCATATCGATCAGATTGTTTTGTTCGTGAGTATTGAGGTAGATCCTCCGTGGAGGAGTAGACAGAGGTTTTGCTAACTGGCTTGTCACCATAACGATCAGAGTACCTTGTGTACGCGGTGACAGGGAGATCCTCTGTAGAGGAATAAATGGATGTTCTTTCAACTGTCTTGATAACACCACCAGTGCGACGATCAGAGTATTTTGAACGAGATGAATGGGATAGATCCTCGATTGAAGAATAAACAGATACTTTGCCAATTTTAGTGCGAGTAGATGAGCCAGTATCACCCAGATTACCAGCTTTTGAAATGTCAATCAGGGTCTGTTCAGATGCCTTAATGAGGTTACTGGACAATGATTCCCACATATTGGCCGATCGTATCGAGGTCGTAGATACGTGCTCCCCTTCGGAGGAAGTAACTTCTGCAACTGACTTATAAGCTTTGTCTATGACTTTTACGTGCTCCTCACTTGCAATTGTTGTACGTGACAATGCAGAGACCTTTTCTACTGCTGTGTACTTTGTCTCATAGCGAGTAGCGGTGGCAACTCTGTCACGATCGTCTGGTGTATTAGGTTCTTCAACTAAAGGAATCTCTATCTCGGTCTTAATAGATGTGGTCTCCTCAATGAAGTTCTCTTCGGATTTTATCGGTTCTTCAGACATTTGTGGAGCATTCTCCAAGATAGTTTCAGACACCTCAGTAGCCGTTTGAATTTCCGCCTCCAAATCTTTGATGGTGCTTTCCGGCTCTATAGGCTTAACAAGATTTTCTTCTAAACCAAAATTGAGTGCCGGAGGGTCTGTTTCCTGAGGCTTAACATTACTGTAGTCTTGAAAGACAGGATAAAGCAACATGAGCACCTCATTGATTGGTTTTGAGGATGGCTTCACAATGACACGATCACCACCTCCAATATTAATAGTCTTGGGTCGAGGCAGATATGGCACCCGCCGAAGGCCTGGAAAAATATAGTCATGTGCTAGAGATGAAAATACCAAGGGAGTCTGAGTGGACTCTTCAATGGTTTTTATAGGCTCTTCTTCAATTGTTTGAGAAGCGGCTTCGGATTTAGGCTCGACTTCGGATTGAGTTGAGATTTCTGACTTTGTAACTGGATTGATGTTGAAACGATCACCTCTTTTGACCGAAAGAAGGGATAGAGGATTCGGTTTAGGAGCAGATTGTGTACCGACAGTCGTAGTTTTGACGGGATCTATCTTTTGAGGATCACCTTTTTTGACTGTAAGGCGAGAAAGAGGAGAGGGTTGAGCGGGAGGTTGTATTCCAATTTCAACTTTTGTAATGGGATCGATGTGAAGACATTCACCCATTTTGATGGAGAGCTTCGATAAGGCAGTAGTCTTATCCACTTGGGGAGTTACAGTCTCGGATGGAAGGTTAAAGATAGGATTGATAGTGGCGAGATTGTTGATAGTGGGAGTAATGTCGGCATTTTGGGGATTATCAGGAGACTTTATCGGATTGTTAAGGGAAGATGTACGCTGTTCAGGTTCTGCCTTATTAGTGGGCGACACATCAGTGGTATCGGAGGTAGGCTGATTGGCCTGGAGTGGGAGTACTTCAGTTCTCGACGAGGTAGGGTTTTTGGATTCAGAATTCGACAGTTCAGATACAGGTTTTTCCTCAGAAACCTTATCAATTATGTTGACATTTGCTTCTGAAATTGATTTCGAAGGATTGGGTATCTCAGATTTAATGGTCTTTTCAGGGCTCTTAGTATCAATTTTACTAAGGTTTTGGGAAGGTTCCACAACGACTTGATCGACAATGGCTTCCTTAGATACGGAAACTTTGTCAATAATCTTAATATTTACTTCGGGGACTATATTCGAAGAATTGGCTGGAGTAACTGTCTGTTCAGGGGTCTTAGCATCAAGTTTATCTAAGATTTGAGAAGGTTCCGGAATGGTAGGGACTGACGGAATTGGTCGAATCTCAGCCTTCGGAACCATTTGTTTTTGATATAGGAAGGTGATTCCTACAGAATTTGGTGTCTTAACCAGTGGCTTAGGAGGAATGACAGCACCTTTCAGTGGAGCCTTCGGTGGCAGTGTAGTAGGGTCAACCGGTTGTGGAAGCTCATCGACCGGTTTAACAAGATCATTTGCTTTATCAGCTTCTTTAAGAAGAGGAACAGGTTTAGGTTTAATATTTTCTGAAGTCTTCTTCGCATTTTCTATTGCCTGATCGCGAGCAAGATCATCGAACTTCGATCGAATGCTGGAGAGCTTTTCATCAGCAACCTCAGCAAAACTGTCGATCTTTGCCCGGAGAAGGGTCATTTTATCCTCCAAATGACGACTTGGGGACACACTTTCAGATAATCTTTCCCGATTCTTAGAGAGATCGGTAGAGTCGCGATCAGTAAGTTCAGTTTGGACTTTTTCTGGCGCGGTTTGATTGACATTTTCAATGTCTTTAGAAATTGAGACTTCAACGGGGGTTTGAGCAAGATCAACGTTTATCTCTGGGGTTGGAAGAGGAATATCCTCTTTCTTTGGTGTTAGCGAAGTAAGGGAGGTTTCATCTATTTTTGGTTGACTAAGGTCATCCAAAATCTTTGCTTTGGAACCATCAATCATAGGTTCTACAACGTCCTTCGTTTCCGCCACGATAGACTGAGTACTTTCCTCAGGAGGCAATGGCTTAGCCTCAAGTGGAGCTTCAACTACTTCCGGAGGTGCTCCATTTTCTTGAAGTGAAAGTGATCCATCATCGACAGCCTTAGAAAGCGTACTGTCCCGAAGTTCACCGATCTTCGGATGACGCGTGGGGGATACCCGCTTTTCATCTTTCTTTTCCAGAGGCTTAGCCTCAGGCTTGATATCAACAGTTTTTGGTGACAGTTCCCTGGCTTTAATTGGAGATTTCTCTTTTTTCGGAGGTGGTAAGGGCTCCTGAACTTTTACAGGAGATGGCCTATCTTTCGATGGTGATCTCGATACTCCACCAATTTGTGGTACGGCTAATGAAATCTCTTCCCTACCACGATCACTTAGTTTCTGACTTGCTAACGATGCTATCAATTCCGACTTTGAATCGATTCTCTCTTGCGGGGTTAATACGATATGCATTGGTTTAGGTGATTTGGCTTTAATTGTTTTCTGCAATGACAGCAAGGATGACAAGTCATCCACTGTGCCCGCGGCGGCAGATGCTTTGATAGATGTTGCATTCGGTATTGGTGACGATGAAGTACCTTTTCTGAGTTCATGCTCATCTAGATAAGATAGTGTGAAGGAAGGTGTCGAAGTTTTTTGCGTTTTAGTTTTATGCGATTACAAATGACTAATGAATCTTAAGAACTATAGAGAAAAAAAGTAATCAAGAACAGAGAAGAAATAGTATAACCAACGATGTGGGTATCCTTGTTGGAGGGGAAGGTGCTGAAAAAGTATTAAAGAAGAAATGAAAGGGATCCTCCGTGGAAAGCTCCATATGCCTGAAAGTTTGAGAGAGTCTTAGAGTTAAGTAGATTTAACAAAAACTTACTCCTGTCGATGTTGCGTTGCAGATGGGCGGCCACTCTATGACGGGCATCGTTAAACTCCAAATGTAGACCTAATCTGAGTAAGGATGTGTTCTTTTCTACTAAATCCGTAATCTCCATCTCGATTTTATTACCAAGAACTGTTGATCGCTATTAGAATTACAAACAAAAAAGCAAAAGATCAGTTGAAATGTACTTAAAGGGAAGGTATAGGCTTACCTGATTTGAGGCTCTAAACTCTTCAATGGTACGGGCTTTGAGTAACGCTTTCACCAAAGTCACAACCACTGGTGGGTTAATGAAATTTGTTTCAACATTTAATACTCTCAGGGTTTTGCTTTTTTCGATAGCTTCTGCGAGTAAGAGAGCTGTCTTATCGGTTAGACCGACATTTGTCAATGATAGAACTTCCAAATGTTCATTTTGGGGCAGTGCGTCGAACAATTGCTCGAATTTCTCATCGGATATATTCTGAAAGTAGATTCAAATGAAATATATATATTTTACTTTTGAAACCAAAATTGAAACAAAAAAAACAAGAATAATTGATCGAGCAAAGCTTGTTCCTTTCCGTGGTGTATAACCTTCATCCAACACAATCCTTGGAGAAGTTGTAATACTCCACCGGTTTTGCCAGGATCTAGAGACTTGAAATATTGCACCTTTAAACACCATTGGGGAGTAGGTATCTTACGTCGGCCTAGTATGTGGCTACATATCATAATTATTAAAAGAACTTGAAAGTCCGGACAAACGGGGTCAAGTACTATTCGAAGTCAAACCAAGAAAAGTGGGATTACGATCATCTGAACCATCCACTAAAGCTTTAGTTTTTTAGAACCTAGAAACCGATACAGTATCTTAAGTATTTGTGCCATATATATGTACATAGGCTAGGGTCTGTCTATGACAGGAAAGGAACTCTTTCTCTCTTTAGTGACCCTGAAGTAATACTGGTATTCACAGAGATGAAGAAGGTTTATCTATATCTTTTCGATAGCAACAACTGGCATTTCAAGAATTTCAATTTATAGAGCTTTGCACAACGATTTTAGCACCAAGCCATGGAAAGTCTTCTTAATCCAGGAACAAATGATCGTGAAAAAATATTGTTACCTACGAATCGAAGCTTCTCTTACCTTAATATTATTCAAATTCAGTTCAATCAATTTTGGATCATCATCCTTGACCCGCTTAATTGATTCCTCAACATCTGTATTATTTGGCGGATCCATTGGGTATAGCTTTTGTGTTGTAGACTTTGTAATACCATCCCAACCCATACCGACGGGTTGACCTTTATTAAGTAATGAGGCATGGTATTGATCTTGATTCATCATTGAATGGAAACCGAGAATAGCTACAATAGGAATAGAAAAATTAGTTAATTTTTTTTTGGAAAATATATATGTTTATATCGTACTAACCGGCCAAGTCAATAATCTCCTCTTGTGTGGCATCACTCAATGCATGCTCATACTCATCACCCAAGTCGATGGCTATTTGTTCATCGGCTGCAACTTCGCGTTCGTCTCGTGGCGGTGGTACCCATTTCTTGCCACGAACAGTACCTTTCACAAATGGCTCCAATTCGGGGAGATCAGGTGTTTCAAGGGCTTCTTTGTTTATGTGTTCGATTAGCTTCTTTCTGTTCAATGGACCTGTTGGATCTTTGGTGCATTCATAGCTGCAGCGTTGATTTGGCGGCAGGAAGTTATCCTTAAAAAAAAAAAATAACAAAAATAAATATTTATATAGCCACGTATCAGCTTAGACTCTGAGATGTTTTGAAGTTTAAAAAATTTAGGCCAGTTCAAAATTGTAGTTTCAAGTTGTTACGATGCCTAGGACAGGCAAAGTCGAAAGGAATTGAATAGCTCGGAAATATTATTGCAAAAATCCGAGAATAAAAGAAAAGATCAAATTTAGGAAAAATGAAAGAGAAAAGGACTAGGTCTTTCCAAGACATAAAGTTTAAAGGATGAACCAAAACAATGCCTGACCATAAGTTTCCTGACATAAAAATATGCTTTAGATTATAGTCCACTTGGACCAGATATACAAAGCTAGGAACTTCAGAAGAAGACAGATTCACAAGTATAAGTATACCTACTCAGAAGGGTCTAAACATAATGACTAATAAAGTTTTAAGGGATAAAAGAATCTCTACACTCTATATTTGCGTGACGAATGCGGCCTCTGAAGTAAAAGCAATTCAAAGAACCGTAGAAAAACAATGAGAAAAAGAAGATGAAACAAAACAGAACCTTGAGGGACACCATTATTTTTTTGGAATGGGCTGAGCAGTCATGTTTTCATTGACTTGGAAAGTGTTCAGGCAAAAAGAACAACATCTTTTCATAACGAATGATGTTAGCTAAATCATGTGAGTTACAAAATTTTGTAAATCTTTAGGAAAGTATATTGAAATACACTTGCCAAAATAGAGTACAGAAGTGAATGTAGTTTTCGGTACTCTCAAGGGCGAGGGATCTCGCGTCCCTTAAATTGAAGGGATCATCCTCTTATAGAAAAAATTGTTCAAATTACTTTGAAATGGACGGGATTGAGAGGATGTGGAAATACGTGTAAAATTTGGGGACCAAGATAAACTTAGGGACCTTTTGAAGGGGCCTTAAAAATTGCAGATATGAAGGGTCTAAAAAGGACTTCATATTGATGTTTCTGTAGGTGCTAATTTATCTATGTAATAAAACTAGATAGAAAATACAATGGCGCGTAAAATTTTAAAAAAGGTTTTGCTGAAACATTTAGCAACTATGAGCCCCCAGGGTGACGTAGAGTGCCAGCTACAAATTCGGTTTTATTTGAAAGAATGCCTTAGTTTATTTTTGTATGCAAAAGTGTTTAGACGAAGGTAAATGATAGAAGAGCTTTTCCAAAGGGAAGTCGGGATGAGGTAGTTGGCACAGAACTAAAGATTTTATGAATTTTTTCGGTATATAGAAACGAGATAGACTTTTATGAGGCTTTGTAGAAGAAGTGAGAATGGTCGAGCTTTGATTTGTGATTGGAGAACGATTGACTGAAGAATTAAGCAAATAAGTTTGCTATATTTTTTTTTAATAAAGTAAAAACAATATTTCGGGTCAGAAACAATATCAGATTGAATACTGTGAATATAGGTTCTGAAAATTGGTTTTGGGGAAGGAGGTAATTGGAAAGCGAGATTCAAGGTAGGCCAACTTGAAAATGGTGATAAATTATTGTGAAACATGACTGCGACGGATGGTATTGAAATGACCGTACTTTTAAAGATGGACTTAAGGTGCACAGCACCTTAAAAATTCTTAGGTATTGTATAGTCTGTCTTTCGAAAATTAAATCCTTTAAGATAGAGGAGGGTTATGGTGATGGTCCGATTGGGATAAAAGATGGTTCCTTGCCGAAACGACACAGTTATGATCATCTGAGGAGGAAATAAGACAAAGTTGTTTGGTCAAGTTATTGTAAGACCAAAGTGGTATAGACTGAGTGAAAAGGGCCTCTCTGTCTGAGCAGGTATTACTTGCTACGTATCGTCAGATAGAACACTTTGTAGATCAGACAAATTCATCATCATCACACAGAAATATACGATGATCAGCAATATAATAAATAATAGCTTGCTTATATCTAGTATGGTCGACCATATAGCAACAAAGTATAAAAACTTAGTAAAGTGTGGCGAAAGTTTTAGGTAGTGTTGAGTCTGCAAGGACTCACATAATGGAAATTTCCAGAGGACTTTTTTTATTCACACTTTTCTTAGATCGTAAGGATACGAAAATATCTGTGATAAGTAAAACCTAACTCTTTGGTTTAATTGCATCCGGATAAGGGCAATAACATCCGGATAAACAAAAATATAAGTTTTACACAAATCTTCTGTTAAATACTTACATCAGGATCGACTTCTTTAGCCAAAATGTTGATCTCCTCTGGTGATAGCTGTGCCAGCAATGCATCAACATCAACTTCATCGTATTCACTCAAATCCTTGCCATACAATTTGGCTGGAGTTGTCATTGTGGTTGTCTTCGTTGTAGATGATGTCTGTAAAGAAACCAAGAAAACAATTTTTTATAAGTTCAACAAGTCAATCTTACAAGTTTATTTCCCAAGCCAAGTACCTTTCCCAAAAGGTCCCAAATCACGACTGAATGTCACAGAGGTCTAGCACTTAGTTACAAGCGTTTCGTTTTGGTTTTTGTTTTTTATTTCTTCCCCACAACCCCAAAGCTCAATCCAATTATCCCATTAGAGTGGCCGAATTATGTAGAATTGTAATTTTTTTTTGTCTTATTTCACCCAAGACTTGGGCTTCTTTGTTACCAAATCACCGTGAAGTCAACCGACTGACTGATGGAAACTACATAATTTGAGCCGCATTTGAATTATGCAAAAGCCGACAACAAACGTTAACAGACAAACCGAACGAAGAAGAAGAAGAGGACGATGTTTCATAACCAAAATAAAAATAATAAAAACAAAAATAACAACAAAATGCCTGTTGTTTCTTCAAAGTACATCGAAGAAGAAAGCCAAAGAAAACGAACAAAATGTCAAGAAAAACAAGTAAAAAACCAGAAGAAAAACCCACGACAGTCGAACGTAAAAGGGACCAAACACACTGAGGCCCTGCAAGACAAAAAGGCAAAGAAGAACCTTCTTCGGAACGTGAGTGCCGGTCGTGACTCACAAAATTAATAGCGCTGAAAATTGTAACCCGTCCCCGAAAGAGACTGGAAGAAGACAGTGTGCTCCGCATGAGCCCATTACACTTCGTCCGCTGTTTTGTTGCTTCTCCAACCCAACTACGAAGAAGGAGAGAAAATAAAACTACAAGCGATTTGTGTTCAAAATAAAGTCACCGAAAGCGACTAGGGAGAGAACAACAGAACATGGTGAACACAAAATGTCAGGCAGTTGGCAAAGCAAAGGTTCGGCTTTGGGTTTTCTTGAAACCAAAGTTCAACTCTATCTTGGAGTGGAGTTTGTCTTCTGTTTTTTTTTTTTTTTTTGTGAGAAGGCAAAGAAGAACCACAAAAGGAAGCCACAAACAAAGCGAAAAGAAGGAAACAAAAAAACTGAAAGTTTAATTCAAAAGGGCACTCTTGACCTCAGTGTTTCTTGTTGTTTTTCTTTTGTTTGCATTCGATTTACTGTCGATTTTGGACTTCTCTGAGGCGTATCGTGGGTGCCATAGCAGCACAGGGTGCTCCAAGAGATTTTTTGGATGATAGCTGTCCTAGAATGTCTCCAGAATTAATAGTGAAAAATACGTATCTTGAGAGGTAAAAGTCTACCTGAACATTGATCGAGCGCTCTATTGGTTAGGGATCAATCCATCGAATTTTTCAGAGTGGATATCGATGGACTAAAGGGGGATTTATACCCCAGGACCAGTGTGGAGGTATGTGGTATAGTCCCTTCCCCAAATCAATTCCTTCACAAACTGAAGTATTTACTTAAAGCGAATTCAGTCTAGATACTGTGCTGTTCCACAAGCTGACTATTTCCCTAAGATGATCCTTACGTCAGCTGTGACTTTTGACCAGTTTTAGCTTCAGGCATGTTTTAAATAGTTCTTCTGGTAACCGAAGAATAGGCGTCCGTTGGTAGAGGCATACCCTACTTGGAGTAGTAATTCTGTCTTACTTAGGAGAGGTATCTCTGACATACTAATAGCTAGATACGATAGGTCCGAATGGTTCGTCATGTGTAAAAGAATTTTGAGGAAATCGAGATATTTTGTGGGTTGACACGAGGCTGTAAACGTTCACCAATATTGTTTGCACTTTTTGATGACAGACACACTTTGCGCTATTGTACATTCGAGAAACGAAGGAAAATGATTACTCTGACGATGTACCCAAACTCTCTTGTAAAACTAGAAAAATGTCACAAAAATGTGTCCAACATGTGGCGACGGTTCGACAGATCTGCTGAAGATTTCCTGCTATGTTGTGAAAGGAGAAATGCAACAAGTATATATCTCGCACCAGCAATGACAGAAGTCAAGTTTATAATAGTTTTCTGTTCAATCACCCAACTTGGATTGAAAGAAATGATTTATTCGATATGGCTTCTGATACTATTGAAATTAATAGGTATAGTAGACGACAAGTACAAGCTTCTATGGTTCCAATCACTGTTTTCAAAAGTACTGCACCAATGGTTTCCAGAATGTATCCAATGACATCCCACGTCGGACCCATGTACGAGTATCTGTGAAGCGAAAACTTTTACCTCTTAGTGAAATTGAAATTTATTCAACGCAAACAGATAACTAAAGTGTTATCTCAGCTGCTATTACTCTTAATCAAAAAAGTTGATTCCTAAATTCTCCTATGCAGAGTGATACACCCACAGAGACCGAGAGAAAAAGAACTACGACCAGCATGTTACAGTATCGTAATCCATTCCAAATGGCTGGAGCTTACACGACCAATAAATCCCATTTAACGCAGCCTCAGTCCCACATTGTGATTGTGTAGGAACACCCTGTGTGAATGTGTAACAGAACTACTGCAAAAAGTTATTTCAAAATTACCATATTTCCGTTCGTTGATAACAAAGCGAAAAAGCCATGACCAGGTTCCAGATTATGACTGTGACGAAGGCACAAAGATCTATTTGGGCGGAAACTTTATTCTTTATCTCAAGCAAAACAGACACACTTCGATTGGCTTGGCAGTGGCTGCCACCAGTCGTTCAGTTTAGTTCCAGCATTGATTACATGCCTTCGCTGCCTGAGACCTGGTGAAGTGGAACACAGACAGAAGATGTGATGGTCATGGGGTTAAGAAATGATTAGAATGGTTGACTGGTTGCATCTGAGCTGAAAGAATAGGTGTTTGTGGATTCCATCTCGCACTTTAATCTTTTATCCGGTTTTTTTTTTTTCTTATATTCTATATATGATGAGGGCAAGAACGCAATGAATGTATAGACCGTTTTATTATAACAGTAAGCTTGATTTTTTGTTCTCCTTTTGATTTTTACTTCTTGGAGTTTTTCTCCTAGCCATCGGTAAAGGGTCAATAGCGGTTATGGTGTGAACTGCGTGTGGAAAATGCGATTGCATAAGGTACGTATACATCCATGGGTAATGGTTGCTGGTTCTTTTGTGTTTGACTTATGGGATTCCATAGAATTTATGTCATAAAACAAAAGTAAAACGAACTCCTTTGTACGAGTTCTATTTATAGTGATGTCATCCGTTTTTATGGGTAACTGACCGAAGGCTCTGTGGTTATTGTTCGATGTTATAGCTGAGGCATGTGCCTCCTTATCGTTATGAAATGGGTAGATACTGATCTGATCAAAGACATCTGCCACCAATGTCAACATTGTGCCCAAGTCTGCGATAGAAGAGAATGCGCAAATATTTCGAGATTGACAATAAGATGTCGTTTGACTGACACACAATCGGATAAATTTAGTTGTTCGACTGTAAGTGAGCCAATTATAATGATTTATGTAAAAAGTCACGATTTAAATTAAAATTAATTTCTAATTAAAAAACAGTGCACACAAATTACCAAGAAGATTAATTGACGTGATTGCGATGAAATGTTTATTTTCATTTTTTGCAAATGTTTTTACCTAAACGCCTGAATAACTGCGTGTATTAATTTATTTCAGATTGGAATACACTTTACTAAAAATAAAATTGAGTTTACGGTAAACAAAAAGTTTGCAAACGTAGAAATAAAAAAAAAAACACAAGAAAACCTTGTACGTATGCATGTATCTAGATACTTAGTTGCTTAATTATGGTTTAAAAAGAATTTTAAATTACGTAACTGAAACGTGATTTTGTTTTCTTTACCATTCTATTGTTATTGTTAAGTGGAACAACTTCTCGAACCGCGATGATTCATTTGGATGAAATTTTACAAAGAATAGGTTCATTGTTTTGGTTTTGTTATAATGCGGTCTCGGCGGAGAATGCTACATACAATACTATAATTGAATTTGAACTTAATCGCATAACGTGGCCGTACGCAATTGCTGGTCTGTGACCCCCAATATCTGTAGTGTTGTCTGAAGTAGGTTTAGCACACGCACTATGGAAGTGAGTTCGATTGTAGAAGAGGTGATTTGCATGTAAAATCTCAGAAAATAATGTTGGAAGCTTCCTCTTTTTATTGGTACAGGTACTGTCTCTGTTAATTAGGTTTAGCATATTGGAACTGCCTCGGACTAAGAGCTTCTTGCCTACTACTTGCTTAGTGGAAAACAATCACACATTTTGAGGATTCAGATGGTACAGCAGCACTGAAAGCATCATGAGCTCGATACACAAGATAGTCAGTTGCAGAGGTTTTAGGTTCGTAAACATCGCATACGAAATCCTAACACCCTAATCAGCCCCTATCTGTATGATTTACTGTCATGAAAGTCAAAATTTGATCAAGTTTTCACATTTTGACAGATCCAAATCAATACCCAGACTCTTTTTATCGATTTCTATAGAGACGAGCAATACAAAGCCATGTTTAGCTTTGTCAGTCCTGCCAAATTTGTTCATTTGTGGAGGATGATGACAGACGAAGTCAGGTACGAACTCATTGTGAACTTGAATGTCAAAGACGAAACTGACAGATCCAGACCTTACTCTTTCGTGCAACGACCAGCCTGTAAATAAGGACTAACCCAAGTATTTGTTGCCAACAAGAAGGAACAGAAAACATCGACGAATGGACAGAATGTCGCAATCGACAGCTATAACTTCGGAGTAGTAAGGGACCTTCTGTAAATTCTAACAATGACATCACAGCAATAATTAAACGACAAATACATATGTATCTCTTTCTAATCGTTGTTTCTTTGGGCTTAGAAGGCAACTGTGTAGTAGGGCCTGATTGTGTTAGCTTTAGAGGAGGAAATTCAACGAAGAACTATACGAGGTGTACCGAGACATTGACCAAACCATCTATCCTTAGTCATTGGCTATGGGGTTCCAAGGCTGAAGGCTGAAAGTATTTCACTGAGTTACTTAAATAGATGTCACACTCTTTCTATGTGCGGCCTAGGGTGAATTCCTCCTTGATGTGTACTCGTTCACATGGATCGAATATCATTAATAGATTTTTAAGGATATTTTCATTCTTCTGACCTCTTTCGATTAAGGAATAACTAAGCTAAAAGGTTACTCTTAGATATTTGTAAGTCGTATACGACATTACTCGAGATGGGTGCCCTTTGCCTTTCGGCTCGACCATCACATGTCATGACACCTTTATAGCTCGGACAATGCCTAAAGACTCAGTATCTTACTGCGAAGTAAATCATGCCCTTATATTCCAAGAAGTTTTGGGTACAATGAACTCATCCATAGTACAAGTTTGAAAAATTACCAAATCCTTCTATTTGGTCTACAACGGCATCCGTTTACCTAACCTAATTCAATTGGTTGAGGTCTAAACTGACAGCTAGTAATTGGTGATATCAAATCCTCAACATTATTTATGAGCCACTGCTGAAAGGTGTTCGTATAGATGTCGCCCTATTCCATAAAAAAAATAATATAAAATTAATGCGTTCAGTACTATAGGTACAACCACAATAAAGTCGCTTTGTGATGTATCATTGTTAATAATTAGACTAGGTACTGATTGAGTTCCACAATCAGTTTAAACGGTGATACTCCAGCCTCAGAGTCGGACTGTAATATGTAAATTACTATAAAATAATGCACGCATTGATGAAGTTATAAAAGAGGAACAAATATGTTTTCTCGATGTTCCTCAAGATTTCTACAAAATATGACAGGAAACCCAAAAGTAAAGGGTGGACCAGCTGTTGGTTTAATTTTGAAAAGGCTTTTAAAAACACTCTTCAATATATTTCAACGTTGTAGGCCTCATTGCAAGAGTAAACCTTCTGATTAATTGTGGAATATTTCGGAGTTGACCATCTTGTCAGCCTGAATCGTCTCTGCTATACGAAGCACCGATTGTTGATGGCACCCCCCAAAAATGGAGTCAAATCTCTGCTTAAAATAGCATGTAATTCGAAAAGAAACCAACAGATGGCACACTCCTTACATATGTAAATGTCCAAGCATTTGATTAGAAGAACAACAAAGTGTGTAACCGCAATGGCGCACTTATTTATGTTGACATTTGTCCGACACATCTTGTAGCGCACTATATGTCAAATAATTGTCAGAAAAAAATACTTTGGTGTTCTCAATGAAATGTGAAGCAGTGTTATCAGCACCATGATTATAAACTTCCATGCCTATATAAACTATAGTAAATATAATTGATTTGAAAATATTTTAAGGCATTCATAAGCAAAGTCATAAATCATCTTATTTCGAAGATAATCATCTAATTTGTTTAGCTGGCCTCAAAATGACGCTTTGCGTGTAAATTGCATTAACTACTTAACACAATTTCATAAATAGAACGCTCCTCAATTAGCAGAATCACATTTACCTAATATACTTTTAATTGATGCACAATCTGATTATAAATCACCAACGTAACACAAATTATCACATATTTCACCGAAATCGTCTTGTCGCGTGAGATTGATTATCTGAATATTTGCCAGGTTGTTATAAATCAAAATAAGACGAAAAATTCATTTATTTTTAAATATCTATAATTAAAAACGAATTCTTCGGCTTCACACCAACTTAACCGATATAATTATGGTGCTGGAATGGAATTTCAAACAAATTGTTGTGTACTCATTAGGGCATACACGTTCGGTCATCGTTCAGATCGTTCAGAATGAGTAGCTTAGTGGTGTAGCTTAACCACATTGCTTATGTCTTAAATCCAATACATATCTGTATGGTTTGAGGGCAATTACACCACCACTTGACCACAACATTGCACAAATTTATTACTTTTCCAATTTATTTAACGTTTCTTTCATTATTTCGTTAAATACTAGAATCAACAGAGAATTAGGTCAGCAAAGTGGAAAATCCACTTAGGCTCACGACGACGATGACGACGACAACAAATTCATAAAAATGTCGTGTTGTTACCCACAGGCCACAAGCCAAAACAGTCCAAATGGGGGAGCAAAAGAATCTGCAGAAAAAAAAACAAGAAAAAAGATATTTCACGTTTTTAATTGCTCATGATGAAAGAATAATTAGAACACGTTTATAATACCTATAACTGTGCTCAATTCGCGGCACATTCACATGGCCATACGTATTGGTAGTTTCTCAAGCCCGGGTTTCGGGAGGCGCTCGAAAGTAAACATTCAACTGAGGTCAAACCAGTTGATCGTTGGCCTGGTAGTGCTGGTGTAGATACATTTCGCAATCGCACCATGAGCCATGAACTCAATTTCGATCGAGAATATTGATGGTTCTATAGAGTCGGTTTTTTTGTTGTTTAGTGGTCACACTGAATCGCTGTTGACGAACCGTAACGTATCTATCTTTCGTGCTGGACATTGGTTGTTGGCAATTAAAAGTGTATCTTGTTTGGGGATAATTCACGCCTCTGTACAGATTTTTAGCTAAATCACAGGAAACCTGTGCAGTTATACAAAGTTGTTTGGACTCAAGAGGCGTATCTAACTATTTATGGGATTGGTATTTCGGTTTCAATTAATCGTTTATTTACGTGCGAATGTAGTTTGCGTCTTGTGGTGAGAATCGAATTTATCTGCTGCCATTGACAAATTAATCAGACAAGAGTCATTAATCGCACTTAACGGTGTGGTGCCAATGAAAAATAAATAATTTCCGTACAGAAAATCAGTCCCAATTTCCTGCGGCTTAAGGTTTCAGATAATTTGCTTAAGTTTTTCTAACTTAATTCTCTCACGTCTTGGTATAAATATTTTTAGTAATTGTCGTCACATGTCCATGAGTCTGAAAGCATATTTTTAACTTTCGCAAGAAAAAAAAAAAAATTATAATGATTGATGTTCTTCTCGGATTTACTAAGAACTTGATAAAAGCAATCAGCGATTTATTATGGCCGAAACGTTTTTATTAGCGTCTCCTGCATGATGTCATAAAATGTTTTTTTTTTTCTATTTTTTTGTTTAAACAAATATGAATGATGATCTCCATGGTGAATTAGATACATTTATACATAGGTAATGAATCCAGACGTAGACAGCCTTAGCTAATGAAGTCATCTCATATCTTTGAGTTTTGAACATGGTTTTGTACGTCTAAGTCGGGATCGGTACATCCTCAACATGTTCATATGTCAAGCTATGTAGTCTGGACCTAGAATAGGTTGAACAATAAGGGTTGCTGTTGTGTCTATACTTTGCTTCCAATGACAATACGGTGGAAGATTTTGGACTCCGAATTGGTATGCCACAGGGTTGTATGTTTTCACTGCTACTATTGTTTTTAAGTGTTAAATGTGGACAAAACATCCATGAACTTCTGAGAAGAATTAATTAAGGGAAACCACTGATTAAAACCGTCTATTGTTTAATGCCGTGTTCGAAGGGGAATTTTCATGTTCTGAAAGCCGGCAGACGTTTCTCTCTCTCAGACATTTATCGAACGCTTTCGAACTCCAAACGTCTCATTTAATAGTCAAATGCTCTAGGTTAGGTTAGGTTACCGTGGCAGGCCACACCAGCGACCTAACTTAGACCATTTAAGGTTTATTGTGTTACCAGATGGATCGAACACACAATGAACACTCAAGGGTATTCATATTGGCGTTAGCCGGGCCACCTAGATTATCAAAGAAGAAGGGCGATGACCTTAAGTCGGACATTCAATTCTCTGGACTGTCACGGGGCCCCGGCACTGAAATTGCGTGAATATTAAACTATACAGCTATCTCATTACCAGACAGACGGCAATTTAGGGCAGTTTTTGAGTTACAAGTCGCGAGTTGTCTATGAGGATAAATGGCAGAAGTTTCTTCCCATGATCTTCCCCTGGAAGCCGCTACAGTGACTGAGGAGACGGAAGGAGATAATTAGGCTTTATTTCATTGAAGAAAACACCTCCAGCTGAGGTAATAAACCCAAAGATTTACCTTTGTCAAAGAGTGTCAGGTTAACTCCGCATAAGCGTTTTACAGGAAATCTCTTAGCGTGTTGACGTGCTTACCCGATACAGCTATGGCAACATCGTCCTTATAAGCAATTACTTTGGATTGTTCATCTTCCTTGAGCCGCAGCAGCTCAGTCGAAGCTAGGTTCGAGAAAAGAAAATAGAGCACGCCGAGGAGAGGCTTTTTCAGTACGTTCTGTTCCCACTTTTGGCGATCTGGGAATATAACCTTAAAGTTTTGGCTGAAGTTATATTTTGGTATGCAATTTTCAGTTAATGTAATCCCAAGTAGTTTATCTGAGCGTAGTTCTGCGGTAATGTCTGAGTGGACAAGCTTGGATTTGTCAACATTTTCAGATATGAACATAAATGCTTTCCTTCTGTATCTAAATATGAAAGGGTGGAATGTTAAGGATAACTTCTAGGGATGCTCATTGCACTCGTAGTGCATTCACAAGCTAGTCTTTGAAGTTTATTGAGCTTGTCTTGTGTAGGTCTTTGCTTCTTTCTTTCTAACACCATACCAATGCTGCATAAGTGAAAATTGGTCTGGTTATGGCCGTGTCCATAAGGAGATCCTGGCTTTAGTTTTCGCACTAACCCATCGGTCCTCGCATTTGAAAGGAAATCCATACATCTCAGGAGTTAATCTTGCAGTGTAACCTTGTTTTATGGATGGATTTAAGTTCATCGCGACCATTCGGCAAATAGTGCTCAGACGTTGTTGATGTTAAATATGCCTTAATGCATACTTGGGTGTCTAATAGATTCAGTCTGGAGCTATTTAAAATGTATATATCAAGCGAATGTACCTAAAGGAAAGCATTTAAGGGTTACAAGTACCAAAACGTTAAAGGTATAACAGCCAAAACGGTGCCCAAGCTGCAAGCTCTTCTCGTAGATTAAGTTATCGCTGTAAGCCATAAACCTTCTTTTATGCTCGTTATGATTGCGTGATTAAATTAATATGTATTTTGCGTGAATTCTCTTATACCAATGTAAACCGGTATTTCCCTACCATAAAGCCCAAACTAAGGATGAGTTCATTCACAAAAAAAAGAAGAAAAATTTTGATAGCTTTCAATTTAAACGTTCGTAAAAATTTCAGACAACTCATCCAACATTTTTAATGGCCTGCCTATTAAAAACCATTAAACTCCTGCAAAGAAATCACTTCTATTCCTACTCTTCCAGAAAAAAAAAAAAAATGACTGAAAAAAAGAAAATCCAACAAACATTTGTTTAAGGCGTCGTTAACGACACACTCATCAAAGCACCAAAATGAAAAATGTCCCTCCTTCTCTCCTCGGCCTTGATACGACCGACTTTCCCTTCCTAAAGAAATTAGAACTTGGAATAATTTAAAAACCACCAGCTGCAGGTAACATAGGAAGTCATAAAAATATCATAGAAATGAATTCAGAAAAAAAAAAAATAAAAATAAAAATGTGGAGAAAATTCCCTTAATCACCTCCAGAGTGACTTTTCCTCCATAAAGAAGCGCCCGCGACCATAAACAAACACAGCTTTACTCTGTTGTACTGGAACGGGTTTCGTTGGAGTGGCTCACCCATATAGACCGCATGACAAACTGGTTACCCACAAATGTCACCTGTGCGACTACCAGCGAGTGGCGGAATCCAAAACATTGATCTTAAACCGAGAACACCGCAAACTGTGTAGACCACCAATAGAGACAGTTGTAGGTACTGTTTACTGTGCGAGTATCTGTATCTACAAATGCTTCCTGAACGAGTATAATCATCATCGTCGTTTGTGGCCATCATCACTGCGGGTACACCTGATGTCGATTTTCTCTTACCATTTGCCAATGAGCACGTTTAGGGAAAATCGATTGAGTAATCGCCATTAAGTCGTCCGTCCGCGTGTGATTCCTACATTCCTACGACCGACCGACGGATGGCAATGTAAACAGTTTAACAGTTTTCTCATTTCAGATATTTAGATACGAACTGATGTTGACAATCATTCCGAGGTGGTTTTCTTTTCGCTTTTTATTTTCTTTTTGCCCACCTTTTGTCGCCTTTTTTCTTTTCCTTAACTTGTTTTATTTAATATCAAAGCGGGAAAGCGGCGACGGTGCTAATGATAAAATTTCAATGAAATGAAAATATGAAATCTTGTTTAGCGTTTGCTAAAGGAAGTCGAGATTGACTTTGGTTACGGGTATTCATTTTGGGTCGTCTGTGGTGGCTGAACACGGTCATTTATCAAATGTGTGGATGAGATACTCGTACGTGAAACGAATTAACAGGGAAGCAGTCATGTTCGCAGCCCGGGGTATCGTAAGATAACAAAAATTAGTCTTTGGATAACATAACTGGCACTTACATAAAGTTGGCTGTCTTCATATCCTATTACACACTGGCAGGAGTATGGTGGTTTCCTGGTAACACCCGTTAAGAGTTATCGGTTACATTCATTAGAGCCATCACGATCCTATCCGTTCCGTATAAATCTGGAACAATTTCAATTTGATGAACAAGCACGATCAATTCAATACCGTCACGTTTGGCTGGATAATTTGTCACTCAGGTGGCAAGCTGCTAAGTCATAGCTGCTCACTTTATGCTGATTGACATTATCCCTGCAATGAACGCGACAAGTATTGGTAGATGGCAGTTTGAAACACAAGGTCAGATTGTCATACTTGTCTTTTTTACAGACTAGTATAGGTTGACCTCATCTCCACAATTCTCTGTGATGAGGACATTCGGAGCCCGCTTTTGGGTCAGCTCTCCAATCTCAAAGAAATACATTTAATAAGACCGAAGGCCAGGGCTCATATTCCGGAGCCAATGGGTCAAGATGCTATTGCTCAATAGAAAAACAATCATGCAACTACCATCGATCGGATTCAAGGTACATGTCGAACTCAACGCGGTCAAGTTCAGGTCATTTTCTGAAAGATCAGCCATGGCGCCTACGCTGGCAGATTGATCTGGTACAGACGTTAACTCAAATTGACCTTTATCACAGCAAGCTGGCCAGTGCGAACTACATATTCTATATGATGAGAAATAATATCGAAGAACCCTGGATTTTAAATAGCAGGATATACATTTTAAACTAAAAGTTGTTCATCAAGAAGTGCCTAACGACCGCAACATTGACCAGACGACCACCAGATTTCAGAGGGCCAAGAAAAAGCCACTCACTATCGCATCGGTGCCATACGACAGTCCTACGCCAGTACCTACCGAATCTCTAGAGGATGCGAAAGGATGCTAATCGGTTGCGATGCGAACTCCTACCACTAGATATCTCATACCAGAGAACACAATGAATCCATGGCGAATCGAGTAAGACTGCATCCGACCTCTTGGTTGCAGTCACTTCTTTAACCCAAATAAATTCTGTACTACAGAGTACCGTGGCACCACAAGTACTTATTCTGACACTACAACACCTAGACACCCATTTTTCTAACATGCATCAGGTAGTTTTGTCCACTGGCATCAGGACCTTTAGAGACTACAATACCTACTTCACCCAAATCTTCTGTGTAGAGGAGAATAAATGTTGGTTCTTTACACTTATCCTTTGAGAATTAAAACAAGAAAAAATAGTTTTGGGTCTTCTAGGAACTCGAATGCTAATGCGTGGTCTATTGAGACAAATGCTACATGATTGGCTCTTGGTCGCATTGGTTTATCCCTAAATCGAACTCTCCTCTACTTTCTTTGACTTACTGCCATAAGTCTATGGAAATCTTTGCTACTACATACTTCTGTGACGTCTATGTAGGCTGCGGGAGCCTTTTGGTACTACTTTGACGAACTACTAAGTTATAACTGAGATCTTTTTATTATTAAGCCTGATTGTAAATATCATACACCTACACAATATGTTATGTGATGTCGTCTTCTAGGCTTATCGGGTCTTATACTAAACTGTGGACATTGGAAGAACAAGTATTCTACCAGACCCCTATTATGCTACTTATAGGCTAAGCTTGTATATTTTAATTCAGTTCAGAGAGCGTTTAGTTTAGTTCAAATCTCTTTGCTGAACTAGTTCGTTCTTTTAGTTCAGTTTAGCTCATTGCTCATGAAATTCGGTTGTGTTAGCGATTCGAGCACATTCTTGTGTAATGGGTTAAGCAATCAGATCTGCACATACATATATCGGACAGATCTGAGCTACATGTATACCTTAGCCTGTTCAACTACTGAAATGAACTATCATAAAATGATATTGAGAACTAGCTCAGTTAGCTCACTTGTAAGAGCTCGTTTTTTAACTAGTTCTTTCCTGAACTATACAAGCTTACTCGTACATAAATCTACAAGGCCGCCATCAACTATGCCATGTAAGAAGCTGTTTAGCAAAAATCTATTTATTTTCTGCTACCAATTCACTCTGTTGTTACGCCCTTCCTTTGCCGAAAGGTCTAGACCTTTAAAGAAGTAGGAGGAAGCAACTTTCCACCATCTCCCTTACAAATATCCATCTCCATCTAGAAGATAAATCCGCCACCGTTCCCTCTTGTTTGCACATTCTTGGTAAACCGATAATATAGGAGTTGCAAACAGAATAAATATTAACTCTTATCCACCCATTGGGCAAAATGCCAGCGCATGTATCTTAAGAATCCACCGACACAGTTGCATAAACATAACTTAATTAAATCACGTCTATTTTTACCCAGCTCTAGTAGGCGTACTTGGGGTTAAAATTATTCTTTGAATGAAAAGTTGGTATTTTTGTTTTCCGTCTCTGCGAATCCAAAAGTATCTCAAAGATAACATTAGTGGTTTAAGGCAACATTTTGCATTGGATTTCCAAATTTAGATTAATTTGAATATCTTTTCAAAGTCAAGTTGTTAAGTTGAGACTGCTTTTAGAATAATATATATTCTTAGCCAAAGCCTCAGGAGGCATGGCATGGTTTCACTTGTCAACACTCCATTAAAACCACCACCCCCGCCCCCGTTGCAGGAAACTGTTGTCAAAATCCCCCGTTGGCACTTTCCTGACATAATAAAAAGTAATCACTGTCTTATCTAATTACGCCTGTTAAACCTTTTTCCAAACTTCAATTAACGAAAATTGTTTCCAAGCCATGGGGGGGCGATGATGAAAAATTACCCAAAAGTGTCATCCCACATAGTGTAGGATGGCGGGCGCTTAAAAGTCATGATCAGCATAGAAAATCACCCAAAACCCACTCTCTTAATGGCATTTTCCCTCATCAGCAGGGTTCAACAAACTCCCCCTCCTTTTGGCCACTTCTTTAGCCACTTCACACTTCGTGTAAACTTTCATTTGTCATTGTATCGCATTGTGTCGTCGTCGTTGTTCGACATTTACATAAAAGCCTCACTCTCGGGCCATAATCGCTGTCGAATGACTTGGAAAAAAAGAAAAATGTGTCCCAACACACAATTCAGTCAGTTCGCATTAATCAAACCCAATTATGAAGTCGGTCCACGTCTACGGACTGAATTTACATGCGTAATCCGTTTCTACGGCAGCGTGTCTGCCTGTGGGCGCATTTGAATGCAAATTGTATTTAGACGTCAAAGGGAGATGTGCATCATGTGCATCTTTATTTTTCCCAGCTTGACGGCGAAAGATAAAAAGCTCCGCTCAAAGTAAAAGTATATTTACATACGTAAATATTTTTTGTTTTCGTGCTGAAGAGCGAGAAAAAACTTTCTACTGTCGAAAATCGATTTTCCCATAAAAGGCCAGACGTGTGACTCAGCAGGGGTAGGCTTCCCTAAGGGCTAGTTTTATGTCAACTACTAGGAGTCCGCCTGGCGGGCTCCAAGGTTTCTGTACAGAATGATGGAATTGCTTTATTGATTTCTTTTTGTGGCCTTTAGCTGTTGGATTCGAAAACAAGATGCGAACAATGCCCACAGCAACAATTGTCATTTTAATTTTTAATTTGCCTTTTTTGTTTTATTGTTATGGGATATTGTATGTAGAATTGTTTAAATTGGAATGAATTTGTTAACGATGAAAGGGTTTTGTTGTGCTTTCTATTTGCACATTTTGTCGGAGAGTGAAGGACGTCGCGGATGTTGTTTCGAAACGGGTGGTTATCGATGCCATAAATTAATTCTATTTTCGAATGTGTAGCAGATTGTGGGGTGCGCTGCGACTGCGACATTATTGCAATCGAAATAAATCACATTGAATTGAAATTTTATTGAGTTGTATAATATTTATGTGCGAGTATTTTCGAAGTGAAATTTATGACACGTAGAACATGTGTGCTTGATGAAGTCATTGTTGGAAAACTTATTTTGCATTTTATGTTCTCGTTTGTTTTGAAAGCATTTCGATTCACTCTCGGTTTTTAGTTTCATGTTGTGCTGCTATTGTAGGACAAATCGAGAACCAGTTCTCACTTATAGTATTGGCAAGGATAGACAAAACTTCATTTGAATTTTACAGTAATAAAATAATCGGCACGTGCTTGTGGGGTTTACTGCCTGGCAGACTATCGACCAAATTCTTCCGCTTAGGCAAATGCTGGAAACGACCATTTCAAGTAGATCTCATCTCCCTCATCGTCTCTTCATCGACTACAGAGCTGCATATGACATTATTGATCGTTTTGAGCTCTGCAAGGCGATGGCCGAAATGGCCGTGAATCTACGAAAACACGATGTACAATGTGCAATTCGGGAACTGTTCCTTAGGACTATTCCAAACATGCACAGGATTTCGGCAGGGAAATGCACAGAACAAATGGAAGGCACTATCTTCGACACATCTGTCCACCATAGAAGCTTATAACTTTAAGGAAGAACAAGCGAAAGTAGTTGGTCTTGAAGTAAAAGAGGACAAAACTAAGTACCCGTTGTCAGCAAGCAAAGGAGGTTCGGTTCACCTAGGAAATGTCATTATGGGCACACGAAGAGGCAAAGGAGATTACCTACCTCGGAGTAAATATCAACTCCATGAACGGCATCTTAGTGGAGATTCGTCAGATCCTAATTTGGATGACGAAATCCACGCTCTACAAAACATTGATCCTACCCGTTCTACTTTATGAAGCCGGGTGCTGAAGGATAAACAGGAAAACATTGCAGAATTTGAGCACTTTCGAGGGAAGAATTTTTCGTCAAATTGTCGGTCTTGTATGAGAAGGTACAACTACGAGTTCTATGAGCTGAACCGTCGACTAGACTGGCCCGGCTACATCGACCAAATGGAACATAATGAACTAAGTAAGAGGATTTTCGAATCTCAGGTTCATGACGACAAGGAAGACCGATCAAGGCATCACGGGTGCCAGAGTGAATGTGAAGAGTGGGAATGTTTCAGGAAGAGAAGAATGATGGAAGCCCCTGAGTACATAGGGAATGTCTTTCAATAATATTGAACAATTTGTTTTTTCTTTCAGATTAAATATTTCTTTCGATTTTGAGCGATTTCGATTTTCCAAATTATCTTTGCATTTGAGTCTTATATTCGGCATGACTCGTCCATTGTAAGGCCACCACGAGAATTTCCAGAGTCACTTTAATTTGTGTGCAATAACCATGGGTAAACTGAATAACCTCCATCCGAGAGTTCCCCAGATAATAAAAGCCGCGTACAGACACACCCTTCGCCACCGTTCCTTCCAGCTTAACATCTCAATGACGACATGGATTATTTTCCAAGTAAAATTCAATTCAGTCAGGAATTGCTTGCCAGGGACCACTTAAGTTGGTTATTATTAGCTTGCGCACTGTTTCAGACGTACGATGCCTATTTTTCGAGAAATTGTGTTGAAATAATCTCAACAAGGGAGCCATTGGTTGGTCGGCTCATTCTTAGGACTTAACATCTCCAGACCTCTGCCTATTGCGATATCATAACATGTTGAAAGTTTTTTACAAATCCTAAAGGGGAATATATATATTGGACTTGGCTACACAAATTTTTAAAAACATTGCGAAAACCAAAATGGCTGTGCACCAAAGGTATTATAGATTTGGTATTCTTAACCTCAGAAAGCAAAGATTTGACGCCAACAGTCTTGTAGTTTTAAGAATTGATTACGTACGGACTAACAACACCTATACCTACCATGTATACCCCACAGGCTTAAGTATTTTTGACTTCAATTTGAAAATCTCTTGAGATTATTTCATTTTGATTTAAACTACTTTATCAAACCAAAGATGCGTTTAAAGATGAGACAAGTTCTACAGATGAGGTACGTAGTTTTCATGAGGTTAGTTTATCTAAATATTTCCAAACTGAGATTATTTTCATCAGAAGGTCTATGGGATCAGCTCTATGATGCGTGGGCTGTGGACTATTCAAAAAGTTATAAATACAAGGTCTTTAAGTGTTTAGGGTCTTTGTAAGTGTTTAGGCATAATTCTTCGTCTAATTTTCGGTCCCGTTTGCGTTGATGGGTTTTGAAGGAGAAGATTTAACGACGACCTATACGAGCTATACAGCGACATCGCATCGCCCTCGTCAAAAAAATGCGCATCAGTCGATTAAGATGGCTAGGACATGTAGAGCGAATGGACACCAATGCTCCGGCCGTAGAGTCTTCGGATCAAACCCGGAGGGACAACGCCGTAGAGGAAGACCTCGCCTTAGATGGCGCGCACAAGTAGAAGGGGACCTCAACCGACTTAGAGTGCGCAACTGGAGGCAGTTAGCTAAGGACCGGGCTAACTGGAGAAGCTTGTTGGTTGAGGCCCAGGTTTACCCCGAACTGTAGCGCCACCTAAGTAAGTAAGTAAGTAGGCATGGCCTTTCGACAGAAAGCTATGAGGATATTTATCCACCAATCTTCTGACTATAATGTACGATCAGTAAAATGTGCGTGAATATAGCCTTTGGTGGTCACATGTACACTGCACTCGTGAATATTACAAGTAAATATTTTGTCTGAATTTATACAAGCTACAAAGCCTGATTTCTTTCACGATTAGTTTCAGCTAGCTTAGTCTATCATCAAATATTGTTTATAAATGATTTCTCCTTTTAAAACTTTATTCCATCTTTCGTATGGAAAATTAGTAGTCGATAAAGCATTTGCTTTCGAATCCGAGTTATTCTTGATTATCGTGTGAGGCATATCTCACTGCTTGGCACATGCTATACAATGGACAATTCACTAGCCTAACGTACAGATCAACCGATTTGGGTTTTTTTTTTGATGAATTTCGTCCATTTAACCCAAAAGCTAAGGGAGAGGAGCAACTGGTAAGTATTTCTGGTGATGTATTGCAATAACTTGAATATGATATGAGATTGTCTAGGGGTCACTATAAAACGAAAAATATTTATCATAGCACAAATCCTTTACATAGATAAGTAGTTACGTACGAAAGTACTCAGCGTGTTATAGTCTTTCCACGAATGGAATGGGGCCTACTATCTAAATGAGAAGCTTTCTCATGACAGTTGTACTCTCTGATGTTTGTCAAATGCTCGTGAGATGTTAGGCGGTGTTTTGGCTGGGACTCGAACCTCGAACCTCTTTCTCCGTAGTCTAACGCATCAACCACTTGAGCCATGGCGCCCTCCTAAACCAATGTGACTAGTGAACAATCTGTTTGTCTTTGCCGGGTGATTTGATTCAATATACAGCCATGTGTTGAAAATATTGATTTCGACCCAAATCCCCATTTATTTATCCCGATGTCAGTTATTTTTTTGGTAAGTACTCTCAGCGTCTACAATGCTGCACAGCAAAGGCCGGCTCTAGTACAGACCATTGCGGTGGATCCCTTGTCGTTACCAGATACCTCTGCATTACGTCGTTAGTATGACAGAGTGGAATTTAAAATTGATAATATTTTTTATCGTTGTACAATGTTAGTATTCAAAAGTTGCATTATAGTATGGTTTTGGTTGTAACACAACGTCAATATAACTCCCCCGAAATTCACTTGGACGTTGTTTATTAAAATGACTTCGGGTCTTCCCCAAAATAAACACAATTTATTGATAAAATAATGTTTTTTGCGTACTAACACCAGATTATCAACCTTCAAAGCGATATCGTATCTATCGATAAAGCTGATAAAAAGACAGCCACCATCTAGGTGACAGCAACATCAATTTTCGATTCCCATAAAGCCAACCTCACTACATATTTATTTATTTATTTCCTCCGACATCTATTTAAGTCTCAGTATCTGTTAGAAATAGCTAACAAAGAACAGCAACAGCTGCTAGCTAGCTAAGTGGTTACACAGATGGCTCTTACTAATAACTGAAACATGCAACTCTACCTGACAACAAGCAAAATGCAGTTTAGACCATAAGTGGCAAATATATTCAATATTTGCAATGTAATTAGCTACCTCCTACAGTACAGATACTTGAGGAAGCCAAACGATTTCCTTTGTTCGAAAGACGTCATATGTTCGGTCATAAATATTGCAATAGATATGTATATTTGTGTAAATACGCAGCTATTTCTACTTATAAATACTCAGTCTTAATATAGTCAGACGATATTAATAGTAAATTAGAATAACATATGGACCCGGCGACGTCGGAGGTCATGTGGCATCAATTCACTCGGGTATCTGCTCATACTATTTAGTTAATGCAAACGACATTGAGTTCAATTGAGGAAACACAACCGCATCCACATCTATTCGCTGGTTTTAATTTTAAGCATTTCATAAAATTTATGCGAAATACTACTTAGATCAAAAGAAATGTGGTCGCTTGCCTCTGGCTGGGCACGATTTTCGAAACATGTTGGGGTTTTCACAGACGAATTATTCGATTCAATAATTTTTCACTAATTTTCTTGTTTACGTGGTCGTATCTAGTACGGCATTTTGGGTGGTCTACTAACAATGGAGGGGATTTAATTTATGCACTTGCAGCTGCAAGTGCGGTTAATTTGTCCCATTGCCCGCATCGTTATACAGCCGTTTTGAACAGTTCAAAATAGTGGACACTATAGTTTTCAATTTTCAAATGCTGGCCGGAAATAGACGGGCGTTGTTCTCTAATTTCAATTTTTAGCTAATATGTCTAAATGGAAACTAAGTTTAAGTTCTACACAAGATACAAAACCCTTCAAAGTTTTAAAAATAGTTCTACGCAAATTAGTGCGGAATTGTACCTCCGGACCGGTGCGGCGGTACTCCATCATGGAGGAGTACCCTCATGTAACATTTGAGTTGAGAATTTTTTCAAGCAGAAACTTTAATGAAATCACGATGCGTGGCTAATATGTTAAAAGTGCTTAGTTGGAAGTTTTAGTCTCGATTTTTTCGTTATTAAACAGGTTACGGGATAGTAGAGCAGAAAATGTTATGCTTGTAGTTTGAGTTTACCTTAAACTACAGTGATTTTGAAATCAGGACATTTTGCAGTAGCACTACTGCTTGGTTTCCTTTTTGAAGTTGTTCCATTTTTCTTTCTATAGGTTTTTCAGTGTCTCCAAGGATAGGTACAGTATTGTAATGGCCTCTTCTATCAGATGCAGGAGGATGAGGATTTGGTTTCACTGGGAATTCTATGCTAGTACACCTTGTTCTCGACTGTTACATGGTTCAAATCAGTGGTTTTAAGTCTATGGAAGTGGATATGGCTTAAGAGATTGGTACACAGCATTGAGTTAATGAATTTTTGAAGAGGATTCTGCACAATCTACAAGCTTTTGAGAAT
Organism: Xylota segnis; assembly: GCA_963583995.1. NCBI lineage: Eukaryota > Metazoa > Arthropoda > Insecta > Diptera > Syrphidae > Xylota > Xylota segnis. Next base: position 8,891,887 of record OY757236.1, on the reverse strand, counting down.
ATTTTTATGTCTTTAGAATAAAGGGTGTTATTTGTCACTGTTTTGGGATTTGTTCATCGAAATACGAATGTACTCATCACTGGAAGGCAACGTGTCCTTCAGAGATTTCGTACTGGGTTCTGAATTCAAATTCTTGATTAACGGAATGTTGAAACATTTCGAATCCTGGTTTAAAAGGTTCCAGATCACAATAAGGCCGCAAAACTTAAGTAAGGACCTCAATATTAAGTAGTTGAGTAGTACTGTCTTGGTCTTCCTACCTCTGTGGCGTTTGAGATCTCACGTCAACCCCTTGATAAGCACAAAGTCCAGGCACTCAATAACCTGAGGGATTATCCCAGAATATGGTGTGTCGGAGCATTTCTTTTAATAAGACCTTCTTTACTCCTTGATACGAGTTTAAGAAATCAGAAAGTTTGTCTCTGGCTCGTACTTCAATATGCAAGTTTCTTTATAAATAATTGGGAACTAATGGTGACAGTATTCTGTTCGAAACCAAAAACTTTAAAACTGTATTTAACACTGAATTTTGAACAGATTCACATACAGACCATGTGGATCGCAATAAGCCAGATAATAGGAGATGTTCGTAATCTCTGAAGAACTCATTGCTACTTATGAACGGAGGGATGTCTATGATCGTACATAAGTAGTGTGCCATGCAATGCGGTATACTACAAGGTTGGATATTAACATCGCTACTCTTTTTTTCGGAGTAAAAGCGTTGTTCGACGTGCAATACTCATTGGTCTATGCAACGTTTCCAGTTGGATTGGAAAACTTTAGTTTTTAGGGGCTGTTAGACACAGGATGGAAAAAAAGGTTTAAGAAATTCTTGGTTTTGCAAAGCCTCCTACTTGTAAGCCATAGAGGATGCGAAGTTGATAGAGGATTCACTCTGCCAAGATATAACACATTTGCTACTGGATCACACTTGTATTTTGTTGTCTATATTCTTCCATAATTTTCAAATTCCTTCGTAAGGTCCTACATTCGTTCAAAATCCTTAAAGACTTTTGAATTTGCTTCCATAGCGGATGAGATGCCACTACCAAGGCTGGAGTAGTGTCGTTTGAACGTAGTAAAGAATCGTATCCATTTCAAAAAATTACTCTTTGCCCATCGCTGTTTCTTCGGCCTAAAAAGGCAATCATGTAGTAAAACCTTGTTATGAAGCGCAAAGAAGTCCACACTAGTCCTGATCTATGGCCCCGAAACTTTGACGTTAACGAATACGGATGAAGTTATCCTTGATTGTTTTGTAGGAGGATATTTAATAGCGACCAGCTCCACAATGACATCAACCAGTCGTCTAAGACATGTAAAGCGAATGAACATTAGCGCTCCGCCCTGAAAAGTCTTCGATTCTAATCCAGAGGGACAGATGAAGGTCAGGCGCGCACAAGTGGAGAAGCACCTCAACCAGCTTGGAGTGCGAAATTGGAGGCAGTTAGCCAAAGACCGCGCTAACTGGAGAGGCTTCTTGGTTGTCGCCCAGCTTCAACCCTGACTTAAGAGTCACTTACGTAAATAAATACCCAGATCCTACGTTAAGATGAGTAATTTGTTCAAAAATTATAATAAAATATAAAAAATATAAATAAAACCACCCATAATGACTCAAAAACTTTTCTTTTGAACGCCATACCAAGTATGTATCTTAGTCTTCGCCAGCTCTAGCTAGGTCGTGTTAGATTGGAAAGATTATGTAAATAAATCAGAAAAATGCTGTCCTAATTCTAAGCCAGTGGCCATGAACCAATATTCTGCATGAAAATTCAAATACTTCCGGTGCTAATCCAAGCGGAATTCTCTTCTTTTTTTTAATTTAGAATATTTTATGTTTTGTTGTGAGCTTCTTAGAGGATTATAAATTCAAATGATCACTCTTGCCGTCTGCCTGTGTGAATTAACATACGCTAATGTGAGTTATTCACTGCAAAATGTTTGCCTAAGTGGTTAAAGGACTTATGGTAATTTAAAGTCTCGCAACTTTTGGTTTAATCGTGTTTTCCATGTGAAATCATTTCGGGAAGGCTTAGGGTCTAGGTTTGATTCTATTTACACATGAATTATGTATTTTTTCGAATTCAGCTTGCGTCTGGCTTGTCATAGTTTTTATTTCAACAAAAACACTTCCCATATCACAAAAAGATTAATAAATATCGACAATAACAAATTTGTATCTAATCGATGCAATTTTACGGTTCTACTTGTATATCTTGCATTTTTTCCACGAACTGTGAGTGATTACATCTGATACACTTATTTCGCAATGATAAGCGTTCATTTATTATCAACAGCCATGTTGACATTGCACAATTAATAAAAACAAAAATAATCTTTTCGATAATTAATACTAGGTTTGAATTTGATATTTAAGGAGTGGCTTCCGCTCCGATTCTATTTAAAAGATACAAAAGAATTTGCAAAATACCCGCGTAATAACAGAATGACAAATGAAATGTGTCAAATTAAAGTTTTTCCTTGTTTTTTTTAAATTTCACTTTACCAAGAAAAACAAAAATACGAAATTCCTTAGAAACATTTTAACTTTGACAAATTCGATATGAAAATTGTTGCTCGTAGCAAGGGACGCTAGAGAATGCAAAATATTTGCAGAAGAATACCATAACTACTGTGGGAGTGTTGAGAGAATCCACACGTGGACTATAGAAGGGAAAAGGTACAAAAGAAAAAATAGTATCGCAAGATAAAAAGGGATCCCAACATTAATCTCAAGGGAAGGAATTTGCTATAAAACATTATCTACTGTAGGTATGCAGGCGTAGGAATTAAAACAAATAGGCAACAAAGGACGTTAGTTACTTCATTCGGTAGATACAACAAGAACGTGGGTTAGGTTTAAACTTAGGAATATGTTAATCGCATATGCATTAGGAGTATGTGTTTGTTGGAAGGACTAGATGAATAAATTTTAGAAGTCATTAAAAGTAAATTATTTAATTTATGCTTTAACTGAGAATCTAACCATGCTTGCTTCACAGGAAAAATAAACTGAGTATGTTGCAGTATCCCACCGCATTCTGTTAGAAAAGCACTTTGTGTTGAAATAGGACACGTTAATGTCCTGTATCAGCTCCCACAACTTGACATCTGATATGGGCAGAGGAAGTAAAGGATTTTTCAATAAGGACATAACAATTTCATGTTTTAATAGGATCGCACTCTTTAACTTTTTCTTATGATTTTTTAATAGCAAAACGTCAGCTAAAATTTACATTTTTCATTGATTATGAAGGACTTGGAATAAATTTCAGTCCGACGTCTGAAATATTCTGTGTTTTAATTATATTTAAAATTGTTATGTCCTTATTGAAAAAGCTCGTACAAGAACGTTCCACAGTGCTACGGCATTACCCAATCCACTACCCATGATGGTGTTTTTTTTAAAACTTTCAATATTCTCTCAAAGCATATGGAAACACACCATTTGCATCTCTGGCTGGTATACCACAAGGCTGTGTATTTTCACCTATCTTCTTTAAACCTATAGTGAACGTTGAAACACGCATTCAGCATTCTGATTGTTCAGACGGACAAATTTCAACTCTAATCACTTTCTTGTTGCAGACCTCAACTATCCAAGGAGAAGAAGCTGCTAACCGTCCAGAAAAAGAAAGTCAACTTTGGAAGCCTTAGCACCACTGGAGTAGGCAGAGTCTACAAGGACCGCCTGAGTGAGAGACTCTACACTGTGCATTCACATTCGCGACGTCATTTAAAAAGTAGCCTTTGAATGATAATGAATGCGTACGTCAGGAAAAGGTGACAGAAAATGCACACCTTCAAGTGCAGCAGCCAAAAACAAGAACAGTAAGGGGTAGAGTATCAAGCCAGAAGAAGGGAGGAAATGAAGATCTTAAGTAAAAAAGTCCACATGGTCTCCCAGCTCGAGCATATCAAAGAGTCTCACGATAGAAACAACATTCGAATGGTTTTTAAGGAGAGACAAGCATCTGCCAGCTGGCTTTAAGCCCAAAAATCAGGCTCTTCAAAACAGTGAAGGAAACCTAGTCAACGAAGCACAGGGATTAGTAGATGTATTTAAAGAGTAGAGAGAGTGATAGGGAAGAAAAAAACCCGTATCCAATTAATTAAGAAGCTATGACTTCCGGCCCAGCAGATCGACGACCGACCAAAGCCAAATTCTGGAAAAGATCAAGGAAGATATAACCGCGAACTCTATGAGCAGTACCAAGATGTGGATATAGTCGAAAAAGCCAAAACAAGTCGATTACACTGGCTCGGACACATCAAGGGTATCGACAATAATGCTCCAGCAAAAAGGGTCTTCGAATAAGAGCACCCAATTCGAGACGTATAAAAAGACCAAACCTCTGTTTTAAGGACCAAGCTATCGCCGATGCCAGAGCGTTTGGCGCCGTGTCTCAGGCAGAGATTCAAACTGCTATTAAGGCACAGATCTTACACAGAATACAGTCTACATTTGGTATAGAAATTTGCTCCTAAAACAGATTGAACAGCGAGAAGGCTTAATCTAAGACAAATGAAATTCACTATGAATCATTGCTATTAGCCCGGAATCAATTTGCTAATTGGAAGCACACGAAGACCAATTAATTCCTCGAGAATTACAGCGCAACAAAGTAGAGTTCAGGTGAATCTCACAAAATTAGAAATTACCAATTTCCTTGAGAAAGAGATCTATCATCTAAAGGCAGATACTCTGATGAAAAAGGACAATGGAAAGGGTGTTGTTCAGCATCACATCAACTTAGGTTGAGAAAGAGGTACTTAGCACCTTATAAGGTGAAATAAGATACCACTAACCCCTTCAATATCAAAGAGAAGAGTGATTGAAAATCGGTTGTCTTGGTCCAAGTTGTTGAGGGAATATGTCGAAGGGTTGTCCAGCTTTACATTAAATTCAACGTAAATTCGATTTGCTTCTTTGAAACATTTAACTTAGATCGTGCCATCAGTTGAATGTGGTATGTGTGGTAAGAAGATTAAACATTTGTACCATCTGGTGTGCTGAAGTAACACTAAATTCCTTCACACTTTGTTGACGGATTCATGGAGCTCTCAAGTGTGATAAATACATCAATTCCAGACAGTTACACACATCTGTCTTACACTGAACGTATCCAACTCAAATACAAAATGGTTACTCATTCTGAAATTCTGCCGGTGACAAGCTGTGAGACACTCCTCGTAATACGTACATATCGTCTGTCAGTGTCATTCAAAAAATTATTAAGTTATCTCCTTATTAGATGCGTATTGCTGGCATCAAAAAACCATGTTCGCTGACAAGTGTTCGCCAAAATTTATCACTTCAATTCAACCTAACCTCTCCGATAGAGGTGTGGAGTAGGTACGCACCCACCTTTAACGTGGCTGATGTTGTGTGTATCTTTTTTTCTCGCTGAAACTTCACATAACAATTAAGTTCCACCTGTCACTTGGATTTCCACAGCGCGCGTAGTTTAGCTAGTATCTGGGTTTTTTTTTTTTTTTATTTGCGTAATCTACTACAAGCTTACGTGAGGGTAGGGACAAAATTAACGCCTGCTTAAGTTACACACACAAATTAAACCCGACCCCTGCCACGGATATTTTATCGTTCACACTCCGTTGTCGTTCTGTGAGAATTCCTTGTTTTTTTTTGGATTTTGTTTTTGTTTTCACGTTTGAATTAAGTTTTCCACTTTGCATAATTTTTGTTAACAAATTTTTACATAATTGTGTTTTGTGACAGTTTACGGAAAATATGTCCCCACAGGGGGGGTTGAAACGAAATGAATCTTTGGGAAATTTGCGTCAACGAATACATTATGCTAAGTGACTTTCTTGAAAATTGACTTTTGCAGCGCGTACGCACTTTCACATGTCAGCCTAGAGAGTTGTATTTTTTTTTGTTGCTTTTTTAAACAAATTGTGTTTGGTATACTTTTTTCTGTCGAGACTCTTCTAGGCTCATTAGTGTTAGATACGCATTCAAATACGCCGCGCGACCCGAATGAGAAGCGCACGAATTTTAGATTAACTTGTTTGGGATCGTGTTTTGCTTTTTGTATCGAGGCGGAACCGGACGGGGGGCGGCCGATTGTTGAATCACGTTAAAGTCACGTTTTGTTGATTTGTTTTGGTCTGCATTTTAATTGGATGTGCATTGTTTATTGTTCGTGATTGCAGGATACGTATTTTTTATTTTTTTTTTTTTGAAATTGGAATTCTAGGCGCGTCGCCAATAATATGTTGAACATAGAATAATGGATTGGAACGTCGAAACTGAATTGTAAAATTCACGTTCGAAATGTTTATTAGTTAATACATGTTAATGTCGGGATGTTTCAGTACATATATGCATACACTTATGGACAAAAAAGTAAATACAGCCAGGTATCTTAACATTTAGTCCGCTTTTTCTGTCAATGACTGTATTTAGTCCCTGTATTTCATACCCACTGATACCTAGTATGTAGTTGCAGAAGATTGTTAGGAAATGTAGGAGAAACTTATGGGAATTGTTCTTTACAACTCCTAGCGCCACCCTAGACGCTGTGATTGGGCTCTGCACACTAGAACTCCTCTTTTAAGAAGAGAAGTAGCATCACTTCGCTTGCGGCAAACTTGGATGTCAAAAGGCCACCAAATCGGACATCATCAAGTGGGCAAACGTAATTCCGCCTTCTGACTACCTTAAATCTTACAAACATATATGTCAATCTCAACCTCCTCTAGAGAGAGCTGGACAAACTGTGAGGTAATCAAGCTCATCGTCCATATCCACCTTTATGGATAAGTCAAAAATGGACAAAGGTACAGGCTCAGGAATATTTTCAGAGAAACAATCAAATGTCGGTGCATAAAACTCCTCAACCACACAAGTGTGTTCCAGGTATATGGCATCACCGATACCCCCAGGGGTATCCATTCTGAACAGCAATAATCAGATACGCATATACCTACATATCTACATATGTACTACACCTTAGAAGAATAAAAATCAGCCCCTAGAGGCTGCGGCGATACAAAGGTAGAAGAAGACCGCTTGTGAATGCCCAAGTCTCAACAGAACTAGATACATAATGCTTGGCAAAGTATCTTTAAATGGCCTCAACGAACTAGCTAATACTCCACCTAGACTCACTCCAAAATTCTTTACAAAAACGGATTGGACATGGGGTGCCGCTCCCACCATATACTAATAGTTGGACTAAATGTGTTGTTCTTTTATTTCAGGTCTTTTAGGTCACCGGGAACATAATGGACCCATTGAGATCCGAGTGACGCTCCAGTTAATGGTTCCAGTCACCCCTCCAACCAACTAACTACTTATGTATACCTATTGTAGTTAGAAGAGTCAGCGAAGCCCGAAGACAGTGTTATTTACAGAAATGGGACTGCTTGCTTTCGTGTGATTTGACGTATCTGAACTGATTTTTTGTGGATATCGTCATTTACACTGATAGTCAATCTATCAAAGTATTCGAATTACCAAGAGTAATCCCAAAATTGGTAAAACAATGTCCCACATCTCGACGTTTATGTGCCGGGTTCCAGACTATCCAAACGTACAAGAAAATTATAAACCAGACGAACTAGCCAAAACTGGCACATAAAAGTAGCTCTCGACTACCAAAGTGGGTCGTCATCTACCTATTGAATGGCAAGATACAATATCTATACGTTACCACTGCATCAGGCAAATGTAATCAGCTAGATAGGTGCGGCCACAGTTGGCCAGACGCAGGACAATACATCTGCTACTTATCACCAGATTATGGACATGTCACTGCAGATTAGGCAGCCACGCCTTAAGACTTGAAAGTCCGGCCAACAATTTTAATCGTAGGTGGATGGATGAAGCAGCTGAAGCTACCCTGGACATATTGCTGATTTCGGATATCAATCAAATTTAGAAATTCGTTTATAAATCGAAATAGTTCCAAGAGTAATGGACGCCACAGACTCGTGTGTTAGCACACTGGAACTTCTCTGGTCCAAGTGAATCGTACCGTAATCCCACCTAACTTTATACCTAATACTTTAATGAATATGTAAACAAGTGGAGCACCTCAAATATGTTAGATGACTTAGAGAACATTTGGTTTCAGTACGATCCCTGCTGATTCCTTTCTGGTTCCTAAAGTCTATACCAGCTGAAGATAATGAATTGTTAGCCAGGCGATATTGTTATTCTCTTATTGGCATTTATATTGACCTTTGTTCGATTTACCTATATGTAACTTATATGTAACTTCTGATTCTCCACAAGTTTGTCCAAAGTTTGTAATTATTTGGTACACATTTGTCTATTTCAAATGATTGAACCCCATCCACCGTATCTTTTCTTTACAAAAATAAAAGTTCCAAACAACTGACATCGACTTCCATTAGCGCAAAGTGCAATCACATCCTTTCCAACAAACTCAGCCAATGTAAGGTGAACAAGTCAAAAAAGTTTACATCCAATAAGTCTAATGAGGTTTGTCAACATGTTTCAGTGCTTGAAGTTTGAAAAAATGTAATTTATCTAATGGATTGCTTCATTTCAGATGATCCTAAACATCCTCACACGTTTAATGCCTCAAGACTTAAACGTTATTTGTAAGAGTTTTACAAAAGTCATTAGTCGCGTAATGGGCTTATGACTTTCGTTTTAATCCATCACACAGTTGCATTAACAAAATTTCACACTTTTTTGTTTATTTAATTGATTTATGAGCTTAGTTTGGGAGTCTCTTTTGGAAACTTGTGTGTGAAAGGACATAAGGCATACATTTATTTGCTACGAATTTACTGATCAGGAAGATATGTGATAATAATGCCTAAAGGCTTCAAAGACCGACCCCAAGACCATAATGTCCGATGCCTACTTTGACGAGTACGAACACTACAACTTTGACCATGACAAGCACATCATAAGGGAACACAGGGCCAAGCACCCATACCAACGACCATGATCCCAACGATCCAGTGGATATTCCCGAAATATTCTATCTCAATTGATGAAGAAGGGAAAGAACTGAATTCATAGTCGAATGTTTCTCTGTTTTCTTGGAGAAAAGGACCCAGTAGTCTCTGGCTTTGGAATGGAAAATTTAACCAAAACTTGTTATGGCTTTCTAAGTTTTAAGAGAGGGGCGCCTACTTTATGAACATTCACGTCTGTTACCGAAAGATATGAACATAATAAATTGAATTTTTGTAAAACATGGAAAGACTGATTTTCACATGCATACATAAATTTACTATAAGATGACAATATCCGTCGCAAATCTGAAAAATAGCTCTGTACATCGCTAGATACTTTCGACAGACTAATGGCTGCAGTATTCCACTTTAACAGCTGGCGACTTCTCAATCTCCGATCTATTCCACTTTACCTATGAAAATATCGACTTCAACTGAAAATTCACATTGACTTGCGAACGAAATAAAGCCATCTCGAGTGATAATTTAGCTCACCTCTTCACAACGCCTCCAAGACCAAAAGCGGTCTGGACTAAGGTCTATCACTAGCGATGAAGGAACTCTTATCCTATTTTAAATATAATGCAACACTGTTAGGGATAATAATATTAGGTCTGTTCGCGTACTTTCCCAAAACAAGGAATATTTTACAAAAATCTACGAAATGTCACCAAACCCTGTTTGAGTACGCAAAAGTTCCGTAGTTTTTCGTACAAAAGAGTGCTTTGCACTGCTTTACAAAATCTGTCAAATCTCTCAGATACCTGTATGTAATTTTTTGTTGCTTGTGTATTTGCATACATTAGCTTTTGACGTTTTAAAAGTGAACGAATTTCGTAGCTTTTGCGTTCGTTTACTTTTTTATGAGTTTCCCATTCTCCGAGTGAACTTTACCCCCACTCCTTGAAATTTGATAATCTGCGAATTTTGGTGCAAAAAGTACGTGAACAGACCTATTCCTTTATTGCCAATCAAGCGGGAGTGTACTTCCTGGAAGAGCTCTCTTTCACGTCAACTGCCCCTTTAAACTATTGCCTGTTCACAAATGATTGTCGGACTGTTTCTTTTGACGTTTACAGGCGAGTGGGGAAGTAGAGAGAAGACATGTTACGACAATCAAGATTTTTAAATTCTCTGAAATTTCCTGAATTTTTCTTAACGTTCGGAAATGTCAGTAGCTGTCGCTCGACAAAAGGATGAAAATATAAATAAATACTGAGAGATTCACAACGTAAACAATAGAAATACGGCAGTAAACTACTGTAATTGCATTGGCTTTGTTCTAAAAATAATTTTTCTGTTAAAACCAACTACTAAACGTCAAAAAAAAATCCGCTGGAGTATTCAGACAGGACTTTCAATCTGAACACGCGAATGTCAAAAAGAATTCAGTCCGTCAATGCTGTGTGAACAATGTCTAAGCAAACACGGTTGGGATTATTAGTCCGGGTAACTAAAGTGAAAAGATTCATGGTACGACAAAGAACCTCTTGTGGCCTAGGTGTGTCTGGAACATAGAGATCCAAAATGAATATTATCGGAAACTACTCGTCATAAAATGAGTACAAATATCTAAAAGCAAAGAAGTTGTTGAAACCAAAAAGATGTACGAATTCCGCACGATTATTGCTGGCTTTGTTTTCTCGTTTCCTAACTACTGCGTGACATATTTGACAAGTAGACACCGCCCTTGACAGTTTTTGAAATCAAAATAATACCCAACCACCCCCGTGTGACAGGAAAAATTCCCGAAAACTTATTTCAAAAAGTGATCTACCTTTCATGACATTCGCTCTTTTGGCATTCAGTTGTTAAACGTCCATTTTTCTTACCTGTAAAGAAATAAAAGAAAAGTTTAATTAATAATACATTCGATAGGAGGATGTAGAAATTCATAAATGTCAATTAGCTCTCTAACAATCTCATAAATTTATATTTATCATCAATTAGATGTAAAATGTTTCACTTAGTAGCACATCAGGGTTTCCGTCCAACTCGCTTTCGCGTCCACAAAGCCAACATCGTTGCTCTTAATCTGATGAGAAAAATCATTTGACAGTGCCAAAAACTGTTCCTAATTGATTCTAATTACCTCATTGCGTTCATAATTTCCTACGAAATTCGTGGGTTTTTCAAAACAAAAAATTAAGATACAAAAAAATACATTTTGTAGATACTAGATACAAACAAGACAATTTTAGAAAATTGACATTTTGCCTGGTATACGATTATGTATCTGTATCTCTGTGTATCATCTGCGAGATATTATAATGAAAATCTTAAAGTGCAAACTGTCGGTGTACCTAATTAGATTGATTAAATTATCGAAGACAACCTGTGTGTGTGTGGGGGGGGGGAGTGATGCCCCGGAAAGATTTTAAGCCAGCAGGTGCGGAGAGAAAACCATAGACACGTATACAGCCACAGAAAACGTGGTTAACAGAAGCTAACTTACTTCGTTCAATGATTTACTTGGCGGAAATTATCGACATTACATAATTACCGTATTCGTGTTGTAACCAAAAAGCCAGGAGATGAACAAAAGATGATGATGAAGAAGAAGAAGATTTAATGTCTTACTAACCGCTAGTCGGTTAACCAGTGAAGATTGAAGTATTTAGTTGAGTAATTGCTTCGATGGGGATTTTGCGCATTAGTAGCACTCGTGCGGATGAAATTAATTTATAATGATTCCCGCCATCACACTAATTTGGTGACAAATGCAAGACGGAGCCAAGTTTTGAGTAGTATTTATCCGAACATTTACAGTTTTCTGTCGACCGCTTTTAATAGCGTTTCAGTTATGTGATTTCATGTAACGCTATTCATTAGTGGTTCAACTTAGTTAACTAGCTGGAAACACGTGCAGAGTGTTAGCCTAGGACTTACAGACATATGACTGCCGGCTCATTCGACTATGTCTCCTGGCCTTCACGGATGCTTGAGCTTTGAGTTACGCACGTTTTTCGGACCACATCTGCAGAAGTTGCTTAATACACCTTCTTATTCACTAAATTGAATGGAAAATTCGGCCCAGCACTTACAGTAAGACCTTCATCATTCATTCAACCAAAAAGAGGCAAACTCGTTACCCACTTCAAGGCTATACGTAGCTGCCGATAGAGAAGGGTTATCCTCTGAAAGCCTCTATGTAGGTTCACTGAGTGTTTGAGATAGTTTTGACCTAGATTTGGTTTAAAATTGGTCCAATTTTGACCAAAACGTTTCAATTGATAAACCAAACGATTCTGATGGCCAGGGATCACCTCAGATTACATCAAAAATCAGTGAAAATCATAATTAAAAATCATGGAATAGGGATTGAGAATTTCAGAAACATCAGTTTATCGGATTTTCTCCAATATTTGGGCAGCCGAAAAATATCTGCACAATGCACTCTAGCACTCTAAGGTAAGCATGATTTTTGAAAAATGAGTATTTTAGTGAATCTTTCGTTTGGCTAAAAATCCCAGTTTAATCAGTAATATCTGTATTCGCCTGGTTTGCGACCGTGCAACGCCTATCGACTTTGGAAAATGCATTTACCGATGAGTGAAAAGCAATTTCTGAACGTAGAAACAATCCAAAGGCGTTCTAAAGAAAAATGTTTTAATGTTTTATTTCGTCATTCGCCTAAGCCTTATGTAACATTAAAAGGTCGCTTCTTTCCATTGAAAGTTTTTCAAACATTCGACATTCAATACTGAGTTTCCGCCATCAATGTTAGTTATTATCTGCCGAAGTTTCATTAACAGTATTCGTTCCGCCTTTCTCTGAAATGGAGACCATGATTTAACTTCTAAAAATGACGAGATTATAGGTTAGGTTAGGTTCTTGGGTAGGCGACTAGAAAAATTTCACATCGCCACACTCAGGTCAGTACAGGCCATTGTGATACCCATAGGATATACCCTTGCCCATTGGTAAACCCTAGTCTCAATTTGATTCTTGTGGACCACCAAACCACCCGAAAGATTTGTTGAAGTTAAAAATTTCACTCATTGTGTCGCCCCAGGACAGTGACAGAGAAAGTGGGTCGTATCCTCATTAGCTTCCTCGCCTCCACATAACCGACACAAATCATCATCCGTGAGTCTTAGTTTCCTCATGTTGTACCAAAGAGAGTTATGCCCCATGATAATTCTTATCAGGACAGAAAGGGATTTCCTGGCCTTTTGCATAATTCGGTCGGTCCTTTGCTTGTCAAAGCATGGTCATAGGCTTCTAGTAATCACACAGCTGACCATCTACTTGGTCTATCTGCTGGCCATAATCTATGCCTCTTGATTCAGTGCGCAAGGCGGGATGAGCACCGAGGTGTCCACCTGTTGTGATGTAGATTCAGACCCCCTTCTTGCCAATTCGTTGGTCTTCTCATTTCCTGGTATTCCTTTGTGTCCAGGGATCCAGCAGAGGGCAATCTTGTGGTGTGTTCCAAGAACCTTGAGCACTTCACAAGCTTGGATTTTATTTCAATAGTAGTAATGGCTTTTATTGGCGCCTGCCTGTCGATCAAAAAGGTGATACCTTCCTGTGGTATTGCCTTCATCGCAGTCTCACGGGCAGCTATTGTCACTGCTAAGACCTCCGCCGGACTGATCTTGATATGACGAGATCATGGTTTGATCTTGGAGTCGTTGTAACAATTCTATGGCTGACCATAGGACCGTATCGATCTTGCTCCTTTTCACCATCAAAAGATAACTCTATAAACCTTGAGTTTTGAGGACTTTTTTTTTGAAAAACGTTCTTCTTTCGATGAGTTAATATACATATGAACTAAACCAACTTGCAGGGTAAGTTTATTTGACTTGACATTCGACATCTAATAATTCTGTTGATTTACCTTTCCTCATTATCAATTCCGAATTCAGTTTATTTTGCGTCTACATGAGGGTATGTCGTAGGGAAAAATAAATGTTTATGTTGCGGCAAATGAAGTTTTTCTAATGCAGTGTAAACACTTATCCATTTCGAGTTCTTTTCCTTAGGTTTGAAACATTGAGAAAGAACATGTTCTTGAATTGTGAATATTTACCTACCCAGTCTTGATATCGAAAACAATCGAACATTGTAAATTCTCTAGAATTGAACATTTCAACTTTGTCTATAAATTCCTTTTTTCCTTTCATTAAAACCGCTTTCAATCGCATAAAACTGCTTTTAAAAGTTTTAATGAGCCATGTTTCAAAGTTAAGATACAAAGCAACTGAACACACATCTATGTATCTGTACATCAAAAGCGTGGATTTGCTTCTTTTTTTCTAATAGGGAAACTTGAAACGTAGGGACATAACGCGGCTCTTAGGATAAAAGTTTTCGATATTAGATTTCCCATCGGTAAATGCTTCCGGATTGCGCTTTGGATTTTCATTAAACAGTGTATAAGTGAATGACCTGCTTGGAACAGTCACAGCTTTGATCTCTACATTATGGTATATATATAATTAGGTTTGCCTTTGACCAACCGTGACTTTGATTTTTATTTCAGTTTTTGTTTCCCCCCGCTGTTCGACTATTAGCATTTCTTTTTCCTCAATTTTTCTTTTCTTTCTGATATAATGAATGTCAACTTTGAATTCTTGAACTCCTTAAAGGATATCGATAATAATGACTGAGTGGAAGCTATGAAATAACTAATGAACCATATTACTTTGAGCTCGAAAATCCTATAAAAAGTATTTTTACACCGCAGAATATAGTAAAATGGGGTTTTTGCTTATACAAGTAATATAAAAGATATAGAAAATACTTATGTACACAGTATGACCAAATGTGACATTAAATGATTCGAAAGATTAGAGTGAGCGTAATAAAAAAAAAAAGGTAATATATTTTCATAACCAAAACTCATATTCAAAGGCTTAACTATCATCTGTAACATTTAAGGGTTGTGCGCAAACACATTCTTTTATTTGCCCTGTGTGGGATGTTTGCTAAATTACTCTCCCGTGAATAAAAATCCCAAATAGTCTCACGTGCATACACATACATGAAGTCTTAACCGTATTATATATACTATACTATACTATACTATACTTTGAGTGTCCCTTTTTCCAGTGTGTTCTTCTGTGTGCGAAGAAGTATGATGATGAATTTATGGAATCTTGCAATTTTATTTTTATTTTATCCTGAAATATCTTTCGGGACTTAACCTTTTGATGGAGAGCATGATATAAAGAAAATTCTTAGAATTCTTTGACAAAATGCGAAAAGAAAAAAAAGAATGTACCGTCTTAGGTTTATTAAAATGCTTTGGTTTGGAAAATTTGCAAAGTTATTTATAGACTTGTGATTCATGTCGTGGTCTCATGTTTGTAGGACTTAGAACTTAGTGTGTTAAACTCGTAATGATTGAGAGTCTCACCTACTTTGATATATACACTTTTTTTTAACACGTTTCATGGAAATATTGTCAAATAGAGATTGAAAAAATCTGATTATTCTTTTAACAAATTTGCTCCAAAATATCTCTACATAAGTACGTACTAAGAGGTTAGTGCGAACCTGTCGCGAACGTCTGGCAAACATCCGAGAGTACAAGTGTCCTGGAAAATTTTCTCTAAATAAAACACTGTCCTTCGGATACGGCATTAAACAAAAGGCCTCTTCAATTCGTTTAAAGAATATAACACCCACAACACGAATGGCTATGAGAAACCAGGCCTTGGGTTCCATAGAGCTGTGGCACCAATATTGGCCAGATGTCTGTGAAAACACTCTTTTTTCCTAGTTGATGTCTAAAGTCTCCTGAAACTATTATAAAGTTGGGACACACCTTGCACCAAACAAAATGGAGACTCTTGTTCTTTTCGATGAACAGAAAGTCTTACCCTCGTAGTAACTAGGTAGTGCCAATGTAGTTATGTTCATTTTTACTTCTGATTTCCTTGAGTCTACTTTCTTGGGAGGCTCTCCTAATTATGCATTAAGATATTGGATCTGATATGGTGTATCCATAGATTATTATACAGGTTTCCGGATGAATCTTCACAGGCTTCCTTATCACATTAGCTGGAGACGGGTAGTCTCGGATTCATTACTGCGAACCAGGATGGTGAAAGACATTTGATTCTCGGTTTGCTTAGACATTTAAATCCAATTCAGAGAACACTTAGTTTTGTTGCAATCTGATTGCTGAACTAGTTCGTTCTTCTAGTTCATGTAGTTCAATATATTTTACTGTACAGGAAAATCAGTCTTGTGCAATTTGGGCTAACACAACGTGATAATAAACTGCACGTATCTGATCTGCACAATATCCATACTCAAAGCAAAGAGCGGTCAATTCAGGTCATTGTTCTTACTGAACTACATTTGCAAAGAATATACCTGAGCTTATTGAACTATTGAACTATTGAATTGCTGAATCAAATGAACTATTGAACTACTGAGCCAGATTAACTAAAATAAAATGACATTGGGAACTAGTTCACTTAGTTAAATTGTAAGAGCTCTTCTTGAACTAGTTCGTGAGATGAGAGCAAGCGTCTAATCACTGAACAAATCCATGTTCCGTCTTAGGAAATAGCAGGAAAGTATGTGTTTTCTCAGGAACACTGCGTCAATGACAGGTTTGGAAACAATTCTCGAACTTTTCTCTACCTGGAGGCTTCTCCCAAATACTAGAAACTTGTATCCTCTTCAAATTGCTTTTAAGAACAAACTGGAGATTCAAAAATAGAGTATCTTCGCTTAGGGCACAGTCATATAGTTGAACTCCAGAGGTTGGTTTTTTTTTCTCCCTATCTTTGGATGGAGCTAGAAGGGGTCTGTAGATCTCTAAATCCGTTTCTGTTTAGTCCGGTTTAGACCAGCCCACGCTGAGGATTCACTTAAACCAGAAGAAAGTTTAGTGAGTATGAAAGAACTCATCTTAGTCGCTCAGGCGGTACTGAAATCATTTAGACCGTTGAATAGATATTCACCTAAGTGCATGGCACGTGGATAGGAGTTGACTAATGGTCTCTTCTTTCTCTTCGTCCCTACAGCTTCTGCAGAAATCATTGTAAAGTATCAGCCATCTTGGAGAGGATTCCTCTCTTGTTTTTAGGAGTGCAACAAGACCTGGTTTCATTTAGGGTTGACCAGAGCAGTTTAGCCGTATTTCTTTCTTCTTTACCATAAGGCGTTGCCGCGGTTGTACTTTCCAACTGATTGAGGTTACAAGGTTCAGATTTTTCACGGCTGTCATTATTTTCCTTGATGTAGGCCTTAGTGTGTCTCCATTTCAACAGTAGTCGAACATATCTTTAAGTTTCAAACATTTTACTTAATCACAGCCGCAACCCTTTTGGGAATCTGAGAGTATAACCGAAACAATAATCCCTTTCGAGGTGAATGGATAGAATCTTTTCACCATAATGTGACCAATGAGGTGGGATTGAGGATTATTTTGGATTGTGCATAGCAAAGGACTAGATGCCCAAAAAAGAAAACAAGGATGCCTAAGTATTGCATCATTATCATACGTAATTAGTCAATCGGCAATAGTATAAATTATGAGGAGTATCTCAACGGATCCACAGAAAACAAGATCCCAACAAAGATGGCTTCCCAAAGACTTTAAGTCAGCTTGTTCTCAAGAGCACTCTGTGTTCTATTCAAAAGATAACTACTTAATACTTTGTATCTGCATAAAGCCGTTCCAGGTTAATCTTAATAATAGCATGCTATTAATGACAGCAGTAGGTAGTTTACCCCACGCGCTCCGATTATCACACTCAATTAACTCGGCTATTGTAATCCACCTGAATAAAGGTGAACAAACTACTATAACCGCCTCTCTCAGTCGTTACACTGTTTTTGTTTTTTTTTTTGCTCTGCGGCAGATTCCGCTGACAGTCGCGTATCTAGAAGACTCGTAGATAATTGCTTTCCCCTGTTAGTTTGTAATTTCCCCCCATTAAATCCAGATTAGCAAACTGTCTCCCCATCTATGTACGAATTAACAGCAAATAAATCGATATCTCTTCATTTCCTTTGAAATTAACATGTATCGCACATAAAAACCATGGCCTTACATAGTACATCGACACGTTGTCGTCGTCGTCGTCGTCGACGTCGGATGTACCTACTATTTCTAGGGCGTGCTTGTACGGCATTTTCATTTCCTAGCGCAACTAATTTTATTTCATTCACTCGATGTTACTATTTATAAAATTCTTTTTTGTTTGTTTGCTATGCCTGCACATAATGTAGTGCATTGCACCTGAGCAAAGAATAATCCGACTAGGTGCGGGTTAATTAATTTCGCCGGTGAAAGAAGATAAACAACAAAAAAAAAAAAAAAAAAAAACAACAGATACGAATTGTAATCGATGACATAATCAAAACCATGACTTCATTAAAAGACTTTAATTAAAAAAAAATAAATAAAAAGAAAACTAAATGAAATGAAAATAAATTGGGGTTGCTTTCATTGACGGGCGCACGATCTGCCAGTCGGCGAAGAAGAGTCTTCAAAATAAGAGCGAGACAGAGCACACTTTGGCATTGTGCGTGTGACAGTTGAATAAACAGACGAAGCCCCTGACGTAATCGCCGTCGTCGTCGTCATTCTAATGATTTTTCCCACCCAAACTCAAGGGGCAGGGAACTCCTAGAACCACTAAAATTTTGACACTTAGTGTTTCTCTTCCGTTCTGAAGTATCTTCAAGATAAAGGTTATGGTCAAATGTCATACTGATTAGGTGCAAAAAAAAAACGAAAGAAAAATACCTCTTCCACTTGAGTCACACCCGCAATTAGCATCGCAGAGTATGTGTGGGGAAGAAATATAAGAAATACACCTTTTCTTGTGGGTTGATGTTATTTTTAGCTCTAGTTGTCAGATGAAGAAATCTCAACAAAAAAAAAAACAAAAAGAAATAATAAAGATACTTTCAAGTGAAACTAACCTCCATTATTTGTTCGGTTTATTCGGCTGATGTTTATCCTTGGTTTTGGTGATTAGTCACTTCTATCACTGAATATTCTTGGAGAATTGAATATTTTTCTTTCTGCTTGACAACTTTTGACACTTCGCTAAAGCGAGAACACAAGGGGGAATCGAGAAAAAAAAATTACTTTTTTTCTTTTTGGGCGTTAACTAGTGTGGAAGTGAAAATACTAAGATTTCCCGGCAGTGGTGGAGTTTACACTATCACACGAAATATATATCTGAATTCTATAAATCCTCAACACAAGATTTATATATTTTTAATGAATATACGAGCGAAAATTTTCGAAGAAAAAAAAAATCAACTAACTACTTGTACTGTAAACCGAGCTTCAAACTGTCAATGCACGAACTGAATGAATCTAGATACATAAACGCCAGCTACATACTCACCACCGATGAGGGAAAATACAATACTAGCCATTGGTAGCATAACCTGAACAGAGGAAGGGAAGATTTAACAGCGACTTAAAAGGTGGGGAAACTGAGCACAGTTTTAGGCGTATAACTGTTTCGACTGTCAAAGTGACAGCTGCCATAAAGTGAGCACATTTCGTGCAGGGTGGTGTATACTCTTTATTGCAGTAACTTTTTTGTTATTAAAAACAACACACTATTGCTTTAAGGTTTTCACGTGTTACATCTGCATTGGAATATGAACAATATTAAGTATTTCCATTTACAATTAAAAAAAACAAAGTCGGATTCAGGTAGGAATTACAAAAAAAAATTTAAGCCGGGAAAATCCATGTAAACCCTAATTTCGTTTCTCCACATGTTTTCTTCTCACAAAGTTATAGTTTTGAGTCCTTTAGGAAAACTAATTCTGTTTGTTAACTATAAGCATGGGTTTTTGAAGATTGCTGGTTTTAAATTTATACGCACATAAAACTAGTCATAAAAATACCGTACAGTGGGTACAAGATGAAAAAGATTTCAAAGACTACATCCACATTCGGAAGAAAGGAAATTGCGACCAGTAAACCCATACTATATTGCCTTTAACACGATAGCAGCTGTATACGTTTTTATCTGGATTACATTTTAAAAGATGAACAAATTCTCGACTGGATTGGGAAAGACATACTATCAGAAGGACTTCAAGTCTAAAGTATCTAGGTTTCAGTCATCTAAGTATTGTTAGTGTTAATGAATTTTAGAACTCCAAATCATTAGATTGACTTCAGATTTCTACTACTACAAGATAATAATCCAAAACACTTTATTGAACAATACCCAAATTATGTCGAATACATGGTTAGCATTGCACGTATTTTCAAAGCATTTATTACCCATGAGCTAGATGAGTGTCCTTTTCTCTGCTTATGTGCCAATTTAGGAGCCTGTATCGTCACTGAATTATCCTTAAAGGGATCGTAGAGCTTAATCCAAGAGAAAATCACCACGCACCTACATATGTACATATGTCATCCTTAAAAATACCCTCAAAGGGGCTCATACTTCAGCCGAATGTATTGTCCATTTAAGTTCAGTTCAGAGAGCTCACAGTTCAGTTTAAATCCATTCGCTAAACTAGTTCGTTCTTTAGTTTATATGGTTTAGTACATTGCTCAAAAAATTCAGTCTCGTGAGATTCGGTCATGGACATTCCCCTCACAGTTATGCGTTAAGGAAAAACAACTCTTATTAGATCTACGCAATACCCAAACACGAAGAATATTGCTGAATAGTTCACTTGTTCTTCTTGGCCTACGTATATGAAGAGTATACCCGAGCTAGTTGAACTTCTGAACTAAATGAACTATTGAACTACTGAACTAAATGAATTGTCTAACTACTGAACTGTATGAACTAATGAAGTAAATTAAAATGACATTTGGAACTAGTTCGCTTAGTTTACTTGTCAGAAACGTGTTTTGAACTAGTTCGTTCGTGAACTGTTACTTCCTATTACTATCCACCATTCACGTTTTTAGCAAAAACTCAGAAGCCTTAAGACTCAATTAAGAGTTAATAATATCTCAATACGGACCTCTTCGGATAGAGGAATATCGATACTTACTGTCGAGAAAAATTAGTGCAAAACGAAGATGTTACAAGGAAGTATGATATTCAGAATGTATTCAAATAAGTTTAGGGACAATAATAATTACTGTTTTGAAATCCTTATATTATATAAGGCAGATGGTAAGGTACTAGAAAAACTAAAAGAAAATCAATAAATCTGTGGCCTTATTACTTAAAAAATAGGTCGAATAGAAAAAAGAGAGTAGCAAATCCCCAGTTGGAATCACGGTCTTATCGCAGTGATCAAGGAGTGATATTTGAAATCTCTTACATTCAAAAGGGGCCAGTAAAAATGGAAACCTTTTATACAGACAGGGAAAATGTAGTACCCAAATGTTCCATACTCAACCCTCGATAAGTACTTCTATAAAGATTTGAGTAATCTAGTCCTGGGTTTGAGTATGTTCCTGTCTGTGCGGCAGCAGCTTAATCCATTCTAACAAGTAGTGATTCAGAAGGTGATGCTTCATTTTAGAATAAAGGGGTTACCCAACTAAGGTACAGAATAGTTATCACTTCTCTGGATTGGATTACAGTGATTATTTGCATTGACTTTGAACAATTTGAATAAAGCTAAAATTTTCTGTCTGAGAGTCCTATTTACTAAGGAATAGACTTTGAATGGCTAAGTCTCGAATAGCTCCAAAAATGGCTCTGCTCTCTGAACAGGTTTCACACAGGTTTTCTGTAAACTAGCCCTACTGACAGCACAGTTTGTTCCGAGCAGTTGCTTTACTTAATCGCATTCCCATTGATTTACTTGTAAAAAGTATCCTTATTAGAGATTTACTTCCTCCTTGCTCATTGTTGGGAGAACTAAGGCTAATACATTGATTTCTAGTTGGAAAGATTACTCACCACCACCCTGCAGCTGCCACTTTTACAATCCCCGACAGGAGACGCAGTGGAAAAATCGATAGAAATCCCTTCAACCGCCGCTTTAACTCAAACTGTCCGAAATGGGTAAACTCGTCAAACTCGTGGTGATTCTCGTGCTGTACTACCCCTCTGACGATAGCATTCTGTGCAATCAAAATTTCAACATCCTTGCTGGTTCTTATCTATCAAAGACTCCAACTACCTGGCAGTAACAGTTGAACCGACGATCCGGCAGATACAAAATACATTCTCTCCGTAGCGAATATTTGTTGCTATTGTTGTTGTCATTATTTATTCTTGTGTTTTACCTGTCGCGCTCTTATCCTAGTTTCATACCTGATGTGATTTTTGTGCAACGACCGACGATTGAAAGGAAATAAGAAAAATAAAAAAAAAAAAAAATATTATCCTCCACATGAGAGGTTTCCTAGAAATCCTTTCTTCGCGATGGATGAATGTGAAGCGCATTTGAATGCTGCTGCTGCCAACGTCGTCGCTGTTGATGCCTTGTGAGTCTAGTGACCCTTTTTATTTAGAAGAGTATGGGTTTCTTTTTTTTTTTTTTTTTTTCTATTCCGCGCATAAAATTTCACCTCATTTGCAAGTGATGAAGTGATTATGTTAATGAAGTGATTTTCGCCGGAAATTTAAAATGCTACAATGAATATGAATCCATTTATTTAAAAAAGAAAAAAACACTTTTTTTTGTTTTGTTCTGTGTCTTCGTTTCAGTGACCGGAAGGCATGAGATTGGTTCAATTTTGGAAAACACTGAAACGCGTTAAAAACCCCCCCACGGTACGAGATGATGCGAGATATCTTCCTCTATTTGGTGCTAATTATCCTGTTTGGTCTGATTTTCCTCGCACAATTGATTGTCAACGTTTATGCCTTTCAGCGGCAACCGGCACAAAAGTCACGCACTGTGATTTTTGTTTAGGCCCAAAGGCTCGGGGGAGGTACAGTGTACAACCTCTCCAAGGAGGGTGCTTTCAAAATCCATTACCATTCACTAACTCCTCTCCATTGCACTGCACTAATGAGGAACAAAGAGTATTGTAAGAATGCCATAATACCGGATACACTTTTGTGGGGTGCTTACACCCCCAACCCCGAAGGAAAGAAAAGAAATGCAAAAGGAGAACCTTAAACTTGCAACAATTGTTCTCTACACAAATACACTTCGAGTGTTTGTATGACGTCGAAAAAGAAAGGAAAGAAATTCAACTTTACACCATTCGGATCGGTACTTAGAATAAGATATGACGCTCAGCGAAAAGGGTAAAATTACTTTTGGAAAGTTTTTTTCATTTTTTTTTCAATCTGGAAGGATGGTCGGAGAATATGGGAATCAATTATTCAAAGGATGTGAGACTTGATGAGGTTTATTGTTCATATCCTACTGGCTAAACATTATTTGAATTAGTTTTCCAAAAATATTTTATTTTCGATTTTATATAATGTGATACATGAATCACTTAATAGTTTAATTTATAACTTTTTAGGGATTTAACTAATTTTTAAGTATCTTACATACATATACTGTAATAATTCAAATAAATAACATGTCAGTTACAGACACAAGTAATTTGTCTTCCATAACATACAGTACATTGAACCATAAGTGGTTTATTTTTATAATTAGTGGAATTTTTTTGTGAAAGTTTTAAATTTGCTTTTTGAATCAAACAACGAGTTAAGTTTTAGAATCGAAAAAAATTTATTTCGTGCAATTATACGTTTGTTGTGTTAAGTAATATTGTAACTTAGAGACTGTTTTAATGAAAGTATTGTTTTTTAATGATCATTGTATTCCAATTTGAAAATATAGTTAATGTATTAAACAAAAAGAAAAATGTGAAAGAAATAGTTTTGTTTTTGTTGATTTAAATTACAGAAAATATGTACATAATAAATTATTGTAAAGAAATGATATGAAAATCAAAAGTAATTATTGTAAAACACAAACATTATGTACTGCAACTTAGAAAATGACGACCAAAAATTTATTTACACAATTTTCTACAAAGTCTGCCCAAATAAAAACAATAGAATACACAGAACTTCTGATTAGTTTTAAAAAATATATTTTATAAGCAATAAACATATACATACTTACGTAAACATTTTATGTTAAAAATGCTACGTACGTACATATGAGACGGGTCTAAGGACTTCACAATTTATGATGTCTTATTGAAAAAATTTACTTTAAAAAAGGAACAATGAAATAGCATACCAGTGAATGAAAAAAATACTCAAAAACATATTTTTTTTATGAATGTTAACGTAATTTCTTTCAAATCTGCTGTTTTTTTTATTTTTATTTTTTTAACAATTATTTGTACAACGATTCTGACTGTGGTTGCGAACAGCTTCAAAATCCTTTCCCAAAAATGCTGCTTGCCTATCGGTAGGTTTCTATGGCTAAGCTCGAAGACACCATTGGAAGTATTGAAGAAATTCCTACAATTTGTGTTACTCCAACAGTCCTCCTACTTACTTACTTACTTTTATGTAAGCTCCTCAGTATAAAAATTCAGTGAAAAAATTCGAACATTACTATGATGTTAATATAAAAAACTACTATTCTCCTGGAACGGATCGTATGATACCCTAACTTCCCTATTACGTAGCCCTTATGAAGTGGTCGTGGCAGGACGGCATTTTTTTGTTGAACTACAACGATATCTTCGAATATTTGTAGATGTTTCACGCAAAATTTCATCAAAATCGAGTTTTTGAAAAAAAAAAAACGCCCCGTAAAAGTGGGGATGGTCAAAACTGATGACTTCTTTAAAGTTCAAGTATCTCAATATCCTGTCAAATGCCTTAAAAAATTTTCGATTTTATACAAAATACAGAATAATGGGCGTGACAGTGGACGGATGTGAAAAGTGTTTACACAAAATAAACTGCTTATACAAAATTGCCTTCTTCATGGAGTATTATTCGGCGATATCAGGCGTGTGTAAAGACAGGGGCTACCAAATGTTGTAGCAACCACGCATATTTTTCAAAATTTTCCGATATTTTTTTATTTTTTGAATAATTTTCTAAGACTTCCAAGTATAAATCACGTATTCATTATATACGGCCACTCACACTTTGTTGGGCTTTTTTTTATAAAAACACTTTCAAATGAGATTTTCCGGAATGACACGCCCACCTTTCTAGACTTCATGTTTATAAAAATTCTTGGAATTTCATACCAATCGTTTCAGACTATTAATTTTGAAACTTTTACTTCAATATTAAAAAATTTAAAGCCTTCAGGAAAAGGTCCGAATACAAAGGACCTAATTGTACATTTTATTTCTTCAATTTTCAACTATGTATCTATGTATATTACAATTACTATCTACGATTAGTTCCAAAAGCCATTCCTGTAGATGAGATGTAGAGAAAAACAAGCCAAATATGGATTTTTAGGAATGATTAACTCTGTCCCTAGGCAATTCCCATCTACAAATTTTTTTGTATGCCAAGAGGGGTTTCTAGTTTTTTTAAATCAGAGTTGTAAAGCTAATTTGTTTCAGTGCTTTCACACTCGCAGTTTATTCTACTCTTTCGAAATGTGCACAAAGAGTTTATAGTTAGTGCAAACGACCCCGCTAGTAATAAATGAATAATAAATAAAAAAGCCCCAAAGTACAGTCATGAAGCAAATACGTTTTCCACCGTTTTACATTTGCAATATGCTTGGGGATATTTTATTTAATTATTTTATGGACTCTGTGTCACATAAATATGTACATACAAACATGCATACATTTTTTTTTCCGAAAACAAGTGAATTCATGAATAAATGGATGCAAAGAAGGCTAAAAAATCGACTGTTTTCCCTTTAGGGCTACTTCCCTCGTTGTAATTGTTGTAGTTTCACATTTTGCGACAATCTAACAATTTTACCATAAAAAAAGGGCAAGAGCTGCTAAGTTAGGTATGCGACACTCTCTCAGTTTTTAGCCGTCAGTTTTACCTAACTCTCCATAAAAAATAAGAATATGTACAAAGCTTGGAGTTTGTGTGAAAATTAAACAGAATTTAAGGCCAAAACTGATAGTGTGTACCAAAATATGAAAAATTCTACATATTAGATCGTAATGAGGTCGAGAAGCTACAAATTGTAAAAGTTAACTTCATTCAAATCTCTAAAGTTTTGGACAACTCCAACTAGAATATCTAAAGCGCGTATGAAAATAAAAAAACAAATACCTATGCTTATCGGAAAAGTATTATTTTTTGAAAAATTTGGAGATCGCTATTTTAGGAAAACTTGACTAGAGAAGTTTAAAAAAGTACCTAAGTCTGCGAATGACTTCTGTCTGTTTTAACCACTGCAGACTGAGCCCCTGGCTGGTTAGATTTACTTCAAAGTTTATGTCCTGGAACCCTTTATATTGAGGGTCGTTTACGATTTCCCCTAAAACGGCTCTAAAGATTTTAATAAATCAAATTTGAGTTAACTTAAACATATGCTACCACGTTTTTCGCAGAAATAAGTATAATGGAATTTGGAAAACTGAAAAAGATTACCATCAAATTTTTCAAAAATTGTACTATAAATCGAAAATGATGGCAAAATGTATGGGCCTTGAAATTCTCTATGAAGATATATATCTAAGCGCAACGCGCACTTTTAGGGACAAACGAAATGAATTTTAATACTGAAAAATATTGAAAAAAGTTACAACTACGTATGGTTTTATTACGCTTTTCAAGTGGGCCTTACAGGTCCTTAGAATGCGCTCTGAAGTTTGTTTAGTTTCATTGGAGGATTTGTTTTCTTGGTATGTCTTCATTTTCTATAACGAGGTGGCTGTCTTAGTCTTTTGCCCATATTTAGCCTCGTTATAAGCCACCGTTCACCCAGAATAGAGTAGGACAAATTCACATCCTCTCATGATGAACCCAGAGATCCTTAAAGAGAAAAATCAACATTTGAACATTTACCGCCTCCAGTTGGATCTTTAGTCGACTGTCTTATAAGTCTCCCGAGCTGTAGCTTAAACTCTTTAAAATTTTCTTATATGGTCCTGGAGTACCAAGGACCATACCAAGTTAGTAGGAAAAACCGAGTGATTATACTCGTATGACTGAGTTCAAAATAATTACGTTTACTTTTTTTTTTGACAAATCCTGGACAACTACATTTCTAAGTTCAGAAATATTAGAAAAATAAAAACATTTATGGATTTTCTAAGAAAAAACTAAGAAACGTAGGAAGCATAACGAAATCCAGTCATCCCCTTTACTTTACGCGTTTTGGCCACAACCAAAAGTCTTTCAAGGAAATTGTCTAAAAAAAAAAAACAGCCGTAATGTATCTTGTGATAAGTACAAGAGTCTTTTAGGTACTACTCACATGTATGTCCTAATTAATACGCACACTTAAAGGGAGGGAAGCGGAAATACGCATTTCGCAGGAAATTGTTTTGCTCTTTCAAGTACAAGAAGGATAATCTCCAGTTTATTATTCTCATGCTCACATTTGAAGGTGATAACTCTCGAAAACGTGGTTGTTTAGTGAAAAGTTTCACTAAATTTAAACACAAATATTTATTTAGTTCATTTGTTGAGTTTTAGTTGATTAATTAACTTTGAATGAAATTTGTTGGTTTTACAAGTACATACAACTTTGATGCTAGTAAGGCATGGTTTTGTTGTATTAAGTAGGCACCGTACATATGAGCTTTGTCTGTCTTTTTGCAAAAGATAGAAAAATTACCACTCTGGCGGCAGTAACTGATTACAGGGCACATCGACTTGGTTTGTATTTCAAGTGAAATTGTAATCCTGTAAACTAAATAAATTTCTGAATTTCTATGCCTGAGCTCATATATAACAAAAATCAGTTCTCCATCTAAAACTTTTTTGTTTGAACTTAAAAAATAGCTGCCTACAATATAAAAATAGAGAAGCAATTCAAATATAACATTTCCTATGCCATCTTACATATTATTTATTTCGGTTTTATTTACAAAAAAAAATCCCATCATTGTTGAATATAATGATCTTATCCAAGACACAAACCAAAAACGTATCACATCTAGTCTAAATGTATCTTATAAGTTCGTAAATGGAAACAATAATTCGTGAAACTCAAACATATACATATACACGATGTATCAAAAGTCAATATCAAAATAAAAAAAAATTATACGTATACATTATATTTATAAATGTTATTTAAAATAAAAACAATAATAGTATAGTGCAAATGAAGAAAAAAAAACAAATTAAATAAAAATAATAACAAGCGTCATTATAGTACGTTATCTAGTTATTTATGAAATTAAATACAATTTCGTAGTTAGTTACAATAATCAAATATTAGTTATACATATACATACATGCATATACTGGTCTAGGAAAGGTATTTTTCATCATATTGTATTTAAATAAATGTGAATGTAAAACTTTGTGAAAAATTTACGGCAATAAAATCGAAATTCAAAAGTCAAGTACTTTTATTTTGTTTAATTTTTATTCTGCAAACTCCCTATTGATTGAAAACAAAATAGAAATAAAAATAAAAGATAAATAAAATTTTGGGCAATCGGCCAATATGATCCACAGAGCCATGGCTACGCATTTCCTAATGTCCTTGTTAATAATGAATGTAAATGTACTCGAAAGAAAGATGTAAACATTTGCATCTTTTGCCAAAAAGACCAACATTTACCACTCAATCTTCTTGCAAGTACAGTGGGGGCGGTTGATGATTAAAAAAAAAAAATTAAATTCAGGGTAACAGGGTGGTGACCAATTTTGATCAAGTGAAAACAGAAGACATGCAGCTTGACACATTGTTTGACAGCATGAAACAGCAAATTAATAAAACCATAAATGATATTGAAAAGTCAAGAAGAATTTGTCGGATTTCTTGGTATGGAGTGTTTTTTGCCAGAAAATAAACAAGTCGCGAAATATGCGGACATTTATGTATATATCATTTGTGAGGGCGGATGCTGACTGTTGAGGTTGTTGCTGTCAGAAGGATGTTTCTTTGTAAGAACTGTGTTTATTATAAGTGCGCATTCGTGCGTTCATTAACATGATTTTTGTTGTGTGGTTAATATGTTTTTAATTTATTTAAAATTTATACTTTTTTGCGTTGGTGGGCATTATTTTGCGGTCACGAGAGAAATTTTATTACGAATTATAAAAACAGTTTATTTTTGGTTATAAATAAAACTGGCGAAGCAATATTGCCATATTTGGTGTGGAAAAGTAGGCACAAAGAGCTCACAGAAGAGTGTATGATGTGGAAGAAGTGTTCGGTTCTTGTGAACAGATTCTCAATTGGTTGATGGTACTAATTTTTTGAACTAGTTTGAATATTCTGAGATCTCCCAAGTTTTGGAAATGATCTCAGCTTACGAAACATCATTCTTCAATAAGTGAGTAGGAAACTCAACTGGTTTTCAAAATACAACGGAAGGTAGAGTGGAGTAGTAGTAGTAGAAAAACCATTAAAGAAGTTGATAAATGTAGGACCTAAGAGCTTACAATGGCCTACAAGCGGTCGGTCTAATTTTTGATGACTCCGTCCAATATGTGCGGCATTAGCGTCCCGAATGTTGGTCTCGAGCTCATCGACAGTGTATGACTTGTTAGCGTAGACTAAGGACTTGACGGAGCGTCTCGAATGTTGGTCTCGAGCTCATCGAGAGTGTATGACTTGTTAGCGTAGACTAAGGACTTGACGGAGCGTCTCGAGCTCATCGAAAGTGTATGACTTGTTAGCGTAGACTAAGGACTTGACGGAGACCCAGAGAAAATAATCGAGTGGTGTCAAGTCGCATGATCGCAGCCGTGCCAGTCGCCAAATTTTTCCTTCACAACTTGTGTTGTCTTACTGTAGCTCTGATATATCGATGTTGTCGAGCTCTGGCGACAGAAACTTGGTTAACATCGCTTTATACCTAAGACCATAGACGGTAACGGTATGATATGTATTGTATTCGCCATTATTGGCAATTCTGCTTGCCGCTAGCGAGTGAACTCATGGCGCTGTCTACTTCAACCTTCAATTCTTGCGCTATCACAGTCTTAAATGACTGCATGCCCAAATCTAACCGAAAAATAAGTCAGGTTGATTCTCTGGCAATGCCCAATTCAGCTGTTCGGCAGCGAAAAGACATTTCAGGGTCTTCTTCGATTCTGACCGCTACGGGGGCTATGTTTTCCTCATTTTGCACCAATCTTTGTCTGCTTATTGGCTTAAAGTCCAAAAGAGTGTACTTACACTCAAACTTTTCCACGGTCCGATGAATAGCCTGCACACTGAAGCCATGATGACGACCGACGTAATGACGAAGTTACCTATTTTCAACTAAGCTGGAAGTTCGATAAAAATATTTGTAGTTGGAGAATCAGGCGGATCTTCATAACTGACCTCTGATCAGTGTGTGATTTATAATGATGTTTCAAAGTTGGGAGACGTAAACATCTAGATTTGAAACCACTTGAAAGCTAAGGCAATCTCAACAAGGGCTTCCAGCGCAAGCTCATCGCATTATCTCTCTCCAATAGTGCGCATATAGATTAGAGCAAGTGTGTTATTTGTTTCCTTCTTATTCTAATGGTAACATTTTTTAACCAGACATTAAGAGTCAAATATTCTTTTGACTATGTTTCAGGTCAAACGTAGAGGTATCACCCTATTTGCAAAGGGCATGTTCAAAGCGACTTACTACACAGACATGACTCTCAGGGTCTATATTCTGTTGTAGTTAAATCTGAAACCAAAATGGTGAATCATTAATAACCACGAGGACATAGGGAGATCCTTGGTATTTGCATAGCATAGCAGTGTTTTAGCAAAATTAGTAAAGAAAACGTCAACCTAGCTAGGCTAGGCTAGGCATAAACGTCAAAAATCTGCGCAAGTACAACCGAATTTAATTTCTTATGCGTTTTTCAAGGCACTCACAATGCAGAATATGTTCAGTCAACATGAAATTCTGCACTTTTTCTGCAGCCAAAATGACGTTTATGAACAGTAGATACTGCAGTTGACCTACGTTAGATCGATCGAAAATCCGCTTTAATGGACGTGGATAATGCGGTTCTTAGTTAGTTTGCCGTTTATGAATTTACCATACCGCTTTCAACTTCATTTTTTGAAAAATTGGAGAACAAAATTAAATTTATAACAGTGGATCAGATCCGTCTCGCGAATTACAGTTCACTTGTCACAAATCTGCTCCCCATTATCGGAAATAGCTCCTATATAAAACATATTAGTAGGAAAGCAGCGTATCTTCTTTTTGAGGTTCAAACAGACCAGAATGCTTTGGGATTTCTTGTAGTATCTATTAGATTCCAAGGTCCAGAGGTATTGTTCATAAAGGAATTTTTGCAGTCCCATATTATAAGTTCCCTACCCTTCTGTAAATGAAAATAGGTGATTCTCCAACATTGGGCTGGACAACATTTTTGTATCAAGCTACATACGTACAACTTATCCAGGCACGTCTATAGTTTTACGGCAACCCGTTTTATTCTTTTGTATTATATGCTATAACACCACTGTCACGGAGGCTTAGAATCATCTGCAAACCTTTTCCTTTAAACTCCATCTAACTCATCTGGATTTCTTGTAACAATCCGTTTCAAAAGTAAGAAGACGATTCAATCAGCCTGAAGCTCTAGATCAATGCAGATCACTTCCTTTTTCTTAGTCTAGTGCCTCAGTCAATAGGTATTTCAGCCTTAGACAAGCTATACTACATCTAAAACTAGTGCAACAATTTTTACAATCAAAAATAGTGTTTGCTTGAAAATATGATTCATAAAATTTTTATTTTCCTTGAAATGTACACAAACTTAAAAATATTAAAAATATTACAAAACTAATTTATTATTAATGCCATTTGCAGCGACAGCACTTCTGTTCATTCAGTTTTCACTCGAACGAAAAATTATAAAATAACAATTTCAGACAGCGAGTCCAATTAACACCTATTAATTACAGCATGGACCGCATCTTTTAGCCAGACTTGTGCCAAATTTTTACTTTTCCGACCGTTGAGGGCTACATGCGCCATAAGATTCATATGGCTTAGACCCAACCGAAAATGTTCAAACCCATTGCTGGTTAAACGCTTCTCCTCTCCTATTTCACTTGTTCACCTTCGCCATTAATTAAATATTAATGCATGATTAATTGTACAATGAAATGCTGTGATTTATTACCCCCTAGATACTAAAACAAATTCAACTGAAACCCTCCATCCGTCCATCCATATGGTGGCAATATTACGTCTCTTGTTGCCCAAACAAATCGTTTAATTGCAGGCCGAATCAAAGCGGCCCAACACCGCCCCCAACACAGAACATATGATTTTCGTAACTAATTTCGAAAATCAAAAGTAAACTTAGCTGCAAACTTTAATTTTTGCCTTCCGCAAACAAAACTCTCCACGATTTTCGATTTCATTTTTATTTACTCTGTCGGATTTTGGCCGTCCTGCCGCCCCGGCCCGCTGCCTTGTGTGGCGAACACAAACAAACACAGACACCGAGCGGAGAAAGTCACGATCAAAGGAGAATCCAAAAAAATGAACAGCGTGCAACGGAGGACAACGCAAAACCGAGCGAATTTTCCATTGCGCATATTTATTTGCGCAGCCCCAAAATTTTGGCCCTGATCCAAAGCTCTATACTTGGAGATCATCGGGAAAATGCTGAATTTTCGCCAGAATTATTTATAACTAATCTGTGTGAGTGTGGGAATTGTGTGTGAATAGTGGAAGCAGAGAAAGTCGCAAGGAAAACAAAATCAAAAAGAAAATCAAAAAAAAAAATTAAATTTTTTTTTTTTTTTTATTTTTAATGAAAATAATAATTTTAAAATAAAAAAGAAAAACATTTTCTTTTTTTTTTTGTTTTATTTTGGAGGAGATTGTATAGAAGCATGCCGATTTGAATATCAAAAATCATACGTGCGTCTGACATGAAATAAAATTGAGAATTCTTCACGTGACAAGTGGCGTGCGATGGTATATTTTTTTTTTTGCAAACGAAAATCATCGAATTTTTCAACACTTCGTCAAAAATACCAATTGTTTGGGATTTTTTTTTTCTTCTCAACAAATAAAGTGAGAGATGAGAAACACAGCTGATTGATATGTATGTATTTTTTTTTTATTAGAAAATTTAAAGTAAACAATGCCACTTTGGGTGGTTGTTTGAAAAGTTCGTGAACCTTTGTGATTATTTTGAGATTCTGATAGACACCATTTGCATTCTCATTGTTTAGGAATAGAGGTTTTTGAGCAGCGTGTGGTTGGGGATGTTGTACACGGGCTTGCTCGACAAATTGATATTTTGCTGGAACTTGAGTGGAAAACAACAAATGAAATAAATTGAAACATTTTCTAGATCAGCTTTGTAGTTTTAGAATTTTATTTGACAGACAATTTGCAAGGCAATATCCAATTTTCTTTATTTTTTTGAACTTCCCACACCAATGTGACAGTTAATAGTGCAAAATTTTAGGCACACTTTTGCAGTACATCTTCAAGCGAATTTGGAATTCCCAAACATGAGACAATATGCTTGGTTTAGTAGCTTGACCTCATTACATTTATCATTCTTCTGCAAAACAAGCAATGAAAGCTTATAAACCAGTGTTAACGATTCAACCTAACCGACGATAAGCAAAATATCTATCCACCTGACCAAAGTGAAGCAAGAACAGAAATATCCAAGCTTAAGTCCATCAATGCTGGTGGACTTGTTGGCTTATCAGGCCAAATGACTTGACAAAGTTTTATCTGTCATATTGTGTCAACATCAGAAAACCATCCAATCAAGGTAGTTTCAGACCAGGAAAGCCCATAGTATATAAAATGTTCATACTTCGGCAGATCGTGGCGAAAAGTGAAAAGGTCCGAATCGACACTTACTACCTTTTCATTGATTTTAAGGGCGTGTATGACAGCTTTTGTGTATAGAGACGAGCAACTAAGGAGATGGTAAGACTTTGACTATCCCAATCCTAAAGCATGGTTCTATCAACAGCGGATGGACACATCTTCTGTGGTTGCGTTAGAAATATTCTTCGCTAAATATTTAGTTTGGCTTGACGGGTTTCAGAGAAAGAAATTAAATGAAGAACTATACAAGCTAGGGCTATAAGACAGCGACCTACTCAGAAACATACTAAAAAAAAAAAACCATCCATCAGTCTTTTAAAACATGTAGTTAGAACCTGAAGGATGAATAACAACCAAGGCTCAGACCCGCAGAGTCTTCAAATTCATATCACAATCGCATCACAGTATCAAGCCCGCAGGCAAAAAATGTGGTGGATGCTTAGAAGTTTACACTAATAGGCTGTCGAAAAGTCTCTGTTGTGATTATATTCATTGTGATCCCATAAAGTTATAAGAAGGCGTTATGGTGACTGATATTTATGTTAGCCAGGTTCAACATTGAGAGATGTTGTCATGTTTAAAAGAGGATTTGGGTGCTGTTTTCGTATAGCTTCTACAGAAGTCATTTGTGAGAAAGTTGAGTCTTATAGCATCTTTCTATAAACTTTACCTCTTATGTATCTCTACCTCGCCGACATTTGTTTTAAATGGTCATGGATTGATTGGGCATGAATTTTGGCACAGATTCATTGTCTAAATATGTCATCAACCATTTCCATAAATGGAATACGAGAATAAAATTTAAAGACTGAAAAAAGTTGTAAAGGTTTATTTCATGACCGAATTTTGATTCAAAAAACAGATTTTTTTACTTTGAGAACTTAAAAACTCGAACAATCTACTTTTTTCTCCCAAATTTTGTTCGAAAATGTTTGGATTTTTTTCAAGAAGCTCCAACATTTTAGTGACTTTTCTACATAGGGTTCATAAAATCTGTTTTTCGACCAAATCCCTCTTTTCTTTCAACTGAGAGATCCTCCTTATAAATTTTTACAGCAGAAGCAACCCTTTTGCTGTTAACTCCTAGATTTTTTGCGATTTTTAGTCACGTCGTTGAAATTTTTTCAATTTTTTTCTTACATTCCATGTTGACTGTCTTAACTATCCATCAGAAACGGCATACCAATTAAAGTATGGAGTCCCAGCAATAAAACAAGAAGCATTTTATTCACTTATCGGTAGTTTTTGAAAAGTAAATTTTAAATATGAGAGTGGGTGTACCGGCAATGGAGTTAAACCAATGCTCTAATTCCTGCCTGGCCATCATTTCCCGATATCCTCCGTTTTGGTTGTTTTAACCATCTTAACACAATGGCGTAAAATGATCTCCTCTCGCTAGTGCAGACATGCATCGATTGCAAAATTTTAATTAACGAAAAATGTTCAGCATTTCGACATCTGACAGACACCAGGCAGGTTACCATGGCTATCATAGCTTTCGCATGATTGCTGGTTTATTATTGAGCCACGTACCTACCTTTCGTTTACCTAAAAACAAATATTTCCCAAGCAAAGCAAATATTTTTCAACGCTTCATACTTTATTCAATTAATTTGCTTGTGCTTTCCAACTCAGTGTAGTTTGAATTTTTAATTATTATTAATAAATGAATACGTAGGGTTTTTCGTTTCACAATTAATTATACCTACTCAACAAATTAATTTTTTTATGCTATTCTCACGGATGAATGACAATAATAATAAGCAAGGGGCTATGGATGAGGTTAATATTTACCGCAAAGCGAATGTGCATAGGTAGTTCTATTCTAACCATAAACCACATTTCGTTTAAATTGATTTTCCACGTCAATCATGCATGAATGCAAATAAAAACAAATACAAAAAAGGGCACGACTGGGTGTTGTACAAATTTGCACCTAAAAACATATATACTTATGTACATACATCTATAAGTCTTATGCGTAGGACTAAAACAAAAATTGCAATTTTGGTTCAATTTTGAATTAGCCTACAGACTTCAAATTTGATTAAAATCAGGCTGCAACCTCGAGCATACACAGGCAGATGGACGAGTTAGCCAAACCTAATTTTTCATTTCCAAGTGGATGCCCAAGTTTTTCAAAATTTCGAGACTGAAAATTTCCACGTTTCATCTATGTTATAGGTGCAAGTAAAAATATTGCACGACTTGGTCGTATGTATGAGCATTAAAATTCAAATCTTATAGAGTCCTCTTACACAAGAGGCTCACTAAAATAGGCGTGGAATTTTCCATTTTTGATGGAATTAAAATAATCGTGTTTTTTAGGACCTCGCGCCAGCCAGTAGTCCTTTTGGACAATTATGTACAAACAGACTTCAGCCAGCTGAATTTTTATTTGGTACGAATGGTTTCCGACTATGTTCGTGAGGTACGTGAGTTCGTAAAAGTAATTGAGGATTGTAATTATATTTTGGATAAACTTTTTTCTGAAATGCAAGGTGTTGTAAGAACTTACATACTACTAGTTATACGAAATGTTTTTCCTTGGGGTACCAAACAAAATACTAAGATCGTGGGTTATTACACTTTTGATGTTTTCGCTACCATGTTCTTTTTGCCTTCAGTTTCATCAGATCTACACCGAAATGGACCATTTTCTTTCAGTGTAACTAGAAGCGTTTGCATTGTGCAGTAACACCCTGCATGTTGTTACGACTTCACCTAACTTCTCTTTCAGGTGATTATAA
The DNA here is from genome assembly GCA_963583995.1 of Xylota segnis. Taxonomy (NCBI): domain Eukaryota; kingdom Metazoa; phylum Arthropoda; class Insecta; order Diptera; family Syrphidae; genus Xylota; species Xylota segnis. The sequence goes on along the minus strand of OY757236.1, from coordinate 8,855,431 downwards.
AAAAGAATACGTAAATATAATCTTTCTCATTAGCACTTAGACAAAAGAAAATACAATGAATTTAAAATTGATGTGTTGCCCAATACACCGAAGAAAATATGCAAATTAGAGTAAAATTTTCTTAAAAGAGAAACGGTTTTACGTATGAATATTCATTATCATAACTTGCTGACACAAAATGAAACAAAATTATTATAGCATCGTACAAGATAACTTATAATTAGCTGATCGTTACGAATCGTTAATGAATTGCTAGCTAGTAGCTCCCTTGCTGGGAATAAATACAAGAGTTGTCGTGGCAAAAGTAGGCGTGGCTATATGTATATGATACTCAGGGCAAAGGTAAAGAACATCAAGGCGTATAAATTTGACTTTAAACCTTTTTTTTCATATCTGATAAAAATTTTGAAAAAACTATTTTTTTTTTAAAGCTGGACGTGACAGTTCCAAAATTTAGCAGCCTATTACTTTGCTCTTATCATATTATCCCCAGAATATATAATATTCTACAAAAGTTTTCCCGGAGAAATGTGCAAATATAAAAAGCATTCATTTCATATAAAATGTGTCTTATTTTATTTTTCATTTAAAAAAGGAATTAGCAAAAACAAAAATTGTGGAAATCACTCCACAAAAGTTGGAGTACTATTTTAGAAATAAAATGCAAAACTGGGCCGTGTGTACGTGTACCTTAATGCTCAAGTCTTGTTCTCATAAAGTGGGCGTGGTATTCTTTAATTTAAAGGATTTATTGGTATGGGAGACTTCCTAATTTTCTTTAATCTTTTGTGGTTAATATTTATTCAAATACCTTGAACATAATGACTTCATTTAAATGATTTGGTTTGGTAACTAAGCTATTTCGACGAATTCCAGTTTTATCAAAATCTAAAGGTATTTTTATTTTGAAGTTAAAATTAAAATTCTAATTTTACCTCGAACTGAAGTTTGCGGCAAATCCAGCGGTTTAGGCTCAAGTCAACCGTACAGACAATTAGACCAATTGTGAAACAAACAGTCAGAGTTGTCTGATCTAGTCTTTCGAACTTGTTCATCATAATAGTGCCAAGTTTGATTTTTAGTCTTTTTTTTAAAATTTTTTAGGAAACCAATACATACCCTACAGGTTAAATGATAAAAATTTCGGAAATAAAATATTTATTGTTTGATTCTCATGAAGTATTGGCCATCAAATTAAGAGTTAATATTAATGAAAAGTTTAAATGAGAGATATAAAAACATTTACGTATTCAATTGAATATATATGTTCATTAATTTTTAATGACTCCAGTAAATCAACAGTTCATTTAAAAAAGGAAGTCAGAAAAGATTGTACTCTTATAAATTTGCATACAGTACGCGAAGTTATTGAACAACCCTTGCTGTGAGTTACACAAGTCTGGATTGTCCCAGTGGTTTGTGTTCTTCCTTGTTAATTGGTTAAATGAAAAGTAAAGGGATAGTGGTAATGTGTTGGGTTGAGTGAAGTTAAATTTTACTACACTTCATCGAATGAAAAAATATTCTCCAAAAATTTTCCATACTATCAAATCTTCATCCAAATCTTGAGTATTCTTGCTATATACGCGGTAGGAAGTAAATATTCTCTGTCTGATTGTAACTCCTTTAGCGTAAGTACATAAAACACTAGAAACTAAAACCCAAGAAACCAAGCTAAAGTTGATTCCTCATATGTATGTATGTATTAAATAAAGCAACTTAGGGAACCAAGGAAAAACTTGACTTGAGTATTTTGTCGAAACTCCATTATGTCTACCTTTTGCGAGCTATGACAGGGTCTCTCTATGGTTGAGGTGTTTAATCGATTAAATAAGTTTCTGTGCTGTAAACGCTGGACTACATCAGGTGTTTATTCTTTGGCCATCTCTGTTTCTTCCCTATACTTTTGACTGCACGAAAATCCAATTTTTAACCATTGATCACATAATGGTGGTACTAAATTATGTTTGTCCTAAAGATGAGAAGTTTTCCAAAAAATTCCAAAAAAATTTTCGAATCCATCCTATTTTTCACTATTTTGTATGAAATAGAACAATTTTATCAAAACAACATATTTAGATATTCAAATTTTCTATAATTCGCCCATATATCAATTTTAGCTACTCCTACTTTTTGGGGGCGTTTTCATCGAAAAAACGATTTTGATAAAATTCTGCATAAAACATAAAGATATAGTTGTAATTTGACAGAAAAAACGCAGTGCTGCCACGCCCACTTAATCAAGAACTGCTTAGGAAAGAGGGGTATTATACGTACGATCCATTCCAGATGGATTGTAGCTCTTCTTTATGCTTAAAACAGAACTTTAAGGACGTCACTTTAATGACCATGCAGTAATCGCACAAATATTTCTCTAACACTGTTATCTTTTCTACATGTATAACAGATTTAAAGAAAAGATATGTTTTTTGAGAAGATTTCTCAACAATATGCGTGAAAAGCATGCTGAATTGGTTATATGGTCCGAAATGGTGATAGTTCCGTAGTTAATTATGCGATAGCCGAGAAGGGGGCACTTTATAATTAGGTAAGTGAGGCTTAGAGAAGAGCTGATTAGCACTGCCGGAAACAAAACATGATACAGAATACGTGTAGTTTTGTAAGTATAGTTCAGCTTCTTTCATGGAGCAGTTCGCAAAATAGCCGAGGGATGATATCCAAGAAAGGTTGGTCTAAAGCATCATTCATCGTGATTATGACTGAACTAATGACCGAGCTCAAGAAGAACGACTTTGCAAGGTTATCTGCCTTTATTCTACCATTTATCTTGTAACACCACTTGCACAAAAGAAAATTGTGTTTGTCCAAAATTCGAGTTTTTTTTTGGGCTAAAACAATAGATCTTATATGTAGGTAGCTATAGTTTTTAGTTATACTTAGTATATTCTGGTCCTAGTTTACTATAGAATCCGATCAGTAACAAAGTTGGAAGACTATAGTGTTACAAGCAGACTCTATTAGATCCAAATAAATCAAGTGCTGTCAAACTATGTAACTTAAGTACATTTGTTAAAAATCTGCATAGTGTCTCTAAAAAGAAAAAAGAAAACAGGTTTCAGCCTTGAATTGAAAGCCTTTTAATAATTTTTCCTTAAACACATTTATACCTCTTTAAGTAAGGTTTCTGCGACCAAAAACGTACTTTCAGCAAATAATACTAGAAAAACCAGGCCCTTAGTTAGTTTTTAAAATTATGTCAACACCTTCCTGCGTCTATTGATGTACATTAGGCAAAGCAATGCTTAGAAACTGTTGAACATTTTGATTTGTCTTTGATTACCATAATTCACATACTTACGCATTTCTCAAAAAGTCAAAGTTATGAATAAGAACCGTCCTTTATGCAGCTAATGATGTCTAAATGCAGAAACCATCAAGAGTTCCTTTTCAGCAGGGCAATGCTTGTGGATGAAAAATTTCATTTGAAAGACCACTGAAGAAGATTTCTCAAAAATCATTTAAAAGAAAACACACTCGAGAGAGATCAAGGACGAGTTTTTAGGATATGGAAACATATAAATGGATAATCCACTTCTCCATCTATCTATGTACATTCATAGAAATGGAAACGTACGAAGGCAAAATTAACTTAAGATGTCAGTGTCAGACGCAGTACGGAAACAACTCACAGTTCTGCAGATGAATTTCAAATATCTAGTACCAATGTAGCCAAAGCAAACACGTTTCTCCGAAGGATATTGCATCGACAGAGACCACATAATATGATTTAGAATCCTTTTGTAAAATGGCTTTTCTTCTTATGACCAAGGTAGATATTGATATATGTAGGTGCTGTCGATTCCAAGTCGATGTGTCTGTATATGTCGGATGCGGTTACCAAGAACTGTGGACATGAAATGCAGGAAATAAATTTTCGGTCTTAAGTAATTCCTCTAGATGGGTGAATAAGTCGGAATGGAGAGACTCTTATAGTGGGTAGGTGAATATTTCCTAAAGGTTTTCCAAAGTACCTTTCTGCAACATTTCCTTTTGCTTCTTTAACCTTTGTGTTCAAACAAGAGGTCACAGTTTGTGGTTGTTAACACTTGAGTGTGGAATTGTTGTTCAAATTGAATGTGGTATGTGAGACACGACGCCAGAGATATGACTCATGAACTATGGTGTACTTCTAGTGATATTTCTCCAATAATAGTATCAATGAAAGCTGTTAGCAGCTCCTTAGTATTTGAGAGTAAAACCATACTTCAAAATTCTACCTTCCTCCCTAATTTCAAAGCTCTGCGGTTGTTGGAAGGATTTTCAAGGTTTTGATTACTACTGCCACATTAAGTCCGTTTATTGCTCTACGCTATTTGAACGTTCTCTAACAATTTTCATATGTTTCCTCGAAGTATATTTTTGATTTTATTCGAATCAAGGACTACAAAGGGTGATTCGCTTAGAGGTACATTTCTCTCCATGGATATTTTGACAGATGACGCGTAAGTCGTGTTAACCTGTCATGGTATTTCTGTTCAGTATTCCTTGACATTTTGTCATTGAAAGACTTAGCCCGACACAGTTTAGACGCTGTTTTTTTTTTTAGCTGTATTAGGAAAGTCAGTTTCGTGCACTTTGAGCAACTTGTGGTCTACATAATCGGCCTACCGAACCCACGATTCGCTATATTGTTTACAGACATTACGTGACCAAATACACCACATCCAAATACATTACATCCAGACAAAACATCGGCTTGGTGTGGGATATGAGCTGGTGGAATCATCGGTCTATATCTTCTGTAACGAACCTGGCTAGAATGTAATTGTCAATTGCGTCCGTACTCGCGGCACGAGAACGAACTATTTGCTACTTCAAATTGGGACTTTCTAATTTCCAGGACATTTGGGACCAAGAGAACGGCGCTACGCTATTCGGCGAATAGTTAATTTCAGGCTTCGGACCGGTGAATTGGCTCTTAGATCGTGTAGTAGGACATCTCTAGACTTTTTTCTTTCGGGCTATGTAAAGTGGAAAACCTACATGAATACACTGGGTACAACTGACGAATTAGAAGCGAACATCACTCTCGTTATTATCCAAATACCACTCGAAATACTCGAACGCATCATACACACATTAAAAATTTCTTGGAGCAAGTGGTTAATGCCTTCGACTACGGGGACCGAGGTTTGATCGCTAGATAACACCTGAAAGTTCTTCCACCTCTGGGTAAACATCCGAAACTATAATTGTTATGAAAAAGCTCCTCCAAGAACAAATTGCCATACGGATACGTAGGCTCCTTCAGTTTCCATCAGAATATAACACGTACAACACAACTAGATGTGAGAAGCCAACTCCTGGGTGCCATGGGCACGTTGAGCCACATTTTTGTATTTGTGTGAGCTTCCATGAACGGAGTTGTAGCCATAATCATATACTCAACAAATTTCTAAGTGACCTTCGAACATCGCCAACAGTAATGGAGTGCCGCAAGGGACTATTATTTCGTCTATTCTATTAAGTCCCTAAATTTATAAAGAATCTGCAAATGTAAAGAATACATTTTTTGAAAGGACGTGTCCCTATTTGGATCACTTCACATATTTGATGTTAAAGGCAGTCCTGGTAGCAGGACCATCCAGAACAGAATGTGAAGGCCAAAAGCAAAGCAAAACAATTTAAAAAAGTCAGAAGTAACCATTTCTTTCTTAATGGAACCCCCTTAATATAATGTGCGACTCGATATAAAAAGCAGAGCTGTTTGAAGCTGACATACATAAATTAGTGCAACCCACCCTCATCAAAGAAGTTACGAAAATCGAAGACAAATCTTCGACAGAGGGAAGACATTTTTTTGAAGTCTTAAATCCGCTTAACAAATGGCACACTGCCATGTTACATATCCTGATTTACTTTATGCAAACTCCCTCCTCGACCTCGTACTGTGCACATATGTAAGTGTAAGTTCATTCTGGAGTGTAACCTCAAAGGTACAAATTTCTTGTAATTTCAATCTATTTTTAGAAACGTCTTTCACTTCGCCGTTGAGTACCTACTTATATTATATGTAAGAAGGTTGCAACTGGGGTAACATGTTCCCACAAGGACGAAAGCGTACTCAAGAAGCTTTCCCTCCTTATAATGTATCAAGGGGTTGCCCACATTTGTTTCGGCGTTCTTTTAATAGGCAATTTTCCGCGAAAAAAAGAAAGAAAACAAAGCAAACACAGAATCTATAGACTCCCTTCCAAGTCAATGACTCAGAAAATCTGTCTTCCTCTTCAACCCACCCCCGCCCCTCAAACAGAGCAGCAAAGAAAGAGATACAGATACAACTGGCCATAAATAGGTTGCCAAGAATTTCCATAAAGCACACAAAAGGGTACATCTACCCTAGAGCGTTGTTCGCAACCCAATATTCTCTCACATCCTGAGAATGCCCCAAATAAATCAGTTGCCACCAGTTAATAAAAAATTAAAAAGGAGCTGCTTTTCCCATAAATCGATAGGCCCTCCCTCGCCATCGAGCCAAATGCGATGGAAAACATTCAAAATATAATAAACCTGTTTGTTTACTCCCAGTCCCGACAGGGCCCACTCCTCGACCATGGACACACTAAAGCGAATTAAAAATTAACATTAAATCCTAAAATAACTAGAAAAGGAAATAATAAGTCCGCCGATGGGCTAATAAACTACCAAAAATAGAAACTTTGCTTTTAAATTTAGTTTATCGCACAGAACTCGGCCATCCCATAGATACATATGCTCGTACTCGTACTCGTACTCGTACATATCCATATGTACTTTTGTAGGTAATTCTGAATCCAGAACGAACTTTATTTTTAGATCGATTGGAGTGAAAATAAATATACAATCGATCTGTGCGCGCTCGGTCTCTGCATATATGTTTGTATTTCTGCAGATTTTCACACAGCAGTGTGATAATAATTGCGAACGCAGGGAGAAAAAAAAGAAAGAAGAAATGCAGAGTGCGAAAAGTAATTGCTGGATAAATAGATCCACAGAGAATCGGATTTATTATGGAACGCGAGTGGAAACGTATGCCCACGACCGCAACGAACACGACTGCGACGACGACGACGACGACGATGAGATACTTTGCAAGGGGGTGTGTGTAGCAGATTTAGATTTGATTAATCTGAATTTACAAATGAAATGAGAGAGAACAAATTTTTGTTTTTATTTTCTTTCTTTCCGAGGAATTTTTATTGCGCGTGCTACACTTGCGTATGCAGAGCACAGCAAATTATATGTAAAAGTTATGTTATGTCATAAAATTATGCTGGCTGCGATGATTCATTGGTGAGTTTCTCGCTAAAACCTCATTTTTCCAGACGATATTTCCGATCAGGTTATTCTAACTAATTCGATAGACAGGTTCTAAGTAGCTGGTAGAGATACTCTTTTCACGAAGGAAAACTTATATCATTAGAACTATTAGCCGAACCATTTGCTATACGGATCACAGCCCAAAAATGTGAAATAATAGCGTCAATATTATAAATACACATACATACATATAACAGAACAAAAAGACGACTACTGGTCCGTCAGAACATACTTAAAACCAATCAATCGACAACATATACACAACTTCTGAGAGAAAGTATAGAGGAAGCACTGAATAATTTGACGAACAGATGAGATTTTTTAAACATTTTCTGTAACGTGCTCGTATTTTGGCACAAGATCATCAAGACCATCAATCAGTATCATACTTAGCCCTTCACTAAGTAGGAGAAGATTTTACAAACTAATTCTTAAGTTGATGTCTGTTTACTTGCAGCTGGTATAGATTCAACTTATCAGCAAGAATCTTGACCTCTCAATCTGTCAATATGAAAGACATTACACAACCCAAGACGCGTAGAAGCATATAATTTACATCCTGACAAGATATGTAAAGGGTAGGCCATCTAGTGGTTTCTTTTTAAATCAGAGGCTATTTTGACACTGACAGCTGCTTTCCGCTGAAAAACATTACAGAAAGTCAGTACCATACCTCCGCGAAACGAAAGGAGTCGCTTTGTACTTAACCAACGTTCGAAAATATTTAAAACTTATCTCCAAAGTAAGTGCTGTGTAGCCCTTACAGTGCTTTATTTGAAAAGAAGTTTTGGCCGAAATGATGCATCCGAGCCTGCTGTACGCAAGTTTGTGCAAAAAGTTCGTGAGACTGGTATGCTAGTGGACAACACTCATGGTCTCCGTCCTCATACGGTGCACACAGACGAGAATTTGGCTTTTGTAGTCGAGAGTGTGAGACTCAATTCACGAACATCAACTCGCCATCGATCTCAACAGCTCAACATTTCACGCACTAGCCTGAGGAGAATTCTGCACAAAGATCTCAGATTATTCGCTTACAAGATCCAATTGACTCAGCAATTGAAGGCACACGACCATCCGCTTCGTTATCGCTTTGTAGTTTGGGCCTTAGAGCAGCTTGAATTGGACAACGAGTTTGGAGTGGCATCATCGGACCATTTTTCTTCGAAAATGAGTCTGGGAACAACGTTTCGGTCAACAGTGGGCATTACAGAGCCATGTTAACCGACTTTTTTTTTCACTGAAACTGAAGACATAAATTTGGACGACCTCTAGTTCATGTAGAATGGCGCGCCATGACACACAGTCAAGGCCACAATCGATCTTTTGTTATCAGTCGTCTTGGCGAAGTCAGTTGGCCGCCTCGGAGCTGCGATTTGACTCCTTTCGAATTTTTTTTTGTGGAGAACCGTGAAGGACCGATGTTATGCCAACAACCCACAAATTCATCATCACACAAATTATAAAATTTACGTGGAAAATATTTGCCGGAATGAAGGTTGAAGGGTAGAATGCATTCAAAATGTTTTTGGAAAAGGTTGTCTGCGAATAGGTACGCATCACGTTTAAACTACTCACCCAATACGTTTCTCAATTCGCACCTTGAAAATGGCAAGGCAAATCTCGACCTTCAGAAAATTCTATCCAACGTGAGTTTCCACCTATTCTTACTATTTTTACATTTTTATCAAATCATTGCGAGCATAACACTAGATACATACATAGTATTCGAAACAGGTCTTACTTTCTAGTGACTTTGTATTTGGTACTACAAGTAAGCACAAGTCAGCTTGTAGTACAAAAAGATTTTGACAAAGCAAACTGAGTTTTGTTGAACAAAACACCTCTAGAAAATGGGTGTACAAAGCTTACGGGCATTTTAAGTAGCTAAGCAACTAAAACCAAGTTCGCTGGATTAAATGTGCATAACATCTCTGTTGTTGGTACATTGAAACCCAAGAAATATATGAAATTATTTGAATTCTTTTAGAAGTAATATCGCTTCAAGTAACATCCTCTGCTTCGTTTCAAATTTGTCAAAATCTTAACCAAGCAATTGCAGCTAGTTTAGTCATTTGGCTTAATTAAATCTATCAGTGGTCTAGTAAAGTATATAGCCACACTTAGATCCTAAATAAATTCAAAATACAAAATACAGAGTACCATTCCATCCTGTTCTTACCAAAGTTGTATCTGAAATGCTCTAAGAACTGACTGACTGCAAATTATTCCTATAATAGGTGTCATCATCGTGGACTGTCTATTGGGTACTTCCTTAAGTCTACATACAACTGATGAAAAAGAAAATGTTGGAGACATACAAGACACCAAACATATTGTGCAGTTGTAGAGGAAAACAACTTTTTTACACAATAAAGCGTTAGTAGATAAAAGTCCATTTATCCAAGTTAAATTTAGGTTTATTATCCCAATTTGCCTACAGTCAAATTAATACCCTAATTTAGCAGTAGAATAAGCAACAACGGAAATTTCAATTGACAGCTTATGGTACATGTAATACAATTGGCTTTAAGCGTTTATGTTTTTTATATTTGTGCAGGGAATGAGTGTGGTTTTGATGTCCACTGGTCGAGAGACATACACTTCTATTAAATACATGTCATTAGTTTACCCATATAGACTGCACGGGTCTATGGTATTTGTCCATTTCCTACCCTGATTCTACTGTTTTAGAAGCTAACCTAGTGGAGTGGTATATTCTGACCGACTTCCTAAATTTGATACATGGTTTGTAACATGTTTGATACATGGTTTCGGGATAATGAAAAGTAATGAGCCATGTCCGTTTGTCTGTCAGTCTGCTTGTGGGACCTAAATTTTGAGCTAAACGGATGAAATTTGATTTCTGGACTTCTGAGTAGAATAAGCAGTACAAATGTAAACATTTGTAAAATCTCCCCACAGACACGCTACCTTTTTCTTAACTTTACGTCAGTTTCAACCACGCCCACTTTTTAGGGGCGTTTTTGTCAAGAAATCGATTTTGATGAAAGGTTGCATGAAACATTAACATACGTTCAAGATGTCGTTGTAGTTCGTCAAAAAAAAACTTCTGTGCCATAGGGAAAGAAAACGTAGCATACGTTCCGTTCCATAAAAACTGGTAAACATAGGACTACCATCCGATTAAATGATATACTAATGTCAAAATGGATAAGACAGGGTATTCTTTTTTTTCAAAAGCACTAAAAGAACATGTTAGAGGGGAAAATATTTTTGTGTACATGAATGTTCTGAATAAGGACACTGCAACGATAGTGTCTCTGTTTATATCTAGGAATGTATACAGTGTTGGAAAAATTATCTTTTTAGAGTTATGATGCAACCTATGATATTTATTCATTGGTTAATATTCTTCTTATAGCCAACAGTTTGAAAGCCCTTTGTTTCAGCTTTTTGGTTGCCAGAAAGTGCATATAAAGCTGAAACTTTGCTATAGATGCACTTTAAGGTTGAAAACAGAGAACCACAAATGATTTTTTAATTTGCTTTCATATAGAAATATCTTGACCAATCAGACTAAAACATTTAGAAAGTTTGTAAAAAACTGTATCCAACCCAATAATATTTCGGTTTCTATAATTCTGATCACTAGGCGGCTTCCAATATACGGTGAATTTTGCTTCTAATAAATACAAGAAGTAGATATATAAGGTCAAGTGCAAAAAGAATTTCAAAACCCACTACAATAGCCTCAAATTTTATCCAGCATCCATAAGGCATCATTTTAGACAGACCGTATGTAGAACGATATACATGGCTCGCAGTTATAACCACACATGATTTGATTTGGTGGCTATAATAAGAATTCTACCACAACTTTTTGGGTAAAAAATGGAAGTTTGTCTCTAGGATTAGTCTAACTGCAGAATAATAATGGTAATCACACAAAGATGTTTATATTTGTTATTGGAGTGCTCGTTTTGACAAAAACTTGAGCATCTTACTTTTTTGCAAAACTCACACTCAAAATGACTTCGTTTCTAGCGAGTAAGTAAACCATCTACTTGAAACTCAGATATTTAAGAATACCATCTTCTTGGGATTTCTTTATTCTGAATGAGCTTAATGTAGGGAACTGTGGAAATAATACAAAGACAATTTAAATACTGCGCCGTAAACAGCAGATCACCGATGTAATATTAAAAATACTCCAACCGATTTGGGTAAAAATCTTAATAATCATAGATTCGCAAAAGACTAGACCTAGCCGATTCATCCATTTGGCAGTCCTCCATCAATGACTACAAAACTATAATAAATTCAAAACAAAAGTATCATACGTTGTTTTTCAAGTTTATTTCCACACCAACTAGTATACCAAAGTAAACAAAAAGGTGGTCTGCTAATGTCATAGATCCCATAAATTTAAGTTACAAAATAACCGCGTCCTCCCCCGTCATCTAACAAACAAAGAAAAAAAAAACAACAAACCAAAACAATCTAAAATGCCCTTCAAGTTGACACGCACTACCTTTCCTTAATAATTACTATTAAATAAACTGCAGGCCAATAATTTTCATCATAACTTAAGTCAATCAGACGCAACATGTGTGAGACATAACTAATGTGCGGACATTAAGTATAAAAAAAGACCGATTACACGTGTCAACAAAATATTGTTCCATCCCACGAAACAAGAAATAGGGAGCAAAAGAACAACATCAATTAATCAAATACATAGAAAATATCGTATTCCCCCCCCCTCCCTTAAATAATCCACCTTAAGCTGTTCATTCTCCTTGCACTTAATAAATCAACTCAAAGAAAATAATAAAATTGTCAACCAACCTTAACCGTTTTTCGGGTTCTCTTCCATTTCGACGTTTCAGTCTCTGTCTCTGTTTCCGTAATTTCCTCCATTTTGAACCCGGTTTTCTTTTTTTTTTTTTTTTTCTTATTTTTTGAATCGATATTAGATAATCCTTATAGTCGGGTATATTCCAGTTTTCCTTAGTTTAACTGCGGTACTAAATTGTCGTTCATTTTATTATTATTTCTAATTTATTTTTTTTTTATTTAAATTCCAAATTATTTCGTAAATTTGAAGAAAAGAAATTAAAAAAGAAAATATTTTTAGAAACTATGTATAATTTTCTATCTCTTTCTATCTTTATATTATTTTTATTATTTTTAATTTTTTTGATTTTCCTTTTATTCTTCTATACGACCGGAACTATACGACACTAATTGCTTTAAAAATGACTTTCTTTCTAAAGGAAAATTTGAAAAAAAGGACATCACTGAAAAAAGATTAAATTGTAAAAATTTCATAATCAATCTAGAAGTTCAAAATTTTGAACAAAGAAATTCTAGAAAAATAATATTCCATTTTATATATAAAATGACAATAACATTTTCTTATAAATAGATTTTCACTTGATCTTGAACGGATTGAAGCGGTGTGAATATCTAATTATACACAGACTTGATGGACAAAATAATAAAAAAAACAAATTCGTTGTTTTATATGTGTATTCTAATTTTTTTTTTTGTAAATTTAATTAATTTATATGTTAAAATGCACTAAATAGTGGTATGTGTTGTATATGTATATTTTTTTTTTAAGAAATTGAATTGAACGTGTCACTGATTTGTATTTTTGTTTCACTCAAACATTTATTGATTTTGTATGTTGTATTCGATTTGTTTTGGTTTTTGTTTTATTTTGTTTTTGTAGTGTATCCATATTGTATTCCTGTTTAAGTTCGATTTTTTTTTTGTGTATTTTATTTGTTTAAAATATAAATTTTCGAATATAAAATTCGAAAAGGAATATTTATTTTTTCAAAAACTTCTATTTACGAAAGATTTTTAGCATTTTTGGATCGTATTCGAGCCGCGAATAGATATTTTTCATCCACACACCGAACACCAAGTGGTCCGAGTTGATTCTGTGTGTGAAAATATCGCAAATTATTAGACGGACTCCTACCCGCACTTAAAATTCCGAAATGAAGAAGAAATTTTTTTCTCTAGCAGCAGTGTTGGCCTCCACTAGCAGAATCATCGACACACTCTGTCCGTTCATAGAGATAGATCCACGGAGATATTCTTTTTTAATTTATTTATTTATTTTATGAAATTACTTTAAGGTGAAAACTTGATGATTTTAATGACGATTATAAAAAAAAAAAAAAAATTTATGTATAAAACTAAGAGAACACTAAATGGAATGAAAGAGAAATTTTCTAAACAAATTCAAAGGAAAAAGTAAATCTCTTCGACAAGGAAGTTTGCAGGCAGTCCAATGATCGCGATGTGAAATGATCTGAGTGAATAGTCCTCTCGATTCGAAGAGGCACATAAAAACATTTTCTCAATTTTAACAACACAAAACAAAAAAAAAAAAAAACATTAAATAAATAAATATAAACGAATAAATAAAATGAGTTTTGTTCGCTCTTTGTTCGAGGAGGACTGCGAGTGTGGAAACACAGTCGATTTAACTGGCCGCTCATATGTGTCACATATGTGTTTATGCCTTTTATTTATTTCTTATTTTATTTTATAGGTAAAATTGTTGTGTCGATTAAGTGTTCGCTTTGATCAGATTAGTATTAAACAAAAAAATAAATAATATTACTCATACGGCCCAGTGGCCAGAGCACACCTACAGGATTTTTCATTCTCGGTTTAATGAAATTTATTTGTCACAGCGCTAATAGGTAGTAAAAGTTATGGTATTACTAATGAAAAGCGGACATGTTAATGAATGCAATTTTCAGGATTATATTCGGTGGTTGGCTTTTGTGTGGAGGACTTAATTTGTCAAATAAAGGAAACATGTGGTCGAATGCAAGGTGCTAATGACATTTCGACAACATTTTAAACAACAATTTAACAAACAAAAAAAAACTAAGAGTGCAGTTTGATAAAAATAGCAGAATATCTCATAAATTTTTGAGTGGAATTCGTCTAGTGAGAGAACGATTAATATTTAATTTTTGACATATTTTGAAGGCCATCCCGACAGAATTAGGCTCGGTGTCTCGGTCGATTTAGATATTCGGTTAGTAAACTTTTTGTGTTATTTCTGATTTGATTAGGAATACATACAGTTTTTCATATGCAGTCATAATTTCTACGAATGATATATCCATTTGCAATTAAATAAAAGCTAGTACTGCCAGAAAAATGTAACTTTTCGCCAAATATTGCCTCTTTTGAGAGCGATTGCTACAAATAACTCGAAAGCCAGGATAATCCATAATGAACCGATTTCGATACGTCGGATACTAGTGGGGCTAGACCGAAGAGTGCTGTCACTAAGAGGAATATAAAGCACAAAGCTGATACCTAAGACGATATATACATGTAGAATATCTGAGTTATTAGGGGATAAAAAGAAACTGTTCTCAGGTATAGGAGAAGGATCGTGGGAAGAAGTCAATGTCCCAGCAAAACGAATGAGAGGCAATGTGGCGGTTTGGTTAAACAAGAACATTTTAGGTGCTCTTGAGCTTACCGAGTTGGAAATGTAAGCGAGACTAGTAAACAATGCACCATTACATATGAAACAAATGATGAGAAAGCAGTAGCTAATGTCCCAACCAACTGCCAGTCTCACCAATTGGACGCAAGGAATCAGTAGATTCAACTATGTAAAAAAAAACAATATTTGTGCGCAAAAAGTTGATGGCCTCCAGAGCAAAACTTCTGACAACCATACTATCTCAAGCTGTATCCGAAAGGCAATTAGTTGTTTGTTTTCTAATGGCATTTATACTCTCTGATGTTTGCTAGACGTTTGCAAGAACTGGGGCCAACTCAGTAACTACTTCAATCATGGCGGCTACCAAGCAGACTCAAGTACAAAGACACAACTACAACTAAATATGTAATACCTGACGTGGTTGTTCGAATAGAAAAGAACCCAGGGAAAACCTGTCGGTTTCTGTAGATGAAACCTCAGCATCGAGGTTCCACAGGAGGGTTTCTGGTTTCGTGTAGTCAGCAGGGATATGAATTACACAAGACGGACGCACTTGGTGCTTTAGAACTACGAGGGTCGACCGGAAGACACAAGCTCTATGCACGTTACCTATAAGAACGGCTTAGATACATAGATGTTTTAAGAATTTTCTACTTAATGTGGAATACAAATGCTACTTAGATTCCTAGGCGAAGTTTGTAAGCAAATTGTAGGCCACTTAAAAATTTAAAAACTGTGTCGTGGTAAGTAAATAAAAAGGTAAATAAAGTGCACAACGGTGTATTTGGACCTTGATGGTCAAGTTTTGTTTCAATAAAGTGGGTGTGGCATCTGGTATCTAAGAGATTTAACATTTTTTGTTTTAAGTTTTTTTAAAAGTACTCACTAAAAGTGGTCCTAGCCATACATGGTCCTCAAGTGAATTAATTTTTTTTTTCGATTTCTAGTGATATGCCATCTATTGACATACCAACCCATACTAACCAAAATATCAAATTTTATCAAAATCGTTAGAGGCGCTTTCGAGAATGCAAATTCCAATTCCGCCTCGAATTGTGACACCGCAGACTCCATATATAAAATTTGAAGCAAATCCGTACCACCGTTTAGGCTGCAGTCGAGCGTACAAACAGGCTGACAGACCATAAAAAGCAGTTTAAAGAAGGGCCCTGTACAAATTAAAAAAAAATACAAGCTTCTTGGAGCTTCTATGCAGTTTTCGGTCTCACAGTGCACTGTTTTCCAAGAAAATATTTTATTGTTACAAAGCTTTCTTCTAAAAAATCCTAAATCATTTTTAAGGATATATTCAGGTTTATTCCGAAGAAAACATAATTATTTCTAGAAATCCTTTTCTAGTTTGTGTATACTTACAGCATTTAAAGATTCTGTTGACTTACCTGAAAGAAAGAAATACGAAAAATTTAATGAAATTCATATAATTCAAGACTGAATACTAAGTTAGTATTTGTATACAAAGCAAACTACTAAATTTATTCTTTCGTAAATGATTTAATGTTGTGTTTATTCAGAAAGAAAAGTCCTGGAATTGTTTCAACAATTATTAAAGTAACCATTGCGTCATCAAGCATGTTCTGTGGACGTAATTTATGTGTACTTATACATAAACATACAAATATATGTTATATGTATGTATGTGACTATTAGGTAAATTTATTACACTTTTACTGCTTTATTACCTACCCAATACGGAAGTGTACTAAGGGATACACGGATTATGAGTTTACTTCTACGGGAAGTATTACCACAAGCCACAGTGGTGTTACGTCTCATGTCCTTGTACCAGACCACAGCAAACAGAATTATTTTGATGAGATACGTTTTTCTCTTGCACTAAGTACCTCGGGCAGGATGTTATCCTGCAGACTTGGCAGTAGCTGATCCGCCCTTTTTGGATTGTTCGCTGTCCTTTTTGCCACAGCTACGATTTGCAGATACGTTACCAACCAATGTCAGTTGAATGTAAAAAAGGAAAATACTAATTGCCTAACGCTTGATGAATCTAACGAAGGATATGTATACACATACTACATGCATACATATGTAGCTGGATTCAGAAAATTGAACGTTGATAGCATTTATATGGAATAGGTAGTTCTTACTTGATTCTTTTTTCACAGTTTTCTGACATTTGACCATTAGTCGAAGTGAGCTCTCCTAGCATTTAAAGTAAAATTTGTTGGCAATAGGATCAGAACAGGAAGTCGACAAAAAACGGATTTTTTTTTTTAAATAGTTTGCAAATTCATTAAAGAGGTAAATATTTTAGGTAATACAGATTTTTTCTATTGGAATCATGTGTTATAGAAAAAATTACAAAGAAGATAAAAGGATTATAAAAAAATGGACGTGAAACTTGCAAGGTAAGGGGGCATTGTTGACTCTGGAAACAAAATGATTCGGAATTTGGTTCTATACCAAGAAAAAGAATACAAATTTTTGGGGCAACAGGTATCTGAAATAGGGCTTTGATTTTCACAACCATTCTAGTTGTCCAGATTATATGCTTTACACGAATGAAAGGGGCCTACCGAAGAGCAATTTTGTTATTTTTATGGCAGTTATACTCTCGGATGTTTGTCTGACGCTCGCCAGAGGCTGTGAAAAAAACTTTTAGGTGTTTTGATTGGAATTCGAACCCAGAACCTCTTGCTCCGTAGTCCAACCCACTAATCACTTGAGCCAGAAAAAAAATTGAATCCCCGCAAGATAAGTAAAGATTCTTTGTTGAAACCCTTTCATTTGGTAAAAAAACGTCAGACAAGCAGGTGCTACAATAAGACTGCGTACAATATCACCAAAGAGCTCATTGGTCAAAAAAGTTTAGACCATAAATTCCTCACATAAACACTTTACGGATCATAATAGAGCAATGCGTTGAATATATCTACTATTTATCAACGTCGACAAGGCTTTTGACAGCTTGAATTCAAGTACTATTTGATTACCCTTGCCCAGGAGAGGCAAACCCTTGCCCAGAAAAACTCTTAGATACTATCAAGGTAAGACACCTGAGGATTTTTAATTTCAAAGTAGAGTATGTCAGGAGTGTAAAGTGTTGCCACTATATTTCTTGGTGATTATCAGGAATTCGCTTAATCATGACATCTTACCTTTGACACCTGGATTACGCTGACGATGTTTGTCTACTTTCACATCGGGTCATGGGCCTTCATCTGATGATAGACCCAAACTCTAAAGACAAGGACAAATCGCCCAAAACAAAGTCCCTGAACAGTTCAAAGAATATCACTCAACGTAAGATTGCCGGGCAGTTGATTGAGAAAGTGAACGACTTTCTATGTGATTTCTTCTAACCAAGGTGGCACCGAACTGGATGTGCAGCAGCAGAATCGGGAAAGCTAGAGCTGCCTACGGTATACTAGGAAGAATGTCTGAAGAAGCAATGTTATCAGCTTAAGGACCAAGTTGCGACTGCTTTACAAATGTAGTACTTGAAAGGTGAACATTACTACAACACTCGAGCTGCAAACCTTTGTACACAAATGTCTAAGAATCATTTTTTGGCTCAATCGTATCTCGAGCGGTCATCTTTGTCAGCACACGACCTAAGAACCTGAAGATAGGTATAACTATACAGAGGAAGGTGCAAAGACAGCTCTATTGTGAAGTCCGCAGCAACTCAAACGCGTTCCAATAATTCGAATAAAATGGCGCGCCTGCGTTGTTCTATGCTCCCAAGGGGTTACAGGACTTAACTAACTATGCTTCGCCTAAAAATGTTTTTTCATCGGAGATTGAGATAGGTACTCCGTTTGAAACTAGCTGACGCAGATCGGTCATAATCCTTTTTCTCGTGAAAGAGAACGCTGCATGGACCTATACTCAACCTCTGAATGCCTTTCTAGATTTAACTGAAATTAGTACTCAAATAGCTACATAGATTTAGAATATCAAGTAAATTCTCCTGACACTTAACATACATATTAAATAGTACCTGACTCACAGTTTAAAATAATGAATAGAACCACTACTTTCCTCCATAAAAACGTACTACCTGCAGCCATCCAACCCGCATGACTTTATCAACTCATAAGCTCTCACTTCTTCTTACCATTAGTCTTAAAATACCATACAACCAGGACATCATTATTGGAGTATTAAAACTTATTCAACTACTAAAAAACCTCACTACAACTGCAAACGAAAAGATCACACAAAATTTTATGTGCAGTCTTCATTAAAAATAACTTTTATGTGCGATATATCCTTTGGCATCGACCAACGCTTGTCCATTATTTCCAGTCGGATAAGTTTTTTTTTTTTTTATTATTTTTATTTTCGTATTAACATTTAGATACACATACTCGTACTGCAAGTTGTGTAATTTTTCATGTTCTAACACCCATTTTCAGTCATAAAAAAAGAACCTCTACACTGATGAGTGTAACGCAGAAATTGATGCAGAATGAAACGTATTTTTAGATATTTAAGCAAAGAAAATAAACAATGTAATGCTAATTTTGGATTTCTGAAAAAGTGAGGAAAAAAATTAACTATTCGATGTATTGGATAAATATTTGATGGCAATGCTAAGCCTTCGGCAAATTTAGGTCAACTGAATTGTTCATTTAATTCTCGTGCACTCTGGAGAATTTAAATCGAATTCAATGAATCTATGCACGATTTTTATTGAATGAATAATGATTTGAATATCTACATATTTACAACATGGTATACATACGAGTATGTATGTGCGTTTACTTCGGATGGGTTTGGACAAATATCGATAGCAACAGGACACGTAGGTCTTGAATAATTTATGGAATACCAAATGGGCTGAAACATGTTAGTGCAAACAGTGAAACAGTCCATAAGAGATAATGCTTTTGCGGGAATCGACTGACAGTAGCTATTTGCGAAGATTGAGTTTAAACTAAGGGGAAGCACCTAACTGAAAGTGAAATCCTTAACAGAGATGTGAAGGAGAAATAAAGGAACAAGTGTTCCTGTACTCCTTCAGACTGGTGGAAGAGAAACAAACATCCGGTAAAATACATATTCCAATTCAGTAGAAAACTTTTAAAAAAACCTTAAGTTTGAGAAATCACAATACAAAGTACATTGGCTGTCTGTTTGTCTGGCTGATTTTCTAATTAGGAAACCTCTGACATCTGAGGATGAAATTTATAT
This sequence comes from Xylota segnis, assembly GCA_963583995.1. Taxonomy (NCBI): domain Eukaryota; kingdom Metazoa; phylum Arthropoda; class Insecta; order Diptera; family Syrphidae; genus Xylota; species Xylota segnis. Next base: position 8,835,480 of record OY757236.1, on the reverse strand, counting down.
TGTGGTTGCTTAGAGATATTAAGTTCCAACTTTATATATTCTTGACGATTTTAACTTGCATCTATAGGGCGGGTATTTCTCGGTTGTTTTTCCAGCAAATATAAGGCAAAAAGTTTGCCACGCCCACTTTAAAAAGATTTAACTTTTTTCATCACCATATATTCACTTCGAAAATATTTGTCGAAGCAAAATTTGTAGGCCTTAAAGTTCTATTTAATTTTTTTTAGCCCTCTATAAGTTTACGCTAATTTTTTGAAAGTGTTTTATAAAAAAACACATTTTTTTTTTAAATTTTTAGATAGCATCAGAACAATGTTATAATTAAGATTACATCAAAAATGCAGAATCTCACGCCCACTCTTCTGGTCCTGATGTGTAAGAAGAGCAAGACTTGAATATGTATCCTCAAGCGTTTCATAAATTTTATGTCAATTGACAGGGTATCTCCTACAGGGTATTTCTTATAATATTTGTGATATACATTGTTAGGCTTTCGGCATGGAGCTAAATTGATTGTCTTCTGTTAAGAGCCTTCATTTCGAACTTAGCAATAGTTACGTGTGGTCTTTGATAAAAAGAAGTTTACAGATCTCATATCTAATGAAACTCAGTCGCAAGGGGTATTCGGAAAGTGCCAGGAGACTATCTTATATGCAATCATGCAAGACGATTAGGACTACCGCACAACGACTTCTGCAGAAATCGTATGAACAAAAAGGACAAATCTATTCGTCACATGCATACATACATGCAATGTTGGCAATTTGTGAAATGGACTACAAAAAAGGTGAAAACGTTCCAAAAAGTTTTCGTAAGGTTCGCACTATGTTCGGTTATTATGAAACACTTTTCGCCCGGCTATTGTGACCCCAATCAAAAATGTGAGTCAATCGGCCAGGTAAAGTCATATCAAAAGTCCAATTATCACAAAACATGTCAGTCAAAAACATTGCTTTTTGGATGGCTACAAACTCAGAATTAAAAGTGTTGGAAATGTAAGGAGTTGACCACGAACCAGCTATACATCTCCAACGCATCATTTACAAACACCACTTCCAAGAAGTGACATGTTTGGTGTAGTTTAAGGGATCGTGGCATAACTTATTGCTTAAAAATGAGGCCCGTGCATTGCATTGAGAAATGCTGACTGATACAACCGCATTATTGCACTTATTTTCGCGTTTCAGAGACTTCAATCTACATTATACTAATGATTCAAAAAATCCCAATCCCAGTCCCAAGAGTATGCGTACTACAAGATCATAGCTACTTACCTAGTTTACTACATATATACCACAGTACATCTGCAACTATTGAAATCTCACATACTGCAGCTTAACTCAATTGGGGTCATCTTTATGTTGGCACAAAGCTGTTATATGCACAAAGAACAAAGGACTAAAGCATCATATTTCTGATCAAAAGTGACGCCAACTATTTTGACATGCAGATGACAGTCCTGCCCCAACTTCCAACAAAAACATACAGTTTTCCATTCTGCCAATATTACACAATTCAAAGGCCTTACAATGTTGCAAGTCTATATATAAAGCCTACAAATACAGAAAAACACTTGGCACGAACTCTCTACTGACTGCATGTACTTTAATCCCAGAAAAATTAGACCTGTCACTTTCTTGACACTTGACCAAAATTTCATACATTTTCTACATCACACAATTGAAACATTTCTTTGAGAGATTAAATTTATTTTTAACAAAATATGACGTGCTGTACGATTTTGCAGCGTCACTAGCGTCAAAAAACAAATTAATGAATTCCTAAGTGACGCACAGGACACATAAAACTTAGAACGTGTATCCGAGACTTATTTCTAGTTTTACAAAATTGTATCCAAAATTCGAGGAATAATTGCCTTTTTCGAATATCAATTGCCAATTCATTTGAATTAAAAAATAGGAAAAGATATAATTTTGTATCGATTCATCTGAAGGGCCATCAGCAAAAGTCATTTTGTGGGCGTTTTTAGTTTTCAATGCCTTTGATCCGATGAGTATGTTACGAGATTTTCTTTTTTTTTTTTAAAAAAATTTCGCCTCGAGTGAGGTCGAAGTCTTGGGCGAATACATAAATATGTATTTTGATTTATTTATAGATTGTTGTCGCTTCAATTAGATATAAAATTAATAAGTATAGAGCGTGTGTGAACTTTTACGTTTTAGTATTTCCTAAGGCTATGTGGTAGTATGCTGGGTTTGTGTCTTGGCTGACAGTGGAGAGATTTTGAAAATCTCCAATGGGGAAAAACGCTTTCATAAGTTGAAGAGAGGTGATGATTTTTGTAGTAGAATGTAGAAATGATTGCAGTCAAATGTTGAATTTGGTCGAATGAGGACGTTTAGTGGATTGGAGAAGTGGATTAAAAACAGAAATACTAGAAGTTTTTGAAGAGACTTGGATTGAATGGAATATGCACCTTCTATCAGGAAATTTATTTTAAAATTTATTTAAGTTTAAAATTTGAAGGTGAACTATTTGTAGATACGCCTTGCAATCTATCTATCTATGTCGATCGAAACACTGCAGTACGATACAGATTTTTTTTCTGAATTAGAATAGCTTAAGGGATCTACATCGCGTTCCAAATTCGAACTCAGTTGAAGGTTTATGTTGGTATAACTGAGTACAAGGGTGCATTGTAACCTATTCCTCATACAGATGTTTGAGCTAATAAAGGAGCACCTATACCTTACAACACATCCGAAAATAGGCTTAAGGGTACCATTATCGACATCCGATTCCTGACGTGAGTTGTGGGAAGAATTGTAAATGAGTAGAATGCCCGTAGGAATTACCCTGAAACTGTGTTGATAAAATAAATCGATACAACAGAGAGTTAGTGTCAGTTTATGTGGTACATTAATTTGTGTTGATTTAATATGTACATAGCTATGTCTGTTTTATGCTTTTTTTCATTTTAAGAAAAATTGTGTTGTTGGTTATTTGAAATAAGTCCATTCCTATACAAATTTTTATGTAAGAACAATGACTGTTTTTATTTGGTACGAAGAAGTATCTTTTGTAAAGCGTTTTTCAATAAGCACATAACAATTTTATACTATAATACTTTGGCACCCTTAAACAACTTTTCTAATCTGTCAGTGTCAAAAAGTCAGACAAGCTTAATCAATTTTGGAAAGGAGCGACGTTTGGAAATTATTAATAATAATTACCGAAACTCTGAGTCGATTGCCGCAAAATTAAATAGGTTTACTCCAATTTTCGGTCGTTTAAGTCTTCTCACTGGACAGGCCGTGTTTTTTTAATTCGAGTTAACATATACACTTTTAAGTGTTCCTATTCCAGTGAGATAACCCAGTGAGATGAATTCGACAATCATCACCTGTGCATATCATCATTAGGTGTGGTTCCAGAAGAGTGCTGCCACATGCAACGCAGCTTGTCAAACATTAGATCTATTGAAAGCAAAGTTTGGTATAGTCGCGAGACATGGCCCGGTCGTTGGATCTCTTTTAAAAGATTGTGCTAACTTGTTGGTTTGTGGTAATAAGGCAACAACGTAAGAGGAGCTGAGGAAGAATATCGAACGCGAATTCCGATGTGAACGAGTGTTGAAAAATTAACTCCAAAGAATCGATCGCAGCAAATGTGCTCTTGAAGCATATATTAACGAGATTGAATTTCATACTGAATTCTAACATGTGTACTGTACTGGTAATAAATTTCAGTCCAATATCTCTATAAATTCTGTGTTTTATTTAAGTACCAAATTGTTATGTTCCTAATGAAAAACCTATAACCCATTTATCGCAACACTTTAAATATTGAAACATGTATCTACGTGCCATTATTCAAATCCAAAAAGCCTACAAAACCATACTAACAAAACTTGAATGAATTCATTTTCTTGTGCACCCATTATGTCAACAGAAAACACACCCAACCCAGGAACTTCAAAGCGATATCGAACAAATTTGCCCACAAATCATCATTAGGCTTAGACCAATGCAACTCTAACGAAGACAGTAGACATTTGCCTCGGGCCATTTCACTACTAATACTGATTAATTGATTTGTGCCAAATTTCACCCTGTACTCCAATTAGTTTGGCTTAATTGCCAGAAATCATAATTACGCATTCGCGCGGTCATTCCTTATGTCTACTGCAGGTTTCCTTGTTGTAGTTCAACTGAGACTATGGCATGTACGTGTATGTATCTCAAAATTGGCACGAATTTATACATTGGAGACGACTGCCGGTGGCGACAACGACAACGACAACGTCGGCCCATAGTGAATAGAATTTCAGGCGATTGGCGAATTTTCAGCAAATTGTCTAAGATTGTCTCGGATTGCATTCGAGATGCCCCTCGAGTCCCCACAATGTGCGAAATAATGAGACAAATAATAAACGAAACAAAACTGTTCGACTGTCAGAGCCCTGGTGAACTGATGTCGTTTCGTTAAGTAAATTTAGCGCGTAAGTCTCATGTTCGAGCAATTAAGATCGAATGCCTGAGATGTTCGAATGCTTCCGGGATTTATGGGATTGGCCAATTGTCAGTTTTGATTATGATGAATTTGTCAAGAGTTTACAATGAAACCACAGTGAAATGGTGGATAGTTTCGAAAATACTTTCGATATTTGTGGATTTTCATTTCTATTTGTAGACGGAAATAGCCTTTGGGAAAGTCTTGCAGGATACTAGCTATATCTACAATATAGCGAGGAACGAAACAGCTGATTTGTTTGCAGATTCAGTATGATAGCAGTATCCGGGAGTCTATATGACTTGGAGATGTTTAAGGTTTGAGAACAATGCTTGAGTTCAGTGCTGATAATAAGATCGACATCCTTAATCACTTGTCAATCTTGCCATTTTGTTCTTGTCATTCTGAGTCTGAACCCACTAAGTTGTGTAATATGTACACTTTCCAGTTCCAGAAAGAGCATTAGAACATCGGATGCAGTTGGCAGTAGAGGAGCTGTGGTGCATAGAAAAGATGTTTTTTTTGTACCTTAATAAGTTTGGTTATGCTATAGACGTTACTTAGAGCCGGCCACCATATTATTGATCCAAACATCACATAGGGTCTAACCGAAGATTTTGTCAATGCCACTGAAAGCTAAACATTTTTCCTTTACCCCTTATTCTAAGTTCAGTTTCTAGTTAATTGTGAATGCTTGGATAACTCACGAATACCTAGCACCAAACAATAGAGAAAGTGATTGGTCATTTAGTTGAGGATATAAAGTATATCGAATTCGGTAGTGGACAGCATTGGTTCTAAGTTTGCTTGAGTAAACCCCAAGACTAGATTTTTTGGTTGACCTACCTTTCGACTTTCTTGAGTCTTACTCCACCTGAATTTGAAAGGATTTCATTTATGACTAAAAGCCACGACAGGGTTGAATTTATACTGTTTGCAACACTTCGTAAAGAACTGTTCACCTTTTACATGGTGAGAGTTGAGAACGGTTTGTATGACGATGGCGTGTTCTCTGTAGTTACTAAGAAGAGGGTTAACCTAAATCTTTTAGGACTCTGCCTATCGCCTTCATCTCCACGACTAAGGTACGTAATTATTACATAGCCAAATCTTGGTCCAGATGTGATATCCCTGTTTCAATCATATTCATCAAATCGAACTGTCATCCGCAGCTTGCATATGGATTTGCATTATAAAGTATAACTCACTCAATTTTCTTCATTGATTTCCGATTTTTTTTTGGCCCCAAATCCAACACATGGATGTGAATGACATATGGTTTCATCAAGACGGTGCCACATCTCACACAATACGAACCCTTTTAGCTTTATTTCAAGAAAAATATACAGAATGAGTTATTTGGCGTTCTGGTGATGTGATTGTTACTTTTAGATTTCTTTTTGTCAGATTATGGTGAAGATGCTTTTCAGAACTCCTGCAAGAACTACCGTGAATGACATTCGCTTACATTGTTTCAAATGACTATCAAACCACTTGGTTTGCATCGAACTGTTCCAGGAAGGCTGGACATAGCTAGACGAAGCCCCGACCAAGTTCGGATGACTTGCGCTAGATTTAACCTTAGTGATGGCGTACATACATATACATATGTATACATCTTTTCCAGCACTTGAAAGATTAAGGTGCAATTTAATGGAGTCTATATAAAAACTCCAGTCTCTTGCCAGATTTAAGAAGATAAACCTCGGACGGGTCCCGAAGAATTGGATTGGAGGCAGATGAACTAGCTAAGGATGGTTTAAAATCTGCGACATCAACCTTAGTAAGGTGTCAACTGATCAGAAGATATTTTCAGGTATCAGTATAAAGCCAGGGTAGGCTAAAAAAAAAGACTTTGATGACAATGTTAAGAATGACTGTCTAGACATGGTTTAACCTTCAATGATTTATATATTGATTATACTTGTACTATTCAAGGAATACTGTTCGTTAACCTAAACCTAAACTCTGATGAATTGAATCACCGCTATCAACATATGCACTTGTACTTAACCATCCTGGCCGAGAAAGAAAAATATCCATAATCCAAATGCAATAGTGAAATTCCCTATCATTATTCAAGATATACACTTGAAAAGCTACCAAAGGGTTATTTTCAAGGAAAGCATTACTAATGGCTCGTTCAGACTACATATGTCAAGAGTTGACTATGAATACACTATGAGCAAAGCGGGTGACGCACAACCAACTAAAGGCCTAGTCGGGTCAAGGCAACTTCACTTGAAGCACTTAAAAGGCACTGAAGGAAAAAGCACACTCTTTATTGAAAGTCGATGGAAATATCAAAGTGTCATTACAAAAGTGAAGACGTCTCAAGAGCGAATACTTTTCAAAGTCCTACCCTTACACAGACGAACCCCCAAATAAAATCCAAGCCTGTAAACTGATTCAGATGCTAATAGGCTTATAATAAATACTTTTCTGAAAAGTTAGCAAGAAATTTGAAAATCTCTTGGAAGGCAAGACATTTCATTATTTTTTAATTGTATATAATACGGACTGTCTGCCTATATTGCATTAGACTAATGAGCTCGCATAAAAGCTGCAAGGTTATTGAAACAAAAGAAAAAAATCCAATTTCTATTTTTAAGTTTCAAAACAACAATGAACGTCAAGAGATATTTACATGTTGCCCCTGAATATGCATACATAAAAAACCGGAAATACATTCCCCTAAAACAGTGATTTTGAAAACTGATTTATGCGAAGCATTCAAAACAAACAACTACAGCAGCGGCGATGCAATATTAAAACAAATTTTTGTTTTTTTTTTTCGAAAATGAGAGAATATGTCAGAATTCATCATCTAATAGCGTCCCCACGGTAACAGAAATAGAGAAACCGACTGTACAGCCACAGCACGAAAATCCTTGGCAGTGGTTGATTGAAAGATGCGTTGAAAGATTGTCTCACCTTGAACCACACACTGTATAGATACTTGTACATTTTCATTGACACCTTCATGCGCACCTTAGCTATGATGGGATGGATGGTGTTGGCTGAGAAAAGTCTACACAAACACCTATCAAACTTTAAAGTGTAAACATTAGAGATAATTGAATTTATTTTTGTTTCCCTGTCACACAAAAAAAAGTACAAACACATCTCAGTGAAAGGATAAAATAAAATTTTGTATATGTACCTATATAATGTATCTCGATAAAATCGTAAAAAAATTTATTCAGCAATTATCTTGTCTTGTGGAATGTGTGCTCCAATTCGAATTCGTCCCCCATCCGACATTTATTAATTTAAATAAATTTATTGCCAACTTATGTGTCGCTTGTTTTTATTTATATTTACACATTTTTTCGCTAAAATAATCAAAAAAAAAAAAAAAATTAGAACAACCGAAAAACGCTCCATTTGATTTTCTTTTGTATTTTAAATAATTCATGAGATTGTGCCGCCTTTGCTCCTCACCTGATCTTTAATTGCCATCCCAGAGGGGGGCGAACCAAATTATTTAGTTTTAGCGCAATAGTGTGTGCAGAAATATATGAAATTGTTTCTTCTTAGATACACACAGATACACGTATTGTCTCTAATCAAAAATTAGTTCCAATTTAAAGAAAATAAAATAGTTGCACGCGTCCTTATTAAACGAAACAAAATTTGTTCACAAAATTTCTGAAAAAAAATTATCTTTCCGTTCAACTGCGGCTGTTTTTTATTTTTTAAATAGAAAAATTAAAATTTTATTTGCTATAGCAAATACCGAATATTCGTTGACTTCCTCGTGAGAATACACCGGACTCAACTAAATTTATCGAACACAATCAATCAGTTCATTTGCTGCAATCGATTTATCTATTTTCTATTGAATCTCATTATCTCTTTCGATTTTATTTTCATTGTTATTTGGTCGTCTTGTGCCAATCCGCGGGCCGCAAGACTTGACAAAGTTTAAATAAAAGAGTGACGATTTTACCACACGTTATGGTTATCGCGCAGAGGTTCACTTCTTGGCACTAGTACTCGTATAACAAGTAAAAAACCGAAATTATTTAGTAACACTTCTGAGACTAGGGGTAGTATTTTGTAATATTTGTTGATTTTTCGGTTTTGTAATGAAAATTTGCCGTTTATTTCGTGGCTTACTAGCACATACCATTTCGACTCAAAGATATGTCAAAAAAGACATTGTGTCCTCAGGGCCCTACATATGATCAACATGGTTGTCACAAAGTTGTCAGCATGACATCTTGGTGTCCACGTTGGACGTTTGTAGATGAGTTGTTAAATTTATTTTAGGTTGGTACAACTGTTAAAGTAACATCAAAACTGTTTGACATTTTGTGGATGGCACCTCATGCTTGTCAACTAAATTGTCCAATAAATGTGAAGTGAAATTGCGTTGACTAGACAGTTGGCAACTTGGAGCATAATCAATGTCAGAAAAGAGATCAACAATGTTGTCTACACTATGAGAGGATTCAAATACTGGTATGGTAACTGCTTTTTTTGAAACGACATTGAAAATCATATTTAGAAAAGCAATCGCTGCCATATCGCCTTTACATAGTTGAAATCATAAATGGTTGAGATAGATGCTTTTATAAAAAAATACTTTGTTTTTTTTTAGGAATTTCGCGACTCTCCAACAATTACGGATGTCAGATGCATTTTTAAAAAAAAATTGACTTTAAAAGACTATCGCCATGTACATTTGTATGTATCACATCATTAGTATCTCCCACAAGCGGATAATTAGGAACGATGAAGCTATCTAGGAGTCAATAAACTCAGTGAATAACTTTGTTCTTCGCCTATATACGATACGATACTTACAGAACTCTAAGCAAGGTTGAAACATACACTACTGTGCCGAAAATATAATTAAAAAATTTGTGATTTTAAACAAAAAACTACCTAACTTCAAATTTTAGTACTAAATGTACGTAGATTGTAGATTTTTTTTTCAAAAACCGCACAAGGCAGTTAGCTAGTTTTGTTTTGAAAGATAGAGCCTTTTCAGAGTTGTACAATCTAATATTTAATGAAATCATTTTATTTTTCATCATAAACGCTATACTAAGCCTACGACGAACCTGTATACTATTTGTCGGGTTGTGTTAATCTACAGCTACTATAAAAAATAGATAATTTTTGGTATCGAACATTCTAGCAGACGGCAGAAATCTCGTCAAGAGATCGCTCTATATCTAACAAGTCACTGATAGAAGCTTCTTCACACCCGTCTCTTGAACCAACGATCTAGGACACATTATTCTACCTCTGGCAAATTTGAATGGCATTGTAAATGTACATATTTACACTCACCAAGGCTTGAGAAATTTTCAATCAGACAGTTCGAGTCTAAGTCTTTGTTCTGAGAAGGAAAATTCTAAGCGATTGCTTCTTTGAAAATCTTAACAAGCTAGGTAGACCAAACTTAAACAAACCAAAAAAGTTTCATCAGTGTTTCAAACTGGTTTAATCATATTTCTTTGGCATGGGTTTATACCGAAAATGGTCATCCTGTCTCCTGACCCATTTGGAAAGGTTCTTGATACTAATGTGCAGTGAACCGTGTTCTAATGTAAGTGTGTCCGGGGACAAAAACCCAGACCAAATCTTAGTTGAAAAGCGCCCACATGGTCAGCATAGATCTCTGCAATTATGAACCGTGTCCACCACTCTTAAATATCACGTTCGGGCCTCAGTTCTCAATTTGACACAAGGTTCATGTTTTACATGTACAATAAGAAAATGAGTGTGAAGTGCAAGTGCATAACATCACGGTTGATGTAATCGGAAACAGAGGATTAAACTTGTATCTGTATACAGCTACTAATCCCAAGCTCCTTTATTAGGGATACAATCAAATCACCTGGAAAACAAAAACGTAGATATGCTTTTATGGTAAATGTAAAAAAGCCAATAGCAAACTTTACAAACTTTATACAGCAACACCGATCTAGTGTGCATGAAAGAAGCCTTAGGATGGTAGATCATGTGAAGGTGATGAACAGCTTTATTCCTACTCGTTAGGTTAAGCATCAGTGAATAAATTCGTTCTCTAGGACGAATAATGATTGCAAGCCATTTCAGGCCATGTTTTGATAATTTTATTCATTACCAGATATTTCTTTTTAAAATTATCTACGTACGACTGTTTGAAAATTAGCCAGGCTTACCTGAAAGAAAGAAAATAATTCAAAATTAGATTCAAGATTAACAGTCGAAATTAACATGTTAAGTTTTAAGAATTATTATAAAGTCTTCCCAAGCTTGTGGTTTTACCAATTTTGAACTTGTATCTGCCGCAAACACTGGAGCAGAAGTGGCCAAGATGAGTTTAACTGTGTATGAGTCTACGCTGTGACACACAATACGAGGAATTGGACAAAATGTCAAAATAGACAGATATAACTTGGAAGTAGTTAGGGACTTCGTCTACCTCGATCCCACTATAAACTCTAGCGAAAACCTAACTTCAGAATTACGCTTAACAATCACTATTTCGTTGGCCTAAGAAGGGAACGGAGTAGCAAAACCTTGCCGAGACCGAAACTCTACATAAGACCCTTATCATTCCAGTCCTGATTTATGGCCCTAAAGCATGGACGGTAACAAAAACAGATAGAAATATATTTAGTTGTTTTGAGATTCTGAACTTTTGAATTCGTTGTCCTTCGAACGATTTTCGGTCTCGTTTGTACAGACGGGCTTTGGAGGAGCGGATTTAAAAGCGATCTATATGGTCTGTACATCGAAATCGACCTCGTCAAAAAAGAATGCAACAGTTGCCTAAGATGGCTGGGACATGTAAAGCAAATAGACACCAACGTTTCGGCCAGAAGAGTAGACGATTTGCTTTAGAGGAAGAACTTGCCTGAGGTGGCGCGAACAAGTGAAAGAGGACCTCAACCAACTTGGAATGCACAACTGGAGGCAGTTAGCCAAAGACCGTGTTAACTAAGAGGCTTATTGGTTGGTTGAGTCTACCTCGGACTATAGCACCACCCAAGTAAGTAAGCATTGCACAACTGTCGAGGAATAGAGATCTAACCTAAAACGCATTGTGGGACTCCGAATAATAAGGTCTTTAGGATCTTGTGTCACGGTTTACAACATACAACTGAAGGCTGTGACAGAAAACAATAGTTATGGTCCAATTGTCTGAGAGTAAAGCTCGACTGCAAGGTAAATAAGTTAAATAAGTTGAGTGAGTACCCCTAATCGGGCTGATTGCCAAGAACCAAACAAACAAGTGTCAGTTAGTAAATTGAAGTAAATAAATGTGTATCCATTCAACACCACTTATTCCAGGTGAATGAAACAGTTTCATAAACATCTTTGACTGGCCGAAAATTTACACCCCCATTTCCAGGCTAAACGACTCTACTTTTAGTTCACCTAAGTGGCTACACTTAATATTTTCCTAAGTACCATTAAGTGTGCAGAGATTTGTTTACTTTTGTTTGCAAAAAAAAACAGAAATACCTACGTCAACTCGTAATTCATCGTTCTTCGTTACCTACTTAAAAATCCATTTATTCCACTTACCCCCTGGCCAAAGGTTGCACAGCAAAATGTATCTTTTGTTTAGCTTTGTACCTGTACGAGTATACGCGTGTATCTTCCACAAAAATAAAATGTCTGAACGGAGTTCGTTTTTGACTTTATCGAAATCCAATCGAAAACAGGGTGCACCATGACTCTTAGCATCATCCCCAGAGGCAATAAACGCCGATCGCTTCCTTATCCTAATGCCATCATAAATCCCAAAGCCAATCGCCTCATTTTCCTTTGCCATCGAGAGACTTCTTTCTGTTGGTCTTGGCCGTTCATTGCTTCTATGTGCCTCTGCCACTTTTTAATTCAATTTATCTAACTCACAAAGCAAAAGAAAAAAATTCGAAACAGTAAAAGATACTCAATGTTCCATTAATTCGCGCGAATACGCCAAAAATACACACACAAGCGGGGCTATTTATTTGGCATAGCCAGTATATTGACGGCCTAAATTTTCCTCTGCTATGTGGTCGACATTTAGTTTATTTTTAAAATAATCATTTCACATTCAACAAAATACACACAGTGTTCAATCGAGCACACTGACATTTTGGCTAGCAGTTCGAGCCGTATGTTTGGTTTTGCTGGCCTTTTTGGAGTCCGATCCGAATTAAACGCAAACGCCAATAATAATTGACGTCATATCGGAAAATTACAGGAAAATCCATTCAACTACGCATTTTAGCGTGTCCGGCTGGGACCCAATTGGAATTGCATTGGGCCGCTGTGAGTCAGCTGAGTGCAGCTGAAATCCCAGCATTTCCGCTGGTGGTGCCAGTACCCGTACACGCCGAGGAGCAGGTACATCTGCACATAGTAGGCCAGAGCGCATCTGTCGTGTGTGTGCTTCTGGTACGAAAAATTGATGCTCTAATTTTGATGTCATTTTACATTTATCCGCATTTATTATTGGGAGAAGAATTAATTAGCGAAATTAAATGCAATGTGAGATGAGTGGCGAACAGAAGTGGCTGTGGCACCATGGCGGTGCGGTTCGGCGCGCACAAGGAAGTTCCTCAATTACGCGACGAGATTTAAGGCGGCAGGTGAACTTGACAATTAGTGATGCGATGCGAGCCCGAGCCCGAGCACCACTGTGCATTAGGACCGTGGGCGATAGTGTCGTCTGCGCCTTTCCGGCGTATTAGTGATATAGCGTTCTGAATGTGCTTTGTTTTCGGGCAGACGGTCATTCGGCGCTCTGGGGGACGGGGAGGGATTAGAGATCGCTGAAAGTGACATTTTGGATAACGAAAGCGAGTGCTCTGAATATTCGATGAGTTTTATGCGTATTTAGTGGGTTTTTCAAAAGGAGGACGCCGAGTAGGTGGTTGGAGGCATTTAAGCAATTGCGTGCTAATAGCTCGACGACCATAAAAAATGTCTTCTAGCAGGACTATCGTTTTGTTTATTAGGATTCATTTAATCTGCTAACGATGTGGTGGGTGAGAATTATTTTTGAGAATTTACGCAGTAGAATGAGATCGATGCTTAGGAAAACTTATTTGTCTGTCTTTTGGAAACAGGTCTTCCGAAAGTCGCGCGTTCAGGAAACCGGAAAGATGCTGATGCTAATGCGGTTAGTCACCATTGCGTGAAATGAATCGACTTGGAAAGGTAGCTAGTTTTTCCGATCCGCAAGAAAAGAGACCCACTCAACTGCGCTGATTACAGAGGTATCAGTCTCCTCAACATCACGTATGAAATCATATCTGCCATCCTGTGTGAATCTCGGAAATCCTTCATCAACAACCTGACTCAGGCAGTGTTGCTCCAGCAAAGTTCACAATCGACTAAGTCTTCACACTAAAATCCAGGAGAAAACCCAAGAAGTCCAAGTCGATACCCACCATCTGTTTATCGACCGCTCATGACAACATTTATAGAGTCATCTTATAGAGAGCCATGTCTAGTTTTGGCATACCTGCAAAACTCATCAGATTGTGCAGAATAACGATGGAGATTTCCCGCTGCTCGATCAAGGTCGGTAACGATCTCACTGAGACCTTTTATGTCAAAAAAGGATTTAGACAAGGTGACGCGCTGCCATGTGAAAGAATTGTACGAAATTCACAAATCAACACGAAAGGCACAATCTTTCAAAAATCTGTGCAACTACTAGAGAATATTGACATTATTGACAGAATTCAGTGGGCTATCACTGGAGTGTTCACTAGTATTGAAGCGGAAACTGCCAAAATGGATTTCGAGAGAAAAGAGGGCAAAACCACTTTTATGCTGACAACATGAAGGGAGGTAGCGTTCAGAAATTATTCCCTATTGACATCTAGGCGTGACATTTCAAAGACCTTTCACATATACTTTGGGGAGAATCTAATCCTCATTATGTATTTGAGTACAAAAGTGTTTTCGATCGTCGTCTGACATAAGTATATGTCACAGTATCATGGTATGGTTCATGTGATGAAAAATATACTAATAAAGACTAAACTGAGACCAGGAAGAATAGTTTTCCTATCTCTGAAACTACTCAAAGCACAACGTAGATCCTTGTACTATTAATTAGAATGGCTCATATCTGAGAGTTTGAAGAACTATCAATCACATCACACGTAAGATGGAAACGTTTGTAAAGGCTTATAGTCAGTTGATTCTTATAACTTTGACCAAAAAATTGCAGAACTTGGCGCAGTGGAGGCCTACGTGCCATAGAATGGTCCGCACAGATACAAGGCCTTTAAACCTATGTATATCGTCGTATGTCCGATGTCCATACCAGATCAATTAATTACCAAATCTGTTAACAGAGATGCTTGCTCCTTTTACATAAACATACTTTATTTGAATACAACTTTGTATTCAAAGCACAATTCGTGTGTTCCATTGGAATTCGTTGTAAAAGCCATCACTTAATGACAATCGTTTCCAAACTCCAAAGATCATAGACTCCATTGCCACATTACAATCAAGTCATTCCCACAAATCCATGGCATGATACTAAGTAGATAAATTGACAAAATATGACAAAGCCACCAATCCCTTACGCAGAAAACATAGTAGCTACGCAGTCTTTCAGCTCAAGGATAATGAGGAGTCTGAAACTTGATTCGAATTTTTTACAAGAAATCAAACTACCGGCAATAAGCTTCAAGCCCAAGTAAACCTAGTCGCTGGCGCTCATGGAATTATAGATAAACTTAAGGAGCTGTTATAGGGCATTAAGGAACATCAAATGGAGATAGAAATGGACATCCCACCCTTCTTACAATCTGTCGATGAAGTACGCAGTTCTCCCTGCCAGCTCAAAGGTGGTTGGTTAGCAAAGCTACTATGAAGTGTAAGAAAAGCCACCAGCCCTGAAGGCGAAGCATTACCAACAATAAAAAACTCAGTTGTATGCTTCTTCTACAAATATTATCCTATGCCTTGGGAAAACTAGTTTAGACGTATAAGATCCAGCCAAGCCTGAAGACTTTCTGCACCATATTTCTCCCGACACAGCGATCACAGCTCCAGGTTCGAGACGACTTGGCAGACCGAACCTCAGTTTTAATATATCAAGGTATCATGGATGACATAGTTCTTGAAGAGAGTGAAATGATGCCGTGTCTCGGACAGAGACTCTTTACGGGTCGGCAGCCCATTAAGTAAGTAAATATGAACGCATTTAGTACTTTGAGATCGCCATTCAAGTACTATATGGTTATGGCCTCGTTGTCATCGTATGAGACCTACAAGGCTTATAGAGGAGTTCAGCTGGCTTACATCCTTCCTCATGTCATTCTTAGCATCAGTGGGATAAAGTTCATATATTCGCTTAGAAAACATAGACTAGATGAGCTGTCCTTGGACCAAGTATACTATTCAGGAACCGGTATCTTTATAATCTTGTCATCCACAGATGTGCTGTGCATTTTCTCATATCCTGCTTCGACATGCATGGTCAGGGCCAATACCTACGCAATTTTGTTCAGTTCGACACTCAACTTGGTCGATGGGAAAGTGCTGATTTATGGTTGCCTTGTTCCTAGTCTGTAGCATTATCTGAGAAGAATGATGGGACTACTATGTCTGTCCGGTTCATCAGTTGGTTTTCCGAGTTTTAGGAGGCCGTTAGTGGTAGTTTAACCTCTATATTATGATTGTGAGTCACATATTAGCCTCTGCACATTTATGAAACTATCGGTAGACTTCAAATGCCAACAAATCGATTGTCGGTTTAATCCATTATCATTGTCCTCGCATAAGACTGGGCGGAAGGCCAAATGCTAACATTTCCTTATTTGCTCGTCACCGAATGACGTCTTCAATGCATGTTTACAAACAACAAAATTATAGAAAACTATACAACAATGTTTGTCAAATTTGATTCACAAAGCAAGTGGGACCTTAAAATATCTGTGAATATGCCTAGCCAGTCTCAAGAATATCTAAATTTAATTAAAAAATATTTCGGCGACTCAGGGTAAGTACTCGCTACCAGGAAATAGCTAAGAGTTTCCACAGAAATATTACAACAAATAAAACATAATACGCCTGGGTGCTATATATTACCTCCTTATGCCACTGAAATTCTATACAAACAAAGGGAATTCAATTATTTCGCAAGAAAGCGAATTGATTGAAAAAGTCCACATAGCACGTGCGCTTTGTTAGTTTCCTACGAATAAGTAGTAGTGGTGTGCGGTGGGAGTTCTCCTTATTATTTAATAATTCGATTTATTCGTGCCTGGATCTGGGAAAACGACCAACAACTGATTGCATCAGTTGAATTAACCAGCCCACAGCAATCAAGTCTCGCAAGTCAGAAATAAACAATCGATTTACATCAATCTATCTAACGCCAGGCATGTAGTACTGAAAAAAGAAAAACCCAAAAAATAAACAAAATAAAACTCAATATTGCATGGCCATTAAAACGGACGCTATTTTTGGGACACTGGGCGTATGTGTAACCTTTTTCCCATCGAATACTTTGTAACTCTTTTACACGTACGTGTTCCGGATTCGAATAGAATGCCATAATACATCTTAAAGGCAAATAAATTCGAGGCGATTATCCTCCACATCTCACGCCCTTGCATAAATCAAATGGCACACGCAACAGAATGCAACAAAATAGGCCTCCCAACCAAACGATTGGCTATTACATGATTTTTTTTTGTTTTTTTTTTTTGTTTTTTAAAGCCAGTTTCGTGGGATCACTTGTTGTTGACATCGTCGAAAGCAAAAGCCGTCCATCTTCACCCAGAGTTGATGCTTCTCTCTTGTTCCTATTGACGTGTCGTTGTGAGGCTATTTTTACCCAACGTTTGGCTAATGCCAGTGGTGGTCAGCTAAACAGCATCACACAACAGTGCCAACTCACAGACTCAACCGACTATAATGTTCCGAATTTGTGTGGCTCTTTCACAAAAAAACAAAAAAAAAAAAATTAAAAATAAATTTTCGAAAACAAACGAGCAGATAGCTGAGCGAAAGACAAACGACTACGTTTTCCGAAACCGAAATGCATAAAATTTATTTCGCATTAAATGCGCTGCCATCGGGCCGTCATCTTGGCCGACCCAACCCCAGCATGGCTGCACCATATGAGATGACTTACAACTTGACAGACGTATTTTACAAAATGTTGAAAACGAAAACGAAAAAAAAAAAAACAAAATCATTTAAATTCGTTTATTGGAAATGGCACAGAGGACGGAGCTTTTAAATGCATTTCCATCGCCACTCAAGGATGTTTGTCCTCAGTAAACAGCCCAGGGGGCGGTGGGATGGAAAGGGGGCTTCCTGTGGTCTGTACATTGCTGCAAATCACAATCTAATTAGAAGGATGCAATTGCACAAATTAATACATGAGCCGCAGTCCAGAGATATGTTCAGTTTAATTATAAATCTGCTTCTCTGATGGTAGATGGGCTATTTTTAGGTTGGTTCAGCTGGTCTTGTAAATTTAACTGAGGACTCTTTGTTGTGACTTTTGCTATGAGCAACGTAGTTTTTTCTTTTTGTTTGTTATTATTATTTGCTTCTTTCGCAGGAAATAAAATGTTAAATTAAAATTCCAAGCCTACATAAAAAAAGATCTATGATCACGTGAAGAGCTAGAGAATAGAATAAATTGCGCTAACAAAGAGAGCACCCAGTGGTGCCTTGAACAATCAATTTTGCTTTGTGAAGTCTTAACATGATTCATTCTGACGCAATTGGAGATTGAGATTACTGGGAACTATCTCATTTAAATAGCACTTAGTCTTTAATTTTTTTGAGTTGAATTTTCTTAGAATCCATTCCGTTCCTTGACTTGTCTGATGTTATTGTTTGCAATCGGCAGAGGCAACAAGGATTGGAAAATGTTGATAATTTCCAACGCCAAAACTCAGCTGAAGGACATAAGACATGAAACTTCTTAATCACAAACAAAAGGGGGATACTCTGTACACTATGAAGAATGATATGTCCTTTCAGAACTACGGCCATATTGGGCTGCCTAACTTTGCCATGAATATGACGCTTGAACTGTCTCCTTTAGAACTTAAGGTATTATTTATGGTTAGTGCGTTGGACCATGGAGCAAGGGGTTCGAGCTTCGAATTCCAGTCGGAACACCTAAATAGTTATTCACGGCCCTACCTCTCGCGAGCGTCTGACAAACATCCGAGAGTACAATCGAGATAGACCCTATAAAGTTTATATATGTATGTATATATTCGTGATCAGTATCACCATAGCGAAGACGAATGAGACATGTTCGTCCGTCTGAGCCTCCGTATGTCACCAGATTTTGTGCCTTAAATTTGGACCTAGGAAGATGAAATTTGATAGCAAAGCTTCAGATAGCAAAATTCGCTCATTGCCAGGCCCACTTTTTCATGATTTCACCACTTTATTGGAAATAAAACATCATAGTCATTATTCTTATTCTTCTAGATGTTTTCTTAAGACAATAGGATGAGGATCGAAGTACGGTACGGTAAACAGGAAGTAGGCCTAAAGTAGAAATAAGATCGATCCTTTACTATATTACCCAGGGTTTCCTCATATAAGTCTGTGCAGCAGAAGAGGCACTGAGCACTAGAAAACATGTCGCGTATGATCATGTTGTGTGGCTTGAAATCGCAACATAAGATGATAAGCAGAATTTTACTTAGAAACACTGCAAATCCAGTAAACTGTCAGCCTACCTTAAGTACCATCTATTCTGCAGAGTTAATCGAAAGAAGCTCAGAAATTTGTCAGTCTACAATCACAGACGATTAAAAGAGGATGCAATTCAATAAAAGCCAAAGTAAATATGTACTTAGTTGGTAATAAGGACTAAATATATACAGAGGTAATCATCGAACTACTCCGTTCTTCAGAACTCGATTCGAAACTTATGTAACTCTATTGACAAAATGACAGAGATATTTTACCAGCTAGCCAGACAAAGTTTGTGTTCCCAACCATCTATCAGCGCTTTGGGGGCAGCCCGGTTGGCTCCACATTAGGGGTCAGGTCCTATGTACACAGATCCTGAGCCTAGCTAAACTAATTCATTGCCTGCAATTTTTTAATGATCCGGGTATCATCTTGTCATGTATGGCAAGAGGTTGTTAGGTGCTGCCTGGGTAAAATATAAATATAATATCCTGTTACTACTTCAAAACTAAAATATTAGATTTTCACTTTTCCTTCTTTTTGAAGAGATTCTTCTTTTGTACCAAAAAATGCCGAATAAAACGAATAATTCAACCTGGTCTCTCTGACGGGAAGAAGCTACAAAGCATCAACATGATGACTTTATGTGCCACACACCGGACTCAAACAAACAATTTATTGAAAAGCCTATTTGAGAAAGGTAATTTCTTAAAATTAACCTTTCAATTCCCCTCCCAGATTATGCGATTTGACACCTCTTATTTGGGGGTTCCATGGAAGCTCTGATTTATCCAAATATACCAAAAGCTATTGACCACATCAGACCCATATTGTGATTGTAATTTCCGATGTTATTCGAAACTTACTTTACTTTACGAAAAACTTGAGAAAATAAAAACACAAATTAGTCCACAGTTAATGAAACGAAATATTTAAGACTATACACATTTAGTTGGCTAGAAGTCTACGAGAAGGTGCCAACATCTCTACTAAGCCAAACTGTACAACTCCCTTGATGTTAGCTCTAAATTTGTGTAGGAATGACCGAAAAAATGTTGTGAACTAAATAGGGAATACAATTTTTGGACAGATACTAGATATCAGATAAGCTTATGCCACTCAAAGATCAGCTTCTCATTCGTAGGTTTCCAGAGAATGTGACTTGGAGAAGATCCTTTAGTTTGAAGTATTCTTGGTAAGGCTAAGCTTTAGGAGATGAGAGAAAACCCTCACCTAAGCACTATGGACCACTAAACCAGTTTAAACACCGATCAACAGGAAGCATTGTAAAACGTCATAGCATCATTAATAGTGATTAGAAATTGTACCTAAACCTAAGGCTGAACACACCTCTATCTATTGCTTATAACATTGTACCTATGGACAAAAGACGATGATCGGGCTAAAGTCGCACCGCAAAATTTCAAATATATCAATCGAATCATATTTTTGGGGAAAACTTCTGACACATCGGACCGTTAACACATTTTTATGGGATTCATTAAAACCAACGCATTGGTCATTACTTATTCTTAATAATAATAAGTCGACGTAGATATTGACATTTATTGAGTAAAATATGAGTTTCACATAAATCAAGAAAAAAGCTGAAGTGATGCAAATGTCCAAAAAAATTCTGTCGTCAGATTTATGTCATGTAGCCCGGTACGTTTTTTCATAACAAAATGTGCGATCTGAGTCCCAAAATAATATGTTGGTGGTATATAATAATAGTGAAATCCACATACATATGTACGTATGGTGGCCGAAAGATTTTAAAAACAGAAAACGGCAGCTAAGCTACAGAAGCTCCATAGAGTAGTATGTCCTGTTGCAGACGCATGTATGACATAAGAAAGAAAATTCAAAATTAAACGCAGAAATATATGTGGAACGATCGGTAGAAATTTCATTATTCATTTCCATTGTTTCAACAGGAATCACTCAGCAGTACCGTGAAATACACTTTCTCTCAACTAAATACTCCTGTCAATGGCTCATCAGAATGATATGATTGATAAAAATATGAAAGTGTTTAAAGTGTTATACATCAACGAATATCTAAATTTCTATTTTCACTTGTTTCAAACAAAAAGAAAGCAATCATTCTCTTAGTTTTGCTCTTGATTGACAATGATAGACGTTTTAGTAGACGTTACTTTAAAAAGACAAAACAAAAATATCCTTCTCGGATGACATTCGCATCTTAAAGTATGACGCAGTTGAAGGAGAACCTCAACAACAAATAAATACGATGGACCTGTGGGTCAAAAACTGTATGTAAAGGGTGACCAGATAGCAATGATACTCATTCCAATTGTTGTGGTTCAGCAGCTGTCAAAGTGACATCCTGCTGTCAAAATACTCAAAAGGTTTGCCATTCCATCATGCGTCGTTGCACATCAGCCGAACGTGTGGAAATTATTAAAAAATTATTATTGAAATTCTGGGTCAGGTCATGAGATCGGTTGTCATGACAGCTTCAGTGTGCAGGCAATTCGTCGCACTTTTGGACCTTAAACCACCAACCAGAGAGAGATTGGTGCGAGATGAAGAAAACATAGCCAAAGACCCAGAAATGTCGATTCGGTGTCGGTTAGCTGAATTAGGGATCGCCGGAGAGAAAACACGCCCTTTTTTTCGGATGGTATAAGAGTGTGCTGATGCAATCATTGAAACTGGACGATCATAGACAGGCTGGAAATGTTGGCCACAGAATCATCTTCTCGGACGATGCCTAAATTTGGTTTTGACAGAGGCTAAGTCAACAAACAGAATTGGCATTATTGGATCGAACACAATGCATCGACAAAGATTGACTGATTTATGGCATTGCGGCCTCATCAGATGTTAACCAACTTTTTGTGGACAGGCCTTGACAACTTCGATATATCCGAGGTGTGATTCCAACCAGACGGCTATATGCTATAAAAGCGAAGCTCGAAGCTGTGAAGGAGAAATTTCAGGACTGGGTCATCTCTGGTCAGTGAACTTCTGGTAGGCTTTTTTGCCTCTGAGTAATAGGTTCTGAAATGCCGATTCCCTGATAATCGTTTCAAAGGTATTATACAAGATATGTATACATCTCTGTAGGTCATTCACCATTTAAGTTAAAAATAAAAAATGGGACACATTGTATGTGAATCTATCAGCCTCTTAAGTGTCACCAATTTTTATAAAATTATTTTCTGTTTTACTTAAGAGGTGATGCAACTGAAACAAAAAAAAATTCCATTCATCAGACTCTCGAAAGACAAATGATTGTTTGCACCTAAATTTCCTTTATTTTTCTATTTATAAGCCTTTCACATTTAAGGTGACGTTTCTTTCAACCAATCCCCTAAAAATAAATACAAAAAGCCATTTTCATTACTAATCAAAAATATATTTGCAGGCATGTGCGGTACCTTTCAAAAATAAATATCGTTCGACACAAAATGCCTGTCAATGCATCATTTAGCACTTGCAAGCGTTGTTTAGTTTTTATTTAAAAATAGTTTCTTTTTCTAAATATATCTACATTATATGAATTTTTAAAATATTGAAATGTAGTTCACGGAAAATCAGACAAACACATGTATTTTGTTTTTTTTTTTGATTCTTTTTAAAGGGCAAGTTGACATGGTATACAAACGAAGGCTTGACAGCGACCTGATTTTGAGAAATTTAAACAAAAGAAAGGAAACTAGCATTGAGCATTATTTATAATTAAAATTCAAATATGAGATACATATGAACAAAATTTGTTGAGGAATTGATGTTTTGGTAGAAGACTGAAATAGCTGCAAGGCTATAGATGGGTGGTCATCTACACATGTACTAACATTTTCTAAAAATTGTATTTAGACTGAATAAAATAAATATTTTACCTAGCCGGTCTGTTACAAGGGTAAGCTTCCACATAAGTCAAACGATGCTACCATTTCTTCGGCCTTTCATCAGACGGAGGGACTCAGTTATACACAATGAGAACATCTCGTTGTTGGTAGACTGGTAAAGTAAAACGTCTCAATCATTTAATATATAACAGAAGAAGGGCTAAATAGTTCTACATAGTTGAAGAGAAATCTCTAATACAAACATGATCATGTTCCTCTGCATACCGGTAGTATGGCCCATAGTTACGTATTGAAACTGAGTCCTACGGTAAGCTCTAGGTAAGGCTGCCTATTTTCAGACTGTAATTCAGATTCGGAAAATGGGCTGCATCCACATTGTAAAGAAGCTAAACACAATCTCAAACTCCTACATCTTCTGCTGGCAGTACTAAGCTAACCAGTAGAAGGTGATACCAATTATGCAGGACATAAGAAGATCCATCAAAAGTATCCACAGACTATAAAACTTCCCAAAACGAATATCAACTACCGCTCAACGAATTAAGAGTACCCGTCTGTGGTGATAGCTCCAGTTCAATAAGACTTCTTGGGCTTTTCCGAGGTTAGGTCATGTTTATGATAAAAGCAACTATACAAACTGGAATAATGGCACAACCAAAGGCTGACATTACCTTTTTAATTGACGTCCACCGGCAACAAAAGCGATTTCGGCAATTGAAATGAAATCGTGCTTTGTAAGACCCTGCCGGTTTCCCAGACACAAGGGTCTAACTAACAAGAACAAGATCATCACCGAAGCCAAACCATGCAGACTTGGCTTGTCGTTTGCAATAACTTGGCGTATTTTAAGGTAAGAATTTCGGTTGAAAAGCATACAGAATTCAACTCGTGCCAAAATTCAAACAGGCTGATAAAGTGAATTGTCAACCTTTCACTCTTTGGGCTCTTAAAAAGCTTGGAGAAAATCCATTGTTTTGTTCAGCGAAGATGCACATTTTTGCCTTAATAGGGTCACACAGATGTAAAAATATTGAGCTGTTCTGGTCTAGGTTTCCAGCTAGATCAGGCGGTTGAACATCATTCGATTACTTTCTTTGGGATTTTTCGAAAACTAAAGTTTAAATGAATAAGGCGACTGCTACTGAATGCGTACTGACTAAAATTGATGAGCTTAATGCGGTAATACATATTTGAGCGAGTCCTTGAACCTTTTGATGTTCGTATGAGAGGATATACACAGTATTTTTCCTTTGTAATTGTTAAGAACCATATTTTAATGAAAACAAAACTACTATTTACATGTCAAGCAAAAAAAAATAGGCTCGTCTTTTGAATAACCCTTTGACACTTTACGTAACTGGCCGAACACAATACAGCGGCTGCGGTTGTGGTAGGAACTGTCAAAATTTGAATACACACAAACTCAATGGGAAGTTGCGCTTGTAGTACGGCGCTGCGGCTGTAGTACAAGTTACCGAATTCTTAGCTTTGTGGCGCAGCCAGTTTGACAGCTGACCAAAATGGAAATGACCAAAAAAAACGAACGGAAGGACAAATTTGGCAACTAAGCAATAAATGAAAGACTGTTAAGTTGAAGAATTCATAGAGCTGATCAAAAAGTCTGAAATTTGAAAAAAAAAAACATTTTTTGGAAAAATAGTTGTTTTTGTTCACGATTTTTCTACCAAGCTCAGCAAAAGTTCATACTGCATTAATCATTTGATTTGAACAAATTTTCGTTTCGTAGAATCCTTTTGTTTTCCTTTCTTGATTTAAAGGACGCACACACCATCTCCCTTTCTTTTCTTAAACAAACACATATCGAGACTATTCAATAACACTTTTAAATTGCGAATGTGAAGACAAACAGGATTTGAATCAGCTGGCATTTGTTGGACAATTGTGGGCACATTTTTCGGCGCACAATCTGACAGGCCGTACTACCACCGCACCGCAGCCACAGCATTAGGTATGTTTTCGAATTTTCTGCACTGAAATTCCAATTTCTAAGAGTGGAGGTGAAAAACTATCACAGAGAGCCATATGTACAAAAAAGTACGAGAACGGATTGAGCAGAAAACTGCATACTTTTTAAACGTCAGAAACATACGTGAAAAACAATAAAATGTGTCTACGAATGAATGCATTTTTCATTCGACTTTCATTCTCAAAACAAATTCTACGAACAAATTTGTACATCTTTTCTGTATTGTTATGTTTTAATTTACTTTTGATAAACAAAAACAAAAAGGCAAACGTCAACTTTGACAGATTTCAAAAAAATGGTTTAAGGAAACTTTTTGGGCTGAGATTCACAGATAGGGGAAGAAATTGCTTACTCTCTCTCGTGTGCGCTTTCTTCTGTGGAAAACTACGAAATTTTGGCATACGGCAACAGGATTTGATCATTTGTCGTAGTTTTTCACAGTTTTCGACAGAAGGTATGGGAACAGACCTATTGTGTTCGGGCAGTAAATCTGAAAAGCATGAAAATGATGCCAAAACTCTAAAAATTAAAATCGATAGCCAGTATGCATTAAAACACATTATTAAGTTTAACCCCATTTTGTGATGCGACTGGATTTCAAGTTTCAAAAGAGTGCATTAAAGTTTTAAATATCAGAAATTCACTACACTGTCCTTAAAAAAAAAATCACCGCTACAGACCATTTAATAAAATTGTAATAACGCCCACACAACTCCCTTCAATTACACAGCCCATAAAATCGCCCAATTTCACCACGCAGCCATTCAAACGATTCCATTCACCACCTGTCAGGATCGAATCCATCATCGCATTCTGTTTACACAAATAAGTGGCCTGTCCTGCGGTCAAGGTGGCACACGTAACAACTGCAATCACATTTCCATGACAATTTCATTTATCATAAAAAAAAGAACGAAAGAAAAAAAATGGCGAAATATTAATTTATATCTACGCCCCTGGGACTTTCGCCGGAAAACATGCATAAATAACCTTTATGCCGGTGGGAGTCTCATTAATCCCCAAAGCAACCTCAAATCCCTGGTTAACTGTGCGCGATATTTATGCATCGCCATCTCGTGGGGGTGATACGTAAAAAAACATACAGAACCTAGGTAATTACATCGAAAAAATTTACAAAAACATCATGACGTTGATACCATTTGTCACAAAAAAAAAAAAAGCAAGTTAGCAAGGAGCGCAACAGGCAACAAGGCATCAATTAGCGATTAATTTATCATCAAAGCTCTTCCATCGATCCGGTGTGACTTTGCACGAATGTGATGAATACTTGTTGGCCAGGATTTCTCTCATTTTTACGGCCCAGCCAGCCGACCCCCTCACAAAGGCACAAGTATATCCAAGCGCAATAAATTAATCACCTTTCATGTTAAACGCACATAACCGTGAAATGCTCAATTAAAGCGTGAATGCAAAATGGGCGAATCTGGCTGCGCTAATATTTTTAGAAAATCCTCATATTCTCACCAAAGTCAAAGTCAGGGCCGCCACTGAATGAAATTTTGTTTGAAGCGTTCTTTTTTTTTTGTATCTTTTGTAAATCTATGAAGAAAACACTTATTTGGGGGTTGCGCGCATCTAGTCGGGGAATGGCAGTCAAAATTTGCATGCATGCAGCGAATATTTATAATAAAATGTTGTCTTTATGGCGAAGGCGATGAAATAATTAGATTTTATAAATGCGAAGCACACAGGGATGGTCGTTTTGGGTTGGCATCCTGTTGCAGCAAAACGGTTGCATTTGGATTTATTAGGAAATTTGGCTAACGTTGTCGTACGTTTCGATTTGATGAGACTGTCAGCATTTCTCAAGCATTCCCTAATGAGTGACATGTGCTTTGGGAGATACATTTAGTGTCCTTCTAATGAACAGGCAATGGGGGCTTGTAAGAGATTCCCATAAAGCGGTGATTTTAAATAGAAATGTGTCGTAAGGACTAAATCACATACGGACGGACAGTTATAAGATGTCAGCAAGACTAATGAAATTAAATTCGCCTAGGGTTGGGTGGTTGTCTCCG
This sequence comes from Xylota segnis, assembly GCA_963583995.1. Classification (NCBI taxonomy): domain Eukaryota; kingdom Metazoa; phylum Arthropoda; class Insecta; order Diptera; family Syrphidae; genus Xylota; species Xylota segnis. The sequence continues at coordinate 8,808,499 of OY757236.1, read as the reverse complement.
TTCAGCAGGGACGTACTTAGAGCCACCAGAGACATACATTACATGGAGACACTCCACTTTGGATAGGCAACTGGTTTCGGTGTCAACCCATGCCTAAAATGTATGGTTCCCCGTTTAGGCATTAAACCAGTTTGACCCGGTGCTGAAGCTTTTTATTCTATTGAAACCTAGTCTGGCTAGATCGTTGAGTTCTGGGAAGAAGTAGTCGCCTAGGGTTTTCCTTCTCAGAACCGATAGGACAGGACAGTTGGTTTTCTCCCCTTCCTCGTTTTAACAGCTTCTCCACAAATCATTGAAGGGGTCATCAGCCCCTTTGGAATGTCTGCTTATAATACGTGGTCCGTAAGGGCGACCGATATCATTCTTAGGAGTGTCCTGTTGACAGAAATACTGGCTCTCCTAAAATCCAGTTCTTGCCAAATTTGTTTGAAAGCGAGACGTGTGCTGTTTGCCATTCTAATGGAACTTCATCGATTTAATAGGTTCCGGTCTGCGTCCGCCCTAGCTAGTTCGTCCGCTTTGCAATTGCCACAGGGATATGTCGCACCTATGTCGCATTGTTTTATCAACTTCGATCGATTAAGTAGTTCCTTTTCTAGGACTCCGTACATTAGGACAGTTTTGACGACTGCCATGTACATAGATCCAGCGGACAACCTAAGGCCGGAGACCCCTAAAGCCTTCCTACCACGGTATTCAGTTGCTTACTGAGAATAACCCTCTGATATCTGGAGGGATTTGCAAATTGCAGTTCAATACCCTTGAATTTACACCTTCTTGTGAACAGTGCTAGTTCGGTCCTCGATGGATTAACTCCGATACCAACACTGTCTGTCCATTTTACGAGTTTATTAAGAACAGACCCCATCAGGTCTCTAACTGAAAGGAGGAACTTTTGATAACACTTCCACAATTTCTTCTCCATAGACTATGACAGTGAACCCCTCTTAACCCAGGGTTAGGAGTATATCATTCACTACCATGACCCACAATAGTGGTGATAGAACCCTGTCTTGGAGGGTACCCTGTACACTAACCTTCTCGTTAGACACCAGTCCAGTAACCCGTTTCTAAATAGTACGGAAATGCAGAAAGTCTTTGAATTAGATTGAGTACACTGAGATCGTATAAAATTATATATCCGTTGAGATAGCTAAGAAAGGCTTAGAGAATGATTTCTTAGGACTTGAATCAGCGATGGGTTTTCCAGCGTCTACGGGCTGCGCAGACACAAGAAGAGAAAGCCGTCATACCATGACTGCCCAGCTGTAGCTCGAAGCTAGATTCATGACTGGCTTTCAAAGAGGATCTATTGAATTTGACTAGTAAACCCCCAAACCCGAGTGATTCCATATTAAACACTAGACGATCAAGACACAACTATTGGCTGCATTACCCAACAAAGTGGGCTCTAAGTTCCTACTGTGGTGATCGCAGCAGTTCCAACGATACGTCCGTTCGTGTGATCGTTCATGATCTTGTATAGAACTAAACGGGGTGAATGAAGGATATTAAAATAAATCTTTCACTACTATTGACAGAGATATGGTTTATCAAACAAAAGTCCTCCTGGTCCTTAGGATTGTTTATCCCAAGACTGAAGGACATATCAACAAAAACACCAATAAGCTGTTTTAAAGGATGCCAGGTAGTATTTCTTTCATTACTAGACTACTTTAGTCAAAACTTATTATTCAATATTTAAATTTTTCAATCAAATATTTAGTTTTTATTAATTTTTTTTTAAGAATAGAAGTCAATTGTATACCATCGAGTCGTAGCTCTCATGAGAATGAAAATTAAATCAATGCCAAGTGTATTCCAACTATTCATGACCTTTTATTTTCGAAACATGCACAAATGGAAAAGCCAACGTAGGCATGTCAGGCTCATGGCCATACATGTGCACCCATCCTCCAACAGAGGATACGTCCCAAACACCCACAAAACATATTTAATAGCCTCATTGTTTCGAATAACTCCCCGAGGAATGTACACAGAATTTAAAACATTTAACCATGGATTAGCATCTCGTTCGTCTATGTACATATGTATCTGTATGGCGAACGTGCTTCTGTCCAAAAAAAAAACATAGGAGATCCCTATTCCAGTGCACGTATTCAGTTTTGAAGAATGTTAAGCCCATCAAATCCAATCTGACTGCGGATTCCTCGTTGTGGAATGTGTGCTTCTAAAAGCATATCTATTTCACTTTTGGAGATACTTTCTATTTATAGCGAATGTCATCAATTATATTTCGGGGGCATTAAACTGTTCCCTGTTTATATGCAACTGAGAAAACAATGGAAAATTTATATCCCTACAAATGAGGTTTTAAATATCTTCGGACACATTGAGATATTTTATAGGAAATCGTTAAGCCAGCACTCCCAATCCATTCATCTTCGCGCAGCACTTTTGCGTCGTAAAAACTTATAAAAATAGATTTATCAATTTATGAACCTATAGTGTTACGATTTTAAATAAAAACTCATTGATTTAATGGCTCTTAAATACTAAACAACATTCGGTATACACGTCTTGGATGCATTTTTCAACAAGTTAGTCCCGAGGAGGTGTGCAAAGGTGCTGTGTGTAAACTTTAATTCGCACAGCAGGAGGATGGGAAGAGCTGCAGATACAAATTCGATGGAAACGATGAAAATTAATTCATTTTTCCCGAACTCAATTTACATTCATTTCAACTAATTTGTTGCAGTTTTCAAAAGAACTTTTCAAAGTGTGTATACATCTGTGTGGTAGTAAATTATTTGAATCATTTATTTGCTCAATGGGTCGGCAAATTGGTGCTGAGGCGTCAGTAGAAGGTTGGTGTTTTGACATTGTGAAGGTTAGTTGTGGTAGGGTTGTTGAGATACATTCTTAAGATATTTAATTATTGCAGAGAAAAAGTTTGAAAAATCTTTTTGTAATGTGAAGGTGTAGGATTTTAGATGCATTCGAGCTGTAGAAGTTGTTTAAATCTTTTTGTTGACGTAGAAGTGACATGCTTTAAACTCCAGAAGCACGATGGTGTCAATACCGACACTCAGGCTCAAAAAAGTTGATGATCTTGTTGATGGTATCCACTGGTTGTGACTTTATTCAAACAAGCAGGAGAAACAGCTTCAAACTCAAATGAAAGGTATTTATTCTTGGAAAATCCATTATAATCACTGTGTCCTTCGACAAGAAGCTCAACGTTAAGGTCATGACGGCCGCAATAGTTTAGAATAGTAGGAATTTATAGGTGGCACCCAAATGACTGCCAGTTGGTCACGTAGACCAATAGATAGTCCTCTGTTGTACCAAATGGATGGAAGGTCCTCTCTACCTACTCGTTGAAACTATTTTGAACTTCTAATGGGGCATAGGAGACTATTTATTTATGTCCCTCTTCATCACTACATCACTTAAATTATTAGGGAAGAATACTCTTAGATGAATCTATCTGATGAGAGTGAGAGCTGGACAGGAACAAATCCATGCAGTTTCTACAAAAACCATTCGTAGAAAGACCTAGCCTAATGGCATGCTTGCCTATAAGGTAGTATCTGGTTATGACGTCTATTGTAATCCCTATGTGTAGTCTACTGAAAGAGATCAAATTCTAAGAGCTTTTTAAAACCGGTTTAGGCTAAATTTGTTTTGTCACTAGACAAGTCGATCCACCAATTCACCTATTCATCTAAGATTTGATCTCCCTATAGCATCAATTGTAAGTCTCCCTAAATTGTCCTTGCCCGGGAAGATGGGAAGAATTGGTTCTAATCTGGCAAGTTCAGTGATTTAGAAGACGGAAGAAGATCCTAACATTAAGACTGTTAGAGTAATCACCTCCCTCAACACCGTCCTTGTAAATCGCCTCTGATCTTGAGGAAATGGTGACAGTAACAAACTCAAGGACTTTTGATATCAAAAATGGATGTAGACAGACGCTTAGGTTGACCAGTTTTGGAGGAGGGGATTCAATGACAAACTTTGCAAGCTGTACAGCGTCAAAAAAAAACGGCGCTTTCGTTGCTTAAGATGGCTAGGATATGTAAAGCAGCTGGATACATACATATGCTTCAGCTGGTAGAGTCTTTGACTTCAAGCCAGAGCGACAACGCGGTGAAGGAAGTCCTCGCCCTAGGTAGCACGCACAGGAAGAAAAGATGTCAAACGACTTGGAACGCACAAATGATGGCAGTTAGATAATGACCAAGCTAATTAGAGAAACTTGTTAGTAGAAGGCCAGGTTTACAATGAATTGTAGGGCCACCTAATGTAAGTCTACATACTGACTTATTTAGTCAATTAGACAGCCAAAACTAAGTACACAATGCTCTCCAGAGTCGTGTTCTAATATTTATGTTAAATTAAAAATCTAAAGCTGACTAGTCCTACTTCCTTTTCAGTTTCACTTACATTTGTGACACAATTGTCAGACTTTACCGAATAATAATCCCACGGTGGGTGAAAACACTGACTTATTTACACAACTAAATCTACGAGGAGACAGCATAAATCTCCGTGAAATCTGTTGGAGAATTTAAGCCTTTTATATTTTAAGAAACATTTCATTGCAATATGTACATACATGACCTGAGTATTAGCATCATTATGACATAAGCAATATTCTAGGATTTGCTGAGGTAAACATTTTTCGCTTGGCTATCACGGAATCTAAGGAGTGAAATGACAGTACAGTATGATGGATAACCGCAACTGCTACAAGATTCAAGGACGAGCACAACAACGCCTTTGCATAGTAAGATTGGTTTCCTTTAAAGTTCTGGTTACAATTATAGGTACATGTGAATCCTTGAAATCGTTATGATCCATGAGCGAGTTTGAGATCTAAAAAATCGTCATTGATGTAATGACGTAGCTGAGATAAACGAAGTCTCTATCTGCCTCAAAGTTATGCTGTGCTGCAATATCTACAGAAAGATATGAATTCAGAAATGTATACGATCTCAGAGAGAGGTAACGAAAAATCACGAAAAAGTAAACGAACTCGAGCTGCGAAATTTGTTCACTTTTTAAACGTCAAATGCAAATGACAGGACTGTCGCATTGGATTTTTTTTTACGTTTAAATTCGGATTTTCAGATTGCTTGGAATTTCCTGGATTTTTTTGACGTTTGCAAATGTCAATCACTGTCACTCGGCAAAGGGGTGAAAAAATGATTTAAAAACTGAGAATTTCATGAAGTAAACAATAAAAATATGACAGTAAACCAAGTTAATTGCTTTAAAAAGTATAAGGTTTGTTGTAGAAAGAATTATAATACGTCAAAGGAATCCCAGGGAGTGGTCAGAGAAAACTCTCAATCTGACCACGCGAATGTGAAAAAAAAAATCCAGGCCGTAAAGTGGCATTCCTGTATCTGACCGATGTGACAGATTTCATTAAACAGTGCAGAGAAATCGATTGTACTAAATGGTTTGGGACATTTTTGTTACTCTCTCGTGAGCACTTTCTTTTACGTAAACATACGAAACTTTTGCGTACTAGAACAGAACTTTGTAAATACCGTAGAAATTCGTGAAAATTCGGTATTTTGAGGGGCATACGCGAAACAGACCTATTAGTTGCCAGCGCCAATGAAATTGATTTGTTTTTCAACAACAAATGCTTGTCAAAATAGTTAAATTGGTTTACTTTCGTATTTATTTCCTTCGCTTCCAGATCTTTTTCACCCTTTTGTCAAGTGACAGCGATTGACATGACTGCTCCCCTTCCTCCTCGCCAGTAAACGTCAAGTCCTGTGGACTCAACGTTTTCAGTCTAATAAAGGGTGACCAGATAAGACCAATAGTAAAACAAATTTAAATTGAATTAGATTCCGGCTTTATTTTTAAGCTACATTGATGCCGTTATGCATGGAATAGCACATCAATTAAATAGCCACCTCGGCGCGCACGCAGTGCTTCATTTGATCGGTTCAATCTTTGATGACTCGGTCCAATATATGCGGCCATATTCCCTGAGTGGGGTCTCGAATGTTGAGTCTTCTTAGAGTCAGTATCTACGGTAAGGGCAGCTATGTGGTTGGCTTAATGTCCAAAGAAATGCAATCATGCTCAAATTTTTCTAGAAGCCAAGTTAATGATAGACCTGGCGACGAAATTCGCGTTGCGTATTTACGACTGAGTCGGAACTTTGATATTTTTTAATAATTTCTGCACGTGAATGATGCATAATGGAATGGCAACCCTTATTGACAGCTGGACGTCAAACATAATAATTGGAAAAAGTATCATTGCTATCTGGTCACCCTTCAGATAGAACGTCAGAAGCAACTTTGCTTCGATTTCGTCGCAAAATTAAAATCAATTTTTGGAATAAATTAAATGTAAAACCAAATATGGCTGTTATACTCAAAATGTGATCTTTCAACCTCCAAAAGCCTTCCTTAACCCGAAAATAGCTTGGGAACCAAGGACTCTTTCAATTTGGCGAAAAGATTAAATTTTGATTATTTCGTAATTGCAATGGTATCAGGTATCCAATAGAATTGTTGAACGAGTTTCAACGAAGGATTAAAACTAGATTTGCACAAGTTCCTTAAGGAAATTCCTACCTCATAAGATATAGAATAAAGGACAAATGAGACCACTTTGACACATGGCTACTTCCTACCAAAATCTAACTCAATTTCAGATGCGGATTCATATCGTCTTATATTGAAATAGATTCCGGAAATCAGTATAATGCAGCACGCCAGACGATATACCCAATTATATGTACATATAAATATGAAAATCAATCAGCAAGACCAATTTTCCGATGTGCGTACTAATGTCTCTGTCCATGCGGAAGAAATTCATATTTTTTTTTTTCATTTTTACTTGAAGTAATGTCTAGGCATTCAATTTTATCTAAAAATACAACTCGCTATCTGGAAAGCACAGCAGGACTACCCGGCAAGCTGCACCATTAACAATTTCATATCGGAATCAATCAAACCATGACCGGATGCTTTTAACGATTTCGTAATCGATTTCCAGACTTGAATGGCACACTGTCGTTTCCATACAAATAAAGTGTGATTTCGCCGAAACAAGCAAACTTCAGCTGCACCCTGTACGAACAATGTTTATTCTTAAGAAACAAATAATTTTGAACAACCCCCTCAGGATGCATGAGATGTGTTGACTCAAAAACCGCTTGAAAGCAATTTATCAAATCAAAATCTTAAAAATAACTGGCAAAACAACAAAAAAATAAATAATTTCCAAGTAAGCTCTCGCCGAAAATTCATTTTGCGATATAGCAAATGTTTTTCAGTTTGATTACATAAAAAAATAAATAAACATACATAAACAACTTATGATTTCATGTGAACAACGCGAGTATATAAGTCGGTACATAAGTATATTCGAAAAAAAGTATCTTTTTTCCCAAGAAATTCAAAAATTCTACACTCTGGGCTGCGGCGCTCTAGATGAAAAATAAAAACACATTTAAAAATAAATCTTAAGACATTCGTTTAACCGTATCTATCGTGTAGTATCGCATGAATGAATCGAAAAAAAATATACAAAAAGAATTTTATTCAATAACGAATTGAAGGGGAGAATCCAAAAACCCCCCAGAGATACTCGTATAATTGCTGTGCAAGAACTCACCTCAGTGATTTTCATTGTCCGCTTGACCACCTTGCGTGTCACCTCCGTGGTCTCCTCGAAAACGTCACCATTCTCGTCGACAGTTTCCTGTACGACACTATCCGGTTTTATCTCCTCCGTTTCCACCTTAAGGAGTTCCTCTTTGATCGTTTTCGAGGGCTCACTTTCCTCCTCGGTAATGTCCTCTTTCGGAGTATCCTCGCTGGCGGTAATGCCTTCGCTGGGAATATCCTCGGTGGACATTTTCTCAGCAGTATCCCCAATGACATCGGTATCAGCCATTTTGTCAAGCGCGCTTTTCAAAAACTCGCAATCACTTTCGTTACACAGAAGCAAAAAAAAAAAATTACGGAAAAACTCTAACCGACAAAAAACAGAAATATGCTGAGCAAAAGTAAAAGTTGCACACAGACACTTTTTTTTTTTGATTTTTTTCTTTTTTAGGTTATGTAAACAATTTTTAGAGGTTATTTTCGTGTGTACTCCTTTCCGCGCACTTTCCCGCTTTGTTGCTGTATTTCTGCTCGGAGGCTCTCACTTTCGGATTAAATAGAAAATTTCTCCAAAGAAATCTTTATTTTCTCTGACACTTGGGCTATAAAACAAAACACAAAAAACACAACTAAAACAAAAAAAATCGGAAAAAAATTTATTAAAAATTTTTTTTTTTATATAAAAACGATTAAAGTGGGAGACAAGTATCAAACATAGGCTCTCACATATGTACGCACACACTCTCTTCTCGTTTTTATTTTTTCGGAGGGGTTTTTACACGAAAATGCAAAATTTCTGATCACGTCGAAATCCAAATTAGCATTTACTTGAAAATTGGGTTTTTTTGAAAATTATTATTAAAAGCACAATTTGTCGCGCGGCTCGCCGATCTAATTGCACGTAATTTTGCTGCAAAAATGACGACGACTACGGCGTGGATGATTATATGATGATGGAGAGGATCGTCGATCAGATGGCAAGATCACAGAGAACTTCGGGCTCTGATGGTATGCGTCTGGTCGAGATACACACAGAGGCAGTGTAGTGCCTACTTTGTTTTACTCCTCGAGAGGTCGCTAGTGGGATACAGAACGAATGGTGTATCTTTTCAGAGCGAACGGTTGTTGGGCCTTAACACAGAACATGGATTTCCCCTTGTATCGAGTGGTGTGCTTGTATTGGTGTAGACAACTTGCGGATGCTGTAAGCTGTGATCTCTAAAAAGGTCTGAACTTTTCCGCCACTAAAAAGTGTTTTTTTTTTTCTTTTCTGCGTTTTCTTTCGTTTTTCCGATTTTCGTTTGTTTTTTCGATTTCCTTGGTTTCCATTGAGGCATGAATACAGTATTGTAGGCAAGAGTACTACCATCAAAGGTAGGAGAAGAGTAGAAGTTCAGAAATGTTTAACTCTTTGGTACCGCTATAGACTCACACTTTAATGTAGCCCTTATGAAGTGAGCGTGGTCGCATGGCATTTCATTTTGTCGAATTACAATGATATCTTCTAATACTTGTTGATGTTTCGTACAACTTTTATAAAAATTAGTTTTTTTTATGAAAACGCCCCCAAAAAGTGGGCGGTTTAAATCGACGAAGACGAATTGTAGTAGAGGCGACAGAGCTCAGTAGACCTACCCTTTCGCCTCTGAGCTAGAGAATTTTCCTTCTCTGCTAAGATATAGTGATTCAGTAGTAGCTTCGTGAACAGTTGAATCAGAGTTGGTAAATGGAATAGCGCCAGCACTTTCAAACTCATTCGAACCATATGTGGTGATCGTCAAAAACATTGAAAACTAAAGGAGCTACGGACTTAGTAGAGAACTCAGATCTTGGAGAGAAAACCCAAGATATTGTAACCCACCATCCATTTCTTTAACATTATACTCGAAAGAAAACCAACACCAGAAGCACAATCTTTCAAAAGTCTATGGAATTACTAGCGTAAGCCGATGACATTGACATTACTGGCAAAATTTCACTGCAGCACTTAATAGTATTGAAACAGAAATTGAATACCTATAGGTTTAGCCATACACGATGGCAAAACCAAGTAACACAACATCGACAAATTAGACAGAACGTCACAACCGATAGCTACAACTTTGAAGTACTAAGGGATCTAGCTACCTCGGCTATGCTATAAATTTTGACACTGATATCGCATTCTTTGTAAAATGTTTGGTCCCCTTTGCCTTGACGGGCTTTGGAGAAGGAGATTCAACGAAGAGCTGTAGTCAAAAAAAATTGCCCGTGAGTCGTTTGAGATAGCTGGGACATGTAGAGCGAATGGAAGCCAATGCACCTGCCTGCAGAGTCTTCGAGTCCAATCCAAAGAGACAACACAGTAAAAAGACTTCGCCTTAGGTGCCGCGCACAAGTAGAAGGAATTTCAACCGACTTGGAGGGCGTAACTGGAGGCAATTGGTTATGAAACGGTTTAACCAGAGAGGTTTTTTGATTGAGGCCCAGGTTCGCCGCGACCTGTAATCGCACTTAAGTAAGTAAGTAAGTGATATAGGCCTTAACGTATCTTCAAGGAAAAAAATGTTAAATTGCACGACCTAGGGTACTGATGAGGTTCACAATAGCTGTGGTGCTTCATAGCTACTGAACAAAGTTTGTATTTTATGTTGCTCGTGCGCTTTATTTGACGGCTGTCAAAGCTCTAAAATGGCGTAGAATAAAATCTCTGAACGTTTGAATACCCTTCAACCAATGAATCCCAATCGGACATTTTTTTCTACATTTAGATAATTCATACTTACTTGTATCTTTTCTTGTTTGTAAGACTATTGCATTAAAACTTGTACTACGAGAGAAAAAGGCCTTTCTCTCCTCATAACGATCGGGCGACACGATCACTAAAATAGTCTATCCCTCTTTCTCTCCCTCAAGGAAAACACAAATTTTCCGATGAAAATTTTCCTCCTCCATTGTACTCGTAGATGGATGTACAGTCAAACATACATGCATAGGTACATGCATGCATATAGTATCTATGTTTTGAAAATCATGTGTGCGTCCGTGCCATCGTGTCGTCGTCATTGTGGTTTTCCTACTTGTGGCGGTGGCCTGGTCTAAAATTAAAAAAGAAATATAGAAAAACAACAAAAATACAAAATATACATATTTTGAAAACACGAAGGAGATGTTCCCCTTTTATTTTAGTTTTTTTTTTTTTTTGAACAAATAAGAAAATAAATTTTCTGTTTTTAGTCTTAATCGTTAAATTCTGATTTCCTTTTTTCTTTCCTTGTCTTTCACAGTCAGAAGGCGGACGAAGGAGGCTTGTGGCCTTTTGTTGTTGCACTTTTCTTTTCGATGCTGGATTACTATTTTTGAAAAAAAAAAGAAGATGTCTGGTATTGTGTAAAGTATATTGACCTAGGACCAGGGCGTAATGACTTTTAAAGAAAACATTTAGTACTCCATTAGTCTTTCAGTTTTGACGTGGCTTGGTGGGCTTTAAAGGAATTTTGAATTTATCGCTGTTCGAATACGTACTCGTAAATTGCATTATTTGGTAGCTGATGTCAGCGGAAATAAATGAAAATATTTGTATTAAGGAAGAAAAACAAAATCGTATTTTATAGTCTAGCGGATATAAACTGAAATCAGACGGAATAACAAAACTTCGCGCTGTTCTATACCTATGGACTCGTGTGTACGTCATGTGAACGTTGCCTGGCTTTTGGATATTTTCAAGTTTTGCATGACTTTGAAAATATACAAATAAAAATTAATGTAAATGGACTGAAAATCGTGAAACCCAACGATGGGGAGAAGCGTTTTGTACTTGACTCCCGCCGAACGAAGTAAGAGTCCAGAACAAAAGTCAAATGTTGAACAGACTTTGAATACATCACTTTTACTGAACTTATAATGCAACGAGGGGCTATGAATCTGCGCATCTGGAAATTGTGCATCTGTACAGCACATCAAGACGTTGTTACTGTCTACATTTGATTCGTGAGGGCTGTCGACGATAGGAGTTACTCCTTAAATTCAGTATGAACTCACATTGTGTTCGGCATTCAAGCTGCATTATCCCGATAAGCTACTTTTGGTGCAAAGAGCAAAAGGTAACTTGACATAGAGCCAAATTTTGAAATATTCGACTTATGACACATTTAGAAAGCGACAGTTCAAACTTTTGGGTTTATTTCGCTTTTGGTGAATCGAATTTGGGACTGAAGGCCAAATGTGCAGAAGTCAATAGACACGAACTTATCAATTTCGATCTCCGTAAAACAGAAGGTTACTAGAGGTCACATCTTCCGCAATAGTAACTTGTTTTGTAATTTTGGAGACAAAAATGAGGTGAGGTCCTTTACAAGTGCGTTTTTAGCCATCAAAAAGTCCAAAGTATGTCGAATATTCGGGCAGATCCCTATGAAAATTCAAAAAAACTAAACCCATATGCACAAAACTTATAACAGATTGAAGACATAGAATGGTTATAACTCCATCAAGGTTAGAAACGACTTTACCAAGACCTTTGATGTCAAAAGAGGATTGAGAGAGAATGACGTGCTATAATATTATATTCAAACAGATCGTTCGAAACTGACAACCCATCATCAGCAGTACGATTTCCGGGCTTTGACATTATTTTTATTGAACTCTGGAGGTTGTCAATAGATTAAGCTGTGGTAAGTAGGTATAGGTTTAGGTTCGATTTGCTGTTAAGACCATTTGGCTTAGAACTAATTAAACCAACCAGTGAGAAAACCGACAACGTTGCTAATCTAAGATAGCTTCAATAGAACCAACTCCGCATTAAGTTGCAGATCAGGCGAATCTGTCATGAAATATTGAAAGTAGGGAGATTCTCCCATCTGCACTTGGTATTACTAAAAACGTCCAGCCTTTGCAAGAATTTGCATGAAGGGAGGGACATAACCAGGCTCCGCAATTTCGGCAGGATTCTGTGGGTCGTACCCAGAGCTAGTCAGCCTTGCAATTTCCTTCAATGTCCCTGTGGCCCATGTTCTGGCATAAAAGAATGTTGAACTGCTGAGACATACTAGGAGGGATAACCCACAATTTAAAACGGCCTTTAATGTAAAAGAGAATGATTCCAGAGAATGATAGCCTCTTGACTGTCAGTAAAAATGCTACCATCCCTGACAAATATTGCATTACATTTCAGCCAGGACAAGGCTTCCTTGATCGCCATTACATCGGTGACCGGTGGTTGCATCAAAAAATCGGATCAAGTCTTCGGTGGTATCTGCCAGATCGAAGTATAATTAAAACTAAATTTCAAAGGGCGCGAGGCAGTTCATCTTCCTATGCTATAGCCCGGTCAGTTTCATTTTAGTAGAACTTTAAGTATGATTCCGAGCAACCCTCCAAAACAAAGATAAGAAATCTTTAAATGATTTTCTAGGACAATTGAGAAATGGCACCTGGTCCTGGGAACATTTTTCGGCGCTTTGTGAACCTTGTGACTCTTCACCTGAGTCTATCCAAGTTCCACTTGGGTACATATGGACACCTGCCATTGAAGGAGTTTTTGAGATGACTCTGCTCACTCTATGTGATTCTGCAATACCGTCAATCTTGTCACAGAAGCAGTAGCAGTACCTACGTTGGACTTTGCTTAACTCTATTTTTCAAATTCTAGGGCTGTCTTGTTGTCCACGAGATGACTCTTGGTCTTTTAAAATTTTGCATTAGAAGTGAAGAATATCTTAAGGACTTAAGGATCACTTTAAAAGACAATGGGTGAGCTACCAATAACATTTTTGTTTTTCGACATGTTCGACCTCTTATATCGGAATCTACCGACACATTTTTATAATTATTTCAAAGTAAGTATCAACAAATAGTTATGTCCTGACAATCGACATTCAACTTCCTTTTCGGTGGAGAATATGAACAAACTCGCCATAAGTGTCCAACCTACTTCTCCTTTGTTACCAAAATTGTCAAATACTTGCATCCTCCTTACTATTTCCATTTTTACTAAAATGTAATTCCCTGCACTGTGAATGGTCACTAACCGAGAGAATTATTCAAAAAATTAGTCAAGGTTAGCTTTACAAGTAGAAACCCAATTGTAGCACGAGTAGGACGCAATTAAGGCAGACTGGAAGAACAAAAACCGTTTTCATACCCAGATCTACGTATATACAAACCTCATTGTTTAGAAGGCAAAAGTAAAAAGTTATTATGCGAGAGTAGCACAAGTTTTCGTGCAACTCAGAAGGAAACAACCCAAGTGAACTTGGCTTACTGGTTACTGTGGGCCCGTACGCTTGAAGGCCACTGAGAGTGCATTATTATAATAATAGCTACTGAACAAAGTTTTCGGGTAGTGGTAAATGTTTCTGGAATTTTGTTTAAAGTTTTCGCTTGTGCCTCGCATGAATTGGATGAATCACAATGGCTGGACTAATTAGAGCTATTCTCTTGTCTTCATGGTATCCTTGGTATCAAATGTCTAGCCACTTTGAGAAGCCAAATTTCACAATTATGCGAAATGGATGCAACTTTTTTGATAATGACTTGTGAGTTTCGGAAACAATCTCCAAAGAAAGAAGGAAACAGATACATACATTTCTGTTTTTGGAAGTTTGAGTAACCAAACGGTTTGAGTCCTTTGTGAATCCTTGTTCATATTGTTTTTTTATTTTTGTTGGAAATAAAAAAGTGGACAAAGAAAGAAAATAAAAAAATATCCTTACCGCTTAATTCATCTCCACGAAGGAGGATTGGGATGATTGGAAGGTGGGTATGTCCAAGTGGCTACTACAACGTTTCGTGGTGAATGAGCACTCAAGAGTAATTTTGAAACCACAAATGATTGACCTGATTGTTAGTGCTATTATAAGCCTAAGAGAGGAAGGGGATGTCCTTACATTCATCATGTAGAATTTATGATTAACTGATTAATTTTTCTTTAACATTACATCAAGTTTGTCAGGGGACAATTGCAACAAATCCTTGAACGATCCTTGCAGTATCTGTCTGATTTTTGCTCTGTGTTCTAGACCAACTATAGTTGAACTACATCTACCTTGATGTGGCACAATTCCCCAATCCATGTCATCTGCTGTCAGCCTCTGACAAAAAGTGTGCGAAAATAAATACTTTGCTAACTCCTCAGAAGCCATAAAAAGGATACAAACTAATGGTCATCGAAAATAATTAATTTTGCTGACGATATACCGATGATTCCGAGAGCATCAGTATAGTATGTGATTCCAGAGAAAGAAACGTAAGAAACAGGAGCTGTAGTCATTGAAACTTAGTAGGTAGGAAGGTCAATGTGGTGACTACTACCAAGAGGGGTGCAGTCTTACTCGGATCTCACTCTGTGTTCCCCGGTGGGGGATACCTGAAAAATATAAAACAAAACTTATTCCAGCTGATTATGAGTTTTAAGGTGGTTTTAGGTGGGATGTTAGCTAGTTCGTTGAGATCGTCGAAATCTAGTTTCCCAAGGGTTTGGTATCTAGTTCTGCTAAGATTTGGGTATTCGCAGGGGATGTGCGTTGTGTCTTCTTCTATCCCTGTAGCGCCGCAGACTCTGCATAGGTCTTTGCTGCTGATTACCATTCTCCTTAGGTGGGCCTCCATTGGGTTGTGGCCTGCAAGGACACCAATGAGGAGGATCAGCTGTTGAATGATAGGAGTTCTCTAGTTCTTATATCATTGTATTGGACCCAACGTAGTCTCGAAAAATGGCGAGGAGGAGAGTGCGCTCTTCCTAACGTTGACCATGTTGCGGAAGTTCGATGAGAATTGGAAAGAGAAGAGAGTAATGGGCGGTTGGACCGATTTATCCCATGGGATCTCATTTAGAGACGGTTTTAGCAAGCTCATTTCCTTGGAAGCCCATATGACTCGAAATCCAGCATAGCATGATGCTCTGCCTATAGCTACCAGTTTTGAGTTGCTTGAGCTGGAAGTTGTGCTTCGCTGTCGATGTGGCTTCGTCCGTTTAGATGGATATGCAGGCAGGGTTTGATGATGCCACTATTTATTCAGCTCTCTCTGAAAAGAAAGTTGGAGTCGATGATGATGATGAAATCTAAATAATCGGGCGTTTTTTGTCGTAAGAACGCCCAGTCGGCAACGCCCGAGCATGGTTTCAAGGGCAAAAGTGAGAGTTGTCCTGAGCACTGTAGTAATCTGTATTCACTCCAGACGTTGAACTCTTGTAAGGGTGCTCAAGTTTGTGGCAAGTTTCAGGCAGGTGTAAGTAAGAATAGGTCTGGCAATGGCAGTATATGTTCATCCAGTGGATAGTAGTGCGCTTGGGTCCCCATTTTTTACCAAAAATCCTGCTGCAAGCATAAAAATCCTTCTTCAGACGTCACTAGGTATCTTAAGATATCTTGCTTTGTCTGATGTTTAGAGTGAGATTCCATTTAGCCTTAGTGGAGCGAAATGAGGTATATTTCTTTTATTGGTAAACAGGTCTGTTTTCTGTGCGTTGATACCGAGACAACATCGTATGGCCCAGTTCTTCAGGGCGTTCAGCAATGTTTGTAGTAGCTCAACGATATCATCGTCATAAGCGGTAGCCCTAACTTGGCTTTGGTCTAATCTAAAAAGGATTTCATTCCCTAAATTCCATAGCAATGGAGATAAGCCCCTTCCTTGGGGTTGAAACTAGGTAACATAGTCACTTGTCATTTTCGAAAGAATCATTTCAAGCAGATGTAGCAAACAAAGGATATCAACTATCTCCCCAATGAAGTAAAGCCGTGAAAACCGTTCATACGTAACAATGCCTATTCACTATCATAGCTCTGTCTGTTGTAAAGAAGAACTCACATTCTTCAGCTCGAAGCACAGCATCACGCTCTGCTGGATTACGAGCGATATGGGCTTCCACCTTGGAAGAATGAGAGTCGGCACTACGGACCAATACAGAGAGTATGGCGACACAAAAGTAGAGGAAGACACTAGATACAAAGCCCTTGGTGACCTTTTCTTCGCCACAATCACCGTTCAGCTCAACCTTCGTTGTGTGGTGTCTTAAAAGATTGTCATCAACTCGCTCCCTGATGTTTGAGGTTAGAGGCTAGAGGCTTCAAGTGCTCGACTTCTATCCATTGGTAATGTTTGCGTAAACTATATCTTGTCTCCAAAATTCTTTCTCTTACTAAAGTACCTGTATATCCGATTCTGAGTTCGAGCATTTGGTCAGAGATGTCTTTAATCAAATTTTAAGACAGAAATGGACTGAAAATTTGTATCTGGGTGGTCTCTACCTCAACGATAATACACACAAAGCAAAAGCAAAACTTCCATATGGATCAGAAAAAAACAACAATAAAGAACACTGAGTGTATCTTGTCATGAAATATGATTGGTAGACCCATGAGAACATAGGAAAATCATGTAGCCTACAGCATCTTTTTGAAAATTTTCATTAACTCATTCATTCATTCATTCATTTGCCCACCCAACTGAAAAAGAAGGTCGTTAAACTACATCTGCACCCGAAAAAACATTTGTCACTGACAGTGTCCATGACGAAGAAGAAACATCAAAAAATAAGTATCATCAACCCACACCTAAACTTTGACTTTCAATCCACGCATCGCTTCCAAATCCTATTTTCGTGGGAATGTTACAGGTCACTAGTTGCCTCCAAGTGTAAGTCTCTTTTATTCATTAAAGGCGATCACACAAGTAAATCCGCACGTGCCATGTGTTTTATGACCAGGACTACCGCGAACTGTAAGATGTACAACAAACCACACAAAACAAACAAACCTACATAAATAAATTTCTGTATTCCTGGGGACAGGCGAATTTCTCAATTTTTAAATGATCTCCCACACTTATGTTTTATTTTTATAACTTAAGTGCGCATTATAGCCTTCTTTATCAATAAAAACAAAAAATAAAATTGATTAATGAGTCTTTATAAATTCTGCCTAATACAAAGCGCCACCTAGGCGATGTGCGTAATGGAAAATATTTTCCATCTGAACTGAGACACTGTCTTGTTCTGTCATGAACTCTTCACTGACAGCTCGTTTGTATCTTTGTTTCGAAACGGCAATGGCAAACCAGTCTAAAGACGGCCTGTGACTTCCATTTTCCTTTTTTGTCTGATTTCAAGGACCAAGAGGACAATAAACATTGGCAATTATCTTTGTAGTTTCCGATGGAATTTGTCCGACCATCATCAACTGTACACAGACGGGAAAATTGGCAGCCAGACCCGCCAACAAGAAACACAATAAGGAAGCCAAACAAATAAAGTTAAAACAAAGCACCGCGAATAAAAGTCTACTTGTTGAACGTTCATTCAATTAAAGTGCACGACTGCACAAATGGTGGGGTGCCGGCAGCCGCCCCCACTGCACTGACCTTTCACTTGAGTGCCAGGAGCGATGAAGATGTAGATTTTCCAATTTTCCATTTAAATCGGAACTAAAAATAGCCCGCTCGAGCCCGATCCCTTCAAAACGACTCCCAGAGTGAGTGAGAGTTATTTACGTGACAGCGAGGTGGTTGCCGAGGGGAACATCCTCCGAGTTCACCAAAAAACACAAAAACAAAAAAAAAAAAACTATTATTTTCGAAACATCGACGATGGCGGGAGATATGTACGAGGAGGAGCATTGGGGTGCGAACACGCCTTGAGTGCGTACGAACGATGGAACCGACCGACCGGTTCGACAATGCCGCTAATGGACTGATGAGATTTTTGGGTTTTTATTTTTGTGTTGTCCTGGAAACAAGAAACGAATTTTCTTTTATGACACAAACACAAATGGAGTGTGATCATTTCCTCTCCGGGAAATAGGCAACAATTACTTTTGCGGCCTCTAAATGCGGAGGCGATAAACAAAAACGGGAGCATAGTCTTAGGCTGAGTCTGTTATTGTTTAGCGTACGATATTGGGGTGGTGATGGTGAAATTTGAAAATGTTCCCCAACGACATTTATTTGGTGTGGCATAGTAAATGATGTCTTATAGATTTTACGGAGGTTTAGTGGTTTTACTGGCTTTTAAAGTATGTAGGTAGGAACAGGGACATTTTGTGAGGCAAGTAGATTTCGGAAGGGAAAGAGGCAGTAAATTGAATAAGATTCTGAAAGTAAATGGCACTTTGACTGCAGATGATTTAGTATTAAAAAAAAAAAACAGTGGTATAGGGACTAAGTGCTTATTTTACTCAATATACATAGGTGTTCGACGTTGTGTAAGGTGATAGAATAGGGTGGACTAGGTGCGTCCATACCTACATATGTATATTAATTGCTTATGGCACAAATGTCCACTCAGTTTGTTGTTGTTCAGATCAATTGATCCATTTGACAGTCAAATTGTAGCTATCCGTAGATGGCTTTGCTTAACCCTCATCTCCTCCTCTAAAATACTTACGTTTCTTAGCCTCGTGTAAGAAACTTTCCACACATATGGGATTTCCATGTATTTTGCACGAGAAACACCATTCTTTGTAGTTAAATTTATAGTTTATCGTGAATTATAATAAATTTAATATTTTTATTTGTTACATCAAATCAGTTTATCTAAATATATGTATAAATAAATATTTGGTGTAACGGGCCAATCGGACCCGGGAGGCAACTTTTCACAACTATTCGTGTTGTGCGTGATATATTTACATAAATGGCAATGTTCTTCTGTTTATTGATATGTTCGAAGGGCAGTTTATTATTATTATTGATTATTGATATTTCACTCTCGGATATATGTCAAACTCCTCCGGATGTCCCCAGTGAAATACATTTTAGGTGGTGTCTTCAACGTCTTCGTTAGTGGTCCAACGCACAAACTTCTTGAGGCGCCCACTAAAAATTAGTTTATGTGCAATACATTCCGTACAAACATTTCGGTTATGCGTATGTCACAAACACCTTTTGGCTGGAACAGCACATAGTTTTTTGTCGATAATATTTCGACTTCTTGCTATAACAAATGTGGCAACTAGCCTTTTCTTAGATATTCGAGGAATGTGGAGCACTGAAGATTCACAAGCTTGTGGTGAGGAAGTGCCCTGGACTAAGGAAGCTTTGATCTCCTCACTCATTTATTTAGTGATTCTCTGCTAAGAAAGCAAGTAAAGAAACCGCTGATTTGGTTCGTGGCTTACCTTTTCTCATTTCCATGTATGTTTAAGTCCTGTATCCCCTTGTGGGTTCTAGGGCCTCGACAATGGCTACGCGCCATCGTGTGCGGTTTCTGGAAATGTGTCTCAGTTCTCCCCAACTCTTTCCCAGTTGCCGTGCTTCGTTCTCAACTGTTCTGCGCCACGTACTCCTAGGACCGCCGCATATCCCGCCATCCTGACTAAGCGGGTTCCATTTTCGCCTGTCACCCTTTTGGAGAGTATGTCCAATCCACTGCCACTTTCATCGTCGTATTGTTGTGCCTACAGGTTCATGGCCCGTTCTCTGATAGAGTTGTTCGTTAGGGAAACGGTTTGGTCAGAAAATCCTAGAGATATAACGTAGGTACCTATTGACGACAACATTTCCATGTATGGTTCTGCAAGAAATATTCCACGCTCACGCAAAAAATCTCATCGCATTGTTTTCATATTTGTTTAACAAATTGGGTTTATATCATTAAAAATAGTTAACGCGTTCAGAGCTAAGATGTCGACTATATTTGAGACTACAGCTATTGAAATCGGTGCGTCTTTTTACAGTTTACATGCACACTTTTTTCTCTCATTTTTTTCTGCTCTTACTGCTGTGAACACACCCCCAAAGCGGTACAAATAATTCGAATGCAGATACGACTTTTTCAAGTTACGTATACAAGCACTTTCAATGTATTTCAGCAGCTAATTTGTTTATATTTTATAAATTTTGCCAAAATATTAAATTAAATGGATATTTGACCACAAAAATGGTATTTCCACGGCAAAATACATAGAAATCCCATACGTGTGGAAAGTCACACACGAGGGTAAGAAGTTAACAAGTGGTTAACAAGTGAAAAAGAAAAAATTGATGAGTAAAATTGTTTTTGTGTGGTTTTCCACACAAGGAGGAGACTAGGGTAAACGTCAAATTGTCTGCATTTTGTCAGCTCCGCGTAAATTAGACCACAGAATTCATTTTGGTTTGGTATTGTCAAGAGTCAGTTCAGTTGACAATTCATGGTGAAATTTGCGTAAAATAAAACCAACAGGAATGTAGTTTCGATAGAATATGTAGTGCGATTTTCACCGGATGCCACTTTGACCGCTGAGATCTAGGCTTACAGCTTGAATTTCGTATATCTGTCGCTTCAGGTACGAAGGTCTTTTAAATTTATACCAATAGACTGCTTAAGCTATGAGAAGTAGTACTTCGTGCTTCAAGACTGAAGATTTTTCAATGTCTAATTGAATTCAAAAAGAGAGTGTTAGCTATGTCAAAAAGAGGCGAGCAGAACGAGCAGGGAACTTGGATCCTTAGATGTTATGATGTTTTACCGGCTACAAGCTCATGGTGACCCACAGTAGACGAAACGATTAGAAACTGGTGGGATCTGCCGAGGGTGTGGCTATAAGGACGCAGAAGAGAGCAGAAGTAAGAAAACGTTCTTCGAAGAATTGGGTAATCAGGAAGGCCGTGTAGCTATCCCAATGGTAAAAACCAACTTTTTCCTTTGTTTTAAGGTCAACCCACGGCAGGGGTTCACAATGGATCCGATAGTGATTCGAGTGTTGGATGCATATGCGACTACTGCGTTTTACCTACATATGTAACGAACTACGCGGAATGAGTATTTTGGGCTATCCTATGTCTTGTAAGAACTATCGAGGCATATCCCTGCTTAGTGTCGGATGGAAAATCCTATCCAGCGTATTATGTGAACGTCTGAAAGCAAAGAGGGTTTTCGAATCACAGTCCCCAGATTCAAGACTACAAGAAGAGTGAATCTCCGTTTTATGGATTAAGCTAACGCGAATGCCAGAGCCCTGGACAATTGAAAGCAGCGGAATCGAAGGGAGCAGAAGACTACCGTGTCTCAGGAAGATACGGCTTCAGCATCCTCCGTGGCCCAAAATGTATCACCCTATCGAAAGATGCTATAACTTCAGCGTATAATGACGGCATGCAACACTTAACCTTCTAAGATTGCGGAACACTCTATCTGACAAGTTTTAACGGAATAACTTGTCAGCGATTTTGACGCAACGTGAATTTCTGTGGAGGTTCTACTTCAGGACGTTTAGCCGCTCGGCTCAAAGAGACACAGAGACTAGACCCTCGTAGTGATCCTTCTGATGAGAATATCACCGCTGAGGCTTGAAGCCATGGGTAACACGGTCGTCCGAAAACGTTATGTTAGGTATTCCTAGACATCTGTCAAGCCACAGCCTCTCTATAAATCTATGGTGGTGATTCTGTATTACCCAAGGATCGCAAGTCATACCTAAAATACATGACTCTAACTGAAATAAAGTAACAAAATGACCGGTGTGCTACGCACAGTTGCATTATGTGATGCATGGCAGAGTAAATAAAAGAATTCAACCCTTGGAAGTCCGCCCAACCACTTAATCTCCTTAAGGGCACAACCTCTTTAGAGCAGCCCTCTCAAATCGATAAGGTTTTATCCATTTCAAATGAATAATAAAAAGCAAATCACCACTTATCCCCCATTAACACACATCCGAGGAAAATCTTCTGACTCAGCATTACTTGCGTTTAACAGGTGTCGTCCATCAGAATCGTAAACAAACACCGAAACACCCATTCACAATCCCCCAACATTCAGCACCGCAAACATGTAGCAAAAGCACATTTTCCCAACATTCAGCATCCACCATGGCGCCGACGTGAGAGCACATCTCTCTCCCGAAAGCCCCCCAAAAAAAGCTTAACCTACTTTTTGGCCACCAGCGCCATCCAATCCCAGTTGAAGCGTATAATCCCACGGTAAGCTATGTGACCCACGTGAAATTTCTCGGCCAAGACAATCCCCCCAATCTGTATACGACACTGACTCCATGGGAAAACCCTCCGAAAAAGCCCACATCAATGAATCGGTCCGTTGAAAGCACTCCACGAACTTCACACATAGTCTCACCAGAAGCCCCACAGTCGCAGACAGTCACTCTACTCACGGCGTAATCAAAACACGGGACTTTCCCCAATCGAATTAGAAAGAACTTTTTTTTTTTGATTTCGCGTAAACGAGCCCACAAACCAGTGCCACTCACATTTAGTCACTGACGAACCGCTCTACAGTTCACATCTGTACGGCGAGACCTTCACTATCACCAGCGCTAGCGATACCCACCTCAACAGTCGAACCAGACCACTGTTGTTTGCGTTTTTCTTTTCTTGTTGAGTTTTCTTTCGGTTTTGAGATTTCGAAAACGTTCCCTCCACGCGCGTAACTCACGCCGGAATACGTACACAAGTGAAAGTGCAGCGAATTAACTTCAAACTCAACTAGTGCATAAGATACAGTTGAAGTGGCATTCCAATATCTCGGTCATTGTGTATCTGTGAATTTGTGTTTTTGGAGAAAAGTTTTCTGCAACTCCAGCAAGATGAGCGGCGGCGTCGATAATATCATCAACTACAAGCGCAATCCCGACGAGGAGTTCTATGCAATGCTCAATTGCGATGAGAATTCATCCGTAAGTACATTATTATCTGTTGCTTCTGAGATACTTAATTCCGTTTGTTACCCTACTCTGTTGAATCGAAATCCCAAGGTGAACTGGTTTAACATACATACATACATAGATACACCGAATCGTGTTAAACCGCAATACAACAGGCTTGAGATACTCGAACGACTATCTGTAGATAGTGCAAGTTTTGTTATTGTTTACGTTCGGGTTATGAAAATTAATGACCAGCCGTCATCGCACTACAACAGTGAAATTGAATATCCATCCACTTGACATGGTAGAATGTATCTATCGAACATCCATCGATGGGTTATCTAATTTATCTGAGTCGCATAGCCAAGTTTTATTGATTTTGTACGCGTGATAAGCAGCAATTGCTGTTGGTACGGTTAACTGCTCAACTAATTAGTGATGATGGTGGCTTATTGTTCCGCAACGCTAGAGAATCAACGTTCTGAGAATCAACGGTCTTTTATTTGTGCTGGTATAAGTGGAGTGAAAAGTATTTAATTAGGTGGGTGGTGGTGATTGAGGATTTCTGTGTTTTTTTTTGTTCACCCACTCAGGACTTCGTTATGATAATGGAACTGCTGAGGGGATTTTGTAAACTTTAATTACCGATCCATGAAGTTCAAATTAATGAAAGGGAAAATGTCCTATTGACAAAGTTCCAAACAAAAATAAAAACAGTTGAATCTTTAAAAAATATTTGCTGGTTGAAATATTTGTTTAGGATAAGAGGTTGAAAGTTGAAATTTCGGGTTGAATCAATAGAAGCCAATCAAGAGAGATGGACTGGATCTGTTTCTTTTCTCCTACTCAGAGCCAAGGAGATGGATGAATGTAATTAAAGGTATTCATTTGAATTCTTGGTAAAGATACCCACATAGATGGGAGAAATACGTCTCTAGGATTAATTGAATTAGCATCAGTATGTATTTGATTGAACTCGTTAATGGTTTGGAGATAACTTGCAAAAGAGTTCCCAGAACTTTGGCCCAGACTGAGTACAAAGCATGGTGTATACATGGTTGAATACAGTAACGAAGTTTTCTGAGAAACATTCGAGAGGTAATCCTTTTGAATAACATTAGTACGAGCAAAACAAGGATGAGTAGAAGCTAGGCCCAGGGGTATGCGATTATAGGTTGATCTTAAGATTTCAATTCGAATTTCAATACTCAGTACTCAAACGTTAACCCGATACACTAACTAAAAAGGGATCATCAAATGAACTTATCGCGATTGGGAACAAAGCACTAGTAGCACCAAATGAGTGAAATGGATCAGGCTCGATTCCTGCGTTACAACTAGGAAAATGTGGCCACTTTACAACAAAAATAAAACCGAAATAATCTTACAAATGAGTTAAAAATCCTTGTCCTCCCTTGTCTCTGCAATTATCGGACGTAACATGCTGGAATATCACCCAAAAAATATCACGAGTTAGCACGAACGACCTTCGCAGAGGTTGTTCTAGAAAAACATATCTTTCAAGATTTTCTGACAAGACTTGCAAAGATTTGCTTAAAGTCGTAGACACCTCGGGATAGTTTGAAGATCTATAGGTTTTCCATTGATTTCATAGTGGTTTGGGAGGTATAACCCATAATCTAAGTGTGACAAGTCTCTCTCGTCTCATCAACCCATTAATCTAACCCAGGTTTTGTTGAAACCAACTGTGTATATTAATTTTTCTTTATTTTGGTAGTTGGACTGATCTTTTGTGAGCAAAAGACACGGTTTGTCGTATACTAGTAGAGGTCACGATTTTTTATCGTTTTGGGTAGATCTTCGGGCGATTAGTTCTCGCAGCCCTTGTCACAGGTTCGTGTCTTCAAAAAAAACCTCAAACGGTCAAATCACGCGTTCCTGACCAAATCAAACAGCTAAATCGTGACATTAGGCATCACTGGCATCGCACCCTTCATAACTGCCATTATTGTGCAAACTGTGTTTCGTTGTCTTCTTGTCCCAATTCATCAATTTGGTTCTGTACCTCTTGTCAGTCACAATTATCATATTACCCAGGATATTCTCGGCAGAACGATCACTAAAAAGACTTCCCGCCGCCTCTTCTTCTACGAGTTATTCCAGTTTTTTCGATGAGAGTGGCTAAAAGCCTCAGTTCTTGACCAGTTGGAGTATGAAGTCACGAGTATTCCGCGATCGTAAGATGTACAAAGTTCCATGGCTTATCGACGTGTATTCTGAATCTATTTGCTTCGCAAAGATCAAACCAAAACTTACAGTTGCGGCCATTGCCAAAAGATATTGAACCTTTACTTGTAAAGGATGGGGCCATCTAGTGGCTTCTCTTTAAATCATTGGTTATTTTGACACTGACAGATGTTTCCCACTCGAATTTTGACAGAAAGTCAAGGAATGAAATCAGTAACTTTGCACTTGAACAACGTTTCCAAAGTAAGTGCTGTGTAGCCCAAACAGTGCGCTAATTGGAAATAAGTTTTGGCCGAAATAAAGCACGAAGACAATACTCTTGGTCTCCGTCGTCGGAATGTGAGAATGACAGACGAGAATGTGGCTGCGAGTGTGAGACTCAATTCACGAACATTAACTCGTCATCGATCTCAACAGCTCAACAGTTCATGCACTAGCCTGAGGGGAATTCTGCAGAAAGATCTCGGATTATTCGCTTACAAGGTCCAATTGACTCAGCAATTGAAGGCGCACGACGATCCCTTCATCAGTTTGAATTCGACAACGATTTTGGACGAAAAATCATCTTTTCTGACGAGGCTCATTTTCATCCCAGCGGCGGCTCCGTTAACAAGCAAAATTGCCGCATCTTGGGCTTGGAAAACCCGCATGTTATTGTCAAGCAGCCGATGCATCCACAGAGAGTGACAGTTTGGTGCGGATTGTGAGGTGGTGACATTATTAGACCATTTTTCTTCAAAAATGTTGCACAGGCACTTAAGGCCAATATTGTTGATGTTTCTATGGATGTCGCTATCTATTACTGTGTACACTTAAAAGTAAGTCCCGTATGACCGAATCTGAGTTTTATTTAAAACTTTTCTAGGTAAAAGCAATAATAGAAACCAATCATTTCGCATTTCTTTGAATTGCCCATTTGTACTAAACACCAAGCCTAAGTAAGTATCTCAAACTAAATGAAACTAAAGATTGATTAATACAATGCGTTTGAAAACGGTTCTTCCTTTTTCCAAGATAACTCTGTGGAAGCAGCGAGTGGTCGCTCCCATTTTATTGATGGAACACATGAGTCTTAATGAACTTCATATAAAGTTAAGTATCTGTAATAAATGTCAGTTTACAGTTAGATAATTGGTAATGTTTGTTATACTAATTAGAATGCGGGTCTTGTCACGTGAAATCACTAATATTTTGGATAAGATGAGTTGTGAGAAGTTTGGTTAACACTTTGTTGGTTGTTTACGGAAACTACCTCTCAAAGATATATGAATATCATAAATCCATAAATTGTTTGAAATTAACAGGAAGCTGGAATGAATCGCATTTGATTGCTCTTCCGAATGAAAATATATAATAGTTCAGCTTCCGTCTCTTGAAACTCTAATCAAGGCACAAAAATGATGTGCTGATCTCTCGAAGCGTTAAAGGTTTGTAGATTCACCCATTAAAAAGCTTACCTTGTCATACTTGTCTTACTTGAATACGAATCTCAATGACCACCGTGATATGGTTTTGACCATATAACGGCCTACTTCATTGCACACATTGGCTCGACTTCCCGAGCAACTATCAAGCAACCGGGCTCTCCAAAGTGGTCGCCAGGAGTTGCCATATAAGACCCACCAAAACTTTCTGGCAAAACTTGGAAGGTAGAAAGAACACCTCCCTGTTCGGACAAGTCCACTATTGTGGATATCTGTAACATTATTTCAGAAAATTATGGATGTCCTTCAATTGGGCAGTTATTTATAGACAATGTGAACCTCTGACAAACATCTGAGAGTATAACTGATATGAAGAAACTTTAAAACTTTGTACAAACTCTGGGTGCTATCCGTTTATACAAAGTATTTAAACATTGACATACTTGTACATGGCAACATGAGAATGGCTCTCCAAATTCTTAAATTCAAAAGCTCTGAACTGCGAATAAGGGGGTTTCTTGTCTATAAAGCGATGCCTAAATTTGTCCTTACTATATACTTTCTTACCTGTAAAAATTTGGTGCGATTCGAGTCGCTTCATTCACTCAGGATGGTGGAATCTTGCTTCTAACAATCCAGTTGTCAAAACATGCGATCACAGAAGTATATATGTAACTCGAAAACCTCGAAAGACTAAAAATTAATTTTGTGATCCTATTTCTCAAAGAAATGAATGCCGTGAGGTCTAAAACGCCTACTTATAAGAGTTCTACGGAAATTTGGAATACCCTGCAATCATCAATATTTTTTCTGGAGCACTAGAGACTTGAGTCCCCAGTTTCACTGTATAAGAATACGCATAGCTCTTTCAACACATTACCAACATAACATTCTGAAGTATATTTCATTAAAAATATCCTTAACTGTGTCCAATGCCCCAATCCATAACTGTGGTAGCACTCCACCCTAAAACCGACTTTAATTCTGTCTGCGGTATCGCATATGCATGTGCTACTGTAGTAGAGTTCCAGAACGATGATACGTATATATTCGGAACAGCTCAAGGCCGTTGTACTGTTGTAGTGAGATTAAATGGAAACTTTTCAAAATCTGAAACAAAACTAAAATTTGAAAAGCTCATGAATATATGAAACTGGAAGGAAACGTTGGGAGTTCTCGATATACTAGAATCTCGAACGTAATATTGAGCGTCATGCCGTAAAAACTTGGTCAAATAAAACAATTAGTTTCATATTTAGTTTTTTTTTTTTTTGTTCAATCGTCACGCATATTACGAATGTATGAAACTCATAAAATTTTAAATATGTACCCTTACCTGGTTTCCTCTCCATTTTGGCAAAAATTTCATTTCGTAAATAAAACACACGTGACGGCAGAAATAAAACTTCTCTTCATAAATAAATTAAAAAAGATAAAATGTTTGTTTCGTGCAATACTTAGAATTCTCACCGTAATTGCTTGCCCTACCTTTGCTTTCGTGTACTATATCAAGTGGTTACGACAGCTCCTGGAAACGTCAAAAACATCAGCATAATGGAACAAAGTGACAAGTGATGTAGGTAACCGCTTGATGGGAAGATTCTGATACACGACGAAAAAGGAAAGTGGTTAGGAAGATATCAGAAACATTTTTACGTTGACTGACGTTTCTGGAAAACTCTAACATTGTCAATATTTTTTGTTTTTTTTCGTTCAAAAGTGTTAAACATGTGAAGGAAGTTACTGAAAAGTGTAATTGGTTTAGTTTATATATCTCAGTTTTAGAGTCTGTTGATATCTATCTCAGCTAACATTTCCATTGAAAAATCGAAGTTTTGACATTCTGTACTCAAGGTACAGCGTTGGTTTTTGGAATACTATTAATGGTTTGGAATTTTTGACATATTTCCCTGAGATAAGTAGAGTTTTGACTCCATTTGGTCGTTCCTGTCATGGAAATGATTTGATCCTCCATATTGATCTAATGAAGAGCACTAGTTAGTAACACGTTTTTTAAGGAGAGACACGGTCTTATTTCATTCATTTTCCCAAAAGATTTCTCGGTAATTGGGTATCACTACCGCAGCATGATACATTAAAAGAGGATGACTTGAGGTTGTGGCTTCAGCAAGACGGTGCCACACGGCATACCAAACCATTAATTCATTGAAGTCAAAATTTGGTAGACATATTGTCTCCAGAAATGCAGTCAATATGCGTTTGGTTGTTTGATTTGACACTTTTGGTCCTTTTCTTTGCGGCTATGTCAAGTTCATTCATCTTGTAGACCAAGCAAAATAAGGCGTTCCCAAAAGTCCCAAGTCTCTTCGAATTCTTCATAATAATATAATATCCTTCATCCTGCTCAAAATATCATTGATATACACTACTGTCTTCAAATACTGCATCGATGCCCTTATGTCGTGGAATTGCAGGCAACAAAACCGCGAATAGATTAGCTAGATCCGACTAAGCATTTGTATTCTAATGATCCTTCTGTCAAGCCAATTCAGCTGATCCCACGCCGCTGCTTGGGAACATTCAGTTAAGAGTCACTTGCTCTTGGAACACATTTACAAATCGTTCACCAACGCCAACAGCGCAGTGCTCTCCAAGGTTTCTAAGCCTATCGAATCTATTATAATGATATACGCGATCTTACAAGTTCTAAATGGTGTAACGAGTAAGTAGAGAGAGACTTTTCCACTGCAGGGAAATATCTTCACAGGAATTTACTTCACATGGGAAATAACTTCACCCCAAGTGGGAAATAAACCCATTTCATGATATGAACTTATTTCTCACTCAAAGTAATCTCCATCATTGCAATGAGAAAGCGGTAACAAACAATCTGAAAATATTGTTTCCTGCAAGAGTTTTGACCTTTTTAATTCCAGCAAAGGTCTGTGGTAACTTCTTTGCCAAGTATTGACAAGCCATTCGATTCCTCAATATCACCTCCATTCATTTTGGCTACAGTAGTATTCCGATTACGAGACAAGAGACAGCACTGGGTTTTTGACGAATTGAATTCAACTCGGCCCCCTATCCAGCAATCATCAGATTGCGCGGTAGACACTCTCTGCCAGTGAAACTCCACAGCTTCTGGTCTGAGCCGAGTAGTCGTTAAAGTCAAGAGTACTGTCATCCGCAAAAGTAAGGATTGTATTGCGATTGAGAGAGAGAAGTTCGTCGATAAATATTAAAAGCAGGGTCGGTGAGTAAACTCAACCCTGAGGTACACCAGCACTGGTTGAGAATGAGTTAGAAACATATCCGTCCAACTTCTATCGACTTCTACGCCATAAGGTTCCCTGTTATTGGCGAAACCCGTACTGCCTGTCATTTAGAAGACGTTAACTTTTAGGATATCTCATGAGATGTAAACTTCATAAAAGTGGATTTATTTCCCACCTGAGGTGGAGTAAATTCCCATGGGAAGTAAATTCCCGTGAAGTTATTTCCCTGCAAAAGTTTTTCCTATTATCCACGTGATATCCTAATGGACCTATTGCTGGTCTAAATGTGTCAGGTGGTAGCCACTTGAACCAGCCAACCCTTCACATTCACATGTATCCTTTTCTAGTAAAGGTACTGCTGCAAGTCATGAGTAAATTACAATGGCAAAATGACTTCTCCGAATTAAGCATTTTCCCATGAAAAGGAAATCATTTCCTGAAGCTTCGCTATTAGAATTCATAAAATTGTTTCCACATTCTCTTAGTTTTGTTCACAATTTCCATCTTTTTGAAATGGATTCTCAGAAAAACATGATGATGAAGCTGTAATTTTAAGCTGTCCTTCCACATGAAAGGACTTCACATATCAACGTATGTATGTGTATGTACGTGCTTAGATACTTGAAATTTCAATATAAAAATCGGATTACAGATTTCACATCGCCAGACAGGATTCTAAGAATAAAGAGAGTAAACTTGAAAGAACTTGATATTCTCTCGTTTTCAGGGAATCACCTCACACATCACCCCTAGACTGTTAAATATACATCTCACCCATTGTAACCGGAGCAAGGGATACATCCATTGAAACAAGATACCGCTTAAAATGTCAACTGCGTAGATACCCTTTATGCCAAAAATAGGAAATAGAAAACTATACAGGATACAAAAGCGATTTCCTTGGCCTTTGCGAGTTTTTCTATTCGTTTAACTTTACGTCTTTATTTTCTTTGTTGTAAAGATACTATTTTCGTAAATCCAACCTAAAGTTTATCCATTTCATTTCACTCGATTTAGTAGAAAATCTTTTCATGACTCAATCTAACTCGGGGCTATAACACTGGGGTTGACATATTGGGGTATTTCTGTATTAAGATGGATTCACCATATCCCTGCAGATACATACAGATACGACTAAGTATGAAATGTAGCAAAGCAATTATGGCAGCCAACTTAAACTCCAGGTTGTAGTGCAATTAATTCAATGCTTTGCATATAAACAATTAGTTGCAATTAGATTTTATTTTATGGTTCCCCTTGCAGACGATTAATCCAGTGCACCGCGATCGCTCTTCAGGTTAAGTACCTTCACGGAACATTACATGCGCTGTAAAGTATCTATAGAGACCGCTTTTAACTTCTAAGAATAATGGTAATCCATCAGAGCTGTGCTCGTTAAAATTTATAATGCATTTGCAATGTGCATAATTAAAACCAAATATCGCGAAATCCTGCACGTTCCATGAATCGAATGGGTGCAGACCAGACCAACCTCCTTTGCATTTGTATTATGCAATCCGGCGGAATATTGCGGCCGCGGTTACCTACTCGGAATCGGATATTCCATGGTTGTGTCCATTCCTGGAGAGGCTTCGAATTAACATAACAATTTACAAATAGTTCGAGTGCATGGTTGATGTGGTTTGGTCGATCCAGTTTGCTTTTGTTATTTAGATGAATTTATCTGTTGGGTAGGTAGGCATATGTACGGTATGTAATCAGGATGGAAATTGGGACTTTGTAAACAATGTTTTGTTATGATTGTTTGTTTGTATCCATTGTTATCGAATGGAGAATGGAATGGGATATATGTAGGAATATTCCCGACCACGTTTCTCGAACAGAATTGAGCTATTGTCTAGATATGTATGTGGTTGGAACGTGTGTTGTGGACCTCCCGACGATACTAATAATTAGACAACATAAATTTGCGGGGCAACTGATAATAATTACCTTCGACAATGCTGCCTTTGGTTCCATATGAAGGCAGGATAAAGCCACCATTTGATGGATCTATTTCTTGCTGTCACGTAGGTTGCTTGAGAGAAGAAGGTTACGCCTAAAGGGCAATTCATTGACCTATAGTTTGTGAAAGCAATACATGAGATCTAGAATTTATAGTATTCTTAGGTTTAGTGGCTTTAAATAGAGATCACTACACCTATTTTCAACTGCAGATGAGTCACAGACCAGGCATGTCATGACATTTGCCTATGTTTATGCCTTTCGTCATATTCAACAGAAGATACACACAAAAGTCAGTCGAACTACTCAGTGGAAGTTTCGATTTTAGGACAACATCAAAGTTGTTCACGCTTCCACCTCCCACTAGCGTCTGGCAAACACTCGAGAGTATAACTTGTATGAAAAGGTGTCAGTTCATAGTGAGATAGTGAGCAGTTGAACTTTTACGTCGAAGTTCGGAATCAGTAGGAAGCGATTTCCATGATCCCGACCAGGTCAGACATCGAACTCGAAAGTACCTGAACTAAGAAAAATAAAAGAACTCAGATCCTCATCCCGACACACATTTAAGATTCAGTGGGAAACATTACCAACTCATCACAGTCTTGGGTCCATTTCTCGAGCTTGCTATTTTGAATCTGTGCATCCAAAGGACAAACTAGCTTAATTATAGCCTAAAAATAGAGACTGGAAAATTTTTCAACAAAAAATGTATGAAAAAATGGGCCATGTATAGCCCACAAAACTAGAGGCCCACCACATCGTTAAATCCTTGATAAAATACCTAGCATACCTTAAGGGTTAGTTCAGGTCTAGACAGGGAGTAGAGGTGGTACCCCCCCAATTATAAAGCCTTCTTATTTGGTCTCTCCCCTATTCGAGACAACCTATGAAACAAAGGTTTGTTGGTTTTCATAAGTCGATGACTGTGACTTTCTTGGTTTTTTTTTCATCCGACAGTGGTCTTGAAATATACTAGTATGCTAAACATTGAGTAGTCTATCTGATATAATAGTGACGGCCGAGAACTTTCATGACTACTTTGACATTGACATTATGGTTCATGGTTCATGGTTCATTACAGAAATTGGTGTATGTTTAGGGAACTTAACTTTAAGACTTATAAAGGGTTTTCAATTGGAGCATAACAATTTTATATTCTAATAGAAACACATCTTGAAACTCTGTTTATATAAACACGTCAGTAAGAGTTTATATTTTTATCGAAATGAAGTTCTCGAAAAAGCAACGTTTACAAACTATTATAGTACATATGTACATGTCTACCAAATCTCTGAGTCGGAGGTAACAACAAGTTTGAGGAGAATCCTGAATTTCATCGAAAAATCATTTTCAGCAACGAATCTTATTTTTCGCTCAATGGCTTTCTCAAATCAAAATATGGAGTACTGAATCCCAATAAGCCCACAAGTTGTTCAAGGGACTCCAATCCAATCTATTTCCTGCCGGAGGTTTGATTGGACCCTATTTATTCGTCGGTGAACATGACCATGTTACGGTCAATTGAAATCACTATCATGGCATTTTGAAAGCCTTTTTTACAGAGAAATTTGAACTCGCCATCAGTATTACATATGTGGTTCCAGACAGATGGTTCCACATGCCGCACAGCAATGGATCAATTGAAGGGGAAGTTCAGTAATCGTGTAACTTGGAGACATTGCTCAGTCGAATGGCTACCACACTCATGCGATTTAAAGCCGTTGGTTTTTTTCTTTATGGGATTACCTCAAGTCTATGGTTTATGCCGACAAGCCAACAAAATAAGACAAGCTTAGGAACAATATCAAACGCGAAATTGCCAATATTTCGACGGATATGTGTGGAAGAGTGATGAACAATTGCCTCCAAAGAATCGATTGCTGCCAACTTGCTCGGGGTGGTCATATGAACGAGATCAAATTTTATAGTTATATCCAACACGTGCTCTACTTTTGGAATACATTTCAGAACACTCACTCATGTATTCTGGGTTTTATTTAAATACAAAATTGTTAAGTCCTTATTGGAAAACTCTCTTTCATATATTCGTGATCTGTATCAAGAGCGAACACGATTGAACCACACTCGTGTTACAAGGAGGATGAAATTTCATAAGTAAGCTCCTCACCAAGACCAAATATTTATTGAAATTCTTTATTGTATATTTTTCCTACATTGTCTAGAGCCACGCCCACTTAAAAAAGAACATAATATTAATTTTATCGTAGTAGTTCAGTAAAAAATACAGTCTGCCACGCCCATTTAAGTAGGGGCGACACACAAAGGAAGAATAATAGGGTAATATACCACCCTTTTCAAACTTTCTGTGTATTTTTATCCAAGTATTTGCCTAACTCATCCTTATTCGCGTCGCCCACCGTAACAACGATACATTAACCAAGAAAGTACATTTCCATGGCCTCACAATAAAAGCCATATAACATCCAATTCAACACAAGAAATATGTTTCCTACGAGTTTGTGAATATTTCAAAGTTGTATTGTAAGTTTACATACCCTTGGGACCAGGGTATGTCTTCCTTCCATGTAGAAGAAGAAAAAAAAAAGAAGAAAATATCAAGCCCCGCCAGCAGTTTACGAATTAATGAAGTCCAAATCCCTAAAACACTGCAGCGGCTGTCTGAACAAAAAAGTAAACAAAACTCCCCAGGCGACCTATAAGGTTTCAAAATTGTTTTCCTCTCAGGTTCAACCAATATCACCATCATCATCATCCCCAACCCACACACACACTCGTAGGATCTCTCATGTGAAAAATCACTTTCCCTATTTTTTAAGCATGAATAAAACGCATTATTTATATTCAGGGGTGCGGTGCCCAACAACAAAAAGAGATTCCTAAACGAGCCTCTCTAATTCGTTACGGCGAATAATTTATATAAAAGCAAAATGTCCTGAGAATTTCATGTTGTTAAACGAAATTTTATTTCCCGGCAATGACATTGACGCAAGGTGGTGCCGCCTTCTTCTTCACGCAAAAAAGGAACTTTCTTCGAGAATAACAATGTTTGTGTAATCACCATCAGCCATGTGGGTGGGGGGCTTGGTATCAGAGCGTTCCCAGTTAAAAGGTGAAAAAAGTTACACGTAAGGAAAGAGATTAGGCGCACCCTGAGGCATATGCTTTATTAAGCAGACCATTAACTGAATTACGATTCCCTCTGACTTTCCACAAACTAAAATAACAACAAATGGTTGGCAGGAAGGAAGGACGGAAGGATATATGCCCCAAGTCAGCCTCACGGAGATTCATCATGCGTGAAAGTGTATCGTCCTCGGAGCGCCGCCGAGTGTGTTCGGTCTTGAAACCCTTGACAGATGAAACAGAAAATCACTTTGCTGTATAGGTAGATGAAATTAAATCACCTTGACAGGAACGCCTTGTGTACTCGTAGTGAATAAATGCAAAACACATGGAGATTGTTTATTGAGTGTATTTGTTTTGGCCATATTTTGTCTCTCGAATGAAGTTGCCTGTATTTGGCAAGTCCTTGAGAGCGACGACGGTGGTGGCGTACAACAAAAGGCGAAAAGGGAATTCAGTTCAAAAATGTTCAGAAAGTTTGTGTATTGTTTGTAAGTTGGAAGATTGTTTCTGTTTCCTTTTGCGCTTGACTCGTCCTTTTATTGGGTCTTGTTTGTTTGGCAATAACCGGAGGGTTCGTTTCTTATTTAAATATATCTAAAAATGTCATAAGCATGTGTGTTCCTCCGAATAGGAGACATACGAGTATTTTGGGAAAGTTTTTGTCAAGTGGCGGAGAGGGGGAAATTAATACGCATTGTTGCTTAAGAAAGTTATTTCATTTATATTTATTAGAACGATAAGGAGTCATTATGAGGGTGACAATGTGCATGATCCTGTGGTTTAGATTATTACTTTCACAATTGCGTGAGTATTTGATTTATGTACAGTGTTGTATCTCAGAGGATATGGCAAAGACAGAGTGGTGCCATGAGAGCAAAAGTATCTGAATTTGATGAGGTATGTGAAAGTGTTATCATAAAGCGGAGTTCGCACGACAAGTTCATTAAAATCGTGAACATTAACTGTAAGTGGGTGTCCCTGTTGACGGAGATTGTCAATAGCTCCTTCAGATCCCATTGTATCTAAGCAGCAACTTTATTTGATTGAAACCTTAAATTATTAAAGACCGACAGACTATCTGTGTGAAAACAACAACTAGACTAGTTCGTGTTAAAACCATAATAACCGCGCAGCTGGGTGGGTGTACGAGTACTCATAGGAATGTTTACTTGGTTTTTAGCTGGCACGTACCGTGGTAAACATTCTGGTGTATACTCAGTTATGCTTTCGATAAATATTATCAAAACAACACATATCTACGGCGAAACGTGCTGTGATATTTTTCCTCCATGGATTGGATTAAAATGAGAGCTGCAGGCAGACGTAGATAAGCTCAATCCATAAGTTTACATTTTCTAGTACACAAAAAGTATACACACATCGGTGCATCCTTCAAAGGGGTGTTATGAGAGGGATGATGGGTAAGTACATGTGCTGTGTGCTTTTCCTAGTACTGGGGGCATGAACCAAATTAAATTGTCAAGAGTCTAAGGAATACCCTCCATAAGGACATAAGAATTTTTATTTAAATAAAACACAGAATAATTGAGACAAGTTACATTTTAGTACGAAACTCGATCTGGTTCATGTAACTACCGCGAGTGCGTTTGCAGCAATCCTTTTTTGCAGCCAAATCTCCACCGCTCTTCCACACATATCGATAGGAACGTTGGCAATGTCGGGTTCGATGTGGTCCCTGAGCTCTTCTAACATTGTTGGGTTGTTGGCATAATCCAACGATCAACGAAAGCTAGAGGCGTCGACTGGATCGAAATGAACTTCAGTTTTAAAAGATCAACTGTTTGATCGATTGTGTGGCATGTGGCACCATCTTGTGGGAACCACATATCGCTGATGGCAACTCCATCCAAATTTGGCCAAAAATAGTTTTCCCACATGGCTCGATAGTGAATTCCATAGACGGTAACACGCCGATCATTTTCATCGTCGAAGGATACAGCTCCTGCAGGAAACTCACACCACACGGTCACTTTTTGTGGATGAAATGGAGTCTCTTGGAGAAGCTATGGGCAACAAGTGTTCAATAACGCATACATATTTTGATTTGAGAAGGCCACTAAGCCAAAAATGAACTCCATATCTGAAGATCAAACTTTTGCGGACCCCAATCGGAAAAATTTCGACGCTTCAAATGATGAAGAGGCTTCAGTTCATGAGTTCATTTGATCATGCAAGGGTACAGGCTAAGATCTTTACAAAAATTCGCCTCATTGTGAACTGAGATACTCCCAATTCCTGGGAACGGAGTGAAATCCACTGATTCGGCTCATTTTAAACAGAATCCCTCACGGCTGTGATATTTTCGGGACTCCGATCGGGGTGTTGTTTCACTGGGACAAAAACATTCAATAGTGAATATGTTGACTCAAATTCATCAACTCCAGCACTCACAGTTGGTCTTGTGGAACGATTATTACGACCTAAAATAGGATAAGCGCTCTTAAAGTTGTTACCTCCGACTTAGTACAATTTTTTAAGAGTGTAGAAACGTTGTTCATTTTTGATATATGTCAGAATAAAAATATAAATGTTGATAAACACTCTGACATTGACAAGTCATACGAATATTTTCAAGTTGCATTTGTATTAAAGTTCAAAATTGTTATGTCCTTATTGAAAAAAATTTTAGTTCCGGGAAAGGGGTCCTTTCAGACACTTTTTCATTAAAAAAGAGTCTGTTGAGTCCAGGATCCATATAACGTCCTCGAACAGAGTGTAAATAGTTACAATTTTACAGGTGCCTTCCCCAGTTTTTTGTATTATCTACACCATGTCTCGAGTATGGTGAGTGGATTGGTCCAGCTTTTCCCGTATCTACATCTGTATGTCAGTCACTATTGGGTTATAAAGGAAAAGATAGACCCTTGTCATCTCAACTTGTCTATATGAACCAAAAATTGAAAGATGTTTTGAGTCCAATACCGAGTCATAGTTTATAGTATGTTGACCATTTCAGTTATTTTCAAAAATCTTCTAATCATTACGGAAACATTCAAAAACTTTATCCTTCGGTCGGTCCTTTCATTGATTTGCTAGCAAAACCAATCGCCTTCCTCAAATAATTTCAAAGTTCTCAGAATAATTTCAAAATTAAATTCCTTCACCTACAGCATTCCATTCCTTTGTCGTTCAAACTTGCTGCTGTTGCAGCTGTTCGCTACAATCGGCTATGTGTTGGCGTTGATGTGGAAATGGTTCCTCTTTGATTTTTCTTATATCTATCCTTCCCGCCCACCGTCCAAAGGAAAAACAAACTCCTACGGCGTAGAAATATGTCTACTCCTTTCAACCAGAAGGAAGAAAAAAAAAAGGTGACAGGATAAATTTATATAATATGTACATGGACAACTGGTGGTCAAATGAAATACTTAACGATTCAGTCCCCCTCCTTGCGTTCCTCTTTGTTATGGATGTAGCCGAAGGGCAGCCAACGTCATAAAAGGATACTGACTAAACCATCAAGGATCTGTATGTATCTATATATGTATGTACATAAATGTATATTTTAATAACAAAAAATATAAGAATTTCTTAATAGACTTTCCAACTAAGTGTAAACAGAAAAAGATACTTAAGGGAAAATTGAAATGAATTTTCTTGTTTACTTTCAACGTCGGTCAGTTCGCATTCGCGGTTCTCCTGTTCACAAACTCCAACAGGATTCAAAGTAAAAAAACAAACTGCTGATACATTGAAACAATGAAGAATATACTTACAAAGGAATATGAAAAACTCTAGAGGCTATGAGTAGGAATTCTAAATCAGCTGCCAGATTTATCTCGGCTACGATGACCTTAAGTTCAACACTACTACGTGGGGGAAACATGAGCAGATTAAATGTGACTGTTTGTGGCCCATTCGAGGCGTATTTCTTTTGTATTTTTAGAATTACATTGAATATTTTAAAAACAATAAACAGCAAATTGTAGAATAGTTAGAAAGTCAGGCATGGCTGCCAATTAAGCTGAAACACTTAAGTAAATGATTAACGAATTTGTTGAACAATGGCATTTGCATTAGCATTAGCATTATGGTTTCCACAAAATAATTAATTGTTCACTGTTCCTAAAGTTGTTCATAACATGTAAGACCAGGACTAAGTATACACATCGAGGAAAAAAAAATAAACTTAATTAATCGATACATGACGTGGCACACGTTCAAAAGCGTGTATCTATTTTTAATTGGCAAAGTTTTGAGCTGATAGCCACACAGCTTGTCATGTGGCATCAATCCACTGAGTCCGTGGCGTGGTATCCACAGAGATAGACCATGTGAAAGCTTGTTATTCTGTTGGATTTTTTTTTTTTTTGACCCGGATAACCAGTAACACGTTTATCCGTCTCATGGCAACCCGGCTGTGCTGTACACGAATCTTACTGTCGATGTTGATTCTTCCGGAAGAGTGTTCTCTGATGCTATTACGAAACGTTGAACTATGCAGTGACATGGGGAATGGTGTGCGTGATTTGATCCATGTAAAGACACCGATTACATAACGATGCA
The DNA here is from genome assembly GCA_963583995.1 of Xylota segnis. NCBI lineage: Eukaryota > Metazoa > Arthropoda > Insecta > Diptera > Syrphidae > Xylota > Xylota segnis. The sequence goes on along the minus strand of OY757236.1, from coordinate 8,768,852 downwards.
ATTTGAAAAAAGGTTTACAATTTATGTATGGAAACGCGGCCAACGGATTATTTGATTTAGCTTCTATTCTTGGCGAAGTTCGTTGCCTTATGTAAGAATCAATGGCGCATGATGGGTTACTATTTATATTTATAAGTATATTAAAAGGATATCTTGCAGATGCGACTATATTGGTTCACATTTCACATTTTTTTCTGAAATTCATTTGAATTTTAACGGCTTAGAGCCATACCAAGCTAGCTGCACCGCTGTGCTCCGGTTTGCTCCGCTTGTTTAATTTGGAAACATATGCATTTTTGTAATCAAATTTATCTTCACATCTATCTTGGTCCGGTTGAACATACGTCCACAACCATTTTATGTTGATTCAAGAGCCATCTTATTAAAAATTAAGTCCCTGCTAAAGCAAATAACTATAAACGCGTCATCCAGTATATATGTAGCTCAATGTTTCGGTCCAATACTGCTTGTCTGCTGCCAGGGTACTCGACTGGTATTGGAAAATCCATTACTCCTTCTTTTCCTGTTGACCTTCTTAGTCCGAAGTTTCTAAATAATAAACCTGTCTTCGGTACACATCTCGGTGATTCTTGATTTTTTGGGCAGAATCTGTTCCATGAAGTTTTTTAATATATGTATGTACAGTGTTGGGCAAAACATACCGGATTTTTATAGAACATTTTTCTTTGGTGAATTTTAGGGAACAGAATGAACCCAAGTAAAATCTGTTGTCTATTTAAGAAAACTTAATGTATTAGTTTACAAATAAAAGAAGAACAAAGTTTTGCGATAATATGTTTTGATATAACTTAAAAAAAACTTAACTTAATACGGTAATGGCCTGTTACACTCAATATTTTGTTCAGTAACCGTTGTTTTTTAAGACCGCATCGCATCTTTTCGGCATGGGCGATACTAGATTTTCAAATATTTCTTTCGAACATTCTCCCATTTATTTTTTAGTGACGTCATAAGTACTTATGTTTTTGGATGCGTTCGTTTTTGACCCTACCCGTCTTTTTTAAATAGCCCACAAGTTCTCGATAGGGTTTAAATCGGGCGATTGAGACGGCCATTCCAACACAACAACATTTTTCTGCGCAAACCAATCCTTAACCAGCTTTAATTAAAGTTTTGGGTCATTATCATGTTGATAAACCCAACTCAGTGGTTTTTCCTCCCCAGCATATGGCACCATTACGGATTCCAGTATGTCCCTATAATACCATTAATCTCTCACCAGCAAAACTTCCCCACACCATAATTGAGCCTCCTCCATGTTTCACGAATGTACGACAATGTCTTGGCTGAAGACGTGTACCCTTCGATCGTCTAACATGAATACCTGCATCAAAACCAATCAAGTTTAACTTACTCTCATCCTTTTCCACTTCGTTGCTGACCAATTCAAATGGTTTCTTGCGAATTTCAGTCAAGAAGCGATTAGCGTTAGTAAAGTAATCAAAGCCTTACTAGAAGAATGAAATGGTACCTTTCTTATGTATGCTTAGCAGTGTATAAAGGCTTTTTTCTGGTCGAAAAGTACAAAAATCGGTTTCTTTTAAACGCCTGCGTACGGTGTTTACTTCAATTCAAAGATTGAACTCACTAACAATCTTTTTTTAAGACAAGAAAGGGTCGTTAAGGATCATTTTCTTAATTTGACGGTCGGTTCGAAGTGTGGTTTTTCTGAGACGAACGACCCCCCACAGTGAATGTTTTCGGCCCGTCTTCCATTCCGAAGCTTTTGTATAACGTCACACACTGTCGATGATGGCATTTTATACTTCTTTTTCTTTTTATTTTATTAATAATTAATTTTTTAATTTTATTAATAAACAAATTGAAGACACTTGACGTTTTAAGTTTAGTTAAGTTATCAGCAAGTAAAGGAGAAGTAAAGGAAATACAGTCCTTTAGAAAATCCGGTATGTTTTGCACAGACATAGTATTGAGTTGAGCTACAGATTTTGATAAAACTCTAAAAATTATGACAGCAATGCCTTGTTTTTTTTTTTCCTATTTGTAAACTTATTCAATAGGTTTTCTTAAATAGTCAAACAATTGTACCTATTGTACCTCCAGTCCCCTAGAAATTTTCAAGAAAAATCCGGTATGTTTTGCACCACACTGTATATATTTCTGATAGTCCGGATCTTAGTCAGAATATTGTCCGTACTAAGTACAGTGTATACACATTTCTTTCATTTCCAAGCTAGTGAGACCCTATTCATCGTGTATTGTCTTTTTGGGCCTCTTTCATTTCGAATGGAAAAAGCCGATATTTTTTAATTTAGCCTGGCTTTTGCAATGGATATTAAGTTTTCAGTGAGTGTGTTGAATTCGTAGCCTTAAAGAGATATGTGTATGTATGAAAGGTGTGATTTTGTAGGATATTCGTATTCGTGTCTGTTCTTGAAAAGCATTGCTTTCCATACACCTGCCTGATTGTGTTATATGTAGGTTTAGGTTTAAAGTGATTGCCATCTAAGGCCATCTTACTTAGACCAATATGAACTTCCATATCTACTAGTGAAACCAATTTGAACTTCCAATGAATCATAGTAGACTCCTATTTTAGAATAGATTCTAAGTCTAGTTGTGTATGTACATGTCCAGTGATGTTGTGGTATAGTATCTGCTAAGAGTGATCATAATCAAAGAGCTTTTCATATCCAGCTTAAGTGCAATCTGTTTTATTACTCGTATGCCTGAGACTCGAGTTCTCGAGATGAAGTTTTAAGTTTGCATGAAACAATTAGAATACGTAAGGTAGCTTTACCTTGTAAGAGAGCGCGATAGGTACATACAAGACGAACGTTACGCTAGAGCAGTTTTCGAATTATTGGAAAAGGATACTAAGGGTTTGATATCTATTCGGCTCTATTCATAGGATAGGATATCACTTGAACCAAGATAGACCTTTTTAATAGGCAATAGTGATATGAACTGCCGTGGCTCAGTGGTTAGTTAGATTCGAGATCGAATCCCAGTCAGGGAACACCTTAAAGTTTTTCACTGCCCCACCTCTCGCGAACGTCTGACAAACATCCGAGAGTACAATTGTCCTGAGATAGCTTCTCAAATGACAAATTGGCCTTCGGACACGGCATTAAACAGTAGGCCCCTTCCATTCGTGTAAAGAATATAACACGCCCAGCACGAATGGTTGAGAGAAGCTAGGCCCGGGTCCCATCGACCTGTAGCGCCAAGTATAATGATATTAACTCCCACTGGAATACGCTACTATGACTAGGAAGACGGAAAGAGAGACTGAGAACATGTGTAAGTCTATCAGACAAAATTTCTCCACCTACCCTGTCGTTAATTTTTAAGCCATCGTCGGCATTAGATTTCATAGAGTTGACTTTCAAGAACACCTCTTCCTCCCAGAATGTCCTAAAAGGGATAGTTACCCGAAAGTTTTAACTAAGTTTTACTTGCAAAGTGTTTAGTTTATGTTTTTGGAAACCAATTCGAAGTTATTTAGAATGAAACCCCTGAGATATAGCTTTGAAATGAATAGCTCTAGCTTAACTTCCAATCCAAGATAAGACTGAAGTATATATATTTCCTGCTTATGTTTATACCGATTAGAGAGGATCTTCAATGTGACCTTACAAAAGAAAAAGTCAAACCGCATCAACGCACAGCTCCGTGACGGGCAAGCAACAACATCTAGACGACTGATTACAGGAGTATTGAACTTAGTGTGCAATAAATCGATTGTTGGAAGGCTTGTGTGAGGTCCCATCTAGCTAGAACCATAGTCCAAATCCTTAATTTTTGTGAAAGCTAACCCACTGACTGTAAGGTTTCTTTCACATAGTCTTGGAAGAAAAATGGCCCAATAATTTCGCCAGTTCAAAAGCCACATTAACTTTGCTTGTTCATGTAGCCGCCGGGAAGGGTCATTTTGCTTCAAATCTTGAGCTCTTGACGACCTTGTCAGCGAATACTTTAAGGTCTTTATTGAAAATTATCCTTAGATTAGTGCGACTGATATTCAGTTGCTAAGATCTTTGGCGTGTTGAGGTCCTGGAGTTTAGGCCCACACCTTTGGGAACAGTTGCAATATTCTTCGTTGAGCGCACATGATGAACTCTGGAATATGTTCGACTGTTAATTTTTATAACCTTGCATACACCAGCTGCGGTTGGTTAAAGTAAACTTTACGATATTTCCCAACGCATAATTCAAGGGTAAACCAACCATTTTGTACCGCGAAAATATAATACTGAAGCTCTGTCCTTTTTTAAGTACATAAAAGCTGTCAGTGTCAAAATAACATGTGATTCTAAAAGAATCCAATAGATGGCCCACCCTTTACATACTATGCAATATGTTCGTAATTCGAGAAAAGAATGTAATGTCCTAGGCCTCCTTTATTAGTGCTGTGTTAGAAACCGTGTATTCCAGGGGGATAGTAAATTTTCTATAACTTTTCTTAAAATAATTACCACGCTATAGTTGTAACGCTATTTATGTAACTTACTCTGGCAAAAATTCTGTGTTACATATAAATATCCTTTTCAACCAAATTGATTTATGTGTGAAAAATTCAAAATTTTGTTATTAATTTCCTACCAATGTATTTCTAATTAAATTAGTACTCGGTGAACTATTAATACAGTCATCCATACATTAACGCATTCCAATCGCTTAAACGAGAAATACCAGGAAAATACCCAATTCCACTGGCACCACCTGCTGTGTGATCTTTACCAAGATCAGTATTCCATGCGTCATTCGAAAGGAAAACGATTAATTTGCAAAGTATGCTTCCACGATCCCAAAGCGTTTCTTTAAGAACAACAAACAGACAAAAACAAATAGATTTGATGAAATGTTACGAAAGCAAAGGTATTATAAATTTGTGTTCGTAATAAAAAGTTGCTTGGGTTTGGTAATTTACTGGATTTTTAGAATCGATTAAACGTTCGCTCTCTTTACGATGTGGGACATTTTTTAACAGAGACCCACTAATTACAAGTTCGAGATACGTCAAGAGTTAACCACAATGTTGTGGTTAGGGTCTGTAGATACTAGTTTGATGTCAAATGGGTTAAATAAAAATCAATTCATCATGACTGCTCCGGTAACCATGATACATGCTTCCTGAAAAACATAGTCAGAGTCACAGTAATATTTTTCCTATAAAATGTTCTGAAGTTCGGTTAGGTCTGTGTTGTAGAACGCTTAATACAAGCTAGTATGAAGTTACTGCGTTGGTTTGCTTCCGAGCAAGGGGGTCCAGGTTCGATCCCTAGATGAGGATAAAATTGTTATAAGTTTTAGAGAAATCCTTCTACTCATACAGTCATTCATAACTAAGTAAACAAAAAAATTTGTAAAAGAAATTATATTGTTAATAATATTGTCAGTGGAAAGTCTCTGGAAATTTACTTGCTCTGACCTTCGGCACCGTATGACTGTATGAACTGTCACAAGAGTTTAATTTCGTCAACAATATGACAGTGCTGAGCTAATAGTTGGTGTTAGATGGGACTCATCTTCCAGTGGTAGCCATTCTATGTGTGTTAAATTCAAATCACCAAACAATAGGATTGTGCTGTCACAATAGGATATGTCAAAAATGTAGACCAGTGCCATTATACAGGCACTTATATAGGTTCTGCATATAGCGACGTGAGCGAAATAGAAAGGATGCGTTCAAAACAAATATATTTCTGGAACCATATAATTTGATGTTTATAATTTAGCGATTTAACGAGCATGGAAAAGTGGATAATGGGCAGAGTTATAAAAGAATGCAATCATTTTGGATTGCATTCATAAAAGTCACATCTTCTTCGCATTGACTTCAATTATATGAATTCAATATCATACTTTAACTTCAAAATCTGAAATACCCATTAATTTTGAAATCAATGATTCGAAATTCATTTCAGTGAAGTCAAATTACTTTCCGTTAAATGTTGAATATTCTTCTGTGATCTAAGGGAAGTCCTTGAAGTCATCTTAGAGACAGTAAATCATTGAAGTCTTTGAAGTTATTTTGAAATCACTGCAGTCATTTTGAAGTCTTTTGAAATCAATTGTAATAAGTTGAAATACGAACCATACAATAACATAAAATGTCTGACACACACTTGATACCATCCGAGATATACATAGATCGTCGCTTATGATTGTCACTTATAAAGATGGCGGCACAACAGAAGTTAATATTAAGAATTTAATAAGGTCATCAAAGAGAACACTTATGAACTTCCCTGAACTGATGATGTATATAGTTTCATCTTTCTGTTGATACCTTAGGTATACTGATCATAGAATTTAAACTTAAAGCTGCATTTGCAGGGACTACTGATATTTAGCCAAACTGTGCTTTTGAATTTGAAAATACTTTTGAATTAAATGTGTAGTCTACAGCTGGTAGCCACTTCGACCTTACCTAACCGATCATTTATGTCGTATCTGTTAGGACTGTTTGTTTGCCATTAGCTTAGCCTCACATTGACAGAGAAATAACATGAGACAGTTTCATAAAAAGGAGGAATAAAATAAGATTTAATAAGATCAGGTTCGTGATAGATACGAAACTTCACTTAAGGACTATTTTTACATGAAATTAATAAGACAATGGTATGGTTGTAATAAAAACCTACAACCACAAGTAGGCTTTTCTCCTTGTTTAAGTTGTATCTATATTCACGTGTTAGGGATTTTGGCTTGAATATATAGTTTTTTCCTAAAATCCTTTCTCAATTACGTCAGGGGATCCATGCACCTAGTTCAATGATGAATACTAAACCTAAACTTAAAATGATGGCCACAAATATAATTATTATTTTCTATAACGATTTGTAGACGACTTAGTAATGAAGTGAGTGAGAATGATATTTGAACGTTTAATACTACTCCCTCACGTTTAATACTCAAAATAAATCTCAACAAAATTCCAAAGATTATCGTATGACAACAATGCTGGAATGGCTCTGATAAAAATGAAAGTTTAACTATGAACGCTTTGTCAAGAAAGGAATCGTAAAAAAAAGAATTTGACAATATAACAGTGAGGAAACATTTGTCATTTTACTGAAAACTATATGTAGTACGAAACAGCTAAAGTTACAAAACAACAAATTTGGTCTGAACTCATGCGTCTAGACTAGGCAGTGGTCGTTTACTGCAGTGTAAACACCAAATCAGGGTGAAACGCATTTTTGGAGTTGGGACCACATTCGTTGATCATTAACTGATACAGTTTTTGTACTCCGATAACCAATTACGTATCTAACAGTAGTTAATTCGTCAAAATTTTTGTAAAATAGGGTTCGAAATACAACCGAAAATTCGGTTGACAGAATGACCTACTGTCACTTACACTTTTTCATAAAGCAAATATTTCTTGAACAATGTTTTTTATAGGCTTTTTAAAAAGAGTCCAACAGTTGGCCCACCAGCTTTCCGATGACCCACACAATACATTTTACTTGGAGTTCCACAAGGCTCCATTCTGCGTCCGTTACTGTTGCATCGAACGAATGATTTTTTGAATGGAAAGTCTTACGTTTATCACGAGTCTATTGCACTTAAACATTCTCCGTTTTCACACCGGAAATAAAGTACCTTGTCGCCATGACAATTTATAATTCTAAATTTCGCAAACCACTTTACTGTGAAAGAAAAGTTGCAAAATACGTATCTGCTTGTATTGCTTTGCCTAATCACATTTTCTCTGGCATTATGGAGTCACAAAGTCACTGGAGGTACAAGTGCTATTGAAACGAGAACCAGTCATCTTTAGAATGTATTCTGGACTAATTGCATTTTGATGTTCCTTTTGTTTCATACTATGTCCTTGTAAAACCTCCTGGATAAATGTGTACGTGCAGGTGAACTGCTTTTGACTGAATTCTCCTTTCGTACTGATGTATCCATATTGCAAAAGAGACCAAATCCAATAAATCTCAGACATCCATCATAAAACTGAATAAGTTCATTAATATTCACTCTACGTAGAGAGAAACTTTTCCCATGATGGTACTTGAGTCCGTTCCGGTTGCATCATCCAGAACAAATGAATCGGACACAAAAATGATACTAGGAATTTGTTCTGTTGGTGAAATTGATCCAAGGCCAACATGACAGACTCCAATCTCTCCTTTCGCCCGCAAATCTATTACATCTATGTAAGTCTCTCATCGAAAATGCAGGTTATCGAGCTAATATTTCATGAAAGGAAAGCCATTAAGCTTATACTTTAGTCAATTCCGTGTCAGGATCTATAAACATTAAAAGTTCAACTGTCACTCCATTTCAATGACATTCTCAAAGGTTACCAATATAATTTACGGCACAATGTCATACCTTCATACTTCGTTACTGAAATCCTTGGACAAAATGGCAATTACTGGAGGGGGAAAAAAAAAAGAAAAGAAAAATATCTTTTCTGTCCTGTCATCTACAGAAAATTAATTTAACTCTCAAAGTTAAGTAACCATGCAACCACAGGAGTAGTAAACCGCATCCGCACAACAAAGAGTGGTTTCGTCCATACCCGTCTCCAGAAAGGATATGTGTTGCAGTAAATTGCCTCATTGTGTTGACCAATATCAATTTGCTTTTGCCATTCGCATCACCATCATCATCATCATCACCATCAGCATCATCATAATCATTTCTCCATTAAGTTGTGGTTTTTGTATCTCTAACATTTGATGTCGCCCACAACGCAACTGTATGGATCCCACCCATCCGTAAAAGCAAGGATAATCCCTTTGCGTGTCACATCCATTCGCAATGGGATTAAAACGAAATTTTCATTTCAATAAAAAAAAAAAAAAAAAAAAAGAAACATAAAATTGTTTTTCTTGTGATCCTTGGTTGTTGTGGTTGGAATTCTCCTGGAAATCAAAGAATGTCCCACCACCAAAGGTGAGGAGGTTAATGATTACTTCCGATTGAGTTTCCGAACGAAGATTGCTTTTCAGTGGTGATGGTCTCCTGTTGCCTAGGTGTCAATCCTTGAACAATTCGTGTTCCACTTACACTTGAGCTTGAATGCTTTTTATTGTAATAGGATTAGGGTTAGACTTCAGAAATTCCACAGAATAAATCCAGGGATTAGAAAATGAAAATGGAATCCTATTGAAAGGTTTCGTGCTTCAGCTGACGATGCTATGTAATTATTTGGGACAAATGGATGTTAGTTTTGGTATTTGGTAGTATTCTGTTACCTCTTGTTTGATGACAAACAAACATTAAGTGGTTTTGTTAAAAAAAGATTCTAAATACTAAGATTTGTGTAGATATTTTAAAGGAGCTTATCGAGTATTTACAAGTTTATACCTGCTCATGTCTATGTTCGACAGTTAAAGGAAATTCGTTGTGTTTATCAGTGTCTGCTGCTCTTGTTTTACACAGAATGCATGTCCTTATATCTACGACTTCTCTAAATGTGAAATAAGCTTGATAAACATAATTAATTCAGATGAGGACTTTTCGAAATCATGATCAGATTTGATCAGATTGTTGTTCTTTTCTTACTCCTGGGATCAGTATTGGGCTTCAAATCTCGGCACTGGACAGTAAATTCAGTTTTACTTATTTGCCTCTAGGATACGAGCTTTCAGTATCAATAATTTAGATTTGTTAGAGTTCCTTTTGGTTGAAGGGTAGAGCCCGGCTCTGGATAAGAAACTCAAACAGGAAGAATGCACTAATCAATCCTAGTTCTTAAAGAAGGAAAAAAAAATACCCCCATCGACCTAATGCAGTAAGTTCTTGAATTTTAGGACAAGTATGGAAGTATTTGAAAAACTTGACAAATCCTTACAACATAGTTCTCATTACATACTCAGCCGGCCGCTTCGGCTGGCATATGGCCTATTAAGCAAGGTTAATCAAGGTTAATCCTGATGCACAGATTCTACCGACATTGGGCTTAAAAAACACAGAATATACATAGCTGTGGGAGTACTACTAGCCTCTGTTGTCGGTTCACTACTGTACTACGACGTGGTTCGTCTTTCCTTATATCAAGAAGAGGCTAAAATTGGAGGATTTGCTGATGACATTCCCAACGTAGTAAGATGCCCACCTTCCTGCTTACCAGAAATACAGTCCATAAAGTCCTACACGCATTGAAATTCAAGTCTTGTTCTTCTAAAACACCTTAAAAAAAAAAAAAAACGAATAAAGTGGGCGTGGCAATCTTCATCTTTGACGGAATTATAATGAGAACATTGTCCTGATTCTGTCTAGTAGATTTCACAAAAAATATAAAGTGCACGGCTGGGTTGTACGTAAGTGCATCCTCAAGGTAAAATTTTGTTTAAAAAAAGTGGGCGTGACACTCTCCATATTGGAAGGAATTATTTTCAAGGAATTTCAAGGTAAAGGTCAAGTTTTTCCAGTTTTTACTAAAAATTTTGCAAAAAAAAAACTAACTTTGTTCTCCGCTCTTGAATATAATATAGAAAGAGTTGGCATGAGTTGAATAATTCACTCTTTTCAGTTCAACCCCTGCTGTGATCTTTCAGTTTTGTGAAAGTAGAGCATGAAGCTCAATTGTTAGGACTTGGCACTACAGAGTTCGAAGATTAATCTTTCAGTTTGGTCTACAGTGCCTGCTTTTTAAAGAACAACGTGTTTAAAGAACCTTATGTTCATCTCGACAGCAAGCAAGCTTTGATTTAACTTGGTACTGTAGCCAGTATGTTCTAGTTTAATTGTAAATAGTAGGTACCTAAGAAACACTGAGAAGTTTTTGGTACCTTGGGTTGAAAAAAATTGACATAAATTTAAATTGGATTTTGGTACCACTGTTTTCGAATTTTCGTGTCTTCTACTGTACCAATGATTATATATGGAACAATTGCATGAATAAAAAGAACCAGTGTAGTCACCATGGAGGATACACTCAACAAGATGCAGAGTATGGCATGGCTCTGCATTACAGGGCCATCAGAACTTGCCAATTCCAGTGGGCGCCGTGGCTCACTGGTTAGTGCGTTGGACTATGGAGCAAGGGGTTCGAGGTTCTAATCTCAGTCGGGGAACACCTAAAACTTTTTCACAGCCCCACCTCTCGCGACCGTCTGATAAACATCCGAGAGTACAACTGTCTCGAGAAAGTTTCTCAAATAACAAATTGCCCTTCGGAAACGGCATTAAACAGTAGACCCCTTCCATTCGTGTAAAGAATATAACACGCACAACACGAATGGCTGTGAGAAGCTAGGCCTTGGGTCCCATCGACCTGTTGCGCCAAGAAAAAAAAAAAAAATCAGGGACCATCCCAACTGTATGTAGTTTCAATATCAAATAGGCAAGCCCCTGTTATGGCACTTGAATCCAATGTCATTAAGTCTAATCTTGTGTGAGAATGCCTGCAGGAACTGAATAACTAAGTAGGAGTAACAAAGTATCCCTTTGTTGGATACCTTGCCATGCCAGAATAGGGGGTAATGACATGACATGACAAGGGTACACCTAAAACTTTCATAGATCATGAATTCCACCGTAAAAAAACTCGGAGGATGTATCACAATGAGCAAGAATAACCTTTACATTCTAATTGGTTTTCTAATGGTCAGTACTAATCTTAAGGCGCAGATTCTGCCATGAGTACTGTGAAAACCCAGAACATGCGGTGGGATCTTCTGGAGCACTGAACCACAAGAGACTGAAATACTTGGATATGTAGCAGTAAGGAACTACTGTCACTAGAGACAACTCTTGTCCTCAGATCCTTAAACGAAACTGGAATGCATTGTTACAGAGTATAACCCTCAAAATATTCTGAAAGGCATATCAGGTGAGCGGAATTCTAATAAGGTTGCGTACATAGATTAAAGGGCCAATGGTCAAGTCATGGTTATTATTGCAACATTCCAAGGATAATACCATTCCATCGAAGGCATTTCAATAGAAAAATGCTGATGGCTCTGACCAAATATCTTTTCCCAAAACCCATTCGATGGGCTTATACCTGGATGTCCCCAATATATGTAAGTTATTCCATAAGTATGTGCCTTTTCTTGTAATTGCCGTTTGACCATCCTTTTTAGCTCACGTTATTCGGTTATAAATATCTAAAAACCTTCACAAATACAAATATTGTTCTTTCTGACCACATTTTGTTGTACAGCCCGAGGCCGCCCTTTAATTAAATTTCCCTTTCATCTTATTTCAGGTCGAACAAATTCAGGCGGAGTTCAAGATTCTGGCCCTACAATTCCATCCGGATAAGAACTCCGGCGATAAGGAGGCCGAGGGAAAATTCCAAAAGCTCAAGGTGAGTTAATTAGAATTAAAGTTTAATCTTCGGTACTAATAACTTTGGTAATTGTGTGCTATGCACAATCTTCCGAAGTTAATTACCTCATGGTTATGGTTCCATTGATTTTGTGTATACTTAGTGCGCAGTAATAATTCGTCCTTAGAATACGTAGTAAAGCAGTCACTAAACTAATTTTATGTGCAAAAGCGAATTAAAACTTCTTTACGATCTTTCATTAGTAGCTATTTACGTTCTGGGGAAACGTACATAGATATATGTATAAAGAATAGTGAATACAGGTACATGGACCACGTGGGCGATATCCTAGTCATCAATCACAGAAAAAGCATATCAATTCCTTGATCATTGTGGGGATATCGGATACTTGAAGCGTTTTAAATTGATTAAAATAAACTGCCTACAAAAACACTCGACAAAATGTGTCAACAGACCCCCACTGTTGTTGGCAAGTCCTGGCAGCACAGCAGGTAAACTCATAACAATACCCAACTGCGACGTTACAAAATTCGTGTACCACCTCAACGTTGAAGGCAAACCACTATCCTGTTGGCGCTGTTCGGCAATTGATAATATTGAAACCCCAAACTGCCAGACCTCCGCACAATGGGGAGGTGGTTTGGCGAACATCATGTTAGGCAGAAAATCAATTCCCAATTCCCAATTGATCGCCCACTCCAGCCAGCATCCCCTTGGGGAATAAATTTAAAAATTGCGTTTGACGTCCTGATTTTCTAAAGTGATTCTTTTTTTTCTTTTTTTTTCTCATCCTCCTCATGTATGTTAACACGTAGACACAGTAGGGGTGCACAAAATGGACGTCTATTTCAAATTTAGTCTGACGGTACAGAGGGGGACCTGTAGACGAGGATATGTATATTATCTTTCAGATTACATCTCATCACGAAGTTTCTTTGTGTTGCCCAGTGCCTAAATGTAAAACAGATTGTTGGGAAATTGTGTGAATAACAAGTTAATAAGGCTCACGACATTCGAGCCCTAAAACGATGCTTACTCGCAAATCAGGTTAATCATTTGGTTAGGTAATGTTTTGTGTGTTAGCTGGCGCACTACTTTCGAATGGCGCGGATGTGGTGCATGAAGCGAGGAAGTTCACGTTCAGTATTGTTCTCTGTGAGATGGAAAGTCATAGTGAACGGTCGCAGAACAGTGTACGATTTCAGGCGTGACACAGGGGCATTAGAAGAACAATTGGATTTTACTGAGCAGAAACAAAAAATGCACTTCAAGGCAACAGGTTGAGGTCTTCAACGATACATTGTTGAGTCGACTGATGTTCTAGCTTTAAGACTACAGCTGGTGCCCTTAAAAATGCTATATTCGTATCTGTGTAGATTCAGAATGAAGCTCCTTCCAATCCTTTATTGAATAAACAAACCATTGTGCTGGACATGGTCTTTCCATTTCATGGAACCAATTTTTGAAACATTTGTTCCTTTTTAAGCCAGTACTTCAGAAACATGCTCTTTGAACGCTTCTACAACCTCTTAGTTCGAGACATTTTGGAACTTTTGTGGATATGACAATTCCACTCAAATGATGATGATACGTCGACTTCAGCTTCCGCTGCAATATTCTCTTTACTACGTGCTGGGGGTGGTGTATTTGGTCGCGTATTGTCAAATAATGAAAATTGGGTTTCAAACTTTTTGATGGCATAGCGAATCGTGCCCGATTATGTAGAGCATAAGTTGGGTCTAAGTGCACGAAACACATTCCAAACAGCTAAATAATTTGTAAATGCTCTTCTGTGCTAAATCTTTCCAATGTCAAACAATACTGAACAAAAATACCATGACAGGTTAACACGGCTCAAGAGCGCCATCTGTCAAAAATGCATATCCAGCTTTAGTCTCCTGTAGCAATGCTGTAACCATTTGGAACGATCTACTTCCTTGAATTCCGTGAGCTTGTTCGAAAATCGACCAAAAACAAAGCCTATTTGCAGGGAAATATTCATCCAAAATTGTTTGATTCTCGGTCTTAGTAATACCGGTCCTGGTCTTCCTTCGCGGTTAGTCTCTTGGACTAACCTTCTTCTTTCTTCCCACTCCAGTCGTCTTCATTGAAGATGTATTTTGTGTAGCTGTCTTTTGTATCCCATTTGGATGCTGGACTCTGATGTTGGACTCTGATGCTGGAATCTTGGGACAACTGGGTGTGTTGTCGAGATTAAACTTATGTTAGTGGGCACGAAAGCATCCATGGCCACTTAGCATATGAGTCATGTTTAGTTCTCCGAGTTTATGCTCTATCTAGTCTTTGATTGTGGGAATAAGTCGGTACGTCCATCTTTATTTGATGCCTTCCAGAGCTCCTGCAATTTTCGTAGATAGGCTGTTCGTTCTGCTTCGATTGGGCCATTTGTTCCTTCTGCAGTATTCATTTCACCATTTTCGTTGCCCACGTTTTTTTTCTTTTCATATATTCTCTGCATTTCATCTGATAACAGGTCTATAAGGATCAGACCTGACATATGCTGTATTGCCAGATTGGTGAAGCATACAGGATTACCGACTTGATTACACTCGCATACCGTCGTCTTTGGCTATTCCTTGGTCCTCCTACGTTTGTCATTATCGTCATGACTTCATTATTAACTCGTGAGGCTTGCTCACTTACATGCTCCAGATGTGGTTTAAATGTTAGCTTAGTATCGACCACCACACCCAGATACTTGATTGCTAGTTTCGATACAATCTCGTGTCCACTTACAGTGATGGTAATTGTCTTGCATTTTTTCCTACTGGTAATCAGCAACATTTCAGTTTTTTTTTTTTAAAGGTTTAAGGTCTATTGAAGTAAGCCATTTCTGTGTGATTTCCTCCAAAAATTTGGCCATTAGGACAATGGTAATATGGTCAGCAAATACTATGGTTTTTGCTTTTACGGATATTGACAATCGAAGAACGCAATCATACATAATATTCCACAATAGAGGCCCTAAAGCCGCAGTTTCAACTATCACCTTGATTGCATCCATCGTGGACCGTCCCTTTCGGAAGCCATACTAGTGTTTGGCTAGACCTCCCGCGTTTCAATTGCTGCTTCTAGTCATGGTACGAAAAATCCGTTTCAGCCCTTGTCCAGCTGTATCTAGCACACAGAGTGGTTGATAAGATGATGGATCTTCCGGTGGTTTGCTTGCCTTAGGTATGAGGACTAATTTTTGCATCTTCCATTGACTAGGAAACACTCCCTCTGGCAGGCATGAATTGTGAAGATCCAGAAACAATTCCGATCTGGCCCTAATTGTGGCCTTCAGTGCTATATTGGGTACAGCATCTGGACCAGGTGCTTTCCTTTTTCCAAATCTGCTGCAGATAGTAATTAGCTCTTCTCTTGTTACCAAAGGTATTACCTGGGTTGGTGCTAGCTGTACGTTACCCAATTGCATTTCCCATTGGCTTGGGAAGAGTCCATTAAGCAGAGTTAAGAGTAGCAGATGGTACGGGCATGTTGGTACGCCTAGGTACTAGATATAACATCCCCATCGCGTGTACTTACAATACCAATAGGTATGAAAGCATGTATGTATGGGTCATTCAATTCATGGTCCAGATTTGACATCGGATTTGGTTTAGACATATACGTCAGACAGAACTGTCATTCGTCGACAGAAAATTCGAAGGGATTGGCTCTGTTGCAGATGTTTTAAGCTACATATAATCACCGTCCAAATGGATGATACAAATCTATTGATTCCATGTCGAGCACAGGATTAAGGCTTAACCGGTTTTTTTCAACTCAAATCGAACATATGGATGTGGAAGACAAGCTGTTATAGATACATATGTGGGTGGAGTACTTGGAAGATGAAAGTATCTTGAGGAACCTTTTGACTAACTTGTATCTCCGACGAACAACTTTATCAGACAATGGACCACTGTACAGAGGAGAAATTGGTAGTGGATGGGACACAACATGCTGTGAAGGGTGCTCTATTGCGAAATATACCACGTAGTGCAACCCACTCACCTATACAGACAGAGCTAGAGGCAGACAGAACTAGTCAAATGTGACTCAAAGAGTTGAGAAAGAATCTAGCTCGTAGGGATTGAGTTGGAGGCAGTACTCTGAGCAAGAAAGTGCGTCCCTTAATCGGTGACAAGATTAACCTATGGTTAGCCAGTGTCACTAGGTTATGGTTAGGTTCAGTAAACAAATAGTGGATAGAAACACACGGCTACCATTTTCAATACTTTGTACGATGCATGGGTCTGTCAATGTCAGTTCATTAAAATTAAATAAAAATGTCAAAATGTCAAAAAATATTTTAAGCTTGGCTTGGCTTGAAAAAAAGGCTCCCAACTTTCCGTTCGACCAAACCCACTTTTTTGTCACCATTCTCGTAATTATGTATATAAATTAAAGTCTACACATCAACAATTACACATGTCCTTACACAATTATACATACACCATGCAGTGCAAACAGGACCCGTATCCACCGCCCATATCCCTCAAATTGTCAAAAAAAAAAAAAGAGAACAACTTCCAATTAATACCATACACACAGCCGCTGTAGGCCACGCACGAAATGCATTCAATTAATTACGATTTATTATACAGACAATACCTGGCCGACAAGCATTCAAACGGAAACACAAAAGCCACGAATCCGAAGGATACCACTTAGTGTGAGTTTATCTTTGCCCTGTTTTCGTATGATTAAACAGTGTTCCGTGCAGGATTGCTGTACACATGTGTATTCTGTTGATTTTAGTAAATTAGTTTTCGGATCAACAGTTTCGAATTGTATTTGAATAGAAAGGTTCTTACTTCTT
Organism: Xylota segnis; assembly: GCA_963583995.1. NCBI lineage: Eukaryota > Metazoa > Arthropoda > Insecta > Diptera > Syrphidae > Xylota > Xylota segnis. The sequence goes on along the minus strand of OY757236.1, from coordinate 8,751,774 downwards.
TTTTTTTGGGTCAATGGGTACACAGTCTGGGTGTCACTTCCCGTTCTATAAGAATTTTTCTGATTGGTTTTCGAATTTACAGAAAAAATGTCTTGCTTCGACTAGGAAAGTCGTTAAATATCATTACCAGCAGATACATGTATAGTCCCTCGAGAAATCAATATATTTTCCTTCTCGCCAAAGCCTTAAGAACACTTCAGCTATTGATCGATATCTAAGAAATATAAACACGTTGACATTGTTTACTAAAAACACAGTAGAATCATCCCCAAGAGACACGGCCTTATCAATCAATTTCAATACCTCTACTTGACCTTAATTTATCGCAAAAAAAAAGAAGAGGAATGTATAATAAGATACGTAAACGGTAACAAAAGGACGAAATAGCAAAGCAAAAAATTACATTGAACACCAAAGCTGACACTCGACAAAACTGTCATTAGTGTCAGAGCCAACGTCACAGTCAATAAAAGTGTCCTTCGTTCCTTTGAATGAACCACTTTGACTGACAAGTTAATCCGGTCTCCTTTGCCCACTCCAGAGACGGTCTACGCTTGTAAGTAGATCCCTTTAACTTCAATGGCGGCCGGAAACTTCGTCCTTACTTGCATGTCTTTGAAGTTACACAGTATAAGCGCGGAGTAAAGAAATTACAAACTTTTTACATTACTCTATAATTCTAAAATTTATTCCGCACAAAATAAGTAACTTTGTGCTTATTTGGATGAAGTGGAATTGGTTATGGAGGGAGGCCGGCTTCTTTTACTGCCTTGGAGCCGTTTTGGATAAATTATTCAATATTATCCGTGGCGAGAAAATACTTGGATTGTATTTTCTTAAATATTTATTACTTAAGCGGGTTGAAGTGTGGCGGGGTCTTTAATCAATTAGTGTACTCGTCTATGAAGTTTGTATCTGCTTATCCTGGGTCAGGAGTTTATGGCTATTATATCCTTATATCCACAGTGACTGGTGCCTTAGAACAATCATTATTCTACGGAGTTACCAGATAGCAATGACACTTTTTCCAATTGCTATGTTACAGCAGCTGTCGAAGCTACCAATGACATCTAGCTGTCAGAATATTCTGTAACGTTTGTCACGTCATTGTAAATACGCAACGTGAATTTCGTCGTGATGTTGGCCGTCATTATGGCTTCAGTGTGCAGGCGATTCATCGCATCGAGGAAATGTTTGAGTGCAAGTTCACTCTCCTGAACCTTAAGCCATCAAGCAGACAGAGATTGGTGCGAAATGAGTGAACATAGCCACCTTAGTGGGTAGTGTCGAAATAGACCCAGAAATGTAGATTTGGTTCGGCTCAGCTGAATTGGACATCGTAGAGAGTCAAATCGGCTGATTTTTGGACTTGGGCCTACATTTGTGCTGAGGCAAGAACTGAAGCCGGACGACCATAGACACCACCGTGAGTTCACTAATTGAGCGCTGAAAGTGTTGGCTATAGATCCGGTTTTTGGCCAAAAATCTCCTCGGACGAGGCCCATTTTTGGTTCAGCGCCTGTGTCAAGAAGCAGAATTGGCATTATTGGATCGAACTCAATCCACAAGTGTTCGACCAAGCATCAACGCATCCACAAAGATTGACGTTTGGTGTGGGATATGGCATGGCGGCATCATCGGACCTTCTTTCTTTCGAAGTGAGGAAGGAGACACCGTTGCCGTCAATGGTCTCAGGTATTGAGCGGTGTTGACCGACTTTCTGTGACCAGAGGTCGACAATAATCAATATATTCGAGCTGTGGTTCTATCAAGACGGGCGCTACATTCCATACAAGCGACGCAACGCTTAAAGTTGTGAAGGAGAAGTTTGGCGACCGGGTCATCACACGTCATCTCAAGTGAGCCCATTTTGCAAGGATATGGTGGCCCGTGTCGCCCTCTTTCCACAGATTGGACTGTTTCAAACGTAAGCCACTCCTCGCAGCTGCTTTCTTCAGGTGCCGGTCTAACAGATGTAGTGAAAGTACTGTTTCAAGTGCTTACTGGTAGTCTCCATACCGCCAATTACATTCACTAGAGATACATCGTCAGACTCATGCATAGGGAGACATCCAACTGAGCAGGACTGAGTGTTTAGTTTCAGAAGTATAGTCAGATTCACTTGAAGTGATAGCTAGTCTATAGAATATCTCCTGTGAGAACCAAGTATGCTGGCTTGTCTACGTGCATCATTTGTACCAAGACTCATGTTACTCAGACTGCAACCACTACTATCGTTGGACGCATCCTTTACTCCCTATCTGCATTGACCACAGTTGATTTTGTTTAGTGGTGGCGCGTGTATCTATACTTCAAACTGATCCCTTTCTTTAGAGTACATTTCTGTTACCAGTTTCATTGATTCCTGAGCGTCGTTTTGTCTAAACTTAGATCGAGACTTGTTCCCCTTAAGCTTAAGTTCTTTTCGGAATCAAATCAGCTCCAGTACCAAAGATATTCCTGATAAGCATCGATGGCTTTAAGGCTGAGGCAATAAATGAAATGAAATCAACTACACATGCCATTGCGTGCATTGCAAGGCTATAAGATCCTTTCATAGAATCTCCAATTAATTTCAGCATCATATTGCTCCAACCAGATACATAGCAATTAAAAATCCGTAAACATAAAGTTTAACACTGCAGCGTGGTGACCCCATATCCTTTCCCGCATATATGTATGTATCTGTGCGTGTAAAAATAAAATTTCAATTTTCATCCACGTGTCCATAAAAAAAATTTCAGACCGAATTACACTCTCGTTAATTTTGAAAGGAGAAGGCCATGTCGCCCGGCATGGCGGATTAAATTTTTCAAGGATAATTGGATTGATGTGACATCAAGTGCTGACTCTAATTGAAGTTATGCACGACCCCGTCAGCGTCAGCAGTAATTTGCATATTACCAGAAAATAGCCAGGCTTATTGCAAGACTCTCACATCCAAAACCCAGACCAACTGATTATCTGGCAAATAATGAATATTCATACTGTGGGTTGGGGTCGGTCGGTGGGCAGGTGAAAGCAAAGATAAATATGTGCACAGGTAAATCTCTGAATCTGAATCTCATTATCTCTTCCAACGAACAGCAAAAGCGAACATTTTTTAACTCAGTAAAAAGCAATTTCAACTGGAAACAAAGCCTGAGCAATCTGTTGATTCCCAGCCAACAGTGATACCAACAAGGTCGCCCTGCGGAGCACGGAACTCACAAACACCCACGAAGGATTATATTCCACGAAAAATCCTTTATTACGATTAATCCACATGAAATACAAAAGCCACATGAGGTGCCACATTGGGATATTTTTAGCAAATGGGAAGCACTACTCAACTTGGTGCAAAGGCCCACAATGGAGTGGCGCTCTGTACTAATCAATTACATTCTCTCCGCTGAATATTTGGGTCGGAAGGAATAAGGGAAGCTGAGTTAATTCCTTTCTTCTTCTTTTTATTTTTTTGGTCGGGTAGGTACATGAAAAAACGGATTACGGACCAACGAAGTACCACATCGTTAGTGAATTGTAAACATCTGAGGCCACGTCTTTTATCCTCTTGGATAATTCTTCTTCGTCAAATCAGTGCCAAGTGGCGGAGGAGTACGATTATTGTGGGAATGGCCCCCACTTATGGTTTTGAATTTAAAAATAAAAATCATTTTGAGATGGGTCTGATCCTTTGTGTACCTTTTATGTACTCTCAGCAAATTAGAAATAAGAAATACAGCTGCGAATTGGAAGCACCCTAGTGTAAGTTGAAAGTAATTGAGGGGAGAATGGACGGCGATGGGGTTAGGCGGGATGTGTCCTGAGGGATCTATTGTGTTTCGTTGTGGGAAAACGGCTGATGTCTAAGTTGCTTTTCCTTAAAACTTAAGAATCCTTATTGGGTTATTTCCGCTAACGCAGTGGTTCGCAATTTGTAATTTTTGTTCCCTATGATCCAACTTTTTGAGATATTCCGGAAGTTGGAACTAATACTTTAAATTTGCCTACTAACTGAAAAAAAGTTCGTAAATGAAGCTTAGGATTGTGCGAGCTAAGGAGGAGGTGACATCAGAAGGCGGACATTTACCTAAATTATGTTCGGGAGTTTCAGTGTCCTTGTCGGCACGTGTCCTATTGACTAGTACCAATTTTCTTGAGGTGATATTTGAGAGAGCAATGACTAGATAGGAAATCCTCTTGGATCTTAGAATCTAGAATCTGAAGTTCTTGGCATATCGTAACCTAGTTTGTGAGTTTTAGTAAAATGATTTTTCGATTTGTTCGCACTAAGCAGGCTCTATCTTTATCCGGCTGACTGGTGGACCATGGAAACCTCATTGCCAGGAATACACATATGTAACACCTGAGACCCAGAATATGATTTTACTGTAGCTGCAGGAGGGTTTGGGGACACCTACAAATCGACTTAGATTCAAAGTTAAGGGGCAACTGAACTTTTAGACCTCCGATAAAATATATGGGATTTTCGGAGGTTTCTTCTCACACCTCTCTGCTTGGACTATAGAAGTAGAGTGCATTAGGACACTCTGTAGTTGATATTTTGCAGTGCAGACCGAAAATTTCGACTCCTACCCTATTTCTCATTTTTCAAACGTCAGTGTACCATTCAGATTAAGGTATCACTTGAGGGATTTAAGGATTATCCCGCGATTTGGAATGACAAGGGGATTTCATTAAGTAGATTCATTTTAATTTTTCGAGCTCATTGGTCCACTATGAAGGCCGCATCATGATTAATAGCGTTGCCTTGGGCTTGCAGCTAGTTTCATAATATGCAGCGGAGTTTTGAGAGCCTAACTTTAAGCCCTCTTCATCGTGCAAGTGTAAGAGTCTATTGTGCAGCACTTACAGTTCGTTCTTTTACCCATTCTATTGGGAGAGATTGATGTAATGTATAGACAAGATCATTTCTTGGTAATGCATTTGACTGTGCTGTGGTCTTCTGTTTCTTTGCTTCTCCAGCTTAGGATTTCTGGTAAAACGAAGTCTGCTCCTTCTAAAATCTGTTTGCCACTCGAATATGGCTTCGAACACTTAAAACACTTAAAAAATAAAATAAAATAAATACTTGGTGCTACAGGTCGATGGGACCCAAGGCCTAGCTTCTCACAACCATTCGTCTTGTGCGTGTTATATTCTTTACACGAATGGAGGGGCCCTACTGTTTAATGCCGTATCCGAAGGGCAATTTGTTATTTTAGAAGCTTTCTCAGGACAGTTTTACTTTCGGATGTTTGTCAGACGCTCGCGAGAGGTGGGGCCGTGAAAAACTTTTTAGGTGTTCCCCGACTGGGATTCGATCTCGAACCCCTTGCTCCATAGTCCAACGCACTAACCACTGAGCCACGGCGCCCACAGGTTTCGAACACTTACGATAGGAAAACTTTTGGTTAACGACGCGACGGTTAACTTTAGACTGAAGCATCCTGATTGTCTCATTGGATGTCAATTCTGGTCTCATAATAGCTTTTGGTAATGTACCTATACTTGGAAAACTCTGGAAGATTTCGTTATGCTGGAGACCTTCTGGTATTAATAAAGGCCTCTTGTGTCCAGGTTGATCACGTTAGATGTAGATTTTTGTGAATTCTGGTATTTGTGTGTTGCTTTTCAATCACTGCAGTATTCCATTTTGGTGTTCCTTTCTCTCATCATTTCTCTTGCCAACTAAATAGCCAAAATAGTTTAATCCTTGTAATTGAGAATGTCACATAGCAGCATAAGAATCCACATTAAGGGTGACAAGACATGACAATACACCAAGCCGGTCCTAACGCCTAGCGCTCCATAGGCTCCACAAGGCTTACCGAAGAAAAACGCGACTGAATCCGAATGACCTCTGCCGATCGTTTGGCAAAACGGATGCCTATTTCACTTCCTATGCGAATGGCTAAGCCTTTCCAGATCCTTTCCTGCCATTCCAGAACAGCCCTCGGCGAATACCACTTCGAAAACCCCTGCGGCCTGTCAAGAAAGCCACCATAACCGCCCCACAATTTTGGATGCACAGCCAATTTTTGTTGTGGATCTTCAAACTATGCTAACAGTGAGTGCTCATATTTCCAAGGTTACATGGGAGGTACATGGGATATGAGAAGCTGACACAACAGTCTACAAACTTGACACTAATCCCGGTATCCGTATTGTTCGTATTCCTTTGATATTCCACGATATAGGACTCAGTCAAGTCATACACTAAAGTATATCTGTAGCCTTAGCGTAGACCCTTGTGTGTCTTCTTGAATTGGAAGTACAATCGATGTTTGCAAGAACCGTTTAAAGTGATGATAGAGGTATCAAATTTCTGCTTTGACATCAAGGACAAACAGTCATTCGAGTTGGTTGATACGATGGAAATTGGTTACACCGAACTGAAGCATCAATAAATTTGTAAATCAGTGTCCTTTTTTGAACCTTTATAGGGGAAAGGCCGCAGTTCAAGAAATAGTTCTAATGGGTTTAGAGTCACAGGCTATGCTTATGTCGTGACAATCATTTGGTTTTTTTTTAAGTTCTCTTGGCTTTAGAGCATTTCTGGAGCCTGAAAAGTAGCTTCAGTCTAGCAGGGTCAGATAAGCACGATATAACCATATTCATACAGGACTCTCTAAGGGAAGTGATATTACTGGAAGTTACAGGATCTGGTACTACTCACCAAGGGAGTATCCGAAATGCCATCATGATATCCCCCAGAGTATGATAGGGAAAATATTGGAGAAATAGGTTACTACTAACAGGAGAGGAATGAGGCATCTCCAAATGCCAGTTTGGACTCCAAAAATTAATTACAAAAATGGTAATAGATATCGTTGCCCAAGACTACAGTCTACAGGGCTTTCATTTCTAGGCTTTCATATGACATTGATGCTATCCGAACAGTCCGAAAGACTTGCATGAACAAGCAACTAATGAAGTGATTTCCAAAAAATTAACTACATTTTCCAATACCTTGCTGAATACCTAGTCAATACGTTGAACTTTAAAAAACATCCAGAGTATGTAGGAAAAAATGCTTGGTATTCTCATTGCTAGCAGGGATACTCCCAAACATCACTGGGACCAGATGCAGTCGTAGAATCACATTGCTCAGAATATTTAGCTCAGCACTTTAGTAGGCAGTAAGACTAGTGCTATGGCAACAAAATAATCCTGACAAAAACTATCAACTGTCCTTTAAGGCGAATTTGCCCCTACAACACAGAGGAGGAAGCATTCGTATCTGGCATGGCACTCATTGAGATCTTGGTCGACAGTAAATCGCAAATCATGCTGTTGAGGAGCAATTGACACAAAAAAGGGTTAGTCTCACTCCAAAATAGAATGAGATTGTGTTACAACTGAAACATGAACATACAAACTCTTTTCTAGGAAATCGGGTGAATAGCATTTTCTAACATGTCACGGAGGATACAGACACAGTGTCTGCATAGACTCGGGCACGATGCTCATCACTATAACCAGGAAGAATACGCTGCGAGAGGTACAAACTGTCCGGATTCCAGAGAGTTCATTGGACATATGATTCGTTGTGGACTAGTACATATGTTGGCATATCCTTGACATCAACTATTCGATGCAAATCGTACATCAGATCAGGTCATGGGAAAATAGGAAAAGTACTCTCATTCACTCCACTCCAACCCTTTCGAATATCTCCAATGAGCTTAGTATCTACAAATAAAAAACACAACAACCTGTCATAAAACACCGAAAATAAATAGAAGCCCAATAAAACCAGATGCTCGAAGGAATCTTCTGAAATTCATCAAATCGGGATATATCCGCTTGAGCGGACTACTTACGATGATGAAAGCATTACACATGAACAATTTTTATTGGTCCATTGCTTTTATCTGTCGAAAACAACCCCAAGCCCCATTCAACGGGCCCTGATTAACCGGCCAGATACATATTTCTTTCGAAAATTTACATTTTCCAATCACTTCCTTTCGCCGCCACACAGAGATACGATTACTTGAACCTTTTTTTCGAAATGAAAAGCAGGAAACCCGTTGATCTGTGAATCCCACAAAAATGTATTGAAATTCCTCGAAAACGACGACGTAACCCCTGGCCACGATTGAATAAATTAGAAAATTGATGTTTTTTTTTTGGCTAATTAAACGTAAAAAACATTAATTTGACTGGACGTTAACTAGTTGTGTCACGTTGTCAAATACAATTCGGTGTAATGAGTATCATATTTTGGTTAATCCTAAATTATTACATAGTGCTCCGCCCCATGCACACCCACCCAAGCGGACACTAGCTAAGGACGAAATCTCTTGGCCACAATTTGTTAATTAAAAAATCTCTAAGCAACAAAGGATGGGCATATCTATCATATTTCATCTCTCTTGAATGTTTTTTTTTTTTTTTGCTTACAGGAAGCCAAGGAGACCCTCTGTGATCCGGAGAAGCGTGCCAATTACGATAAATGGCGCAACAGCGGCATAGCAATGAGCTACAAGAATTGGCTTGGCATGAAGGAGCATGTCGGACAGGTAAGTGACAAGAAATTATTTTTACACAATTCTGCTGGGTCCTGGCTCGGAATGGGGGGGGGGGGAAACATTGATTTTTTTTCCAGCTGTAACACACCTTAGCTGGATTTTCCTCGGACTCTGCTTTGACAAATTGCCGGCCATTAAAAGATTTTTTTTTTATTTTAAACGTTTTGAAGCGTGAAAATCTAATGAATTGATTCACGTTTGACAAAGATGAACAGAGGGAGTATATCGTCTTAAGCATGATTGAGTGAAGCTTTGAGAGTGTTTTGGAATCTTTTGTGGTGGCTTATGGCTTTAAATTTAATGGTTGTTATAAATATTCGTTAAATGAATGTTTTGAGATTGACCGGTCTCCTCCAACAGCTTTTGTACATCACCCATCCAAAGGAAACCGTCTTAGCTGTGTTGAAGTGAATGCTAAATTGATTTAAATATTAACGCAGGAGATTTTTTGTGGATGGAAACACAAATGTCTTTTTTGTTTGTGTAGATCCTTGTCCATTTGGCTGACACTATGATCGAAAAGATCTACGAAGCGTAATTCCTTCACAAGGAAGGATAGTATGTTATCCTCAGGAGCTGATCTTTTAATTTCCCTGACAAATTAATTTCTTTGTGGATAGCAGGTCTCCTTAGCCAATGGAATCCTGACCATTTACAGAGAATGATTTCATATGATTTTCCAGTCTGCATGAAGTTTGTGAAGGTGAGAGATCAATCTAGAGTGACCTGTGAGAGAGCTCAGCAGCTTTCTAATGCAATCTAAAACTAATACTCAGGTCTGAACCATTTTGCCCTTCGGACACGGCATTAAACAGTAGGCCCCTTCCATTCGTGTAAAGAATATAACACGCTCAACACGAATGGTTGTGAGAAGCTAGGCCCTGGGTCCCATCGACCTGTAGCGCCAAGTATAAAAGAAAACCATTTTGCCAGCAGGCCAGGCGAGATTTCTGTTCCCAATCATTAATGAGCACTAGTCCAGTTACACTAAAGTGAGGGTGAAGTCCAATAGCTAGGTCATCAGATGATTCCTTGCCTCCAATTCGTTGATGAGCAGGGATTCATCCGAGTTTAACTTTGTTGTGTCCAGCAAGTCATTGTAGAGCATTGCCGATGTAAATTCAAGTAGATTGGACGACAGCAACATTCTAGCGTCTTCCTTACCTTTACTACGTTTAAGTTAGCGCAGAGCACAATGACATTGATTTCAGTTTGAAATGCCGTAGGACACATTCCATTAGATATCGATACTTTGGTGTTGCGTACAAAGACGACAGCACCAACTCCATACTTTATCTTCGATCCGTTTGTGAATCAAATCAGACCTCTAGGATCCAGTTTAATGTTGCATGATCCAACATTCCTGCTTTAAATAAACTACCGAAACAGAATGCTCTGATCATGATGTCAGCTATAAAGAAAAACACCTCCCCATTCGACAGAATTGAGCTCAGAAGCTTAAGATGTCCCACGGACTCGCCTTATTTATTCTTCCAATGTAGCTGCCGCTTAATGACAGAACTAGGGTCCGTGATCTTAATGCAACCACGGCTACTAGCGCTCTTATTGATTCTATAACTTTCGTTCACGTCAATGCAGCCTGATCTCTGAAGATCTAGTATAAGATTTTCAGTGACTAGTGCCCAGAGATGAAGAGCAATTAGATCTCCTTTTGAACAACCTTTGGCTACAGTCACAGGCACAGAAACTGCATCAGATAATGATCGTCATTCAATGCTTGGTCGAAATCTCGATACCTCTGCCACTGATCCCTGCTATTGAGCCGTAGCCAGTGTTATCGAAGTCCCCTCAATGTAAAGAAAGACAAACAGAGCTCTTTTCTTGGAAATAATTGTTCCTTCTTTCTGCTTCTCATAGATGTTACTTCATGAGTACGCTTGACCGCACTTGGTATATTGTTACCACTTGACCTGGTTTATTTAGCTACACATTCATTTTTCAATCAACCGGATTATACTCATATCTGAAACAAAAATATCTAAGACTTTTCAAAAGATATTCTTGCTGAATTTATTTTCCTGCTGAGGATAATACTAGGCTTGGGTTGAAATTAGGTTGCATATCTGTGTTAGGATACAGCTAAGTAGCTCTGTACAGACTAGATCCGTTGAATCACGCAAAGATATTTAAATTCACGGAGCTCATCGAAGAAAAGAGTACTTTACCTACAAACATGGATCAATCTTATTTGAGATAAGACACATATGTACACTATCTGTTTTGATTGACTTTTTGGTAACCTTATCACCTAATCCCGTGATCGGAACCATTGTGTCTAGAGAAACTGTGGTGATGGGAAAGATCTAGGGGGAGATTTAAGTGAAGAGTAGTTTGGTTTGAGTATAGAGAGTTATGTGTTGTTTTCACTTTCCCGAAACTGAAACGTTTAAGATAGCTTGATCAGTTCAAGATCTGTCCTCCAAGGTATTTATATCTTAGCGTCCCCTTATGTAGGGCATTCACCGAAGGAGTGGTCCTTAGGCTTTCATTCTCTTATTCGCATCCCGGCGAAGCATTTGATGTCACTAGTCCCAGTTTAAATGCACGTTTTCTCATTCACATTTGAGCAAAAGGAATCACCTTCCTGAAACTTAAAATATACTTCAACGATTTGGTGGAAATAATCATCTTCGAAAGGATGTTTCGGAAGCTGGAAACTTTTGTTCATCTTCATCTACGCTAGTTCGACAAAACCATGGAGCTCAGTCCTGTCCTTTAATATCCTTTACAGTGCTTTGCCACATTTGATCCGATTGCTTTTTTGGTTTGGTAGAAATGACAATGTTATTTGATATAATACTAAGTTTTGTCCCTGCAGTAAGTCTCCATTTTGAAGTCTAACTGACTGAACTGTTTACCATATTGTCAAGTTAAAAATATTGGCCACCAGATGATTAATTGAAAGTTAAAGACTTGGGTATGGGTACCGCCGTCTCTCTTTAAAGTCTACATTTGAATCTTAAAGCTTTGCTATAGTCCCGCATTATGAAGGTCCAAGGACCGACGACTTAAATACTTAACCACCATTAGTGAAGTCGCGTACTTCTATTACAGAGTTGTTTGCATGCTAAGCACTTCCTAGGACCAAGTTATAGTAATTTTATTGATTTTTCTTTCCCTCTCTTGTCTGGCCATTCCTTCAAAAGAAAAATGTATTTTTCCAAGAATCCGTCAGGACATTGTTCAGGCTCAAAAATTCATTCAACCCTCACAATCTATCTGCAGAAAACCTTCCCAATATTTATTAGTGCCAAACCACAAAGCCTGCAGTCATGAAACCTGCTCCAGCAGCAGCCGCCTGCACTCGACTATCACTATCCATCTTGCCTGCCTGATATCCGAGTGCTCTTATGGTATTTGATGGAAACGTTGTTTTCCAAAAAACGAAAAACAAAAATAACGATGACTATGCGGTTGTGGTGAAACACAATATCCATTTTGGACTATAGGCGGATGTCAGTCGAAAATTGTGATGCGGAAGAGTAATGGCAAAAGGTATTGTGATCGGTTATTTGCTGTTGGCCAGGATGTAGGGCATCGCTTCGTGTCCCCTGGGACTAATGCCATTATTTGACGTTACACTTAATTTGATTGTTTTGGCATATGGGTGACCTCTTTTGTGATTCTCCCTGAGTGTGTGTAAGTAGATTTGTTAATGCATTTTCAAAATCGGTTACGTGTGGATGCAGAGAAATGGAAATGACATGCCCCAGTGGGTGTTGGAAATACCTGAATTTAGAAAATCTGTTACACAGTACCTGAGCATCACAAGATCAATTACTTTGAGGTCGTAAGAGGATAATATTTCTTAGTAAAACATCGTTAAATTCTAGAGAACCTACATAGTTCACCTTGATTCCTAAGAACAGGTACATATGTATCGCTTTCACTCCAAGAACGAACATCCCTTTGCAATGCTTTGCATTCGAAATCGGATTTAATTTCAATTCAGTTGGCAACCTCCAGGATGGGTAAACACCTGCAGACAAACATAGTTTTCCACACGGTGAAGCAGTAATAACAAGGATGAAGCAGTAACTCTGTGCAGCTCCAGTGAATGAACATGCACATACCATCATTCTGGTGAGCGTTGTGTTTAGTGAAAATTTGCAGTTGCATTCCTAGTTGAAATATCCTTTTAGGGGGAGAACGCATTTTTCACTTGGATTCCTATTGCTGCGTTTACTTAATGGCCGGGGGAATTCGTTGCTCGAAACAACAGGGTGGTATAGTAATTTTTCAAAGCACAGTACGGTGCAGTATCCTTATATTTGTGCGTTGAAAGCATCTCTTAATGGTGAGGTGAGGGACGACTAATTGGATACGCTTCCGACACCAGAGGTAGATTAAATGTACAAACGATGCACACTGTAATTTCAACATTACACTGGGAAGTGTGTGAGGAGGAACTAGAGTATTTTACACGCAGGAGCCTTGTGTTTAAATTAAACCGCTGCGTGCTAAATGTTCTGCAAACTGAAATCCCTAAAAAGGTGACTGGTACTCGCAATATGGGCCATTAAACCTGTATATTGATGAGGACCATCGACCACAAAGTAGGTCGTAGGTGTTGCATGTGCATGCAGTTATATGTAAATATATCTACTCAGCTTATTGAAGTGAGCTTCAATCCTTATACTTACAGTTCAATGAAATGCACGCAGAATCGTCCTTTTAAAAAAGAAATATAATTTTAAAAGCTTGGCAAGGAGTTTACAAAATCGATGAGATCAACGTCAACAGCAGCACTGGAAACAATGCAGGACTAAAATTCCTAGCGGGATGATAGTACAGTCTGTATTAAGAAAGAGCTTGTTTTCTGGACAGAGGTTGTACAATGGATGTAGGTACTGGTGCTGCTGTGTATTGCGAGTCTCAAAATAAAAACGGTCCTTCAGACGCGAGGACAATTGCACAGTATTTCAAACTGCAGAGTATTTCCCTAAAGCTCGATTCCTCCTTGACTGTTCTGCAGCACGTTTGTCTAAAACGTCAAGCTGTTCTGCCTTCTTGAGTGAGGGGATTCCATTGCATGACATACTTCGCCATGGAGGTCGTAGATTGTGTCCGATCCACTGCCAATTTCTCTTCCGTAAAGTTAAGTCTATTGGTTCTTGGCTCTTTCTCTGATCAAGTTAATCGTTCGAGATACGATTGGGCCAAAACTTCCTCAAGATGATACTTAGACATCTATTTACGAAGGTTTGCCCATAGAGCAGAGCTGATTCTTGGATGGAAATAGTCGCATCTTAGTCCATAAGCTCATAACATTGCACTCCGAATACAGCTTTAGCTTTACCAATTCTGCTGCGCACATCCTGTTCGGTGCCACAGCGGTTACCCAAGACCACACTTCCTAAATATAGAAAGCCGTATTGAAAGTGATCAGGGCTTTCGGTTTGGCTTCATTTTGAGCCTCACTTTATTTGCTTCAGCTTTTAGACAAATGAAGGTCCAAAACGTAGCCTTTCAAGATAATTGGTATCTGTATATATTGACAGCCATCAAAGCGTTACAGCCAGCACCACTAAGGTCCAAATTTGTTAAAATGCCCATCAAAAGACCGGCGGTATCTCAAGAGAAACCCAGTAGAACATAGGCGTCATCCCTGATGGCTTCTTGACAGTGCAGTCACTGGTCTTAAGAACTTGATGCTGGCCTAATGGAACCTCTTGAGAAATTAAGGGAGCCTCGTTAGGCAATAGTTCTGTCGATCTCTTGCAATTCTCCACAGTATTTCCTAGTCTTTATGGTATTCTCGATATCCGCATGCGTATCTTGGCAACAACAAGGTAGTGATCCGAGCCCATGTTTGCCATCTAAAACGTTCGGACATTCTGGATCTGGTTGACGGTTGACTGATCAGGAAATCTCCATGATTCCTTGTAAATATTAAGACGTGGAAACCTCGTGCTAGCTACAACCAATCCTTCGGAGATAGTGTCGTGGAGGTTATGCTTTCCGATAGTATTAAGAAATATGGTCCTGTTCCTAGCTATTGCGATGCATACTCCTTGGTACACCTATAAGTGTCTCTTCTTCCATTGCCTTCATGTCGATTTCAAGAATATGGTTTGATAGTAATATTTCCGAGCGAGGTAGACCATTTTGTTGTACAAAGACATTTTCAAAAAAGCTTAGCTTTTTTTCTGACTCCCATCAAAATTTCTCCTTACAGTCCATGCACTGGGCTACTCCGAAAACCAAGGACCGCATGCTCCAGGAAACCGGTGGAGCTACCGGAGCCCCCAGTGGTCTCTCTGCAGCTGCTCCCAACCCAGCTCATCGTCGTGCATCCGAGGGTGGTGCTGCTCTCTACTACGGCAGCCGCAAATCCGAATGGGGAACCGACAACACTGAAGTTGCCAGCAAGTTCCGTAACTATGAAATCTAAATCTTTCCACCGAAATTTTAGAAAAAAAAGTATTTTGTTTGCTTTCTACAATTGTTGTTTGCAAAACCTATCTAAAAATGTAATTGCTGGAATTTATCTTTAAAAAAAAAACAATATTTTACATGCAAGAAATATCTAAGAACAAAATATAAAAAATATTTATAAAAAAAAAGTACTATCTTATGTGTATATTTTCTGATTGTTGTTTTCATCTAAATGAACCAATTTTTAACACAAAATTTAGACAAACATTTGTTTTTAATGTGAACCGTAGAAGACTTGTGCGTACTAAGTATTTTAAATAAGAAACCAACAACAAATCAAAGTACATAACTACCACTACATTTAATATATGTGCAACATTTCCATTGAGAAAAATTAAGTATATATCTATAAGTATAGCAAAATCATAAATACAATGCATATTCATAAGTCACAATGTTAATTACTAATATTTAAAAAAAATTAATATATATATATGTAATAATATCATTAAATGTATAATCAATGTTTGAAAAACTGTAAAAAAAAAAAAACAATTAAGAAACTGTAATTTCAATGAAAGAAGAGGATGGAAAGAGAATATCATTAGTTAATAAACAATTTAGTTATATATTTTTATATAAGTACCCTTTCACTAAACAAATAAAGAGATGAATGGATTTACAAAGAAACTACAAAACTATAAAATTAAATAATAATAATATAAGACAATCTCCTTGAACAAAATGACCTTAAAAACAAAAAAAAATATAAAAAAAAAGGAAATGCTCAAAAAAATAAATATACTATATATATGTATAACATAAAGAAAATATTTTATGTCTTCATTAAAAAAAAAAGAAAAAAACAAAAAAAGGTTTCTAAAAAAAAATAAAACATAAATATAGAAAAACCATATTTACATAAAATTCATTCAGTATTAAATGTAATTCATAAAAATAAAAAGAAATATATCAATTTTTATCATCTTATAACTATAAGCCATTACATGGAATGAGAATGTTTATCTCAATCACTTGGTGTCCTTTTTTTCTCACACAAAAGGAAATGAGTGCACAAGAACTAACAATTTATAATAAATGTTAAAAAAAAACAAGATGTCTTCTAATACAAAAAAATAAAAAAATAAAACCAAAAAAAAATATGTGTGTGATATCTTATAAAAAAAAAGAATCAAAGGTAAGAAATAAATACAAAAAAAAAATATTTATCTCTATGTTAAAAATAAATGTAAGAATTTGAATTTACAAAAAAAAATTAAAAAAAAAAATGTTTATGTAAAACTGACAGATTACAAAATAAAGAATATTAAAAAATTGGTGGAGTGGACAAGAAGCTCCAAGACATAAAAAGAAAGTTTGCTTTACTTAGGAAAGTTCAACAATACCTCGGGGATTAGGAACATATTCACAGGAACTTTAGTACTAAAATCTAAGGAAAGCAACAATCGCGTGACACTCAATTTTGGGCCTTCAAAACCTACAAGAAAATGGCCCAACTTAAGTCTTGGAGACGGTTTCATAAGACACATCTCTGAGTCATCAAATCTCAGGAAGGTATTTGTAAGTACCCTGGATGGATCCTGAACTTCTTATTGCATAGAATTTCTTTGTCATTGGTGAGATGTTGCATTTCTTAGAAATGGATCCGAGACCGTGGATTATATACTTCCCACGTTGCTTTCTTATTTTCAGGAGTTTGCTTGACTTGATTTACATTTCAAAATCTTCGACGCGTGCCAACTTGGACTCTACACTAAAGATTGAACTCGCATGTTAACCCTAAAGCTCTCAGTCTAGTCCCATTGGTTCACCAACTGGGTTATCAACTCAAAGGTAGAGGGTGCTGCATGAATCAAGTACTTCTAGTCCTGGAAAGTGAAGGCTGTAATGTAATTGCTTATAAAAAAAATAGCTGTTTTGGGTATACACCTTAATATACTAAACAACATTTTACAAATCAATCTCTCTAAGCTGTCTAAATGAACAAAGGGACTCAATGGACTTGAACTTGTCCTGGTCACAAGAAACGGATAGTTCCGCATTTCGACCTTCTCGACAAAGCAAAATAATTGGGTCTGATACTTCATAAAAAAAATCTAGTTAGAAATTAAGAACGACAAAACAGGTAACTAAACGTTCTTTAGCACTATACTGCTGAAAAAGAGCTGAAGGAAGTATTGCCTCCGTTGATTAGTGATCGTCTGGCGAAGGGCTTTGAAAAATATGACTAAATAAGTATAACTCATATTAAACAGGTTCAAAAGTCGGTTTGGATATGGATCAGTTTAGCACTAAGAACGATATCTGCCCTCAATCTGGATATTTTTTTTTTTACTTTGCCATTGAAAGATATGTATCTGTAGTAAGTAAGGTCATATCGCTGTAGTCTATTCTAAGTACTGGATACTCCTCCATTCTTAGCGATCTTAGATTACTTCCACAAACTCGGACTTCGAAACGTAAGTTCAAATCGGGAAATTTGCAGCGAAATTGACGATCTTTTAACGAGTATAACGTTCCATGCTCTGTGGCGTCTGTCTACTTCACAAAACTGACAGCTGCCACGATTCGCAAAATTTATACGATATTCCGATATGGTGGTACATTTTGGGTCACTTTGTGTGTAGAAATCATGTAGATCAATAGGTCTCTAGTTGTACAGAGCTTCGTTTGCCGATCATTTACATATTAATCCTCATCTTTTCAGAGGGGAACTACCTTTCATTTGACAACAAGCTACGGAAAGCTGAATTTTATTTAGATGATGACCAAGTAAAGCTAAATTTTAATCATTCCTTAATGACTTCGTCAATCCCAAGAGTTTAAACAAACAGTTTTGTCATGCTTTATCATCTCGAGAGAATCATACGAAACTCAGGCACCAAGATTTTGCAGAGTTATCGCATTGAATAATGTCCTTAGTAACCAAAAATTTAGAAAAAGGCTGTGGAAAGCAGGTTTGACTAGCTTTCGGAAGTAGAATGAACGTGCATATGATAGAAAAGAAAAAAATTCTAATTACATATGGCTACTAGTCTACCTGTCACGTCTACAAATCTGACTATAATATCTGCCCACTTACAAGACACTCTTGTGTTTGTAATCCTGAATAAATTCACTGCAACTTGTACTTTTAAACCTAGTAGAACTTTAAGGTTCGAATTAAAACTAAAACTTCAACAACTTTTTGCTATTTGCCATTCCCGTAGTCACATAAAGTTATGTCAAATTTTTCGTTGCATCACCTTGTGGCCAAAATACACCGTGAATTTAAAGCATACACTTAGGAGGTCTATTATTAAATGAACTCATCGCAATGTGGAGCCCGAAAGTATGTACATATGTAGATAATATGTACAGGGCATGTATGTACAGGCAGGTATGTACAGGGTCATTCATTTTGTGGATTCAAGTTAGTAGCGCTGGCATTTGACACTTTCCAAACTCAACTGTCATTTGAACTGTCATAATATTAGTTTAATGTTTGCCATTTACGATAATGGTACACTTAACAATAGTACAATGCGTTAAAATTATTAAAACTTACTACAAAAGTGGTGATTCATACGTAGCCACTTTTCGAACAACATTTTCTTAAGTAATAATGCACATTTCTTAATCGGTGAGTATGTAGACAAAGAAAATTGCCGCATTTGGGCTTAGAAAGCTCACGAGCGGTGCCGATGCATCCAAACAAAGTGACTGTTTGGTGTGCTCTATGGTCGAAAGGTGTCATTGGTCGTTACAGTCAATTCGGAGCGATATGGTTGAATGATAACCGATTTTTTTATTTTTGGCCGGCTATTGAAGATCATGACTTGGACGATATGTGGTTCCAACAAGACGGGGCAACAAGCCACACAACTCGACAAATTATGGCTTTGTTGCGTGAGAAGTTTTCTGGTCGCGTAATTTAACGTTTTGGCGACGTCAATTGGCCACCAAGACCATGTGATTTGACACCGTAAGATTTTTTTCTGTGGGGCTACACAAGAGATCGTGTTAACGCGAATAACTCTAGACCCGTTCATTACTCAAGTTATGGCCGAGATACCGCCCGAAATGTGCGAAAAGTGGTTAAAAATGACCCCAAAAGAATCACATACTGCCAATCTTCCAGAGGCGGTGATTTGAATGATATTGTTTTTCACACTTAATGTCAAAGTCCAAACTTAAAAATTAATTAAAATTTTCATCAAAAATGTGTCCCTGTGTGTGTTTTATTTAGCTTTACTTTCGAAACCGAAAAATGAATGACCTTATATAAGATTTGTAAAAAAAGAGATAAAGCCCATTCACTTTCCAAAATGAGTTGATAAAAGGTAAGAAATGCCGGTAATAGAAAAGCAGTTCTAAATATGACGTTGAATTTGGAAAATCCTTAGTCTCGTTCAAAATACCAGAACCTCAGAAAACGTAATAGGTGCAAAAAAAGGGGTATCCTTCCCAGTAAACATGGTTCTTTTATGTTTGAATAGTCATACTCAACCAATTTTCACAGGACTCGGCTAAAAATCGTCGGTGAAAAGTACACACGAACCAATCACAATACCTAAGTATGTATATATTTGAAAAATAGTTAGTAAATCTAGTTTAAATAAAATTCTTGTATTATTGATATATAAATATGTATAATGTTGTTTATTTATTGTGTGCTGCACTTGTTAACATAACAAATAACAATGTTCCACAACTCTAGAATATAGTAGAAGTATCAAGGGAATCGCTTGTCAATCCACAAGGCCTTGAAAATTCCTGACCTCTCTCTCGTATCCATAGGTTTAAGACTAAAAAAAACACACTAAATCAAAACCAAGGTCTTTAATAATTTATTCAGTCGGCACTCACCCCATTTAGATCCAACTAATACTGGACAGGCTCCATGTTTCGTCCGCTCATCACCATCCCCACTGGCATGTAAATTATACCAAAAGGCGGCGGATCCCCTCTTTGGCTTCAACAACTTTTTCATGTGTGGAAAGGCCGTCCCTCCACCTTGCTCAACGTCTGTCAGCTATCAACAATACCAATTCAATTAAACTCAGATTAACTTGTTACCAAAAAAGGAGGCTTACGTAAAACAAAACTGTAGCTATGCGGTTGCCCAAATGGAAGTCTCCAGTTTGGTGCTAAAAAGAAAGAAAAAGAAAAAAGTAAGTAAATAAGACGGGTTTCGTTTGGGTCGACTCACGATCTTATAAAAGAAATCACAATGTTGAGCGTAGTGTCCTCCTATGCCGTAATTTGCGATTTGGTGTTTCTCTGCCGCGTCCATATTCAATCCTGTCATATCGGCTACCCTTTGGTCAATAGTTGCGAGGACTTTATCGAAATCCTTTGAGAGGAACACATGCTGGCTTGTCCTGGAAGGCGACACAGTTCTGCCGGTCGGACTAAGGACCACAGCACGTTCTATTCTATTATTTGCCAGCTCGATGACTTTTTTAATTTCAGGTTCGTATATAACATCATGGAAGACAAGGAGCATAGGTTCCGTAGAAAGCTGTTCGACTTTTATCGGAGCCAATAATAGGAAAGGACTCGGTTTGTTCAGGTAGGTACAGCGGAGTGTACGTTCACTGGAAGGTGTTTGATGAATGTGTCCACTGCACGTGAGCTGATAGCCAACTGACTCATGAACAGAGTTCAAATCATTGGGCAGAACCTGAAATTGCATGTAGTTGTGTTATTGGAAAGAACTTATTTGATAGTCTGACGACAACTATTTCAACAGACCTACATAATCCAAAGATACAAGACTCATTGAGCTCTAAGTAAGCTCTAGTCTAATTTTGATCACTTTGTTGCCATGAAATCTTCAACACAACTAAGTTTGCTGTCGAACGTTTCAATGGACTAAGACCTTCAAGACGTCCCTTCTAATCAGAGACTTTCAGCCCAAAGTCAAACTTATCCCAGTGTCAGAGTTTGGTCCTAACCTTTCATAAATCTTTCATCTCACCACTGACTACTGGTCTATAACATGACGGCATACGCTAGCTTTCTGACCACTGTCCCGAGATTTTGACGATGTTGCAATCCGATAACACGTGTTACATCTTGGAGTACCTCTTCTGAAAGCCGAAACTATTCCTGTCCGAGGCAATATCCGTTAATCTCTAACCCTTTCAAGAGCTGGATATTTGCATAGGAAGTGCAAAATTGTTTCTTCCTTGTTAGGGATATTGTAGACGATAATGAACAATTAAATCAGTGCCTATTCTGGACGCATGAACCCCGATAGACCAGTGGCCAATACTAATTCCGAAACCTCTAGCTATATCTCCACCGTGGTGTTCTATTCCAGTAGTATTTGGGCCTCAACACAGTTCAGCACTCCTAGATATTCACTATCAGTTTAAATAGATAGTACGCAAACATTCTACCTTCAACGGTCCCATTAGGACGTTCACTACCTTTGCTCATTTCCCTCAACATTACTGTGGCCTGGTACCCAAAGGAAACTGATTCTAAACCGACGACCCAGTGTGGAAAGTTCTTCTTTACACTCTTTTACTAGTTTCGAGGATTCAGTGACCGACACAGTAGCCTCCATAGCTGCCTAGTTATCAATAAGGATGACTATGGAGTCAATTGGTGTGGGGTACAACGAGAACAGCCTGCAAGATGCTGCATGAGTCAGGAAGCCGGTACGACACAAAAATGTTAAGGGAATCAGAGAAGATCCCTGGTCCTACCTCACAGGTCATATCGGCGCAAATTGTTGATTCGAACTCATTTCTTCGTCTGTTCCGCACTCCTCCGCCCTGGTTGCAAATCTGACCGTGACGTCATTTCTGAAACTCACTCTAAGAGCTACTAGATCTCGTGGTAACAGATATAGGATGGTGTTGTGACCATAAGATTTGGTATACCAGAATTAAACCTGATCTTAACCTGATTGCACTACTTGATGATACAAACATAATTAGAAAGTCGAGTGGTAAAGTTGCAATATTGGGTTTAAAGCTTCAGTTGGACAAGTTCTCATGACCCCAGTTCTTTGCAGGCAGCCCTGATTTACTGATAAAAACACATCAAATGAAATCAGTCCTCTATTCACATTCACTCTTTATTGAATTATTGAATTATCAACCCAAGTCATATTTATTAAAACAAACTATTAGCAACTAAAACATCACTGCAGTCTCAAGTGCATCACTGGTTAAACCGCAAGGCCTTCTAAATTCCTGACCCCTGACTCGAATCCAACGGTTAAGCACTAAAAGGAAACACGAAATCAAAACACTCTTCTTCGAGGTCCCTTAAGACATTGTAAGGACTCACCCCACTTTGATCCCACCAACATGGGACAAGCTCCATGCTTAGTCCGGCCATCACCATCTCCGGTAGCATGCAAGTTATACCAAAACGCAGCAGCGCCCTTCTTTGGTTTCACCAGCCTCTTCATATATTGGAAAGCAGTGCCTCCACCCTGTTCGACATCTGTCAGCTAACAATTTGAAAACAATCTCAATTCAGATCAACCAGACAAACAAGTATCTACCAGTCACTTACGTAAAAAAGAACAGTAGCTATGCGATTCCCTAACTCATAGTCAGACATTCCTTCATGCTAGAAGTTAGAATATTTGAAATTAGTACATGAAATGCGTCACAACACTCACAAGATGGTGGAAGAAGTCGCAGTGCTGCCCATAATGTCCCCCAATGCCGTAATTGGCAATTTGATGCTTCTCGGCCGAATTCATATTCAAACCAGTCATATCGGCGACCCTTTGGTCGATGGTTTGAAGCACCTGGTCGGCGTCCTTTTCGAAAAATGCAAAATGACTCGTCCTAACCGATGAGACCACTGAGCCGTCTCTACTGAGAACCGTGGCACGTTCAATTTTACCATTTGCCAATTGGATGACTTTTTCAATTTCAGAATCATATATGACTTCATGGAACATCAGGAGCAAGGGATCCAGGGATAATTGCTCAAATTTGATAGGAGCTAGTAGTAGGAATGGATGTGTTTCGGTTAGGTAACCACAGCGAAGGTCACGTTCTTCTGACGGTGTTTGACGAATGTGTTCGTTGCAAGTGAGTCGATATCCCAAAAATTCATCAATATCATCCAGGTTAGCGGGAATATGCTGAAAATGAGTAAAGTATTGAACAGACTTAAGCACTGAAGAAGGATTTTTGAAAAGCAAGCGAAATAGTGCAAAAAAGCTTTGTTAAGTAGCAGTGAAAAATCACAGTGATGAACTATATGAACTGTATTTTAAAATAACAGTTGGTTTGAAAAATCAAATTAGCGTCCCACTTTCCTCTAACAAAACAGGCATAAAAAAGTATGGGGCTATTCGATCTACCCTTCGGTACTCCTGGCGAGATTCCTACAAGACTGACAAGTTGCTCATCATTTTGAATTCAAAGAGCTAGCTCCTGCTTTAAAGACGTTGCTTTCTTTGGTTCTTAGACACCGAGCTTTTAATAATCATCGTTACGACTTGGTGGCAAGAGCAATCTATGCATAAATGCTTGGCCATAAGCTTGGAACTACATAGTATATTTGTACACATGAGTGCTACGAGGATTGGGACAGAGCATACAAAACGGACAATCACTTTAAAAGGCATGTTTTCTGTGTCTTTATTCTGAATAACAAGTCGTTTATGGTAATACTAGAACTTTACTGAAACAGCTATCGTATCGCTGTGTAAATCACACGGCCTTATAAATTCCTGACCTCTCTCTCGTATCCATCGGTTTAGTACTAAAAGGAAACAAATAATCAAACCTTGATCGACAAGTCCTCAAGCAATTTAAACTCACCCCACTTAGAGCCCACCAAGACAGGGCAAGCTCCATGCATGGTCCAACTATCGCCATCCCCACTGGCATGCAAATTGTACCAAAAAGCGGCGGAGCCCTTCTTTGGTGTTATAAGCCTTTTCATGTAAGGAAAAGCAGTGCCTCCACCTTGCTCGACATCTGTCAGCTATGAGACAAGACCAAAAAAATTTAGTTCACATCAACAGGGTGACTAAGTCACTTACGTAAAACATAACAGTGGCCATCCGATTCCCTAACTCGTAGTTAGATGCTTCCTCCTTCTGAAAGCGATAACTATGAGATTCGCATACAAAATGGCAAAAGGTTCGAAACTCACGACTTTGAAAAAAAAATCACTATGTGGACCGTAATGACCTCCGACGCCGTAATTTGCAATTTGGTGACTTTCTGCCACATCCATGTTTAAGCCAGTCATGTCGGTCACCCTTTGGTCGATGGATTCAAAAACTTTATCTGTGTCCTTTGGGAAAAATGCACTATGACTGGTCCTGGCTTTTGACACTTCTGGACCGTTTACGTTAAAGTGCATAGCGCGTTGTATGGTGTTGTTAGCCAACTCGATAAGTCTTTCGATCTCGGTGTCATGTATGACATCATGGAAGAGAAGGAGCAAAGGATCCTCGAATAATACTTCGACTTTTATGGGAGCTATCAATAGGAATGGATGCGTTTCGATTAGATAGGTACAACGAAGTGGACGTTCATCGGAGGCTGATTGATGAATATGTCCATTGCAGGTGTATTGATACGCAAGTTGGGGATCAACCGAATCCAGGTCAGAGGGAATAGCCTGAAATTGGAGGGAACGGAGTATTTTGTCAAATACATGTCACACTAAAGGGTAGAAGACTTAGAAAAACGGAAAAAAAAGGTTTGAGGTAGGCGTGAACGGAGATGGAAATCGTAAATATAGGAACCAGGTAAGCGGGGTATGTTAATAGCAGAGATACACATGGAGAACATTTTAAATGGCTCAAAAGTACAGATAGCGCAAAATTTTTATTCGGAAAGACTGCAAAAAAATGGATTGTGTTTGACAACAAGAAGGGTCCTGATAATAGAAACAAGGTACAAACTGCGTAGAGGATAGTCAGCTCTTTCTCTGTCGTATTTATGAGCCTTCGTTGATAGTCAAGCAGCCTTTAGATTGATAAAATCCAATACATCGAATCAAAGGCTGTTACAAAATTTCGTCTCACAATGGGCCCTCTCAGCCCCCATCTGGTCAAATTCTACTTTCTTGGACATAGCAATATAAAAGATAACAAAAGATCGGACTCTTCTGGCATCGATTGGTATAATTGACAACGTAACAGCGAAAGAGGAGGACTGTACCACCTCTCGTAAGCAAAGTAGATACAAAAAGTCCCCTGGCACTAATAACGCCACTGGAGTCATGCTCCGTATATGCTAACAATTTATGTCGCGATGAGGAAGAAGTCGGATTCAATCGAACATTTGCTATGCTACTGCTTCGCGTCACATGGACTACATCTACGTATCTTAGGATTCAGGTTGTTCGCAAGCACGGCAGAATTAAGAGAATATCAGATTGTTTCCTTTTTATAAACAGTTTCAACTGCTTCTGTGTTCCTCTTTCTTTCTTTCAAAAAAAAACCGATTGAACGTGATGAGTCTTCATACATCAATCACTCTTTCATAATCGAACTTAACCTAACCTAGTGGCAAGACTATTTCAAATCGGGAAACATATTTTGATAAAGCTCACAAACTGAATTCGTTTCCAAGATACGGTGTATCGAAAATGCCTAAAAGTGAAGTCTACATATCCCATGTAACCATATACCTATAGCACCCTGAAAACACCTACTTTGGAGAAAAACATGAGGTGAAATCAAGAAATGAGTCAACCCGACCGGAATCAAGAAAATCTGTACAGGCTAAGACTCAAAGTCAAAAATTGTTAAAAACAAACACCTACTTCGGTGTAAATAACACTTCTTCAAGCAACTGAGATCAAAATTTCAATTTTTGATTCCCAATTTTTGTCCCGAAATGGCTCTATAAGGCGCTAGTTATTCCAGGCCTACTAGGTACACGTCGGGTTTTCTTAACTTCAGATTCCCTCATGGTACTAAATTTTTTGATGGATGGATTTTCGAAACTATATTAATACAAAAATATCTCATATAAAATCTATACTTAGTGTAGGGTAATGAAAGGTGCCATTCCAATCTTAGACTCTTATTGTAGACTACGTTGACCAGAATGACTCCAAATGACTCCAGATGGCTCTTTATGCTTCATCTATTTTATTACTTCGGAAATAGGAAAGAATTAGCATTAATCTGTTTGCTGAACTAGTTCGTTCTTTTAGTTCAGTTTAGTTCAATGCTCACTTCACAGTGCGATTCGGATACATAGATTTGTAAAATTTCCTTCACATAGACCAACACAACGATTTATTCCTGCTGGTGTGTTATGCCGTATACATAAACAATCCATATCAAAGCTGCGCAATACCCCGGCCATAAGGCAAAAAATGCTCAATTTAGTTCATTTGTTCTTACTGAACTACCCGTATGCAGAGTATGCCTGACCTTGCTCAACTACTGAACTCAAGGAAGTATCAAACTACTGAATTATTTGAACTACTGAAGTACTGAACTAAATGAACTGAAATCAATTCACATTGGAACTAGTTCACTTAGTTCACTAAGTTCACTCTTTAGAGCTCTTTTTGTAAAATACGCAAGAACCTTACTCACAGCTCTCACAGAACAATCGGATTGGCGCAGAATAAGACTGCGAAGATTCATTGGACCTAAGTATGTCTAGATCACAGGACAGATGAATTTTCAAAAAAAAAACGCAACTTCTAACGAAATACGAAAGTCGTGGGGTCCATGTAAAAGCAACCACTAAACAGTTACCATCATATGCGATATTTGACCCTTATCCAGTCCTTTAATTTGAAATAGGTTGTTGCAAGTTGCAATAAATGGGTCCCACTTTTGAATGCATCCAGTGGCAATTAGAAAAAAAAATTCACAACTTTGACACTCGTAAGTAAGAAAAAGACCCGTGCAGTGTTTCAAGTGAGTTCAGAACAGAAGCGAAGGCAGAGCTACAAATCTAGACTTAGACTTCCTAGAAATGTTCACGCAATCCATTCACATTAAAATAAAGGCAACGAAGTTGCATGAAATCTGGTCGTAACTAGTGTGGCACTATCCCAAGTTACGAAAATAAGTAACATTTTAGTAGACACATTCAGTCAAAATATGAGCGGCACTGTGTCATTCAAACGGTTCTGGCCGCGTTAATGGTTTCTTAAAAAAAAAAGTTTTTCCTATGCTGGTACATCGTTCCATTTTAAAGCTGAGTTTGAACGCGATCTGTCTACTAGATTGTTGACAGCATAACACAATATTGGCATAAAGTGTTGCGAATGAAATTTATTGTTCCGATGTACTGAAAATATTGGAGAAAGCCTAAGTTATAGGTATAAAGAACAAGAGCATTTGATTGGTACAAAGTGTTCAAAAACGACACGAGCTTCTTAATTCCAAATGGTGCTCGAAAATCCTTACTATAGTTTGAGAGAACTTTCACAAGGGCTCATCTCTCACAAATCAGTTAGCCACTTTATATGTAGCTGATGTTTTGTGCATGAGGCACGTCGCAGCGCGGCTTGTTCCAAAAGAGCAGAGTTTTTACCTCACAAATCCATCCTTATGAGTGACTTTTAAACTAAAAACCCTACCAATATGATCGAAAAGTCGATTAAAGAAATAATTGAGAGGAAGGCAATTCCAGAATATGCCTAAAGAAAATGTAAGGAGGACCGGATTATTCGTTCAAAAAAATGGAGCCTATTTGGAAAGAGTCAAAATAAATTTTGATGATTAAATGATTTGTGTTGCATCTCTTGACTCAGTCCCGCTCATATTTTTGTACCAATAAAGGAGAGTAGGAGTCAGAGCTTAGTTGATCTACTGAGCAGGAATTGGAGGATCGTTGGTGAGATCATTTCTATATCCGAGTCACATTTGATAATACAGCACATCGTGATAGTATACCATGGAGCATGATGCTGATCCATAACCCAATTAGAAGTTATTCAGATACTTTGATCTTTCAGATGAAACTATTACCCGGTTTGGGACTTTGGATGCATGGAAGCCAAACTTTGGAATGATGTATTTTAGACAGCTGGACACCTTCGGATGGAAGATGAATTGGCCATTGGATTATTATTTTATAACACACTAATCTACGTTTGTTAGATACACTTAAAACACTGAGAATGCTACAATGAATGTTCCGGTTGGAAAGAGTAAAATGCATTGCCCCGTCTAAGAGCCCTATAGCCAATTACATTTGTAAAACTATAAACCCTAATAGAATTTCTGTGCAGTTTAACTACCATATATATAGTATAGCGCCAACATACAACGGTTTTAGTGAATCCTCGCATAAACAAGGAACTGCAAGACTTAAGAATTATCCTAAAAACTTGACAGTTTTTGTACCCAGTTGAGGAACGACAAGAGTATATGGTAGGAGCCATACTAAATACTTGATATCTTTTGCCAGCTTATACACGTAACACCACCAATAGTAATAGAAAAACCATCTTGACTCACCTCATGTTCAGTCTCCACCCTATAGGACGGCCTACTGTGGGCGTACTGTAAGTAATAGTTGTACAAATCCAGAAGTCTCGCATCATTAGGGCGCCATAAATTGAGTGCGTACAGCATCTCCGCGGCTCCATTAAAGTCACCTGAACATAAAGAAAATTAGTTACCCTGTCAACGCACTAAACTGCAGACAGCTCTGGCTTACTCAATTTGAATTTCACCTCCGAAAGGGGCTCCAATATATCGGGTTTTTCAAATTTCTCATCGAATACATTCGCTTGGGAGGAATCGAAGCCCTCCAGGGCCTCAGTAAGCCATGCGTGTGCCGCAAGCAAATCGTTCTCCTTCAAGGCGACTTTTCCAAAATCAAAGCAATCCTTCGCCGACAATTCCGTCCTAAAACAAGAAACAAAACCAATCACACTTCCCTCACACACACACACACCCGGCGTTGCCCTACGAATACTTGACACCATTGAGAATCCCTTGTGCTATATCCTTCGTGTTCAATCGATAAACCTTCTGCAGACGTAAAATACCCTCTATGGCTCCATTGAAGTCATCCTCTTCGGGGAATGTGTAATTCGACCTAAATTTATCGATACTTTTCAGACTGCCTGCAGAAATAAAAAAAAAAAAAAAACGAATCAGCCTAAAGGCACTTCATCACCATCCACGCGTTGTCCCGTCCTCACTTGTGCCGACTTCGTGATCTAAGAAATTCTCTAGCTTCTCCCAGTCCAGCGAGAGGCGTTTCGTCAGCAAATACTTGTTAATAGGATTCTCGAAGTACTCCTCGCCGGATTCTATAGCGTCCTCCCGTTCCCTTTCAAACTCGTGCAGCTTTCTGAAAATATTTTTCTATTTATTTTTGATCCTTTTCTTTTGTGCTTTGTTTAATTTAATTTCCCTTCCGTTTGTTCCTTTTACAGAGAGGGAAAAGTATCTTTTGGACTCACTCCTTAAGGTAATCCAATTTATTCTCGTTGAGTGTAACGAATCGCTCCATTTTACCCAAAAGGAGGCGTTCCAGGCCTGCCAGCTTCGTCACTTCGTGTACCGACGAGTAGAATTCACAACTAACCACTGTTAGGCAAATTAATAGGATTACGTAGCTAAATGAATTCCCTTTCATTTTCTGGACTTTTTATTCTTTCCACGCAATGGGTTTGGGTTGCTTTTAATTTTTTCTGTTTTTTTTTTTCTATTTTAACAAACTTTTCCCGTCAAACTTTGTTAGAACTTGAAATGGAACTAAAAGTGATGTGAGATCAAACCCTTTGGCGGACCATCAGACCATAGAGAATGAGCCACTCTTCTCTTAGTTCGTTTCTTCCTAACCGGTCCAATAGATTTTGGTAATTTATTCAAAAACCAAGTTCTTTTGTCTAAAGACGGGACAACCATAGCACAAAAAAAAATTATTGTTTGGTCATCGATGATGAGAAGATACATATCTGTAGCTACAACCGGCTAGCTGGTGAGTTGGATGACCCAGGTCAGGGAATCGAAAAAGAAAACCTGTTGTATCCTTCGGATGCTGGTGACCAGATATACGTTTTATTGTTTTCTTTTTCCTCCTTTGCAGGTACGTACATATCTTGAATCGTTATTGATGCTCTTTGGATAGAGTAGGTGTGCTCAGGTGGTTGGAAAATGTTGTCCTATAAAACTTTCTTTAATGTGTTTGCTGTGTGCATCGCATCACTGCAGTCCAATGCAGCAGGGGCTGAGTGAAGTGAAACGAAAGATAGAAACGAACGAGTTTCGAAAACGGCTTAAAGTTGTCCTGTGGAGGATTGTAGTTCAGGTTTGATGGACGTCTATTGCACTAGTTTAGATGCAATGGTAATCCCAGTGAACTAATTGGGGTTTCACACAGTACCTGGTGTTCAGTTCACACAGGATCATAGAATAAGTGTCGTTTTATAATCGGATCATTGGAAATGGATGATGTTAAGAGTTTCATTTTCCTTAAAAGTATCTAAGGAGTGAAAGTAACTGCTGGAAACTATACACATCCTGAAAGACTTTATTGGGGCAGACTTGACAAGTACACCGAAGAATACAAGGGAACCGAACGCCAATACGGTTTTAGGAAAAAACGGAGCACCACACATTTGAAACAAGCACTTTGCATTCAACTGGGCCAGCTGGAACTACATAATGAAGGATCTGAAGAATATTCGACTACCAACCTATCTGCTACAAAAAAATTAAAATTTTTTGGCGCAACAGGTCGATGGGACACAGGGCCTAGCTTCTGACAATCATTCGTGTTGTGCGTGTTATATTCTTTACATGAATAGAGGGGGCCTGCTGTTAAATACCGTCTCCGAAGGGCAATTTGTTACTTTGGGAAGACTTTTTATGACAGCTATTCTCTCGGATATTTGTCAGACGTTCGCGAGAGGTGGGACCGTGAAAAAACTTTTCGGTGATTCGAACCTCCAACCTCCAGTCCCGTCTTGCATCATCTCCTCTAGGGTTTTAGACACTATCATCATCGCGATATCTGATTATGTCTATTCCTCTAAGTCTCAACATACGTCGTACAGAATGTTCCACAGATTTGGTCTTATAAGTGATTCCTGTGGAACTTCTCCTGTAAATTACCAGTTAGTTTGGCATTTGGCAATCGCATATTCCCTAGCGCTCATGTGATGATCACCCAGCTGATATACTGAACTTAAATGAACTTAAAGTAAACGTACGTCAAACTCTAGTTCCAAAGTTTCTAGATGTGTCCGAATACATTGTAGTTTCCAGGCCAGACCTTAACGGGAGTCAAAGTATTCAAAAAGTTTGTATATGATTCCAAGGATACTTACATAACTTATGACCTGTATTCCCTTGTGAATCCTAGGGCTTCGACAATGCCTACGCGCCATCGTGTAAGATTTCTGGAAATGTGCCTCAGCTCTCCCCAACCCTTTTCCAATTGCCGTGGAGGGTTCCATTGCATCGCGTGTTTAGCTATGGACCTGTCACTCTTTCGGAGAGTATGTCCAATCCACTGCCACTTTCGTCGTCGTGTGATTGCGCCTATAGGTTCATGGCCCGTTTTCGAATAAAGCTGTTCGTTAGAGATACGGTTTCGTCAAAAAAGCCTAAAGATATATCGTAGGCGCCTATTGACGAACGTTTGCAGGTTCCTCGTGATAGTGGCGGTCACTCTCCAGGTACCAAATCTACATATATAACAGTCGTAGCTTGGTGGTTAAGCTAATCGCATTACCTCACCAAACTGTGGTAATAATCTCATCCTTACTGGGGGTTGTGGTGCGAATGCGAGAATTTTTTTCTACGGACACTTCAGTCTGACTTGGGTGCATATTGCTGCTGGACCAAGGACGATAATTAAAGATATCTGTCATTGCAAACAGATGCTTACATAAAAACTAGCTGTGGACATGAAGGACATACTCTTTTTCTTAGTCCATGTTGAAGCAAAGCCTGATGCTAAGCCATCTCTTTGATTTAAATAGATAACATCCACAACTTAGGTTCACCCGGTCATAGGGGGAAAAAACTACGTGTATACTCCTACAAAAGGTCAGAACTAATATCTGATATATAGGTTTGAGACCTTCAACGTATTGAATCCCAGGCAGTCAAACTATCTTTACAAATGAAATCCAATCGAACGCACAAAGTCCCTCCGAGTAGGTGTAGGCTCATAGTTCAAGGTAAAGGCAAACAAGATTCGATTTTCACTTTTGCCTTCAGTCGAGGGTAGATCCAGGTGAACTCTCCTCTTTCTCTGAATTCTTGTTCTCCAAAACAAAACAAATCGAGTCGATATTTTGAAACCATATCTCGATGTTCTACAGAAACAAATCGAATTGACTACAGGCGAGCCCGGAGGACAATCCATTGAATCAATTCAAACGACTACCTACCTCTTTTCGATTAATTCCAAACACATAGAAGCGTTGAATGAAACAACAACAAAAAAACTGCTGGATATGGATGCCTACTTCATAAATATGCACTGTGGAGTACCGTCAAGAGGAGCCACATGCATCCTACAGACAATGTGGATGGCATAACAGAGTTCGTGCATTTTTTTGACATCGAAAATGTGTTCTCCTCATCCCAGAATACTTGGAGCATACCACCTGTGGACAGCGGGTGCACACCGGAACAAAAAGGAATTCCAATGGTTCAACTTCAATCACAGGACTACTATATAGTAATATGGAAACGAAAAAACTATCTCGGTCAATATTTTGAGTATCTTTTCAAAACAAATGAATGCACTGTGTGATTGATTGCTTCTCAATAGGTTTTGAGAATATTTCCCAGTGAATTTCATCTCTACAAAGCTCGAGCTGTCTGCATTTAAGTCTGTATAGATGCGCAGTGGTCGGGATTACTAACCAAACAAGGAATCCAGTCTTGTTCTATAAAAAGATTTCAGTTAAAGTAAACCTTTAATCCTGCTATGAGTTTAAAAAAAACTGTCACAGAGGGAGAAGATGCACCATGAATGATTCTAGTCGCAAAGGATCGTAAACTCCAAATAAGTTTTGGTTTTTATTTTATGAAATTCATTTCGCAAAGTATTTCCATCGGTTTTCTAATCAAAACGAATCCTTTGAATCCAATAAAAACATTCGTTGAATGTGTATCCCTCTCATAAATGTATTTGCAAGCCATAGATACATTTTCAAATAAACTGCACACGCTAGCATGTCCTGTCAGTAACAGTAATGCTTCAATTAGGGAGCTAAGTATGAGGTTGTCCCAAATACATAATCGCACAGGACACTGCAGTACGTATTCATTAGGCCTTTCATTATTCGCTGGGAAGGTAAATTGCTTTTGTTAGTGTCAATCTCTCATAAAAGTCCACTTTCCCCAATCCATTGTCCTGCTGGTATTTATCATTACAAATCTGAATGTGTGGGTAATGCAATTTCAGCTTTTTATTTCTTCTTCATTGTAATTGACTACTCTATTGTGTGAGTGGAGATTGTCAGAAAGAAAATGCAATCGGAACGAAATACATGCCAAAGGCAATCGATCATTTCGTTTATATATGATTCCTCAGTTGTACGGCATACCTATTGGTCATCAATTTTCTGTTCAATAGCTCAAGTTTTGATTGAACTTTTCCAATATTTCGATTGTTTGTGTTTGAATTACATTTCTAAGATATTTTATCTTAGAATGACATTTGCTGTTTCGATATACTATATGTAATTTTGTCGTGAGATACTTTATCGCTTTTCTTATGAAGAGTTTGTTATGACGGCAAACAATCGCAGAATAAATCTATAAATCTATCCCTGAATTGTGATGGATAGTGGATACAGAAGTGGGCAATCAAGCTGAGAAGCTCTAATCAATGGAAAGAGTAAATTTACAGGACATGCCAGCATACTATTGATACATCGTCATCTTCCACAGGTCACAGAAGACCTGCCCACCGAACACAGTTTCAATAATGGCTACAAAATCTCGCTATCCAACAGAACCGAATGGACTCAACGGGAGAATGTGTATTACGAATCGCTGTCAATCCGGAGTTTTCTCAGAGGACTTAGGCATTCACCTCTCCCTCAACCTCCCACACTAATGCAGCGTTTTTTAAGCCGAAATCTACGCCATCCGTCGGTTAACGTAATATCTGAATCGGGTTTTCAAATCTCTTGCATCCAGCATTACGAAAGGCTGCCGCATATTTCTTAACGAGATAGCTGGTCAGTACAACCTCCACCTTAGCTGGGTACCAGGTCACTGTGACATATCAGGATATTGTGAAGCTGACGCATTGGCTTCATCGACATCGAGGCGCTAACGTCGTATGTTAAATACCTTAGCAACGCCGACGCAGTAAGCCTGGCCAACTATCGACGGCATCAACTTGACCATTCCAACATTGCTAGACTGCTCTGGCCAAGTTTAAACGAAAAAAGGATCATAGGACTCCTAAAACACACAAGAGCAGAACTCTCTATGATAGTTAATACCCTTTACGGCCACTTTGCTATAGGTAGGTATGATCAAAGACAGGATATCCCCTACAATGACTTCTGCACAAGTTGTAAAGACGAGGAGGAAGAGTAAACCATCAGTCGCCTTCATTGCTCATGCCCAGCACGTCTGCACGTCTGCACGTCTGCACGGCTAATATTAGTTCCAAGAGTAAGAGGGTGAACCACCCACCTTTTTTCTGATCTAAGTGCATCCTTATCGAGGGCCAGTCTAACCAACAAAACAACCAAGACCTCTTGGTTGGCCGCCAATCCAAAAGGAAGGATAAGAATAGATAGCCTTGTTGGAGACCAGAGGCAGGAACCCTTTCCTCACACTGTACATGGATTAAGCAGATTATTTCCGAAAACTAGCCTGTGTGTCCTAAAAAAATTGAGATAATTTAGTGGGCTACACTGTCAAAGGCTATGCTGTTGTCTTCGAAAAGAAGTTCCTTCTCGATCGACTGCTCGACATTTATTCTCATTAGGCTCTATACAGGGTCATTTAGGTGCAGATTTTTACTTTTGGACAGCAGAGTCAAAGCTTTTGTTTATCCTTTTAAGCAGATTGACAAAGATGTTTAGAGATTTATTTTCAGTATTTCAACGGTAATTCTGGTCTAATGTCTGGTTCTTGACGCTGATGATTGACTCATTTACTTTCTCGATCACCGGAGGCTATAAAGGCGGCCCGTTTGTGTTGATCACTTATGTTGGTGTCGACTGACATTTAAAATCCTGGCTTTGAGCGATTCAACGATGTCGTACATTTCCCAGATATTCCTCATCTATGTAGAATAGAGATATACAATCAATGTGTCAAATGTTTGATTATTAATTTGTAGCTGGTGGCATATTTTATTCTTCGCTGTATGGCTCATCAAGGTTAAGTTGATTGTTAGTACGCCAAACACATAAAGTTGGTATAAGAACACATATCTGTGACAACCTAATATCGTATCAAGAGACAAACCTTGTACTACAGGGTCCTGATTGTCTGAGCCGTCCACTAAGTGCATACACAAATATTTTTGTATTTAAAGCAATTAAACAGCGTTAACTTCTGGTACAAGTCCATTAACTTACCCGATTAGGTTATCAGTGTTAACATTAATAATGACATTGAAGTCTGCTACATGAATCATTTAGCAATCTGCCTGGAAAGTAGAACCAATGGACATGGGAAATCGTGTAAGAGGCGTCGCGAACTAGGAAATTCTTGTAAAGTAAGTAAGAGCGTTTCAAAGGCGGCTTTATCCCATAAATTCGCTTCAACTAGTGGATCAAAATAACATCGACAGAGGTGCGCCGGTCCCAGTATTACCTGTCCACATTATCTTTAGGAATTGTTACTGATCCTGGAAGAAGCTCAAATGAGTTGTTACACCGAAAGTCTGTATGAGCTTCCACGTCAGCACTAAACACTTCCGTCCGATCCTTTCTATTAAAGATCCTTTCTTAGAAAGACTGACCTGAATTGTAATCTCCTGTCTGTATCCCAGTATGCATATCCCAAGAGAAAATCTGTACATGAGCATGCACTAAGACCAGAAGAAAGTCTGGTAATGTGTGAGTAGAACCATTTAATCCTTTGTATGTAGGAGCTAATCTTAGCCATTCAGGCGCTGCTGAGAATATTTAGGTCATTGCGGAGGTATTCTCCTAGTGTAGCCTTTCGCTGTGCAGGTCATGTGTACATAGTAATGACTGTTCTACTGAAGTCATTGCAGAGAATGGCTGGGCATGTCTTCCGATGAGGGTATAAATTAGTTTGGAGAGCGTTCCTATCTTACGTTTTGGAAGTCCGATGGACCTAGTTATATTCTATCCAAGGGTATATTAAGTTTGTTTGTAGTATGGAAAAATAATGTAGATAGACCCTTTAAAGTACATATATTCGTGGTCAGAATCAATAGCGATGTCCGTCTGTCCGTCCGTTTGGCCGTCATCAGTCTTTGTACCTTTAAATTTTCTGATAAAGCCACTCCCACTTTTTCATATGTAACTTCACTATTTCGTGTGAAATCGAAAATTTTTTTAACGCAAAATATTTAGACATTTGAATTCTCTACAATTCGTTCGTATATAAGCTCTAGCCACGCCTACTTTTTGGGGGTCTGTTTATCAAAAAAAAAAAACGATGAAATTTTACGTAAAATATCAACGTATTCTGAAATATCGTTGGAATTCGACAATAATTCCCGTGTGGCCACGCCCACTTCAGAAGGGCTACCTATGTTATAGGGAGAATAGGGTATCATACGAGCTGTTCTAGGCAGATTGTTGCTTTTTTATTTTAAGTCGACGCATTGGCATGATGAATACTCTGCATCTGAAATATTTTATCCTTACTCTGAAGGTATTCGCTGCAGGTGATATCAAACTGGAAGACATACATATGTACGCAACTATATAGATTACCTTCCTTAGTTTGTTTACAGATACAAATGTTAAAGATACGCTGATAAATTCATTGAACCTACTATTGACATGTATTCCACTTTAAGATAAGCTAAATGCAGATTCTATTTTCAACACATATATACTACTTATGTTCACACAAACGTTATGGTATCAAATTTTAAATAACTTTATCTCTTCTTCATTTAATCAATTAATTTGAAATCAACTCACCTCTTATCAACACGTGGAGTAAGCAAATAGTCTTGACATTGATTTCGCATTTATGTTTGCATTTTTGTTTTCCTATCTACACCCTTAGACGTGTCTCCTTCACAGTGCCATGATAAGAAACTTATTTGACATCCTGCCTTTGATTTCAGAAATTAACTTGTTACTGTAGATACTTGTCTCGCCGATAGTGGCTTTTCTGTACATTTTAAATTTATCTGCACATTCTCACGTCCGCAGTTTCAATGAGACATGTATCTATAGGGCCTCCCCATGCATAAGACAGTTCGTTAAATAGGATAATAAATATTACATAACTTTATTTACAAGTAAATATTATACAAATGAGCAAAAGTCTTTAGTGTTCCTTCGACGAACATTATTCACGCAGGCAAGGACGTCGGAAAAGATTCTCCCGTTCACGTATCCACTTGTTGCAAACTGTAAGGAGCCGAAAGATATGAGAGACATTCAATTGGAAAGAACTGCAATTCTTACTCCATTTCGATCCAACAATTACAGGACAAGCCGCATGTAAGGTATTCGCATCACCTTCACCTCTCGAGTTCAAATTGTACCAAAGTGCAAGAGAACCTTTCTTGGGATAGATTGCAATTTCGATATTTGGGAAAATAGTCGCACCTCCTTGCTCCACGTCACTCATCTAAATCAAGATATGAACACAGAGTAGTTCCAGTGCGAGTCCAAGGACCTTCAAAGACTTACATAAAACAGTGCCGTAGCTAAACGATCACCCGTGTGTTTAACCACTTCCTTCGTCTATTCGAAAAAAAAACAAAAAAACGGAAAGGACTCTTAGACTCTTTACAAACACTATTGTATTTAAGGCTTACACTCGACTCATTGAAGAAATCATAGTGGGTATCATAGTGGCCACCTATACCGTAGTTCATGATCTGGAGCTGTTCACTTCGGTTCAAATCAAAGCCAGTCATGTCAGCCAGTCGCTGGTTAACTCTCTCCGTAATCGGATTAGTGTTGTCCGGAAACCAAGCAAATTTACTCGTTCGCGTTGCAACTGTTACCCCTTTTTGCTTCTCAGAATTGAATACTGTGGCACGTATCAGCCTGGGCTTGGCCAAATTTTTAAGAACTTCAATTTCCTTATCTGTCAGCACGTCATGATAGAGGACCATGTACGGATCCAAGTTAAGTAGTTCCATTTTTAATGGTGCTAGTTTGAGGAATGGATCTGTGGTGGTGTTGTAGATACAATAGAGGTTGGGACTGCGCTCTTTAAATTGACCACGACATCCCATTTGGTATTGTAGGCGGGCTGGTGTGATTGGGTCAATCTGAAAATGAAAATTTTAGATTCATCAAGTTCAGTCAAATATAATAGATGAACTCTAACCTTTGGGGGCCTTTTAAGGAAGTTTTCCCTTGCTTTGACTTCCATTTCCAAAATCTGCTTTTGTCGGATGGCATTCGCGTTTTTGGGGTCAATACTTATCAAACGGTTGAGCAGATGAATGGACCGATCAGGGAGATCTAAGCGAAAAGCAATATGTGGTCATAAGTGGGAACTAAATAAAAATCCTATCCTCCGTCCAGACCTATGCAACACTATTATGGGGAAAAGTGGAGACATATTGTCTAACCACTCACAACTCAATGTTAGCTAAATCAGTAATGTCTTCTCAATCTGACATAGATTGTCTACAATTTTGGTAAACGTTCGTAAGATGTGGAGTCGTGGAAATATTTGCTAAAGAGCTATCTAAGCCTCGTAACTTGCAAGGAGTTCTGCAAGTTATTTCACGAGTTGTACTTGTCATGCAAAAGATTCACCAACAATCAATTGAAATTCTCCTTCGGACACGATGTTACGCCCCTTCTATTGATGTAAAGGATATAAGACGTACATTATAAATGAGAAATCCTTTGTGATGTTCTGTTGACAACCCTGAATTCTCAAATAGCAGCCTGATATACGCCCACGCGCCCACAGAGGAAAAGATGATTATTCCTTCTACGAGCTCCTCTACAAGGTATTAGAGCCATGTCCCATTAAAATGTGGTAGCACTATCGGTACACGGTACCATTTCCAGAAACGGCCTCAGACTAATTGACTTGGCTCCAGGACGTAATGTACCTACGAGTATAGCAAGCACAGGGTAGCCTCACCTCAATATTATCATTTCCAAGATTTGATTGGAGGAAATTATGGCTAATGAATGGAACCCCAGCATAGTTTGCCCGATCCACAAAAACTAGGAGATCCTCTAAAGTGGGCAAAATTGCATATAAGTTTCTGTCAAGAAAGAATTTAGAAAAGTTGACGTGCTTCCACGTGATTTTGTGAAAGGATTGTGCAAAACTCACAAGTCAACACCGGAGGCGGCACAATCTGAATAAGACTTGGACGCGTATAGAGAGAAAATCCTCCATCAAATTGTTGGTCCTGTTTGCGTTTAAGATGGCTGGAACATGTAGAGCGAATGGACACCAAAGCTCCGGCCTGCAGAGTCTTCCAATCAAACCCGGATTTACAACGCAGTAGAAGAAGACCTCCCCTTAGGTGCCGCACAACTAGAGGCAATTAGGTAAAAGCCAGAGTTTGTTAATGAAGGCCCTAACTGTAGCGCCACCTAAGTAAGTACATTTGACTATTGATGTGTAGCCTAGGATCCAACTAAGTCTCAGTTAGTCTTGCGAGCTTTGTCTGTTATTATCATTCATGTCACAGAAACCTTATCTCTTCTATATCTCATTAGGATATAGCCATGAGTCTCAATTGTGAAATTTAGGTTAAGATCCAGACAACTTTTTTCCAAAAAGCAACATGTCTCTGCTTATATGTATATTACTACGAGTGAGGAAGGAAGAGTAAGTAATGCATTCAGATCAGAACTTGTCATTTTAGAGACGTATTTAAACTGCAGCTTTGGATCCTTTAAATGTGTCCTGTTGAATGGACTTGAAGTCGTAAAAAATGCAAAATAGGTAAATGTCATGTTACACCGTCAAACGCACTTCAAAGTCAATGAGCAGCAACTGTCAATGTTATGTGGGAAATGGCATTCAACATAACCTTGGCGAAATCTGTTTCATGACTCATAGCACAAATTCCTGTAAAGTGATGCTTATAACATCTTACCCAGTGCGCAGTGCAACGGTCTTAAGGCCAATAGGACCTCATGGGTTAGTTCGCTTATTCTCGGTTGTACAGGATCCACAAATGACACTTTGGCATTGATGAAATCAAGGAAGACCTGGCTTAAAAGATTTTTACTTATAATTCATCTGAAAACTAGAAAGTAAATCCTGTTATACTATAAAAATTTCAAAAATTTGTCGTCGAATAAAGGAAAAACCACGGATTCAATGAACTGTGGCAACGAAAAGTGATTTCAAAAATTTAAATCACATACAACGGCCAAATAAACAATAAAGATCCCAAAAAGAGTATCGTATAACCCTTGCTTCTAGGAATGAAGTCAAAAGCTTGACATTATTTTAGAAAATAAAGGACACTGTAAATAATCTGGAACTAGTAAAACTCACCTTCTTTAGCAAACGCCTGTGCGTAGAAATATAAAACTTTCTGCAAATCAAAGTCCAAAACTTCGTTCATACTATCGTTCTCGACGAATGCAGTCATTGCCGAATGGAACCACAATATAGAGTCCTGATACCGCTCCTTTCCGTAAAAATAGTACGCAATCGAAAAGCAATCAATCGCAGAAAGACTTGCACTATTTCGCGGAAAAAAAAAAAAAAACAAAATCCATTAATGAAGTCCTTGCACACATCCCAATAAACTTCTCCCATAGTCGTACCCATATTGGACTCCATTTAATAATCCAACTGACATTTCAATCGGATTCAGGGCATACGTGTCCTGCAATCGAAACAATGCATCGGCGGCTTCCTGGAACTCCTCCTCCGTGGGTGCGCTCCTGCGTTCATTTGCGATTTTACTCACATACTCTGCGTAACAATAACCCATTTTATTATTCATTCCAAAATGGTAAACAGAAAAAGAAAGGCAAACAAACACGCCCCGGGTGCCATACCATCTCCGACAGATTTTTGCATATAAACCTCCCAGAGCACCCAGTCCGAGTGCATTCGACGCAGCAAGGAGAACGCCTGCAGCGGGTTCATTAAATAGCCATCCACATCCAGCCGGGCCTTTTCGTTCTCGGCTCTCATGCGTTGCAGGTTACTGCGAATAGATTGGCCTCCTGTAGAACTTTCAAATACATTATCCTCGGGCTTACCTTCGAATCACTTCGGCCTTTCTCTCGAGTGCACCGAGATAAAGTTCCACGTTATCGATTAAAAACATTTCCTTCGCAACGAGATCTGCCATACCGGCGACGGATAAGGATACTGCATCCGGTTGCACCCCATCGAACAGATTAATTACAGCCAACACCGACACAATCACGTACGCCTTCATGTTGGCAATGTGATTTTGCGATTTCAAAAGTATCTAAAGGAACTGCAATCAAAGACCGAGAGAAACGTTCAAAACACTTCCGTTCGGCGAACCATCGCGAAGTTGACTATAACCGGTCGATTGCTTCAGTACTCTGAAAACCGTCCTCCCAACCGGGTACGGTTAGATGATAACAATGAAGCATATGTAATAAATTTTTTAATTTGTTTCTGTTATCTTTCGGGTTTTTTGATATATGGCAAGTTGTGGGGTAGGTTGGGTGATGATGATTACCTAGGCCTACGTAGGTGTGTAGATAATGACAAATTGCGGCTGAACGCACGCAATGTACTTTGAGGTTGCTACTCTGTGTCGGATATCGGTCAGCCGAGCTCCAGGTCACTTGGGTAAAAACTGCTTCGTGTAATGGGCGGCGTGTCCCGATGAAAATTGTAATATTGTGCAGTGAAGGAAATTACTGTTTGAAGTGGCCAGGACTTTGCATTTGAGCCATGCAATTAGGCACAGAAATTGGGTGATAATAATAAGACTGACTGGCTGTGAGGGACTGCCGTCCGTAAAATTGCTGATATTAGTCATAGAACGCAGCGCTATCCGTGCATAGCAATCTTTACCACCACGATACTGACAGAGATTCTCTGGAGGCGCCTGGCGAACTGACCTACAGTTTAACGACCTACTTGAAGGGATATTAGAACAATCGATGTAACGAAATTTGGAGTAGATGCAAACCTTCATAGAACAGGGAGTTACCAATGGATTTCATTCATTTATGTCTCTCTGAGTGGAGTATTTCTTCCAGTTTTCGATTGGCTATGCTCCGTGTAGGAAGTGCTGAAAACGAGCAGTTGACAAGTGCAATCTAAATGCAATAAATACAATTTCTTTGCTATTTTGAACAAAAAGTGGTATTTAATAGGAAGGATGGGTACATGTCTGGCGATGATAGAAACTAATTTCAGTTCAAAACTAACATAACATCACGTTAGAATGGCAAATGATATCAATGTAAAGGAGCGAATCAAAAAGGTAACTTTACTATACTGGATATGAGAACTGCCAGTCTTTTTACTCCATGATCGACAGACAAGATCTCAAGACTATTCCAGAAGTGAATACTCTGATACTGTGAGCCAAAAAAGTGTCCAAAATCTCGGCATGAAGCGAAATTGCATGGTGCGTTTTCAGATCCTGTATAGGTGCAGCAATTTCTGTTAGATCACTTGTCTGGTAAGAAGTCTTTTTTCCAATAAGGATTAAAATTAAACACTGATGAGTCAAGACATCGAGCTCAGATTTATTCCTCGTGCAGTAAATACTTTAAATTTAAGTACGAAATTCGATATCGTGCATATGACTACCCCGAGCATGTTTGCAGCTAACGACTCCCTGGAATCAATTTTCTACAACTCTTCCAGTAGTATGGGCCAGGACGTTACCAACTTCTCGTTCGATATTCTTCCTGACCTCGTCTTACATTGAAGAAATCCAAAGGCTTTAAATCGCATGAGAAAAGTGGCCATCCGACCGTCCGTTTTCTTAAGATTATACGATTACAGATCTTACCATTCAATAGATCAATTATCTGACCAGCTTCATGGCATGTGGCACCATCTTGCTAGAATCACATTTCACTGTCAACATGGCACGATAGCGGAGTGCATTGACCGTAAGAATCCAGGATTTTCTTCAAACTTTTGCAGATCCCTATCGGAGAAGTTTTGCGGTTTCAAATCTGTTCTTGAGCTAATTTGATCTCGAATGTGTGTGGACCAAGATCTTTATTTAAAATTTTCCTTGAAGATTTAGCATATAGAACTGATAGTCCAGTCATGGGACATGGCACTATCTACCCACGCTTGGT
Source organism: Xylota segnis (assembly GCA_963583995.1). NCBI lineage: Eukaryota > Metazoa > Arthropoda > Insecta > Diptera > Syrphidae > Xylota > Xylota segnis. The sequence goes on along the minus strand of OY757236.1, from coordinate 8,708,512 downwards.
TGATGATTTGGTCCATGCACCCTACAAAAGCATCACCCCCATATGTGATGTGATCAGTTCCGGTGGATTTGTTATACTTTAGTTTTCTTATAGCTGAGTCAACCTCTTCAACACTGTGAGCAGGGCTGGCTTCTTTGTTGACAGTATAGGGGTCTCTTCTTGCCCTATCAGTCCATCAACCTAAACTCCATTAAGTAGCTGCTGGAAATCTTCCTTAAATTCATCTGCTATCACTTGAGCTTCAGTGACTAGATTTCCTGCACTGTATCGAAAAGCCTGCATTCCGGGCTTGAAGCCAACTGACCCATCACCTGTTTTCTCTAAAACATACATATGAACCTCAGGAAGGTAATGATAATTTGCATCTACCCACCTAAGATCTCAAACTAATCAAGTGTAGAACGAACAACCATCTGTACGTATCTTGAACGGTAGAGCATTACATGAGCACTTTTACTGTGCGAATTTGTACTTTCTTTTGAATAACATCTTCCTTGTCACATTCCACCATTCCTTCCAGTCATATGTAACAAAACGTACCATAACCTTGTCTCTGATCTTCGTTCACATCGAGAAATATGCGGAATATCGTTCACGGTGATTTCAAAAATTTAGTCACAGATCATAATGACTAGGTACTTGAAAATCACCGTGAAAAATCACTGTGACGAGTACTTGGTACCATTACTGAATCTAATAGCATGTAATACTTAGGTATGCGCCATAAGGAACTGTATCTGCAATAATTTGCAGACATGTAAGTTACACAGTCATAAATATTTTCATGACTGAGTAACTTGTGCAATACCTTAGAGTAGACTGAGGAGCAGTCAATGCTCCTATAGTTCTAGTGTAACGCTATTCAAAAAAAATATGTATCATTGGAGCCTGTTCTCAATATCATTCTTAAGGTGGGAATAGTCCTCAAGTTCCAGATGGTTTAACTTGATCTCTGTGGTCGAAAAGGTCGGTAGTGTGCAACCTTTCTGTGCTAGAAGTAGGCTATGTGCTTCTTGTTTCAAGGTATCAAGGTCTAAGGTACTAACAGAGCTCCTAAGTATCTAAAGGTTGTCTTCTTGTGATCTAGCCGTTGAAATTCCTCTCTCTCTTTGAGCCCTCTTTAGTGATTTGTTGTCCATATAGCCATATCTCCGGAAGTCCAGAATACTATCAAAACCTTTAGCGTTTTCGTCTATTCTGCTGAATATGACGCATATTTGAGTATTTATTGGTCTTTATCTAATCTATAATTTAGTCTAGAGGTGGGAAAGACCGGGACTTGAGAATTTCAATTGTGGTCTTCTTATCTTTATGGCTTCTATTTATTTTGGTCTCTATTCCGGTACCATTCAAATGCCTACCTTCCTACACCAAAATTGAACATTTATCTATATGCACTGATATGATAATAATGTGTTTTTGAAAAAGTTTACTCAACGGTACTTACTTGTTTATACAGAGGAAACGATTATGTTTAAAATTGAAGTACATTCAGGAGCTATAATTGATTTCTTTCTCAGGTGGGTGTGGGACTTGTTAAGTCTATAATTGAGAGACTTTTTAATTTGCTTAAGTGGTGCAATTAATTTGTAGAATGTCATCGAAAGGGAGTGCAGTAGATAGCAATTCAAATGGTCGTTGGAGTTTTAGACTTCCCTCTTGTATGCATTTGGAGCCTTTGACAATGGGAACTTATATCCAAAAGAGCATGAAACAAATTCATGCGGCAAATTGAAAGAATTTGTTCAGAGAAATGCAAGTTTTAGGCGCCTGTCTGGCAGTTTTTGACATACCCTTAGCGGAGCAACAAAGTTAAGTGAGCAGCAAAATCCAGCGTAGAAAAGGGTGAGGCCATGTTAGCGAGCGAAGCGAGTCACCCACTTTAAACTAGAAATATGTACATACGTCGCTCTTGCTTATAGGCGCCTGCATGTTGACATACCCTTGGCGGAACAGCACAGTTGCGTGAGCGACTAAGCCCTGCGGAGAAAAGGCTGGAATCCTGTTAGCAAGTAAACCGAGATACCTTCTTCAAACTCAAATTGAACCAATTTTCTTTTTAAATAGGTATTAGATCTACGAACATTTCAATTAGATAGGATATAAGTTCCAAAATAAAGTTGGGTCTTGCGTCCCCCTTAAAAGGGTCATAAACCCTTTGGGACTTATACCCTGCGCCACATAAGTATGTATATTGCCATCGATATAGTCCATCCTTCCATAAGGCGGCCTGGTCTGGTAGTCTGCTACAGCAATAGCTACAAGAACTACATATGTAGGTATATACACTAACGAGGCTTCAACGTTTACCGAGTGTTGGTTCAACCGAAGCTATAAAATCATCACCTACCTAACAAAACAATAAAACGGTTAGAGAACTTATTTTGCTATATAGTCCACAGCTGACTATCTACAGATTTCCTAACAACTCGGTGGTGGTCCATCTTAGAAGACTAAGAATCAGCACCACAGGCTGTAGTGACACAGATGCAGAGGAAGACTCAACACATTACCTCTGCGAATGCTATATGGAACGGAATGTACCCTAGGAATAGTACCTTCTCATACTACCAAGCAAGCCACCTAAAACCACACTAAAATTCATCACCAAAACGGGTTGGTTCACGAGGTCGCTTCTGCAATACTGTCTAGCCCAACCCACCTATCTACCTTCGCAGTTCATCCGACTTAGAACTTTTGAAGCTCTAGTAGGTAATCCGTTTTTCCTGCCATTGCAGCAGGTAGTAATCGGAGCGCCTTGATCCGATTGTCTTTGGTTTGGAGGGGGCTGGCAGTAAGTGACACCAGTACACTTAGACCTGTAGAAGGACCGCAGTGATACCATGCGGTTCAAAGGTATAAGTTCCTCTCTATATCTAGATATTTTGAGCAGATAATGAAAATGATGTCAAGACGTTCTCCTATATTTCAACCAGGCTAACTTGGAGCCGTACGACCTTGTGTGTAATTTGGGCAAAACTGCTCGAAATGAGGGTAGATTTTTGGTACTAAAAGCTGCAAAGCCTCTTACTTAAGAATACTTAGTGCCGGTCAGTTACTCTCCCTTATACGACTCTAATTTGGATATCTATTAGTTCGTATCTTGTCTGCAACCATCGGAGAAGGCTGTCACTTTTCACTTCAGGCCTCCTTATCTTCACGACATTTATCAAGTTCTTTCTCCATTTCCACATCTACCTTTTTACACGAAAAGAATATGTACTTCGTGATAAAAAAAATATTTACTCTACCTGAGTGACAGGCAATTTCATTTCCAATTGTTGTTTATTCTGAGGAAATGATTATGTTTGTACATTGTATAGTTTTAATTGATTTCCCTGCCAGATGGGTGGGGAACTGATATTCTATAATTAAAGTTCAACTTCAATTGATTTTGTACTATGTTTGTATATACATACACGTATCCTTCTATATTTATGCGAATAAGTAACTATACTCCTTTGAAAGGTGTCCAGTGGATTGCAATTCACATGGTCGTACGAATTCTTGACCTCGCTCATGTATCCACTCAGTGAGTACTGAAAATAGGAGGTCCAGTACATAAACTGTGTTTAGCAGACTTTTTAGAACAAACTTACTCCACTTGGATCCTTTGAGAACGGGACACCCTGCATGGTAGGTTCTATAATCTGGTTCACCCGAACTGTGTAAATTATACCAAAGAACCATACTTCGCTTTAAAGGCTTCACTGCCAACGTGAGGAATGGAAAAGCTGTAGCTCCGCCATGCTCAACATCGGATATCTAGGAAAATCTTAATGAAAGCATGAACAGTCCGAAGAGAAGACTTACGTAGAACAGCGCCGTGGCAATACGATTTCCTCTCTGTGGACCATAGACCTCATCCGGGAGCTGAAAACATATAAGTTTATGGTTTTGCATCAAACTATGTACTACTTACCGGATGAAAATCAAAATGTGGACCGTAATGCCCTCCAATGCCGTAGTTAGCCACTTGGACCCTTCCAGCTGTCGTCAGGGTCATCTGAGTTACATCTAATAGCCTCTGCTTGAGGTTATATAGAAAGTCATGTTCGTCGAACTGCAACCAGGAGTTCTTACTAGTACGAGCTGAGATGACATGCGATTGGTTGAATTCGTCAACAATTCTCGATCTGAAGATGTGTGGTGCAGCAATTTGAAGGATTTCTTGAATTTCATTGTCGTAGATTATGTCGTGGTAGCGAACCATGAATGGGTCCAAGCTCAGTTGTTCCATTTTATAAGGAGCTATCTTGAGGAATGGCACATTATTGGTGACAAACATACAACGTAGTGGACGCTGCTCAGTTGGGCTCTGATGCGCTTCCCCGCGACAGGTTGCTTTGTAGAGCTCGTCAAAAATGGACTGATGAGTCTGATATTTAAGAGTAAAAAGTTAAAAGGTGTTCGTTACTAAATCTAGTTTCTAAGCATAAAAAGAGCTATCTTTGAATGAACCGAGTTTCTAGAATGTCATGCAGTATGTTTCAAAAACAGCTAAGGCCTTGGCTCATGATTTATTGGCGTTCAAAGTACCTTAGGTACTCTTATAGATACCGTAGATACGTAACGCAGGTGTTAAGTTGATAATGTTTTGTAAAAAAAGAGGTTTCGGTGCACGTTGGTTTTAAATGTCAGTGGAATGTCCCTGTGTATCGACCAAATATTTACACTACGGCAGATCCAGGAAACAATAACCCAAGAAGTTCGATCGATACTCCTTGTCTTTTTTTCTATTTTAAGGCCGCATATGACAGCATTTATACAGAGCCATGTCTGGATTTGCCATCTCTGTCAAATTCGTCAGACTGTGCAAGATGACGATAGAAAAGACTCGCTGCTGTATGAAGGTCGAAACCTTCGATGTCAATTAAGGATTCAGATAAAGTGATACCCCATCATGTGACTTTTTCAATACCATATTCGAGAAAATTGGGCGAAACTCACAAGGTCGCACTAGAAGAACAATTTTCCAAAAGTATATGCATACGCTGATGAAAGGATACTGTGAGGAGACTAGAGGAGTCCCTGAGGGCTCAGTCCTGGGACCAATACTATGTAACCTCACGTCATATATGTATGACGGCATGTATGTATGATGCCCACGCCAGGCTAAAAGCGGACGATATTCCTATAGTATTCCAGTAGAAAGCAACGAGACACCATCATGTTCACAATAGGTTTTGCAGCTAATCTGGACAAGTTTAAGAAAGAAAGGTCTGAGTTAAGCTGTTAAAAAAGGATCCACAAAGCAGGACTGAGCGATAAATGGTTCTTCTATACCTTCCCGCCGTTCAAGAATATTGAATATGTTTACAAAAGCCTCTGATTCAAACCTTACCTATGAAACCCAAGAGGAAACAAGTTACTTGTTTGCAAGGAATTGCGGATAAGTGTGGAGGGTAGCTTTCTTCTAAAGGGGCAGTAAGAAGAATGCCCTAACAAGAGTAGCCGCTTAAGCGGAGCCTAAGGCTTGCAGATAAGATTTAACATACATCAACGATTTCAAATCGATTCTGTAGGTTCTAGTGGATGATACTCTATGACTGAGATGGTACCCAACTGACCCTGAGCCGTACAAAGAATACTCTGCCTGACTGATTGAAAGTCCAAAACATAAACTTTTTATTGAAAGACTTTCAGTGATTTTAACAATTTAGTTTCAATACATTCAATATACATATTCGGCTGAAAGATATGCCGTTGATTGCAATCCACATGGACGTATGAATTCCTGACCTCTCTCGTGTATCCACTGATTGAGAACTGAAAGTTACAGTACCACTTAAAAGATATCTTTTTTATAAAGTCATTCCTCAACCCACTCCATTTGGATCCTTTAAGAACCGGACATCCAGCATGGATGGTACGAAAATCTGGATCAGTTGAATTGTGTAAGTTGTACCACAAGACTAGACTTCGCTTTATAGGCTTTACTAGCATCTTAAGGACAGGAAAAGCCGTACCACCACCAAGATCAACATCAGATATCTACCAAAGATCTAAATGAAAACAATATCCATTCTCACAAAGAATTACTTACATAAAACAGTGCTGTGGCAAATCGATTTCCCATCCATTCACCATATGCAATGATTGGATCCTAGAAGGACAAAATTGTATCTAGAACTGAAAGCAAGAATAAACCAAGCTTTACCGGATGAAAATCGGTGTGTGGACCGTAATGACCTCCAATGCCATAGTTAGCCACTTGCAACTGCTCAGCTGTTTCCAAGCTCAGCTCAGTCATGTCGACTAACCTTTGCTCGAGATTCCCCAGGAACTCATGATCATCGAAGTTCAACCAGGCATTCTTGCTAGTTCGCACCGTAGATACTGCGGCGTTTTGGTAGTCCCCTATTTTGGATCGAAAGATGTGTGATGCCACAATTTCAAGGACTTTATCGATTTCATTTTGATAAATAACGTCGTGGTAGTAGACCATAAATGGGTCAAAACTGAGTTGCTCCAGTTTGAGTGGAGCTATCTTAAGGAAGGGCACATTGTTTGTGACGTACATGCAACGCAGTGGACGCTCTTCTGTTGGGGTGCGTTGTAGTTCACCCCGGCAGGTTGCTTCGTATAGGTCAGTCATAGTGGGCTGTTGGAGCTGATGGAAATTTGTTTTTTATTATATTTTCTTAAGAGTATGGGAGGGAAGGTAACAATCATCACAAGAAGGGAGCAAAAGATCGGTGCTTTACTTCAACTTGTTGATCCAGGGGGCTCTAGATCGTCTTTTGCCATGGGATTTCATTGCATACCATAGTTTCTGACCCAGTATCTACCACAAATGTCTAGCCCCACCGTGACAATCCCTAAAATCTATATAGTTTCTCATGAGCCACTACGTTACTGGACTTCAACATTCAATACTACGTCGTATTCCCAGCCAACAGAATAGGACAGGGATTGGTGTTTCTGCACTTAATATACACCCATGTCTCTAAGACAGGCGAGGACGTAGTAGCTGGACTGTTTTCAGTCTCTCCATGTTTTTTAAGCTACCAGACTTTTGCAGTGTATTTCAAACAGAGGTCCTGGCTAATTGTAAAGCCACTGACTGGCTGTTAATGAGATCGGTATCGGGTACGGCCATCGTCATTTACACCGTTAGTCGCCTATCGAAGCCCTTGAGCCACCAATAACAAGATCGAACATCCTAGGAAACTGTAAGGCAGACGAACTTGACAGAAGTGACACAAAACAGATACTCTCGACAGCCGAAGGAGGGCTTCATTTCGAACCCACGACTTGTGTGGTATGGATAAGGAGGAGGAACAATCGCCATTTCACCTTCTTTGCAGCTGTCCTACAATATCTTCATCAAGAAACCAGATTCTGGGGGAAAAGATATTGCCGATTCGGACATCAATAAAATTTTTTCAATGGTTCCAGGGATAATGGAACCAACTGGCTCGTGTGGTAGCACGAGTTCAACTGAATGCTATCGTAAGTGGAGGATAGTCACCTTACCTAAACTTAACATTTTCGCGACGATGCTCAGACTTATTCCAAACACAGGCTTTGCTTTGTTGCTTCGGCAAGTAACATTCCGAGGGATCGCGAAGCTATTGGAAAATATCAACTCTCTCTACCGCTTGTCCAGCAATGCATATGTCCATGAACCGATGAGTTAGTTTCTTGGTTTGTCTTGTAAAAAGTACCTAAGATCTCTTTTTAAAGGTTGTCTACCGATTATTTCTTTCATCCCATCCACAAGTCAAGAAGTTGTCAGGCTAGGTACCAGCTTCTTTTGTCGCCCTACGTTATACAGTACTCCACTCATCTTTATGAGATAGATGCTAGTTCGCTCCTTTATGCTCCACCATTAGCTACAATATGAGTTTTCTAATGTTTCCGTACCAAGATTCTATGACTTCTTTTTGAGGGCCTTCAGAAAGCTGGTCCCTTAAACGTTGGTGTACTGAAATATCGTTTCGCCTGTGCATCCTGTATCGTTTCCCTGTCATGCTCTGTCGTGGAATCATCGAGTTGCAGAAGTATCAGAAGTCTACAAAGCGTTCTCTGTTGTCATCGCAATTGCCGACTAAGTGTGTTCTGCACTTGTTAACTGCTAAAGTATCTAAGTCTTTTTTCATGACTAGGGATGTCCGCTTGAAGTTATGCTTAGTGTCTTCAGGTCACTAAATATTTATTCCTATAATGGTGCACAATTTACTGTGAGCCATTCGACTCTAGATTCTCGCGAAACTCCAGATGGTCTACCGCAGTAAACCCATACTTTACTGGTCCCTGAGTTCCATAGGTTAGATTTTAGCTTGTAAATCTAACTTTCGTTACCTAGGCTAAAAAGCCCAAACCTTCTCGGTGGATTAATACAGTCATTTACCAGGGACGAATGCGATGAGTAAAGCCTGTCGTATCTGTTGGTCATTAGAGACAGAAAACCCGAGAACAAGGACAATAGTTTGTAGTTTTGAAACCAGATCTGATATTTTAGTCGCGAAATGAATTAATTGGCTTATATAAGACAACAACAAAGAAAAAATCAAAATAGTATTGGAAATATAATGGAACCTTGCGGAACCCGCTTTATAGATGCACACAGCACATGGACGTTGCCACACACTAGGCATGATAAAGCTATAGGCCACCACAACAACCCCATACACACAAGAAGATCTTTCGTGGAAGGTGGACAGAGTGACTTATGCCGGAAAAACCTCTGGACTAGTCACCAAAAATACTTAAGGGACTCTTTCTTCCAAAAACCAGCGCTGAAGTCGTGAAAAAAAGTGGGTAAGGGGCTAGGACAACTTTCAAACACCAAATCCTGTAAATTCGATGGAAATACTTCACTACAGACTTGTGGCAACTAACTCAATGGCCGACAAAAAATCGTGACACTTCGAAATACACAAAAATACATTACCACCAGATAGAACTAACATTCTTTCAGACAGTCCTATCCAACTGCCACATAATTTACAAACCCACAACCATTCATTTACTTACCTCAACCTTCTTCACATTTCGCCGCCTCCTGGGAACATTTCTTTCGACAAACAGATCCATTTCAACGGTCTTATAATTTTCATAGGCATACGGACTGGTTGGATGGATCCGAATAAGTTCAAGCGTCAGATTACGTGCCAACTTTAGGTTTCCTGCAAACAAACATCCTCAAATGTCTGTCGTTCTTATCACAAAACCAACCAACCTGATGCATAAGCAGCTGAACTGAATTTCTCGTAGAACAATACGTCATCTATGAAATCCCAATCGTCATCAGTCTGGCTATCAATTCTCTTCTGTGTATCTGAGTACCATTCAAAGGAGTTATTGTATTTTTCCGCTTCATAGAGCTGATACCCCATGTGATATGAATCACTAGCACTCATCGGAGTACTATACTGGACACCCAAAATCCTCCCCTCTGCCAAATCCGAAGCATTTAACTTGTACGTTGTCTGGAGGCGAACTAAACCCAGTACGGCTCCCTTTAGGTCGTCTTCCGTAGCCACATGTAATCCCAAATCGGATTCTATTCTCGTAACATTAACGTCGTATTCTTAAAAAGGACATTATACATACATACATATTCATAGTCACACAACACTGGGCAAACTACTCACGCTCCTCATTACTGCGGTCAAGGATTACGTTCTTCAGATCCTTGAAATCCACCACCGAACGTTTAATCGTTCTGAACACGTTAATTGGACTGCTAAAGTATTTCTCGGGGTTGTGTACGGCTTTGGTGTTCTCATTTTCGAAATCCTCCAGAAGTCTGTGAAAGTTTCAGGGAATTCATTATGGAACAGCGATACAAAAGAAGTTTCCTCCTAATCGTACGAATTTATCTGTTGGTGCTTGGTCAGTTCCCGATCCACATAATCTTTTAAATTATCCAGCAAATGATATTCAAGCTCGAGGAGACTCTCCATGCCAGATATGGAAGTGTAGAAGTCTTCGTGTACCACCTGTGAGAAGACAGGAGAAATGGCAAACAGGATGCAGAGATAAGTGAAACGAATGAATGGCATTATCGACGGGAATCTTCTGCTATACGTTGATGGACCGATATCACTTTGTAACTAATTGAATGCGATTGTGGAAAATTTATCGAATATGTTCTGGAATCAGTGTGACCATTGCAACTTCATCTTAAAGAAAATCCATACTCTCATACATTTTTCACTCCGAAAAAAGAAGAATGAAGAACGAAGAACTCGTGTGTTTCCTTGCACTCTGATCCACATCGTGGATCGATTCGTCGTGTTGGTCGATTGGAGTATCTGACCTTGGTTACGTGACGTGTGAGCAATACAGTCTACATGTCACAAAAAAACTATGCAGGTATGAGTACCTTTAAGTAGTAATTAGATACTTTTCTGGGCTTTATGGCAACACCATTCTGAACACTGCCTGGAGTGTGTATTAACAAAAAATTAGTTGCTTACGTGAGGTGGGTGACATAGCGATGTTGTTTGAACAGCTTTCGTGTTCTTTTCTTCCTTTTTCTGTTCATTTTTGGTTACTGTTCGACTTAATTTCGGTCAGAAAATTTGGTTTATTGAATCGATGGCTGGTAGGTGTTTGATTATGCTATACACACAGTGTTGTGGGAGCAAGTGATAAGGGCAATTATATTCATTGTTTTATATTTAATTGACATGACGGAAAGAGGAAATCGCAAGAGGGCTCACATCTTTTGCGATTGATTTTGCGTTTAACGTTTAAACTTAAAGAAAAGCGGAAAAAATGAGCAAAACACGTGAACAAGTAGCACATGGTTATACTGGCTTTACAATGATCACTAATAGCGACCTTTCCAGGAAAGTAAAGAGAATCTACTTCGTGCAGAGACTTTGCAATACCATAGGAACTCTTTGGAATTTTGGCGAAAATGGATGCACAGAGAGCGAGCCTCCTTCAAACTGTGGAAACTGGCAGCTATCAATATGATCTAGGAGTTTGGCAGTTGGCTTCTACACTGATATACTGGACCTACCCAAAGTCTATGAAAAAGTATCTCATTTGGATGGAACCCTTTAGAATTTTAGAGGTAACCCACTGATTACTAATTACTAAGTTGAGGTGGATTTGTCGTGATAACATTGTACTGACACTATCTGGGAGTTTTAATTTTTTTTTTTTCAAAAACGCCTTCGAAAAATGGGCGTGAATCTAGTTATAGAAAACTTGGACGCTAATATGTACATTTGGTTTTGATAATTTAAAAATGTTGAAAAAAGTTATTTTTTAAAAGGAGGCGTGGTAGTTTTTAAGCCCTAACCGTCTTAATGTCTTTCCCCAAAAACACAGCGAGTGACATGTTCTTCTTACTAGTAAGAGTTGGAAATTCTTTTGAAAGATTATGTATCTGGTGTTGGTTTTTCGAACAATTCTGTATGATTTTAAAGAAATCAAATGACAGCCAATATGACAAAGGTCTCTGTGGGATCGTTACCTACTTGATGAAGAAGCAAACGCTACGCTATACACTCATCTGACAGCTTTTAAGGATTGAATATTGAATATTGCTTGGTTTACTTTATTTTGGAGCAGATTTTGGTTAGTGTCACCTTCGTTGAATAGTTCATTCTATCTGACAACAGGATGTCTATCTTCGTCGCCATAGTACAGTCTGGGAAAGAAATGTTTGCACATTCTTCTCTTGGGATTAAAGGTTTTTGACATCATAGCTTCACGTAGTAATTATTATGATGTGGCGCTAAGAATATCCGTGTTCTAAACTTGACAGGAACATGGTAATGATCCGCGACGATGTTGGGTTTGCGGAATGTTCGGACATCTATAGTACTGGACGCATCTCCTAAACCAATTACTTGTTCTCTCGTGTAAATTGAAAGAAACAAACGCGTTCTTTCAATATTGGCTTGACGATCCAAAGTCAAAACCCCTGAATCCATTGCAAGACGTGGTATTGTACAGACTTTGCCTGCTAACTGTCCTCTTTCCTTTTGCGACGCTTGCTGAATTTGACGAGAAAGACCTTAACCAGTCTCGAATGACCAGCCACTTCATTTATTGGTATGAATTCCGGAACCGAATGAGAGCGCTGCTGTTGCTCTACTAAGCTCCATCAATACCGCGTCTCTTTTTCAAGATCCTTATTGACCTGAGTGACCAATATGTCGAAATAGTTCAGTTCATTACTTCAGTCTGGCTATGGCATGTGGACAGGATCGTTGTTATTAAAATTAATTCTTACATTCGAGGATTTCCATGTATATGACGCTTTTTTCCCCTTTGCCCGTGGACTTGAGTTCAGGTGTGTTGATTCGCCAGCGGATTATAATGTATCTAAGGTACTGCAGCTAGCACTATCATACACATTAACGCAATACTCGTTATATGTTACTACGTAGATTGTAGTCAGAGTTATGTACGTGTATCTAGTAAGTACATCGGGGAAGTAAATACCTAATGACAGTCGCTCGGGAAAGCTTTTCTGTGTGAAGGCCGCCATCGGCTTAAGCTGTGAGAAGATCAAACGAGGAAGCAACTCTTCAGCTTATTTCTTCTTTCTTAGCGTAGTTAATTAATGCAGCTACAGCCGTGCTACAAGAGTTAGGTAAACATCTTGTCCGTTGGGACATAAAATCAGCGGCAAATGACGCTAATAAACGTAATGATCAATTTGAAATTGAAGTGCGAGTATACAGTAAGTAGTACGTACTCATAGTATTCAGAAAGAAACAAGTTTCTGACATCATCGATGGATGGTTAGGTATAGGCAAATGGGTGGTGTAGCTTTGAGCACCTCCACTACATGAAATTGTAGGAGTTTTCATTGCATACAGATGCACATAGCATGATTTACCAGCATAACCAGTGGCATTTGCTTGACCGGAAAAAAAGAATTATATCAATCAAATAAATTGCACTTGAGCGTGCGCGGTTTTTAATGTCCTTCACCACTAGGAACTGTGGTCATTAGGTAACACTGAATGGTTGAGCAGCGAAGGGGGCGAGAGAGGTTATAATTGACGAAATAGAAATTGATTATACGAAATGCAAAAGCAGACAATTTTATAAAAAAAATTCTGTCACGAATTACATTATGTAACATATATGTATAGGGTGACCAGACAGCAATGCTACTTCTTCCAAATATCGTGTTTCAGTAGCTGTCAAAGATACCAGTGACATCTACCTGTCATAATATAAAGGAAGGTTTGCTATTCTATCGGCTCAGTTGTAAATAGGTACAGGACGTGAATTTTGTGGTAAGGTCGGTCGATCAGCTAAAATCAGCATCACCAGAGAGTCAACCTAGATAACGCCGTGAGTTTACTAATTGCGCGCTGGGAATGTTGTCGGAGTAACGCCGCATATATTGGACCCACCACTTGAAGCACTGTCATCGAAGCCGAGATGGCCATTTCAATGATATGCTGTTCCACATATAACGGCATGAATGTAGCTTTAAAACAAAGCCAAAGTTAGTTTTATATCTCACATCGGGTCAGCCTGTAGTAAGGGTCTAATCCGAAAAACTAAGTAGAATCTATATGAAACCTGATTATTGCAGATATCCTAGACATCAAGATATCCTCGGGAGTTTGCATTCAGAAAGCTTGGAGTAGGAGATTCAACAACCTAGTCTACCAACTGAGCATTTTTTGCCTGTTTGACTAGGACATGAGGGACAAATAAACATCTGTGCCGCGACACTGCAACGCAGAACTCGCCTAAGATTGAATGGTACTTCTTGTCAAGCTGTCTGGATGTGTCAAGATAATGTAGTTGAGAACAACAATTAGGTAGGTGGTTAAACTGGACACTGAAACCACAGGGCGCTACAGTCTCACTCGGATCTCGAAGAATTCGGTGTGGGATACCTGAAAATATATGCCTCGGTGTGGGATATATGTACATATATGGCAAAAACGGCCCTTCTGGACCCCCTTTCCGTTATAAGGTTTAAGGTAATTTAAGGTGGTTTGTTGAGTTCTTCGAAATATACTTCCACAAGGTTTTGGTACCATGGTACATGGTTTTGCTGAGACTTGAGCTTTTGCAGAAGAAGTGCGTTGTGTCTTCCTTCACCACTGCATCAGGGTAGCCTCTTCATACATCTGTGGTGCTGATTCCCATTCTTCTGAGGTGAGCCGCCATTGGGTTGTGCCCTGTAAGCACACCAATAAGGAGGAGCAGCTGTTCTTTTGCTCTTGTATCCTTGTATTGGGTCGAAACACGTAAGGCACGAAACACGGCACAAGGAGAGTGGGCTCCACCTATCGTAGCACATGTTGCGAAAATGCGATGAAATTTTGGAAGTGAGGAGGCTAATGAACGGTTGGACCCAGTGAACCGATGGAAATTCGTTTGATTTCGCTCTTCGTAACGTGTAACGGAATCCAGCAAAGCTAGATACTGTTCCTAGAGTTAAGTGGTTTGAGTTAGTTTTTACATCTCTTGATCAGTTTTGAATTTATTTGGATTGACTTGGTGACTTTGATGGCTGCTTGACTGTTAATGTAGATGGGTATATGTATGTTGGTTTTGTTCAGAGTGGCTACTGCTGTCCCTAGTGACACCACACATGGACCGGGTGATTGAGTACAACAATTCGTTTTCATTGTACGTGCACAGAGTTCAATCTTCTTATTTCGAAAAGAAAGTTTTTTTTTGCCCTAAACTCAATAGATATGCAGAATGTCTTCCTACTCTTTTATTAAAAAACAAGCTTCCATGTAGGTATTTTAATTCGCAAATATCAGTCAAACACGTTATTTGTTTTACAGCAAAACAAACAAAAAATCATAAATTAAACAAAAAGACATATTCTCCCTCTCATCCACGATTATACTTTCATCTTTGGAACTCCAAATACAAAAAGATACATTTATGTATGTATACAGGAACAGGTACGCTTGTATCTCAAAACTCCGAGAGAGTGTCTCATGTTTCCTTATCACTGCGTGAGACGCGTCAGGTAGGTAGGTATTCGCATAAATCTTTTCCTTTTGATGATTATGTAATTACTGCTGGGCCTTTTTTTTTTCCACTTTCTTCCCTGAGGGGACACAGGTATGTGTTTTTTATTTTTTGATTATTCTTGTTTCGTTTTTATTCTTTTATCCCAGAGGATGTTGACCTTGATTTTCTTTTATTCGATACCTCAGCCGATGCTTAGATGTTCAGAACTTGTTAAAGGTTTTATGGAAATGAGGGAATTTTTTGGAAACCATTTAACATTTTATAAAAGTTTTCTGGAAAAGAAGAGGGGAAAGCAAAACTATCCTTTGGCTCGATGGACAGAGTTTTGATTCGATTTAGTGACAGATTGGATGTGTTTGATTTGGGTTCCGTATTTGTGGTCTCTGTTGTTTGAAAAGTGAAAAACCTGGAAAGTTTTTTTTTTTTGTTTTGAAACATTTATGAAAAGTGAAACTTTTTAAAGAGCTGCACCCAAATATAAATATGTAAAATTTTTCCCTATAGTTGGATAACTGAAAGTGAAATACAAGTTTTTTTTATAACAAAAACTCTTCATTTGAAGGTGAAATGTTTGCTATTCTATATAGAAATACTATTTTATACGAAAATAAACCAGAAGTGGACTAAGTTTTTCTTGTTCCAGTAGTGGCAAGATTACGGCCGGATACAACCTATCTAGTTACTCACCTTCATGCGCTTCATTTTCTGAAAATCAGCTCCGAAAATGTGTACAAATAATGGGACTAGGCTTCCTCGTACTGACCTGATCAGGACGTGTTTTGAATTCTTCATTGTAGGAACTATATAGTGTCTCATGTCTTTCAGAAAAGTTGTTTCTACAACACATTCTATTCCTTTCGACGTAGTATGTATCTTTTCGCGATGTATAGTGCTGAAGGACATATGCATCCAAACCCTAAAGCAATCAGGACAATAGACAAATGTGTGTAGATCTTTGGAGCACCAATCCTATTCCCCTTTTCATCATCAGTACCAGACGTTACATAAAGTTAATTAGGCTTCAAGTGTCCTTACAAAAAACTGTAACACAGCAAACAGTTTCTTTATTGAAAATTGCTTCATGAAGCTTGAAACAGAAGTTGGTGGGATTTGTGTGAATCGAAATACTAGAGCTAGTAATGGGGCTAAGTATGATACTACAGTACTATGGAATCTAACAGTGCATGTACGTTATTTTGAATCCCATTTTTAAGATATAGTGTGCCAAGAACTATGGATGAAGCAGAGGAGGATACCAGTCCTCACTCTCTTTATTCCTACCCAGCTCTCTTTCCCTTCATGTAGGAGCATTCGTCCTTAATGATCTGAGTGATCAGACAAATAAAGAGATCATTAAAAGTTCAAAATGGCTTCTATTCGTCCAAGTGTGCTGATGTGACTTCCTGGCACTAGTCACTTCAACCAAACCATGCCAAATCTACCGCATTCCTGGTTGGCTTAGAACCCAGTTGGTACACTTAAGAAAATAAAGGAGATCCGATATCTGGAAGGCTGCTGGCTTTGAGGTACTTGCAAAGAATTGCATCCGAAGTTACGTAGACGTTGTCCTTCCAATGTAGAATAGTGGCAAAGCAGTTGTGGGATTGATTACACCTCATTTCGTCCCTGCAACCTCTGCATAGATCGTCGGACACTGCACCATCGGAGTTAGGCAGAAGCTTCAAAGTCGAAGAAGAGGTTGAGTCAGTTCACTGTTTCCACTGTCTGGCATTGCAAGAACGACCTCTACTCATCCTAGGATCTAGGTTCTAGGATCCTTCCAAGCACTGCAGCCTTTCGAATATCAGATCTCATCCAAAATCAGTCAGAAAGGTTTTTGGCATGGTTTGGTGGGTTTGTTTGAAGTGGCAGCCAGTAAGTAACATCAGTTTCTCCTTTTACAGTCCTTCCGAGACAAAACCTGCTCTTGTACCTATTTCCATTTTCGGATTGCAGAATCTGCCAATACCAACATCAGATACGTACGTCCATATGTACAAACGTATGTTGGTTATTAATGGTCAGGATTATGCCTACTTTATGATTTCGTAGCTTCCTTCAGACGGTGGAGGTTATTTCATGTTCTTACCTTTACCTTTGTCTATGAAGATTTTCACAATCCTTTGTCTTGCTTAGGCGTCTGCTGTTTCTTTTGCCTCTATTCCCACATAGCCTAGTAGTTACAGGGGGTTACTCCATGTTGGAAGATGTTGGAGCGTTTGCTCATGAACTCGGTATATGGTATGCTGCCCATAATTGACTCAAACTGTGGAAATTTGAGACACGGCAGAGAATAGCAAACAAAGCCACCACACTTTCTGGAAATAACAAATAAAATCAAACTTTCTGGAACCTCATCGGAGTTTGAGATCTTCTGGGACATGGATACTTTGGCATACATCTGGGTACCACTTTCTATGTACTGTGAAAGCATCATCCTAGTCTATCTTGTGACGGAGATCATCCGCAAGTTGATATTTCTGAGATTTTTCTGGAATATTCATAGTCTAAACTGTCTTTTGATTCCCTGTTCTGTCATCCTTAAGATTGATTTGTTTGTTTCACAACCATCCTAAGGGTTTTGACAGGTACCCATTGGCCTCGTATGCATATGCATGCCAGTCATTGATCCGTAGAATATCATCTATTACCACTAAGCCATTTGAGTATGCTTTCCAGTCCATGTTGGTCAGCTTGTCAAGAATTCCATCAACAGCCAGGTTCCACATTAAAGTAAACACATTTCTTCCCTGACGACTTCCTCTCATTGTATCGACTTTGATAGTTTTTAGGAACGTCTGGTGCTCAGCAGAACACGCATTCTTTTAGAAACTATGCGTCATCAAGTCATTTTCTATCTAAGGCTTGTTTCATGAAATCTTATCAAGTCTACCTTCGAGGTATATGTAGGCACAGAGTACTACCTGCTTGGAGTCTGAATTTTATTCTGCCAGCTGGCAGTTTCAGTGTGCTAGAAGGGATATAAAAGGGATATGCGTAGCACCTTCATCCTTAGCTACAGACCTTTCCATATTGAGAAGGAACCATGTAAGGATAATGAGTGTGATTACCTAGGATAATTGGTGAGACGGTCCTGTATCGGAAAACCAAGGCTGTTCACTTTTTTCACTAACTTTCATTCTCCACTTCAGATTTCTGTCAAGATCTAGTCCCAAGAAACAGTGTCATTGTACATAGAGACCACCGGTGCTTGAATAGATTTACCTTCCCACATGCAGTACCTCACATAAACCTGTCCGTCTACTATACATGTCCTCCTTGACTGGGTGCAGTATCCTTTGAATACAGGTAATAGTCATCCATGTTTGTAGAAATATAATGGAAACAGAAATTCTCTTGTTCTCTACTCCATGCATCCATGCATTTGGTAACCCCAACATCCAACTCAATCCATGTATCTACGCACCTTAACTTGCCGAACATATTCATCTCATTACCATCTTTCACATAAATAGGCAAAAAAAAGAAAAAAAAACTTGAACTTGACTCCCAAAACCCAAAAGAAAACACCTAACCGATTAATAACCTTTGACTATAATCAAATCTTCACATTTGTTTACACCAGCCAAAGACCGGATCGATACGATACCAATAACAAAAAAAAAAACACAACACGAGGCGCGCGCTCCGGCCAAAACCCAACACGATGCCACTGACCCCTGATTCGATGAAGACTCTGTTGGCGCTACTGCTAATGATCGCCGCCACCTCCACTTCCACCTCGACGACCAAAATCTCTGCCGAAACTGGTACCGGCAAAGCTGGACCAACTTCGGTGGAATTAGCCGATTTGCTGCATACTGAGACGGTGATTATAGAGAATCTACGGAATTACGTGAATGCCTTAGACAACAAAATCAGCGCCATTAAGAAGTAAGATTCGAGCACGTTCCACTTTATCCATCTACAACTACACACCTACGTGTCGTGTATTGATTTTCCTTCGCAGAAAGACAAAGGAGATACGAAGTATCTACGACGATGTCGTTCTCAATGACACGGGCAAATATTTCGGAAATCCCATCAACACATTCAATTTAATAAAACGCATGACATACGAGTGGGCGGCGATAAGAAATCTAGCCTGGGAGGATGTGACAGGACGTAAATATGAATTGGATTTGAATTTTTGTGAACTTTCGCTTTTGCTCAATTCAATGGCATTTCGCAGATATCGTTGAGAACATTACCGAGTTTAGTCAGATTTTGACTTTCCCCAACGAGGGTGACTTGGACGAGGCGGTGGGTAGGTTGTTGAAAATTCAAGATGTCTATCAAATGGAAACGTCCCAAGTGGCTATGGGGGAATTCAATGGCATGAAGTTCGGGTAGATGCATGAGAGGGAAGGAGTCGAAATTTTCGATGATGGTAATTTGTATTTTTAGTTCCCAAATGACTTGGAGTGACTGCTTGGCAATTGGGGAACAATCATTCAAACAAGGCGAACATCTAGTGGCGAAAGTGTGGTTGCAAACGGCTTTGGAGAAGTTGCCATCGAATGCTGGGAACCCACAGGCTGACAAGGCAAGAGCCGAGATAATGGAGACCATGGCTAATTCGGAATATCAAAGTGGTAAGTGGTCCTTCAATGAGTAGTTGTAGTGTGTTCGGTTATTGAGTAACAGATTGTTGGTACACTTCATCATTACCTAGAGTGAAATATACTCTCCTTCAGTATTAGAAATCTAGCTGAAACCCTTAAAACCCTGCAAATGCTCTCTGACTAGTTCAGACACCACCCACGGTGTAATGAAACCTGATAACAATACCTGAGTTTCAAACCCCTTCACCAGAAAATCTATCATATCTTCTCTTCCTTTGCATACTTTTAGGCATAAATCAGAACTATCACTTAAGCTACACATGTCCTTCATTATTATCTGCCAACAAGGCAGTCATCTTGGAGATATTGTATCTCTAGAGAAAAGCTCTGAAGGCAAGTAAAGTACAAAGGTTTGAACAGAAGAGTTTAATTTACAACAGGTTCATGGTATCGTAGAGCAATTCAGAAGTGGGTTAACTCCCCAACCACGCTTATTGTAACTTTTGACCTTAGAAGTGGATATCATCTGCGTAGTATGAAGATAAGGCCATACTACTGTCTCTGAAATTGAACGAGTTCCAGGCCAACCCATGCAATTCGTTAAATGCGGTGGATGGTTCGAGACTTGGATATATTATGTATTATTCCTGGAATGGATAATTCTTGTCGGAACCACTCCTTAGCGCCCTTAGAACCACTCCTAGAGCAGCACTAGAAACTGTGCTCCATCTCCTTTCCGTTGATATCTTTGGGAATGGATAACCCTAAGAAAGATAATTGGCGACCTTACGGAGCACTGTACCGTAGGCAGACATACCTTCAATGAATTTTGTAGAAGCTTTGGAGACGAGGAAGACTAGGCAACTATAAACCTGTTCTACCCTACCGGTTCTGAGAAGGAAAACAACGATCCAGCCAGACCAGACTTAAGCAGAATGAAGAGCCTCATCGCCTTCATCATGGATCTTCTGGTCTAAGTTCTTCCCTTCTGAGTGGGAATAACCCAACACTCATTGCAGAAGTCTATTCTAGCCTATAAGTGGAAATATTATTGGTCCCAAGTGATGAAGAGTTGGTTGCAAAGCTAGACACCAAGCACGAGGAAGTTCAATTTCTGGCTGCTGATGCTGAACCAGTATTCAAACTGAACAACACAACCAGTAGAAACTTTTTTGCCAGAATGACATGCAATCCACTAGAAGAATACTTTCGCCAAGTTTTGTCTGTTTTGGACAAACCTGTGCAGGATTCTTCGTAGATTAGCAAGCCAAGTTCACTCAGATTTGCAGCTCTGAGATGCACGAGAACTCTCAACTGAAGAGCTGGTATCATACACAACATGCCTGACTTACAACCCATTTCTATCACTGTAGACAGGTACGGTTCCCAACATTTTTCAGTTTCAATACTTCTGTCGCCTTAATCCCCTTCTTGAAATGAAGTACACTTGACTTGGATTTGCTTTTTCTTCTTCTGTCCATATTCTTGAACCCATCGTCATCCTCACCAGAGTCCTTGAATTTGGATTCATCATCACCACCTCATCGTCGCAAACTTTCGCATGACGAAGCTTCTTCAATAGTGGATAACGAATAAATTCCAAGTCCTTGGTGACAATTTTCTTAATCCTGTGCTGAACTTCTTTGATAAACGGGACAATTTTGGCACCCAGAGATTCCGCAGATAGCCTCTGCACTCAGGACATCACAATCTAAAGCATAGGGCCTACAACTGAACCCTGTGGAACCCCGCACTATTTTTTGCGTTCCGTTCTTCCTTAATAAATACATACTCGTATATTTGATCGTTACTAGTTCTGAAATTGAAAGCTATTGTAAGGTATGAATGCATTCTAAGAACTTCCCAACTTTCCTTAGTTAAGGCTCTCGGTAAATCCGACACATTGCTCACCATATCCGTATGACTTTTTAAAAAGTTTCTTGTTTCAGGCAACATCAAGGAAGCCATTGGAATAACAGCACGAATCCTAGAACTGGATCCGAAAAACAAACGCGCAATTGCAGCGCAAGCAACCTTCCGGGAAAAGCTCAAGAAAACCACAACGAAACCGAGACAAATGAAGGTATTCCCAAGGGGCTTCTAGACCCTAAAATAAACTCATCTCTGTAATCATTCACTCAAACTCAAAATAAAATAAAAATTGCTAACAAACGCTTTTCACGAGAAATTTTTTTAAAAGGCTTTCATTGAATTTCACAAATTGCTTCATCGGGGTTTTTTTTCTTTCGCTTCCATTCATTGGTGCTTCTTGCCATCATCCTTGCCATCCTACCTCAATACTTTCGTTAATTTCCGCCCTTCACAGCCAAAAGAAAAATCCACTGACGAGCTTCTCGTCGAAGAAGTTTGCCGTGGAACTTCCGAACAATACACTTCATCATCATTGCGTCGCACCTGTCGCACCATCGATGGGAACATTCCATTTCTAAGGATTGCTCCTGTAAAATTGGAAACAGTCAGCGCAGATCCTTTTATCGCAATTTATCACAGCATCTTTAGCGATACAGAGATTGAGAATTTGAAAAATTTTCTCAAGGATAATGATGGAGGGGGAAAAATCTCGATGAAGTTTGCTCAACGGTTGGAGATAGTGACTGGTCATAAGGTGAGGACTTTCGGAAATTGGACATCAATAAGGAATCATTTTTATGATAGAATCGATTTTCGAACAAATAGTGTGACGGAGGATAAGGGGGAGAGTGCTGGAGTGGTGTGGATTCAGGTTTGGAGGAGGAAGTTTTGGGGAATGTCCTTGATAATCATGATGTATTGTTGTTTTGTAGCTGAATGAGCCGAAGCTGGGTGGTTCCATTGCGTTTCCTCAGCTGGAAGTGGCAGTGGATGTTTCAAAGGGTTCTGTCCTGTACTGGTCAACCCGGAATGAATTCGAGGAAGTGGATTTTAGGACGAGAGAGTTCACGTGTCCTGTTATCGCTGGCACACTTGAAGGTATGTACATTTATCAACCGACACTATCTCATTTAACTTCTACGTGATCTCCTGTTTCAGCTGCAACAACACTTGTTCAATTGGACTAAGTAAGGGATTCATTCGAAATAGGTCTAAGCTCCATGTATATACATTCTAAGCTCTAATAAAGTTCTTTAAGTTTTTGTTAAGTCAAAGTCATTGCGTATTTTGAATTGTTAATCTCACAACTTTTACCGATGACATACCCATCGCAGCAAGCGCTCGAGACCTCTTGAAGGAAGAAGTTCCTCAGACTAATGATAACGAAACTAGCTTTCATCCTTTTGGTTCCTCTTCATATTAGTTACGGCTAGGACCTTTTTAGAAAAAGGATTGGATCTAGATTTAGGATTAAAGGTTCGTCGAGAGCAACCGGAATCTCGAGTGAAGAGAGAATGCACACGACTTCTAAAGAAACCAGTTTGCTAGAGTTACTAAGGAAAAGATTGCCTGAACGGATGAGTCTTCTTTGAGTCGGTCAGGTGCGTGTGATGTGAAGAACTGTTTTCATTCCATCTTTGTTGCTGCAGCACTTGAAAAAGTCGTTTGAAAAATTGTGCTCACTTTAGCATAACAAACTCTGTATCTGATGCAACTTAGGCCAAATGTCCACGTCTACCAATGTTCCCATCTGATTTAGATTGGCTTCCTCAAAGTGTCCAGTTTCAGTAAATGCGATTGGCATGCGCAGAATTTCATATTTAGAGTGGAACCCTTTATGGCTAGCGCGACAGCCTTGCAGTTGCCCGGAATATGTCTAACACCTCCGCCCATCATCCTCCAGAGAGACGAACGGCAGTTTAAGGTGGCTTTTACGTAAAAAAGTACGAATCCAAGGACTTCATAGCTGCTTGACTGTTAGCGATATCGCTAGTATTACTGACACATAGGCATTGCACTAAATTTCCACCAGGAGAAGGGTTCCTTCCTTGCCATGATTGCCGCCTAAAAACGCCGCAGTGGTCTAAGAGGTTTCTATGTATGCTGGGACGCAGAGTTTATAGTTGGATTGATGCCCTGCCCTGGACAAAAAGGAGTAGACGGAAAGCTCGGAGATTTTTTGGTTCCATATGCGAGCTCTTGTTACGTACGATGACGAACGACTGGTGGTTCAATGATACTAGGCAATGCAGACAAGGCCCAGCTAAATTAGAGCAGAACTTGCTTCTTATTAGGAAAGCATCATAGTCAGGATACTCATAAGGCATTGTAGGGGGCGAGCCTGTAGCTTCTCCTACAGCTGCAAGGATGAAGAGACAGGGCGTTATTTATATGGCAGCAGCAAACCAGTGGATGTAGTCTGTTCCTGATAACATTGGGAGGGCAGACGGTAGATGAATACATTTGTAACTAAACGCCTTCATATATTACAAGAACTAGTAGTCAGGGCTCCTCCCTCTGCTGTTGTTGTTTGAACCCTTTGGTACTCTCAGAATAACTCATCCCAACTTCTTGTCAAAGCTTGACAAATTCCAAGAATTTACTTGAATAGCATGATAGTGTATTCCGGACCACAGAAGTAACTACGTCGTCACCACTCGTAATTCGCCCACAATCCAAACTGTGAGTAGAACCATATTATTCTGAGAAAATCATCCACTTCCATCAAAGACACCACTTTTCCTGTTGGGCAGAGGGCAAGTAGCTTCACAGTGTCTGATTCATTATAGACGGTGAATGATTTGGGTAATTTTCTGGCAGCTACAGCTTGTGGCTGAATTCCAGGAAGACAACTCTGAGCAAACCAAAATTCCCGTGAAAAGGAGTAATTTTGAATCCTTATATCCTTTTAATTAACATTAGGGGATGGAGCAGAAAAGAGGTGAGTGTTTACTGAGATGTTTTCTTTTTGATTAACCTTTTCTTTCCAAATTAGGTTAAGTTATTCAAAATTGCTGAAGGAAGGCTTACAAGGTCTGACGACTTGATTATTGCCACATACGAGATTCACTGTATTCCCTACATGTCTACTATGCAAGGACAAGGAAAGGTGACGAAATACCACCGTGAATTCTATGGCCTGAACGAAATTGTAGAGTTCCATGTAGTCGCAAGTCGACCACCAGAATACAAGTACAAAGATCAAAGAGAAATGGTTCCGCCTTCCCAATTAGTGTGGCGTCTTCCAGGCGAAGATCATGTCGATCAAGGAGATCTTGTCGTGACTGAAGCATGCCATGATCAAATGTTTGGAATCTGTCACATTCCATTTAAGAACCTGCCTAAATCACCTGGCCCTAGTCCTCTGTCTTTTAATGAGGTGCCACTGTGATATTCCAGGGAATTGTATGACTTAACAAGTGTGGCCTAAGGTAGATCAGAAATGGTCCAATTGTGTGAAAGGATCAGGAACAGGAAAGGATCAAAAAGAATTGCTATGATTCATAGTAGCTGCAACTATGGGTCTCTGCACCATTGGTTGTGACCCTACTAGGCTGGGCCTCTTCTCTAATGAGGGGGAATCTACATGGACAAAGAAGAGAGAGAAACTTTATTCCATTTCCAGTAATTATGCCAGAGATCATCCGTGTATTATGAAAACCATCCTTTTCCAAAGAAAGAGATCTCTTCTTGTTTAGGGCCGGTTATATGCGCCCTAGACGTTGCATATATGGTTGGATGAGCTTAAGATCGATTGACCCACCAATGACTTTATCTTCTAATTATTTTTTGAAGGAGCATACTGGGATTACAACGAAGAGGAGAGCCTTCAATAGTCTTGCCCCTTTTCTTGCAAGCGCAACAGCACTTTCGATTCCCACTCTGGTATCCAGCAGAGCGTCACCTTATTGGCTCTGAATATACTATTCAGGAGTGATTTGCTTACAAAGCTTCTATCTAACTACCGCAGAGCCCAGAGTCTTAAGGGCTTCCTGTCTTTATGACACTATATGAGCATATGTCGTTTTGCCAACAATACTGCTCTCACATATAATTTCAGTAACCTGAGTCATGATATCGGCTTGAAAGACACTACGCAGTTTATTTTCAGAATTTCACATTAACATCAGCCCCTGTGGAGATGTCTATGTCAAAACAGTCGCCGCGGTATAGAAGGCCTATTCCTTTATATTGTCGGTTCTATAGTGCTTCCAGTACTTTTTACGGAATTCGTATCCTTATTCTTTCAAATACAAGTATCGGGCTTATGTGATCTTATTGTCACATAAGGATTGTACTTCCTTCAGTTTGACACCAGTTATGGCCGTCACACCACTTAGGTTTCTACTTCTTCGATGACCTAAGTGAACTGAGTAACACCAAAGTCAATAGCCTCTGAAGCTTTATATTCAACTCCTGCTGATTCCAAGTTCCAAGTTGACGTTACCAACCTCCCTAAGTATATATGTGTTAGTTGATCCTGGCCCACATGGCTGATACTGTGACCTAAATTTAGTAGATTTAGTCTAAGACACGTATCACCTCACTAATGAAGGTTAGTATGTCCTTCGAAGCGGAACTTTTCAGTTAAACTGGCGAACATATTCCTTTATGCGAAGTAGTTGTGGGTTTAACGAATGTTATATTCTTATTTCTTAAATAACTTTCGGGGACCAAATGTATTTGAATTTAGACCCAGAATGTCTCTAGTACCTAGCTCGATCTCGGGCTTGAAATGAGAATTCCAGTTAAGCCATTTGTCAATGGGAATGCCGAGGTATTTAACCTCACTGGAATAAGCTAATGTGTTACCTTTGATGATGATAGGGGCTAGACTGAACAGTTTTCTTTTCGGTTCTGCATGGATTGAGGGACAGTTCTTCCCTGCTTCACCATTCTAAAATGTCCAATACAGCACCTTGCATGATACTAGAAATGACTGAGCTATCCTTACCACTAGTACATATCGCCAGGTCTTCTACTTACCGATGGGGATGCAGGCTGATATCTCTAGATCCACTAGAAGATTATCGATGACTAGTCATCACGCTGACACTCCTCCAGAGGAGGAAGTAATGGGTTAACTTTTAAGCGCATTTCAATATCCATGAAGATACTCTACACTGTCTGTGTTACTGCCCAGCTCTCTGTCATGACTAAGAAGGACTTTCTGGTCAGCCTTCACTTGACTTTCACAATTTCGTAAGCACGTCACGGTGGCTTCAAAAAGGCAGGCATAACACCTAGTCCATCCACTATGTACACACATTGATCTCTCAGTGTGATGGGTCCCGCAGCTAGATTTCCTTCTCTAATCCCTTCAGATGCACATTCCAGCCCCAATTCTCAGCTTAAACGTTCGTTGTTCCACGTCTTACCATAGTCTAGAGAAAATTCCGAGTCGATGCACTTTCCAGCCCCAATTCTCAGCTTAAACGTTCGTTGTTCCACGTCTTACCATAGTCTAGAGAAAACTCCGTGTCGATGCACTTTCCAGCCCCAATTCTCAGCTTAAACGTTCGTTGTTCCACGTCTTACCATAGTCTAGAGAAAATTCCGAGTTGATGCACTTTCCAGCCCCAATTCTCAGCTTAAACGTTCGTTGTTCCACGTCTTACCATAGTCTAGAGAAAATTCCGAGTTGATGCACTTTCCAGCCCCAATTCTCAGCTTAAACGTTCGTTGTTCCACGTCTTACCATAGTCTAGAGAAAATTCCGAGTCGATGCACTTTCCAGCCCCAATTCTCAGCTTAAACGTTCGTTGTTCCACGTCTTACCATAGTCTAGAGAAAACTCCGTGTCGATGCACTTTCCAGCCCCAATTCTCAGCTTAAACGTTCGTTGTTCCACGTCTTACCATAGTCTAGAGAAAATTCCGAGTTGATGCACTTTCCAGCCCCAATTCTCAGCTTAAACGTTCGTTGTTCCACGTCTTACCATAGTCTAGAGAAAATTCCGAGTCGATGCACTTTCCAGCCCCAATTCTCAGCTTAAACGTTCGTTGCTCCACGTCTTACCATAGTCTAGAGAAAATTCCGAGTCGATGCACTTTCCAGCCCCAATTCTCAGCTTAAACGTTAGTTGTTCCACGTCTTACCATAGTCTAGAGAAAATTCCGAGTCGATGCACTTTCCAGCCCCAATTCTCAGCTTAAACGTTCGTTGTTCCACGTCTTACCATAGTCTAGAGAAAATTCCGAGTTGATGCACTTTCCAGCACCAATTCTCAGCTTAAAAGTTCGTTGTTCAACGTCTTACCATAGTCTAGAGAAAATTCCGAGCTGATGCACTTTCCAGCCATAATTCTCAGCTTAAACGTTCGCTGTTCCACGTCTTACCATAGTCTAGAGAAAATTCCGAGTTGATGCACTTTCCAGCCATAATTCTCAGCTTAAACGTTCGCTGTTCCACGTCTTACCGAGTCGATGTACTTTCCAGTCCCAATTCTCAGCTTAAACGTTCGTTGTTCCACGTCTTACCATAGTCTAGAGAAAATTCCGAGTCGATGCACTTTCCAGCCCCAATTCTCAGCTTAAACGTTCATTGTTCCACGTCTTACCATAGTCTAGAGAAAATTCCGAGTCGATGCACTTTCCAGCCCCAATTCTCAGCTTAAACGTTCGTTGTTCCACGTCTTACCATAGTCTAGAGAAAATTCCGAGTTGGTGCGCTTTCCAGCCATAATTCCCAGCTTAAACGTTTGTTGTTACACGTCTTACCATAGTCTAGAGAAAATTAAGAGTTGATGAACTTTCCAGCCCCAATTCTCAGCTTAAACGTTCGTTGTTCCACGTCTTACCATAGTCTAGAGAAAATTCCGAGTCGATGCACTTTCCAGCCCCAATTCTCAGCTTAAACGTTCGTTGTTCCACGTCTTACCATAGTCTAGAGAAAATTCCGAGTTGATGTACTTTCCAGCCCCAATTCTCAGCTTAAACGTTCGCTGTTCCACGTCTTACCATAGTCTAGAGAAAATTCCGAGTCGATGCACTTTCCAGCCCCAATTCTCAGCTTAAACGTTCGTTGTTCCACATCTTACCATAGTCTAGAGAAAATTACGAGTTGATGAACTTTCCAGCCCCAATTCTCAGCTTAAACGTTAGTTGTTCCACGTCTTACCATAGTCTAGAGAAAATTCCGAGTCGATGCACTTTCCAGCCCCAATTCTCAGCTTAAACGTTCGTTGTTCCACGTCTTACCATAGTCTAGAGAAAATTCCGAGTTGATGCACTTTCCAGCCCCAATTCTCAGCTTAAACGTTCGTTGTTCCACGTCTTACCATAGTCTAGAGAAAATTCCGAGTCGATGCACTTTCCAGCCATAATTCCCAGCTTAAACGTTTGTTGTTACACGTCTTACCATAGTCTAGAGAAAATTAAGAGTTGATGAACTTTCCAGCCCCAATTCTCAGCTTAAACGTTCGTTGTTCCACGTCTTACCATAGTCTAGAGAAAATTCCGAGTCGATGCACTTTCCAGCCCCAATTCTCAGCTTAAACGTTCGTTGTTCCACGTCTTACCATAGTCTAGAGAAAATTCCGAGTTGATGTACTTTCCAGCCCCAATTCTCAGCTTAAACGTTCGCTGTTCCACGTCTTACCATAGTCTAGAGAAAATTCCGAGTCGATGCACTTTCCAGCCCCAATTCTCAGCTTAAACGTTCGTTGTTCCACATCTTACCATAGTCTAGAGAAAATTACGAGTTGATGAACTTTCCAGCCCCAATTCTCAGCTTAAACGTTCGTTGTTCCACGTCTTACCATAGTCTAGAGAAAATTCCGAGTCGATGCACTTTCCAGCCCCAATTCTCAGCTTAAACGTTCGTTGTTCCACGTCTTACCATAGTCTAGAGAAAATTCCGAGTTGATGTACTTTCCAGTCCCAATTCTCAGCTTAAACGTTCGTTGTTCCACGTCTTACCATAGTCTAGAGAAAATTCCGAGTCGATGCACTTTCCAGCCCCAATTCTCAGCTTAAACGTTCGTTGTTCCACATCTTACCATAGTCTAGAGAAAATTACGAGTTGATGAACTTTCCAGCCCCAATTCTCAGCTTAAACGTTAGTTGTTCCACGTCTTACCATAGTCTAGAGAAAATTCCGAGTCGATGCACTTTCCAGCCCCAATTCTCAGCTTAAACGTTCGTTGTTCCACATCTTACCATAGTCTAGAGAAAATTAAGAGTTGATGAACTTTCCAGCCCCAATTCTCAGCTTAAACGTTCGTTGTTCCACGTCTTACCATAGTCTAGAGAAAATTCCGAGTCGATGCACTTTCCAGCCCCAATTCTCAGCTTAAACGTTCGTTGTTCCACGTCTTACCATAGTCTAGAGAAAATTCCGAGTTGATGTACTTTCCAGTCCCAATTCTCAGCTTAAACGTTCGTTGTTCCACGTCTTACCATAGTCTAGAGAAAATTCCGAGTCGATGCACTTTCCAGCCCCAATTCTCAGCTTAAACGTTCGTTGTTCCACATCTTACCATAGTCTAGAGAAAATTACGAGTTGATGAACTTTCCAGCCCCAATTCTCAGCTTAAACGTTAGTTGTTCCACGTCTTACCATAGTCTAGAGAAAATTCCGAGTCGATGCACTTTCCAGCCCCAATTCTCAGCTTAAACGTTCGTTGTTCCACGTCTTACCATAGTCTAGAGAAAATTCCGAGTTGATGCACTTTCCAGCCCCAATTCTCAGCTTAAACGTTCGTTGTTCCACGTCTTACCATAGTCTAGAGAAAATTCCGAGTTGGTGCGCTTTCCAGCCATAATTCCCAGCTTAAACGTTTGTTGTTACACGTCTTACCATAGTCTAGAGAAAATTAAGAGTTGATGAACTTTCCAGCCCCAATTCTCAGCTTAAACGTTCGTTGTTCCACGTCTTACCATAGTCTAGAGAAAATTCCGAGTCGATGCACTTTCCAGCCCCAATTCTCAGCTTAAACGTTCGTTGTTCCACGTCTTACCATAGTCTAGAGAAAATTCCGAGTTGATGTACTTTCCAGCCCCAATTCTCAGCTTAAACGTTCGCTGTTCCACGTCTTACCATAGTCTAGAGAAAATTCCGAGTCGATGCACTTTCCAGCCCCAATTCTCAGCTTAAACGTTCGTTGCTCCACGTCTTACCATAGTCTAGAGAAAATTCCGAGTCGATGCACTTTCCAGCCCCAATTCTCAGCTTAAACGTTAGTTGTTCCACGTCTTACCATAGTCTAGAGAAAATTCCGAGTCGATGCACTTTCCAGCCCCAATTCTCAGCTTAAACGTTCGTTGTTCCACGTCTTACCATAGTCTAGAGAAAATTCCGAGTCGATGCACTTTCCAGCCCCAATTCTCAGCTTAAACGTTCGTTGTTCCACGTCTTACCATAGTCTAGAGAAAATTCCGAGTCGATGCACTTTCCAGCCCCAATTCTCAGCTTAAACGTTCGTTGTTCCACGTCTTACCATAGTCTAGAGAAAATTCCGAGTTGATGTACTTTCCAGCCCCAATTCTCAGCTTAAACGTTCGCTGTTCCACGTCTTACCATAGTCTAGAGAAAATTCCGAGTCGATGCACTTTCCAGCCCCAATTCTCAGCTTAAACGTTCGTTGTTCCACATCTTACCATAGTCTAGAGAAAATTACGAGTTGATGAACTTTCCAGCCCCAATTCTCAGCTTAAACGTTAGTTGTTCCACGTCTTACCATAGTCTAGAGAAAATTCCGAGTCGATGCACTTTCCAGCCCCAATTCTCAGCTTAAACGTTCGTTGTTCCACGTCTTACCATAGTCTAGAGAAAATTCCGAGTTGATGCACTTTCCAGCACCAATTCTCAGCTTAAAAGTTCGTTGTTCAACGTCTTACCATAGTCTAGAGAAAATTCCGAGCTGATGCACTTTCCAGCCATAATTCTCAGCTTAAACGTTCGCTGTTCCACGTCTTACCATAGTCTAGAGAAAATTCCGAGTTGATGCACTTTCCAGCCATAATTCTCAGCTTAAACGTTCGCTGTTCCACGTCTTACCGAGTCGATGTACTTTCCAGTCCCAATTCTCAGCTTAAACGTTCGTTGTTCCACGTCTTACCATAGTCTAGAGAAAATTCCGAGTCGATGCACTTTCCAGCCCCAATTCTCAGCTTAAACGTTCATTGTTCCACGTCTTACCATAGTCTAGAGAAAATTCCGAGTCGATGCACTTTCCAGCCCCAATTCTCAGCTTAAACGTTCGTTGTTCCACGTCTTACCATAGTCTAGAGAAAATTCCGAGTTGGTGCGCTTTCCAGCCATAATTCCCAGCTTAAACGTTTGTTGTTACACGTCTTACCATAGTCTAGAGAAAATTACGAGTTGATGAACTTTCCAGCCCCAATTCTCAGCTTAAACGTTCGTTGTTCCACGTCTTACCATAGTCTAGAGAAAATTCCGAGTCGATGCACTTTCCAGCCCCAATTCTCAGCTTAAACGTTCGTTGTTCCACGTCTTACCATAGTCTAGAGAAAATTCCGAGTTGATGTACTTTCCAGCCCCAATTCTCAGCTTAAACGTTCGCTGTTCCACGTCTTACCATAGTCTAGAGAAAATTCCGAGTCGATGCACTTTCCAGCCCCAATTCTCAGCTTAAACGTTCGTTGTTCCACATCTTACCATAGTCTAGAGAAAATTCCGAGTTGATGCACTTTCCAGCCCCAATTCTCAGCTTAAACGTTCGTTGTTCCACATCTTACCATAGTCTAGAGAAAATTCCGAGTCGATGCACTTTCCAGCCCCAATTCTCAGCTTAAACGTTCATTGTTCCACGTCTTACCATAGTCTAGAGAAAATTCCGAGTCGATGCACTTTCCAGCCCCAATTCTCAGCTTAAACGTTCGTTGTTCCACGTCTTACCATAGTCTAGAGAAAATTCCGAGTTGGTGCGCTTTCCAGCCATAATTCCCAGCTTAAACGTTTGTTGTTCCACGTTTTACCATAGTCTAGAGAAAATTTCGAGTTGATGCGCTTTCCAGCCATAATTCCCAGCTTAAACGTTTGTTGTTCCACGTCTTACCGTAGTCTAGAGAAAATTCCGAGTCGATGCACTTTCCAGCCCCAATTTTCAGCTTAAACGTTCGTTGTTCCACATCTTACCATAGTCTAGAGAAAATTCCGAGTCGATGCACTTTCCAGCCCCAATTCTCAGCTTAAACGTTCGTTGTTCCACGTCTTACCATAGTCTAGAGAAAATTCCGAGTTGATGCACTTTCCAGCACCAATTCTCAGCTTAAACGTTCGCTGTTCCACGTCTTACCATAGTCTAGAGAAAATTCCGAGTTGATGCACTTTCCAGCCATAATTCTCAGCTTAAACGTTCGCTGTTCCACATCTTACCGAGTCGATGTACTTTCCAGTCCCAATTCTCAGCTTAAACGTTCGTTGTTCCACGTCTTACCATAGTCTAGAGAAAATTCCGAGTCGATGCACTTTCCAGCCCCAATTCTCAGCTTAAACGTTCGTTGTTCCACGTCTTACCATAGTCTAGAGAAAATTCCGAGTTGGTGCGCTTTCCAGCCATAATTCCCAGCTTAAACGTTTGTTGTTCCACGTTTTACCATAGTCTAGAGAAAATTTCGAGTTGATGCGCTTTCCAGCCATAATTCCCAGCTTAAACGTTTGTTGTTCCACGTCTTACCGTAGTCTAGAGAAAATTCCGAGTCGATGCACTTTCCAGCCCCAATTTTCAGCTTAAACGTTCGTTGTTCCACATCTTACCATAGTCTAGAGAAAATTCCGAGTCGATGCACTTTCCAGCCCCAATTCTCAGCTTAAACGTTCGTTGTTCCACGTCTTACCATAGTCTAGAGAAAATTCCGAGTTGATGCACTTTCCAGCACCAATTCTCAGCTTAAACGTTCGCTGTTCCACGTCTTACCATAGTCTAGAGAAAATTCCGAGTTGATGCACTTTCCAGCCATAATTCTCAGCTTAAACGTTCGCTGTTCCACATCTTACCGAGTCGATGTACTTTCCAGTCCCAATTCTCAGCTTAAACGTTCGTTGTTCCACGTCTTACCATAGTCTAGAGAAAATTCCGAGTCGATGCACTTTCCAGCCCCAATTCTCAGCTTAAACGTTCGTTGTTCCACGTCTTACCATAGTCTAGAGAAAATTCCGAGTCGATGCACTTTCCAGCCCCAATTCTCAGCTTAAACGTTCGTTGTTCCACGTCTTACCATAGTCTAGAGAAAATTCCGAGTTGATGCACTTTCCAGCCCCAATTCTCAGCTTAAACGTTCGCTGTTTCACGTCTTACCATAGTCTTGAGAAAATTCCGAGTCGAACTTGGCTTTAGACTAGCAACTTGGGTTTACTCTATGCCAGGAAGAGATACTCACACTTTTGGACTATCACAGTCTCAACCAGTTAACCCTCAGCTACGTTCCTTGGCATTTGGTCATTAGTTTCAACATATCGAGGATATTTCGTAAGTGATGCCAACTCTAGCAACCTTTATTCCTGGCCAAAACCGTCGTGTAAAACTGCTAACATCTCGAAAGATCAGAGGCACCAACAAGCAAAGATGGCTCAATTATGCAAATTTGTAATAAATAATTACTACTTTGCAATTTTTGCCTAATCACTGTGCCATAAGTACCCTCATGCAAATTGTTTTATTAATTTTACCGCTGAAAGTTTAATGAGCACTAAACGAGCTCAGGTTTATACATGCGGAACCTACCATATTTGGCTAACATTAGTGTACGTGCAGCACCTTTATAAATTAACAACTGCAAATGGAGCAATAATGAATTAATCGCTCAATATGTTTTGCACAATTGACTTGCTATAATCAATACGGTACTGCAAAGATTAATTTTGACATGGGGCTCCATTGAAATTGGTTATTAATTATTTATTTTGCTTTCGCACATAGTGCTCATGGCGTGGAATAGGGGGAGAATCGATAGTTGATTTCGTATTTCAGGGCATCAGTATGATCAGAGTTAAAAGTCTTTCAAAAGTTTGTGTGTTGCAACTGTAGTTGGCTGTAGTAGAGTGATCCTTCCTACATCACAACAGTATCCAATGGTATCGATTTGGTGGGTGTTTGGAGCTTTAGACCTTGCCACAGAGTCTTCGAATAGAACCGGAGGGAGAACGTATTAGAAGACCTCGTCGGTGGCGCGCACAAGTAGAAGGGGACGTCAACCGACTTGGAGGGCGCAACTGGAGGCGGTTAGCTAAGCACCTGGCCAATTGGAGAGGCTTGTTGGTCCAGGCCCAGGTTCAACCCGAACTGTAGTGCCACCTAAGGAAGTAAGCTGGAGCTTTAAAACAGCGTTATGTATATTATTCAACAGTAATGGTCCTAATACTAAGCCTTTTGGTACTCCAGATATAACAAGACCAATAGAGTTAGTTAGTTCGTTTTCTAGTAGTGTGTATTGTCTAATCTAATAGCTACCTAAATGCAATTGGAGCAGGTTGTGTCTGGCCTTCGAAATGGTTGGGATGCAAAAAAATGCATTCGAATTTATTTTTAAAGGTGGAGTGCTAAGGCATTTTATCTTGTTTCGTCATAACCGCTCCTTCTTATGATCCAGGGCTTTCTTCTTCTTGGGCTTGCGCTCTTTGATATTCTCAACGTTGTTCTTGTATGACGCTGGCAGTGACCAATCCTTCCTTCGTTAAAAGCACGAACGATATCAGCCTCCTTAAGGTTAAAGCAACGCCTATCTTGTCTTCTGAGGCATCTTTAGCTGCTACGTATTTTTCACCCTATATTAGTACATATTCCCTTCACAGTGATGGCAGAATGAAGGCCTGTCTTCTCCTTCAGTTGTCTGGTTAAGTCTCTTGTGGATAATTCTTTTTAGCACCTTTCCTACTGTGCCTAGTATACACAGAGGTTAGTAAGATGAAGGTTGTTGTGGGGGCCTTTCGCCTTTCTTAGAAATTGCTTGATTTTGTAGGTTATCTCTTCGTGGTTTCACTGCTTCCAGTTGGAAAAGTCTCTTATTAGCTCCATCTTCTTCAGATTTCCCAAAAACGTGTGGTATGCTGTTTTGGCTCAGCAGTAGCTACATCCAGGCCTGCTTCTGCTTTTCTTGTGATCATTCTTTCGCTCTGCTGCTAATAGATCAATATGGAGCACTCCTGCGACAACGAGAGTAACCGGTTCCGACACGGTGTGGTAGGAGCTTGCTATAGGCAAGGTTGCACGTCTCTGTACTGCTGCCCTCTGTTTCGTGTATTTCTCTTTCTTCGGTGCATTCGTAGCCATATGAAGGAAGGTATGCATGATAGTCATGAGAAGACACACGTTTCCCATAAGACAGTTAAGGCCTGTGTTAACATTAGCAAGGTGCTTCACAGCGTCTTTGCTGGTGATAACTTCTGGCCTTACGTGGAAATCGACATGCCTCTAGATAGGTTTTTTTATTAGCACAACGATTTCACTCTTTTCCGACACTAATCTGAGGCCATGGGCTACCATCCAGACCTAAACACGACTCATGACTTGGTATATCTTCCTCTTTGCGTCCTCTGTCTCTCGCAGTCATCACTGCGCACACCAAACTAAAAAGGTATCGCTGAGCATTTCCATTACAAGGATTGTATCGTAGAAGACATTCCAGAGCTCAGCTCCCAGAAGTGAGCTCCTGTTATGATTAGCAAACCCTCTGCCATTTGCATTGCAGAGGGAACTTTCCTTTTGTCAGGCATCATACATATATGGAGGTTTGTAAACACAGTTACACAAGTTGGACATGTGTTCGGTATATTGAATTAAAAGAAGCGGAGTTAGGACCGACCCTTGTGGCAAGTCATTACAGGGTTGTTTCGTATTCCTCGCGCTGTTATTGCAGCTACAATTCCCAGAAATCGCACATTTTTTCACGATTTCACCTCTTGCTATCGTTTGGCAAATGTTTGAGAGTATAATGGTCATGGAAAAGTTTTTCAATTAGACATTGAACGCCTTCAATGAGCAATGATAGATACTTGTATGTAGGCCAGAGATTCGAAAAGATACATGTTCCCAATGGGAATTAAGTCTTAGCAGACCGCAACCTAGTATCTATTTATCCATTTACGAGGTACTTTAGGTATTTATTTCTAACCGATTTCGTTGGAACCACGAATGTCGTTATAGAGATTAAGGAATAGCCTCTCTATTTGAATATCTTTTGAGTGTTTATCGAATTCTTTACTTCACAACACAAGTCTACCTGGTAGTCGTCACGTCCCCAGACTGTAGGACCAGGATAAATGTTATGTTCATCTACAATACGAAGAGGACATTGCTTGAAGTCACTAAAGATTGCCATTACCCCAGTGCCTCGTGGGTATGAACAAAAGTGATTCTCCGTTTCTCATCCGCATTGTTGTCCCGATTATTGTTCACTCCATTCAATTACCTGTGATATTCCTTGTCTCTTATGAAAACAAACACACGTAGCTCCATCCACAACTGCATTTGGATATACAAAAACCAATCAATCTCAATAATTACCACTTAAATGGATTTTTTTCCTCACGCCAGTCCCATTCATATGATGTGTTACGTATGTATCTACGAGCTATAATGGATCTATTACCAATAATTGATGGAAAAAACAAATTTAATCAAAAGAACGACACGAATAAAGAGAATTATAAACCACGATGATATGAGTATTTGCACAATCCGATGATGCGATAACAATAGATACACAGATAAAGTCAGTCTTGCGTAATGATTTAGTATGTCCTCCGTTTGGAATGTCAAATTATTAAGTCATAGTTTCTTCTGCAACTTTACCATCCAACCAAGGTCTTGTATGAAAATTTTAAACACTCTGATGGTAATAATGCCGCATTAATTCTCCATGCCATGCTTGACAGTCGCTAAAAGCAAGCCACACGGACGGCAATGACATTCTAAGATCTTCGAGATGCTTTATAGCCATTTTTAGTTACAACAATAGATACCGTCGTCGGAGCTATAAAAGCTCTGTGAATCGTTTTAATTACAATTTCTTTTAATTATCGCTCCGCAGGCAAGAGAAGGCCCGATTGCTGCTTAAGTGCCTTTATTCACATTTGAAATGCAAAATATACTCACACAGGTATTTGTTAATGGATCTTCAGCTGATCGAAAGTCTAGCAATTGATTCGAAAGGAGCAATTCAGTCTCACAAGACATGTGAAAGGCAATCGGACTCAAGCAAAACAATGGATATGGAAGGGATCCTGTCCCGTATTGTGCGCATCTACAGTCAGTACGTGCATTTGTCCCATGCGGGGGTGGTGCATTAAGTCACCAGGCCAACTCCCCTTTGACATATCACTCAGACAGTTTGGTATGTGCCCTGCTAATAGATACAGATACACCATCTGTAACAGATTTCAATTCCGCCGAAAGAAAGACCAAAAGATAAGATAAATATAAAAAAAAAAAAACGAAACCAAAACTAGTTTCCACAATCCCTGAGGGTAGAGTACACAGATGTGGCAGCAATGATCACCTCAGGTGATCCATCAACAATCATCGCTGCTTGGAAATCTATTGGCAAACCAACACACAACAATAAAAAGATACGAACAATTCAAATAGCAGCATTCGAGGCGATCTTTACATCTTTCACCAGAGTAGTATATGTGTCTAGTTTGAGAATTTTGCTCAGGCCCAGTGCCGGTGTCGAGCTGGTGATCTGCTCCACCAGCTGTCAGACGTACATTGTCTTCTGTGGCGCACAGCATCGGTACGGTAGTTTGGCATTTGGTGGCTTTTGGATGCCGGTTTCGTGCAACCGAATAGATTACATTCGGGTCTTGTAATTTTTCTTGTAATTTGGAAATTTTCGGTTCCTTTGTTCGTTTTATTTTTTTTTTAATTAATGCAATGTTTTCCACGGGAGCATTCTGGTGTATGGGCATTGTGCTCTTAATCGGTAGTCATGGTGCGATCGCGAATCGAGAGTACTTCTCGTCGATTACTGGCTTGGAGGAACTTTTGGATACCGAGGCCTTCTTACTGAGTCACCTGCAATCGTATGCACTGTCCATGGCATCACAACTGGAGATGCTCAAGAGGTGAGTTATTGCACAAAAGTTGTTGATTTGTTCTTCGGAGATTATCACGTAAAGCCTTGAAGATACACACAGTGGGTCGTCGATTGGTGTGTGGTGTTGTATCGGTCAAGGTGTGCTTTGAGGTAGTTGCCTGATTAATTAATTCACGCACGCCTTTGCGCGATTATGGACTATTTAGCAGTTTGTCGATCTAAAGAATTTCTCTTCTCAACATAATCGGG
Organism: Xylota segnis; assembly: GCA_963583995.1. Lineage (NCBI taxonomy): Eukaryota > Metazoa > Arthropoda > Insecta > Diptera > Syrphidae > Xylota > Xylota segnis. The sequence goes on along the minus strand of OY757236.1, from coordinate 8,669,886 downwards.
TCAATAAAATGGTAATCAACCGGTGGGATAGTGTCCAAAAAAACGAGGCGGTTATGCAAATAGGGGACCTTTGATGTTGTTTGTATCTAAAGGTTGTTTTGCAGTGAAACAAGTCGTCTGTATTACCATTTAATCGATACTTGTAGCGGTACTGTAAGATCAGCCTCTTCGGTGTAAGATGTAAGACTCAATGAGTGAATATTTATGTGACATTTGACAGTAAAATAAGCATTTTCACACAAAAGCCGGTTGCAACATGTTTAATTATAGATTCTCAGTTGCATGCAAAGTTTCTTTTAATTCAGATAAAAGCTTTGTAGGTTTATTCATAGATATTGCCAGCAACGAAAGGTGTATAGACTGAGGCTTCAAGGTGTGATCTAAGGGGGAATGTGCCAATTGTCCTTTTGTGGAAAAAGTGACGAAATTATATTGATGAAGACGTCCACAAAGTTAAACGTTAAAACAGACAGTGGTGGACAATTTACGAGGTAAAGTTGAGTTTTTTTCTGAAAAAATGATGTCCGAACTCTGGTGGTTACATACATTTGATGGGTTGTGCCCGTCCTTCTTTTGAGGTACATACTTTGATTGATTTTGATTCTGACGCCGGTACTATCGGTCCTTTAATACAAGCCATCCTTAAACGATCTAAGCCCGATCCAAACTTAAATACTGAAGGCAAACTTACGGGCTATAGAGAAAAGGGAGCTAGGAAATAGGATAAGAAGAGGAGAGATGGAGGTCAGTGGCTAGGTGGAGTAGGAGCGGTAGGAGGGATACTAAAGGATGTTACGAAGGGCTTCTCTATCGCAGTGAAAGTCAAGCGAGTTTTCTACGTTGCCAGCCAAAGAAAGCATTCTGGACAAAGGTGCGTTATGACCATAGTTAGTGCTATGAGTACGAAAGATGAAAGAAGAAGCCCAAGGCGTGAGGTATTCAATGTGCAGGAAGAGAAGGTCGGCATCTTTGCGACGAATTTCGAGGGGCTGAAGGTGGATCAGTTTCAATCGTTCAGAGTAGGAATGCAAATTAAAAATATCAACCCAGGGGAAACCGGGAAGGGTAAAACCTAGAAAACTGCATTAGACGGTTTCGATACGTTGGATGTGAACAGCATAGTGAAATAGTTTTTGAATACAACATCAATCAAGTGACCGCCTCTATAGGCCAAAGCCAAAAATTTGCCATTTTTAATGCGTTTTTCATCAATTTTTCGACCATCTCGGGCAGTATAGCGATGATTTTGTCACGAATGTTTGCCTTGAGCTTGTCAACCCCACAAACAGAAGTCCGGAGGGGTCAAATCTGGAGATCTGGATGGCCAGTCAATGTCACCATTTTTTGACAGTAAACGTCCAGGGAATTTTTGTTGCAGAAACTGCATTAATTGATTTGCAGTGAGGCACGGCACACCATCTTATTGAAACCTGTAGCCGTCCAGACCTTTTTTACACATATGTGGCAGACCCATCGACTGTTTCGCCTTCTTTGAAGAAAAATGGCCGAATGATGGTTTTGGCGCAAATGCCGGTCCAAACAGTCACCTTTCGGTCATGCAATGGTGTTTCATGGATCTCGTGGGAATTCTCCGTCCCCCAAATGCGGCAAGAGAGTGCGAAATGGGCTTCGGCGGTTGTCAAAATTTGCATCCAAAAGTCAGGTTCAGTGTGACTGTTTAACCGTATTCCAAGCTTAATTGTATAAAATGCAAATCATCCTTCAAAATGAACCGCAAGGTGCTTCCACTGATGCCAAAATGCTGGGCGCGGTGATACGAGTGGATTATCGGTACCACTCTCTTTAACCAGTCTGTCAACCACTTCATTGGATCGTCTTGGGCATTGTTGAATGGCATGTCGACCAAACTACGAATAGTGTTGTCAGACGGTGCTTGTTTTTCACGATATTTCCGACGATGTGCAGCGTCACTATTTCGGCGTATTTTTTCTGGATGAACCGATTCATGGTTAAAATTGTACTAAACTGGCGTTTCAAAAACATGTCTATTCAAGCCAGTCGGTTGATAAATGTCAAAGTTATTCAATGTTTACACCTCGACATAAAAAATTTGCTTCATTGTTCAGGGCGTTCTCGAGAAAATTGTGTTTTTTTTTTTTAAATGGCTATGAGCAAGGTAGGTACTGTTTGAAGAGATTTTGGTCAAAAACGTGGTATGCCAAATTAAAAATCCGTCCAACCTTTTAGGCTGCAGCCTTTTGCACAGACAGACTGACGGCATAAGCAATTCTTGCCCAACAGGTATAGATTCAAGTAACAACCAAGATCTTTTATTTGTTGTATAGCCCCTACGTCAATTGTCAATTGTGTTTGTGGTTAACTATGCTTATACACTGAACAGTCTCTGCCTGAGATATAACAGCCTGCCACTCCCTTTGAGCCACACGCTGGTTCCAGTTGTCTAGACCAAACCCTCTGGCATCCGCAATAGCTTAATCCTTCAAGCGTAGGATCGGTTTTCCTCGTAGAGCACTTATTGCGTCTTCCGAGTCAGTAGTTTTGATTCCTCATTTGGACCAATTAATTGAGCATTCTTTGCGAAAACGTTAGTGTTGTTCTGAAAGTCCTTCTGTTGCTTGAAGTGCTACTTCAAAACTTGGTTATATTTAGTATACAGGTCTGAGAAAACAACTATTTAAAGTCTGGTCCCGGTGTTGTGTGTTTTAGGCCTCCTATCTATAGGTTGCTTTGAGTGGACAGCTCAGGGAGTACCTCCATTTGTCAAAAAATTTCCCGAAGCGTCTTTTGTTGCTGAAACCTTGTTATCCCTTTGACGAAAGCGGTCAAAATATTTGTTTACTTCTGTAGTGCATGTATTTTTTATTTCGAATACAATTTTTAGCGTGTTTCTGCATTATACTTCTGCATTATACTTTGGATGGTTACACCAAGAATTTTAAAAGAATTTTAATATATTTCCTGATATTAGATTGCTAGGTAGTCGATGAGTTAGACAATCTGACTTTCGATTTCATACCCCACTGCATGTCAAGTACTCGTATTTCGAATAACTTTATGTTTGCAATTTTAATAAATTTTTAACTTTTATTATTTAATTACGTTCCATGCAATTGGTTTGGCTTATTTTATTCCTCAGGTGCATTTTCCTCCACATTATGTGAGGGTGACACAGCACCTTTCACATTTGAAATAATTAATCACCGCTATACGTTGCTATATGTTGTTTAAAGTTTAACGCATTTTTAACGCTTCCACCGCCAGTTGCAGGCAGTTTAAAGACTAATTGTATATTTTTACTGTCGTCAATTTATATTTATAGCCATTTATATGTTTGTAAGTAAAACTCACAACATATTGCTTGATGCTGACGTTGCAAATTGCCTGTGCAATTACTTGTAAAGCCAATAGCCAAAGTGAAAATAGAAAGCAGGATTAAATTAGAATGGTGGAAGCAACTAGGTGCAGCATCAGTAAATCTCAAAATACACAAACTGGTTGAAAAACATAAAATGTGTATGGCTTCAATTTTTTCCAATGTGTTAGTCTTCCTCTCTATAAGTTCAAAGCATCCTTCGCTCGACATAGTGTTTGGGATTACCCAAAGTGCTTCAGTCCCTTCAAGTAAACATCCTAAGCATAGCCCGGGTGTTTAAGAAAGGTCATCATAGTCCTAGGTGTGTCTCATTATTAGGGCAGCTGGTAGGTTGAGGGTAACTGGTAGGTAGGTAGGTACTTTGGTAGATAGTATAGAGTTATGAGGGTTATCAGAACCACTACCGTAACAAACCAAAAGTTTAACCATCTCTTCCATCCATTTGATATCCCCAAAACATTTTACTATTTCAATGATTTGTTTCGGGCTATATGTTGTGAAAGGCTTACTTTCCAAGGTGTTAAAGTCTACCCCGTCACAGAGTACCTGCGTAAGTCCTCCAATACGTGAAGATTCTTAGAGCGTGCCTTCTCAGAAGGCTATCATGAGAGAGAATCTTTATGGTCATTCTAACCCCCGACCTGCATAATTCCATTATTTCCCCAAATTTTCTGCAATCCAACATAGGTTAACAGGCCATAGGCACCCTGTCCTCTTACATTAAACCACTTTAGGTCAACCATATTGATAGTTCTATGGCGATCCTCTTAGTCCCGCAGTTTGGGGTTTTTTTTTTTACTCTGCTTAACTAAGTTCGGATCTTTTCTTACACAGTACGTCTGCCCTGTTGTCCTACCCTCAAATGATACCTTAATCATAGCTTTCAGTTTCCCAGAAGCTACACTTATAGGTCCAGATAAACCATCTATTAACGCAGTTGAAACCTCTTCGAAGATTCCCTTCGGATAATCCAAAATGTGTAAATAGGATCAACGCAAAAGGAACCTACAAAACTACTTGTTTGTCATCGAAAGTGGAATATTCTTTCATTCAACCCAGTATCACTCTAGGTTTACTATTTTCGAAACCTTTGGAGTTTCCACACTCTGCAAGGTTGCCCTTCCTTGAAAGTTTGAACAATCCTCTTTACAACCCTTCTGAGAAGATTTCTATCTACCTTGGATAACCTTACTCCGTAGAAGGAACCCCTGTTGTCAGGGAAAACTGTCAGTCTACTAGTTAACGTACCATCTCAGTCTTCACAGGCGAAGGCTCAGGGATATTTGCTGAACCGCTGGGCATATCCTTTGAGAAGCTTTCTCAGGCTCGCGAGAGGTGGGACCGTGAAAAACTTTTAGGTGTACCGGCTGGGATTAGAAACCTTGAACCCCTTGCTCCATAGTCCAACGCACTAACCACTGAGCCACGGCGCCCAAGAAGAGGTTAAGAGTCTTGAAATACAGCCCAAGGTTGGCCTCTGTTGAGTCCCTGGACACGAGAATATACCAGATAATGACAAGGTCGATGAACTGGACAGAAGTGGTTTATAAGTAAGGCCCGTACAGAGGCTAACAGCAGATGGTCATCCCTAGACACTTGTGTTGTCCCAAGAAGTTGATGGGCTTGTTTCGATAAGAGTAGGACCCACAAAATAATGCAAAAGGAAGAAGACGTATGTCGTGGATGTGGAGACGAAGAAGTGAATGAGAATACAAACCACTTTCTCTGTCACTGCCCAGGTCTGATCCACCTTAGATTTAAATTTCTCGGGCGACACTTCTTCTTTATTAAAAGTACTGGATGGTTTGGTAGTTCATATTTATGAAACTAGGATCAAGTACATCCTTCCCCTATGGGTGTCACAATGGGTCTGTAATGCCTTGACTGTGGTTTTGTAGCCTACCCACGAACCTAACCTAACCTAACCTATGGTACAAAAGCAATCTAAACATAGAGCGAGTTATTCGAACTCAAAGTTTTTGGAAAATTCTATAGGTACTCCCTATACAAATACAAGTTTTGGGTAAATTAAAGTTTTTATCGATTACTTAAAAAGTAATTTATCTCAAAATCTTATTATTTTCTGCAGAAACAGAGGTAAAACGTTTCCGCTGGTTTAAACCCTGGTCGTGTTGGCTTAAAACCAGAGAAATGCCACTTCCTCTTTCGCAGACGTTGGCTTTGTTCGTTTCGAAGAAGTGCGATGTTTTTTTGGGAAAGTGTTCTAGTACATGAATCTTGTTCGCCTTCGGTAGACATGGAAAGAGTACTTCCCATCGTGTAGTCGCTTAGAAAAACCTACAGATACGGAGGCCTACTTATTGACTTATCTGCAATCAAATACAGAGTCATTGGCACCGCAGCTAAAGATTCTTAAGAGGTGTGTTATTACACAAGTTTTACGATGTTCTCCAGGGGTTTTTGTCTTAAAACCTCTTCAGTGAGTTGGTCTGGCTGAGAGAACCCACGTTCGCATTTGCTATTTTTTTTCATTTTTTTGTGTTTAGCTAAAAGTATCTAAAAACAAATTCGAGTTAAGAAAATGTTAATGAACTTTCAAAGAAGGCGGTTATGTAAATGTACATCTGTAAAGATACTATTAGAATTCGAGATATCTTTCTGGTTCGACTGATGGATAAATCAAATGGAACAGATTCTACTTTTAGGAATTCTTGCCCAAATAGGCTGTATATCCAGAATTTGTTATTACAATCAATATTCGGTGATTTTTGCTAATAGGAATATATGCTAAACAAAGTTATAAACTTATCAAAGCCTATTGCATAATGGTTTTCTTTTTTGTTATTTATAAGCAAACATTATTCATATGCATAACACTATGCATACAATTTTATTTGTTTTGATGGGTTTTGAGAATTTTGATAATTAGCTTCATGAAGTCGCATACTAATATGTCATTTGCTGGCTCTGAGTTTTAGAAATGAAAGTAACAAGTTGCATTACCTGCAACGAATCTATGTAAATTTTGAAGGTTCATTCGAAAAGTGAATTGGGGTCCCTATAATTGGTATTTTCGAAATGATACGCTAATAATGGTAAACTTTTTATGAAAGGAATAAACTATGATACCAATACATCTTGGCCTATGAACGAAAAGTAACTGAATGTCTTACTTAATCTATTGTTTTAATTAGACTAAGAGACCTAAACCCAAATAAAAGCGTATTCAAGAAAAAGAAGCGGATTGAAACAATTTTATACTCGTAGGTTGTAGTTCGAATACTAGGAACAACTACTAGAGTCAAGTGATTATCACACAACTTCCCATCAGCTTATCCTTTACGTATACGAAATACCCTAGATCAATCCTTTCAATACAAATCTCAGGACCCGTATACTCGATCGAATAATAGAAAAGACAATCCACTAGACCTTAAAGACGCCTTTAATTAAGTTAGGACTGAATCGATTCATGCAACTCTGATCCAACTGGTTATAGAAAATTTATTAGCAAATTGATGGTGACTATGCTAATCATCATGGCTGTCATCATATTGACCAATGCAATACCGCTAGACTATTCTGCCCGACCTTTCACGAAAACAGGACCAACGGACCCCTAATGTACAAGAGAGGAACCCTCTCCAAAATAGTTAACACCCTGTGCTTATAGTAAGACATGCTCCAAGACAAGGTATTCCTCACAACGACTTCTACTGAGCTTGTTGGGACGAAGAGGAAAAGGAATGGACATGCCCAGCACTGGCCAATATCGGAATGGCTACACTAAGCGAATTCCACAATCTGAGCACCGCCTGCGCGACTAAGATCAGCTCCTTCATACAAAAGAGCGAATGGTTCCCAGAGTAAGAGGGTGATCGGAGGAGACGTAATCCTAGTACCAGGGATGTTTCCTTCAGTCATCAGTGAGATTATGGAAGGTGCCATGGCAAGATTTGCAAATGAGACTCTGGATGTGGACAAGGAGCAAAACTTAGTTTCTGCTCTTTACCACAAGAACCAATATACCGATCTTCACGCCTCCACGGTTAAGCAACTAGTTACTTAAGTACTAAGTACCTTGGTGTACTTGTTCCAAAACTAAGCTAAAAACTCAACAGTGTACTGCGAGATAAAGACAGCCTGCTTCGGGACTTCGCCCGCAGATGGTCTGTACTGGGGTGGCTTATCCCATCATTTTTTGTGGACATCTAGTCTGGTACGCAGGCCACTAAGAAAGAATACAACATCAAACTTTTAAACAAATTGCAAAGCACTACAGCTCTAGATGCAAAGTGAGCCAAGAGAATATGTCGAACTGATTCCTTAAAAGTACCACAGCATCCTTTACCACTTAAACGTCATATGATCATGAGAACCATCATGTAGTGCGGTCAGGTTAAGAGAAACATAATGACCGAAGCACTTGAGTGCTTCTTTCGATGCCTGACCTCAAAGACGACTACAATATTTACAGGTTTGATATTCGTAGCCTACACACTCCGAGTGACCCTTGTGGGACTCCGCCATGGTACATGGTAAAGGACTTATCAGCGAAAAAGGTCCTTTGAATCGATACGGCTATGATAAGACATTTTCCAGCTTTTGTGTAGGTTGTTTGGTGGAGAGTGACTCATTTGCACTAAACTTCAAAATTAGTCTCGACTGCACGAGAGTGTTCTAGTTTATTGAGATAGTTATGAGGTACTCGGGTACCCTTTTGGTACTTAGGTTCGTCACAATGGCTCTTAGAACATCCACATTCGGTTCGGACATTGAGTAACTTAGAGTAATGCCTTATGATCAGGGAACCGTGATGTCCCTTTATGCACATTAAGATGAGGAAACCATGCCCTAGCACTTGACGAAGGATCGAGAGACTCTTAGAGATGGTCTTTGGTACCAACGTCCTTGTTCTCTGTGGAGGCTTGATCGCCCCTTGTTGATGAATTTAGCCTTAATAGGTGTGACAGCTCCACATTCTAATACGCTCTGTTTCTTCTATCTCCAGCAGTCATGACGACTTCCTACATGACGACGATGTCAACATAAAAGCAATCTAGAACTTCTGCTAATACTCACATCGGATCCAAAGATAGTTCCCTTGCTGAGGTCGTTAACAATAGGTTCATACATATCCGTTACTTGTTGTTGCTTTGTAAGTTTGGTGTTTGTCCATATTAGTGCAAGTATCTCACTAGCCAGGTCCTAGCACAAGGGTCTGTATTTACTAGTATGAGGCTGTGAGCGTTGCCAATAACCTCATCACTTGGTTGTATCTATATGTGGCCAACACCAGAAATCTATTGCCTAAAGCCTTGTCTGAATGAATTAATTATCTCCTCTATTCCATTCATCATCATCCGTTCGGAATTTCCTAAGAAATTTGAAGACAACGTGACAAAGCTAAGAGATACTAACCGCTAAAGATAGTCTTAATCGATGTCAACAGTTTGACAGAACAGCTTACACAGCTTATATCAGAATAAATCACTCAAGTTCCACTTTCATTTTCTTCAAATGAACGTGTGTATCTTCCAGAAGTTGAAAGTGCCAAGGTTTCCCTTTCATCGACATAAATCCATCTTTCTTTTGATTCCATAATCATATTCAAACCTTTTGTTTGTTTCCAGTGAAATAGCTGAAATCGAAAGAGAGCATGCCGCTGCCTCGGAGGGCTTAGAAGAATACCTCACCAGTCCGGTGAATGCGTACCTCTTAATCAAACGTCTGGACAAAGACTGGGGCATCTACGAGGATACCATCGCGAATGACGAAGCACGGAAATGTAAGTACATGTGTACCTACCCCAGCAAAACTTACCAAAATCCCTTTGCAGCCTTTCTGGAAGCCCTTGCCTTTAGTCGTGCCAATCTCAGTTTTCCCACAGAGGAGGATGCAACAGGATCTGCTGTCGCAATGGTACGCCTCCAAGAGACCTATCAACTGGAAGTGTCCCAAGTTGCCGCTGGAATCCTTAACGGGGTCAAATATGGGTAAGTGTGTCGGACTGGTCATAGAGCGTGGTATACTTACATATGTAAATTACAACCACATAGCTCATCGATGTCATGGCAAGACTGCTTCCAACTGGGCCAACAGTTGTTCACATTGAGAGATTTCAATCACACAATACCATGGTTCAAGGAGTCTTTGGAACGCCTACGCTACGAGGACTACTACAACACATCCGATACAATGGAGTTTATGGAAATGGTGGCACATTATCACCAGCAAATGGGTGAGTTCAACTGGAAGCACTTAAGGAATGGTTTTTGTATTCGATTTCCGTTTACCAGGTGACTTTGCGACCGCATTAAATCTCACGAACAGAGTTCTTGAGCTGAATCCATTAAGGGAAGGAACAGCGGTGCTGAAAAAATACCTCGAAGACATGGTTTCACAAGGACACAGTGTATACCCAGAGCCAACCACAGATGAGAATGACGTGAAGCTATACTCCGTAAGTGGTTACCTAACCAAAGGGAAGGATTTATCATTATATCCTGTTATGAATAGCAAACTGAGGAGTTCAAGACATACGAGAAGGTGTGTCGTGGGGAACTCAAGCAAGACCCACATGAGGAAACACCACTGCGTTGCAAACTTTTCCACAGAGATGTGCCTTATCGTCTGTTGATGCCATTCAAAATGGAAGAAATGAATCTGGAGCCATATGTGGTTGTGTATCATGATGTCCTGTCGGCTGAGGAGATTGCTCCGATCAAGGAAATGTCCAAGCCTCAAATGTATCGATCTCAGGTTCGTACCATCGATGGGGCATCGACAACCACCACCTCGTACAGGACTAGTCAAAATACTTGGCTCAAGTATGACATCCATCCGGTGCTGGGGAAGCTGCAAAGAAGACTGGGTGACATCACAGGACTGAACATGGACTCAAATGAAGACCTCCAGGTGGCCAACTATGGAATTGGAGGTCATTATGAACCACATTTCGACTTTTTCGAATCGGATTTGTCCTTTTTCCCGAAGGAGGGCAATAGAATAGCCACCGCGATTTTCTATGTAAGTTTGAAGGACTTTTGTGGCAGGTTTCTTATTTGTTGACCGTTTTAGCTGTCGGATGTGGAGCAAGGAGGCGCAACTGCCTTTCCATTCCTTAAAAGAGCCGTCCATCCGAAAACGGGTAGCTTGATGTTCTGGTACAATCTGCATCCATCGGAGGAAAAGGACTTCAGGACAAAACATGCCGCTTGTCCTGTTCTGAAAGGCTCCAAATGGAGTGAGTGATGGAATCTACTGTCGGAAGCATTAACCCTAATTGTTGTTTGATTTTAGTTGCCAATGTGTGGATCAGAGTACGAGGACAAGAGTTTCGCCGACCATGCGGCTTGCATCCGGACCATGAAATTTCGCTCCAATATAGAGAAGTGAAATAGTTTGAAGTATTATTTTGTTTATCCTTAAGATTGATTGAGTTACTTAAATAAGACTAGAATTACATGAAAACTTAGATGAGAATTTTAATTTAAACAGTTTCAGGGGAACCGTGGATTAGAGCCTTTTAAATCGACTCTGATTCAAATGCCTTCTTAGCCTTAAGGAGAGGACCCACATCCGTGAGTCTATTGCATCAGGATTGCCTACAAAAAATCTATGTTCTCTCTGTTCCTTATGAAGCTGTAAATTCTACAGATGGAATGAATTGAGCTTAAGATTTCTAATCCCAGCCAGTGGACACATATATTTTCCTGTCCTGTAGCTTCTGTAGTTCCCAATTTTGAGAGAAGGGAAGACTTGTATGTACCTCCCTTTGGTTAAGCTAGCACAAAGCATCAATGTATAACAAAAAGATTATAAATAGGAGGCTCGGTGGTTAGGTAGGTAGGTAGGTAGGTAGGTATGACCTTTGGATCTATTATGAACCGCTGTCGTGTAGTAAGTCGAAATGAAGACTAGAGTTTGGTTATGACTTTGGTAAGCGGACTTCCAAAATTTTAGAATGGAGGCTTTCCTGACAATTTGTCCAGGTCTCCGAAGTGATTTTTCCTAGAGCCGTTTTCCAAGATCTGTACAGGTTAGAGCATTCGCATAGAAAGCGGGATGTGCTGTTTTCGTTGTCTGAATCGACACAGGCCTTGCAGAGATCGTCGGTGTTTAATTGAATTCGTCATCGGTTGGCCGCCAGGAGAATGTTGGGAGAGTCCTCTAGAGACGTAACATGATCAGAGTGTGCTCCATCTATCATTGGCTAGTCTCACGAAAACTTGTTTAAGCATGTGCTTGGGGTGGTAGAAAAAAAGTGGCAGCCATTGTCAAGTCCTTTTCGGACCGCTTTCACGGTAATTTGTTACCGCAGTTATACGCCAGTAGTGGGCGCCGTGGCTCAGTGGTTAGTGCGTTGGCCTATGGAGCAAGGGGTTCGAGATCGAGTCCCAGTCGGGGAACACTTAAAAAGTTTTTCACGGCCCCACCTCTCGCGAGCGTCTGACAAACATCCGAGAGTACAACTGTCCAAATACCTGTCCATCGACCTGTAGCGCCAAGTATTTTTAGTTTACGCCAGTATGCTGATGTGTACTTGAACCCAGAGGAGTGTCATGTTGTGATTCACTATGATGAGATGATTCACTGTGGATGAGATGGCCTTCATGTAGGACTGACTGGAGACCAGTTCAATGGACAATTCTCATGCTAACACTTTGGCTTAGAGCACAATCTTGTGATTTGGAAATCTAAGAGAGGAAACAATTTGTAGGTGAGGGGACTATAGGTATACGAGTAAGTAAACCTCCTCAGTATTTAATCTGATGGCCCAACCGTCAATCCAGTCGAAGATTATTTTGACGTTTAGGCTGAAGTCGTGGGATGGTGACATGTAGTCTCGGTTTCCAAATGTGGACATCGCGTAACAGTGCGGTGGTCCATCTTGCCCTCCTTTTAAAGGTAGAATTGTTTCAAGTGAAAGGCACCATTAGCAGCTGTTTTCTTAAGGTGAAGGTCTAATGGAAATAGTATCAGTATGGGTTCAAGTGCTGCAGTTGGCAATAGTAGTCTCTCTAGGTTCAAATCTTTGTATCCTCGTCTCGTCAATGTCGGAATTACATGATTGTGTCTGCTGCTAAAGGCTATGAATGATTTCCATATATTTTCTGATGTATTTTCTTTCCAAGCTAACTTCCGATTGATTATACAGTGCAGCAAGCGTTCACGCTATCAAAGGGAGCGAGAGACTGCCACGAAGAAATCTGAACTAATAGCAAAGATACAACCATAACAGAAAAAACACATTATTTCTTGGTCATCGATGATAACAAGAATAAGACGACCCAGGTTAGGGTATCAAACAAAACCTGTTGTATCCATTGGATGCTCGTTTCCAAAAATGTATTTTATTGTTTTCTTTCTCTCCTTTGTAGGTCCGTACAAACCTTGATGGTAGTTAAGGAATAGGAATCGTTATTGATACTCTTTGAATAGAGTAGGTGTGTTCAGATGGTTGGAAAATATTGTCCCATAAAACTTTCTTTAATGTGTTTGCTGTGTGTATAGCATCACTGCAGTACAATCCACTCCAGGTTAGGGGATAAGAGAAGTGAAATGAAAGATAGAAACGAATGAATTTTAAAAACGACTTAAAGTTGTACTATATAGGGTTCTAGTTCAGGTTTGATGGATGTCCTTGCATTAGCTTAGACACATTGACATTACTATGACGACTACAGCCTAAAGGATTAGACTGATTTCTGGCCACAATTCGAGGAGAAAATGGACCTCAAAGTGAGGGTAGGAATAATTTGCGAAAGTGAGACAGTTTTTCTTTAATGTGGTATATCTCCGAACTACTTTAGGGAATGTGAATCAAATGTTGGCAGCTGATTAAAGTATATTTTGGCCAGCTTTTGTATAAGAAACTTCATTAAACGAACCAAAAGTCACACGACGAACAGCTAACTGAAATAGAAAGGCAAACTGTCTCACTATTCAATGAGTTCTTCAATGCCTTTACTTGTGTCGTTCGTCATCAAACGCAATACTGTCACTGAATCTGTCAGATAATTCTCTCCCGGTAAAGGTAGGCATCACTGTGAATAAAAACAGGTATTTTAGGCTCAATAGACCTATACAAGCTGCTCCAATGACATTGTGTCAAACTTACAATGGAGTGCGTTTGCTATTAAACTGCCACAAGCTTTGTTTACCCGTAACAACACAACCCGTCCTGTATTTAAACAGGTGGCAAGTATACTTGTCATAATTTGAAATTTTCCCGAATTTCTTTGCTTGTTGGCTTAAAAATTCAATTCATCTGAGATGCGTTGAAATGTGAGGATAGATGTAGGGCATTGGTTTGAGCACATTGAATTAAGATAGGGAAATGGAATCGTGAGACATCCCCGTACTTAAGTAGACCGATTTTTAGAAGCTTTCTCAGGTTCTCAGGTTCTCAGGTTCTCACTGGTCAAATTTTTCATTACATCGATACGATAGGCTTGGATTTGATGAATGTGAACCCCGCTACTGAACATAAAGTTCAACCATATTACGCTCAAAACCAGGCACGCCTCCACTATTCTAAATGTTCGATTCTTCCGAGTAATCAACATCGACTAGAATCACTACTTTGGTGTAGACGAGGTATGAATGCGAAGCAGCACAACGAAGTAGATTTACTGGGGCAGTGATGACAAGAATAGTCAGCAAACGCGGCTAATTGTCTCCCAACAATTTGAGACTTATTAGGACTATCTGTGAAAACATGAATTGAACGGGCCAGGCATAGGTCTGGGAATCAAAGGAGCTAGTACTTTTAGAGACAAAAAACCGAACTTGAGTGGTGTTTAGAAAACTTCTCTCAGAATTTCTGACAGGCCAAAATCTGGTACTAATCCTAATTAAGAGCAACATAGAGCCATGTTAAGCAAATTGAAAAAGAAAGAATATCGTCACAATATGACAATCACCGACATACCACACGAGACAAGTGTGGTGCTGGCCTAAGTCTGGTGCCAAGCTGCCAGAAAAGTGACCAACCTCAACTCAATGACACAATAATACCAAGACTAGCATGTATTCCTATCAGCACAACTGGTTTAAAAGAACAAATGAAACAGCAGAACTGGAAGCAGGTCTTGACTTATTGTCTGTATATGCAAGACTTAACTGCAAATTGCTCTCAGAACATTTACTGGTGACTTTACTAAGCCTTTCTACTGCCTGGAGAAATGGAAAACTGAAAAAATCTTAGAAACTGAACCTGCACGGATAATTATTTACTCAGAATCGCTCAGTGTACGCAGATCGAACCAAATGGAGCTTTTAGGATTGACGAAAGCATTTCCACTTCCATTTCCATTTTACAAACCTTATTCTTAACCTCTCCGAGGAAATCAAAAAACTGAATGACAGAGAGTTTTGAGCAACGTACATCAGACCCAGCTCAGCTTAGGCTTCAAAACTTAAGGATACATTCTCTTTGGTATGCAATTCAATGTAAGACCTTCAGCAAAAAACGGAACTGGCTTTCGAGGATCTTCAATACCTCTAAGGGCTGTTGCCATATTTCACTAGAATCGAGCGTATCACTCGATGGGTTGCATGACGAACGGCGTTAAAATTGCGCGACTTTAGTCTCCAGAACTGTTCTGTGTACCCAGGGTTTTCAACCAGTCTTTTGCCTTTGTACAGTGTGTACATACAAAAGTGGACTAACAGTGGTTTGAAGAGATTTTAAAATTGTTGTTCGTGATCTTTCCAAACTCCCAAGGCAACACTTTTTTTAGCCTTACAAATGTGTCTACCTTTATTGACCAACCAGCCAGAAATAAATTGTTCAAACGCATGTGCCACTGGGACAGAACCTCTTTAGTAGAATTTTGAAACTATTTCCAACATGGTGCTTGCCTTCCGCTTGATTCTTAGTTCCCTGTGGTTAGTTCTATTCCATTGCGTTGTGGTTTCCAAATGCGAGTCTTGTACATCAGTTGAATCTCTCATTGAATTAACCTCAAACAAAGATCTAATTTCTGGGATACATGAATTTCAACAAAGGCGATTGGATGAATTGGAAAGGCTGCAAAGGTATGTACATTCACAAGCCAAATTCCACGCAAATCTATATCACCACCTTTCAGGACAATTGACTTCCTTCAGCACGAGCTTGATACAGCATCCAAAGATCTACTAGACTACTTGGGCAATCCAATAAACGCTTACAAGTTAATAAAACGAATGGTTATCGAGTGGAAGGAGATACACGACTACGTCAGAAACAGCAAGTCGACAACAGGTAGGTGTCACATCTTCCTTGTTGGACCGGATTAAGGACATTCCCTCTCTTAGACTTTGGTCAGGCTTGGAAATCATACACGCAGTACGCAGACCTGCCAAACGAATTAGATCTAGAAGAAGCAATCGATGGTCTGACTAGAGTTGAAGACGATGGCGATGGAGCTGGTGGTGATATAGTTTACGGGTGGGATAAAGATCCCTACGTTGTATCTACTTGTTAAACTTGGTTTACATTTTAGTTCGAAAATGATCTGGGACGAGTGCTATGAAGTTGGCATACGGTTGTATGACAAAAAAGACTACGCTGGAGCTATTCCATGGTTGCAGCTAGCTTTGGATAAGATGGGTGATGCCGAGGAATACAGTAGCGTGAGACTGGACATTTTGGAATACATAGGCTACTCACGATATATGCTAGGTAAGTACATACTAGATCCAAGAAAACAAGACGACTGCCATTGACTTCTTTGTATTTTTAGGAGACATTGAGAATGCGGTTCTAGTATTGAAGCGAGCCATGGCCATACCAATAGTGAACTCCACTGTTGCTGAGTCGTTGTCGTACTTCTTGTTAAAGCGGAACAGTTTTGTGACAAAAGTTGTACTACCACAACCACATGTTATCCACTTAACGGATTAAAATGTATGCAAGGATGCAGTGTGCTTTTATGTAATAAATTTCAAAATTAGTCCTATCTTCCCTTGAGTAAGTCAAGAGAAAATAGATTTATTTAACAAAGGAAAGAAATTAGGGTAATGTGTACTGACAAACGCCTCGATTTAAGAGAGGAACCCTCTAGAGATTTATTACATTTTTCTTTGGTAAGGAGTATCTCTAGTAGCGACTTCGTATGAAACTAAGGCTTACACAAGTCTCTAAACAAGCTCACATTATGCATGCCGTCTTGGTTCAGGTAAATATCAAATTGTGGTCACTGTCCATTCGACTGGATCTCAGCTCCAAGCTCTTTGTTCAGACGATTGTCAGATCTACAAGACTTTTTTGTAAAAATATCTGACAATCGTGACCATATATGAACTGACAATATCGTAAGGAAAAGCATTGTAAGACAATCGCCAAACCCGCCATCTGACAATGAACAGCTCTTTTGAAGCAGGTTTCAGAACATTTATAGACCTACTTAACATAGCTTAAGGAACATTAGCCACGGCGCAAAATTAAATGAGTATGGAGTAGCACAATAGATCTCCTCTGCTCCAAGTGAATCATACTGTAAGCGAAGGATAGCCCCTTTACCTGGAGCGATTCAAATATCCTATCTATAATATGCTACAGGAAATCGCTGTCAATGTTGACACTCGCTAGTCAAAATCAAACCACGAGGGTGCGCCTAACTGCCTCCGATTCTATCAAAATCTATATCACTCAAGGAACAGAAGACTAAGCAGATCTTACTACCAGGATTTAAAAGCACTTTCTGATGTCGCATTACACAATTTTTCCAACGAGTCGTCAAAAAATTTTAAGATGAAACCTCGTTTTCCTCATTATCCTTCAAGTCCACCTACCTACCTAAGATTTTTAATAACTTCCTTGCAGGTAATTGCTTCTAACACTTGTAGACTCTTGCGGGCCCCTAAAAATATTGACCTGAAATATGGGATCCAAATTTAACAATTTTGACGTTTAACAAAATCGTGAACAGAAATGTCAAAGAACTCAAATGCGTGAAGTTTAGGACATTTTTGACATCCGCCCCAAGCAGTGATCAAATACTCCTGACACATCAGTGCAAACTAGCATTCCCACCACGTAGTCTTCCAGAATGCATAAACTCTATTACTGGTGCCTGATGTTGTTCCATGATGTTCGTGTCTTTTCTGGCTGGCTTTGGGTAGTTGGGGGTCTGCTCTAATTCCTTGTTCCTCGTGAGATTCAACTCCGCTGCTGTGTCGGCTCCTAGATCGTCCAAACTAGTTCGTTGATACCAAGCTGTGTGACTGGATTTGTTGATGCACTCATTTTGGTAGATCGGATTGTTGCCCGGTTGGAACATATCGAGCTATGTTGTCAACATACTTTTCAACTGCAATTCAGCAGGTATCTGGCCCATTGTGGACGATGGTAATGTGTGCTTCCGAAGTAAGAACTTTGCCAGTCTGTCTTGCGTTCCAGGTACTTCTTCGTAGCTCAACATCGATGGATACAAAATTGCTTCCTTATGTGAGTCAGGTTTTTTCTGCAAACCCAAAACCCTCCAAATTCGTCCAAAGTCAACGCCGTCCCATTATCTGATACAATTAAGTCTGGCAACCTATAAGTTACGAAAATAGATCAGTTGATTGGACACACTGCGTTAGTCGTTCATACGAGTCAACATAGGACAGAAAAGATCCACATGCTGACAAGACCAGGCCTTTTCTGGAATCATTGTGCACCTCCTTCGAGGTCGTAAATAAAAACCAAAGACCACATTCATCATTACATTCTTTAACACTTTATTTATTTTTCAAATATATATATTGCAAGTATGTATATAAAAAAAACATTCCATTACTTAAAAATTATATTAAAAACGTATATAGTATCTGTACAATAGTAAATTTAAAACAATTTAAGATTTAATGAGATTACGTTCCACTTTTGTTCGCACTTTGAGATACTGAGTATAATTTTAATGGAATAATGGAAACATTTCATTTCGTTGCGTACACTCAGTCAAAAAAGTATTGTTTGAGTTTTTTTTTTAAAAAATCTTTCGATACGGACGTTGGCAGTGGATCACTCTGTTTTGCATGATTAATCGAGGATTGGAGATGAGAAACTTTTTAAGAGAATTGAAGGAGACGAGAATTCAAAAAAAATATATATATTTCTACAACTTTTAACAGTACCAATACTTTTCTGACTGACTGTGGTATATGTATTTGAGTATGTACAGAGCACACATGTAGTTAAGTCTATTCAGGAATTGTAAAATACGTAATTTTAATCCCTTCCTTCCCCTCTAGGCGTTGCATTAAATGGCGAACTCTCCATGGTCAGGTTCCAGACCGCACGGCCTTATGAATTCTTGCCCACGCTCGTGGATCCATTTATTCGAAACTGCGAATGGAAATAGAATATAAATGTTCGTGTCCCGGGAGATTACACCACACACACAAAGACACACACTTACCCCATTTAGATCCGGTTAGGACAGGACATGCAGCATGCCTTGTTCGGAAGTCACCCTCTCCGGACTTGTGTAAGTTCCACCAGAATGCTGCACTACCCTTCTTGGGGAAGAGAGCCCTACGTATCGCAGTGAATACTGTGGCTCCACCTTGTTCGACGTCACTCATCTAGGGGATGATAGGAACGCATACATACATGTAGTTTGACCTTGTTGGTCCAGGAATGGCGAGGGTGGTTTAACTTACATAGAATAGGACTGTGGCAATACGATTTCCAGTACCCAGACTCTGAAATGCCCGGGTCTCCTCCTTCCGGGCGAAATCAAAATGAGGCTCATAATGCCCTCCAATTCCGTAGTTAACAACTTGCAGCTCTTCTGCGGCGTCCATATCAAGGCCGGTCATGTCGGCAGTCCGCTGAACAATGTTCCCAATCATAGGATGCTCTTCAGTCTTCAGCCATGAGGACTTGCTTATTCTATAGTGAGCGATTTCAAGCTCACCAGTCTTGGAGTTTTGGACTGTGGCACGACGGAATCGTGGTTTTGCCATTTTCTTTACCAACTCGATTTCGGCGTCGAACAGGACGTCGTGGTATATGACAATCATTGGATCTTTGTGGATTTCTTCCAGTTTGAGTGGACCTATGCGAAGGAAGGGCACGCCGTTGTTGACATACCGGCAGCGCAGGGGTCTTAGCAGGCTGGCGGGTGGCAGCAAGTCACCACGGCACAACATTTCGTAGACTTTACGTTCGGAGTAATCGAAAATTTCCGGCTCCGCCTTCATCGCAATTGGCTGTGGGGTCAGTAAGCGGGACACAGAATAGATTTAAAGTTTTCTTTTTGCCAATTAGAGATGCTTACCAAGTCGGAAACGGCTATACCTTCGGAGCCGTCATCGCCTTTAACCTTTTTCTCATTCTTGATTGCCAGCAGTTCCTTTTCATAGTATACCTTGTTGCCGCTGGCTCTCTCGTGATCAGGGATGATTTCCAGAAGTTCGTTGGTCATGGTCAGGGCACTCTCAAGGTTACCTACGGAGAGAAATAGTGAAAGGGTTGAGTTTGGTAATGGAAATGGAATCTATATAAGATGACAGCACATAAATGCGGCGCCACCTCTTGACAATTTGACATTCAAGGTGAGTACCTAAGATTCTTTCTGGCACATTCCACCTCCAGGTAATAACAATGTACGCTAAGTTTTATTTATACACCTTTGGCGCTGCGGAAATACGGTAATGGGGATGTAAAACTTTATTACTCTCATCGTAAAACATGCTGATGTGGAACACTACCGGTTTTTATTTTCACACGGTTTTTACCTTACCACCAGAAGTGTGCAAGACGGCGGCGCTGTGTAGAGAATTACGTCGAGATCGTTTGGACCATATGCGTATTTATTGCATCTTAAGGTAATAATTTCGATGTGACTAAGGGATTTTTATTACGGTGCGGTATTATCCTGTTCCGGTCAACCAATGAGATTATTCATTGTCTCGAAGTGAGCGGGTACCGTACTATCTACGACTTTTAATGATGACAATCAAAGGCAAGGATGTACATAATCAACCTTGAGTTTGATAGCAAAGGAATAGGAACAAACGTATCCTATGAGAGCATAGATAGTTGGAATAGGCTACAGAGAATATGACTCATTCAGATACCACCTGAAGATATGTATCTTTGTTATACCAAAACTTACAAAACTGGATACTAGACTTGATATAGAATGTCCTCCCACTAGGCTATCCTGCTCTTTGATGAAGTTAGTATGCTAGTTTAAATCTACAAAAAAGGGCTTTGGTCTAAAGAGAAACGATCGAATAATGGCAACTAGTTTATAGTTCTACGTTTAAGTCTGACCAACTAGAATCTAGTTTTTAAGGACATCAAACCTGCATAATGATGTTTTGGAGACGCCTTAAATGAGTGCAAGTTGTTTTTACTTAGGCGGGGGTACATTTTGCGGTAATCTGGGGCTTAACGAACAACTCTTTACAGTAAGTACTGTCACCAAAAACTACCTTCAGTTGCGCACATCAAGTCAGTTGATATCCTTTTTAACTTGTCAGCGACATTTAAGAAGCGATGGTGTCGGCAGTTTTTTGACTGGTTATACTAGACAAGCAGAGGACTTTGATCTTACCGCTTAGAAAATATGCCGAAATTTGAATTTGAAATTTAAATTCATAATTTTTCGTTTGCTTCTGAAGCTTAATGAGGAGCGAACTCAAGTGGGTGCAAAAAACGGTTAGTACCCATAGCAAAAGAACATCAGATATACTGGACTGACTAAAACTGTGTCCTTACCATTTATGGAAGATTTGATAGTAAGGAAGCCCGATGTAAGCTAGTTCCAAGACGTGCTATCTGAAAACAGGAATATGACAAGAAATGGTAAGTCTTAGAGGGGGACCTGGCTTTGGCCTTTTACCTTCAGAAAAATTCTGAAAATCTTCACAGAGAAGAGAATTGAAATTGTACCCTTTGCAGATGACCTAGTTATATTCAATGTAAATTCCTGCGAACAATCAGTGAACTAATGGAATTTGCTCTTAACGAGCTCTCTTTGTGGGCAAAACACAACGGTTTGGAGATTGGAGGTTAAACCTTAGAAAACTGAACTTCTCCTGTTCACTCGCAGAAGAACAATCCCCGACTTCACATTAGCCAAGTTCGATGGCATCACATTAGATCGTTATAGTCTTCAAACTGTCATTTAATTGTCATGTTAAAGAAAAGAACGGAATGCATATCTTTAAGAGGACCCTTGGATGTACTAAACAATTCTCAGGTCTATGAATCCTTAGTCTCGTGGATAGTAACTGCCATATAGAGCTACATATGTATGTATATACAAGAACTCTGTGCGCGTTAGAGGATGGCAAAGGAGTTGATGTAATTGGCAACTACTTTTGCCGACAAAATCTCGCACGGGATCATTCTCTTTAGACCTGAAACTCATGGCTTTCATTTGGGTTTAATAGGATAGATCATACCTTAAGAGAACCTTTTACCTTAAGGAACGACAATATAAAACTTCTTTAGATCTTATATATCTCCGACCTCATAACTACCACTTCAAACGGACTTGAACAACTTTTCAACCCAGTGCCAAAAAAATGTCCTCGAGCTCAATATGAACAAATGTCAAGCTACTACACTTACATAATATACAATTCCTACAACTGACGACTAAGGATATTCATAGCGCTATTTTATATGAATGCCAAGTCTAAGCAAAGTCAAAAAGACAGCTCTAAATTGTTACCCAATTGATCTCTAGTGAATATAAGGTCCTTCTCGATTAAGGCTACCTTTAAACAGTGGTAAGAGACTTTTATACCAAAACAATAGGCTAGTTCGTAGAATTTGAACAAAAAGTACACAAAATCACTACAAATTCCGTTGGATATCTCATGGAAAATATTTAGTTTATTTCCCCTATTGTAACGAAATATTCACATTCCATGTAGTATCTAGTAGATGTACAAAGCAATAGTCTATCTGTTGTGCATCTGCTAATTAAAATTTCTCCCAACACACATACACCAATAGGAAAAAAAAAAAACAAACATCACAACACAGATGAAAAATGCAGGCTACAACATCAAGGACAAAAAAAAACAACACAGTACAATCCACTGGCGGTCTGCCCACCCACTCACATTTCAATTCAATTTCTCTCCTTTTGATTCCAATTTCGAATTCACAAGCGCATCCCTGATCTGACTTTCAGAGCATTTCCTGCTTTTTCTCCTTTTTACTTGCTTCCACACAACCTATAGGACATGTATTGGTTTTGGAGGAAAATTTCAAACTCGACTTTCGACACTTTTGTCTGTCTGGCTGTCTGTAACTGAGACTAAATGTCCTGTGAAGAAATTGTCATTTTAACCTATAAATTAGGGATAGAGGCTGATTTTAATAAAAATTTAATTTCTCGAAAACGGCTCTAAAAATTTCGGTAATATTTTATATTTCGATTAGTTTTCGACACATATCGGGCAACAACTCAGCCATAACTTGGAAGCCAGTTCACACCACCAAACCGCGAAAAAACTCGTTCAGGAAATTTTTGTTCCAAAAAAGTAAAAACGAGTCGTGTTGTGTGAGATGTGGCAGCTTCTCGTTGGAACCACATGTCTTCCACAGTCATATCTTCAATTTGAGGCCAAAAAAATTGGTTTACATTAGGCTACAGTGATGAGAATTGACAGTGACGGTTACACCTTCCACCTTTTGGAAGAAGTATGGACCAATGACACCACCACGCAGTGAAATTTTGTGAATCCAATGGTCTTTCGAAAGTTATATGTCGACCACACACTCTGCTACTATTTTTGTAGTAAGTTTTCACAATTTTAACACATTCAGCCATTGTTGAACGAATCATATTGCAAAATGGCAAACCTAAAACTAAACATATAGTGTCGACGATGACAGTTGGTTTTGACATATGCGAGTGAAACAGGGATGTCACATCCATGTGCTTCACTTGTATAAGGTGCTACCAAGACAAATTAAAATTAGGTATTGCTCGCATGACAGTTAGGTTTCACATATGTGAGTGAAACAGGGATGACCCTGTACAAGGTGGTGTTAGGACACTTTAAAAATAAGTATTTCTACTCAGGTCATCTACTGAAAATTAGATTCGTCCGAAAGGTAGATCCTTCAGCTATGTTTATACCATCGATACCAAAATGACCATCGAACAGAGAGCTTTGTTATCCCGTTACAGAGTTCACGAGTGGTATACGCGTTTTAAAAACGATCGTAAGGACATAAATTATGAGCAACATATTGGTCAACACAGATTATTGATCACCAAAGAATTATCTGTCAAATATCAGTCAAAATCCTTAAAACTCATACAATTGTAATTGCAATTGAGCAACTTTACCGAAAAGTGTGTAGATGCAACCCATCTTTTGGCTAAAATGCGTATTTAACCGTATTTGCCTGGTTTGGCATGGTGCAACTTTTACGTTTTCCAAAAAATAATTTCACGATGAAAGAGTTGCGAAAAAGCTTCTACCAAGATCCAGATTGAAAGGACACCCCAGCTGACGATCTGCAACATTCGATAGGCTTTTAGACGGTCCAAATCGCTGTATGGAGTCTAGAGGGGACTATTTTTGTATTATTGTACTCAAGAATACGGAATGCCACGACCACTTTCTCAGGCTAATTTATAAGAAAATGGATGCACTTTTGACTTAAACGTCAATCCCAAATAATTAAAATAACTTACAAGTACATGCGACCCAGTCGTACCCATTATTTTATCCTGTCTCCTCGGTCCCTTGATGTGGGCGAGATGTAACATAGAATGAGGAGAGGGGGCAAAAAAAACTATTGTCGCAAGGACAAAGGCTTACTGCTGCTCTGTCAATGGTAAACCATTAATTCATGCGACAAGGGCTTCATGTTGCAACACTTGCCATATTGAATTGTTAACAATTTTTTTTTTTTTTTAGTTTTATTCCTGTCCCAGTTGCTACTGGTTGCTCGGAACTCGACCAAAAGTTCCACAATATGCAGGCAACATGAAGGTGGTAATAACACCTTATGCGCTTGTATTTCGTGTGCACACAATATTGATGGTTGCCTTGGTGATGATGGTGATGTTAGCAGTAACCTATCTAGGCGCTGCTGGCTTCCATTTATGGATTTTTTTTTCCAAACTACTTCTACATCCTAGTACGCTTCCAGGGAGAGTGGGAGTCGAATGCTTTAAAGTCCAATCGCATTGAGAATTTCAAACAAAAAGGACGATGAGTGTATGTGTATGCAGTTGAATATGCTGAATATGAGGCGTCGTCCATAAACAAGCTAAATGCACAATATCCCTGTTGTGTGAATGGCAGAATTGAATGTCAAGCCTCTTGTTCCCAAGACGATGTTGTGTTCCTACTCTGTGTGTGTACATGTACATATATGTATGTAATAAATGACTCCTGTTGGAGGATAAATGAAAAGGAATGGAGAAGAATGGTGGTATTGAATGTTTTGTTCTACAGACGGTGGTCTGCTTGGGTATACATGAACGTTGGTAATTTGAGGAAACACAACTTTCATTTAATTTGATTGTTGGTCCTTGAGAAGGCGGAAGAAGGAAGCTGGGACTTTTCAATCATTATTTTGGTATTTAAATCAGCTGATCCTTAATTTATTTGGAAATAATTGAACTGCTAAATTGTTCGAATTCAAATTGGATTTTGGTTTAAATATCAACTGTGATGTCCTTGAAGATTATCCAATAAAAGAATGATTGTTAAATTGGAGAGGTAATTGGATATCTTTTGGAATAGGAGGCGGTTAGTGAAGGTTGAATGAAAAATTGAGGAAAAATACATCTTGACACCGAGAATCCAGGGAATTTACAGATTTTTTTTTTTCTTTTTTTGTAAAGAATGCAGTTCTTGACTTTTAAGCCAGTTCAAGGGGGGTATGGTATACCTTGTAATAGGAACAATCTAATTGAAATCAAAACGTCAGGAAGTAGGAAGCATCTCTATGAAAGATAGTCAAACGCCTATGAAGGACTTTTGGAAATTATTGAATAGGATAGGGCAATGGCGGGACTTGATGGTGCCCTGATTGATCGATGTCAGCGGTTGTTCACGGAGCCAAGGTTTTGAAATCTAGTAGTAGACTCTGCAGAGAGGAGGAGACTGAAGAGGTTGATATTAATACACTAATCCTGCGATTCTTTATGGTAGAACTTGGGGTCTCAATCCTAAAATGATTCATTGGACATATACAATGTTAGTGAGGCCCATTATCACGTACGCGGCTATCGTATGGTGGCCAAAAGTACTTTAACGGACAACGGCTGCAAAGCTTCAGAAGCTACAAAGAATAGCCTGTCTCGGTATCTCAGGTGTTATGCGTACCTGCCCTACGACAGCTTTAGAAGCCATCGTTAGACTCACGCCTCTACAAATCTTTGTTAGGAAGACGGCTGCTAGATGCGCTATCAAGTTGCAACTAGAATACAAGTTTAAGGCAGGTGACCACGTGGGACACCTGAAAATTCTTTACTCAATCCCACAAAGAGACATGCTCTGCACTGTACCCGACGTTATGGTCAGGGAATACTGTTTCGGTAGGTTATTTGAGGTTAATATATTAGACCGTGCAGACTGGTCTAATGGTGTTCCAAAACTGGACCCTAGAGGTCTGATATGGTTCACAGATGGATCAAAGATGGACTCCGGAGTGGGTGCTGGTGTCTTTGGTCCCAATACCAAAGTCTCAATACCTATGGGAATGTGTCCCACGGTCTTCCAGGCTGAACTCCATGCCATTGAGATATGTGCCAGAATAAACCTTAGTAAGAGAATTATATCTTCTCAGATATAGCCAGGGCTGGCTCAGGATCTGCGTTCAACGGACCTGAACCTTACTGTGGCGTCAACTGCATGGGAGCATAAACTTCGTCTAACCCACTGGGAAAATGTCCCGGGGTTACGACAATCCAAGAGGTTAATCAAGCCATATTCCTATAAGGAAATTCTAAGTTTTGACAAGGTGGCGTCTAGGAAAAGTGGCGACTCGTCAGAGCGATATGAATAGAAGCTAAAGAACGTGATCCAGATAGTTTTAGGTCTGGTGCAGCACGAATCCCTTTGTCATTCTGCCATATCGAGTTTGCTACCCTCTGCATACTTCTGTCACTATAGGGTGATGGGGAATATAGTTCAGGAACAGGGCAGTTTTGATAAGGGATTGCTACTTTCTATTTATGGCTGTCCTTGGGTTCACCTGTAACCTTAAGAGCTACAATCTTGCAACCAATTTTTAAAGGAATTTTTGGAGATCCATGAAACAAGGGCCTCTTGATGCCTTGTATTGCTTATATGGGCCCTTATTGAATCTTCTCTTCTTTTCATTCTCTAGCATTCAAAAAATGAAGAGAGCTCATAAGAGAGCAATAATGTAAGAAAGAGTTATAGGTAAGTATCCACTCTTTAGAATACAGACCTCAATGATTCAGATTCCGATTTTTTACCAAAGATTTTGTTGGATGTATAGAAGGCTATAGATGCTTTCTTTATCCTTTCTGTCGTGTTTTCTTTTTTGGTTAGCTTACAGCCCAAGTTGAATATATAGCTCAAGTATCTCGCCTTATCTGAGAACTTAAGGGATGTGCCGCTTTTTGGGAAGAGGACTGGTGGGTAATGGTGGGTACGAACGTACCTTCCGCCATTATGACAACATCATCATGACAACTTTGACCCCTTTTGTTCTAATTTCTTAAGATTCTGTTCAAGACCAGTATCCATAGTAGAAAGGATAAGACCCCGCCTTAGGGGGTCTCATCTTGTCTCATCTTGAGCATGCATTCAACCCAGTCCGAGATCACTGGGTCTATGCGTTGTTGAAAGTCTTATCGAATCGGATTTCACATCAAGGCTTCTTCTATATCTAGGAAGATCCTAGATAGATAGGGCCTGGCGCTTAAAAGAAGCTGATTCGTGTTGGCTGTTCGATCGTTATCGTTATCCTAAAGTTTTAAGGCCTCAGAGCATGATTCTGCATAGGAGCCGTCGAGTGTTTTGATGAAAACTGGGAATGTGGGTACCTTGAAAATATTTTCCGGAGTCTGGCAGCGCCTTTAATTCACTGTAGAAAATGCGCTATAGAAGACCCTCTTGGCGTGGGTGGTCTTTTTCAGACAGTGGGACGTTTTGTGGATTTGCCCGTGTTATATACCTTCCAGGTATTTTTGCGCCAGGTCGAAAGCTTGGCTGACCAGCCTACGAGTTTCGGCTTCTTCTTTCTCCTGACAATGGGACAGGACCTAACAAACACTGGATGGAGTCCTAAGGCAAGTGTATTCACCTCGCGGTCTGTCAAAAGTGGGTGGGTGGTGTATTAGGTTGAAGACCCGTAGAACCAACTGGCACGCTTCTAAGAGCGTCGCAGTCAGTTTGTTGGAGTTCATTGGAGATCTTTTTAATGGTAAGGTAGACAGTAATAATTGTCCCTCCTTAAGGCGATAAGTCATCTTCTAGTCTAGCCTTTCTAATCTTGGTTACAGATTTGTGGCCAGTTTTGCTGGACTTCTAAAATTAGCGTTAATTCCCAACAACACATTACCATTTCAAATGTGAGTCCAACCAAACTGATAATGTGTACCCTGCTGCACCTATTCCAAGTACAAGTTTCTTGATTCCCATCTTCATGGTAGGGCAGGCGCCACTTCCATTATAGAGATGCAGAAACTGAGTGAAGCTACCAAAGACGATGAGACTTAGTGTTTACAACCCAACAATCCAGGTTAAGTTTTCAAAATTGCCAAACACGTGCAGAAAACCTAGTAACGTAGTCTTTTCAAGAACAGCACAGAGTACAAAATGATGAGTTGGATAAAACTTTGTAGGTTTCCTGGAATACGTTCATTAAAAGTTTCCTGCGGTAGCGCACTTTCTTCCTATTTCGAAACCTCAAAAAAAATGTACGTCTCGAAACAATCTGCTGCCATTGCAATTCTCCTCCTTGATTCTTCCATAACAAAAAGCGAACGCGGCTTATGAGAAAACTTCACCCACAACGTTCTACCTTATATTTCTTGATTCAACGAACTTACGACCTTTTTATTTCGCCCAGCTAACTCGAATGAATAATATAACCACGTTAAGCGCATCCTTTTCCCAACTTTACACCCTAAGCGAGCAGGAAAGGCATAAAAAAAAGGAAAAAAATACATACAGACACCCGCAAATTGTTTTTAATCCTCGAAACTAATTCTCCACACTGGATGATGAATTATCCTTTCGTAAGTTTTCCGGACGCAAATTAAACCCACCGGAACGAAGGTCGGGTATTAATCATCTTGTCCGCCTCTGTCTTGGGGTGTTGTAAATATTTTGTTGCATTTAAATTGGGAATTTTCTCTTTGTAACCGGAGATAGAGGTCTCAAGGAACACAATACCCAATCACCTCGAGATGGACCATCGCTAAGGGTGAGGTCAAAGGATTATCCTGTGTGGACCACTCTCCTGGAAGGAGAGAAATCATTTTTGTTCGGTTTTTACTGTAGCACAGCAAAGTGCCGGTGTCGGTTTCCGTAAGGTTCAAGGATCGGCATAAATTATGCTCCGTCCTTGATAGTTAATTCTCACTGAAGATTATTTATGCATGATTTTGACATTTAAATTGCATGCAGCAAGGATGTGAGTAAAGTGTACCGGCGAAGTGCAGAAGTTACTGCAAGTCATAAAATTAAAATTTTAAGGGACACCATACGTGCAGGGGCTGTCTGACAGCGTACATAAATTTCCTTTGTTACAGGGTAGGCACTTACACTTGATGTACCTCATGTCGACGTTTGCTTGCAGCCTCGTGGGAGTGCCGGTTTCAGGATTGTAGCAATTCAAAAGTCCTGGAACTTTTCTGTGGAATTTAATTAAATACGGTTGCGTTTCATATCTTTTGGATTCCACTTTTTATATAACATTACTCTCAGTTATTTGCAATTCAGGACTTGCCAGATGTATTCGTGTCCTGAGTGGGAGCGCACGAGTATTGCCGAGGTATATGCTCATTTAAAATTCTCAATTAAAGTGTTGAGCTTCTTGTTTTTTTGTCAAATTAAAGCGTTTGAGTAGATACTGTCTGCGTATTCCCTTGAGTCCTTGAGCGCTGGTAAGATTCCTTGAATGTCAACCGTTCCCTTCCTCAATGCGAAAGTCAAAGCCTCGATGGGTTTGAATTGCTTGTGAACGTGACGCTAGATTGTAAGAAGCACTGGATCAGACGTTTTAAAACAGTTTTCTAAGTTCTACTGAAATTAATACAGTTTTGGTAGGAGAATAGCTGAAGGGTATCATCTGACCCTTAAGAACTATACTGCCATCCAAACTCATGATTGTCATTTTAATAACAGAAATGCATTGACATATGTCAAAACTACTACTAAAATGGCGGCTAGGACCGTTAGGAATGAACCAATTCCAAAAGCGATGGGAGGACGGGCTCAGGTGTATTCCAAGCAGAGGTTCTAGCTGTGTTCAAAGCTACTGAATTACTAGAGATGGGATCATACCTACGTAATTTCAGGCTGCCCTTAAGACCCGACGCTAGAATCCAACATTTTTAAATCTTAAATAGTTAGGAAGTGTCAGATTATGCAGTACACCTGGGCACTGCGTTATTGAGGCGAACAAAAGGCCCGTAAGGTTGGGCAAAAAAAGATCAGACCTTGCAGAGAGCAACACAGTAAGAAATGTAAAACCGCCAATCGGTGTGGCTTAAAGGTTATTCTAGAGAGATTCATCAATAAGGCTGACCTGAAATGGTTTAACTTAGGAGGGCATAGGGTATCTCAAACCTTGTGGCCTTTGTCAGATCAGAGAGAATCTGGAAAATAATGAAACTAAGAAGGTTCTGGTTAAGAATAGCGGTAGGAATTCTCTCTGGTCATTGCCTTCTGACGAGGCACGCCATGAGACTAGCATTATCAAATACGGACGCAGATACTGCAGTGATCTGCATGTCCACGAGCATAGCTCGGAGTAGGCTTAAACACCTTGGAAAGTATATCTTTGCCAACTTTGAATAAATTGGGTCTACAAACCGACAAAGGGATATCAAATGCATGGAATGCATTAGGGATCCTGATGGTCCCACTCTGATTCCTGGTGCTTTGTAATAGTCTCATAACCCTTCACTACCTACATATGTATGCATCTGTTAAAGTTAAAGTTAGGGCCAAAGTGGTCAGAGCCTCACTACGACTAAGTTTAACCTAAAAGAGTGTTCTCTTGTTATCGTAGGTCGAGCAGAGACTCCTAACCAAGCGTCTGTTACGACTCCCGATGGACTCGTTGTCAATTGACTCTTTTTATGGAGCTGAGACAGATCTCCGTCATAATTCACCGAACAATTATGCCGTGAATTCTGGTAGTAACTTTGATTCTGATTCTGATCACCTGAACGAGAGTCCATATGGTGCTGCGGACTAGAATCCTGTTGGCCTCAGTCTGTAAGGCGGTGTTAGCAACTGAACTAATGCAGAAGAGGTCTAATGGAATGAGACTAACCATGATTTCCATTGCTGATGCAGGTGTCATGGATTCCAGAGCCCCGACGCTGGTTGTGCTATGAACTTCTTTCTTGACTTATAGGTTGAGTTGGGCTTAAGGACCGCTGTGCCAAGCCAAGACAATATGGCTGCTTTAAGGTCCTATGTGTCTCTGAATTCTACTACATGTATAAAATGCTAAACACCTTTTCTTCTTGTAATTCTTCTTCCGACCCTTGAGGCTGTGTTTAACTCTTAGAAAACCCGACTTTTCTCCTAGATGGGTTAACTGCCAGAATTATATATTCGTATACTTGAGTAAGAACTACGAAAGCGCCCTAAGAACCTACCTACATACATATACAGTCTTTCTAAAGGACAAGAGCACAAGTCTTTATATTTTCAATGAATGTTTGCCTTTCGTACGAATGCAAACGCATGCCGTATCCTGGCTGTATTCTGAGAAGTTCCCTAATAGCTTGTGAAGTGAATAACTTACTCTAGAGCCATGCGAGTCGACATAATAGAACTTTTCCAGGTACCTTGGTAGAGTAGTGGATCAAGTACTCTTCACGTAATCCAAATGGAAAAAAAAAATGTTCATCTGCATCCACCAGTAGGTAGATACATCAGTCTCTGGATAATAAACCATTCAGAGTTATGTTTTCATTCATGGAACTGGTGAAGCTCTAAAGGATTAATTTTTTCAAAAACAATTTATTCTTTTCTACCAACTACGTGTGTTTCATTAGGTTCGGATTTATATATCAAAAATCAAGAGTACAACTGGAAAAAAAAGGATATCATCCCTTTGAAGTGCACCACTCACTCGGAGAACAGAAAAAATCTAATTAAAGTCACTAACAAACCAGCCAGTTAGCGACAGCTTTAGGTTGATATCCGCAACGTAATATCCAACCCTTTGAATGGTTACTTTTAACAAGAAAAATATCACGGTGCCCAGAAACAGGTCATGCAGCACTTCAGTCAAAGCATCCTCGCGGCATCATCCAGCGTATACCTTTCATACAACAAACGACCTACAGGGTAGTAAAACTCATGGTTCCTTGAAATGAAACTTCGACAAATTGGTTCCGAAGTGCTGTGTGCACAGTTTTTTTTTTATGAAAAATTGAAGCAAGGACTCACCTTCTTTGTATGTAGAGAAAGCCAAATACTCCAGAACATCCGCTTTACTGAAACTTGTCGTCCGATTAATGGGTTCGTCCAAGAGTCTTGACATAGCCTCCTTCATCCACAGAACCGTATGATAGTAATCATGATTGACATACGACTGGCGTCCCAATTCGAAACAGTCATCCGAAGACATTTCCGTGCTGCATCCATCGCACACCGAAGGGAAAACACAGATAATGTAAGGAAACATCTCTTGAAAAATATACGGTTACCGCCTTCTCACCTGTATTGTATGCCATTCAGTTGGCCTCGGGCCACACTAGACGTATCAAGATTGTACGTGTCCTGGAGTCGCATCAATGCTACAGCAGCACCATTTAGGTCCTCATCTGAAGGGAACTTCAGAACACTGCGATACTTTGTGATGTTTTTTAGAAATTCTATGCAAAAACGAAAATAAAAACAAAAAAGGTAAAAAAGTGTTGCATGATGACATGAAAATTGTAGAAAAGTGGATCAAAAAAAACATCAGCATCCATACCACTTCCGACGTCCTGCTCCATTAAAGTTTCCACCGTCTTCCAGTCGGATGTTAGTCTTTTCGTGAGGAGATACGCGTTGATGGGATTCGAGACGTATGTTGAGATGTCGGCAGATGCCTCTGTGTGCTCTCTTTGGTATTCTTCTACTTTTCTGTAATAAGATAGTTGGTTAAAATAATTGTACACTTATTTTGGAGCGGCAATTTTCTTTGTAAAGGTGTTACAATTAATGATAATGATAGTTTTAAGGCAGGATATTCAATGTTGACAATCAGATACTGTACACAATGTCGTAAGGAGCTTGACACGGAACAAGTAATTTTTAAATCCTTTATGTTCCACCTTATGCAACGATTTAAGGTGAATGGAAATTACTTCACATGGGAATTTACTTCACCTTTAATGGGCAATTAATTCACTTTTAGAATGTGGAGTAATTTCCCAGTAACATTGGATGAGTTTTTTTTAATTTAGCATTTTATGAATTTTTAGGAAGTGACAGTTGTTGAAGTTGCGTGAGCGCCTGAACGAAGATAATGTGAAGTTATTTCCCACATTTATTGTACACTAAAGGCGGAATAGATTCCCATGTTTAGAAAATTCCCGTGGAATAATTTCCCTCTACCTCGAGAAAATCTTAAGAATAAGGATATCTTTCAAAGATTGTCTCTGATAAGATGACAATGGATCACTCTTCGACCAAGTTTTTAGAGGTCCTAACTTAAACGAAAAACCGGTCCAGGGATTCTGCCAATAAATTGATCTCTTTACATACATTCAGTCAAAATATGAGCGGAACTGAGTCAATTAATCATCAAAATTTATGTTGTCTTCATTCAAAATAAACTCCGCT
Organism: Xylota segnis; assembly: GCA_963583995.1. Lineage (NCBI taxonomy): Eukaryota > Metazoa > Arthropoda > Insecta > Diptera > Syrphidae > Xylota > Xylota segnis. Next base: position 8,636,603 of record OY757236.1, on the reverse strand, counting down.
TAAAGCGGTACGTTTTTTTCGTACGAACAATCCAGTCATCCATATATTTTGTATAAGCATATTCCGGGATCGTCTTCTGTTCTCTCTGTGAGTTTTCTTTTAGCCCTTCAATGGACTCAAAACGGGTGTAACGAAGTGGTAATTTGAGTTGTGGAAACAAGAAAAATTACGGAGAATGGTAGCGTTTTTGTTTAAATACTCGCTCAGAAGTATGGAAGCCCTGCTGCGACGCGTATGGTGCACAAAAAATCACCTAAAACGATGCGAACTAACTCGTGAGAAATGGATAGTTTCTTCCTCGTTAACTACATATAGGCTGTGCAGCCTGGTGGAAATGGTATTTTGATTGCCAAAAAACTTCCATATTAGATGAACGACGTGGTGCGATAATATAAAGAGCCAGAGCACGATGTATGTTCGATTTCAAACTAATCCTATTCGCTAAAATGAAAAGATGAAGTTAAAGGTACTCCCAAGTTGAGAGGTATTTTTGTTTAAAGACCCGCCAACACTTCCCCTAATAAGCCAGATCGTACGTACTTGTACCTCAATGGTATAAGATATTTAAACTTAAGTCTTGTTTTGATAAAGTGGGCGTGGCATCCTACATTTTTGATGGACTTATTAGAATATTGTACTATACCCGGTGTCAAGGATCAGATCGCTCCAAAATAACTTGTGCAAGGGACGAACGATATTTGGTAATGCAAAGTCTTCGGGATCGTCTTCAAACAGCAGTTGAGCTGGCTTACAGACTTCGAACTGTTAGAGGGACAGATGTGAATGCTCAAATGGTGTGGAGGCGACGTGTAGCAAGTAGCGTGAGAGAAAGAAGACCTGCTCATGTACCGAGTCACATGGTATAAGCGACTTGAAATTGCTCGTCTGTGCCAGGATCGGACAGAGGCCGACTGAGGCATCCAAGTTTTGTCTCCTCTCACCAGATAGACGTACTAGAGTGTGAAGATGATCAGGTGAAAAATACTCCTCGGCAACAGTTGCCCAGCGAGAAAAGTTCCTCTGGAGAAGTTCCGTCATAGTGTGAGCAGGAATTTCCATGAAAGGAAAAACTGAGCTGTGCATCGAAAAAGGATCAGTGAACTCCATGTTTTATATTAAAATTTTCATTCCATTCCATCCGTTTATTGAGAAAAACGTCTTGCTGATGTGGGACAATACTAGACCACACGTGCAAGAATTGGAAATCGGCATGATGGCTTGATTTGCGATGAACCCGGATGTAAAACCCAGTGAACAAGTTTGGGACCTACTGGGGAACAAGATTACGATGCTACATAGCTACTCTTCCGAAGACACTCAATGGCATGAATTTTTTAATTTTTTCGTTTCTTCTTTTGAAAAAAGTATCTCTAAATAAATCACTCTCTACGGTCTGTCCAAAAACAAAGATGGCCAATGCGTAGGACAAAATGGGATCATCGTCATTATGGTTAAAAAAAACTTCAAAACTACTATAAATTACCTCATGATGAGCATCTAACGAGGAATAATTCCTCTTCGGTATGGAAAAAGTGCCCCCCAAACGATGTTCCAAAGAAAGAGTTGAGGAGAAGCTACAACCAATTTTTCATCTTTGAAGCAGATGTACCTATGTAAACATCAAATCTTTCTCCACTCACTTGGATATAATTTTAAGTAAAGAACATTTATTTTGATTATAACTGAGACTCTTTTAAAAAAGATTTTCAAATGATAAAGATTTTGTAAGCACGCACCTACAGATTATTTTACACAGTGCCATGCCCGTATTCCAATGAAATATAACCCTCTAAACGGGTGCTTCATTATTGGTTTGATTGGAAAAAATAAATAATTGCGCCTGCTTCCCACTCATCCAACCATTTTTGATACTAGAGAGCTGGAAACTGCGCAGCAAATAGCAAAGAAAAATCATCACCATCTGGCAGACACCCACAGCCGTTGAGTTATTATCTTTTCCTACATAAACACAATTTCAGGAAACATCAAGCGCCAAATCCCACAGCACATAATTGCATGTCTACCCTAAACCAACAGTCCGCCCACCACTCCTTACGCCTCCAAAATAAGGCAGTACCTTATTTTTCCGTAACACGTTTTGTTTTTCCAGCAAAATAAGCTAAGTACTCACAAAAAAAAGACAGTTTGTCAAAGCACGCAGTAAAGGTCCTTCGAGCCATATTGAGGAGTGTGCTGAAACGCAAAAGGAAGCGTACATCAGTCACTGCTGAAAAGTCGACAACATCTGCACTCCGAATCAAAAGGTCAAATTAAATTTACTCGTGTCCTTTACCAACGGAATATCCTATTAACTCTCCCAACTTAATTATAAAATCAGTCAAAAGCCCCTTCACAATGTCTGCGTAACAAATACTCGTATCTTGACTTGTCAACGCCAACGGAGACTCTCCTGTCCAATTTAAACCCCAATTAAACAGTTACGAATTTTAATCAGAAAAGAAATAGGACGTCCATCATGACAGGTTAACAGCAAGTCTCAAGATACATACTTCATTAATTAAACTACACACATCCACAGCATGCAGGAAACTTACGTTTTAAGATGATTCAGTTTGAGTTGTTGTATACCAATGTAACCAACCAGATTGTTGATTAGCACCGATTCAGTCTCAAGCAGTTCCTCCATGTCTGCCAGTGCGGTGAACACCTCAGTTCTTGTTACTTGAAATGTAAGCGAGGAAATTATAAAAGCCATCCTCAGGATACGCCATAGTGGGCTGCAGCTGATATGTGTCATGGCTGTGATTTATGCCCTTTAGTGCTGCCTGTGTCCAGAGTTAAAGTCAAAATGGTGCTAGTGCCGGTTTACGACGATGACCTTACATAAAGGATAAACGACAAACAGTTGCTGCACACACACACAATCAATGGCAATCTGGAAGGAGAGAGATAAAAATTTTGATTAGTAATATAAAATCTGGGTGCGAGTCCTTTTCTCTTATAAAAGTCCTTTTAAAGTTTTATCATCGCCAACTTCATTGAACAAAGGAAAAACCATTCGATTATTTAAAAGGAGAGAAACTTTTCTGCTTGGCGTCGTCATTCTCGGGCAGAGAAGGTCCTTCGAGCTGTGTACATAAGTCGACTTTATCGAATTGCAGCAAAACCCGCACACACAATGGAACCTGAAGCATTCGATTGGAAGTTTAATTTTCTGCTAAGCGATAATTGCAAAGTTACTTTCAGGATCGTTGCGAGAGAGAGAGGCGAAAAAGAGGAAAATCGATACTTTTTGAAGGACGCATCCTTAGCGAAGTGGGAGACAAATATAAATTGATTAAGCCATTTGAGGACAGATTCGAGTTTTTCTGATTGGACCAAGTTCAAGGATATGTCTGGCTTGGGTGTCGTGTAACTGGATAGCACACTGGGTTCCAATACCTTGTATCGTCGTTGATGGCAGCTAATGAGAGCGTATCGCCTCATATATCGCAGTAGATGAATTCCGCAGATGGAATTGACTTATATGAATGAAGTCAAGGCATTACGAATTCATGGACATAAATGGATGTCAGTCCATCCATCTTTTAACTGGGAATGGGTTTGTTGGATATTTCGTCCCAAAGACACTAATAGTATGTCTAACACACCACATGCATGTGTTAAAGGATGCGGATTCATTGCGAGAAACCGGTTAGAGTGAAAAGTCATCGTCTCTATATCACTCTTTTGCAAGCTAAAGTAGAGAGTCTTAAAAGTTTCGAATGGCTAGCAATAGTACAAATGGTCACAAGATTGAAAGATGCCTTAAATTCAAGATATAAACTTGGATAACTAGACTTTTTCTTGGGAAGATCAACGTGCTCGAGCAGACACTCAATGTTCCCCAATATTTTCTAAGAATAGTGAAGGACTATCTTCGCGAGCGCCGTTGCTCAAGTGGTTCCAGGTTTAATCCCTAAGCAGCACCTCATTTATTTCAAGACCCCACCTCTCGCGAGTGTCTGGCAAACATCCGAGAGTACTACTGACATGAGAAAGTTTCTCATGACAGCAGTAAACAGTAGGTGTCGTCAGTTCGTGTCAAGAATATAACACGCACAATACGATTGGTTGTGAGAAGCTAGGCCCTGCGTCCCATAGACCTGTCGCAACAAATATTTGTATTTGTATCTTAAAAATAGACGGAGCTTACAGGAAGGAGATTACTGCTGGAGTAGTTTAGGGCTCAATCCTGGCGCCTGACTTATGGAACATTTCCTGCGATGGAATCGTCTGTATGGATAGCTCTAGATCCCAAACTTACTTTCTTTCTGGCAGAAGCTTAAATCCGCATCCGAAAAAGCTACAAAGGTAACTTCTTCACATCAGAGGCCCAGTTATGACTGTCGCTCATGTCTAGTACTCAGGCTATTCTCTTGTACGACTCCGCGATCAGGGCCGATGTCCCTAAACAGCGGAAAACTACAGAAAGCAAATGGCCGCAGTATAGAGCCGTAGAGTCCGCATTATGAACTCCTATTGCAGAGTTTCGGAAAATCGGGACAGTAAAAACATACCTGATTTCTTACCAACATTTGGGAACATTCAGTCTGTCTACATTCTGGGTCATCTTTCAAAGGAAATAGGTCTGCGTGCATTCCTGGACATTGAAAACTCATTGGATAACACAGGCTACGACTAAAGAGAAATGAATAAATTTGGAGCTACTGACGCTAAAGGAGGTGGTACGACTCGTAGACTAAAGCACACTCTTAAGATACAATAGATCTTTTTAGATCGCAGTCTCAGGCAGATGAGTAAGGTTCTGGAAAAAAACAAATAGTCATTGTACATCTAAGCATCCATATGACCTGGGACTCCGACAAGTGTCAATATGTTCAACTCTGCCCCCAAATTTATTGAGTTTTTATATTGCCGATCCATTTTAGAAGTGGTCCGAGGGTTATAAGTTATAACCCAAGGATAGTGGATAACTATTTCCTAAAAGCAGCGTGCGTCTTCATTAGCATGACTCTAATAAATATCCTACCCGTGAGTCGGTCGAAGCAACGAAGACAAGGCAAGACAGATCTGCATCGCTGAGACCTTGGCAACAACGTCTAACCCTATATATGCGAAAAATTCAGATTTATAGATGATTCGATAAAATAAATTATTATTGTACAAGGAGTTGATATGATATTACTACAAATACTATGAAGTGCTATGATCCTTGCTGGCAAGTCGCCAAAGTTAAATTACCAAGGAAATTACTATTAAATGTCGCCAGACGGCGGCGAGTCAAAAAAGAAAAAGGTCTGCGCGAACTTCCTTGCGGTTTGATAGAGGTGTGTGATAAGTTCGCCAGTCGGTGTTACCACTTTTGAGCCTAAATATGTCCATGTACCTACGAGTATAAGCAGAAAACATGGAAAATTAAATTTATCAATTCCTGACGGACTCTGCCGGATATCGACAATAACTCCATAGCTTTGCCTTGATGACTCTCAAAAATGACTAATATGTCGTGGACCTGAAGGTGACCATGAACGATGCATTCTATAACCTAACACCTCTTGCCAAGTTTAGAAGAACGCAAATAAACACTGGACTCACGTCTGAGCTCAATGTAGAGCTCCTCCACTCTTATACCAAAATTTCGAAGGAAACTACGAACACACATTTGGGTTGACACTGCGGAAGTCATGCTCTGCAAACAGGGAGACTAAGTCAACATCTTCAATAGGGATAGTCTAACATTTTCTAACATTAACCCCGCTTTTCAGAAATAACGAATCTAGGTTCCTTGTAAGCAACGCCGAAATAACTGGCTATCAGATACCGGATCCTTTTCATTTAAAAGTTGTCAAAGTAGGTACCAACCACCCGGTAGATTTCGTATCAAATTTTAACATATCACATCTCATCACATATCTCTCTAGGTACTATCCTTAACGGTACCGGTACACTCTTTTTTCGAAACGAACTCTGCTGGACAGTTTGCAAGGACCAAGATTCATAGGCATATGTAGGTTCCCTGCATTTAATCCGATAATGAGTAACTTTAAGTCAAATGTAAGTACTTTTCGAGGTTAAAGCTCACACAAATTGAAAGGATCACGTTTCCACAAATCAACCTTTGAAGTTAGATACATAAGTTCCAACATGTATCTATAATCGAGTTGCAAGTATCCATGCTAACCAGATATTAAATGTTCGTTTGATTTCTCCGAAATTCACTGACATAATTCAAAGCAAACTCCAATCCACTGGAAGCCGCATCTAAATACCTCAACCAAAGCCAGTACACACTCGTACCCGTTTACCGAAAAGTTAATTAAGATCCCATTAAATGTTTCCTACTGAATAATCACATCCCTTGATTATACATGTTTCTGTCACAATTAACTCGGTGTATTATTTCTCATGTGTATTTGTGTTCCTCGTATTCCTTCGGGGCACCGACTACGCTTTATAGAAAGAAACCTAGTAACCCCTCCTCGTCATTGGTATTCCAAGCGTGTGACGGGGCGCCTTAAACGTGAATTTCTAAGAAGGTAGCTCTTAAGCTTCATCTGACTTTATCTTGTATCCCATTTGATGTTTTGTTTTGTTTTTACAGGAATTTATCCTCCCACGCCACAGAAAGTAGTACTACTAATTATTCCCGGGGAAAACCGGAAATTCCCCTCATTTGTTAAAAAGCCAAAAAGTTTTTCCCCAAAAATTGTATACGCACACTCACTTTTTTTTTTGAATTAAAACACGTACTTAAAATTAATTGAAACATTAAGCATTCATTTGAGAGGTAATCAAATTTAATTTACATTTTTTTTTAACTCAGTGGTTTTCAGTGAAAATTTGTCGTACGAAAATCGGGGGGAAAATTCAAGACTGTCTGAAGGCTAAGGGTACGCACACACTTTTTTTTATGAATTAACCATTAGAAATGTAAATGTGGTATAGTCGAACTCGGGTTTCAGCATACTTTTGGGTGAAATGGATAAGCAAATATCTGTATCGGGAGGCGACTAGATGAAATTTGAATTCAAATGTTATTGAGTTAAGGAACAAATAAATAGAACGAAGGACGACGGTGTTTTTGTTTAGAAAATTTATGCAATTTATGGTGATGAGCTTCGAATTTCGCAGTTGAAAAAATATTGAAGTTGGAATGGAATTTTTATTTACCTTTCCGGGAACTGGCGGCGACAAATTATTCAGTGTTCGCAGTAATTTCAATTTAACAAGAGAATTGTTGTCCTTGGAAACGTTGTGAAAAGTAGGCTGGTCCTTATTGTCATGGATCGCAAATAAATCATGAAAACTTTACCCTAAAGATGTCAAGAAAGAACAGAGCCAACGTGACACTCTTCGATATCGCCAGTAAAACTACATCCAGAAGCTAGGAAGCAACCTAGACAGGAATTCTGCTTACTGCTCATTAAATCAGGTTTTATTATCATTATCATTATTTGAATGAGAGGTACATATGTGGCACTGCGACCTTTTGATCTATTGCGCCCCGTACTAATCCCTTACAGAGTTACGTGTCCTCATATGAGTTCGCCTCGCACAAGATTCCTTTCGGAACTTACTATTCCTCGACAGTTTCCTTTAAGAATCTAAAGGCGAAAGTTGGCTCTAGTGACTGTATTTGTTCATTTGATAATGGTCCTTGCTCAAATACTTCAGTTTTTTTGTAGTATCCCAGAAGTTCCCTGAGCGTGTTCCGCGAATTTACTGAACTCCACGCAGAATCTGCAGAGACAGCTGTGGCCGAATTTGGATTTTCGAGAAAACTGATCCAAGAGTTCATTCTTGTATCCTTGAGTAGCTTTGACTTTGAAAGAAATATAACCTCGAAGGCCTTTATTAAACTCCATTTAAAGAAGCCTTACCAAATCGACTATTTGGCTAGAAGTTAGCGCCTTAGACATTGCGATATAGACGTTTGAAATAAAGGAGCTCACTACATTTACAGAACATAGGACAGTAGAGCCACTCATAGAATATCACCAAGAAACCGAAGACAAACAGGTGATCAAAACTCATAACAACACCCTGTTAAAAGTCTGAAGTCTGATGAGTCATCCGAGAAGTAATCGGACTTTCATCAACCCTCTCATATCGGTACGCTGCCGGAAGATTTTCAAGTTCAAAGCGGAGTACGTCAAGGTTGTATACTTTCTCCGCCGCTGTTTTCAACCTCATCGGGCATTTTGCCAAAGAGTTTTACATAGAAATGTGCAGTGAATCTGTAGATATTACCGTACGAGTACTATGTATACTATTCTCCTAGGGATGGCAATGAATATGCTCTAACGTATAAGATGTACTGGTCCAATAGTCTCCGCCGTACAGATTGAGTCCGGCTTCTCGTATCCAGATGGAATCGAGGTAATCCGGGAAGACTCTTAGATCCACATTGCTAAGTTTAAGTCATTTTTTAACCTCACTTTGCGTGGGTTTAGTAAAAAGTTTCGCTGCCAGGCTTTAAGGCTTCATTTTAGTCAGTCCGTCGAACTTCCATTGTTTTTCTTAAGGATAAGCACTGCTAGGTGGCTCAGAATTATGTAACGTATGGTGGGATAGCCTTTGATGTGTATGCAAGATCTTCGATAAGGGAGTCCACAACTGAACCCAACAAATGTGCGTCGTTGGAAAGTCCATCAACACAGATCTTATTGGACCTTTGACCGAGTGGGTCATGGTAGTGAATAAGGCATTGGATAGAAAAAGCGACTTTACAGTACTTTATAAGACTTGAAAACTATACTCTAGATACTATGCTCCACATTCTTTCCGTTGATGTCGTTCGCATATCATTGGACCAGCGAATCCTTACTCTTGACTTCTGTAATATTGCTTAAAGGGCTATAAGACTACTCCTAGTTCTCCGGACTACTATTTGTTTACTATTTGGACCTAAACCTCAAGTATGAAACCATGATACCTAGCAGGAGTGGTTGCGACTTGGGACAAATCCTAAACAAATGTTCGACAGAAATCTACACAGATAGTTCCAGATAGTTCCACGATAGCATCTGCATATGGATGAAGAAAAAACCAAAGCTATTGCGTAAATCCCTTCTCACTACACACCTCTTCACCTACGAAAACGTATCAATCTAAACCGGGTCACCAGGACAACAACTCATTACACCTAATGTAATGCCATTTCAAATGCCTTTCAAAATCTTTATATGGACTGCGTGGATGTGACGATCCCCAATTTAACTTGACACAAATGCTTGAAGCACTATTATTGCCCCATCTGTCCTTACACCAACACTCCCCAGAAGTGTACTCCCTCACTGCCCACGATTCCAGCTACAGCACTGCTTACAGAACAGACAGCACAAGGTAGTGCGTCACATATTATTCCCCAAGGATACTCGAAACGGAATGCCAAGAGAAAGATAACAAAAAATGAGTTGAAAATGTTTAATGTCAAGAAATGCTAGACAACCCTACCACAGAGATCAAAGAAAAACAATAGAAACATGAATCCCACACAATACTGAGTAGGTGTTCAGCAGTATCTTTAAAGGATTTCCACCTTCTGACAACAACAAAAGGCTAACCATGAAACGAAAACACCTACCGAAGCCCAAATTGAACTTCAGATTCTCCAAAGTGGTCCTTGGAAGTAAATTATTCACTCAACACCGAAAAAGGACACGAAATGAGCTCAACTTACATCTAATAGGCATTATTTCATAACACGAGTGGTATTTCTAAATTTGAATACGAATCCATTTGAATACTCCAACAATCGATACCGAAGGACGATTTATTTTAATAATATTTCCCTTTTATTGATTTTTCTCTCATCTGTAACATAATCCCACGAAAACAGTCCCCAAACAGGACCACCAAAAAAGGTTACATTAAAATTGCTTAATACAATTCCAACAAAAGTTGGTGAAAGAAAAACAGAAGACAGAACCCAAAGTGTCACCAGTCAACCCAAACAGACAAAATATCATTAAATTTTACAATAAAATGAGAGAAACGAAATTGTTTTTCCTGTCCTTCAACACTCCACCCCAGAGTATCTCATCCTGTGTCGTAAAAGAGCCATGGATGCGAATGTATCTACCATAAAAAAAAAAAAGATACGAGTATACTCACTTGTAGGTATACATGTAACTATCGATTGACAAACCATAATGTTATCTGGGCCACCACAAGTTACCATTGTCTCCTCTTGTACGACTACGACACAGCCAACAACCTGTGCATGAGCAGAGTAACAGACTACCAAGAGTGTAGATACATATCTTTTGTGTAACATCCCAGTAAATGTCAACCGAAAAAGGACCGATGTGTATCAGGTATTAACTGCGAAAGTCTTTATAAATTTCATTTAATTTATTGCACCACCAGCAACCATCTTGTGGCTGTCTTCCCGATGGTACATCTTTAAAGCCATTTACAAAGGCGACGGGACCAAGTACTCCGCCTTTGGTGGCATTTGTATGTACATAAGTCGTCGCGAATGGGAAATCACACATTCACTTCAGAGCACGAGAAAGAGAGAAAGAGGTGCTGGATAATAAACGATTGTGTAGTCGTCCTTTAAACCAGAATGGAAATGAAGAGAATGTGAAAATGTGCGGTAGACAAGGTTGTCCTTGTGTCCTTTTCCATTTGTTAACTGAACCAAAATCGATGGCAAGCATCCTTCTGCGGCGCAGAAGACGAATATTTTATGTATGAGACTAAGACTTCCTTAATATTTATTTGCAATGTGCCATTCTCCGAAGATGAGACGTAGTACCGGGACAGAAAATATGTGGTTGAGATATCCTGCGACACATGCAAGGAGAGTAAAATATTTTCCGTTTGTAGGGAGCAATTCGTAATTTCATGAAAGCGGATTATTTCTTATTTCGTTGAGCGGATGAGTGGGAAACATTTTATTATGCAAATTTATGGTGGACAGAGCAGGTTTTTTTTTTTGGTCCGTAATCCATTAATGCCCACCGGAAAATTAATGAAGGATGGCGCTTTACGGAGAACAGGATGCTGGCTTAACCTGTAACCTTTGGGAAAGCCATTTATTGAACAAAGAATCATATCGTTGCTTTATGGCTGGAAAATGAAACGTAGTTGGCCAGATGCTCAAGCCCACCACATCTGACTGAGTGAATCCTACGCCGGTTTCACGCGTCCATGCCTTGACTCTTCGAATTAATTCAACATCACTGTCGGTCTCATAGGTTGCCGTTGTTTGTCATTTTCAGAAATTGGACAAACAATTGTTTTCCTTTTATATCCAAGGCAACCTTGCCATGTCATTAAGAGGCCGTCTTGTCTCTCCAATTTATTGTCAGACGGTTAATCAGAGGTGCGATTTATTACAGAAACCTCTGGAGGTGTTTTCTTTGGAACCCAACAAACATTTCTTAGAGAATATATTGTTGACATGGAATTGTTTTGCTGGTAAACTTTGGAGATCTCATTTCCTCATCCTGTAAGGGAAATGACATCGTAAACTCGTTTTAGGGACAAAATTGGTTACACCACGTTCTTGGAAGTATCAATCTTAGACGCACCATATCTCTTCTGATTTGTATAGTTTGTAGGAAGGAACATTTGGGTTCAAGCCTGGGTTGAGTGGTTGTCATCAGTCAGAACGACATACTTAGACCTATGGAAAAACCGGATTATTAGCACCGGATACGGACATTACAACTTCCCACAAGAGGTAGGGCAATCAGTTTTGGTACGAACCCATGCTGAAGATATAAGGTTCACCGTTTAGGCATTAAACCAGCAAAGAAGTCAGGTTTAGCTAGATCGTTAAAATCTTCAAATAACTACTGGTCCAGGGTTGTCCTTCTCAAAACCGAGAGGGCAGGACAGGTACACAGAAGATACATCAAGAATTCCTTCTATTTCTCGTCGAATGGAGCCTCACGCCTTCTGGCATGTAAGTTCCCCAGTTATCCTTCTTAGATTTGTCCGATTAATGAAAATAAATCCACTAGCTTGCCTACAATCCAAATCAAACGTAACCGACAAATTTACAAAAATGTTTTCTCTCGAAGCGATTGAGGGTATTTTCAACCGCTTTAGATAGAGTACAACTTTCGTCGCCATAAAGTAGGGCTGGGATGTGGAAGACAAAACAGAATCTGCTAAGTTGTTCGGGTTCCTACCGTACTCCTCACTGTCGTCTCAGCCAAAGAAACAGCGATTTGAAAGCTTTGAGCTCTGCTGAGCTGTCATTATCTGACTGAGGTGCCGCTTGTTCTGTCCAATTCAATCCAAACAGTTCAGGGCCACCACATCACTGAAACGAGGCAGTCTATTGATTGCTTCTTTTCTGTAAAAAACAGTCACCGAACTTCTACTGCAACAAATCAACTGGTAGGCAGTTGTGTGGAATGTGGCACCGTCTTGCTGAAACCACATGTGCTCCAGTTCATTTCAGAAATAATCAGTCAACATGGTTCGCAACGGATCTCTATTGACTGCGACGGTGTTGACAGCAGCAGTAGGTATAGGCAGGAATGTCACCTACAGCATCCAGATCGCAACATCTTCCCATAGACATTCAATTTTCGCAACTCAAGTCATCACTTTCATTATAACGAAATCTATTTATAAAATATATATGTAAATGCGGTTCTTCAACTCTAGTGAAGTTCAAAATTCTTTCTGACCAAACCTCATTAGCATGCATTTCTTCTTTCAAATATTTCTTCTAATGAAAGTCATTCATTTGCATAACAACAAACTACGGATCAAAGCCGCGACTAGTCAAACCAGTCACACCCTAACCACCAACAGATCCTGTCTATCCAAAAATACCCAATAAAACGAAAAGAAACCGAAATTCAATATCCCATATCCCATTAATGATTTCTTTTTCATCTTTTCACGAGATTGGGAAATTTTACGACATTATCCCTCCGTGCAGAGGCCAAGTGCATTAATAATGGCCCAGGTCAGTCCCAGACAGGTCCCGAAATCCTTAAAAAATCAACAAAAACAGGTTCGATCCTAAAATGATGATAGAACATTACCTCTCGTTAATAAAATCCCAATCAAATGGAGTTTCAAAATTTATTACCAATACCTTAGATTGAGGAGGAATTTCACTGGATACCTTGGACTCCGACTAATGAGATGAGTTCACTAGCTTTCTCGCTGACTTTAAACTATGTATCTGTACCTAATCACTCGCAATTAACTGCAAGAAAAAAATAAATCCCCGATGACAGAGAACAGTTTGGAAATCCATTAGAAGATACAAATCGACAAGAGTGAACGCGAATTTTAATGCCTCGATGTTCTTTTCCAAAGAATTGTAATAAATTCCGTTTGTTACCCCAGAGTAGATCATAAGGAGCTTAAGTCGAAATGGGAACGATGCCTCCGCCTTCGCCTTGAGGACAATTTAATGGAACGAAATAATGCGATTGGCTTCGTTCAAGTTCAACTGACGAAAACAACCAAAAGCTACGTACAGTACAGTATGTAGGTACTTGTAACTTCGTAAAGAATGATTTTTTTCGTAAAGAGTCCAGGAAATGGAAAAAAATATTTTAAGCGGATTCTTCTGGTGATGTTTATTATCAGAGTCATAATCTGTTCCTGCGAAATCCCAATACTTTAGTTTGAAGAAGATTTATCGACTTCTTTTGCCGTTTCGGTGTGTTATCGATAGTGTCATTCGGATATACAGGGAATGTGTATCCACCCTAATGGTGGAGTAATAAAAAAAACAAAAATTGCCTTTCTATTGGAGGAAGTTATTACCGGGGGATTTATTGGATGTCTACCAGTGCGTTAAGGCAGGGGATTATGAAAAGAGTCACTGAAAGTGTAATCAGGTTCGTGTTAACCTTATTTGTGATCTAACTGGAGTTGACATCCGCGGGTGGTGATATATGAAGTGCGACTAGGCATTGAATGGTCGCGTAACACCATCGAATAACCGTATTCACTTCCGCATTAAAGGCTAGTGAATAATTTACAGCTTGGCTTCATGCTCTGCTTGCGGTGTACGTAGATGGTGACAGTTCTCTTGTCATTCTTATTCAAATTTGATTAAATTAATGGTATTGGCATTCATATTTTGGAAAGGAACAGTTTGACTGGAACTTTTGACATGCGTCTCTGCAATGTGGCTGGAATCAAACTAGCTGTCATTAGTAACAGGAGTATCTGCTTGACAGATCAACGTAAGGCTGAGTGGTTACACTACGATTTGGGTAGGATTCAGTTCATAATGGCATAAGGACAACAGATATCATCAAAAGCCTTGAAATGTATGTTTTTAAATGGCAGCTTATTAGGAAGTATCTACATATGAATACATAAATATAGAGTGCGAGGGAAAACCACATTATTTTTAGCTGCTTACACACAACCTAGTTTCCATGTCAGGCTCCCATTTTTTCTAATAGGGTGCCTCAACTATGCACGATGTTAGTTGCGTTCTTTTAGACACTTCATCCCTTCTATACTAGTCGCCTACTTTAATCATGAGAAAGTACAAGGTTTAATAACGGCAGCAAACTATTCAAATTGTCTATCAAACTTCGAGTATTGTTTCGACAATTTTCCCGATTTTCCGATGCTCAGCACACTTTCCTACCAATGGTGGCTCAATGCATTTGGTAAAGTCAGTAACCCTGAGCCATTCATCCATAAACCAGTTGCATTTTAGAGTCTCACAAAACAGAAGATTCTGTGTATACCTTCGTAGAATTCTTGAGAGTTTTTTGTAATAAATGTTAGTCCCTACTCGTAAGTACATAAAAATAAAGTGCACGACTGGGCCGTACAAACTTGCATGGCTATGTCTCAAATTCTTGTGTGTATTTGAGGTAAAAATAAATAAACGAATATATAAATGTCTGTCTTTTAACCAATGAAAATGAATTTCAGACAAATCCAGTAGCACGTGCGCACCAATCAAAACCTGTAACGTAAGGAAAAAAGGAAAAAACGTTTCCATGACAACAGCTGTGTTCTAGGAAAATCTTTTGCAATGGTGTATTATTTTGAAAATCGGTTCAGTAGGAAGAAGTAGGGATAAAATTCATGTTTGGCTAATAATGATATGAAAATCGTGTTTCTGTTAAGCTGGTTGTAAG
This sequence comes from Xylota segnis, assembly GCA_963583995.1. Lineage (NCBI taxonomy): Eukaryota > Metazoa > Arthropoda > Insecta > Diptera > Syrphidae > Xylota > Xylota segnis. Next base: position 8,621,541 of record OY757236.1, on the reverse strand, counting down.
GAAAGTGGAATTTTAGGCAGTTTTAACCAAAAACGTGGTATGCCATCTTATAGGGTTTAAAAAGGCGTATTTTAATATAAAATTTAATAAAAATCGTTGGAGCCGTTTTCCAATAAATTGGCTCCAACTGCTCGATTTCGCGAAAAATACCGTTATACTAACTTTTGGCCAAAAATGTGGTACAGCTCCTGATAGGATTTGAGATGTCAAAATCTAAATAAAATAGTTGAAGGCACTTTCAAGCAAATCGGCTTTTAGTCACCTTGGTCGTAAGTACCGTTATATCATACTCAGACCAAAACGTAGTACGCCATTGTGTTGCATTACCTCGTACTAGTCCGAATATGAAATTTGAACTAAATAATAGAAGCCGTTTTCTCGCAAATTGACTTTTCGCCAAATTGGCTATAAGTAAGCAGCCAATTTTGTTAAGCAGCACGATACATCATCTGGTTGCAATTGACTAGACCGAGAAAATCCCTTTTAACTGAAATCGGCCTTAAGTAAACTACCCTTAATTTTGAGGTTAGAATGAAAATTCCGATTTCGCCTCTAGGGATTATCACACAGACCCTATATATGACGTTTGATCTAAATCCATTCACTCGTTTAGGCTGTAGCCTCGTGCACAGACAGACAGACAGACAGAAAGACAGACAGACAGACAGACGGCATTGGCGGACCTACTTTTTTGGACTTCTCCATTATAGTAATGTCAAGTTTAATTACAATCTCGAGTTCCAAATTTTGCACGAAAACAATACTTGCCCTATAGGTATAGGTGCAAGTAATAAAGTGCACGACTCAGTCGTACGTACTTGCACTCTAATGCTATAAGTATACTTATAATCTCATGACGATTGACAATCAAGTCTTGCCCTCCTTACACATGAGACCCAGTAAAGTGGTCGTGACATTCTGGAGTTCTAATGGAATCATAATGATGACACTGTACTGATGCTATCTAGAAGCTTACGCAATTTTTTCGTTCCTATAAAAACGCCTTAAAAAATGGGCGTGGCCTTATAAATAGCTCAGATAAATTTAATAGAACTTAAAGGTATACAAAATTTGCTTTAATGTTTGCTTTTTTTCGATGGCAAGTAAAATTTTTTAAAAAAAAATTACATCTTTCACAAGTTTGTGTGGTAACTCCAAAACTTGGTATGCCAATCACTGGAGATATACATAACTGAGAAATAGCCAGTTTTCAAGAGTACCGTCATACGTACTTTTATGGAAAAATGTGGCACGCCATCTGTTAGCATATGCCCGAACTAACATATCAAATTTTCGAGAAAATCTATTTTGACTTTAATCGATCCTAAGTAAAGTTCCCTTAATTTTGAGGTTAGAATGAAGATTTTGACGTTTTGGACATTTTTTTTTAATTTTCGTGGATCTGTGGTAGTGTCAAATCAGCCAAAATTTGTGAAGTTTTTTTGGTTTCACTGATTTGACATGTTGGGGCGGTCGTGAAAGAAATTTTAAGAGTCATCTAAAGATTGGACGTCGAACCTCTCAGTTCGTAGTTCAAAGCATTAACCTCTTGACCCACTTGCCCATCCCTATGTTTTACCTGCCCGTAGATATCGTTTCCAATCAGCCATCAGTCCATGTTATATTTATCAACAACACAAGAGATTAGTTGGCAATATGAACGGTGTAATATCGCATACGCTAAAGTGTGCATATAGAAAAGTTTGCTGTCAGATTTTAAAAGGTTGTCATATAGGATTATCCACTTAGTGCACCTAGTCTTCTCTCATGAGTCGAAGGGACTCTTTAATTTGCTTGTCAAGCTTTGATATGAAACATTGAGGAAGAATACTATCCATCTGAGATGAGCGTAGCTACATATGAACTGTAGAAGATTTGAGTACCTAAATATTTGGCATCAATAATTTTTTTTCTATTTCATGTAAAATTATGAAGTTTTCATGAAAAATTTCAAAAACTTTTACACTTTCACTGTTTTTTTTCTTTTCTTAAAAGCTCAGTTAGGCCCAACAACTGATGATATACGACCGGATGGATAGACAAGGGGAAATTGTGATTCTTCCTTTTCGTCATCCATACAGTCACGACAAAAGTCGTCGACAGGAATTCCGAGCCTCAAAGCCACCTAACGTACAATGATTTGTCAATAGTCTGACTGGGGTACCTGAGTGTATCCTGCTGACTTTTTGTCCTGCGTCTAGTCGAATTATGAGAGTTATACGGAAGGCGCTGGTAAAGGAAATGCAAGCTATTCTCTGAATCTTACTTATGACTAAGACTAGGAATATTGGTCTTACTACCGCTGTGTAGAATCAATCGATTATTTGCGAACCCTATGACTCACTTGCACCCTCTGACTCTCTTGTAGTTCTTTAACGTCTTTCCTAAAACGTTCATGTACATATGTTCAACATGTAAGTCAGTCTAGTCTAGCCTAGTACAGGACACAAGTATTTAGCATGTTTGGTACAGCTTAAGTGAATTGCCCAAAATGAGGGCAGTTGTTCTTGACTAGCATATGGTTGGTACAGTGAATATCCTAGAACAAATCCTTAGTCTTCTAAGAACATTCACAATGGACTCTGGTTTTATTTTGTCGAATGCCCTTTCTATATCCAGGTAGTCTATTGGAATAGATGGCCACCACCCTTTTCAGAGTCTTTAACGATTGGAGTAACCTTCAGCGAGAAACTGCAGAGACAAATCAAGTCTGGAACTTTTTGATTTTCTGGCACCCGAATCTCTTGTTTAGATTTCCCCAACTCTTTCAACATAAGCAGTTGATTAAATCACCTTACACATGGTAGATAGCATTGAACATTCGTGCTCTCATGCTACTTCTTGCCAAGTTCATAATACCAGAAATAAGATTACCAATGTATGTATATTCTATTGTATTCGATGGTTAGCCAGACAGCGATTTTGCGGCGTTTTGAAACTCAATTCCCTGGTTATCGTTTTTTCTTTCACGAGAATTCTATTGACCTAGTATCATGTGCACGAATAAAGCCACAGGCACACTGAAAGACAATACAAAAGTGCACATGCAACACATGATGAATATGAATACGAATACTGTATTCTGTTATTCACTTTTCATCTCACAGAATGAGAAATCCATTAATCAATCAGATACCTTCTCACCAGCAATCACTCTATATCTAACCACAATCCATTTACTCCATTAACCCTTGGCAAACTAATTAAGACTCCTCATAAAACAGCCGTTTCTTATGCCCACAAGTCATTCAACTAATCGTATCTATGAATATCCCAAAGATCGCTGAACTTTTGAATTCCAATAAATGTAAATTTAGTTCGTTGCCTCGCTCATCTTGTTTAGATTGGTCTCACTTCTAGCTTACGTGGGCTAACTCACGTAAGGCAAGACCTCGCGTTGGATTATAACTAATCTGATAACGTGTATCTTAAGTCATCAGGCTCAACTATTTCAAAATTGTTCGGATTTGTTTTTGAACTTGAGTGTGCGATGGTATCAGTTGTTATAAGAAAACCATGATAATTATACTTCTAGTTCAGTGAATCTAAGGCGATTAGCATGTTTTTTTCTTTTTTTTTTGTCTAACAAGTGAATGTTGTTGAAGCAAAGCATAAAAATTAATGACAGTGTTTTTATTTTTTTTGGTTTTTATGGGCGAATATGAGCAATTAGTGTTATGTGACTGACGGAACCACCCATTGTTGACGTGGAGTGTAACTGCTGCGAAATTTGGTACCATAACCACTAAGTTGACACATTCTAGGAAATCTGTGAATTAATTAGGTCTTATGAAGGAGATGGTTATGCGCGGAGGCGTTGACTGAACTAATAGTGTAATCAAGTCGATGGGGTTACTTTTTTTCTTGCATAATTTAGTAATCAATTTGTTTAAGTAGGCAAAGGCACGAGAGTGACAGTTTTAGTGTAAGGAAAGGGGCAGGCAAGCCAAAATTGTTTACGCTTCCATAAAGTCAAGTGTGTTGAGAATGTCATCAACCTTTTGACAAGATCCTTCTCATTCTTATTTTGCAGGAACAAGATACATATGTCTTGGAGTTTCTTGGAAGTCAATAGGGTTCGGGACAAGTAGACTAACTTAGTCAGGCTACAGTTTATGTGGGCTATTTCAACACAATCGCAGTTCGTCCGATGTAGATTTACAAGAATAAGTCAAGTTCTTAGAATATATGTAGATGGTGTCGGATGTGTGATCTGAAGAGGGTTACTGAGATCGGTTTAACTGATCCCACCGTCTAAGTTTTTTTTTAAAATGGAACTGATTCGAGAGAGACACTAGTCTCGTACAAGATTACAACCCGGAACCTTCCCAACCTCAGAAAGAAGACTGGGAAATTATGTAAACTATGAACCACTATGAGGGCCGTGGCTCAAGTGGCTAGTGCGTTGGACTATGGAGCGAGAGGTTCGTGCTTCGATCCCCAGGCAACGCCTTAAAGTTTTTTTTTGTCACCTTCCGAGCGAGCGTCTCCACCTTTCGCGAGCGTCTGACGAACATCCCAGAGTAAAACTGTCCTGAGAAAGCTTCTCAAAATGCCACGAATATAAATTAATTTTTCTTTTATATACTCCTGTTGCTGGTCAAATACTTGGAGCTGTCCCCAGGCAATATAAGGCAGATGTTACGATACGATAGCTAGAAAAGACACCATAATAATAAAGGGTGAACACTTTCCAAGTGTTATGTTTCAGCAGTTGTCAAAGTTATCAATGACATCCAGCTGTCAAAATATTCAGTATCGTAATCATGGCTTCAATTCATGGCAACACTCTGTTGAACCTTAAGCCAGCAATATTGACTGTTTGATGTGGTTTATGGCATGACGACATCATCTGCGACTTTCTGTGACCACAGCTCGACAACATCGATATATCCGAGCTGTGGTCCCAACAAGCCGGCGCTACATGCCTTACAAGCAACGCAACACTCAAAGTTGTGAAGGTGAAATTTGACGACTTAGTCATTTCAAGGCGAGCGAACGAATTCGCGATCCCAGCCAAGCTGATCCAGCGTAACCGCTGAAAAGTGTAAGCAGTCAGGGAGATGCAGTGTCATGTGATTTCTTTAAACTTATTCCGGAACAGATACAACTTAGAGTAGGTCTTCACAAGGAGGAAGCCAGTGCGTTCAAGAAATCTGTCCAGTTGTAAGCACACACGGCCTGCATCAACTTTTGACGACAATTTCCACAAGTTTAGTGGTAAACTCTTCTAAAGAACCCTCATTCTACCTAAATAAGGACAAAACCAATCATTTCTTGTCAGCAAACAATAAGATTCGGAACCAAACAACCAAATTTAGCCTCAACTAGATCATAGGATCTCTAGCTGCCTTGTTGAGTATTAGTTCATAGGACCCTGTTTCATAGATGGGCATGTATTTCCTTAAATACTTTCCAGCTTTATGGATTAAGGGAAGGAAAGCTATGAGCTTATATCTTTGGAAACCTCCTCCAGTCCCTTGAAACAAACAGAAGCCAGTACTGCAAGAAGCTCCACAGCCACACGTATCTAAGTTATGTTATGAGTGCATCAGTGTGACCTCGATGGTCACTCCCTCTTGGGCAATCTTTTTGGATGTTAGTACGTAATTCGTGACCTGATATTCAACTTCACATAAACATTTGGTCGTTAAAAAATTATAACCTTCACGATATGCATTAACTGCCAAGCGCCGGCCCCCTAGCCGTCTCTCCAGAAACCCGGAAAATTACCATCAACCCGCCATAATGCTTAACTATTCTTAAAATTAATCACCGGTTATAAAAAAAAATATTAGAATTGCTAAAGAAAAATGATCATGCATAAAAATTTGTCTAAACGGTAGTATCATTGGCACCCAGACACTTCCGTGCCGAAACCATCGAATCCACGAGGAGAGAAGATGATGCAACTGCCGGCAGAATAAATCCCCAACTACCCATAAACCTAGTTTACTATCCCAGTGCACTTAATACTCCTCATGCAAACAGCACTCAACCAAGAAAACGAAAGAAAACAATGCAAACGTCTCGAGTGACACCGAGACGTCGTCGACACGAGCAGTTCAAAGCTACCAGCAGCCACCAGTCCCACAGCACTCATCCACCTTAGATGGTATAATGTGTGCCGGCATTTGCCGCACGGCTTAATGCCAACACAGCTACTGTTGGCAAGAGACATACTACCGATGCTAATCTATAAAACCCTCCATTATAACGATGAAGCAAAAAAAAAACCAAAACTGTGTGAATTGGTTAGAAACTGCAATAACTCTTCCATCACGATGCTATCACCTATCCGAAGGAAATGACTTTTTATCCAAAGTTTGGCATTTCTCAGAACGAACCTGGTTTAGATACTTTTTTTTCACATTCAAATGGCACACATCAGATCGAAATGCTAAGCATGTAAGCGTTTAGAATCGTATTGCCATAAATACAAACATGTGTCACTGGGTAGGCTATCTCAACGTGAAAAGATACTTTATTTGCATGCAGCACTGGGTATAGAATTAAAGTTCATCTTCTACCATGAAGATGTATGGATGCAAACTCCGGTGCAACCTTGGTGGTAATAAATAACTTTTCAATTAGTTGCATGGAGATTTTATTCAAACTGACATTTACAGTGTATCTAAGCATGTACTGCTGGTATTTTATGTAATTGTTACGCGATAACCTAATCAACAGGGAAGATATCACGACCGACAATAAGCGCTGGGCACTTGAGCATTTCAAACTGCAAACAAAAACCTAACACTATTCCAGGAAGGAGAATTCTTGAAATTGTAATTATCGCCACATTAATGCAGCGATTACATGAATGTATCTACAAGTGTATAGTAGATGCACATACATATATGCACATTTCCAATTGCATTGTGCATTGGGAACATCTTCAGAATGACGTAATCGGTCAGTTTCAGTGATTTTTTTGTTTTGTACGTTCCGCCAATAAACGTAATGATTTCTTTAGTGGACCTCTCGGACAATGGAACAATGAAAGTGTATCTGTGCAATAAAGCATAAAAGTATCTAATTCACATGGATGGACAGAATAAACGGCAATCTCGAGCGCAGTATGCAATTTCAATTACACTGTTCAATGCACTTTGCGGTTTGGACGATTCCTTTTGTAAGATTGTAATATTTTGTTGCGATTTTGGATATGAAAATGTGTCTAATTGAAAAATATTCAAATGCAATGTATCTGTGTATGCACATGTTTGATGAACTGATTATATAGAATTTTTCAATAAGGACATAACAATTTCGTACTTAAATAAAACGCAGAATAATTGAGATATCGGTTTGAAATTTATTCCAAATGGAGAACACAATTAAAGTATGGAATTCGATCTTATTCATATGACCACCACGAGCACATTTGCAGCGATCGATTCGCATTTCCAGCCATTTTACCACCACTCTTCCACACATATCGGACGGAATGTTGGTGATCGATATTGTTCCTCAGCTGATCAACGGACTTATGTACCATAACACGTTAATTCGGATGCGCAAAGACCATTTCTCGAGATTACATGATCACCAAACTCCCCTTTCAATAGATCAATTGTTTGATCAGCTGTGTGACATGTGGCACCATCTTGTTGGAACCACATACCACTATTATCGATTTCATCCAATTATGGTCCGAAATGGCCACGATAGTGGACTCCATTGGCTGTAACATGGCTATCACTTTCATCGACGAAAAAATACGGTTCAATCACAACTCCGGCATGAAATCCACATCACACGATCACTTTTTGTGGATACAATGGAGTCTCTTGAAGCGCGTGTGGTTTGTCCAATACCACATAGTATGTTAATTGACAAAGCCGCTAAGCCCAAAACAAGCTTGAATGGTGTAGGCCAAGATCTTTACACAAAATTCACCACAATAAGAACTGAAAGACTTCCAATTGCTATAAACGACGTGAAATTAACTGATTTGAACCATTTTGAACTGAAGTACTCAGGGCTACGATATTTTCGGTTATTCGACCCATGGGTCTGGCACAGAAATATTCAATAGTGAATATATTGACTTTAATTTGTTCACTTTAGCACGCACAGCCTGTCTGTCTGGTTTGGCAATTATGAAGAAAAATATAAGTAACCGCTCTTAATTTTTTATAATTTTCAAACGTTGCTCGTTGGTGAACTTCACCATGATAAAAATGTCAACCTGAACTGACATTTTGACATTGACAGCTCATAAAAGACAATTACGGACGCGATTTTATTAAAGTACAAAATTGTTATGTCCTTATTGGAAAACCATTTAGAATATCACTGGTAATGTCCCATAAGTTAACTCTGCAATACCGCTACTACAAAACTGACTCAATCACCCTTAATTGTCAGATGAACCGGAATGGTATAAGGTCCAAACAAGTACTGGGGGTGACTGATTCAATCTCTTAGTCTCTTCCTTAGAAGCTCTACTCCTGGCCATGTGCTGAGAAGGTAGAGATTATTTTCTTCTCCTTCAACGTCTCTGCAGTTTCTGCAGAAATCGTTTAATAGGGCTCCCATTCGGATGGGCGATAGACTCACCATCTATAGGGTGCAAGGAGTGTCTGCGCGCTGCTTCACGAATAGCCGATACTATACATGTGGAGGTCTGGATAAAAGTCGAGTTCTTGGAAGAATTTCATAAGGCATAAGCAATCTTACCACCGCCAGGTACTACCAGTGGACTATTTTTGATTGCAGTCTCCATTTCAAGTATGTGGCGATTCCTGATTTTTAGATCGGTCTTGTATACTCTGTTTCCAGTTGAGTTTACTATATTACTATCAAGGGTTAGACCTAAGTGGTTTGCTTTGTCGGTGAAGCTAAGTTCCATGCTTCTAAGCTTTGGTAGAGCTATGAGCGAAGTTTCTATTTTCAAGTGAATAACATTAATTTAGTTTTGGGCGGATTTACGTTGAGCCCAATACTATCAGTCCAGTTTGATGCAATACTTAGTGCTGAGTTCATTAGATCCAATTGATTGGTCTTCCCATAAAAATAGTAAGCAATGTCCTTATGTTTTAGAATTGGACGAGGCATCATAGACCTCGGTGACTCTAAATATGTCTGTAAATGGGTGCGGTCTAGTCTAACCCTAATCAAAGTTTGGCGAATGATAGTACTTACTTAAGGTCGTTTGCCACTAGGGTACGAGCTTTTTAAAATAATGCAACGAATAATAGCGTTTCGAATTAGAGGTGCAAAATCGATCCCTGGTGATATTTCTGGACTCTCTCACCGAGAAATACTCACCGCTAATCTGCTTGACACATGACCCCAATGCATCTAAGAAAATAAAACCTGTGTCCCACATCATACACTTTTAATTTCCTACCCCACTGCCAACACTATGCTTCAGCTTGTACTGTATGCATCTTAGCATAAAATGTTAGCGCAGTGATGCCAATCAATTCCATATGTGGACCTCACCGGAACGAGGCAATTAATCAATCCAGCAAAAGATCTAGCCGCATCCACCACTGCATCCATTCATCTAACTATCTGACCAGATCTGCTGTAACACTTTCCGTTCAAAACTACTTGCTTAACAATGCACATCATCATAACATGATCGGGCAAAGAGAAACGGACGGTTTTTTTTTTTTTTTCATGTGCAGAGTGCAGTCTGTCTTTGGGTGAAAGATACTCGGATACTTCTCCAAATGGATGGGTTTACTGACGAATGGATCTCATGTGACATTCGTGTCTGATTGAAAGCTTTTCAAACACCATAACGAGAGTGAAACACTACTTAAGGCTTAAAGAGGCATGTCTGTCTGAAGTTTTAGAGAGTACATGCTAGAAACCGAAAGTATTTTTCCACCGTGATGTCATGCGGTTGCACTGGAGTGTAGCTGGCATGCCGCCTGGTAACAATGACCTACGCAATTGCAATCTTAAGGGCGATAACGCGTACAACGCATTAAAACAGAAGAAGAACGATTTGCTAATTGAAAGTGCACGCACTGTTACGTGAGTGTTTTATTATGTGAGCACAATGATGCCATTATCTTGAGCGGGAACGGCCCTACAAATCACTGTGTACTCGGATTCTGGTAAAAGATACTTTGCGGTAGTAGCGTTTTTAGTTACTATGCCTCTTTCCTTGTTGAAAGTAGGTAGAAGTACCCTTCTAATGTATCAACATTTACGATAGTTTATGACATGCTAATGGTGCTTGAGTTGCCATTCCATAACACAAGAAGCCGTCTTCGCAATCAACCACAGATAACGAGGTAACCATCGTTGGGATGGAAGTTCAAGTTCACAAATTCCATGAAGGTGTGCATTTTTAATAACAAAAAATTCACGACACCCAGAGAGATGAAATCGGATTATAAATAGACCTTTACTCCGCCTAATCCTGTCAATGTACTTCTATATCTGGTGTGTCGTAAACTGGTGTCGTTAAATTTCCCAATCGATGTACCTATAGTCGTTTCTATCGATTTTCTTGCATAATCGGCTTAAGCTTTCGATTTTACTTCGTTGACACTTAAATCGATCAGGCCATAGCCATTGGATTCGGTCTTTTTGGCCGGTGAAGGACTGCCTTTTGGGAATCTGAGTGGCTACTTCAACTATTGTACTACCAATGGTCTATGAATGGACGATGGTAAGAGAAAGTGCCTTAGATCAAGCTGGACTCAAACGTGTATATGGTTTTGTTAGCATCAATGTGCCGCAACCAAGAAAGTTATGTCTATTATCGAAAGCCTTTAAGAGTCCAGCTTAAGTACCACACTATCGGGAAATATCTCATTATATTCTTTTTTTACAAAAAAACGTCGTTGGATCTATCAATTTAAATGAAACATCGCGCAACTACCAATCAAAATTGTCTGATGCAACGAAATGAGAGCTTATTTACAGCATTAACCTTAAAACTCGGTAATACCCCCATCTTTTGCTTGCGAGTCCATAGGGTACCAGGACGAGCGACTATGTAATAATTCAGGGTTCTACCTGAGGAATCCATAAAGCTCTGAACGTGGCAAAAATACTATTTAAAAGCTGACACGCATCCTCTCTAGGTGTTGTGTGCGTTATAAAAGCACGATCGTGCAGATCGCAGTAAGCCTGAATCTGGTCTAAGTCAGTGTGACTCAGAGTAAAAAATAGTCACTCGCATCAGGATATGTCTTCAATATTGCAAACGGTTTTACAAAAATTTCTAAAGTATGCAATCATTTCAAAGCAAACTTCAGAGATACATATCTTCTAATGAACTTTCTCGTACAAAGCTCGATAGCAATAACTCCTGCTTGAAAGGTAGCACTAGAGTATCCTTAAAAGATGTTCAGACACTCAGGTTGAGAATTATGAGGAATATCCCAATACGTTAATATATGTTTTCGGCATTTTAGAAGGATCTCCATGTGTCCAACTAAGGTATCCAATGTACATACACAGCTAAGTCATTTCACGTTTGCGATTCCAATCGAGCTCACCTTCTGAAAGATAGTGGGTACTCTTTTCTTGCATTCGGTATTCGTAGTTCTCAATAATTGCGTGTTGGAGAACTCAAGCCAGCGTCTGAGTTACATCATCCTATTCGGTTCTACTTGAAAGCCTTCTGATAACCAAAGACTCGAGGAAGAAAAACTCATCAATGTCAGTCGATTCTGAAGCACGAAAAAATGATCCATATTTTAGAACAGCTTGCCCTCAAGTTCTACTTAACATCTACGGAATTGACAGAGCACAGATTTTTTTCTTATAATGTAAATAGATTATGTGTGGTTTTTTGAGTCATACGGCATCGACCACGCCTACATGTTTCGCGTTTGATTGCGTGCGATGTGCCTAGTTTCCCAATTGTCGAGATGATTTTTTGACTAATCCGCGACGTGTTACTGTCTTGTTTTGCATCCAAAAGAATGCCCAAGGGCCTTGTCAATTTTAGCGGCTAAGCTTTCAAGTTACCGAGTGCCCCTAGAATGCAGGGTTGAGGGATAATACATATCCATGATACATTAGCTTAAGCTTACATGAGCTACTACATCAGACAATCCTTTCATCGAAACCGAAAGAAGAGAATATTCCTTCAAATTTTTTGCAGAGGGAATCATAAAGCCTCGGTCAACATCGAACAAGTCAATATAATCCGAATATGCTGCATCATTGTGGGCTCATTTTTCGACGAATAAACTACAGCGGCTACTTCTACTTCAGCTTCACCATTGTGTTCAGGCAGATAGTTATGCCTAATCGTATTGGCTTCGCGCGAAGCGATCCGATGCGTTTTCGAAAAAAAACGGAATAAAGCGACTACAAGCGATTTCAAGCGACTGTGATCGACGGGAACAACTGTCATAACTAAATCGACTAAATTGCTTCCGATATCGTTGGTATCGCTCGAAAAACCATCGTGCAACGCTAATGTATAAAACGCTTGGGAGAATAAAGAAGCTCCTTTTACAGGTAGGTACATATGTACAAGTCGACCCAAAATGGATCACCCTATTGGAATAAACTCTAACTTTTGCAAATGGCGGCAGCTGCCAGCTTTGTTCGACAAGTCATGGAACACTATACTCCTCAAGATCGCAGAATACTCAGAATACAACACTCAAAATTTCTTTCACCTCTTTTGAGCTTCTGACAAACGTCAGAGAGTACTATTGTCAAGAGAAAGCTTCTCATTAACAAATGGCCCTTCGGATACGGCATTAAATAGTAGGTCCGTTCCATTGGTGTAAAGACTACAACACGTATCGTTGTAAGAACCTGTGCCCTGGGTCCCATAGTCAACAGGTCTTCGGTCAGTGAATTTCGACGCAGATTTCCCGGCTGTCCTACGTCAACTGGTCAAATGTTAAGCCGCTATCCTAGAAGATAGTGACACAATACGTGACTCAGGAGGCACCGGAAAGTTCCATAGATTTCTCGTTTCAACGAGAATATCGCATATGTGACTGGAGTCCGTAGGTAACACTGTTACTGTAACTATTGAGTGATGCGATACCATGATCAATCAGTTCTTCTTACCGCAAATTGATGAATAGGGACTAGAAGTCATAAAGTTTCAAACCCGCACACAGCTCGGCCGACAACGGACATTTTTAAGGATGCACTTCCGGGTGGCCTAAAGTCTCGTTTTGTGGCGATATACGCCGGATTTAATCGCTCCATACTTCTTTCTTTTGGGTTTTTTCAAGTTAAGGGTCTACGAGAACTAGCCACAGGTTTGGGATGCTCTCAGAGTGAATAGGTATCCGACAAGATTTCGGGGTATAATCGCCCAAAGTTCTCCACAAAATTATTTCGGTAAAACGAGCCGAAATGATCATCCCTATATTTGTTTATGACATTTTTTAACGACGACTAGGTACAATGAAGCCATATGTGCAGCCATGTGCATACGATCCCCCAGCAACTGTTCCACTCACTATGAGTCCATCAATATTCATTGTCGAGAAATGCTTCTCCAAAGATCAGCAATCGACCCAATTTGCACACTTGCCTCACACAGGCGAATGCGAATGTATGTATTAGAAGTGCATACCGCATTCGGACGTCGACAAACCGATCTCACTCTCTTCCTCCTCACAATCTAGTTCTCGAAAAAACATAAAATTTGAAATTGCTAGAACCCCCTTATAAGCGCTTACTCAGCAGTTCAAATGTACATATGTATATAAATAGAGTAATACAATCTATCTGCATACTCGCCCAGATACGGACTTAGAATATTCAAGAAAGACGACCGGCTACTACGTATCTGACCTTGAGAATCTCAATAACTAACGCGAATTACTAATTTGTCTGTTCCGACAAAATCTGTTCTAAATTCCTTTCGGTTCTGGCAACATCGCTCGTATCTATCATCAGGGTGGTTTCACTTTTCACCTCGCCCCCCAACTGTGTACTTCCTGGATGTGAGTTGAGTACGTGACTGCATGGAATATGTGTATCTACTCGCTGTTCCTTGTTTTGGTTCGGCTTCGGACCAGAGTATGAAACTACCACGCAACTGCGGGGCGAGCTCTCCATGTCTCTCTCTCCACATGTGTTTATGTTTACATACACTCCCAGCTCCAACCCGCCGACACCGAGCGAGGAGCCCCAGAACATTCGGGAACAAACTATGTGTTTTCTTGTGACAAACGGATATTTTTAGTTCTGTCCACCACGGAACGCCAAATGCCTTTATCAGTGTCACTGGTCCATATAGTCAAACACAATACCTTCGTCATACGTTATCAGCACTCTCGTGTCAGAAGGTTCAAACCCCCACTTCCAAAGCAAACAGAATCAATTCATTGATGCTGGTAGGGTACAGCGCGAGTAGAGTATCTCTGCGGATGAGGCGGTCATTCGAAAATAGATCAAAACTGCCGGCATAATGACAATAGCAGCGCTATAGTGTCCCACTTGCGTGTACTCCAGCAATAATGAATGACAGCCACTTGGTTGTTGGTGTTCTAATGATATGTAGAGGTCGCCTCGTCGCATTATGGAAGGGCAACGGATACAAAATGCATTCACAGATACACGACAAAGATATTCTGTACTTACGTCTGAGAAGAAACTACGTGCTGCGGTGAAATTTCGGCGAAACTCACTTTGACACTGACACACTGGATTGTAAAACAATTATTAACACTTTGCCGTTGTCGCTGCAATTGGCAGTTGCACGGTGTAGATAAATTGTAAACAAATCGATTCGCTAAACAGCGTAATTATTTATTCGCTTTTATTATTCAATTTAGATATTTTTCTCTTTCACTCTTTCTGTCTCGCTTTCCGAATCGACGAGTGGCCCAAGTGCGGTTGTCGATACCGAAACTTGTTCCGAAAATAAAACAACTTCCAACTGCGACAACAAGTAACTGCGACCGCGCGCTGAGAACAGCATACAAAGACTGGCTGTGTTTCGAATTGAGAACTACTAGATAAAGATTCGGTTTATACAGTTCTTTTGTTCGTTTGGTTGGTTTGCCTCTGGACTGGAGGAAGAATGTGTGATTGGGATTTTGATTACAAATGGATGCGATGATGGCGGGCTGTTCGCATATTCAGCGTGTCAAAATGGTTGTTGCAGTGGGTGCTGAATTGTGGGAGTGGTTGTGGTGCGTGCTACGAGAAAGAAGAACGCTGGTATGGCTGAAAATTTAACAGTACTCAGATGGAGAGTATTCCGCTATGGAAAATGTGGCATACATTGAGGTGTCATGATACTGGTGTTCAGGACTCCCAAAACTTCACATTGGGAGCGATGGTGTCCAAGCCACGGAGCGTGGTTTCACAGGAGTCGTCCAAGGGTTAATAGGATCTGTGTCATATGGTTGGTTGAAGTGGCTTCGAGCAAGGAATGTGAGCTCACTTAGACCGATAGTAGGCGCCTTGTGATAATACGTGGATCTTAAGTGAAAGTTACTCTCTGCCTGCTCGTTAAAGCTCGAGACTTTTGATATCCATATTCATCAGACCACTTACACAACTCTTTAAAATAAAAGGCTCTTAGGTGAAGCCTCCCTATTTACTTACTTAGGTGGCGTTGAAGTTCGGGGTGAACCGGTTAGCCCGGTTCTTAGGTCTTCCTCTACTGCGTTGTCCCACCGAGTTGGATTCCAAGACTCTGCGAACCGGAGTATTTGTATCTATCCGCTCTACATGTCCTAGCCATGCGTAATTTTCAGAATAAGGTCAATGTGGCTGTTCAGCTCGTATAGTTCGTAGTCAACGCAAACGGGACCAAACATTTTACGAAGGATTTTTCTCTAGAAACGGCCGAGGAAAACATCCTCCGCTTTGGATAGAGTCCCGGCTACAGGGCCATAAAGCAGGACTGGGATGATCAGGGCCTTAAACAGAATTTCCTTAGTTGTTCGAGATAGGGCTCGGGAGTTAGTGAAGCCTCCTTAGCTGGGCAGAAAACAATAAAAGGTGGGAAAAGTCATTTGTAAAAGAGCCCAATCTTGTGGCACCTATTTTAAAGCCTATATGCAATCAGTTGTAAGAGATCAAGTTCTTAGAGGGTGTCAAATCCAGTTTTGGCCAAATTTTTTTTGTCGCTGGAGACGGTGGTTCACTTATTCTCCTTAGATGTATGCTGTCGATATCATCTAGTTTAGATTTATGTTAGCATCTAACAATTGGTATTCTAAAATTGATAAAGTTGTTCCTATTCTGACCAAATCACCGGCTCTACAATTCCTTCTAAAGTCATTATGTCCCAAAACCCAACAAAAGTGAATATTAAACTGCTCAGACATCTACGTCAGAGATGATCAAATGTTCAGAACCACTAGACCAAAATTTCCGCCTCAAAGACGGGAACAGTGATTGCGAAGACGGAAGACTGTCAGAGAAAACACCTTCACCAAGACCATCCTTAATTCCCGAGCGGTTATGACAGAAGTGAATCGAATCATTTTCACTCTGGAAAGGATGTTGACGTCTAACTACTGAACAGAGTTTGAACATGGGTGCTATAGTTTCCAGAGGGATGGTTCGTTCCATCACTGCTCTACATAATAAATCGGTTTGGTTATGCAAAAAGCTTTACGAATAATAAGAAGCTCCTCTATGAAGATAAAGGCATCGTCCGGTAGGTGAAAATCCTTAAACGCGTGTAAATAGTAGTGTCATGAACCTGGACCTTGTTTTTTGCAGTAAAAAAAACATATTTCGGTTTTCGGTGTCTGTCTCTGTTCCGTGATTACTTCTCCGGCTTCCGGTCCAAGGCACTCTCCAAAAGTTGACTTATTACCGAGAGAAACGTACACCAAATATTACAACATAGTCTATGTACGCAACCACTTTGCCCAGTCGCACCTAGACACCTTAACCTGGTGGCTGTTACCAAGTGTTGCCTTAATAATTTAATTATCTGCAGCTAGCCCTCGTATCATAGATAGATCCATTGTAAACTACTGACGTAAAGTAATCCTAAAAGTAGACCATTAAAATCGCCCCAAAAAGTGGGCGTGGACACATATATTGTAGACAATTTAAATGTCTAAATATTTAGTTACAAAAATTATCAATTTGAAGCAAGATAGTGAAGTTATTAAAAACTGGACGTGGCACTGAGCGGATTTCAAAAAATGTTGCACTAGTACTATCTGAATTTCCCAAAAACCAAGCTAAGATCTAAAAATTTAAGGCCCACAGACTGGTGACATACAAATTAAAGTGACCCACGGACATGGCTCAATCATTCATACTTTTGATGCCAATCGTGAATATTGTATAAACTTTATTGGGTGTATTTAAATTATTTACACATGCTGACCACAATTTAATTAAGACATCAAAGCATCTCTTTCTGAAAATTAAAAATCACAACGACCTACCAATACCTCCATGAAGGTGCAACATTTCGAACGAATAGCATGATCAAAAATTTAAATCACCAACCGTTTGCTTACAAAACCAATGACAGGTTTGACAGCTCTGCTGTAATTTTGCTGTCAGAAACAGTGCTTACATGCGTTGCCGTATTCGTTGCATACTAATTCTTCATAAAGAAGCAGACTTTTTAATTTTCCTAGAACTAGTAAGAAACCTGATAGCCACCCTTCCACTTTCCCTAACCTTTAACTTATCTAGCTTTGAACTCATATTTGTGGTCAACTTCACTACCTATCCACCAACATATGCTATTTCTGATTCGAGTAGTATTATAGTTCCAAGATTGGCCTTAATTTATTTATAAAACCAAAGGATATCGCGTGATGGCCTGTTTTCTGGAACAACCATGTAGGTGGCGATTTAACAACGACTGTAATTGTCATGTGTAGTTATGTTGACATAACCTATCAGTAGTTGGTTGAACTTTCGAATAATTGAGTTTGTTTGTTTTTCGAAAATAATTCGGTACCTAGTTCTATTTTTAGTTTTAAGTTAATAGGAGTATTTGGGTAGAAACGTTTTCACCCAAAACTGAAGTAAAAATATTACCCTACAGTCAACCACTTCAGTTAATTGGTTGGGGTGTACATACCACCCTGGATTATTAGATTGTCTTGTCTACAACGTTATTATACTGATTAAAATACTTTATCAATAACATTGGCGGATCTATGTTGGCTACGCTTTTTCCATTTCAATAAAGTTTGTCTTCACAATTTATCATGTAAATACTGGAGCTCCACAAGGCTCCGTTTTGTTCCCAACACTTTTTTTTTTTTTAACAAACAGTCCTGATAGTTCTCGTCATTTCCATGAGCTTTCAGATTACCATTAGCCTTATCTTCGAACGAACAATTACTATTAAACTGGTTGTACTATTTAATTAGCTATAAGTGCATCTATTGCCGGCAAGATGACAGTTCCAGAATAAAGAAAGAAGGAATAAAGTTTAAGGAATGTGAATCTCAATACTTACTTACGTTACCCAATTAGTTTTCAGCCCAAGAAAGAGGCATGATAGGCTTCCACTCTCTTCGATCCGCAACAATCTGTTTCCATTTGTGTAGACCATGCATACCGATACCCGGGATAGATACTTCTCTAAAATAGAGTTTCGATATTCCTTGCCCTTTCATTGTCCGACATGTACAGCAAATGGGGTTGCTCTCTTGACATCGGTGGACAATACCGGACAATTCCAGATATACAGATGCATCCAAATCACAGGACTAGATAATATTACATGTAACTAGATAAAGCACATGCCTAACACTGCTGCGAAAAGTTGCCCTCAGGGTGGTGTTCTCTCCTCTTATATGGTTCATATAAGGTTCAAATAAACTGCTAAATACACCCAGCAATGATGGTTTATATCTCCAAGGATACGCGAATGACATGGCAAACCTGATCAGAGCCAATCTCGTAACTGCTCCAGAGGGCACTCGATCTTGTTGCCGAGTGGTGGAAGAAAGAAGAAGGCCTAAACCGTAGTTGCTTTTACAAAAAAGCGGATAGGAGATAAACTGGAAAAACTCACTCTGTTCGGTGAAGCAATAGAGTCATAGACGGAAAAGTCATTTAGTACTCTTACCTCACAGAAACCAAAGACAGCACCCATGACCAGCAAAAGATGGTGCTATGGGCTTACACAACCAGATACATCTACTGCACTGGTATCCTCTAACATTCTTACCATTACTAATGCCGATTCTTATGTCTGGTACAGATATGGATCGAAAATAAACAGACTGCTCTTCTAGCCAATAAGGTCTTCGAAATAACATCAACATTAGTATGGGACTCGACTTGAACTCGCCAGCAGAAGTAGAGTTCATCTCATTTGGGTGGTAGGACACACCGGACATTTACGAAGTGAAATTGCAGCTGGAAAAGAATCTGCATCGACTTTCATGCTACCTAGACCATCCTGGCGATTACCTATCAGCACTTTGAAATACTGCATTAGAAACTGACTAATTAACAAACCTTACCATTACTGGGCGAATATTGACGACAACAGACAAGTCAAAACGCTCATGCCAACCATAGCTCTCACATGAACGAAACAACTCCCAGATCTAACTAGAATCGTTTAGTCAGTGAAAGTAAAAGTGAGCTCTAATATCGAAGAAACGCAATAGGCCCACTAAAACTAATCTAATACAATGGCATATGTTCCAAAGAACTCAGTAGAATGATCTCTGAAAATACGATATGTCCATGTCATGACAATAATTCCAATAAAGAAAAGATTCTTCTTCCATTTCACTGCATCCCCAGGGGGTTCACAAGTCTATTTCTTCGTCAATCAAGCCTTATCCCTCATACTATCATGCGAGACATACAACTTTGTAAACCGTGCATGCAATTGCTAAGTCATAAAGCCTTTCTTTTAGCCTCAGATCTGACATATTTAAACCTTTTAGATGATTTTATTCAAATACATTTTTGGAATAGGCTTATGTGGATAAAAGAACGGGCAGCACGGTCTTTTCCAATAATCCAGAACCCATTTCTTACGAAGGACACGCTCCATTGTCAGCAAGGAATAACTGATACCCTCTGGTGTCCATTACTGTATGTTAAAGCAGTTAGTTAGGGGCACCTTTTCACTGACCTCATACTTTCTGGACTTCCTCGTGGACTTAAAAATTGCTTAAAAAAAACATAGTCGGATAATGACGGTAATAAAAACCTACTCTCTAATCATATCCTTTCCAATCGGGCCAGAGAACTTTAATACAAAATTGGGTTGCTGATGAAGATACTATGTAAACTGGTCGTCAGATAACAAGTCCTCCCTTTGCGTCATTGAAAATTCTGAACACCGTTTAATAGCAACTTTTAATCTCCATCGTTACTGACCAGGCTTACATATGATATGTATACGAACACAGTCGATACCACAACAGCATCAGCACATGCGAAAATAGCTGCAGGGAGTTAATAGGATTATCTACCGCCTGCCCTGCCATAGGATACTGTCCCATTGGGGCTACTCTAATACAGGATACTAATAAAGTACCTAATGCAAATGAGCTATTGCATTTTCCGGTGCAACCATTTTAGTGTTCGACGGTTTATTTGTGTTTATTTCCACCCTCATCATTATTGTGTCGGAAACGAGTACATCCCCTTCTATGTTGGTTTTCTTTTGGTGTTTGCCAAAGTAACATCCGTTTGATGAGGTCAACGCCACACACCAGCTGTGTGACTAAATGCGGATGATTCAACCCCACCTTCAACTCCAACTCCACCACTAACACAGAACTAAACCCACACTCATTATCGACCAAACAATAGCAAATTTGATATCCTCCAAACGATGGTAGCAATACATTCCTAATACAGCCCCCCATCCGGCAATTATGTATCTGAAACCCCATTTTCCGTTTCATTATCTGAAAACAAAAAGGACACCAACCACCCATTAGGAGAAACCACATTTACGAATTCCTTTGTTTTAAATTGATTATTTATTTAATCATAATAAACTGTTTAAAGCATATCATATAACTTTGTTTTCAAAAGTTGAAAATTTTCGTTTTCTTCCTTTTTTTTTCCTTCGAAAAATGTAGCAAAGAAGCTTAAAGCTTTTATTGTGAAACTAAAAAGTGAAAAAAATTGTTTTTTTGTTTTAACTAGAGTTAAATGAAAATAAAAAAAAAAAAAAAACTTAAAAACCACTCTTATGTAACTATCAACGCATTTTTCTCAGTTTTCTTTATTTACACGCTTTTCTTCCTTTTTTTTTTTCTTAATTTTCTTTTTAAACAATTATAACACAATTTCTTTCGTACAACCCGATTGCCATAACTCCTTTTTGGTTTTTTGTTTTTTATTAATTCTACATAAATTGATAATAATGTGAATATAATTAAATTTATTATAATCCAAAGCGTTACTGTTTATTACTAAAAATTTATTTTTATTATTATTTTATTTATATTTTGTTTTTTTGAAAAAGCGATCGTTACCTGAGTGAAATACACTAATTGATTTTATTTTAAAGATAAAGAGATGTTAATTTTGAGAGAAAATAAAATTAAAAAAATATATAAGAATAGTTTTTGTTTTTTTTAATGTTTAAATATTAAATAAGGTACAAGTGTAGGAAGGTACAGGGATTAATTAGTAAATAGAGTTGAAATGAGTTTTTTTTTTTTGTTTTTCATTGAAATAAATCATTTTGAATATTGAGTTGTATTTTCTTCTTAATATCGTTTAATTCGTTATTTTTATTTCATATATATATATATATTGTTTTAAGATAGGGAAGAACGAACAATTTTGTTTTGTTTTAATTATCCTAAAGGCAGGAAATAGTCTTCTTTAGAAGAATTGACTGATTCTCTTAGAGATTTCTCTCGGACGAATGCTACTTCAAACATTTTGGAATATTTTTATCATCTAAGTTAGTAAGGTTATTTAATTAAATGTCTTATTTGAAGACCATGACTTAGAGTAATAGATTTATCACTTAAAAAGGTCAATGAGATAACTTTGAGAAAAAGTCTAAAATTCGTTAGACTGTGTTTAGTCTTTCCTAAATTATTATTTATTTGTGTAAATTGATTACTGAACACGTGTCAAAGCGGGTCCCGAAGCTTTGCAAAATGTGTTGTCGATATAAAGTATAAAGGAATAGGGAATGCAACTACTCAAATGAGACACCATTACACGAACTCTCTATTGCAAATGACCGTCATTGTATGACACAAGTCAATCGGTCATGACATTTGCAACTGCCATTTTGTGCAGCTGACTTATGTTTCGGTTTCATGGCTGCTCTACTGCACGGCAAATGACGTTTAAGAACATCTGACTCCATGCAAACTGAGTTACCGAACACTGTGTTAACGCAGTACTACTCTGATGACGACTTTCGAACACACGACTTTGGCAACTTGCGTTTTCGAAAATAATGCAAAGGCAATTTGATCCAGGTGGCGTTCCCCAAAATGCCCTTTGTTCATACTTTGATACTTTATTTTGAAGGTTTTCATAAATCTGTAAAAGATCTCATCCATTGGATTTCCTTACTGAGGTATCGATAACAGTGTGTAGATCTTTCAGAAGCTACAGAATGTAGCACACTGTCATATGAGCTCGTATATGCCCTTCGCCTAACTCAAGCAGCTAAGACTCTTATGATGATACAGACACTGTCATCGACGCTACTGAAACAGAGTCATAGAGAAGCAGAGCATTAGAGATGGCTACGTAGGACTGTCAAACCAAATACATAGCTGGAGACTCGAACTTCAATTAATCACTCGACTCTGCATTTTAATATATTAAAACGCTTTCGAAGAAATGGAAAACTAGTAACTTTAGGTTAGTTTAGCACTGCTTTTACGAAAGGGCTCGATCAGAAATCATTGAGAAGAGAGCTATTAAACATTTGTACCTCTCCCCTTCCAAAACCCATTTGCCAACATTTTTTTTGTTTGCAATTCCCTTCTAGCCAGGTAATACGTGTGAGCCTTGACAAAAATCTTTGGGACTTGTCTAAACTACAATCAATAGATGGCAGTACTCAAATTTTTAAGAGTGGTTATCAAGACTTAGCAAGAGGGATACTTGAAACTGCCTAATGAAGAAAAACCACCAGTTTTCTCTGAAATAGTATTTTTTTTTTAATATGTACCCCTTCCATTGTTGACAGCGGTTCTGTACCAAATCTGGCCTTGCACGAAAAAAAAGAAGACTCTAGAGGTTGAGATCAATCAGTTCTTTTACCTGGAGGAAGTGAAACCTCTGGGAATTTAAAAAATAATTTATTTATTTTTGAACATCAAATTAAGGTCAGAATATTCCAGGAAAAATCCATTGTGATGACTCCGTAACTATGCTTTCAGTATTTTAGTAGAAATGAGTGATTTTAAAAATTAAAGATGTTTTGTAACATCTCCAATAGACAACCTACCCTACGACCTAGTATAGTTCACTAAAAAGTATCTTTATGTTTATCGGAAATAGGGATATCTACTTGGAAACTCTAAAAGTGTCAAATTCCTTTAGGCAATTCTTGAAACAGCGTTGTAAGCGTTGTGCACAGTCAGCCAGCCATTGCCATTTGCTTCTTCTTACCATTCAATTGTCTGTATCACCATGAAAGCGTACCTAATGGCATCTACAGGAGCTATACCTAGCTTCATGCTGCTACACATAAGCTGTCTCTGAGGCTTGATATTAAAGTCGATAACACTCTGCCCAGGATACTAGAACACATTCATAATCACTCAATTCTTGTGATTCTTAATACCAAGTCCAATCGACTTCGAATCTTCAACAATTTCGAAGTTGTTTTACCGATGGTTCTAAAATGATACCATTGGAGCCAGTTTCCTACACGAGCACTTGAAAAACTATCAAAAATAACAACCCACTCTACTTGTATGCTTGTATCCCGGCTTTGTGGAGACCAAAAATAAAATGCAGTACATATTCCTTGCGAATGGTATTCTGTCTAGGACCTGCAAGAGAGAGATTACTCTCCACCGTTTACTATCTCGTTCCCAAGCAGGGAAGAATGGAAAGATGGTCAGCCTGCCAACAGATGTTCCATCTCTATCTATACAGATGGATCATCTAAGATGGATGTAGACGTAGGGTCTGGCATTTTTTCTGAACCGCTGGGGATATGTAGATCAGTCCGCCTTCCGAACCATAGCAGTGTTTTCCAAGCGGAAGTCCTGGCAGTGACAATAGCTGCCAGTGAGACTGCGATGAAGGCAATACCACCGGAAGGTATCACCTTTTTCATCGACAGCCAGGCGGCAATAAATCAAAGCTTGTGAAGTGCTGTCGCGAAGAACTCACGGTTCTTGGAACACAGCACAAGGTTGCACTCTGCTGGGTCCCTAGACACGAAGGTATTCCAGGTAATGAGAAGGCAGACGAATTGGCAAGAAGAGGCTCTGAATCTACATCGCAACAGGTAGACACCTCGGTGTTCATCCCGCCTTGCACATTGAAGTAAAAGGCATGGATCTTGGCCAGAAGTGAGGCCAATAGTAGATGGACCTCCCTGGACACCTGTGTGATCACCAGAAGCCTATGGCCTTGCTTTGACAAGAGTAGGACCGACCGAATTATGCTAAAGGATAGGAAGTCCCTTTCTGTCCTTATAGGAACTATAACGGGGCATAACTCTCTTCGGTACCACATGAGAAAGTTAAGACTCACGGATGAAGAATAGAGACTAGGAAGCTAATAAGGATACAACCCTCTTTCTCTGTTACTGCCCTGGGCTTATCCACCTTAGATTCAAATTTCTAGGACGACACTTCTTCTGTGACCTTGAAGAATTAGCAAACAGACCAATAAATTAAATTTTTAGGTTCATCAAATCACAAGATCCACAAGATGTGAATTAATACGAGGGTTTACCAATGGGCAAGGGACTTTTTTCCCCTTTGGGTATCACAATGGGTCTGTATTGACCTGAGTGTGGCGACGTGATATTATCTAGTCCCATACCCACATACCTAACCTAACCTAACCTTACCTAACGTCGTACTCTTATTTATTTAGAACCTCATAACTTTTGATTGAAGAAACAATTATTAGCATCGTTTTAGCCTCCGCAAAGAACAACCTTCGTTGGTGGATATAATGGAACTCCTTTCATGTGAACGTATAGTATGTCTTGGTGGTCTAACAAGAGGACACTCGGTTGAATCGACGTGAATTCAATTATATTTTAAGTGGGATCATGGAACTATGATGATGCGAAATGCGAAGTCGTACATTTGAAAATAAAGTGCACGTCTGGGTCGTCCGTACTGCCACCCTTATACTAAAATGTAAATCACTCCCAATTGAAGTTCAATCAATGTGAAGGGTTTTCCAATAAGGATATAACAGTTTTGTAATTAAACAAAACACGGTATAATTGAGATAAAAGGCTAAAATGTATTCCAAATGTAGTGCACATGTTGAATTTGAGTATGGAATTCGATCTCGTTCATATGACCACAGCGAACACGTATTCAGCGATCGATTCTTTGGAGCCAATTTTCTTCTTTTTTTTTAGTTTAAGTCAATAGTGAGAAATCGCAACAATTTTTTTATACATGAGGCCTGGAAATATGGGCTTGGCATTGAAAAAAAATTAACTAATAAATTATATAGAATTTTGTCACTGATAAAATTTGTTTTTTTATTTATTCCCCATTGCCAGCAAATTTAGAAAATTTCGGAAAATTTTTAAAGTGGGAATGCCTGTTACAAAATTTGGTTCGCTTTGTAAATTACTTTATGCTTAAGGTTGACGCGTGAAGTCCCACGTTCTACGCCATCGTCATCCTCGAGCATAGAGTCTCGAGTTTCCGGACCAACGAATTTAGGGGCAAGTTTAACGGGGTAGTAATTAGCGCCATCTGGTTATCTAAGTCTTAATCTCCCCAAACTTTTCCCCAATTCCTCTAAATTCTGGTCCTTATCCTCGAGCTGTGCATTTAACTGGAAGCCCAAACGTGTGAATTACCAAATTTTTCCGAAATTCGCGAAGTACGGACAAATGCGAAGTTTGGCATAAATCTCCTATACCAGGATACCGTGCCGACAAAGCTCCTTACTTCCCCAACATTCCTTGGTGCAGGAATCAACATTCTGTCTACCTTTTCTGGATCCTCATGCAATTTATTGCGACACACAATCGCTTAAAGGATATATTATATATATATATTCCGCATATAATGGTTTAAAGTCCGATATCCCAAGAAAAAGCCACAAAGTAAGCAATTACCACCAAAACGTGGTGTGCTATCAAGCTAATTATCAAATTGTATCCAAATCGTTGAAGCCATATTTGAGGAAATCCATTTTTATTTAAAATCGGCTTTAAAAGTACTCTTAATTTTGTGGTGAAGAATGAAGATTAGATCTCGTCTATGGGCGTGGCACCCCAAACCAGACGTAAATTTTAAAGTACATCCGTTCAGACGGACAGAACTGGCGGACTCACTTTTATGAACTTTTTCATCATAATAATGTCAAGTTTCATAAAAATTAGGTACTTGTGCAGGTATTATTGGTCTTCTCTATAAACGTTAGTCCCAATCCGTGATAAAAGGAAATTCAGAAGATTTATAGATGCATACATAGGCAAGTATACACATTTCATGAAACGACAGTCTACTACTCCTTGTAGCCCGACTAATGCAACCTAAGTATAGGATGTATGAATGTTCTAATAAATAAGGCCCTCATCAGCCTAAAGATGTCCAGCATTCGTTCAAAAAATTACACAGAAAAACAAAAAACAAATAAAAATAATAGTTTTTCTTTCAATGTTCGCTCCCCCTTTTGAATATTTTTTTTTTTACTTGTTTTTTAAAGTTTATCTACTTCATATAATTTATTTCTATTATTTAACGTTTCTTGATTTTGTTTTGCTTTAAGTACTACTATATACAATATTCATTGCGCGAAAAGTGTAAATTTTTTTTAACATTTTTTTCTTTCTCTTAAAACGCCTATTTCGAAATGTAATTGTTTATTGTAACTGGTATTACGTGGTTAACGTGTTCCTTCATTAATTTGCCCTAAATAAGATTTAACTTGTTTTTTTTTTGTTTTTGTATTTTCATTTCTTAATATTTAATACCACAGTCGAAGAGAATTATTGTTTAATCCTATATATGTTGTGTTATTTCCTTTTTTTTATGATTAGCATAAAATAGTTAATTTTTGTTTTATTTATCATTATATTGGTTCTTGCAACAATTCAAGAAATAATGTTTTTTTTGTTATAACTAACATTTTGTTTTACCTAGAATGTTTGTTTTCTTTTTGTTTGTTAAATGTTCGCTTAAAATAAAATTCATTTGAATTTAAGGTAGAATTGGAAATAGTTTTGCTAAGAATTAAAAATTAATTAAATAGAGAAGTTTTTGATAATAATTCGAATAGCTAATCAATTTATAAGGTCATAGTTCGATATTTGAATTTAATGTGGAATCTATGGTTTCGTTTGTAGCATTAAATGAAATGCATTGTGTTGCTGACATCCATTCGAAGTCCTTAATCGTGGCCTAAGCAATGAGGAAACAAATTAAATATTTAATTTAGTTTGATGGGATTTAATGTGTATGTTTACCTGATGCATGGAATAGACGGCAACTACAACAAGGACATGCATAATGTTGTGTGAATTTAAATAGAAGTCCACCAGACCTGGGAACCACTTTTCGGGAATTCGCATTGCACCAATAGCTCCGCCGAGTATAGATACACCGTCCTGTAAATGTAATTAATTAAATGCTGTCGTTTGCAGAAGACTATAATCGCATGGTTACTAGCCAAAAGGAATATTATAACAAATTTAATTAACTAGATCTTGCGCAGGTACTTCGAATTTTAAATGAATGGGGTTTTTTTTTTTCTTAGTTTAAACAAAACTATAAACCAAAACATTAAAATAAAGTCATACAAATGTGTACCCAAACGAAGTTAATGGAAAATTAAAACAAAGTCGGTACCTAAATATGTTTAACGTTTTTGAAATGCTTCAAGCTTAACAATACTTAATTGAAGTCGTTTCAAGACCAGTACAAACCACACGAACAACATAGAACACAGGATGGAGGCAAATGTCATGTTACCATTTTGTTTTGACGCCATTTTCAATTGAAGTGACGTTTATGAAACCTTTTTTATGATTTAATCCCAAAAGAGATGACCCCTTGTATCAATGCCGAGGTGCCTGCAAAAAGCGATGATCAACGGACACACCGCGAGAAGTAGTTGTAGAGAATTCCTTAAGACAGTCTAGTAATGGCTGTGACGTTATTGCTTGAAGTTAAATGTACAACGACGTCATGCATGTAGAACTGTAAGTGACGTGACTTGGCCAGTGCTAAAGGATGTCATTATACAGATCTCCGATGAAACGTATTAGTGATCGTAAATAAGAAACTTCTTTCAAAGCATCTCAAGTCGAGGACATCCAAGTTTCTTTTAGTTTTTTGGCAGTGTAAGGATGCTTTTGACAAGACATGGGTCTTGTCACCCCAAAGGTCCTTTAGATCTATACGGCTATGATAAGATAATCTTATATGTCGGCTGTTAAGTGAAGAGTTAGTAGATAACTGCCTTCTGCACTAAATTTCAAAGAACGACCTGTCTTGGCTCTACGAGAGCGGTCCCTACTCAAGATGGTATCCTCGATTTTGGTTCCCTTAACACTTTTATCATGGGCTCTACTATCGAAGTAAACTACTGTCTTATTAATTATTCTATGGCACTACATAGGTTCACAGATATGCCGTCTGATATGTAATGTAATGACACCGAACTTCAGCTGCTGTGCAGATTTAGAGTCTAAGGTGTCTGCGTTCAGGACATAGTTCAGGCAGACTAGACTGTTGTTGAATTTTTACGGATAAATTATGTCTTTGTGGAGACCGACAACACTAAACTTCAGTACTAGTTATGTAGGTAAACATCTCTCTGTTTTTCAAGCGGAGATCTACATACATACATATATTACCAACTATATTGTTAGGAAAAGTTGGGGAGATCGAAGTATCTGGGTATATAGCGACAGTCATGTTGGGCCTAAGGGCTTGCTTAACCTACAAACTCCTCAAACTTCTTGACCTGAGTCGGAAGACTGAACTCTTTACTCTTCTGGGTTCCACGACAGACTGGGATTGCAGGAAATGACATCTCCGATAAGATAGCTAAGCACAGCTCAAAGGCTGATTTCTTAGGACCTATGTCCTAAGGCGTTGCTCTCCGGGATTGCAAGCAGACTAAACGTATACTCCCAAACGTATCGATGAAATCAGCGCCATTCTTGCTGTCTCTCGACAGAAATGATTGTACTTGTCATTTTTCAGTGGAACTGTGGTGACTAAAAGTCTTCTGAAAACTACAAGTCTGCTTAAATATGTATGAAGAACGAATCTATAGGAAATTGATGTCCAATTTGTGGTACAATTTTTGTTTCTTGGTATAGCTTTCTGACCTTAAAAATGTCATACGCCGAGCTAAAAATTTAGTCTTGTACTGAGTTCGAAATTGTTGAAATCAAGTAAAATACAAATTCACTAAATAGCTATGAGTTTTCTACCCATAAATGCTAATGAACACAGTTAGTCTGGCTTTGGCAGAGAACCAAGCCACTGATTCGATATCCAAGGACAGTCTTTCCAAGACTTCTGAAGGACTGTCTCTGTCTGTTCATGGATTCTCATGGTATTTTAACCAAAAGAAACTCCAAAGAATCTACAGTATGGAGAGTTAAATGAAGGACTTCGACGGAGTTTATCCTGGATAAACGTATTACATTGTAGATGGCATGTGATCAAAAGTCCCCTGAATAATGCAGTTCTGTCAAGACTCCAATAAGGTTTCCTATCATGTCAGGGCTTGGTTATAGTTGATAAAAAATAGTTTACTTCCATTGAAAGATATTAGCAATCAAAATGATTAACTGACACTTGCCCCCATCGAGTAATTTAAATAATAATATTGCCAAACTCCTCTCCATTTTTAACATTTGTTATTCCACGTCTTTTTATTTATTTTTTATTTATTTAATGTTTAAGTACATATAAGGCTCTCGTCATACTATATTGCACCCATAAATATTTTATTTAAAATTGTTCTTACTTAAGTAGTAACGCCATTGTGATCGATTTTAAAAGCTAAAACTTTGGCCTTTTGCTACTGTGCATAACTACTATTCAATGGTAGCGATTTATAGCAGCGTAAGTATTTGAATTATGAATTAATTTGAACGTGAACGACTATGGGATGCCAGCTTATATAAAGTCTTATACTCACAACTACGAGCTAAGAGAAAAATAAAAATAGCATTCCTTCCAGTTAATTAGTTATATAGGAGCAGCAAATAAGTACAAATAAGTTATGAAATAATTCAAGAAGATAATAAGAGTTTTTGTTTCTGTATTCTGAAAAACCCTAACAATTTTGCCAACGCACCCAACTTTACCTATAAGAACTATTCGAATGTACACAACTGTCTTAAATTTTTAATTGTAAGTGAAAGAGTATCTGAAACTATTTCCTTCTTTTGTCACAGTTTTTGCTATAGCTTCGTTTCAGAATGTCCTGTCGACATAAGATTGAGAATACTAATTGGATCTTATGTCAAAATCAGTCTTTACACCGAAGAAAAAGAAAAAAACACATTGACTACACTATATTAGCCATATCGAGTGGACAGGCAATACTGCTCCAGTAAAAACGATCTTCGAATGACAGCCTACAAGTTGAAGACAACAAGAAAGACCGAGCTTTCGCTTTTAGGATCCCAATATCGCGTATGTCAGAGCGGATGTTACAGAGCGCCCGGGATCAAATAACGATTGAGCGTTGAGATTGAAAAAATATAATCATTTTTAAATGTAATTCTGGTCAGAATGTTGAAGTTAAGTCCCTGCATTCAGTGAAGTCATCTGAATCTATTCAATCTATTGAAGTCATTTTATGTATGCATGTATTTGATTGTTCCCATCTGAAGTCTTTGAATTCAACGAATCTTGAAAGTCATTGGTCTTTTGTAGTCCTGGAAGTCTTTTTGAAGTAACTAACAGTTTTAAAGTCTTTTTAAGGACGTTAAAGATTCAAATGACTTTAAATGACTTCAACAAATTGAATGGATTTAAATGACTTCAATGGATTAAATGGATTTATTGAATGCCAGTGACTTCAAGTAAGTTCGATCAAAAAGAACACTCTGATCGCCATTCTAAGTCCACTTTTTGTAATACAGTACCGGAAATAATTATAAAGATTGTATTTTTCGCTTGATTTATTAAGCAAGGCAAAGCAATTTTAAAAATACCTCAGTACAACTGCCTTATGGTTAGAGCTGGGGAATTGCTTCCTACTGCTCATTCATAAAGCTTCTGCGGGAGTCATGTGAAAAGAAGTCCAATGTTTTGTCATGTTGGCCAATCAGACAGTGTCCAGTGGCAACACCGATAACGTAACTTATCTGTATGTACATTTCAGATCAAGCCTTGTTCCAAGTAGGGAGATTTTCCCATCTAGAGTTGACACTCCTAAAAGCATCCAGACAGAGCAAGAGTTTAGATGTAGCCATACCCAGGCTCTGCCATTTCGGCAAGATCCTATGGATCGTACCCAGTCGTACAAGCTCGACAGCCTTACAATTGCCTGCAATGTTTCTGTGGCATCTTTGAAGAAAAAGAACACAAGTCCAGGGATTGAACGACTGAACGACGATCGCCAAGATTCTCGCCTGGAAAACTTTACTATACTCTGTGAAGCGATAGGCGATGCTCAAAATGAGCTTGTCAGTGAAAACATTGGTCTTGGAGCCAATGTGTATAGGTGGACTTATTTAAAATGTTATCGCATGGTTCTTATTTGCACTCATTACAATTGAATCCAAACGACTTCAAAATAACTTCAAAGACTTTAATGATTTCGTGACTCCAAAATGACTTCAATGAAATCAAAGAAAATTGAATCCATCTATGTATGTCTTAATAAAAATGAATTCCCAATCAGTAACTTTAAAACGAATAGATACTTCAGATTTTGAAGTTTGAGTATGATATTGAATTCATGTGATTGAAGTCAATACGAAGAAGATTTCCTTCTGACTTTTATGATTGCATGTTTTTACAACTCCGCCTCAAATGTTATTTTTGGCATCGATTTGATTGAATTTTGAAGAAATTTTTAACGAAATCGATGTCAATTTATATAAATTCTTCGAACTCATAACTTAGCTTCGAGATGGCCAATCTAAAACTGCTGTCCCACTGAGAGCACATTTTAATGGCACGAAACCGTTGTTTTTAAACATTGTCTCATACCAGTACCCACCAGAATCATCCATTGCTCTGACCAATTCACACATCACTCGTGAGGACTTATGAGCAATGATGAGCATTGACTTCGTGTCTATTTTCTAAAAACTGAGATGAGTCCAGTCCTTCTAGCAACTGAAACTGGACGGCCGAGTCTAGCTTTGATTCGACTTGTTTTCTAAGGCGTCAATTACAATTATAGACACACCCTTGTTATGACATTTTCGTACGCCCCTTCATGATTATTTCCACCACTGTAACATCAAAATGTCAAATCTATAAAACTCAAAACTCCTCAAATGTCACAATAATAATAATTTGCCAAATGCCAAACTTCTGACTTTTAAGGACGCTCTGATACTCATCTATCTATTCGCTGCCACTTTTAATTGCAGTCCCGTTTTCACTGCTCGTTATAACTTGAAATATACTTAAATCCACACCTGGACACCTGCAAGTGTTGTTAAATGTTAAAAGCTCATAACTTCAACATGGATTGGTCTCTGCCTTCGGATTATTGAGATTTTATTTGCCAGAGAAACTTTCCCCAAAATCAATAGAAAACTTTTATTCAAACACAAAATAAAAAAAAAAATCGACTATAAAACAAAACGACACCGAATAACATAAAAAATAAAGAAGACAAGATAAAACCATCAAGATAAAGAAAGAACTGAAAAGGAAAATTTGAAAAATCTTATAAATTACCTGCAGATATACATGGGATAATGCAATTCGATTACCGCCCACCACCCCCATGGTCCGTAGAAATGTAAGGACCGATCTCATTGTAAACGGCAAGGCGAAACACAGGCGCCTCTGCCACGGTGAACTCGCTGTCAAAGCCTACAGGACATAAAAAGAAACAGAACACGATATGAATTTGCAATAAAAGGAAAACAAGAATCAATAAAGCCGACGGGGTACGGGGATATGTTTATCGTTCGCTGGTCTACAACGACCGCATAGAGTCCTTGCGAGAAAAGTCGCCGAAATGTAATGCAAAACGAAAGGGCCAATCGTACCATCATCGCCGAATCGATATAGTACACACATTCCTTGAATTTATTTTTTTTTTATGTCCTCCTGGTAGTTTGTCCTGTTAAATGGCACAATTCTGTTTGGGGGTTTGTGTACTCATATACCATTCCATAGGAGGCACAGCTAATCTCAGACCCTGCCATCCACATACAATGCATTGCACATTGTTCTGGCGAATATGGAATGTAAGACCGTGTTGTGTGTGGGTGGCGCAGGACAGGATACGAAAATTGCTAGCATAGCCACTTTTTTTTTTTTTTGGAATTTTATCGCAGCAGCAATACAACCCTTCCTTCACCCACTTAAGGGTGACATTGCACGAAAATTAAATCTACCAGGATGTAGGGAGCTTTTTTTTTTCTTTTTTCTTTAACACTGCAGTGATGACGACCTCAATTTTGCGGATAAGCACTTGAGCTGTTCCTTAGGAGACGACACGACCAGGAAGTCGACGAACGATGCGGTAAAAGGAGGTTAATCACGATATGTGTGGAGGGACGAAGTGAATGTGAGCATAAAGGGTACTTACTGCTCAC
This sequence comes from Xylota segnis, assembly GCA_963583995.1. Lineage (NCBI taxonomy): Eukaryota > Metazoa > Arthropoda > Insecta > Diptera > Syrphidae > Xylota > Xylota segnis. The sequence goes on along the minus strand of OY757236.1, from coordinate 8,587,757 downwards.
ACAATAATGTAACGTTTATCGTACTTACTTTGTATAGACCCCACAAGGAGAGCAAACAGTATGAAATTATTATGAACCATTTCCATTTAGGTGTAAAGCAGAAAGTAGTTGCGGTCACCAGTGGAAGAGCACCTGCAATTAGGAATGAAATGTTGTTAATAATTTATCAAGGACCTTGGATACTTTTCTTTTTTTTTTTTATAATTTGTTGTGCTTTCGTTTGTAAGGGGGATCAGTGGGATAGGAAAGATTGTAGGTTATGGTTACCACAGTGCACAGGACTTTTAATTCAGTGCAAGGATAACCGCATTACACATTTATATAAATAGTAAGCAGGTCTTAGAGGTCTTTCTCACCGACTTCGAAAGTAATATATTGTTCTTTCAAAAGTCGCGCTTAGATGGTTTTTTTTTTTTTTAAATAAAATATCTAAATACTTAGATTTTGTCCAGTGTTTACTATTTTCACAAAAATACGGTTTTTAACAAATATGCGTGAAAAATAATGTCATTGAAATGTCCATCATGAGCACCTCTTTACTTCTTTACGCTAGAGCTTGAGTTGAACCTGGGGATCAACTAACAAGCCCCTTCAGCCAGCCTGATCTTTAGGCAGCTGAGTACACTTTCGCATACCAAGTTGGTCGAGGTCCCTTTGCACTAGAGCGTGTCACCTTAGGCGAGGTCTTCCTCTATTGCACCATCCCTCTATGGTGGATTCGAAGACACTCCGCACAACATGACCCAGCCATCTACGAGTAACTTGTTGTATTTGAGCTCTTCTGACTATAAGCCTGATGGTACCTTTCAAATTTTTGTAACGTTTTACAGGGGTAAATCTTAGCGATCAATACAATATCTGTAAAATTCTTGGAAGCGTGCTCTTTTACTTCGAAGTCCTCTTTAAATGGCCGGTTGTCTCTTCTGTAGATGTTCAGCAGTTCAACATTCATCTATGCTGGGTACTGCGCCACAAAAACATTACAAGGCTGGCCGCACTCGCTTGACTGGGTACGACCCACAGCATACTCTTGAAACGGCGACCTCCAATCCTGCCTGCAATCTCTTGCAAAGACTCCACGCTTTTAGCAAAACCAACTAAAGATAAGAAATTCTCCGTATTTGCAAAATTTGAAGACAGATCTGATCTATGGTTGATCTGAAATGATTTGCAGAGTTGGTTCCATTAAAGCGATCACAGGACAGTCACGTTATCGATGTTCGCACTAAGCACTGTTCCACAAGACTTCTGCAGATGGCAGAGGAGAAACGCACTTCCTATTTGTAGCCCAATCACAAACAAAAACTACTCGATCTAGGGGCACCTTTCTTATGTGTACTGACTTCTTTTTGGGTTGAAAATAAACGAATCGGCATTAGGGTTGAGTGAAAATTCATGAAGGATCGCTAGCGCTGTGTGTAGACCACGAGCGTTCAAACAAAATTCTCACTCCTCACGAAGGATGAGGTTAAATTTGATTGACCTGAGTTGTCTGCCAGAGAGCTGCTTCCTACTGAAAGTTGCATGAAATACACCCCTTGTGCTGACTAACTGAAAATTCCGCACTGATTGAGTGAAGACTAATTGCAACCAGATTCACAAGAATCACTTCACTGTGGTTACGTGCAAAGTTCCACGTTTATCATCCTCAACTCCACAGAGGAGGTCACAACAATACGTATGGAACTTAAGTGGATCGACGGTATGGTCCACCCATATTGAATAAGCAACCAATCGCGATGATGTACTCAACTGGTTCTTCCGTATTTTTTCGAATATTTACATTTCCCCGACACATTGTTCCTTTATGTCCATCTGTAGGCACGTAGCTGAACGAATCTCATATCAATCACTGACCAGGTACCGGAATTTTTGCCCATATCGAAATTTCCCAAATTATTCTAATCAGAGGAATCATTTTAATTCCATAGTGACCTTTCCAACAAGCCATGCTAGTAAGCAAAATTCATCATCACCGTCATTTACTTCATTGACGTGACGTCCTCCATGACAGCATCAAAGACTTGTTGCTGTGCATTTAGACCCACCATGAAGTCGAAGTGAGTAAAGTTCGGAACAGGAATTCTGTACACCCGTCGCAGTGTTGAGTTTGACAACTGGCGCACCAGTCGACGCACGTCTACGACAGCTGCGAACACATCATTGACACTGTAGTACAGGAACAGAGGCACATCGATCTTCTCCAGTGGATAGTTTGGAGGTTGCCGGCTTACATATTCGACGAGGTTACGCTCGGGGCCATAGTCAAACTGGCGAAAGTAGCCGGAATTGTACTCCTGCAGGTAGTGAATCATCTGATTGATGGATGCTCCTGGTGGAGTAGTTGCTAGGATATCAGGTATTAGCTTCTGAAAAGGAGTCATCTATAGAATTGACAAACAAATGTGCAAGCAAGACTTACAGTGTTGAGATTCCCTCGACGGTTGAATGCAAAAAGGAGGATCATATTTTTGCACAGAATCAGATTCGGTGATCTATCATTGCATACCGTATAACCAAACAGCTCCTACGCCTTGGTATTCCGTAGGTTCAATGTCACTACACAATTCGTAGAGCCCGTGGGCTCCACTCTCCACCCATGTATACTCCAGCAGAAGTATTTTCCTCTCAAGACAACCGAGAGCTACCTCATCAATTTTTGACAAAGCCCATGCTTCTACGCCGTAGAGCAGGACTGGGATGATAAGGATATAAGGATATAACACAGGGTTACTTTAGTTGTTCGAGAGAGGGCTTTGCTACACAATTGCCTTCTTAACTCAAAGAACCATCGATTGGCAAGTGGGAATCTCCAAGACACCCAAGACAATTTTAACACCATACTCGTAGGTAGCCCTCGTTTTGTCCTGGAGTCCGTAAAAGCTATCTTAGGTATTGTCATCTTTCTCCTCTGTAGAAGCATGGACGCATATTGGGCTATTGTTAGCGAATTTAACCTTGATGCTGATTGTTACTAGGCGTTCGTTCACATGCCTGAAACTCAAGACATCTTGCCTAAGTTTGCCTCTTACTGCTTTTCCTGTCTGTAGCAATCGGCCATTTGCATCGCACTTTTTTGGATGGCGGTGATGTCTGCTTTACAGCACGCCAGGGTGTCCGCTAATTGGTCGGCTTCACGTGGTCTTTTAAGGGACCTAACATTCCATGTGCAGATGCGAATATCATTGTCCTTATTACATTTGCTGGGGTCATTACCAGTAAAATCATCCTGTTCCGAGCTCGTTGGTCGGTAACTATATTGCGTAACTCCGACGCACTACCCCCTACCTCGGACGATTTCCCGAAATCAGTAACCCAGTTCAGAGGTAGAGGTGAGTGCTGCCTTTGGCCCATTAAGGGGTGATCCGGCACCAACTCTTTTCCAACACCCTGACTCAGTATTGGAGTTCCCCTATAGACCAACAAGTCGTCGAAGCCGGTTATATAGGGATAGCACTAGAAGTTCGACCTGCATGGAACTGGTAGAAGCCACAGTTGATTCCATCAAAGGAATTCTTCTCCTGCCGCCTGCAATCAAGAGGAAGTGGGTGGGATTAATGACCAAATCCACACCAAAGGTCATGATCACGGTCAATGTTCGTTGTGATGAGATGATCTATTACTTTACTGAGAGACTTGGGGTCTCTTAGAAGGAAGCTTCTTTCTTAACACATGGCTTGAAGAAAATTCCTTTCCTTATCCAGTCCTCTACTACCTTGGACGACCAGTTTTCGAGTAATAAATGGCCGCAATGTCTAGGCTTATAATTTATTCCTATCAGTCCGAAATTCGAACCAGAAATTGGTATTGATTCCTTGGCTGTGATTCCTTTACCCTGTGTCACTTTCTGACGTCCTCTCTAACATGACGACCTGAGATCTTCTCTATTAATTCCAACATGTGGACATGTGAACACTAGAATGGTGGGTGCCACTATACCCTGAGCAAGAAGTGGTTATTCTGTTAGCAGAACTCAATTATGACAGTCGTGCCCTTTTTATACCACAACTCATGTGACTTGGGTGTTGCCGCGGATCTTATAACGAAACCGCTGTTAGGTCCGACATATCCCTGTGCTGGATCCAGCCAATTCCAAAGCGGACCACTGAGCTAGAGAAGGTACAGACCGGAACCTCGATAAAGTTCCAACTAGGTCGGAGCTGAATTTTAGGAAAATCAGTAGACTTATCTCTGTCAATAGAAGAATACTAAGAAAGATAGTTGACACTATCGCCTGGCAATAGCCAGGAGGAACTAGTCAACACAAATTCACGCGCAAAATTGTTCATACCCTTCCGAACCTAACCTGTCCTTGCAAGCCTAACAAAGCAAATCAAAAGACACCCTCCAGCTCATAGATCAAATTGCTATGTTTTCATTAAACGAAGAAACAGCAATTCCACCTAGCAAGTCAATCAGCATTTGCCGGAGATTTACAGCCGAGAATCCTTTTTCACAACAAAAACACCAACACCACCATCAATCAGGCCGTCGAAAATCAATAAACAAATTCGCACGAGCGTAAAGGTAGGCGCCACACTTGTTCACCACAACAAACCGTGTTTCTTTTATCCAAAGGATAAATTATTCCAAATGGGAATCCCCCCAACTTACCATCACAAAGTTCGTCCACCGACGTCACTCTCGCATTTGGCAAAGCTAAAGTCTCCTGCTTAATACCCGCATTTACATTTTATCACTTCACGCACTAATTGACAGGGGGAACGACAGCAGGTGAATAATTTACGCATAATTTAAAATACATTTGAATCCGTTATTCTTCTGTTTCAATATCCTTAGCGCCCATCCTTCAGATTCATCCCTATCAAACATCAATATCATTCCGCAATCATTTCCTACTCCAAACATCTTTACGCGCTTCCTTCCTCAAGGCTCTGTGTACAATGCGAAAGGAGGAGCTCCGGGATTTTACCCTCCTTATCGGATTAAGTTTGAAATTACAAAGTATTAGCAGGAAGCACACGTTAGCGATATGAGGAGAAGGATATGACTTCACCGACGACGTATAGACGCATAGGCACGGCTTTTGGTTTGTCTACACTCATATGAAAGGATTACTACGAGCACACTAAGTCGAGGTTGAGTATCGAACACGTGCTACCCGCCCCCCAAGGATCCTGCTTGCAGCAAATGAACATCCTGTTACTAAACGCCAAGCCCAGATATTAATTTTGCCTAAGTGTGTAAGTAGTATAAGGAAAAAAATTTATTGAGTCATTCTATTTTACTTTGTGACACCGCTGCCCACTCCCGTCGAGTGCTAAGCAATCGGCTTATTTGTGGAGAAAATCTCCTCTTTTCCTCTCGGCCACTTATTTATTTATGTTCTCCTGGTAAAAAGAAAAATATTGGAATTAAAATTACATAAATCAGGCTAAAGCGGCAGTGTTGCTTTGAAGAGCACTCTGTGATGGGTAGACATTTGTAAAAGTACCTCGAGATTCCTTTAGAGGCTTTAAGGACTAGCGCCGCGCCGAAATGAGGTTTCCATTCGACTTACGCCTGACAGCTTGTCTTTACCATCGCTGTGTGCTCAAAAAAAAAAAAAAAAACAAGAAAAAAGGTCCTCGGACCCGGCTAACTTGCGTTTGGTTCAATGTCAAATCGAAGGACTTACCGCATTTCAAACATTATTTCAACGAAATTGCTTCAATTATTTTCGAATTTGTTTTTCTTGCCAAAGAGTGGGTCACTACTAAGGCAAAGTGTGTAGTATACTTAATGAAGCCATTAGGCTGCTCTTAATTTAATTGTGGAATCATATTTCGTCTTCGACGGACAAAAAAAAAAAAAAAAATAAAAAGAGATTTGGTTTTGTTGCCATGCCGCCTTTTTCTTTGCTGCGAGGGAATCAATATTTATTAAATCATTTCAACAGCCATGGCCAGGGTTGTAATGAATTTATGTATGTAGTTGGGGGTTGGAAATGACTTGTAGACTGAAAGTCATTGTAGTAAATTAATTTTGATCGACAGGTCTGGCGAATATTTGATGACCTTTGACATCGATTAGTTTGCAATGAGGGAATCCATTCGGTTAATAGAATGTTGACACAAATATTACTTTCGTATTAAAACAGACCTACCTCTATACAGAGAGGAGAACAGACAAGCCCGATGTAACTTCTGACTCAGTTTCTACATGGAATTAGACAGCACCATCAAATCGCACAGTTTCTAGCAAGTTCTTCCTGCGAAGGACATAAGGCTTCGGCGTTTAAGCATTGCTTCACCAGTTGAGTCGGGTTTTCAGTCCGATTTGTCCGTGTAGATCCGATTCGGCTATTTCATCACAACAAATACGGTCGAGTAGTATACTTCCCACACATCATGACACCTAACTATTTGATGTGCGATGTCGATCGAAATAGTGTTGGAAAGTAATGGCCCGAATATTCAAAGCTATGACATGCCGATGACGACCTTACAAGTCTCTAATCCTTCTATCTTCGAACTTCCCGTTCAGTAAATTGATTGTTTAACCAGCTGTGTGGCATGTGGCATCATATTGTTGAAAACACATGTCAAGTCATTTCAGTTCTGCTCCAAAATAGTCTTCCACCATGGCACGATAGCGAACTCCGATAATAGGGCGATCATTTTGGTCAACGAAAAAGTACGGTCGAGTCAACCAGCCTAAATGAAATCGAAACTTTTTGTGGATGCAATGTAGTCTCACGGATTTCTTGCATATTTTGGTTTCAAACAAACAAATGAGCTTCATAGATGATTTGTCGATGGAATCGGAGAGGTTTCAGCGCTTCAAATGATCAAGAGAGTTCAGTTCTTGAGTTTATTTGATCTTGTAAGAGTGTAGGACAAGATCTTTAAGCAAAATTCGCCACAAAGTGAACTAAATAACAAAAATGTAAATCTTAGGAAACGTTCTGACATTGACATATCATAAAAAGAATTTAAGGGTAAGTTTATATTAAAGTACATGTAATTGACATGTCCCTATTGAAAAACTGTGATTTTAGTTCGACTGCTGTACACAACCTCTGTGGGACTCTTGGTCTGGTAAATGCTTCACATGAGTGGTGAGAGAACTCTCACATGGTCGACTATTTATAGTCCTAAATTCCCTTATAGCTTCTTCAATGATGGGTACTGATTAAGAATTCCTACAACGGCAAGAGTCAAGTTTATAGGACTCAATTTGACGCCTTGACTGAACTTGGGTTGATGATAGTTTTTTTGGTTCCTCATAAATGTGCGATTCGTATGTTTCTACGTCTTTATAACCATTAACTCACCATAGAATCTAGGTTGTCGAAAAACTAATCTCCCAGATATAGCTTTCTTCTTTGAGAAAGCATGGCAGGTGCGTAAAGGATGTTTCTTTTTAGTTCTGGCAGTTTCTGCAACAATTTTTCGCCGGAAGACTAAGCCTGAAGGCATGCTTCTCGATGATTCAGTGTCTAATACGAACACACGATTGTGCTCATGAACCATCTATTCAAACTTGTTAGACTGTTGGAGCATTTAAAAAATCTAGGTTGTATTAGGACAATTATATAGGTATTTTGGTTGATTAAAAGTTTACACATAGCGAGTGACATGTTGGGATACTCTTTCTCTGATGGAATCGACAAAGCTGTACCGTGCCGGGTGAGGTTGTTCCCTAAGGTTTGGAACCCAAACAAGGTGAATTTTGAATTTAGAACAGCTTTAAATGAAGGTCACAGAGTCTAGGGATTTAATCTCAGCTTGACTGGTGTACCTTAGCCACAACAGGATCTTCTTAATAGTCATAATTTCAGTGTCTTTTGAGATGTGCTGTTGTTTATTCAGAAGGATCTAGTTTGCAGAAGAAGGATTGCTTTCATGTGAATATACGGCTTTGGTGTCACTTCTTTGCAATAGATGTGATGCGGAAACACTTTGAATAATGTCCCCGCAGCCACAGCTGGAGTTGTCCTTAGGGCTCTACTGACCCAGAAACATGCTGTTCTTTACACGCAATTGAGGAGGTTTCAGTGAATCACTTTATTCAACCCTGTCCACTAGTCGATCACGCTATCCGTGAGAATGAGTCTAAACACGGACACACAGAGACAATAGCTAATAAATTCAAGACTGAAGTACCGATTGTGTTTCCAGGAGTACATAGCCATTGTGGCTTTCTTAACTTGCCACAGCAAGTTCAGTTTTCAGCTTCATTTACTCTCTAAGATGAGGTCTAAGTAATTGACCGTATTTGTAAGCACCAGTGAGGTATCATTCAAAGTAGGTGGAAAGTGACTGGGAAATTTGTATTTTCATCATTTTATTTAGGAGGACTAATTACCAGGCCACATTTGTTGGTCCGTTTAGAGAGCTTGAAGATATCCCTGAGCATTTGAAGGTATTTTCCTGACAAACTTATAGGTCTAAGGTCTGTGGAAATGAAGGAAAATTAGTTGGACATTCGAACAAAGCTCGGCAGGTCTTGAAAGGCTCAAAGCTACTGATAGCCCAAAGAATTTTGCTCTTTGCAATAAAATAAGGTGAACTTCTTAACGATGACCTTGCCGATATCTCTGTTGAACCCTAAATGGCATTCAAGCTGTTTGGGAAGCTTTTGCATGGAAGCTGTTTGGAGCTGTTTGGGAAATACTACTGAATCCAATAGTAAATTCAGAGACTCTGTACTAGAATGAAGTTGTTCTTCAAGAAAAACTCCAGGAGATGCCTTCCATATATTATAATAAGCTGCCCTTCAAAAACACAAATTGAAACGCTACCGCTGTAGGCTGGACAGACAGATGAAGCCCTTTCCAAAACATAGGACGGATTCGCACCAGGGACGCTTTATATTTATAGAATTCACTGTTTCACTGCATTGTGTACCTTTACTATTTGAATTTGCATCTTAAACGTTGTGGTACCAATGGACTCTTATTGTAAGCACCATGGAACGCTGTTGCTTCAGTTTTATGCCAGTTATTTTATTATGTACTCAACACAAATTTCCCATTTCCTCAAATTTATATTCCATGCATTTAAAACAGCCAGACAAGAAGCCTATTTGTCAGTCCTTGCAAAGCCTATCGTTTCCACAAAAGGACAAACAAAAAAAACTAATTTCAACCGCACGAACTTTTACTTCATTAGCAGAGAATGTTCATTGTTTCTTTGGAGAATTTTCGTTGGCAACTTCAAGAATATTAAAAAGTTTCACATAAAGAAATAAAATAAACAAAACCCTCATTTGAATAAAATTAATAGGATTATTCCGCACAAGTACGTGTACTGTTGGGCTGTATTTATCAGGACACTACTGTCGTAATTTTTCTCAAATGATAATTAAAAAGAAAAGCCCACAAAAGGAAAACGTGGCACAAGAATGTTATAAGCCGGCTTTTGACTGCAGTCTGAGTATGATGCATGAGTTTGGGTAAACATTGTTGTGAAAACATAGTATACATCCCAAATTCTTCAAGGATACTCTTGTGGATGCAAAGTGGATGTGCGGTTGGTGTTTCTCTTTCGCTGAAAACTTGGTACTTTCCAATCCCTTGGATCAAAGGAATGCCAACTTCTTATAACGATTTTAGGTGTCATGTGCTAATATGCAGCCATACGCCTTCTTAAAAGCGTTTTGAATATTTTGCCGACTGTTTGCTGGTTGTATGATTCAAAAACGACTCTATTTCATACACTCGTATTGCAATTAGGATTAAAGACTTTAAAAGCTTGAGCAGCTGCGCCGAATTAAGTTTGAAACATACGTGCAGTAAAATTCTTAAACCAAGATTAGAGAACATGGGCTTATAGGTAAGGAGATACATATGTTTACTTCACTGTCATGCACTTCTGCAAGACATGTTCAAATTTATGCTGTGCAATCCCTGACAGTTGTTGATATACCCTTAGCGGAACGACAAACTCTCCTGAGCAATTGGGAAATAATTTCACAATTAAAAATGAAACTCAATCCCATAAAAAAAGTGAAATTATTTCCCACTTTGAGTGAAAATATCTTCACATCATAAAAGTGCTTTTATTTCCCACTTGTGGTGAAGTTATTTCCCATGTGAGGTAAATTCCCGTGAAGCTATTTCCCTATACGGTCTCCAGTAGTGCCTTTGCCTTTTCTAAAAACAAAATGTAAGAGAAATAAACAGACACGGGTAATAGTTTCGGCATAATAGTGTAGGGATATTAAAGTCCAATGATGTGGAACTCTCGATAGGTAGGTTATGCCACCAAGGTGTGCTGAATCATAATCAGCCCGAACAGAGCCGTTTTAGTACCACCACTGTTTCCTGTCGAATATGGAATGCTTTTGACTGATATTTGATGAAAGACATTTACTTAAACCCAAATTAAGGAAACTGATAATGTTCCCAATTCTGATCGCCTTTACTTATATTAGGTCGTCGAACAAGGATCTTTGCTGGACATTTACATAAGAAGTGTTGAATTGTTTCTCTTTCATATGGGATATTGCAGCTGGGGCAATGTGTGTTACATTATATGGAATACCTATTCTGGTCTCATGGATGCCCATGCCCCACTAGTAATTGGCAGAACTCTAGCAATACCTGTTACAGAATTTGGACCACAACAGCCTAGATATGAAACAGTTTCGCATACTCTGCGGGAGAAACTATCCCTAAGGAGCCCCAGAGCGGCGTGAACCATCTCAGCAAGGGACCGTCTGAGGAAGGTCGCCGCCTTACTAATTGATCGGTTCGCTCATTTCCTTGAAGTTACTGTGACATTCAAATGTGCACTCTTCTACAAGTTCAAAAGGATGTAATGACCGACACTATGGCTTTGATAGCTACCACGTTTTCAATGAGGATGGCTATGGTACTACCGGCTGTGGTGATTTGCTTAAGTATACAGCAGAAACTCCGGACTCTATTCTTAGGGAATCACTTCTCGACATTTCTGATGAATTGAATGACATTCTCAATATCTTGTTCCGAGATGTCCTGTACGAATAAAAAGGGAGGAATGGCTGATAAAAGTCCTTTTTCTACAAAACGTCCTTTTTCTTGCAATGTACATGTACGAATCCAAAACCAATGAGGCTAGGGGCCCAAGTATATTCTCTGGATAAATAGACCTACAAATGGCTCTGATATTTTCGAACACATTGAGTGTGTTTCAAGCAGACGTTCTAGCTGTGCTCAAACCTGCGGAGATAGTCAGAACACACTTAACGCATTAGAATCCAACATCATAAAATCAGAAATAGTCACGAAATTCCGCACAATGCCCAAGGAATTCTATTCGCATGTCTGATATTTTAGATTGGGTTGACTGTAACTTTGATCATGGGGTCCTAAGAAACACGGAAACTTTAAAGGTTGTACCTTTACATGGATAAGTTTCAGGCCAGATCAGCGTTAGAGCCTAACGCCTGTTAGAGTCGGGCACAATTCAAATATTGATGGAATATGCTATCGAAGTATTTTATCCGCTCTTCAGCAAGTATAAGAATTCATATTCCCACCACTCACAAGTGGTGATGATAGCTTTTCTTTTTCAAAATGTTTCATTATCTATAATTTTAATTGCTACATCTTCTATGTAAAACCGAAAGCAGTGACCTTCCACCATCCAACCATCTTTGGCTAAAGGTATTCGAAAAAATCATTCACGCAATATATTAGTGCGTAGCTGTCATAGACACCCGACAACGAGTAATGGCAGGCATAGCGGTCATAAATAAATAACCCTGAATACGATGACAGGCTATTGTGCTAAGAAAACCGATAGCGTGCAGCGAATCTTACACGCAAGTCATTTTAGATTCCCGCCATTAAATTCCATTTGCAGTCTATCCAGGGGTTAACATTTATTTTTAGATAAATTAATCTCTGGGGAATAAAAGTTCAGACTATCGTGAACCTTACTTGTGATGTGCGCATATTGTTGTGAAAGAATTGGTGTTTTCAACCTATGTGAGGACAGAATACTGCGAATTTACCTCGCTTCCGACTGTAGCTGTGGGCTCTTACACTTTTCGTTGTTGGATTGTGTAACAAAACTAGGGTCCTCGGATCAAAGAATTTCATTGTGCTTCTCAAGTCATATTCTAACGCGAAACCTTTCAAGAAATTCAAGAAAGTCACGAAAATGAGTGATCCAACCTCCAATACTAACCCCAACTTTGCCATGATTCTACGGGCAGTGAGAGATCTGGGGAAGCACAGGGATAGATGCACAATACCTTTAGCAACGGATAACGGAAAGTCCCGATCCATTCACGGAGTAGGTATTGACGGACAGTGGCACTAACACCACGGTATTCCCCAGCTAAAGCTCTTCGAAACGGATGGGAACTTTTAAGAGCTCCACCAACATACATATACATATGTGCATGCAGAAGGAGGTAAGCCATCCTCGACAAATTCGATCTGCATACCAAGTCCCTGCACCAGGATGCCCGGTCATATATCTAAAGGAATTTGAGGGCATGACATCGTGGGAAGAGTACGAGGTACACCTTTCTATGGTGTCCTGGGCAAATTGTTGGTCCGCACAGGGTCAGCTACATTCTTAGCAGCAAGTCTCCTCTGACCAGCATTGCCCTATATTGTCGCTAGTGGGTGCACTTCGACAACGTTTGGGTGTTGTAATCCTCTTTGGGAACACGTAGGGTAGCTTTTGATCAAAAATGCAACGACACAGCGAAAAACTGTTGGAATTTGGTAACGAAGTACAGCAAATGTCGAATAGCTAGTCCAGCGGCACATGCATCGGACTGCAAACATCTCAATCAATCAAGTAGAAGACCCCAGAAATGGGAATCCGTCTACATAGAAGGGTCGATGCTGATGGAGAAAACCTGTTCGGGCTTAAATGTTCGACATAACTCCGCAAAAAAAAAATTCCATCTGCATTGAACTCGATATTCCGCGAGGGTCAAATGGTATAACCAGGCAACAAAATTTGGTTTTATTTATTGTCCTAACGGCCATAAGGTACCTATTAAACAGAGAGCTAAAAACAACAAAGGCCACACGTACAGAGGGACAAGATTCACCCAATACCGTAGTCCCTATCATTATTTCCATCGACTTGGGAGGCAATGTCTGTTACGTACATAATTCCACTCGAAATCTCTCAGCCCCGCTCTGCGTTCTAAACTATGGGTGTAGTGGGCACTGTATGTCCATCCAAGGAACAATCAATATCGATCTCACCATTGATACCTTTACAATAGAGACGAATGTGATCCTCGCCTCCTTGTATCATTTCGACACAGGTAGATCCACCCGAAAAAACCGGCTGGAAGACGTCTTCCGTTGTCCAAATGAAATTCAGTGGCCTCGTTGATATGACGCAATAGCCACAACATTCCTTGGTCCAATAGTCCTTGGTCATCAGATGAACTTAACATGAACCTTAACCCTGGCTACTGGCAAGTTGAACTAGGTAACTCGTCAGTTTTCAGTTTCAGTACAGGATAGGGCTTGCGGAAGTTCAATGTTATGCCATTTGGGTTCTGCAATCCCCCCAACCACTTTTAACGGCTAATGGAGAACGTTTTCTGTAAATCCAACACCCAACGCACAATTTTTAAAACCTGGATGAAACTTTAAAGTACGAAAATCTTAGAAGTAATGTCGGGAACTATGTGTAATACTGTCATACTCATACCAACCGTGGATATATTTTTTTGGGCGAAAACATGAAATAATAAATTATATGATCTAAGGATACAAATCTAGTATCTAGGGTATATACATATGTATGTAAAAAGTTAACTTTAACTTCGATACACAGCACTCCAGAGTAAAGCATTAGGTGACACGTACGTGTAGAAACGTAGCCAAACCATCTCAAAACTTCAACCCTAACTACATCCTTGTTTAAATACAATCGCCTTATCGCTGCGAGGCATAAACAGAATTTAATTAACAAAACACCAGAACACCTTCTAATATCCCCCCTTTGCAACGCACTATGCAAATACACTCAAACTACCAAACTATCTTCCACCAATTAAATTCAAATCAAGTGTTAATTACAGACCGTCATTCATACAATAGCGATGGCACTGTGCGCCCAAAACGCCAGCCTTCCACCTCGTATCTAAAACATAACCCAACAGAGCTAATTTTGGTGTTCATAAGGTACGAACTCACAACTTCGTTATAAGATGCTTATGAAATGCTCATTAGTTTATATAATTAGAGCTGGTGTATCCGAACAGACTTACCCATAATCAACTGTGCATAATTGAATAAAGGTTCGCTCAGAGAATCTAATGTATTAAACCCAAAAAAGAGCAGAGGTAACAAACTTTACAAAGCCCCGAGCTGTGGGGAGTATCTATTTATGAATTGTGAAACTATTGTACAGCAGCTGTAGCAGATGATTACATTAAGTGAGGGATCCATGTCATCAGATAGGGGGATTCGGCAAACAGTAATTTTGATTAAAACAATAATTTCTAACCATCTCTGTTCGCAAAACTCGTAACAATAATAATGAAGAAGAACAGTGGTGAGAGTATACAAACCTGTGGTATCCCACTTTAAATTTCTGGTTACAAGCCAGCATAGGACCGGCCAACACAAATGGCGAAAGAGTGCCATCAACAGACGTTTTAGAAACAAGGGGACTATGAGTTCGAAGGATGGATGACTTTCGACGATCTCAGCATTTCAATACTCGAAAAATAAGTTGATAACATAAGGATGCACCGAAGCACCAAATTCACGTCTTTTCTATTACTTACTTACTTAACGGGCTCCCGACCTGTGAAGAGTCCCTGCCTAAGACACGGTAGCCTTCCATTCTCTTCAATCCCGGGCACGCTGCTTCCAGTTGTCCAGACCAAGCGCTCTGGCATCCGCGATAGCTCGGTCTTTAAAACGGAGGTTCGGTCTTCTTGTCGTCTCGAACCTGGGGGCTGTGAGTCGAAGATCCTCTTTGCTGGAGCATTATTGTCCAGTCGCTCGATGTGGCCGAGCCAGTGTAGTTGACGTATTTTGGCTTATTGGACTACATCCACATCTTGGTATAGCTCATAGAGTTCCCGGTTGTATCTTCTCCTCCATTCGCCCTCCTCGCATATGGGACCGAAGATTCGACGAAGAATTTTTCTCTCGAAAGTGCCCAACATGTGCTCTGCTTTCCTGCTTATCGTCCAGCACTCGGCTCCATATAGCAGAACTGGCAGGATCAAAGTTTTGTAGAGCATACATTTCGTCTTCCGAGATAGGAGTCTTGAACCCATTTGTTTTGCCAAACCGAAGTACCAGCGATTTCCTAGGGTAAGTCTTCGTCGAATCTCCACTAGGGTGTCGTTCGTGGAGTTGATATTTACTCCGAGGTAGGTAAACTTCCTAACTACCTCAAAGTTACTGTTGCCAACAGTGACGTTTTGTCCTAGGCGGTGGACCGATGCTTCTTTGTTTGTTGACAACAGGTACTTGGTTTTGTCTTCATTTACTTCAAGGCCAACTCGTTTCGCCTCTTCTTCAATGGCCGTGAAAGCTTCTATAACGGCACGCTGGGAGCGACCGATGATGTCGATGTCGTCTGCATATCCCAGCAGCTGGACAGATTTATTGAAGATTGACACCTGCTCCGCGCACTATCTGTTCCAATACTAGATTGAAGAAGGTGCAAGCATCTATTAGTCTTTCTTTATGTGATAGGTTAGGTTAGGTTAATGGGTTGACTGAACAATATCTCCCATACTATAGAACCTATAAAAAACCTACCAATCTTCAGGTAATTCCAAGGCGTTTAAGAATTCATGCAAATTTTTCTAATCACAAAGTTCTTCTAAGCCTTGGAATAAATGTCTTGCGGAGTACACTCATGAAGATTCACGTCACAACAACCTCTGTATAAGTCGTCCAAGCTAAGATTCATCTTCTTTCTGTGACATTTCAGCCTACTGTGCCCGCCAAGAACTCGCAGCTCTTCGCAACAGTGACTTACAAGCTACGATTTGATTTCAATTGCAAACATCGCTTATATTGCTCCCTGGCTGTCCATGAAGAAGGTAATATCAGCACGTGGTAATGCCATCATTGCAGGATGTTTGGAAGCTGTTGTCACTGTCAGGACCTCAACTTGAAAAATACTCTTTTAGTTAGGGCAATCGCCCTGTAGAATTTCAGACGATGAATGCTGTCGAATATGGCTTTCAAGTCGATGAAGAGATGGTGAGTCTTGACTTGATCTTTTCTGGGATTTGCCTTAGTGCGAATATCTGGTCGAATGTCGCTCGGAAATCACACTTTCTGTGTTGCAGAAAGGTTTCAGACTTTCACACAATACGATGGAAAGGATCTTATATGCGACATTAAGCTAGGATATGACTCAATGGAACTTACAAGACATAGCATCGGCTTTCTTGAAAATGCGGTATATGGAGCTGATCCACCCATACTTGGTTGATGATTTGGTGCATGCAACCTACCAAAACTTCACCAGCATGTTTGAATAGGTCCATCAGAACCAGTGGCTTTGTTGTTTTTCAGCTTTTTGACAGCTGAGCCAACTTCTTCAAAACTAGGAATTTGAATGGCTTCTTCATCGACTGAGCTCGAGTTCTCTTCTTGCCCTATCACCTCTCTATTTGATGTCCATTAAGTAGCTGGCCAAGCAAGTACCATCTATTAAAAGAGGAAACGCAGACCCTAGTGCCAACTCTCATTCTCAAATTCCGGGCTTATGACTTCCAGTATATTGCGCTGCTGGGTACAATTAAAGATCACCATAATTCTAGGGTGAACTTGAACTAGTTCCGGTTTATTTCTATGGAACAAGGATTCCAGGATCAATCCTTCGATAACACTCAAAACTTATTTTACTGCGCAACCTCTCGCAAGCGTCTGACAAACACCCGAGAGTATAATTGTCATAGATCCTGGGTCCCATCGGCCTAGTATTCTTAGCTCTTAATCAGTTCAAAGGAATTTCGCGAATTGGGGCCTACATTCTATGTGACGATCGTGGAACCCAATTACCAATTGAGTGTTGAGCGTTCCCACAAGGCAACGCGTGAAGTAGTAGGGGAGAGTCCTTTTCGTTATTTATTTAGCAAACTAGCATAGGCCAAGGCACACTACTCCCATGCAGTCTAGCCTTAATCACTGTAAATTTGTGTACTCGTAGATAAGCCAACTGAAATCACTTTTTCATGCAAATATCCTCGGCAACCCCGTCGCCATACAAGGCTCCAAGCCGCAACATGACAGATTATCCGTGTGTCATCACGGGACCACAAAAGATACATTTCTCGTTACACAAGTATAAGTATGTATGTACATATGTACCTTTAGTGTCTCTGTATCTGTGGCATTTCTTCAAAACTTATGATGTGGTAAGTTTGATTAATGGCCATGATTTGTCCCAACGATAAACAAAACAACAGGAAAAGTGAAAAACAAAACCAAATCAGGATTAATTTCTACATTGTCCTGGCGAGGAGTTGGCGTATGTTATCCATTAGTTTTTATGGTACAATGCTTGCGAAATATTTTCCAAATTATTCACCATCAATCTCATTACGTAACCCAAAAGCAATAAGCGGAGGCATACGGCTAAGAAGGATATTCTTCCACGATTTTGTGATAACAAATAGTTTGTCCCAGGGAACAGAGCAGCCAAAATTTTATCCTCGAAAGCGATGTGCTGCATTTGAAAACTAATAACGTATGGCGGCGCTCCTCGAAAATATATTTTTTTTTTTCCAATTTCCTTTGGCACAGCAATGGAATCTAACAAAAAAAAAAAGGAACGAACTCTCTTTGAAAGGAGGTCAATTGCGAATTGATATCCGAGGTGCCATCTGTATGATTGGAAATGGGAATTGAAATCGCTTTACACAGAACATGACCTACATGTCCTTAAATTGTTTACTATCGTCAACAGAGCATGCTACTAATCGGGAGGGATGGCAAAATTGAGTTGATATTCAATCAATTTAAAAAAAGTTGGTAGTTCTAAATATGTTATTGATTGCGTTGAAATGTTTTGTGTTCTTGTTTTCGTTCATGTTTTCAAATTAAAAACAAAAAAATTCTAAATCCGATAGTTTAACAAATAAAGGATGTGTACTGAGTTTCTAGTATTTTTTATTAGCGTTTAACACGTTATGCAAAACTGTAATCGGTACTTCGAAAACTATTGCTCACAAATTCTCGATGGGACACACACTCAGAACATGGAGAGAGGTTTTGACTGCTTCATACCAAAGGTTGATAAATAAAGGCACACAACCACGAAAGACTTTAGGACAATAAGTCTCACCTCCTTCGTTTTTAAAACCATGGAACATAATATCCATCCTGGAGACCTATCTTAAGCACACCACGTTTACACGAAGCAGACACGGTGCAGATAGCGGAGCATTATGTAGTTGGTTCACTTGAATAAACACTGAAAGATCAAGGATAGACTCTAGCCCCTTTCCTGGATATTGAATGCCCTGTACATAAAGTCAAAACCAGATATGGTGCTTAGACCCATGACAAACCATATAAATTGTTCATATCCTAACCAGCTGCATAGCGAGCATACTAGAGGAAAGGCCAGTTAAAAGTATATGTCTTCAGAGGTACACCTCAAGGCGGAATCATCTCCCCTATACTATTGGCTATTGTTCTCTACGAAACGCTTCTTAAACTTAGAAACACAACTTTCGCAGATGGTGTGCTACTGTCAGTAACAGAAGAAGTTCTTCCTAGTAAATTGGAAAAGTCCCAAAAATCTTGTAGACTTGGAACAGGAAATACAGATTGGCAGTGGATCCCAAAGAAACAGAATTGGAACTGTTCACAAATAAAGAGAAAACTACTGACGTTTACAACTCCTTTTATTGAAGGTACTCCGCTAAGAATCACTGAGAGTCTCAAATACCTGGAGCTAGTCCTTGACAAAAAGCTAAATTAAAAAACCACGATAGCCCTCAATTCATGTAGAAGAATTATCAAAAAAACGTTGGAACTAAGTCCTCAAATTATCCTGTGTCCTTAAGTACCCCATCTATAGCAACTTTATATGGTGGCAAGTCCCAATCAACCTAAAGCCCATCACAAAAGTACAAAGGCTTGCGTCAATCGGTACAAACTACCAGTGCAAGGAGAAGAACACCAACGGCAGGACTCGAGGTTATCATCAGTCTACTCTCGTTAGACCTTTTTATACAAGAATTGCCAAAAACAGGTATAAGTCAATCGGACAACTGGAGATCAATTACATCAGGCCCCACTAAGATCCTTCAGAAGTATGTAGAGAATGTAGCAATAACAGATTACATGCCACCCAACCTTGACTTTATAAAACCTGTTACAAGCATCTATCCCAGTGGATGAACATTGGTGTAGAAGCACGTAGGAGGAGATATGGTGGACATATCTAAATCAGTCAGACTGTGGCTCCACAGTAGCCTTTGACCAAGTACAGGTCCTTGCAATGACTATTGATGCCAAGGAGACTACGTGAGGAAATCACGTTTTTGATCGACAGCCAGACAACGATAAAAGCGATATCTGCTGCAGGAGTGCTCTAAGTGCTATCGACAAAAGCTTACGATTCTTGGAACACAGTATAAGGGAAGACTCTGCTGGATCCCAGGTTTTGAGAGTATAGCAGGGAATAAGAAGGCTGATGTACTGACTTAGAGCAGGTCGACTGTACACCTTAAGCACCTAGGTTCTCTTAGTAATTACATGTGCTATGACGAGAAAAATGTGGTCCCTGTTCAATAAAAGATGAACGAGATGAAGACTGATACAAAAAGGAAGGATATCCCTGTTCACTGGGCAGAAGACTCTGCGGTATCATATGAAAAAAAAACTACTTCTACTTACATTTACATATATTTATGCCATGTAGTACATTAGACTCAAGTTGTGACCACGATTTGTCCTTTTTTTCATTCTTTTGTAAATGGCAAGGGTCTGAACAAATGCCTCATACGATATCACCTTTAGAAAAAAAAAATTATCTCATGTACTCTCACAGGTTTGTCAGACTTTACTAAAATAATGCGATAAAAATATATTGCCAAGACCGCAAGACTGTAAGAGCCAAACTTCTCATACAAACTTGTCCTTATAAGGTCGTTTACTCTCTTATGGCTACCGACACAAGGAAGTCTGCGTTGAGCTAAAAATTCGGCTGACGGCTCTGTATAACCTTCAGTATAAGTAGCTGAATGCATGTAGGTGCTTTTACACGGAAGGTTCGCATGTTCGTAAGGTATGGAGAGTCAAGAGGTTCTTCTCTTTTCGAAAAAAGGATTGCAGTCGATGTGACTGAGCCAGTTCTGCGATCCTGGATAAACAAAACTTCTTAAGTGAACCATGTCAAGTCAAAGTCATTTAGCGTTTAAGACCCTTTTCCACCAATGGGAAAGTGCTTCCAGCTTATAACCAAAAAAGGTATTTAGGATCTACATACTTATGCATGTAGGTTCGTTTCTATGTTATCCGTTGGTAGTTTGGTGAAGACGGCTCTCGCATAAGTGTGTAACAACCTCCTGAACTAAACTTCAAAGAACGACCTGTTCCGATTGATGTGTCATTGCGTCGACATTTTGACTGGGCTACAAGTTTAAACTCACCTTTCCTTGCATGAAGGAGCAGCTTGGTCAATATTAGAGTCACAATATTAGAGTTCAAGGCTGAAAAACATGCCCATATTTCAAGAAGAAACCTATGTAAACCCAGTATTCTTATCGCTGTATTGTAAAAAGTAGGTAGAAGGGTTAAAAAGAAGTGTTAAGGGACAAACGTGCTGCACGTAAGGCCTTCGAGGCATTCGAGAATCCAAACAAAATTTTAATTTGTCCATAAGACTGAACTCTTTGAATCTTGTTTGAGTTCCAGATAACAGAGATTGGTACCATGGATAGACCATGATTTCTCAGAGCCTAATCCTACCTTGGTACTTTCCACGTCCTCGGTTAGTGCCTCCACTAAAGATTGGTTTATTTCTGAACACATGTGTGTTTGGTTCGATTCTCAGCGGTCAGTCATAAGACTTCATTCATGGCTCAAAGGCTTGGTCGATACGAACATTTTTTAACATTTGGCCAAGTCAGTAACCCGAAAAAAATGTATTACATCCACCATGGTACAGGCTTCATGCTAAGAAGGTTATTGTCCCTTACTTTCTTTTAATGAATTGACTGACAATTTTTGGGATACAGATCAAGCAATTTGGTCATTAAAAACGCCACGTTATCTCAAAAAACGGACCAGAAAATAGCCCACCCTCTTGTACTCTTCCTTAGCATTATGTCAGTCTGTTGTCATATGTCGAGAAGTAGGGACTTTAGCTGGCTCCAGGAACATCAAACAGAGCTCAGTGAATTCACTCATACTCGCGTTTTCATAAAGAATATTTGAACTGTATATATACGTTGCATTTCATAATTAATGGCCCGGTCTTTGTGAAAATCCCTTTGGAGTAGACAGGGTTCCCTCTCCCAGTCATGTCACAATTGATTATGTGTACATCATCGAAGGCCATCTCTTGAAATTTATCACCTCAACCATTCAGTCACACATCATGCACACGATGACATACGAAGATTGGAAAAATTTTCAATTACAATAATTATAGACTAAAGGTCAGAACAGTAGCTATACGTACATACGCATTGCCAATTAGACACAAATTTTCTGCCATAAATTTTACAGCCTCTTACACATGGCCGCTCAAAAAATTTAATTTCTTTATTACGAAAATTCCTTCTAACACCTTAAAGTTATCCTTGCGTGCCACATGCTAGGAGTTTATACCTATACTCCACAGCCGGAGCACAGTGTCATGTTTTTATAAACTATAATCTAAGAGTTTATCAAATATTAAGTAGCACATCCCATTTAACACCAAGTCCATTGCCTTACTAAACATTAATGTGAATTAATTGTCATGTTACCAAGTGGAAGCCCCACCAGTGCTCCGCCATTGTTCACATATCGAATTAAATCACATTACGTTGGCAACAATCCGAATCCCTAATGGAATCTGTAATATTTATTAGGTTTCCGTTTTGCTATTTGAAGCTGCGAGGCGCATAGTTCGGTGTGGTCTGACGTTCCTCAACCGCCGGCATACGTATACCTAAAGTCCTTAATTGAGCCTTAGTTGTTTGTGACTTTCAATAATTTAAATTTCCCATAAAAGTAATTGGATGTTATTGAGTTATTGCTCGGTAGCACCGGGTCTGGAGGAGGAGCAAGGCTTCCTTGCCTCTCGGCCAGCAGTGCTCTAATTATGGAAATGGAAGTTAATATTTCATTTACGGCTAATTGAATTGGGATATCCAGTTTGTATTCAATACATTCGAGTTACTTTTTTTTCGCGAAACAATACAAGGTGGCGCAAAATGAATCATTGGTAATCGCATTTTCCACGATTTTTTGGCAAGGTTTCCGGTGATAATTGTTCGCATACCTGTCACATATTCTCCTTAAGGGCTGCGATTGTCAGAGGCTTGTTGGCATAAACCCGCGACTTCAAGTAGCCGCAAAGAAAGAAGTCTGGGATGGTTAAATCGGGCGATCTTGCTGGTCATGTCAAATTGCCAAAACTGGAGATTACGTGACCAGGAAATGCTTCCTTCACAACATCCATTGTGGCTTGTGCTGGTTGCAGAGTTTTGTTGAAACCACATGTTCACCAAGCCCTGCTCATCCAATTCCGGCAGTAAGAAGTCGTTTCTCATGGTTCTGTAGCGTTCGCCAGTAACAGTGACCGTATTGCCGATGGCGTTCTCAAAAAAATATGGCCCCATCACTCCTCCCTCGTGAACGCCGCACCACACAATGGCTTTGAATGGATGTAATGACTCTTCGTGCATCACAAGCGGCCAAAAACATTCCAGTGTCCCAGAAACGAAGATCTTGCTTATTGACGTAACCGCTTAAGTGGAAATGTGCCTCGTCTGTCGTGATGATTTTCGACACAAGATCGTTTTCTTCGTTGTTGAGACTGAGTATGGCTTGACAGTAATTAATACGCGACTGACAGTCAGAAGGCATTTACTGGTACACTGTTTCCACTTGGTACGGGAACATGTGTAAGTCTTTCACTAAAATTCGCTGTAGGCTCCGTCTGGTGAGGCAGCCACAGCCGCGATATTCTCGGCCGAACGACCAGTCTGGTGGCAGCCACGCCCTGCATGGTCTCCTGTGGTTCCAGTCTGTTCGAGTCGAGTAGCGCCGGAATGTTTGGCCAGTTGGCGCGACACAATTAGGAAATCGACGTCAAAATTCACGCTTGCGGAGTATAGCGCTCCATTGCTTGTCTGTGTGTATACTCCAGCTGTTTAGTTCACAAATGTCAAATATGATTGACGTACGACGCCATTTGCAAAAGTTATAACATTTTCCGATGATTAATTTTGCGCCACCTTGTAGAAGGGCAAGGACGATAACACAACATGGATATAGGGAAATAGGGATGTTCAGATCTTCTATTTATAATTGACATTTTAGTTGTGTGGATAATATACTCACCAAAACTTTGACTGACCCAAATACCGACCATATCCAATTTGAGGAGACGATAATAGACATTCTCGCCCTTCTCGATGTTCATAAACAGGTGGTAGACGAAACTTCCACACCAGGGCGCAACCGAACCGAAAACATGGCAGAATGATAGAAAACGATATCCTTTCTCCCAAGGCATGAGGCCCGGTACAATTGCAAGGATATACACAATAGGTATGGCTGAAAATATATATTAAGAAAGGAAAATTATTAAATTATGCATAACATAGGTGTTGTTGTTGTTATAGACATATATGCATGTATGTTAAAGGTGATTGTGTAGTTTTTCAGGACACGTGAGGATGGCGATGGCATTTTCCAGCACCAGACGACCCATGGGAATGAGCTCGAAATCGAATATAAACGGGTAAAATATTCATGGGGGGCTTTTGATCAAATCTGTTTAGTACTGGGATTTTCGTCGACTTTTTCTCCCCCCCTCCTCTCGGCTCTATGCAAAGATGAGATTTGATAAATTTTCACGCATAATTTCAATGATAAGGAAACATTTTACGAGTCTCGATCTGATTTGATTGATTGCTTCTGAAAATAGCCCCGAGGTACATAGACACTTATATGGAGGGATACGTGGTGGGCACGTGGTGTATACTTAAAAGCAAATTAAAATGTATCCTGACTACCAATTGACTAGTAATACTTATGTATGTGTAATGAGCAGTGAGAGCAGCTGCAGCTGCAGTTTACCGAATGCACATATTCAATTAGTTCTCTCTGTAGCTATGGATTGGTGGCCTAAGTACACATTAATTTGTTTCACTTATTCATTGCAAATAAATCTGTGCAATTAACTAAGGATGATGGGACAGTTAAGATAGAAACAACAACAACAACTGTAGGAAGGAAATCCTTGATGAAATGTCCGGTATCGATTTGCACCATGACGTTTTGTCTATGTTCATTTGAACTCTGTTTGACAGTCCTGTTTGCACACATCCGCAGACTACATATGTATGACATGGTTAGGTTTTTAACAACAAATTCCATTTACAACAAAACTAATACTTGTCACATCAATTATATTGGTTAACTGTGACAGCAATTGCCATTTGCAAACGTCAACGTCCGATGGTCCTTTGTGAACAGACTCTTTGAATGATACGAGCCTGAATTGATGGATTGGATTTGTTTGAAGTTTGCAAATGTTAGTCGCTGGCACTTGACAAAAGGGTGAAAACATAAATTAAGAACTGAGAAATTCACGAATCAAACTACAATAAATCAATTTACTAACGTTTTGTCAAACTTAACCCATTTCATTTGGAGCCAACCACTAACATGTCAAACAAAGTCCGAGAAAGTGTTCAGACAGAACTAATATTCTGAACACGCGAGTGCCAACAAAATCCAGTCCGACAGCCCTGTATGCCCAGGTTCTTGGAATGACAGATGTTTTGACTGGAACGAATTGTCAAATTGGCTGTCAGCTACTAACTGACAGGTGATTCATTTAGAAATACGGAACAGCGGTGAACATGGGCATTCTAAGGTTCCAAATTTCGAGTGATATTTGTCGAGTAAAACGAGTAATATTGACTTCCAATTCCTCAATCGTACCCGGCTTAACTATTCAGATTTTGGACTTTATGTACATAACCCGAAGTGCTGTTCACCGAATTGTTCTCACAATAAAGCCATAGTTTCACGGGCTGTGTGTCACATCCTGTCCTGGAAATCACGGGCTTCAATTTGAGGTAGCAATGGCACGATACCGAGCGTCATTGACAGTTTAGTTTGGACCGATGATTCCACAAATTCATGAAACACCCCAAACCATTGTCTTGTCTGGTGTGCCCATTAAACCTTATCGTTCAACAAAATTTTTGTCCAAAACAGTGAATTTCTTCGAGTTTTTTAAAAGTCCAAGGACTGAAACTGTGACAATTCTGCCACGAGCTGAATTTTGTATGTTTTAACCCAGGATCCTCACGTAAAATACGCCAAGTTGTTGCATACGATAAGCCAGGATGTTGAGAAAGGAGTCGAATCGATTCATCGCGGTCATTGGATACACTCTCAGAAACCGCTCCAATATTTTAGTCACTACGTGCTGGACATGCTCTATTTGGTTGCTTATTGTCTAAACATAAAAACTGAGTTATACATTTTTGATGGAATAGCAAATAGTGCGTTTTGTAGACCATAAATTGCTCTAAGTGCACGAAACAGCTGCCTAAGTCTTTTCATGATAAAATGTCAAGCAATACTGAACAAAAACGCCATGACAGGTTAAAATCTCTCAAGCGTCATCTGTCAAAAAATCCATAGACAAAATGTACCTCTAAATGAATCACCCTTTAGTTTAATGTGGTTTGCTGGCATTCCCAATGAACAGTCAATGAAGAACCTTATCGAACCGTGGTCAACGAGTTTTTGTTTCCAAACATGGACACATCGATTCACATGAAATTTGGTTCCCATACATTCCGGGCAAGCATTGTTTTGTCAAAAGCAAAATTTGATGAAAGAATAATTTCGCAATTTGGACCTCTTAATTGGCCTCCGATGGGGATATGTCAAGCCCTTAGTGTACACTAATAAATCAGGTACAATTGGAGATCTCGAACCGAACATCGAACAGAAATAAGACCGGAAACCCTCGAAAAGTTAAAAAAAATACATTGGACTGACGAACTGCAATAGGTATGTCCGGAACAGCCGAGGTGGATACCTGCTCGAAGTCATATTCAAACATGAGACAAACTATTCAATTTTATTTTCAAAGTTCGTATCCTTTAAAAAAAAAAATACCTTTATGTATTTATCAACATAGAATAATTCAAAACATTTTAACTTGACCAACATTTTTAAAGCAAATGCTCACAACAATGGAGTAAATATTTCCAAAATGCCATCACACATGTCAGAAACTGTAGTTCAGATAAAAAGGTCGAAGTTCATCCGGTCAAGGGATGATTCATTGTGTCGAGATTTGATAGGGGTAACATTTGCATACCACAGCAACCTGCATAAATATGCATCTGTATCTGTGTATCTGTGTGCATGGTACTGTCTCCCAATAGATGTTGTTTCATTAAAACATAAACAATAGTTACTGTGGTCGTTCGTGTATCCTGCAGCTTCAGTAGCACGAAAACCATTTGGGAAGTACTTCTCAGAAAGGAAAACAGTAGAAGTGCAGGGGGGAAAGTCTGCGAAGGAGAATTACTTTAAGTTTTGAGGCGATGAACTTTTGGTTACTTATTAAGAGTTCCAAACATTTCCCGCGGCAGGTCCGTTCTTGGACCCTAGGTCTTCTGATTCGCAGCTACTCGTGTTGTACACGTTTTATTCCTCACATAAATGGAAGAGACCGTGTTCCAAGGTGTGTTTCTTTTGAGAAACCTTTTCATGATATTCTTAATCCTAGGATGTGAGTAGCTTACAAGAGGTCGGTGTTATTTGAAATAGAAATCATAACAATCATAACATAGTAGTCTACCACACTTATCACTGAGCAATGAAGGCCACAAAATCGTGAATAATTCAAAAAACAGTGCTTACCATAAAAGTACTTATCGCGTGTTCATAAATTCATCACCTCGGGCCTCACAAAACAAGAATAAATTCGCGAAATTTATCCAGTTGTGCCCTGAAGTGCAACTTTTCAAATGTGTATTGCATGACAAACTCAAAACTCTTGAGTGGAGCAGATAATACTCAAGGCACTGTCGTGAACAAGATAGTACATTCAAATACTCCTTTTTGCTACTGTGAAACGGTGATGATATTGAATTAACCATTCCAAGCAATCGATACAAATTGGACTAGGAGGACGGACACAGGCATTTAGCTTTTAAAACATAGTTCTTGAAAAGATCGTTGGAAACTTCAAGTGCTTTGCTTTGTTAAAATATAGTACTAGTACCTTGCATCTAATAGTTTCAAGATAACTTCAAAAATATTGAACTAATGTCAGAATTGAATCTCATTAGGTTTCATTCATTTTATACTCCATGAGCTGTGCCTACAGTACACTAAGCGTGGAGCATTTGTTGCGAACGATGTAGACTTAGCTTGTTATTTAGCCGTGAAATATGGATATAGCCACCTTGGGCTTATAAGGGAACTGAGAATGTAGAGTCTCCAAAGAATGACGATAAAATCGTTTGCAAAAACCAAGTCATCTCAGGCCATTACTTCACTGTTTAGGAGTGTATATCCACCAGGTGGCCTAGTATGCATCATGGCGAAGTCAATGCATAGTGCGCCATTTACGCCGATCTTCAGGTCTCATTTTTTCGAGGACGCCTTGGATAACGTAGTTACTGTGACTGATAAGCCATACAGAACCATAATCAATGAGTTTTAATTCCCATAAATACATGAATGACTGAAGGATATGTGATTCCGACTGGAGTGTTCAATCATATAATCTCCGACTCACCTTATGTCTCATCTTGGCGATTTGAACTGGCCGGCACGATCGCCCTATTTGACAGTTCTGGACTTCTCTTCTTGGGATTCTTAGAAGTCACGGTTCTAAAACTACGAACCATAGACCGCGGAAGCTCTCAAATAACCGATAAGAGTACAACAACTTATCGCCTGAAATTATCGCAGAACCGATTACAAATCAGTTCGAATGTCGACCCCGCCTACTTTACCTTAACGAACTAAGTTTACAATCTTATGAGGGTTGAAATGCAAGTCTTACACATGAGGTATTTTTGATAAAATCATAACATTATACTGACCCCTATAATGGGAGATTTTCCATTTAAAAGTGGGCGTGGTACTTCCAAAATTTGATCAATCGTCGGGTTATCTGTTACAGGAATTTGTATTTGTTTTCATCTTCTAGATTATAGATCACTTTGTAGTTAAAAAAGGGATGTAGGCTCAAATGTCATCACTGATCAAGAATATGACAGATTAGACATTGACAAGCCAGGCATATGCATTCGAACTGTCAGTGTTGGACCTTCTATTGTTCTAATCGCTTGTTTATGAATGTTGTTGAGTAGATTTAAACAAAATTTTAGAAAGGATCTACCAACATTGAAGCCATGACGTGTTGACTATGTGTAGACTACGATATACTTAAGTGGTCATGATGGCCTTGTGCCATAAAACTCCAAACATCGGAGGAGCTAAACCTAAACTTTTATCAAAGTAAGTGATTTGCGTCATTTGGAAAGCACTCTCTTCATAATTTCATTCGAAATAAGAAAGTTTCGTTACACTGGGTCTTACTGGAGTAACCTGGTAACCCTCTACATATAGAATATACTTTATGCAAAAATGAACTTCAAACACAAGTCACCAAACGACAGTTTCTCTCATCACAACGAAGTGCGATATGGCAGATATGTGAGACATATGTGAATGAACAAGACATGTCCTGTAGAAGTTGGTTTAAGTTCGATACGAGTTTCACATTATGACTGAGTAAGTCCCCTGTAACGCCCTTCGTAGAAAAAACCGTCACAACTCCTAGAAATCATATACCATAAGCAGGTACTCCCGTAGATGTACCACGAATTTGTCTTAAAAGCAAAATCTCTTTCAAACCCGGAAAATGTGAAAAATTGCACTCACTGAATCCAAGTGCAACGCGACTCATCACGGGTCCCATAAACGTACGACAAACGCATTCTTTTGGGAATAATTTGAAAACCCCATACCAGCGTACCTCAAAACCTCTAAAAATGAGGAGAAAACAGTCTTAAACCCCATGACAGGATGACGTCAAGGAGGCGTAAACAAGTCGATATCGGATACATTCGCTTTTCCATTTATCTTCTCCCGAGGACTGTATCCGAATTCGGGGGTATTTGCATCTATCACGATATAAACGAAGGTGAGTTTCGTTTCCCAATCGAAATACTTTCTCTACTCTATAAGACCATTTGTCAAGATTGATGGAGCAACGATTTTCTATTATTCGAGAGGAGAAGTCGAGAGTCATGCTTACTGCAATTGACGTCACGGTTGTCCTTGTTCGTTTTTTGTTTATTAATAGCTTTTCGTGAAAGTCTATTGCTAAGCTACGAGGGGATTAGTTTCCAAGGACTGTGACAAATATTAATTCTTTCATTTAAAAATGAAGCACCGAATTGAATGGAGTTAATGGTGATTAAGAACTGGCACAGTTGATGGTTGATTGATGAACTAGTAGATTGGAAGTAGGTCTTGTATTGGAAAACAGTTGAAAGCGGGTATTGAACTTTGTCAAGGATGTCGGAACTTGGTTATTGAACTGAGAATTCATTTGCAAGTCAACTTAATTAGAGAGCAACCAACAAACTTTGGTAAACTTAAAGTGAAAACAGTCAGTTGAAAACGTGCTCCATTGTATGGAATTCTGACCATGAAATGAGTTTTCCATTCCCAGAACAGTTTTTTATGTTTGGAAATGTACACAGCATTCATGTCTAATTGCGATTTCAGTGAAAGAGACCATTCTGGTGTTCACCAGAACTGTGTGGTTCACCGATATTAATTTTTTTGGAATTGAAAACAGTTCTTGCAATTATGTTCATTAAATTCTGGGGTTTCGACATGACGACGTCTGAAACTGTGGAATGTGGTGAAGGGGGACAAGAAAGGTGCAGAGAACTTCCAAAATCGAGGGCCGCCACCAACCCGGTCGAACAATGGATGTGGACCAAGTGGAATGCGACAATTTTCTACTCAACAAACTGGCTATTACTTGTCTTTTTTTTTCTAAACAATTGTTTGGATAATTGAACTGAACTTTGAACTTTAAAGGCTTAAGTGTCTCCTACCACCTTTTCTCATTAAACAAGGGTACCGTCCAAGAATTTCGTATTCTCTAGTTTCATTGTAAATTACTATTAATCCCTAGAAGGTAAGTGCTTCATTTGGTCTTTAGGAGGCCTTACGACTTCTCACGTATCTTTAAGTACCTTACCGCAGACTGTAGCCCTCTTACCAAAGACCCGCGATAACAAATACGATCTGTTTATTTTTAAATTTGGAGTTCTTGAAGTAATGGCTTTGTACATATGCCCTGAACTACAAATAATCAAACAAACTAAAACCTAGGAAGAGAAGGTAAAAGTTAAAAGACGGTGGGACAGGGCTTGGAAATATTTGCGGAGGCATATTCTACTAAGATGAAAGGAAAGAGTTTTCCGTATTATTAGGAGCAGCATTTTGGTGTATTATAGCCTTAATTAGTCCGAGAAGAACAAATAGTTAAAAGAGACAGATTCAGAAAGCGCGAGACAATCAATGTGACCGGTAACTAGCTGATAAAGGAAGAGTAAATCAGCGATTTCGCGACCGGTTTCGAGGGACTGCAGGCGGATATGTTTTAGAAGATCGGTGTACGGGGGGAAATTGTTTCTGTCAATCCAGGCGAAGTGCAAAACCAAGCCCAGTTTTTGAAAGGCTTATGTAGTCTCAACTCTCTGTCCTTACTAGCTGCAAAAATGCCTTGAAAATCAAAGCTGATCCTTTCTCCTAATCTAACCGAGATAGGACTGGTGTTTATAATCTGTGAAAGAATTATCCACCTTGTGGTTTCATTTGACTCAACCAGTTTTGGAAGCCAAAGCCTTGAATTTAGAAACACCGTCCAATCATAAAATACATGTTAATCCGTATGAAGCTTGAAGATAAGCCGTCCTTCCTGAGGATATTTACTTTTAAGCTTAGAGAAAGCTAAAACAATAATGAGTCCTTGCTTTTTTGCAAACAGGATTGAAATAAAAGGCAGATAGAAGGATCAGGCTTTGCCTGTGGTAAGTAGAAATTATTACAAACTGTAACAACTCTTGGGCAACTCGAACTTGGACAAGATTCAAACAAATAGTCTTTTGAACATTTTTGCCAACAAGGTACTCGTTGATTCTAAACTTAAAGGTCAGAATGATATTGACCGGAAAATCATTCAATTTCTCGGAGGAATTGTGTATAGAAAGGGACGACTTTCGGAGTAAATTAGTAGTCTACATGAATTTTCTGTTAAACTACGACTTGACCTATGTTATCCTTTAGATCGCGCTGCTTCTTTTCGAGGCTCTACAAGACCATACCGAGCAGGTTGACTCTAATAAAAGTATACCTCCCGGTACTACTGTCTCTTTTTATCTTCGACGGATCAATCAGGAAGCACAGCAACCTGGCGCTCTGAAGATCGTCGCATCGCCAACTAAGTCGCCCACGTGATAACAGATGCGTTTCAGGTATCCAAAATCCTGAATGAGCAAACTGTCAGAGGAGCAAATGTCTACTCTGTCCACTTTCTTGTTGTAGCCAAATTCAGAGCTCGACTAACGAACGAGAAGAAGCTGCGAACCACTCAGGAAAAGATACTCAACTTTGGAAGTCTTTATACGACTGGAGTAGCCGGAGCCTACAGAGAGTGCTTGAGCGAGAGACTTTGTGCTATGGATTCGCTCTCCACAAACACTAACAACCTGTGCAACCAGTATCGCGACATCAGCAAAGAGGTACCCGAGACCACTATAGGTTACCAACGATCATCTGAAAGAGCAACACAAAACAAGAGCAACAAGAGTAAAGTATTGAGCCAGAAGAAGGAAGCGAAAAGGATGTCCCAAGTCAAGGATATCGAAGAGTCTATCGAAAGGCAAGACTCTTCAAAACAGTGATAGAAACTTAGTCGACCCTAGTATGGGACTCTGTATGGCTCATCTTCAAAAAAGGCGGTCCTATGTCTTGCAAGAAATATCGAGGCATATCCCTGCAACACACTAACACA
Source organism: Xylota segnis (assembly GCA_963583995.1). NCBI lineage: Eukaryota > Metazoa > Arthropoda > Insecta > Diptera > Syrphidae > Xylota > Xylota segnis. Next base: position 8,555,547 of record OY757236.1, on the reverse strand, counting down.
CAATAATCCTGTCAGTTCTACTATATAGGGTTGAGTGTTGGATAAGCAGGAAAACAGACCAGATTTTGCTCACTTTCGAGAGAAAAATTCTTCGACGAATTGTGAGTTCCGTATATATGGAGGGCGAATGAAGGAGAGATACAACCGCGAACTCTATGAGCTGTAGCAAGACGTGAGCCTAAACATGTCGACTACACAATAATCCTCCAGAAAAGACGATTTTCAAATCATAGCCCCCAGACTCGAGATGACATAGAAGACCGAACCTCTCATTTAAGAATCAAGCTATTTCCGAATCAAGCTTGAAAGTGGAAGCAGCATGCACGCGAATCAAGGAAGTGGAAGGTTGTCGTGTATCAGTCGAAGACTATTTACGTGTCGAGAGCCCATAAAGTCTCAGCTTCTTGGTGGTGCAACGCTTTTTGTGAAAAGTAAGTATTTTCTTTTGGGAGTTCTTATGTCCTAGACACAGTATGTTTTTGACTCATTTCAGCATAAGCTTCTTATGAAAATTCCTGAAAAGGTTAACCTTGACTACATTCCTTCGCTTTTAACAAATAGTTGTTCCTACTCTGCCAAAGCTCCTAGGAGTGAGCCGCACACAGTTCACACAAATACTAGTTACCGCAATTCAAACATTATTGCCACATTCTCTCGCAACCGCTTTTGTTCCTCCTTTGAGGGTAATTTGCTACAACAACTTGCTATTTCTCTGCACATCAGCAAGTGTACCTATCCTGTCTGTGGAATGCTGGTGAAAATGCCTTAAAGAGGATTTAGTTGACATCATCCGAAGTGCTCTGTCACACAGGCATACCCAATCAATCATTGTTAACCACTGACAGCACTGATGTTGGCAAAAGTGAATAATTTTTGTTAACAAAATGCCAACAAATACCTACGTTTAATGAACCGTCATGCTGTTTTATGCTTCGGTATCTAAAAATAAGTACCCTATTGAGACAGACAGTTAACTGCAAGGATGTGGTTATGGTTGGTGTTTGTGTGTGTGTGTGTACTTTCAACTGTCATTGTAAATTGTTGACTCGGATTATCGGTTTTCAAGTACTATTAACCGTCGCCACAATGCCAGAAAGGATACGACAATAGTTAATCAATTTCGATTGATCACACTATTTATTTTCAATTGATTTCAACACTAGGTCAGTGATTATCCTTTTTTTTTTTTCTTCATCTTCCTCTGTGTGTGTGTTTAGTCCTAAAACAAGAGGATTTTCCTGCATGTTTGACCCATGTATCCGAACCTCCTATTCGATTTCGATTTTCCACATATTGCTGCAGCTATTCACAATCTGATGTTCCATTGTCCTTCGGGTTCATTGATAGAGTGAGAGAGAGAGAAGGAGTGATAAGAAAAAAAAGGAACCGATTCAATTGACCTCTTAAGTTTTGAAGTATATTATCCACTTCAGCATGAATCGATAGAGAAGAAAAAGCCACTCATTCCTCATTGCCCTCGGGCCGAGAACATCCCTCCGCCACTCGGGAAACGCTTGAGAGTTAATATCAGATCTCAAACCTACACCTGAAGAACCTTTATTTTATCCTTTTTGTGTGGTTTCAAGTTGTCCTTGCAAATCCCATTGAATAGGAAAACTGAATACAGTAGTTCATGGTGTAAGTTTTGTTTGTTTTTTTTTTTCTGTGTTTTGTCCTCCTGTCTTAGATATAAATTAAGGAAGGCCGGTACAAGCTTTAAGATCGAAATTAAAGTAATTTGTTAGGTTGGACGAATATGCCGCACGCGATGTATCCGTATCTGTCGTCATTTCGTTTTATTTATGTATGCACTGCATGACGGCACTAAGCAATGCTGATATTTTGAATACACCCAACGTATCTTTATTATTCTTCTCTCCGCTTTGCAATTCAAATTTTCAGATATTTCCTGCACGAGGATACGAGGATACCTATGTACGTATAGGTACATTCAAGGGTAATTGGTTTAGTGCGCTCTATATGACGCCTTTGTGTGTGTTTATTTGCTTTTCATCAGTTTTCGAGAGAAATTGAGAAATTAAATCTTTCGAGTATTTAGCAGCTGAAGGACTTCTACTCGGTTCGGATGTGACAAATTTCCGTCTTATTCCGCACGACTTGATATGCTGAATAAATTGAAATAGGCATTGAGTGGATGCTGGAATGCCGGGTGGGAGTTGGAGTGTCTCAAGTGGAGTAGAATAAATTTTGTGCACAAAAGAGAGGAGCCCTGGTGGTCTGCCCATAAGCATGTGTGTTCTGTATGAAATTGTATTTCGTATATTAAATGTATTTAATTTGTTAATTACGTGCACACATACATATATGTATAATTGAATGGCAAGCTGGAGAAATTTGATGGAAAATTGGATTCTCTGATGAAATTGTTTCCCACGAATCGAGAGGGACGATGGAATAAGTTAATTGTTCGGAACCAACTATAATGAACAGGACATCGCTTGTAACCAGCAATTGTTCGTTACTAACATTACAAGAGCGTTGAATTATATTGAATAATTGTTTTACTAAATTGGTAACATCGCAATGGGTGGAGTGCCAGCTTCCTGCGTAAAGATATCCATAAAGCCACCTAGATATAACCTTATGGAGCCAGTCGAAAGCAGAAAGCGTAAATCCCTAATTTTAGCAATGATGGCTATTGTATGAAATCGCTAAAATTAAACAAATCCTGTCGCTTAATATGCCCAAATTAGCACTCCTTACGGGGATCATTACCGGCCACAACCTCATGCCGGCCAACCGTAGTCGAATGCGAGCACAAACTGATGACCTGTGCAGAGAATATGGCGACACGGATGCAGTTGAGTAGACTTTCTACTTCCTCTGCAAATGCCCAAGCCTATGCAGAACTAGAAAAACGGCACTCGGTGAATACCAATTCAAAGACTTGCGAGATCTCTCAGGAAAGCCACCATTCTAAAATTTGTAACAACCTCAGGGCGGTTCAGGGAGACCATGTAGGTACCCCAAAGCTAATAACCAACCTTTTAACAATGGATCCACCAGTGATCCGAGTGGTAGCTGCACATATAGCTACCCTGTTCTAACTAACCAAACCTATGGGTATTGCAGAGTACCTTTTTCCAACAACTCCGGATAGCCTTATACCCTATGAGCTACCATCATCCTATACCAATGCGACTTCATTCCAAGCAATTCAAAAACTGATTAGATATTTACCCTTAGGCCACTGATCGATGAAATTCAATATTCCCCTCTACAGGTTATTTATAGACATGAAAGTCACCTGCTTACGAAACCATGAGAGGGTTCGGCATCCCAAACAAACTGACACGGCTATGTAAGTTAACCAAGGCTAACATAATAAGCAAATGAAAATCATTTATAATTTGTGATGAACACCAACAGTTTGATGGTTTGGGTTGCAATGGTATTGAAGACAACAATCCGTAATTCTAGATCTTCAATAAGAGCAAAAATCGGTACCAGATACAAGACAGATCTAGCCAAGACTTGATCAGAAACGAAGTGCAGAGTTGGTTCTGTTGGAGTGAGCACAAATCACTGATAATGTACAGTATTCTCACTGGACACTGTCTGATAGGCCAACATCCCAGAAGCAGACCCTCTTTTCATACGACTGCTGCGGAAGCGCTCTATGCACTTGCCCAGCTTTTTCCCATAAAAAACTTCTCCATCCAGGAGCTCTTTTTTTTGACAACCTAGGCATCATAAGCCTTCTTCGCTTTATTGACATCATCCAAAGACTCCAAGCAGATCGAGCGGGCAGCACAAAACCAGGACAACAGTATGAGAGCCGGCGCAGTGACGACAAAAAACGTTGGACCTTATGTCCCACCTGACTTATTTTTTTTAGATAAACTTAGACAATTCTAATACCCAGAAGTTACCCACAATTTGCTCAGAGAAATCCAAGTTGTAGGCGCCTCCCTGACAATTGATGACATACCCTTAGTGGAGCGACGAAGTCGCGTTAGCGTCTATACCCTGCGGAGAAAAGGGTGAAATAGTGTCCTTCCTCAAACTTAAATTAAACTAATTTTTGTTTTTAAAAAACATTTAAACTTATGTATGTCCCGATGTGGTGGGACTTCAATTTTTCCCACTTAAATAGGACACAAATCCCAAAATACAAAAAGTGGGACTTATGTCCCTGCGCCAGTTTGGGCCACATCTGTCTGGATATGAGGTGACACGTAGTGCCATTTGTCCATCGAAGATCGATTGAGTCTACGTTCGGCATTGAGCTTAAGTAGCAGATTTACTATAGCCAAAGGCATACCAACACCTAGCTTATACGATGAGGTAGGATTGGCTTATACGTCACGTTGTCCCGGTGCCTAAATGAGGTAAGTATTACATTGTTCAGCCAACTCGTTAAGTGCGAGGCGCTGATTTAGTGCAGTTTTTGAGTCAAAAGTGGAAGATTCCAAGGATTTAAGCGGGGCTTGACTATCCCTATAAATGTTGATAGTCCGATTGGGTATTACATTATGCTTTAGCAACGACCAGGGCCTCCTTGATCGCCATGATCTCCGCCTGGTGATTGAGAAGATGGAAGGAGATATTTAGGCATAGATCGTTAGAGAAGACACCTCTTTGTACTCCATCCCTGTAGGAGGATACCGATTCCGTCTTTTGAAGACACGTCCAGTCTAGTCGTAGGGGATACATGAATCAAAGTTCTCTTTGACTTAGACTAGACCACTCGGAGGTGCCCTTCGAACGAGTGGCTGCAGATGCTGCCTCTTGTTTGCTACAGATGTCCAAAGGCGGCAAGTGCAACAGTATATCTAGAGCTACTGTCAAAGTGCTTCTTAGAGCTCCAGTGATGCAGAGGCATGCCGACCTTTCTACCCGGCTGAGTTGAGTTAGGTGATTAGTATAGGTCTTACAGAGATCTAATATGTAATACGTGGCTGTAGACCCTTCTTAGAACAGTATAAGGCTGAGTTTCTTATCAAGTATGAGATCCAAATATGTACCATTTTGTCAGACAGTGTCAGGCATGACTTGCGCTTCCTATTGAAGAGGATTTCATGCACTGTCCACCTCTTTTAAAACATTCAGCAGGAGATCCATCAGCATAAATATAGCCAAATTGGATATCACTTTGTGTTTTACGTAAGTCCTCTCAACGTCCAGTACCGTCTAAGACGTCTTGCCATTCGCTTCTTTAATATTGAAGGAGTTCTTGACAGCTATTACAGGAACCTCTTTTATCTGAGACTGACTTCTCCAATCGATTGCTTGAGTAATTTGCAAACAGCTTTTGTAATCAGCTACGCTCCGTCGAGACTCGTCCACGAAAGTCGATGATTAATGTCTACCAACTACCCTCCTTGAAGTCTGGTACATTCCACCATTAATTTTGCTGTAGAAATCCCCCATCTCGGCGAAATTTTGTTAATGAAGTTTTGATTTGAATAAAATGGGAAATTCGGCTCCATGCCGGCTCGCAGTATTACGAAAATACAAATTCATGCCAAGATACACACATTTAGGTCGATAAACTCCTTCCTGCGACGCGAATACTGTTCCGTAACCCGATGTGTCTAGCAGTAATTACAAAAGATATTCGAAATTACATGCATAAATTGCCAAAGTCCAAATAATGTTTCTGTTATTGTTAGACAAGTCGCGATCTGAATGTGTCCATTCCACCGTACTTTCTGGACTGGTACCAAACTACCCATTCCTCATCCACCTGGCAAGTGTTCAAGAATGGTAAAAATATGTCAAAGTCAACTCGAAAGCCATTGGGAAATATTTTAGCTTAACCTCGTACCAGTACTCGGATATCGGATGTATCTAACGTGTATTTCTGTATCCAAAACAACGTTGTAATTCATTTATCAACAGCGCTCCCATTTTAGGCCAAAAATCAGGACACATTCTCTGGCTGTAAGCCAAAACGTGATACAAAAGACCTATAGATTCCCAGGGAAAGGTTGAAAGATATATTCGCTTGCAATTTTTTCGCCTTTAAGCGCATTAAAGTCAAAGCCCTGTGAATCACGTAACCGGAAAAGGTTGGGTATAGGAAATTTGAACAAAAAAAAGGTAAAATGCAAGGAAAAATTTATTTGTTTAACTACAATGGCACAATGTCGCAATTTACACTCTCGCGTTGTAGCTTTTATGGTTGACATGGTATGCTAAAGCAAACAGAAAAAGAAGAGAATTTCACCGGTAAAAGGATCCACTACCACTGCCCCATTTATTCGCCTGAGTTTTTTCTCGCAGGACTTTGTTTTTGTGCCAACCACACTGCTTTGTAGTTGTTATATGCTGAAGTTAAAGCCCTTTATGTGTTTCAGTGCACAGTGACCGCAGCAACCTTGACCTTTAGTCGTCATCGTAAAGTTGTAAAGTAAAAAATATTGTACTAGTCCGCAGGATATAAATCATTGAACAGGCTTTTGGCGCTGAAGTCTGAGTCTGAAGGACTTACGTTGAGTTATGCATTTTTAATTCTTATTTCGCATTCAGTGAATGTGAGTTGGTCCTTGTTTTCTTGAAAATTCAGCAAAAAATTTGCACAAAATACTCGTATCCTTAGTCAATCAAGAGGATTCCAGTGTGTAGAGGAGTTTACAGGAATTTTAACAAACCGTTTGTAAATATTAAAGTGCATGTGAGGCAAGGAAGAAGGGATGTCCTGTGCCACATTCTGAAGGAAAATGATTACATAAATAAACAGACTATTGGATATTCATGTTGGAAAGTCGAATTAAGGTGGATAGTTGCAGTTGCAGTTGCAGGACATGGTTGTTTGCTTGATTTAAGAAAACCAAAATTCTGCTGGCAATTAATAAAGATTACTCAAGGATAAGGCATTGGAAATATTGTTGGGATACAGAGTTGTGCATACAAGAGTGATGTAACTTTATTTGCAAACAGAAAGTGGCAAGGACACTGAAGAGAGGTAACATTATTTAGGTTTTCCTTTGCTACTTTTGGAAGCCCCAATAGCAGATATCTTGCTTGATGAACTATTTTACTTAGAAAATGATACTCATAGCTTAGACACAGCTAAAGTATCCCATAATTAAGCTTAGATCGAAGAAAACTGGGATGGCTTAGCAAGGAAACTATTCGAACTAGCTGCAGATGATTTGCCAGAAAGCATTTACCAACGTATTTCTACGATTTAGTCAGACAAATGTATGCACAATGAATAGCATTTTAGCACCTAGTTTCCACAATACACAGGATAGAGACGCACTCAAACCCAACTGGTCCATTAAACTACCAGAAAGCAAAATCCAATACTGCCCATCATTCTGAAATTTTACCAACTTTAGGCGAAAGCCAAGAATTCACTTCAGCACTCGACATCAGTATCGAAGATTTGCCTTGGACGGATGAAAAAACAGCCTTCTCCACAAGCGTCGCAGACAGAGTTGGTAGACTAATGTCCAGCAAGAACTTTACATAAATTAGGTTCCTTTTTTCAGAAATCTCATTGGACTGGCGCAACATGGCCAACGTTAGGTGAAGCGCACTCTCGTCATGTTTTGTTTCGAGACTACTTTGGGTCCTCTACAACGATAAACGGACCAAAGAACTCCTTTTCACTCAGTAGGCCACAGCTGGCCCTCCTTATCGCCGTCCTCACAGGGCACAACTCAATGACGCCCCACATCATAAGAATGGAAATCAACAGCCCAGACCTATGCAGAGGTCATACAATTTACTTTCTCTTCGAATACTCAAGTCTCAGCAGAACCAGATACAAAACCTTTGGAAAGTATTTCTCTACGAACTAGCTACCACGTTCTGGATTGTTCTGGAGGTCCGCTCCTAAATAAATTCTTGGCGCTACAGGTCGATGGGACCCAGGGCCTAGCTTCTCACAACCATTCGTGTTGTGCGTGTTATGTTCTTTACACGAATAGAAGGGGCCTACTGTTTAATGCTGTGTCCGAAGGGCAATTTGTTATTTGAGAAGCTTTTTCAGGACATTTGTACTCTCGGATGTTTGTCAGACGCTCGCGAGAGGTGGGGCCGTAAAAAACTGTTAGGTATTCGATCTCGAACCCCTTGCTCCACAGTCCAACGCACTAACCACTGAGCCACGGCGCCCACCAGGGAGGTCCGCTCCTGCCATGGATTAATCACTTGGAATAATTCTTGGTATGTATTTTTTTAGATACCCCACACCAGGGAACACAATGGATCCATCGAGATCCGAGTGAGACTCGACCCCTCTTGGTTGCATTCAGAACAACGATCGCAAATGTTTCGCGGGTTGCACCCCCTTGTTCAATCAAGGAATTCACATTCATGTTCATCTTAGACATAGGAGGCGCCTTCACCTACGTTTAAACCAATTCTATGATCACTCCCCTAAAAAAGCTTCACTTCTGTGAAATAATCTGCTGTTCTCCAGATAGAACATAACAGGGTTACCAACCTGACTGGCTACAGAATTTACCTTATCACCATAATTTACGAATCGGTATCAATTCTTACGAAAACGTTTAAAACCGAGGACAGATTCAGTCCCGGACTCTTCTCTTAGCCATCAACCTTTAACTACAACTATTGGATCGGTTTTAAGCCGAAGTCAAGCAGTTGAGTGCATCCGACACTATCTCTCAACGTGATATTTGGACAGAACAACCTAGCCTTTTCCTGGGTACCAGCCGACTGTAACATACCAAGGAATTGTGTGGCTGACTAGAAGAGGCTCCTCTGGTACAATAGTTAAATACCACCGACATCGAAAAACCGACCCCGACCCTAAGTGAAACAAGGTCCTTCGGATTCCTTAAACACAAAAAAGAAGAAATCCTCTGCAAGAAAAATGCTCAAAAATTAGCAACAACGACAACGAATCTATAAGGATGAAGAGGCAACCATTAGTTGCCTCCTATCCACATGCCTTGCACTCCCAAACATCTGGAAGGCTACACTAGGTGAATACCTATTCAATAATTTAAGCGATCTCAGCACCGCCTGCTTGGGTAAGATTAACTCTTTCATGCAAAAGAGTAAATGGTTCACTGAGTAAGATCCACCCAGCTTATACATCGGCAGTACAATGTACCTTCCTCTAGTCTAAGTGTATCCCCCCTCACCGAGGACCAGTCTTAACAAAATATAAAATCCAACAACGCATTACCTACTTTATCCGAAGAGAGGTGGAGGTGCAATCCTTCATGTATTTAAATTTGGATTCACTTTTAAGAATGCCAATCTTATATTCATTAATCTTCCTTCCTCTACTAACACGAAACAAACTTGTAAGTCTCGTATCTACTACACACACTACCCAGTAACCATATCTATTTTAATACCTGCCAAGGTCACCATCATCACCGAAGGTAAACATCGTAGAGTGTAAAGTTACTTTTCGGTTTTATGACCACTAGACCGCTTAACCCAGTGTGGACATTCAATGTTTGACTTTACGATTGTCAAACTCTTCGCTCCTGGCTTTAGATGAACCCAAAAGCCAGTTCAGTGATGATTACTACAATGTTCCACCGGACAACCTTTCCATCTTAAGATGACACGCAATATCCCCATCTCCTCCAAAGCTCATGTTTAATGAATCATAAAAGGAGATGATCCTGCCTGCTCCTGGATGGTAGGTAACTACATGTGATGAGCCAAACTTAAGTAACCGTCCCTTTTACAAATTAGACAATAAATTCGATTCAGTCCTGTCAGGATAATTGGTTTTCTGGCGTTTTGTCATTTTAGAATCCCGCTTTAGTTCTGTGTCAGTTCTGTAAAAATGCGGTCTGGTGGCTAAATCTGAAACTAAATCGCCCAAATTCAATTAATTTTCTTTGTTGCTACCCCATTATTTGACCCACCTGAGTGTATACACACATATGTACGCAGGACTAATTGGATATTTACGAACTTAAACTGAAAGTGACGATAAAGCGGTTCAATTTAATCGGATTATAATTACAGATGGTGAGTAATGTTGGACAGGATTTGTGCGTTTCGGTTGAATTAACGATTAAATTGACCGTTTCATTGGAATCTCTGATTTTGTACATAATTACATACATACATACATACATATATTCAATGTTTATTCATTAAATTTAATTAACTTGGTCAACATTGTTTTCATTGGTTTCAGTAATATTTCATGATTGCAAGCCTCTAACATGGACATTGGAGGTTGTTTCAATGTCATTAAGGACCTTGAACTAAGTATATGTCAACTGACCGAAACAACTGTCAGATAATTTAGGCCTACAGAAGGAGATCAGAGAAAGATGAACCACAGAGAGAATAGCCTACTAAAACTGAATTAGACCACTCCTTTAAGAAATGTACAACTGCTCACATTAACCTCACAAAACTGGCTCGCATTTTAGACAGAACGAAGCTTGGAACGAAGCATCTTAAAGCCAATCCTCTGTCATACTCTATTCGGAGAGAAATATGTATAAGCTTGGAGTAGGGTTGGTAGCCGTGCCCGAAGAATTCACACCAGGGACCTGAATAGAGATGAGCTCCTCAGTCTAGGTTAAATGCCTCCTCAACACGAGACACATCAACTCAGAACTGAGTGACTGGTGAGTAAATGCACTAACCTCTAGAGGTACGTCGAAATTTGGAGTCCTATCAGCTCTATAGGTACTATGGATACTAGTCCTGAATGAAATCTTAAAACAGAGTTCAAAATGATCACGAATACGGTCGTAATGTCTACAGGGAAGTTCATACCCACCATCAGAGAAATATTTCAATCAGCTGTCCATACCCTACATAAATGGACGGAAGGTCCCTGAAAATAAGGAACTAAGTATTCCTCGGATCAGCTTCTTAGGACTACAAAACACAAAACACATCAGAAAGAATGGAAGGACAACCCCACCATCATTCATTGGATGCACACAGTCGTCGTCAGACCCATTCTATTTTACGAGTACTAAGTATGGCAGTCCAGACTTTAGCATGTACAGAGACTACCAGTATCATTGGAACCACGCCGATTGCAGTTCCTGAAGCCATACTGGTACTGATTTCATTAGGTCTTCAAAGACGCAGGTTCTTAGAGTTCCTTACGTTTGAAACAAAGAGGTGCCAACGTCTAAAAACAGTCTAACCTTTGAAAAGAGGGCGAAATGGGGCAACGAAATATTGCCAGATGGGCACACTTGGGTTCTATCAACTCGATTAATAATTCGATTCGGCCTAAGGCCGCAGTCGGAGAAGAGCTATCCACAAAAATGCACTCCAGGAAGTCGATCGACAGTCAGGGCACTGGGTACACTCATCACACTCCTTTGGATCACACGGGTATACTAGGGAATAAATTTTGCTAGAATTGGCAAGAAAGGGGTCCGAACACAACCTGACAATGGTCATCACTTCTGTTCAATCGCCCGTTGCACTGGTTAAATCGGACAGAGATCAAGCCTTCATGTCGCGTCTTCAGAAAACCCTAGATACAGCACAATAAGTACATCGAAAACGAAGGAAATAACAGTGCTCAATAGAAAAAACCTAGCTCCTTGGCTAAAGGCCCACCGAAGAAAAATTTGACTAAACCATGACGACCTCTGTAGAGACTGAAGGAATGCAGACGCAGAAGAAAGCACAGCCTATGCAGAACAAAGAAAAAAACCATCATTGACCCTCCTAAAACTTATAACAATTTCGGGTTCGAGTTAGTTCTACTTAAGCCACTTTCGCGTTTTTTTTTTGGGGTTACTCCACTATTTCACAGTGCAACCATAGTTTTAATTGCATCCCTCCTTCATATCTTGAAGTAGAATTACTTTTGCTTACTAGTATACGCAGAAGCCTCATATCCTAGAAACTATTATTCAGAGAGGTAAAACCACTTCAAACTTAGGGTTTAGGGATTTGACTTGTTCATGACGTTCGTTAAGGTTGCGTAATATGACCATTACTGTTTTTGCCAGAATTCAGTAGAGTCTTACATCCTTTCTTAACCAGGTAGGCTATGCTGGGGTTTTTTCCGTACTATCGGATTGTGGGTTTGCATCAAATGCTATTATATGCCTGCAGAACCTTGGAAGTCATTGCTCAATCTCACAAGTAATCTTAAACCTTTTGGTAATCGCTCTCTGAAAGTTGCAAGTGTTTTGGCTGAGTGACAAATGGCGAATACATAAATAGAGGTCCACGTATGATGTAGCCCAGAACACCAACTGGAAAAGAGTGAAGTTCAACGAACTTCAAGTTACATAGGTACTTACGATACCATTTCTCTGCGAGTTAATCATATCCTTGAACCCTGTGTAGGATCTTCTTAACTTGACTTAGTTTGTATAGAGGTTCAACATTCATTTTTTGGATGCTGATTCTCAGAAACGAGTAACAGTAACCTTACTGACTCAACCGGTCGAAGGGCATTTTTTAGTGATCTAGTCTTGCGTGCCATATCAGCACAATGGCCACTAAAAGGCACAGTCTTGGTGCACTATGATCCCCAAGGGAGTTGGATCACCAAAGGGAGAAAGTAAATGCGTCTACATGTGCGATACTCGTGATTGAAAGACAAGGTGATTGCGCCTTGGTGCTTGCAATAGGTTGAGTTTGGTAATTCAAAACGTAAGGAGTTTTGGTTTCAGTCACAAATACATCCTCGGAATAACCGGCAGGCCCTGCCAACAAGAAGATCTTAGTATAGATACCATCCTGATGTGGTATCAGAGATATGCTGAGACTTAACGTGCCAACTCCAAAGAACTAAGTTACACTCTTGCCTTTGAAATTTCCTCTACCAGGCACAAGGATCATCATTAAAAACATGTTTGTTCCCAAAAGGTGGGCACAGTATGAATAAGTACCCCAATGAACTATTCCCCTTTGCCTGAACTACAGCATCCGTGTAGACCAAAGTTGTAGGTCATCTTACCACAGAACCTCGCTTAGTTAGCTGCAAGTAATCAGTAAATGTACCTCAAAACCATTTTCCAACTAAAAAAACTATAAGCAAGCTATTTGAAACCTACCCTACAGAATGAATTTAGAAATACTCGGAAGGGAGTTATCCGTCTATTTATAGCCCCTACCCACGACTGCGGTAATCCCCCTTCAATTCATCATACCCGATTCCAATATTACCATAAAGTTTTTGTATTATGCATTTCACAATCCAACCATCAACAGCATCAGTGCATCTCCCGAAGGATATAATCCAATTTATTTCGCGGAAATGCATCAAATGGAAGCTTTTAGTTAGCCAGTCATCAGAAACACCACACCACACACACCGAGAAATAATCGAATTAACGTTTTCCAGCTCTAACAGCGAATTAAATTTTCAATTGAAAATTCTCCCAAATTGGAAAACTTTTTTTCATATAACTCATGTCGACTTGGGTGCGCGCTCCAGCTATCCCCCCTTTTCTTTCATTTTGAATTGGATTCCCACCAATCTACCAGTCTACCAATCCTTGCAGTCCTACTACATAACAAAAACGGTCACATGGCAAGGACGACAAAAGAAAAAGTTCCCAATTCTTCGTCTATTCTTCTTCTTTTGCAGATTTTTTTTTTTTTTTTTAAGAAAGAAAATTTGATTTACGGTGCAGTAGTTCTATTAGATCACTGTATCTGTACGTATACAGTTTATCTATGTACTAGCAGATGTCCAGATGCATAGGAATATGGTTGGAATCATGACGTTTTACTGATGGTTTCCATTCCTTTGGGCTTCCTTTCATAGAAGAAGGGTTGCAATGCGAAACATAAGCAGTCCTAGAAAATGCTACTTCTTGGAGTAATCAATCATGGAAGCTTGGAAAATGGTGTAATATCTGAGCTTTGGTTAGTAGAGCTACAAGAAATGGGGAACCAGAAGCGCCATGAATGATAGGGTAGTGGTTGATACCAGAAAATAGAATTTCGCGATACTCAAACCGTTTATCCACAGCAGTATTGCGTCAAGGATAAAACCATAGATGCAGCGAATTTCCAATTGTGGTTCCACCAGTAAAAATGACATAAAAAGTTACTGGTTCTGTGGATTAAAGCGATACTGGTTGGGGTGGGTACTGAGATTGGGGTTGATAGGATATAAACCATTGAAGGATGCGTCTCCATATGTATTGAGATGAAATACTGGGTGCACCATCTTTTATATCGGTATGTGAATATTGAATAACTTTAAAAAGAAGCAACTGATTTCCATAAATAAGATACACGTATTAAACCTGGTCATTTACAATTTATTTGGACTAGTTTTTGAAAACAACATCGATCAAGTGGCAGCCTCTATTGACCAAAGCAAAATGTGCCCCTTTTGGTGCGTTTTCCATGACTTTTTCGAGCGTCTCGGGAGATTTTGGCACGAATGTTTGCCTTGAGCTCGTCAATGGCTTATACTTTGCTTTTGAAATAATCCCACAAAAAGTAGTCCAGAGGTTTCAAATCTGGAGATCTTGAGGGCCCATCAATGTCGTCATTTTTTGACAGCATACGTCAGGGGAATTTTCTTTGAAGAAACTGCATTTTTTGATTTGATGTGCAGCATGACGCACCGTCTTAATGAAACTTGTGGGCAGACATAATAAGCCAACATCCGCTGAAATCGATTCAGATTGACTGTTTCGCCTATTCTGAAGCAAAATGCACCAATGATGGTTTTGAGGCAAAGGCCGACCCAAACAGTTCCTTTTTGGTCATACAATGGTTTTTCATGAATCTCTAGTGGATTCTGCGTTCCGCACATGCAGCAATTTTCCTCGTTAACGGCGCCAGAGAGTGCGAAGTGGACCTCGTCGGTCATCTAAATTTGCTTCAAAAAATCAGGTTCAGTGTCAACCGTATTCCAAGTGCTGTGGACGATTTGTCGGCGAAGTACATCCTATAAAATGTACTGCAAGGTGATTCCACTGACGACAGATGTGGGTTCTCGCCAAAACTGTCTCTTACCGCTTCAACCAGTTCATTGGAATGTCTAGGGCGTTAGTGAATGGCAGCAAGGCGACGATCTCTCACTGTTCTGTGTTCAACAAAATTCAGACGGTGCTTGTTGGCCACGATATTTTCGACGATATGCACGTGGTTGACTCTGAGCCTTTTCCAGCTAGCTCATTGGCCATTTCATGCCCTTGTGGGGCTCTATGTCCCGGAATCCAGCAAAGTGTGATGATGTGCTTCGTGCAAAGGTATTTTTCCAGTTTTGTATTGGTTGTGATGGAAGTGATGACTGTGAAATATAGTTATTTGCTGTTTAGAGTGGATACGTCCCTAAAGCCTTCGGTAATTTCATACATTTCGGCTTGGAACACACTTGCGTGGCTGGGGAGCTTCATAGGCCGGACATTTACTCTGAAAATATTTCTGAGCAAGTACCTTCGTCCATTTTTGTCCACTTGTCCAGCTCTCTTTAGAGGGAAATTTATAGAGTGAGGGTCAAGTTCCCATGGTACATGGAGATAGCTAGTGAGGTGCTGCTTCAGATATGGTTGCTTTTCCACATCCAAGTACATATGTCGGAGGCAAAAAGTGCTTCTTGCTGGTACTTCCTGAGTGAAAAAATCCAGTGGGCAGTACCCGAACATTACTTTAAAGACTGCGGTAGGTGTACTTCTAATAGAACTGGTGGTACCATGCATGCTAGACTTCAGTTTTTGTTAGAGTGTTTAAGTTTACGACAGCTAGTTACCAAACCAGACAACCAAATGTAAGGATAAGTCTAACGAAGACGGTGTACATCTGATGGATGATGGCTGGTCATGGCTCCCGTTTTCTTACCAACATTGCTTCTGCACGAGCCGAAAGCTATCAATGGTGCTATTGCACCTAAAATTCGAATCAAAATATTCACTATAGAGTGTCCCTGAGACAGTCAGACAACGAGCTGTCAGTGCATTAGTTCAAAATGACCCAAATCAGTGGGTTCCACGTCGTTCACAGGGATTGAGAATCTTTCAGCCCATATTGTGCCGAATTTTGCCCAAAGATCTTGGCTTAACCCTAGAAATTAAGCCTGTTGATCATTTGATGTGGAACTTCTCTAATTGAGCTTTTCACAACTTCAAAGAAAATCTTACATTTCATCGTAAATTCATCTCAGCTCATGTTATTGCAAGTACAACCATATCTATAGGGATTCTGCTTAGCTTCCTTGCGTTAAGGATTATTCTCTCCTTCACCTCCTGCACCTAAAATTCGAATCAAAATATTCACTATAGAGTGTCCCTGAGACAGTCAGACAACGAGCTGTCAGTGCATTAGTTCAAAATGACCCAAATCAGTGGGTTCCACGTCGTTCACAGGGATTGAGAATCTTTCAGCCCATATTGTGCCGAATTTTGCCCAAAGATCTTGGCTTAACCCTAGAAATTAAGCCTGTTGATCATTTGATGTGGAACTTCTCTAATTGAGCTTTTCACAACTTCAAAGAAAATCTTACATTTCATCGTAAATTCATCTCAGCTCATGTTATTGCAAGTACAACCATATCTATAGGGATTCTGCTTAGCTTCCTTGCGTTAAGGATTATTCTCTCCTTCACAGCATCAATGGAAATGTCTTTTACAGTCTGGGTATGTTCGATTCCATTTTTATTGCTATACTCGTACTCGGCAACTCTCCAGACTTCGATCGTAAGGAAAGTGCTACCGTACGTTCATGACAGTTCAAAAATGTGTTATTCCTTGATTGATTGATTCCAAACTGTTCCATAACAATGCTGTACTTCATTGGAAATTTACGTTCATGTACGACTCAATATAATAGGAAAAGGAATACAACTGCATGTACTCTTTCCTGATGAGACTTTGGACTCTAAATCTTGTACAAGGATGAAGTACTTCTTTTTTGAAGACATGACACAAAAAAAAAAGGGATTCGCATTCGTATTAAGATTCAAGACCAGCACTATCCATAAATTCCTGAACTTGGGCAAAATCAACTCTCCACATGGGTGGAACTTTCGAAAATTCCATTTTCCAAAAATCATACTTCAACCATTCTCGCATGTTCAAACTTTCTTTATCTCTTTTGAAAGAGAGAAACTTTTATTGAAATTAGATTTCAATTGGCTGAATTTATTTGCGGATGATAAAACCGCACAAAGTTTTCAAATATAGACACAGACAAGCCCACCCCGCCACCCTGTACCCTGTGGCAATGCCAATGTCAATGCATTTCTGTATTCAATTTGTTTCTTTCTTTTTTCATTAATTTCCTAGATTCTAGCAAATTCCAAAAGTATTGAACTATCGAATGCACTTAACGGTAATGGCGACGTAAGAAGGGGTTGATGCGCGCATTGATTTTGTGTTTCCGGCAATTACTCTTCGCCAGTATTTCGCTGGCAAAGTGCAAAGAGTAGTCTTGTCGAAGAAAGAAATCTTAATAATCTCATTAAATTAAATAAGAAATTGTTTGCTTTTTTTTTCCTCTGTAGATACTTACACAAGCGTGAAACTGTTTGAAGAAATAAAGCAGCAGACGGTGCACTTGGAAAATCGGATAAAGGATGTACAAAGTTATTTTTCCTTGGATGACGCAATGGACTTCGGAATTAAAAATGCACATCCGTTAGAACTTAAAGGGAGCATCAGTTGGAGGAGATGCGTTACACAAATGTCATCGCCATTGTATTTGGCCATCATCACGACGCTATTCCACCAAGATGTCCTTTTACTCGTAGTAGTTCCACAACACAACATCGAAGGTCAATCAATGTCTCCGTTTCGCGAAATTGTTGAACTTTGGAATACTTCCGCTTGTATGTTCAAAGTTTTCGATGTTCATGAGCAATCAGTGGAGACATAACCATGAGCACATTATCCACCGTCTACTAACTCCATGCGGTGAACTGCGGGTGCCTAATACTTTGGCTGGGTATTGGATTTCAGTGCGTCGTCGGGAAGGTCGTAGATGTCAGCAAACGAGAAATGGTGGGAAAGAGTTTGAACTTTTCCTTTGATCCAGCACTTCGTCGCGAAAGTTCTTCAGGTTGAAGTACTCAGTCAATAAAGTAGGATGGCAACTTTGTTGAACAACGCAACTACCTTTTGCAAACTTGGGCTAATCAATATCGGCTAGGATACGATTTTTATACCTCAACTCAGCTTTGGGAATCTCCTTTCACTTTCTTTGGATTAGGAGTGCGATATTATATTTGAGGCTAACAATACCTATACTTGTCACTCTTTGAGAGTCGTTCGATTGACGGAGTCTTGAAAACTATTTGCCACCGTGAGTTAAAAGGTTGAAATTGGTAAAATTTGTGGAATGAAGGAATAGCAGTGGTTCAACCAAGGTAGTCCTTGAAATCTCTCTGAAAAAAATGTGGTAGAAAATAAGACGAAGAAAGACGAAGACGACGAAGTATAACTCTTGCCAATCGCTGTTTCTTTGGGCTAAAAAGGCAATTGAGTAGCAAAGCCCTATCCCAAAGAACCAAGGAGATTCTCTATAAGACCCTGATCATCCCAGTCCTACTTTATGGAGCTGAAGCATGGACTCTGTCTAAAGCAGATGAAGAGATTCTCAGTCGCTTCGAGAGAAAGATTCTTCGTCTAATTTTCTATCCCGTTTCCGTTGACGGGCTTTGGAGAAGATTCAACGACGAACTATACGACCTGTACAGCGACGTCGCGATCGCCCTGGTCCAAAAAATGCGCATCAGTCGTTTAAGATGGCTAGGACATGTAGAGCTAATGGACACCAATGCTCCGGCCCTAAGAGTCTTCGAATCAACCCGGAGGGACAACGCAGTAGAGAAAGACCTCGCCTTAGGTGGCGCGCACAAGTAGAAGGGGACCTCAACCGACTTGGAGTGCGCAAATGGAGGCAGTTAGCTAAGGACCGGGCTAACTGCAGAGGCTTGTTGGTTGAGGCCCAGGTTCGCCCGGAACTGTAGGGCCACCTAAGTAAGTAAGTAAGGTAGCATAGGAAGACCATAATTAAGATGAAGAGGTTTGTTGAAAAACTGTCTTAAGCTGTTTCTTTAAAATCAGAAACACCTTAGCTCACCTCTAGGCTCTAAGGACTTCATTGGTTGCAGAACGTTGTAGTCGTCACTAAACTAACACTGATCACACTGGTAGATATGGATATTCTGTGTGAAATATATCCTCAAGTTCCACCGGAAGAAGCAGCATATTGATTCAACAAATACTGTTAAAGGGGGCCTTATATGACTTTCCAACACACTAGGATTTGGGCTTAAGAAACCTTACACGGATCCGAAAGCTCGATCATGTGCATCCATACCTAAAGAAGGCAAGTATTTCTGACAAAAAATTTAAGATCGTGATGTTACTCAACCTTGACGCTACTATGATGGAAATATTCGAAACTAAAAAACTTCATATCTTTAGTCTGTAGGGTCACAATTCGAAGTGCAATTTAATTTCAATTTCAATTTGGTTCACTTTCATTTAACATCTATGGGTTTATAGAGGGTGACCAGATGGCAATGATACTTTTTCTCATTATTATGTTCCAGCAGCTGTGAAAGGTACCAATGACAGCTATCTGTCAAAATATTCAGTAACGTTTGCTATTCTATCGTGCCTCGTTTCATGCTTGCCGAGTGTGCGAAAACATTTAAAAAAATATTATCGAAATTCCGGTTCATTCGTCGTACCGTGTAAAAGTTGGAGAGTTAGTACACCCTTTGGACTTTTAGCCACCTACCAGACAGAGATTGACAGAAATGCCAATTTGGGGCCGATCAGCTGAAGTGGGCGTTGGCAGAGAGTCAACCCGCCTACATAAGATTGCGCTGCCGCAAGAATTTAAGACGGACGACTGTAGACAAGGCCCTGTAAATGTTGGCCGGAGATCCGGAGTTTGATGCCATCCTTCCCCCATGTCTTTCATATGCATGGCATTAAGTCGAGAGGCGAAAAAGTCATGTTCGCTTCAAATGTGACAATTATTTGGGCCAAAAACGATCATCATCATATAACACAATTCTTTGATAAAACACCGATATTTCAATGAAAACAATGGTCATTCAGCTTCAATCTTTCACGAGCTGGATTTTGTAAGTCATCAAACCAAGATCTTTGCGCAAAAATTTTCATAAAACGGTCAAAGACCAAAATGCTGTCAATGACGTCGAATCGATAAATGTGGAACTTCTTCAACATTCTCCTGAACGAATGCTGTATTCTCTTCAGTATGGACGCCTCTGATCCATCCTGATGCCACATCGTGATGATGCATCGTGCAATGAAAAAGGGCAACAATATGGCAGCTGTCTCAGATGGTCGAGTATGTTGTGTGTAATATAATCCAAGCTTGGCGCCCAGAACCATAATTTTGGATCAAAAATTTGGCAACGTTGTTGAAGCGTGTTTGTCATCACGATAAAATTACAAAGACTACTGTGGCTAATGACACTGACAATTTGCAATCTGACAATTGGTTTGACAGATATAACTGTCTGAACTTAGTACCCTTGACGTTTATGTATGTATGTACCCGCTTTCATGAAATATTTCTAACTCAAGATTTTTATCAAACTTGGATGTGTCTTACAAATGGCTTTAACGAATTTCATTAAATCGGATATTTAGGTCAGTTTTGCGCAAAAAAAACGACGAATAAGGGTAAACGTAAAAACATGAGGAGTATATGAAGTACCAATGGAAGGATATAGCTTATCAAGTACTTCAATATTTTGAATAGAAATCAGAAGAAACAAATGCAAGGAAAAGCCCCGCCCACTTTTGAAATTTATTGTTTTCTTAATAAAATCTCGAAGATACTCGTAACATCAATTTAGTCATAATTCCATCAAATAAAGGTAGACTTTAATCATTTCTATCCTGAAATTTTTTTAAAGGATAGCATGAAGGTGCAACCCAGTTGTGTACTTGATTTCCTTTTTCCAAGGTCTTTAGCTTTATAACGACTTTACAAAAAAAAAAAAAAAATTAATTTAAAAAAGAATTTCAATTGAACTCCCACTGAGAGTAAATAATTTAAAAAGTTCAAGGCTTTTCTACAGCAAAACGGCCGCCTCTTCGCCAGACTCCTTTCTTTTATTTGTACCACCTTGTGTGCGTATAATTCAAAGAACATAGCAGCATTTGTTAACCCACACATAAATTTGTAAAACCAACTAACAAACAAACAACTTTTTACCTAACAGCTCAACTGCACAAATCCTGCAAACTCCTTGCCACTTGGAAACCTAACAAACTATGATAGGGGAGTTTCCCGCTCCAAGTGAACTCGAATTTTTATTGCCTCTTCAAGTTCCAAGGACATTCCATCGAATACTCGCACTTTTACATAAAGACGACGAACTAATAAAAAGGATACTCGGCTACTTTGTTAAGCTTACAAAGTATTTTGTAAACAGTTATTGCATTTTTGTAAGGATAACGTAAAACAAACTCACAAACCACAATAAATCAGAAGGGGAACCCTGACCCCAATCGAATTTGTGTCCACTTAGATAAGCTTGCTTTTATCTCTCCCCCATGTAGGTGAGTAGGGACAGTCGATACGGTATGAATTAATGTCCTGAGTGTAGCATAAAGAAATACAAATACATACATACTTACCATGCGTTAAAATGTTAATAGTTTCGTTGTGCCAGTAGAACAAGCTTAATAAACATCCTTTGAATGTTTGCAATGGACGGTATCCCTTCAGGACATACGGATTGAATTGTAGATACTTGGGCATATCCTTCCACTGGAGCAACTCATCGTAGTCGCCGCTACCACCGATTTGCTGATTCGATGCCATATTCTTCGTGTATGCCTTTCGTGAAGGATTCTGTGTCGTCGACGAGCTCGTTGTTCCGGTTCCAGTTGGTGTTGATGCTTCGCTGCTATTACAACTGTTATATGTTGAATTTGATGTTGGGGTTGTCGCTGTCACCGATGGCATTTGATTTGGGATGACTTGCGTGACTTGCGCCTGCAATGAACTACTAGATAAAGGCTTTGATTTTGCACCACCCTTCGAAGGACTGCCCATGATGAACTCCTCATACTGGGCAGCAATGGCTTTGACGGATGTCTCATGACTGTGCTGATTTGTTTGATTATTTAAACTAATACTACTACTACTACTATTGGTATTGGTGTTACTATTGGTATTATTGTTGTTGATTTTTCCCGCTAAAAGGCGATTGAATAAAATACTTTCAGGCTGCTGTAGCTGCTGTGGCTGCGGCTGATGACTATTGTCGATGATATTGCTATTGGGTGTGGTCGTAGTTGTGGTAGTGGTCGTGCTATTGCTGCCATTACATTCGACAGCAGTTTGCATTTTCTTATCGAATAAATACTCACACCACCACTATACAATATTAACAAATATACAATATACAAATGTGTATCTATAAAATAAACTAACGAAAAAGGAATCCTTCGAAAATATTACGAATTATTGTGTGCGCTGTTATGTTGATGATTCATCCGCCGAGGACATGAACTTCAAAGACATTTGATCTGCAAAGAGAACGAGAAAAAAGGACAAGAAATTCTCTCAGTAAAATGGAATCTAAACTTGGACCAAAAATGAAATAAAATTTAAGCACAAACACACTATGTACATACCTACATAGAGCCGCCTCTCGTGGGAACAGTTCTTTAGACAGACTGAATATATAATAAAAAATAATAATTCAATGTGTCATCCCCGAAGGGATGCTTGGGGATGATTTTGAGTACAAAGGGAGATAGTTGCTCTTTTTCTGCTTGGTTGTGCAGAATGGACACGAATTTTACACAGCAATGATGAATCGAATGGGGGACGACCGACGGACCGCAACGTCTTGTAAGGATGTAAGAAATTGTGTTAGAAATTCAATTGAACGCCCACAAGGGGAATATCAGGCAAAACGCGGAGGGCAGCTCCTCTCGGCTACAGTTGGTGAAGGAATCTATTGTCGTCAAACCGTTTGTTTTCTTTTCTGTTTTTTTTTTATTTATTTTTTTGGTTTCATTTGTGTCACGAAGCAAGGACCCAATTACCAGTGAGAAATCTTTCATGGCACCAAGTGTTTGTGTTAATTGTGACACGCGTGCTGGTACATAATTCATAATTCACTCAATCGAGAGAATCCTTTTGAATATCTTACTTACTTACTTAATGGGCTCCCGACCCGTGAAGAGTCCCTGCCTGAGACACGGCAGCCTTCCATTCCCTTCGATCCCGGGCACGCTGTTTCCAGTTGTCCAGACCAAGCGCTCTGGCATCCGCGATAGCTCGGTCTTTAACACGGAGGTTCGGTCTTCCTTGTCGTCTCGAACTTGGGGGCTGTGAGTCGAGCATTGTTGTCCATTCGCTCGATGTGGCCGAGC
Organism: Xylota segnis; assembly: GCA_963583995.1. Lineage (NCBI taxonomy): Eukaryota > Metazoa > Arthropoda > Insecta > Diptera > Syrphidae > Xylota > Xylota segnis. Next base: position 8,532,295 of record OY757236.1, on the reverse strand, counting down.
CAGTGTAGTCGACGTATTTTGGCTTTTTGGACTACATCCACATCTCGATACTGCTCATAGAGTTCGCGGTTATATCGTTTTCTCCATTCGCCCTCCTGTGCTCTGCTTTCGTGCTTATCGTCCAGCACTCGGCTCCATATAGCAGAACTGGCAGGGTCAAAGTTTTGTAGAGCATACATTTCGTCTTCCGAGATAGGAGTTTTGAACCCATTTGTCTTGCCAAACCGAAGTAGCAGCGGTTTCCTAGGGTAAGTCTTCGTCGAATCTCCACTAAGGTGTCGTTCGTGGAGTTGATATTTACTCCGAGGTAGGTAAACTCCCTAACTACCTCAAAGTTACCTTTTGAATATCTAGACAACCTTTAGTCTACCAGATGAAGACCTTAGCTGCTGGAATATCCAGACATCTTTGGCAACATCATTCGAACTCATCGAGAACAGAAAACTAGCCATGGACTTATGCCTGTTCATAGACCAGGCAAAGCGTCCTTAGGCTTGGTAAAGTGCTTAGGTACTCCCAGATTTTTTTTCAGTGATACCCTGAAAGTTGGAGTCCTTTATCCGGTAGCCCGTGCTATGAGTTATCTCTAACTCTATGCTCCTTCCATCCTTAAACATCCCAACTGTCCTGGTTTCCCCTACTGTACCGTCGGACAAAGGATTTCTAGGTAAAGCCAGGTTTTGACGTCACGTCTTCTCCTCCCAATGATTCAAGGTTTTCTTCGATCCTTCTCTCGTTGATGCCATGAACGATATCCGTGTCCTTGGGGCTATACCATTGCTTGTCTCTTTTTCTAAGGCATTTCACACTACTTCGATTTTTTGCACTCAAGTAGAGGGGAATACCTGAAAGCTTCCACGTCAAATTAGGAATTAGGTAAGGGGTAAAACTGGGCGTGTTGTGGGCGTGTTGTGGGCGCCTTGGCTCAAGAGCTTAGTGCGTTAGACTATCCAGTTAACGCAAACAACACCTAAAAGTAATTTCACTTCTCCACTTCTCACAAGCGTCTGATAAACATACGAGATGGACGGCATTAAACCCTTCCATTCGTGCAAAGAGTAGATAGATCCTGTGTTCCATGGATCTGTTGCCAATTTTTAAAAAGATGAACACATCTTTGACGTCGAGCGTACCTACTTACCAGTTTCGATTTTTTCCTCTTTCTTATTTGACTCCAAGTACGCCTTTGCGAGCAACCTGATTGTCTCCTTCGATGTCAAGTCTGTAGAAGACACTTCTTACCAGCATCATTCCCACTCCGTCCAGCATGCACCGCAGTCTGCATGATGACAGTTTAATTGCAGCCTTTCGGGATTCGAACCAGCGTATGTCGCTTTCATTGCAGATGGATCATTGTATGGATCTCATCCCTTTCTGCATCCTTATTGCCGTTCTTTGAACTTGCTGCTTCTATGACCTCTGCAGCTGTGACAAGTACTATTTTTGCCCTATCCGCTGTTACTATGGGGAAGACACATACTGGTAAACCTTGGGAATATTCATCATGGTCAAACATGTCGGTTGGGTTGGGGTGTCACTTCTAAGTTTGTCCATAACTATCTTATAGGCGCTGCCCCATTGGTTATGTAGGAGGTCTTCTCTTAGTGATTGGAAAGATTCGGTTCTACTCTTTTGAATGAGTTTTCCAAGTTCTTTGTCATAATAAGGGAGTCTGCTCTCAGCTTAGCGATGAAATGGTTTCACCAGTACCAGGGTTTCTACCATTCCCATTGCTTTAGGGTAGCATGAATGCGTCGCTTCCTCGGATCCTCCTGTCTACCCCTGGGAGTTTCCATGTTACTCAGTCAAGTCAAGTATTTTTTTATCCAGTTTTTGCATCTTTTTATTGGGTTTTGGTATTAAATTCATCTTGGGTCTCTTGGTTTAAATGTAATGGCAAACCTGCCATAAAGATCAAGACTATAGGACGCATTTTGCAAAGCCTTCTAGCCCATTCAACTGCCCATGAATTAATAATTTCAACGACAATTCCTGGTGATTTTTCTCGTACATCAGGCACACTCTCCACCATACTCTCATAGACCTCATTCAAAAGATCCCCTCTACTTTCTCAACATCGGGTTTCTAACCTGGAGCGGAGTTCATCACTTCACTTCTCTTTGTATGGCTCGTAGAAGTAGCTCTGATCCTTTTCTGCAGCGCCTCCTTGAATGCCTCTAGATTTTCATTGGTCTAGAGTTGCTGAAAAAGCTGGCAATGTAGTCTTTCGTCTTCAGTACTGGATGCTGGCAGCATAGAATTTCTTCAGACACTCGATCCAGAAAGCCCATAACGTTGAACCTCCTCACAATATTTCCGTGCCTTTGCGATATTCTGGATAACCCCACCTTTAACTACTCTAGCCACAGAGTTGATGATCAGTCCTTAGAACGTTCATACATCCATCATACTGGGAGAAGTGTCCTGTTCATTGATCAGAATAAATATATTCTAGTTGGTGCGAAAGTTACTCCCAAGCACAACTCTCAACCTGGAGGTCCCAACGCCTAGTGAAAACTCCTAGAACAATAAGATCGGATATACTGACACCACGAATCTTCTTCGAAGATGTGAGAACTGGCCTTGGCCTGTAAACTGTCACCTACTGTCACCATCATTTTTCCATGACCCTGACTCGGTCTTGAAACTATAATCTGACTCTGAACTAAGTGAGCTAGATTCCACTGTTACGTTACTTTAGTTCATTTAGTTCAGTAGTTAAAGAAGCTCAGGTATACTCTGCATACATGCAGTTCAGTAAGGACAACTAAATGATCCAAAGATCTGAAGGGCTTTATTGCTTAACATAGAACACAGCTCCAAGAGCACATCGTTGTCTAGGTTGTTGTTGTGTGGAATTGCACAAGATCAAATTTCCTGGGCAGTGAAACATTACTGAATCAAAAGAACTGAAAGAATGAACTAGTTCAGGAAATAGAATCGAACTAAACTTGGCGCTCACTGAACTGAGCCGAACTGAATGCACAAGTCTACTCTGAACGTCGTTCTTCAAAGAAATTCCTTAACTGCTCATCTTACATATTCTAAAGAGGAGGCATCTTCAGTACAGATGAGGACGGCGGCGGACTGCTTGTGGTTGTTCCGTTTAGCTTGTTGAATAGAGTCGTTCTACACTAGAGTTAGTATAAGATCAAACTGAATTCTATTTAGACTTGAGGCGGACTGCAAAGATAGGAAAGATATGTAAGTAGTGGCCAAGGACGTATGACAATACCTTATAGTTTCTAACCCAAACAACACATGAGACCTCTAATCTAGACCTAAATAAACATAAAACTAATCTCTCTTACCCTAAACGCATATTCTTTTGTCCCTTGTCTCTCCAAGATAAAGGTACGTGAAGAACGCGAATTATACCTGATGTTATCGACAAAGGTTGGCCAACCCTTCACGTCCTGCGACACAAACCAAATGCTATCGCCATCTAACATATTATTGTCAATTGACGCAGACTGGAATCTGGCAATTTTATGTTCCATTTAGGTTCGAAAACAGGAGCAATGAATCCTTCGTTTGTGTCTAGAGAAAGCATTACAAGTGCACATTACCAACGAACGAGAACACAACGTTTTCTGGAAACCACGAACTTTATCTAGCATCACTTGCTCTCCAGATGTCTGCTCAAGATGCTAGACAACTTGCACTTTACCTTGAAACAATAAATCTTTCTTCTAAATAAATATTTAAGAACAAAAACTACAGGGTGGGCCAAACACAAGTTTGTTTTTAAAAATGCAATAAAATGAAACACAACGTCGCTCAAGTGGCTGCCTCGGCTGGCTTTGCAGTAGCGCATTCTGCCACTCCAATTTTCCAAGACCTTCTTGATGGTTTCGGGCCGTAACTCATGGTTCGCTTGGAGGATATTGGCCTTAAGTGCTTGAATCGTTAGTTAAATTCGATACTCGAACGTAAGAATCTAAGCCCATATCGCGTCCCTAATTTGGCCATTGAACTGCTTGCCTTAGCCACACGCCGTACACTAAAGGACACAACACCTATTATCCTAGTACTCCTTTCAAATTGCCTTACTTACATCACACAAAAAAAAAACTCCTGGCAGGAGAAAAAAAAATGTTCTAAGTCACCGATGTGAGCCGACCACAAATGCCCTAAGGCGCCATTCATACAACGACGATCAAATTAAGTACAAGTAGTACAGCACGTACATCATGGATTCCGCAAATAACACTGTGCACCACAAAAAGGCGTGTAATCGTGCCAATATAAACTAACGACGCAAATATTTATTTAGCCGCCAAAAAGGAGCCCAGGACCTGTGACCTATTGCATTTGGCCAACGCCATCATCTCTCATCCACCGCTGCCATTCCATTACCTGAACACAGTAGCTGAGCGCAAGGAGGCCCGTTTTTCAGCAGCCACCCTGTGTATCTATGAAAACGGCGATAGTTGCAATGGAATTAATGGTTATTGAATTATTTATTCGCCGTGGAGTAGGTACTTCCTGTGCAGTTTTTTTTTCAGCTATATCCCGAGGCAAGGAGCAAATATAAAAAAGAAAAAGAGAAAAATCCATGGGATGGATGTAGCCAGTCCTTGATGGCGCATCATGCGCTCAGACTGAAACATGTAGGAGGCGGTGGCGGTAATTTATTCATGAAATTAATTTGGGGATACTGCTGATACACAAGCATGGAACAGTGAGCAGGCAGTCACGAATGGCAAAATCTCTGAGGCACTGATGTTGGGAATTTTGTTTTATGGCGTTACATGTCCGTGTCCGAGGGTGATACGTATTCCAGCAATTTGTAGCACCAAAGATAACAGTTGACGGATGAAGGGTAAGTTTCGAAATAGTTTTCAACTTGGTGATTTAGAAAATGCTTCACATCCAATGGTCCTGCCAAGTGTTTGTTAATGGAAGGCTGTTGAAAGGTTCTCGTTAGCTTTTTTTCTCTCAAAAAGGACTTCCATGGTACGAGTGTGATATCCTTTCCTTGGCAATCTCATAAGATGCAGAGAAATGTAAAATGGAACTGTTCGGAGCTAATAAAAGTGAAATATTTTTGTCCAGGTTCCTTGCTCTTGAACTTGGCAAGGGCACATTGAACTCAACATTTTGATTGTTTATGGCTTCCAGCCGGAGACATTAATACATTTTATGGATACTTTACGTAACAGAAATATTGCTATAATGGTTTTTGAATAGTACTTGTGGTGCTGGCACCAAATCACATGCGTCACTGGGTTTGAATTTATTTGGTTGGTGGTGCTTTTTAATTTATCAAATGCTCGTGTGACGCGCCGCAAATTTGATCATGATCTATGGAAAGGAGTACACAATTAGGAGGCAGGACCATGACCCTAAAGTGGGTTTAAAAATGTTGTGGATAACCTTGAAATACTTTAAATTGCTTCGTTGGCAAGAGCTGACTGCTTTATATGACAATTTCATGTCCTATGCTGATAGACTCAATATCTGAGTCAACACCAGTCTGCTGCATCGAGTCAGAGCAATTAATAAGGACATTCCGACACTCTTGATGGGTATTACGTTTTCCTTAATATTAAAAAGAAAAACAATGTAAAGCTCTTTCTTAGTCAGATGATACCACATATTGGCAGACACAATGGTACAATCTAACAACACCTGGGCTACCTCAACATATTCGAAGCTCAGGCCGATAAAGATATCCATAATTAGGTCAAGATTTTAGGAAAGATGCGGACGAGCCTCTAACGTGCTAAGAGTAGGCTTCTTATCCTCGAAACAGGTTCCTGTCATGTCTAACGAAAGAACTGGACATCCAAGTTGAAAGTTGTGTCGTAGGAGTAACGTCCATACCACCTTAGAAAAATCTTGTTATGAGGAAGACCCTAATCTGGGACAACAAAAGGAAGGAAACATTTTCGGCGGACTAGTCGGAAACCACAGCCTCGACATGGTACGACAAAAGACAGCGGCTTCCAAATAATCGACTTTGCAACAGTTCGTGATACGGTGATAAGTAGCATTAGATTAACTGGACAACAATTCCACACAGCAACTTAGTAGAACAGGAGCAGGAAGGGAAAAGATTCGAGCCAGAGGGGAAAAATTTTCTTCAAAAGAAACGGACCCACTCAGCTTCCCGGCTTTAAGCCTGGAATGAAACGAACAGTAAAAGAAACCTAGTCAGCTAGAGGGGGTAAGAAGAGAAGAAGCCACCCCCCTCCCAGTCTTGAAAAGATTGGTTCTAAGCTTTTTATACATGGTAATGATGTGTTGGTAGGGCGCATCCTCTAAATTACCAACCAAGTATAAGTGGATGAAGCCAAGCCCGATGACGAAACGATCAAATCTACACATATGCCTCATCTTTAAGAAACAAGGTCCTTGGTCTTGTAAGAACTATACAGGCCAACGTCTGAACATCTCAAACCTTTCTCTGAAAATACAAATATTTGGCTCAACAGGTTCATTGGACCCAGGACCTAGCTTTTCACAACCATTCGTGGTGTGGGTGTTCTTTAAACGAGTAGATGGGGCGGGGGTACTGTTTAAGGCCGTATCCGAAAGTCAATTTGTTTTTTTAGAAGCTTTCTCATGACAGTTATACTCTCAGATGTTTGTCAGACGCTCGCAAGAGGTAAGCCTGTGAAAAAACTTTTAGGTGTTGTCTGGGATCGACCTTCGAATTCCTCGCTCTGAAGTCCACCGCACTGAACACTTGAATCACAGGACCCACCTTTGAGAACTTTCTGCAGCGGACTAATCGGCATGTACCAGTGTATCTTCTAGTCAGGCCAATCGACCAAATTTTCACAATAAGGCAAATCCCAGAAAGGACCAACGAATTTTAAGTCGAGACTCTCTATCTCTTCAATGACTTTAAAGTCGCATATCACAGCATCCACCGTCTAGAACTCTTGAGGCGATGGCCGAACACCTGGTGCAATGTGGCTTTTGGGAACAGGTCCTCTAAACTATTTCAAGCATTCACCGGATTTTGGAAAGAAGATGCGCTGTCGTTTCAATGTCCTAGCTGCTGAAATATGCAGACGACATCGACATCATCGGTCACTCCAGCACACGGTCGTAGAATCTATTACGGAAATTGAAGAAGAGGAAATATTAAGTAAATAGGACCAAACCCAAGTGTTTGTTAAAAACATCTCCCCACCTCCTAGAAAGCATACCATTTCGACTCCATGAATGACACCTTGGGGGAAATTTGGCGAAGATTTTAGTTTAACCAAGCAAACTCCTAGCTCGGAAGTCAAAGTAGATGTTCTTCAAATCATAGATCCTGTCAGTTATGTATACTATATGAAGCCGAGTGCTCGACGATAAGCAGGAAAGCAGAGTAGATTTTGAGCACTTTCGGTAGAATTTTCGGTTCTGTATGCAAGGAGAGCGAATCGCAAACTCTATGACCTATACCAAGATGTGGGTATAGTCCAAGACAAGACAACTACGCTGGCTCGGTCATATCGATCGAATAGACAATAGTGCTTGAGGAAAAAGGAACTTCAAATCACAGGTTTGAGACCACAAGAAAGACCGAACCCTCGTTTTAAGGACTAAGCTATCGCAGATAACTAGAACCATCGTTGTCGGGATAGAAGAGAGTGAAATGCTGTTATGAATCAGGTTGCTATTCTTCACTGTGTACAGAACAGAGGGCATCTTTACAATCAACCACTACCCGTCTTTTGGAAAAATGCGTTTATCGATAAAAGAGAAACGATCTGTGGACGTAAGAGCCATCAAAAAGGCTTATACCGAAACCCTGAAGAGCGACATCTACTCGTAAAGTATTCATTCGACATACCTTTAGACCGTGAAAATCATTGTAAAGGGTCTTCCCATAGGGACTTTGACAATTGATAGCGGCCATATTGTTGAAGTTACATCTGTCAAATTGGCTGTGATTTGTTCAGTCTGTATTGCCAAATCACCATGGACGGATATAGCGTTCAACAACACGTTCAAATAATGAAATTGTTTTATCAAAATTGGTGTTCTGTTCGGTCAACATTCCGCGTGCTTCACCCATTTTACGGTCGCCATAATCGTCCTTTCGAGAGGACTATTTGCAGTGTGGTAGATAAATTTGACTTCACTCGCCACTGTCCGTGAGAAAGTGCAGGAGAATCCGAGGCAGTCGATTTCGCGTCGGTCACAAGAACTAGGCCTCACGTGTAGGTGATGTGAACTGGTCGTGGAGATCATGCGATTTGACCCCGTTAGACTTTTTCTTGTGGGGTTTTCTGAAGTCGCAGGTCTATGCGAATAAGTTACAAACCACAGCGGCCCTCAAAGCCAACATAACCCATGCCATCTGTCAAATTCAACCAGATTTATGCGCCAGAGTCATGGAAAATTGGACATTTCGTACATTCCATACATAATGGCATCGATAGGCCTTTCAAACCAATTACACTTTGTTTTATTTAAATTTAAAGAAAGGAAACGCTTAATGAAAGACCCTTTATAAACTCAGAATGCGACTATTATGACTTAAATAAATCGATTTTGCCAAAACAAACTTCTAATGTTAGTTTGTTTGACGACAACCACGCTTTCCCAATTGAGGACAGTGCTTAGATGATTACATAAATCGTCCTTTTCATCAGCGATATCTGTGCAGACGGCAGCTGGCGTATGATGGCAATTATTTCTACTGCCAGTCAACATCCATGTTTACTCGGAACGACACTTAAGAAGCAGTGACAATCACTTGGAGAGCTCTCGAGTTCCCTCAGCTGGTACCAACTTTTTTCTCTGTCAACGATCGATACTCGCTTTCCCAGAATCAAGAAGAGTCCTTACGTTCTTATTGTATATAGTTCCAGTTCCATGGAATAATTCTATTTTTTACGGAAGAAGAAAATAACTCAAGTACCAGAAGGCATGTATTTATTCCTGTCACAGAACTATTGTATCTACTTACGTAGCACACATCCTTACGTATTGGCCCGGGACAATGCACATTCAAGTCGAAATGTATTCCTTTCAACGCCAAAAGGTAATGTACCTCAATCCACGATAATGCAATTTATCTGCATACACTTGAACGAATCCATCACCATCGTCGACAGTAATGGCTGGTGCTGCGCTGTAAGACTAAAGATTTGGACATAATACCCTCTACGTGTGATGTATTGAACTCATATATAACAGGAGCTGGCATTTTAACTTCACCTCACGAACCATTACCGACTCCTATCCATCATGGATGGATGCTGAAAGACAAGAAGTTCGGTCCTATTTGTGTGGAAAGTTATTCTCTTGCCCAGAAGGATACGTGAAACAAAAGTAGACGCTTTGAAATGTCCTGAACACTTACACCCTTGACGGGGGACGTGAGTGTGCCTGGCGCTTGTTATGTTCGTACTACAAGTGTGTGTGTAGTTTTAATTTGACCGCAAACTACGCCCAGCTGTCATTTTAATAATTAAATTTATTAAATTTGCCATTAATTAGTTTAATTAAACAAAAAACCACTCAACGGACTAAAAATCAGAATTAATCCCGGACATGGTTGCGCAATTCAAATACAAACCAATTGAATGAAACATGCTGAACAGATTCACTCCCAACCCACTTGCCACCACAATGTACATATGACAGAAAGGACAACATTAGCCTTGAACACATCAGGCAGAGCCACCATCTTCATTAAAAATGCAAACCGCATTTGTAAACGCCTCAGTCCTGTGCTCGTTAGTCCCTGCACTGACTTTTGCGCTGCGCTGGGTGCATGTCAACCACATCAAGATACGAGAGTGAAAATGACCGAGTTTCCTTCGCTCCCGCCTGGAAGCTCCATAGGACATCACTCACATACATACATGCACACATGCCGTCCGTCGAGATACAATATCAAAAGAAATGTAATAATAGGTCACATACTTAGAGAAAGAGAAACTGGAGTAAAAAATGTTTTATATATGAGCGAGCGGTATCACCCTCTGGGGCTTTTGTTCGTCCTTTATTTTTTGTTTTTGTAATTTTTTAGAAAACAACTTAGTTTTTGATCTGGCACAAGTACCACCGATGCAGATGCGAGTAGATAGAGAGAAATGCTTGGTCCTGGAAAATCAGGATTCCATTCTTGCTTTGCTCGTTTTGTATCATTTAATGCCTCGAAATGAAAAACTTTTACGAGTATATTACAAGCTGCGATTACGGAATATCCTTTTCATAAATTTCTGCGTTTTGTTTCCTTTTTTTTTGTAATTTTACGAGCGAAGTTCATAGAAGTGCGCATTCATAGTCGGAATCGTTTTATAGTTTTGCGGAGAATCGACAACGACTCTGGATAAAGTGGGAAAACATCTGTAAATTCTGGGAAATAATATCGCGAGGTGGGGGGTTAAAGGAGCTGGTTTTGAAAGGATACTCGTTTATAGGGCTCATTACTGATTGTTTGTATTCATAAGCAAGTAGGTACGTACTTTTAAGATTTAATAGAGCGTTTGTGATAGTCTCGCTTTAGTTCGTTTATTGAGGACACTCGTCGGTCAAGATCTCTGGCATCTTGGGCACTTCTAAGCTGGATGGTAAGCTGAACTTGAAAGACAACATAATAGCAGCAGTAGAAAATGGATGTACACTGCCATAGTCCATTTATTCGTTCTAATGACTGCCTGGTTTGGTGGCCTTCTACCGCAAAACCCACAAACCTGAGCACTCTCATAAGAGAACAAACGTCTATCGTGCATAAGGACTACTAACCCAATCAGAACTACTCCATGGATGCCCATTGTTACAAAAGAAATAGCGACAAAAAGCGCCATTCGCGTCGTACGTCGGACATAGTACCATTACCAGATGGTTTAGCGGAAATAGGTCCCCCGATTAACTACCTTCTTATTGAAACTTCAATCCTCAATCCTCGACTCCAAGTTTCCCTCCAGAAAGAGCTGGACAAATGATCTGCATATCCATCTTCATGGGACGAGTCAGAAACGAAATTTCTAAGGAATTTTCTTAAAGGAACCACAAATCGCACCGAAGGCTGCAGAAGCCTATCCATTCTGAACAGTAACAAGCTTACATACAAGAACATCGATAGCCAACCCAACACAAAACTGGTTAAGAAATATAAAGAGGAACTCATAGCCCTTAGCTCTACGCAAAGCATCACGCTAAGCTGGATTCCGAGACATATGAGCTTCCAAGGAAATGAAAGGGCGGATGAGAACAGACTCGGAATCAAACTACATACATCCCAACGTATTATTCGTATTATTTCGCAACTTGGCACTTTCTCCTCGTGCCATGTTGCGAGGATACTTTGGGTCAAATACAGTGAAAAATGAACCAGAGAACTCCTATTATTCAACAGACCACAGCGGACCTTCGTCATCGGTGTACTCCCAGACCACAACCCAACGTCAGTCCATCTCAGAAGAATTAGAATCAACGCTAAGGTGGAGAAAGACGCATTTTCTCTGCGAAGAGGACCCAAGTCTCAACCAAAGAGATACCAAACCTTTGGTGCTCCTGCCATGGATTAACCAGTTCTTGTTTTGTATTTTTAGGTATCCCACACCGGGAAACAAAATGGATCCGTCGACATCCGGTACTCTCTAGCTTGCAGTTACCCTACTTACTTAAGTCTTAGAACAGAAGTATTTTCGAATTATGGAGTGTAAGGACAAGTTTCCTCTAGAGTGCCTTACTGAAAAGGTCAGCAACTTAAGGGCACTTAGACCTTATATCACACTCAGGGTAGTTCCGAAATAGAGTCTTCCAGTAACAAGATAAACCACCAGGTCCGATCATATTCAAGCACAATCTAGAATAGTTTTTACGCTCCCTGAACTCTTTCAGAATACGACAAAGAATCCGTCATCATGTTAACCCTGAGACGATGGTTATTCTCTCAACCAGGCGCTAATAGATTCTCATTGGTTACAATATGGTAAAGGTTAGCCATTTAAGAAAAAGAAAGGACTATGCTGTACCAAGGTTTTCACTCAATTCAAAGTCCAGATCAGACACACAGCCCCAGCTTAGGAATCCCGGATCAGTGATGGCCAGGCTAAACTGTAGAGATTACAATTAAAGCATGCAAAGGACCCAATTCATCACTTTTAAGCATCAACCTAGCTTAAACGGACAAAGTACCAGCTAGTCCTGACTAGAACTCACAGATAAGAGATTCCAGATCCAACTTCGAACCTAACTTCAGATCTCTGATGGCATTCTCTGTTGCATTTTCTCATCTATACAAATCCTCTCGAAACCCGCTAAAAACAGACTGGAATGCTTTCAGGAGTATTCTAGAGGGTTAAAGCTGTTCTCTTGCTTAAGCTTTCCGTCCAGTCTTATTGTCGGAGGCAAAAAGAAGTTCAACCCCGTATGATCATAGACCAAATTGCAAAAGGGGTCCGTTTGATTTGTTGTGTACGTCACAATGGCGACTGGAAAGTTCCTGTTCACCATCATATGGCCCTCTTCACTAACAAGAGATCAATATCCATCAATCGGAACCTTGAAACTCAATGATATGCCACTCCAATTCTCCGATAAGGCTATATACTAGATTGGCATAACCCAGCTTGGATATATCCACTTTTGAAGAATGAGACCAAATGCAAATGACTTTCTATGGAGCCTAGTCTATGCAGAAACAGGACAGCTACCCTTGACGAATACCACTTCGGAGATCTCAACGATCTTCTGCAAACATTAGTTGTTTTAAAATTTATAAAAATGTTGGGATGATTCAGGACCATAACTTAGTTTTGACTTTGTCTCTCAAGTCTCAAGTCACCGACTTTTAGCCGCAAATGCAGTCACACCTCCTACCTACCTAAGTCCATATCTAGACTACCAGTCATCTGACATTTTTCTTGTAGGAAACTCTTTATAAGGTCCCTGATATATGTATATATATTTCGAAGAAAGATCAGAGGATTACCTGGGAGTACAGAGTGCAATCTAAAAACGAAGTTTAGTCCTGTCTTGAACTAAAGTGCAATGCGGTGGTCATCAAGGACAACTTATTACAGTCGCCTTCGAAACCTCAATAGCCAATACCCAACTGTTGCATAGGTACGAGGAACTGTTTTAAACGATAAAATTAGAGACCTTCAAGGAGGTCAACAGAGCCCTTAACTTAGCCTGTACTACTTTCAATCCTTAGAAAAATCTCACGGTGACGTGACCACAACTTTTTTTCAATTTCCGGGACCATTCCCTTTAAGGAAAGAAAAGAAAGACCACTTTAATCCAATGGAGTTGACCTATGTGTACTTTGAGTGTGAACATTGCATGTAGACTTAGTCCAAAAATTCATATCCCTGGCATTGAGGAAGACAAATATTTCATTGACCTACTGAAGGACACCTACCTACATTGCACTTGTACTTGAAGTTTTTAATGTCAAGATACAGAGATTTGGAGGACATCTTTGGTAGCACAGTCAGTTTGCATATCTTACACGACATTAACCTTCACATCCATGTGGATATATGTATAACAACCCTGTGTTGGGGTTCTCAGCAAAAAAAAAATATAAAAAACCAAATAAATGACATTACGATCGACGGAAGTACGTTATACATCCGCAATTACAGAGCAGTCAACATCATATCGAACCACTTCCTGATTGGCATTGGTGGTGTATGTATAGCGGATACTCAAGCGCTGCTGAAATTTGATAAATTATTCAGAACTCAAGTTCAAGTAAAACAGTTGACGTCAGAAGTCCGAAACGATTCGCGTGAAATTCCACCATTTTCATTTTTGAGCGAACTACCGACAACTTAAAGCGGAAGTTATCTCCGATTTCCGTCAGGATGTGGCCCTGCCACATGTATTGAATGAGTTGAGTAATAGCAAAAACTGTCAAAATATTAAAATTTTTACGAAGTTGTTTCAAAATTTGGTTCATCTTATCTTCGCAAATGCTTCGTATAAAGGGTCATCCAACAAGAGGTGGAAAGCTATTAGAAAAATGCAATTTTTTTGAAAAAAACTTATCAAAATTTTGTACAAACGTAAAGTATAAACATTGAGGTTAGTAATGAAATGCAATATCTGCCACATATCTACATCGATTGTGTTCAGTTCAGGCTTGACTTTAGTTTTAGCTTGCCTTTGCTGAAAAGTTTGAATTTTTTGGGATTTATACTCTTAGTAAGCCGTCCGACTAAAATGGCGTGATCGACTGTTTCTGGTCCGATTATCAAAAAGTCTTTTTTTCTGGCCCTTTTGATATATAGTTGATATAGACACAGGGAGCAATCCAGAGACCCGCACGCTCTGATCATAGCCACTGTCACTGTTAGTCAAAGGTTTATACGACGATAGTCAGAGCCGTGGTGAGCGCTTTAACGATGAACTAATATTCATCAGCAGCTCAAGTGTCTTCTCAGTTTCCTCAGTAACATACCAGACCACGCGATATAAAATAGTGTTTCGAGTACCAATGTCTTATTCCGGATTGTTCGAAATAGAGCAGAAGTACGACGGATTGGCTATGAATAAGGGCTTCGGGTTTTCGGAAATTCAACTCGATTTTAGGGTTCTTCGGATCGAACAATCAACAGGCGTGACTACTGTTTTTCAGGCAGATTATATCAGATTATATAGCTTACTACGATATACAAGAAGCGTTCAAAGCGTGTCTTACTATAATTGTTTCCTCTAAAATTAAGAACGATTTTAAGCTGAACTCAGGAAATGAATTCCTGGAGGTGCAGGTATTCAAAAAGTAATAAAAAACCGACGATGTTGGCAGAAAATTTCAGCTGAACTGCTTGTTTGTTTTCAGCATTCCTGAAATAAGTTCATGTTGACATAAAAAATGCAAAATCGCATCAAAAGACAGGAGGAGAAGTAGCCATTTGGACTGAGCAGACTTGGTATAAAATTCAAGTCTGTAACAGTGATTTCCTTTTCGAAAACTGATTGAACTCTATTCCGGCGGTCTTCTTCTCTTTACGAAAGCTACAAGTTTTTAGATCTCTCCTTGGGGCATAGAGGATCGGGAGACCTATGTCCGAATCAAGTCTTGTTCTTATGAGTGAAACCGTATTCCAAACAAGGTGATGAAGCTGTTAACAGGAAAGTTATGTAGGAGAGTTGATGATGATGAAGACAGTTTTGAGTCAAAAGAAAAGAAAGCCCTACGATTAATAGAGTCTCACAGCTCAAGGTAGCCCAGCTTCTGATCTTATAACCTGAATGCGGTGGGTACAGGCAACAGGATGGTCATCAGCCAACAAATCTGAGGGCACGCGAGTAGAAACCAAGCCGGGCTTCAATCATTGAGGAAACAGTATAATCTAATTTAGAAGAAGTAAAACATGAAGCTGCAAAGCAACTGCTAAGGTACATTCAGCAAGTCCTTAGTGAAGAGCAAGATTTTCCTATGTCCTACAAAAAGGATTGATTTTTCATGGCCTGTAGTAAGTGAGAGGATGCTGTGCACTAGGAATGTAAAAATTTTGCTAAACAGAGAGGCTCACTTTGGTAGGAAGGAAGGTAGAAGAGGTGGCTGCATTCGCATAAGAAGTGAGATGTAGTTTCTACATCCATGCCGGCACAGTCTCGGCAGAGGTTATCAATGTCTACTCGCATTCTTCTTAAGTGGGCCGCCAGTAGGTTGTAGATGTTAATAATCCATGTGACGAGAGCGAGATGTGAATTTGGAATTGTCCAGAGTTTTCTTATGACACGACTAGATGTGGGTGCACTCCATCTTTCATTATCTAGTCTCCCGAAGGCTCACTTTATAATGGATTTTAGAAGAGCTAGGGGCGGTTAAACAGAAGTAATGACCTCTCAGGTCCGCTTGAGGGGAAGATTTTTCGGTCAGACTGGAGTCGTGGAATGGTGATATATAATATGTTTCGGCACCTTAGTGTGCCCATCTCACTATAATGCGGGGGCTCCTGGCGCCTTCTTTCCAAAGACTAGATGATTTTAAGCGAAGGGCACACAACATCCATTTTCGAGAGGTTAACGTTTAATCCGCCCCTTTATGTAGGGTGTTAGGGCGGATGGTGGGTATGATCGTTGAGATCTCGTTCGCGAGCAGTGTTCATAGTAAAGGGAATAGGACTCCACAATGGGGGGCTGGCTCTAGAGGCCATTGCGTGTACTTGACAGTCATCCAGTTCTGAATTGATGTGTCTCATCTTGAGCATAAATTAAACCCAGTCTGAGATCACTGAATTCATGGTTGGTTGGTCCAGTGCTAGTCGTATAGATAGATTCAGATTCTATATGCATATGTATATCAATTTTTCATTCTTGTTACCACCTTCTGCAGGGCTGTCTTAACAAATCGGCGTTTAGTAGACGACTAGGGCTTAGTTCGGAGCGAATGTATAGACCTATTAATCTTTCAAATGCCTTGAAGTGAGGCTAATTGATCTAATCTTTTGGGCTAGTTTGTGAGAGTTTATAAACTTTGGGTATGACTTTTATCTCTCTCCAGAGTCGAGGAATATATTCGCTAGTCAAGGACTGATATACTTTTTGTGGCTTTGTAGCATCATGGGGGAAATATCCGGGGCCGTGCTTCAGATGTGACTTATGTTGGCTGATCTATTGTAAGGTCTCGCTGCAGTGAAAGATGTTAGAATTCTGCATAAGAATTATTCAGCGATCCTGATTGATGTATCTAAAATCGATTTTCTCCAGTGACAAGGTGTCACTATTCTAATGCGGTGTCATAGTATATCTTGTCTTCCACTTCAAGTAACTTCGTGCATGTAGATACAACTAAACCGCATTTCTCCTTAACCTAGCCAAATTATACTTTTGTTACCAGCACTAGTGCAGTTGCATAAGATGTCTTTTTCTTCAAAGATTTCATACATGCACGCCCCAGGACCCAAGGTCAGGAATTTTCAACAGCACTGCACACTTAGAATTGACATTAACCGCTCTGCATGGAGAAACCTCTTCAACATTGTTGTGGTTTGTCCTAGGTATTAGATGACAGAATGCACAACCCTTATCCTTCTTTCTTTCAAGATCCGTTGTCTGAATTTCAATTGCCTTAAAAGCATCCACAACTAACTACTTCACACCCAAATTTAATTTAAAAGAGTATTTTTAAAACTTGAACCCTTTCATTGTTGTGCCAAAAGTTTTGGGGTGAATCCAGTGGATTCCAATTCCCAACGCCTTGTCTTTGACACAGCGTGGGATTTACGCTGTGGCAACAAAAGCCGAGAGGTTTTTTTTTTCTTCTTTTGTTTGCTCACGAAAGGCATCTAAATTTTTGTAGAACAACATCTCAATGACGCTTACATTAATCTTGTATTCAATCAATTCAATAGTCCTTCTAGGAAGGTGTTCCTTGAGAGAGCCTGCTAATTAAGCTAATTGACCTTTTCTATTATTCCGCTGGGCTTTCAGTTTTATTTTCTCTCCGTCACATGGTTTGTTGTTCTAGGTATGGCACCCACCTCATAGTGGCATGAAATAAATCTGGCATCCTACATGCCCCTACCAGCAGCGTATCCTTGCAGTGTATCAGCATCCACATATGTGGTGTATCCGTATCTATTACTTTCGCCAGCAGTGAAAATCATCTAGTTGATTTTGTTTTTATCGTTTCACGTTGTGCTGTGGCTATAAGAGCATACAAGAGAAATATTTCGATATAAATCTTGTCTACGGCCTACTTGTGCCAAATTGAATATTGTGAGCCCATCAGAGACAAGTTCTTTTCAAGGCCGTTCCTGCCAAAACGAATTTCATTCGACATACCTACCGATACATGTGTATCGGTATATCTGGAGAAATAACAACATTTTGGGTGGAAAAATCACATCACAATCGGTAGTAAATTTTCTTAGGACGGAATGTGTCATGGCCGTGACTGAAGTTTGTTTGTCGATCTGGATACAAATGGGTTCGGGGGGGGGGAGAGTGAACTTATTTTTGGGGACAAAGTTAATGACGCTGATTAGTTGGTTATTTATTGCAAATACATCCATACACATATACAAACTTGTGTGTTGATTTGTGTAATGAAAAATATGGCCAGTTGGTGTACACAGGAGTGTCCTAGCTTCCAGGAGTGGTTTATTGATACGCATCCGTATATGTGTTACCATAACCACAAGTAACTAACTTTTTCGATAAAACACCTCTGTTGAGTGGTTGTTATGTTTTTTTTTTTCGTATTTTTCTTTGGGAAAAGTTTGTATCTTCCATTCATCCTGCGGAGGATTTGGGAATGATTCTGATTGACTTGACTATAGTGGAACTGAATTTCAGTTCAGGAAAGACGGCTGCACGGATGGTTTTCAGTGAAAGTGGTGGGTGAAGTGTCGAAAAGTCAATTTTCACTGAACAACTGTTTAAAGATAGATTACGAGTTGTGAGGTTGGTGTGGGTATTTTCTTAGAAGCACAGGGTTGTTAGTGGTTAGAAAGTACTGATCTGTACATTTTGCTGGATCTACCCAATAGTTTCGATTTCGGATTACATTATCTGTAGCCATGGCTGGCATAATCCAGTTAGTTCCATTCCATCAGTTTCCATTGGATGCTCTTTCTTTCACTTATGAACACAGTGATGGTCAGTGTCTACCAGTCGGAAATACCAGTTTGACAATCCTGCAGGTTAAGTCACGGTATATTCGATAATATTCCGATCGATATCAAAATCTTGAAGCCGTTTGCACTGTGTTCGGAGTTAGATTTAGGGTATCTCTTCATCTTTTGTAGAACAAATGTAAATTATTCTAGGAAATGTGAAGGGGTTCCATCTTATTTTAACTTGACCTGTACACGTAGTCCAAGAACTGGCTTCGAACTCGAGATTTTAATAAAACTAGGCATCATTAGGACGGAGAAGTTCAAAAAAATAGATCTGCCAGTTCTGTCTTTTGTCTTCCGGTCTGTGTGCCTGTCTTAATTTTAAAAATTTTAACTTTTTAAACCAAAATTTATAGAACGTCGAATTGTCTATAAATCACCTAAGGACCATATATGGCCACGCCCACTTTTTGGAGGCATTTGAATATAAACAAATAAAACATCGAAGGTCATAGGATAGTGTCAGAACAATGTTGTGATTATAATTCTTATATCAAAAATGAATAATGCCACGCCCACTTTACTGGACCACATGTGTGAGAATAGTAAGGCTTTAATTTTAATAGTTCTAAGACTTACAGCATTAAGGTTCAAATATGAACATACGTACGATACAGTTGTGCACTTTATTTCTATTCTCGCGCTAAAGTTGTAGAGTTCAACGGCCAAGTATAGGAAAACCATGAGTCGTTAAGCCACTGGTATTCCCAGGATGAAGCACTTTTAATTTGTCTAGCTCTTTGTTTATGATCCAAGATATATGTAGGACCGATGAATCAAATTACTATGGTGGGTACTGTAATATATGTATACAGCAAATTCAGAGTGCATACAGATTCGGATTCATCATTAGAATCAGACTTATGTCTGAACCTGTCCAAAAATCTCAAAGAAAAATTTTGATCAATATTTAATAGTTTTAGGTTGCATTTCTGAATCCATTCCAACGTCTATTACGTTTACGATTGTCACAACTGGCAACTAACGGTTGACAAAGTAGGTCTGTTCACGTACTCTCTAAAACAACGAATTTTCACGAAAATCTATGAAAAGTCACCAAATTATCTTCGAGTACGCAAAAGTTTCATAGTTTTTCGTAGAAGAGAGCGCTCACGAGAGAGTACAAAATTTCCAGATGCAGCGAATTTTAGTGCAGGAAATTTCTTTGCACGATTTACGAAATTTGTCAAATCTGTCAGATGCCTGTAAGAATTTTATTGTTGTTTGTGTATTTGCATACATTTGCTTTTGACGTTTAAAAAATAGGCGAATTTCGTAGATTTCACTTTCGCTTACTTTTTCGTGATTTTACCCCACTTCCTAAAATTTCACAATCTACGAATTTTGGTGCAGAAACTAAGCGGCTCTGTTCGCACAGCGGCTCTGGACTAAATTTTTTTTGACATTCAAACAAGACAAATTCTTTTTACAACAAAACTAATACTTTTCACAGGAATTAAATTGGTTTACGTATTTCTATTGTTTACTTCGTGAATTTTTCAGTTTTGTCATTTTTATTCCACCCTTTTCTCGAGTGACAGGAATTGACCTTTTCAAACGTCAAAAAAATCGCGACGTTTGCATACTGGAATGGCAAACTTTGCTGAATATTTTAGCAGCTAGATGTCATTGTTAACTTTGACATAATAATTGGAAAAAGTATCGTTGCTATCTGGTCACTTTTTTTCAGTGATTCGTCTGGAAGTCGTAGCTTAAAGCTAAGGTTCACGGTCACTTCAATTCAACATGAACACTGCCTAAGCCGCCTGAAGCCATCTGAATGAAAGATGGAATTACCAGCGAACTTTGTACAGCGGATGTTCCTTAAGTGAAATTGTCTGTATAAACGTCAGTCCGACTAAATTTGTTCAGAGATCTTCAACCAGCCTAGGACATGAAGGCAATATGTAGATGAAGTGGAGTAGGAAATCGTATTCTATAAAGTACGAGACAACCCATCAGACACCTTTGCAAACCGCAGACCTGGTGCTGTCACACAACCAAATTGAATTTTTGTTTTCCAATTAAAGCCAAATCAAAGCTTTCTTAACCAAATAAAGTCTCTTGCCAAACGTAACACCCACATCCCAATGAACAAGGCGAGGGAATAAAGTGCTGCTCATATGTATACCAAAAATGAGGCAAAAAAAAATAACAACAATATAATTTTCGCCTAAATTTGGCCACAAAATATTAGGAAAGGCAAAATGCCATTAAGAAATTTTCGCTGATACCCATTAATTTTATAATTACATAAGAGGTTACATTTACCCCAAGCTCCTGCGGGCTCGTATCCACCCCATCTCCAGCCGTGTGCACTAGTCGGCTGGGGAGCCGCACTCCACATGAAATTGAATTGCAAAATTGGACGGCAGGCGATAAATTTCACTCAATGCCCGTACCACACAGGAAGGAGTAAATAAACCGTGAAATTAACAAAACAAAAAACGAAAGGAGCAACCCTCAAGAAGGCAACGGTCTCCGAAGCACAGGATTGCCAGAAGAAGGACTGCAATTCGGAATGGCATTTCTCCATAAAAATCGATTCATCGGTTCTTGGGCGCAACCAAAACACTGGCAAAGCAGGGTCCACTTTGTAGCCAAATCCCAGTGTTGCCTGTCAGCGTGAAATGCCAAAAAGTCACAGCGTTAAGGAATCCTTTTTTGTACCATCCTGTTCATAAAAATATGCAAATAAAGATTCCATTCATTTTTATGGTGAATTTTAACGGATATCGCTTACCTCGTCGTCGTCCTCCTGACGAGCAGGGCACGATAAACGAGTCTTGAGCTGTTTTCTTCGTGATTTATTGGCAGAGAAGGAGAACTTTTTCCATTTCACGGCGGCCTGGAGGACGGCGGCGTTTTGTATGTCCTTTTGACGACGGATATTATTAATATCCGTGCTGTTGCACGTGTTCAGTGGAAATGTGCGCCTATACGTCATTGTAAATGTACGTAGCCTGATTATTTTAATGGATCCTACCTTTGCTCAAGGGCGCGCTCGACGCTCATGACAGGACTCCGACTCTGACTCTGACTGTATGACGAGAATGACAATTTTATTTCTGCGTGTTCGTTTATTTAATCGAAGTGATTTTGGGAGATTACTGCTTCCGATTAAAAAATGATATCATAAAATTTATATGTCTGCAGGAATCTTTTACCCCAGAGGCCTTATCAACTGGGAGATGGTTGGCACTGAACATGAACGTGAAACGTAGTACGTTACTGTCAGATATATTTTCCGACGATATCTTTTGTGGTGCGTTATAATGTGGAAGAGGATTGGCCCGGCCGGCACAGCCGTGTGGGCTAAGAATTTTCTTGGATAGTTGCCAATAGCCTGTCCTGCTTTCAGCCATTCTGTACGAACCACTTTGGTGGACTACGTAGAGTCGTTTCACTCTCTAAATTGCTGGCACGACCTGGTGGGGTAACCTTGGTCAATGCATGCCAATCGATAGAGATTTCGATTTCATTTCACTTACGTCCGCCAGTGAGTAGAGATATATCAAAATAATTTGTTTAAGTGCGGTGTTTTTGAAACTCCCTGGCATGTCACATCAGAATCGTCAAATACTGAAATCATTTTTGGATGTATGTCGGATATTCAAGGTTTACCAAGGCACATCTGCCTTAGAGGTAAAGGCGGGGACAGATCAGACCTTTTTCCACGAAACTGCAAGAAAAATCTTTAAAAATTACTAGGATTGTGTCCTAGGAAACAGGAACATTAGTCCGGTAATCTTATGGAATACTAAACTCTAGTCCAAGAAGGAACATGTTATATGTATGTACATTCAATAGCGTGATGGTATGTGAGTGTTATTTTCAGAGAAATTTCGAGACTGAGGTATTGAACTATAAAGACTGAAATACATTTTAGAATTAATAGGTTAGGTAAGGTTTAAAGGACCAATAATACCAATAATAGATCCGTTGCGATACCACCTAAACCATAATGATCCACTATGCCTACAAGTGAAACCAATTGGAGCTTCTAATGAAGAGTAGTCGACGATGGCTTCTAAATAAAGTTATTGTTTGTAAAATAGAGACAAGTACAGAGAAGGTTAGATTCCTCTTCATCTGCAGTGATGACACCTACTATGGCGCTGATATTCAGTCTGCTAAGAGAGATCAAAGTCGTAGAGCGATTCAGATCCAACCTAGGCCTCCTCCCAGAATGTCCTAAAAGGAATGTTTACCCAGAAATCGTTCAAAATGGAAACATGATCAAAATCTTTACTAAACCACTGAGTGATTGCTTTAAGGGGTGTCAGGTGAAACAAAATGTGCTATAAAGGGTGTCCCATGAAGCGCACCATTTATGCACAAACAAGCTGACCGATAACTTATACAAAGTTCCAAGCCCCATTTGTTACCAATAGCTTTCTTGCTAGAGAAAAGCCCAACAGAAGCGTTGTTTGACTTTTTCTGTAAATTGGTAGGCAATACTTCGAGTAGGTGCAATCCAAATTAGTCCAGTTCTCCTGCAGACCGGGTCACTTAGCGTGTTCTCAAGACAACAAGTCTTGTGTGACACATGACGCATCACAATCCAACAGTCGAGAATGTCAACTTCACATAGCTAATCAGAGCTCATTCCTATGTGGAGATCGTTAACCTTTGCACAGATGGCATTAGAAAGCCCTTGACAAAGTTAAAATTATTCTTAACTGAACTGCAGTCTAAGGGCCCGATGTTTATGTTTTCGTGGAGACTAACAATACTAGACCTTACTGATAGTTAGACCAGCATAGGTCTGAATATCTTCATCTGAATCGACACATGACTGCGATGTGTCATCCTTGGTCCTTGCCTCTACAACGGAGGAGGAGTGTTTGTAAGAAATGAGCGTCAACAGAAAAGAGCCCCTGCCGTTCGTGTGAAAAATATATGTATCATGCACAACACGAATGGTTTTGAGAAGTTAGGCCCCATAAACCATTTGCGCCAAATAAGTATTTATTTTGTATCTTGTTTACGATGTGAAATCTAGAAGACATAAGCCTCGAATATGCATTTTTATGAACCGAATTCCTCTATCGAGTTCGATGGACTGACTATCAAGAAAAATTGGGTATGAGACTTCAATATTTGCAGTACGTGTGAATTAGTCCACATAGACTTTAGTTTTAAAAAAATCCGAAATGACCTCGATGGCCAGTTTATGTCATCTTTACGTACAATTATTCGACCAATGTTCCCACGTGTTGCGTGACTCGCAGCACAATTCTGTTGAAAATAAAGATCGTCTGTGTCTATTTCTTCAGTTTGAGGCCACAAAAAGTCTTCAATTAATTGTCTACAGCCCTCTCCATTGATCGTAAAAGCTCTTTCATTTAGAACTTCAAGAGAAAATGGACCATTGATTCCGCCAGCCCAAAAAACCACACCGAAAAGTACATTTTCTGAAATTATTCGATGATTTTCTTCTGCACAGATGGGAGTCAATCCAATGTGAAATGAACTTCATCACTAAAGATAATTTTGTTTTGAAGAACCGACATTGCATGAATCTACTTTACAAATGTCAAAGGTGACGTACAAGACAGGCAGCGTTCAGAAAGTATACACTACTGACATCTCTATAAAAAGGGTCCTGGAAGATCAATTAAGTTAGCAAGAAATAAGTTCTTAAAAAAATAACAGCCAGTAAATATCGCTTCGTAAAGAACTAAAGGATTCAAGAGATTCTTTTACACTTAACCCTTTGTAGAGTTGTCAGTTTGAATTCCAACTCGTCCTAATTTAAATTTAAAATGCAATCCCAAAATGTCAGTTCACCTTAATTCAAATTGGTCGTTTCATTTCAAATACCAAAGGGCTGGCATCATTGCCTTCCTGTCTACCTTTTGACTTTTGACTTTCAGATTCCTGCACGATGTATCGAATGCGAAACTGATTGATTATTCAAATCACAAGCATGCACGGCATATGTGTTTATATGTATATTCAACTTAAATTTATATTTTTATGCGAATTCTAAACAGCAACGTCTCTGAATGAGCGCTTGAATATTTTGTTCTTTTTTAATGCCGTGCAGCCGCGTTTAATCCTCTGTAATTATGTTTGTACATGAGATCGAGATTGTCTACATTCTTTTCGAAATTGAAATTCTCCAATGTGAACCCCGAGACACTAAAAGGAAACATTTATGATTCTCTCATTCTCGTATTCGTTCCCCGTTTGGAAACAATAAAACGCCAGGCCTATAAAAAGAACAAATCGTTCTTCGCTGTTCACCCATTTATGCCTTGCTGAGCATACTTTTACCTGAATTGCTTGACAAACAGTATCCTCGCATTTCGCGAGCAATTTAATCCAATTATTCTGCATTTGCCGGATTTAACCCTGACCCAAATGTTACCGTTGCCGTGCTACTTCATTACAATCGCACAGAGACAAAGTGCATCAAAGTTTTATTGAACAGATGCAGGGATGGACAATTGTGATGCTCTTTGGTTATAATAGTGTGTACATCCTGAGAGAATGTCCCCTTTAGTGCTGTTGATAATGTTTATTTATAGATTGTCCTTTTATGACATAAATAACACACTGATTTCTTTATTACAATTATTTATATAAATATATGTATGTATGTATGTGTAGCAGGCTTTATATTTCAAGGACATCAATGCGGACATGCCTGGTTTCTATGCTCCACCCATGTGCATGTGTCACCTGGTGGCGTTTTCTTTTGTAAAAAGGATTTTGAATTTAGTGTAAAACTCCTCCCAAAAAAGAACTAACAATTGCGTCAACATTGTTTCTTTAAGTACTAAATAAAGAGTCCTTTTAACAACTTGATAAGCGATAAAAACAAGTTTATGGCTTTTAGTAAGAATGTGAAGATTTTTTTTTTGCCTGATATCGTGGTCATAAAAATAATGTGATTCTTTTGATGAAAGATTTACATATGCAACCTTGTACCCACTGACATAGTTTTGATCCTTTGGATGGTGAGGTAATGTTATGGTTTTGTTTTATAGGCATTTGTCGTCTCGTCGAACGTGGAACAATGGTGGGCAGAACTTGCCATGTCGTGACGGAAATATTACAAAACTTGTTCTTCATTAAAGTACTTGCGTTTACCGATCCTATTCAGCAATGACAAAAGTCATCAGTCATAATGACAATGACAGTGGTAATACATTATGTCAAATGGTTAAAATATATTTTTTCCCATGGATTCCGCACCAAAATTCATACAGGGTGACCAGACTAAGGACATGGCATGGCCTTGGAGAGAATAATCGATTGATGTCAAGTCGCATGATCGTGGCGACCAATTTATTAACGATCACCGTGAAATGACCCAATCGATAAATTTCTCCTTTACAACTTCGAGCGCTGCGTCGATTGGAATAGCAAACTTTACTGAATATTTTGACAGCTAGATGTCATTTATAACTTTGACAGCTGCTAAAGCATAACAATTGGAAAAGTATCAGTGTTATCTGGTCGCTCTTTACAAGAGTATTAGTAGTCACCGTTTTATGTAACATGTCGGGAAAAATACTGTCTAGTCTCAGTGATTTGAAGCAAGGAAATGAGTTAATAGTCAAACGAATTCCCTCTATTTTTCATGAAACCGCATAGTTTGTTTGATCTTTATCCCTTGTTAAACAATGCTTCTATTCATATACTACTTTTGTCTTTCCATCTTAGCGACATGTCCGCATTACAATATCCGCTGATATACTTCCACTTTCTGATGTCACTCTACCTGTCAGTTAGTGGATAATTGCTGAACGCTTCCTTTTTTTTGTATGTCACCTTTGACATTTGTCAAGCAGACGCATGTACAATTTTAACCAAGAATAGTTAGTTAGCAGTTGATTGACATGACGTTAGTTTCTCACGTAAAATCAAATTTAGTGATGAAGCTCATTTCACATTTGATGGATTCGTCAATTAGGAAAATTGTCGCATCTGAGCAGAAGAAAATCTTCGAAAATAAATAAATGTTTCTGAGCTGGGATCCATTTTTCTTCGAAGATGCAAATGAACGAGCTTTTACTGTCAATGGAGAGCGCTGTAGACAAATGATTAAAGATGTTTGTGGCCTCATATTGAAGAAGTAGACGCAGATGATCTTTATTTTTAACAGGATGAAGCGAATCCCATAATTTTTCAAAACATTAAGCCAACATTGAGTTACGTTGACAAAAGTTGGTGATCTAGATCATGCGATTTCACATTTCTAGATTACATTTTTTAAGGTTTTGAAAGTAAAGTCTATAAGCCGACAGAAATTGATGAACTTAATGCGATAACGTGTGACCGTGTCCTTGAAATATTTGATGTTCGTATGAGAATGATATAATTTGTCGACTCTTGAAAGACTTTTGAAAGACCCTTTACATGCATTCAAGATACTAAACTTTCTCTTACACCAAATTCGAAACATACATATCTTCTAATAAGGGCAACCCTTCGGCACTTTGACATCTCCATACTGCATTAGCATCTATAAATACCACAATGACGTAAGCGTACCACAGCAACGTTAGAAATTCACTGCGTTAACGACCCTGTTTGACGGACCAACATTAAAAAAACAAAATTCTTCCATGAATGAGCATATGTTCCCAATGAACGATAAGTTTATGGAGGTCATAAAATAAGTAATTAAGGCATAAAATCTGCACCAACATCGCCAAAGATACAAACACAATCCATTTGCGTTATCTCTGCCCAACTTTACCTAATTAGTTATCCGCTGCTGCAGGAGTAAAATCCTAATGGCGTCCTTATAATGTTTTTCTTTTATTTTTACACTCCCATAAAAAACATAAATAAAACACAAAAAAAAAAAAACATCTAATTTAAATTTGTTGAGTAAAAAATGTTTGAAAAAAAAAAAATATCCATGCACCCTGAGAAAACTCCTTTCTAGTTCCTGTCCATTCATTGCGTTACACAAGTACACTTTCGATGAGGGGAATTCATTAACTTTACAAGATTCAACAGAGTTTTGAATTATATACCCGGGAACAGCACATACACTTACTTCCTTCAGAAATTTTAATTAGAAACTTCAAACCGTTTTGAAGTTTAAATTTATGTTTTCTGTCGAAGAGTCGCTCTTTCTATGGCTCGCCGAGGAGCTCTCGCACAGTACCGATCTACCCTCAGCAGTGGAGAATAATTTATGAATAAGAAAAGTTTTCCCTTCATGTTTGCATGCCTAATTCTGTTGATAAATAGGGTAGACGACTCATGACAATGGGAATACCTTATTATGATCTACCTCCAGCTAGGTACAACACATGGTTGTACGGAGTAGCCTGGTTCGTCATTAACTTTCGTTCAACTTTTGCTTCTTTTTTTTTTGCAATGCTACCGAGTATCCCTAACATTAGCCACACATTCGGAATGAGGATATTTTGAATTCATTAGCACAAATCTTGTTTTTGCTCTCGTCCTGCATATGCAGCTTAGACCAAACGGTCCTTGTGTTGAAAGTGAAATTTGCATACACTGTCGAGTCCTAGAGAAATCATTATCTCCTTTGGTATGCACAGGGAAACATTCACCCTAAGTGCAGAGAAGAGATAAACTTTAATTACTTTCACATTTTCCATGTTAAAATAACCAGTCGTAGTCGTAGTGCTGGTGAGAGTTCTTAACCAGAGAAAGGAAACGAGATTCAAAAGGACTTAAAGGATTCCAAACCGCGAGCTTGTGACCCAAGTGGTAGTCGCACTGCAGTGAAATATCGAAGCATTTTGTGCAATTAGATGGGGATGTGCCGAGATGGTGTGGCACGCCACCGACAGCAAAGAATGCGAAAGGTTAAGGACAGGACCATTGTACGTACGTGCAACTAGATACATGACTCGTACCACCACATATAGAATTGAATTCATCAAATTGCTCACCAAGGCTAGTTAGACGAGTAAACACAATCGAGGAGAACGTGAACAAGACAAATATTTTTCGACTTGTGTTCTCTCTGCAGAAGGATGTTCGGCTGGCTGTAGTTTTGCTCTATTGATGTGTAAACGTCTTTTGTCTGAAAGCAGCAAAAATCATTTGGAGATTGAAGGTGAAAGGAGTGAATTGCCGCAACAATTCACAACGTTTACTGGGGGAAGGGAAAACATTAAGGAAACAAAAGAGAGATATACACTGGCAATTTCAGGGATAGTTTTTGTGCTAAAGAGGCCGCATACATTCGCATGTTTGATGCAACATTTCAACATCGGGTTTTGTTTTCCTTTTCCACACTGCAGCATCTTAAAAAGTAGGTTTAATGGAGGATCAAATGGAATCAGTTCACAAACTTTCGGCAAACAAAGGAAAGAAATGCTCAAATGTTTTCTGTTGGGTCGACTGCCAGCGCTGCCATTTACATAAAACAACAAATCACGAAAATCATACTAAATAGTACTATTTGGCTGTTCTACTACTGTCTGTTTATGAGTTTACTGAGGGTTTATGAGTTTGAGCCACGCCTACTTTTACGATACCATCCGTGCATTATAAAATGAATGAGTTTAAGGTGAATTGATTTGAATGATTCTACTTGAAATCAAATTAAGAAGAACTCAGTACAAAGGACCCAACAATTACTCCAAAGCATTTTGAACTTCCGTATTGATCAGATCTCCGTTATAATAGAAGGTTTCTAAGTGAAGCCGACAGAAACAAAGAGAAGATGAGCATCCATACAACTTCTGCAAAAATCATTTGTAACTAAGCCCAGCCTTGTGGCATTCTTGCCTATCATACAGCGTCCTGTGATGACTCCTATCGATTTGCAGTCTATTAAGAGAGAGATCTAATTCTTAGAAGGCCAAATATGTTTTGTCGCTAGATATGTTGGTCCCCTTGTCCACCTAAGATTTGTGCTCTCAATAGTATTAAGTTTAAGTTTCAGTTTGCGTGTCGCCAATTAACCTGTTTTTGGCATAATGGGTAGAGTTGCTCCAACGTTGGCGAGCTTATCGGTCTTACAATTCCCTGCACTGCCACCTAACAATCGGCATTTTGGAGTTAAAAAAACTTCCATTCCAAGGATTTGAACTCAAGAAGATAATGCGGATAACCAGGACTTTGCATTAATTCAAGGTAAGACTTGTTTCAAAACCATAATTTCCACATAAAATAAGTTACAGAAATTTGGTAGACGGAATCAGACCTGTAACTGAAAATACCTCCATCAATACCGTCCTTGGTTTTTGAGGCATCAATGTAGAAGTAAGTCGACTCATCTTCTAAAAGTGGATCCTCATTCCATGATGACCATCAGGAATGGTGATGGCGAAGTTCTTCTACGCCAAACCTTATTTGTCGCTCGTATATGGCTATCGGTCTAGTGACTGATGGATAAGACTCAAATACTTTCCTTTGTCAGAGAAAGGTAAGCAGACACAATAGAGAGAAGGACGATCAGCTAGTGGAAAGAAGAGTACCTACTAGCTCAGCTTCATGGGTATTTACACCCAAACACCTCCGAGCTTGCTTAAAGCATTTTGTTAAAGTTCTTTTAGAGTATTAAGGTGTGTTCTTGAGACATCTAAAACAATATCATCTGCGTAAGCGATCCCTGTACATCCTTCGCAATCCAGGATTTGCATGAGTTTGTTAACCATCAAATTTCCGAAAAGAAAAAGTAGTTAACCTCCTTTCGAAATGCCTTCTAGTAGACATCTCATCCAGCTTGGAATTGAAAATCCGACCATTGCGCTGTAAAAACAGTTCGCAGTGCATCTGCTATCGCTGATGTGTTGATATTGTTAAAGGCGTCTTCGAAGTCGAAGGACCCAACCATTTTGTACTCCTTACACTGGAGAGTACTGCCGTTTCCACTGATTTGCATTGATATGAATGTTGGGCCGCCGACAGTAATTTCTACTCAATACTGTTGCGTATTTGGATATCAATTATTCCAAGGTTTTCCAGAGGAATGATATTAGACTAATTGTTGTTTTTCCTTTTTGCTCCAGCAGCCTTTCAGGCCACCAAACCCATAGGTTATGAGCACGAGCTCAGCTAAACCTACTGCTCTCGATTAAAAAAATGTTGAACTTCTAATGGGACCCTCCTAGAGCTCGTTTACTTTAAAAAAAAAAAAATTAAGGATAACAAGTCGATGGGACCCAGGGCCTAGCTTCTCACAACCATTCGTGCTGTGCGTGTTATATCTTTTACACGATTGGCCTGAATGGCAAATTGTTATTTGAAAAACTTTTCTATGACAGCTTAAACCTCGGATGTTTGTCAGACGTTCGCGAGAGGTGGAGCCTCTCAGGGCACAGGGTATCCAGGTAAACCGCTCACGATGTTGTTTTTGCCATATTTTTAAATGAAATGACATAATTTCGTGATATTTTTTGTTAATTTGCTGTCCATTAACCATTATTATTTGAAGATGATACCGGTCAGGTGAGTCCCGCCTTTGTTGATGACCATTTGGATTCTTTTCACAGCATTTGCAGTCGTTTTGGTGAAAACTTCAGGCGATAAGTTCCCGCACTCTTGTCGGATATTTCCTTTGAGAAATTCCACAATCTGTGACTTGCTTTCATAGACTCGGGACTTCAAAAAACCCCTGAATATTCCGAGTCAGTCCAAATCGCCAAAACGAGACGCTAGGCAACTTAGAAATGCACTCTTCAGAATTGAACATTTTGAAGCTGGTGTGTGTTGCACCATCCTGCTTAACCCATATGTAATCCAGTTTCAGTTTATGAATATGCGGCAATAAAAACTCGATCACAGTAACCGTGTTGCCACGTCGTCCGATATTCTCGTTGGAACGATCATTACGAGGCGTTTCGGTACCTCTTCTGTCACATCACTTCAACACAAGCAGCTAAACGCCTTAGTGTTTGGCCAGTTGGCATAGGATGGTCGGGAATTCTGGTCCGAAATTCACATTTCGCAAAAATCACGGACAATTTATTCCGTAAAAAAATAGTAAGGTACTCTGCGATCTTAACACCCTGTTCACACAGAAATGACAGACAAGATTTTGTTTGACGATTACTGGCGAGAGAAGTGACATATTAGGGCAATTCAGATTTTCTGAAATTTATTGAATTCTTTTTTTGACATTTGGAAATGTCAATTGCTGTCACTTTAGAAAATGGTGGGGAAACATTTAAAATCTGAGAAATTCACGAAGTAGACAATAGAAATACGACAGTAAACCAATGTAATTGCTTTACAAAGCATTAACTTTGCTGTAAGAAGAATTTGTTGTTAATAAACTAACCAATTACATTTGGCCCTAAATAGAAGTCAAAAAAGTCCAGTCAAAAAAAATCCGCTGAAGTGTGTGCAGTCTTGTATGTACAAGGTCTAAGGAATATAGAATTCCATGACTTGTCGACGTGTATTGTGCAACTGTTAGCTGCTGTCAAAACAAAACTGACAGTTGCCACCATTTCCGATTGGGTGATTAATTTTAGGCCTTCTTCTACTCTGAGTACGTAGGTATGTAGCTTGCGTTAAGGCTATTTGTAGTAGTCATTCCCGTGCAGACCTAAGTGAAGACTTTTTGAGCAAACTTCAACTAAATAATTCATTGAATCATTTTCAACTGAGTGAAATTATTTGTAAACTCAATAAAAATCCGGAGCAGCCAAGCCATTAATCGAAGTCCGTTTCACTGGAACCCATGCAACCAAGTACGAGGGAGATTTATTTCTTCTCGCAAAATGAAAAACTGTGCCGAGTATTGAAAGCAACGTCGAAAAACAACCCACAATCTGGTCGTTCCACATTTCCATCTCTGTAAGCATTAAAACCATGGGCTTACAATAAATTTACCACAAAATGGTCATGAATTGCAAAAAAAATTAAAAAAAACGTTGTAAAGATCCATGCTTGACCTATATACTCCTCAACCAAAAAATCGTGGTAGTGACGGTTTTTTTTTAATTTTTTTCTTTTGTGTACCAAATAAACACAGTATCACCCTGTAGATTAATTACTGCCCAAGCATTAACTTCTGACATTTACTATAATCCTTCAGGAAATAAATAATTGTCGCTCCTCGAAAGGAATAACCTTTTAACTCTGCGCTCACCCGTTTAATCCCATCCGATTGCTATGTTAATAAATTTCTCACTTTCACTCGACACAACGCAAGAGGGCATTCATTAACCTGAATCGTGGCAAAATCTGAATTTAAAAGGATTAATTGGACAGAAGGAAAGATTCCCTCCTAGTCGTCGCTCCAGCAGAAACAAATTGGATTGGTATCTTCAAAATTACTATCGAAGGCTTGTGCACGGATGGCTGTGCGGTGTGTTATGGAACACCTTCGGGCTAACATTGCATGCATATCATGTGTCCGCTGATGAGGAAAATTCTTGTAATTCCATTCTCTATGCCTCTTCTGGATCTTCTTCCCTCCGCACTGCGTTGTCGTATGCATGGAAACACTTATTTTCATTACTTTTACTGAGATCAAGGGGCAGGAGGTGAGGAAGTACCCAAAGGGTCCTTTGCAGAATTCTACAGATAGTTAACATTTGAATAGTTTTTCCATTGTTGTTTCTTGGTGGAAGTCAAATTCAAGGATAAGAACGCGTGACACGAGGAAAGGACGAAAAGTCAACAGAAAATATGTTGACAAAAGGATTTTCATAAATTTTGTTTTAACTTTGAACTTGCGACAGACTCGAAGAGTTCTCCACAAACAAAAACTTATTCTTCCTCCGAAAGGGGAAGCAGAAAACTTTATCAATCAGGAATCATATTTTCTTGGAACTCTGCTAAGATTTGTGGTGGACATTTGTTTGCGGATACATTGGACAGGAGATAAGTTTTTTTTGTTTTTTTTTTGGGTTCTGTAGACTGTGGCGTATGTGGGGGCTATTTCCTTCCTTTCGGTTTGTTACAGTATGGTGCTGTCAATATAGATAAAAACAGAAGCAAGAAGGTAAAATTAGAACAACAGCTGAGCTTGTTGAACCTGAAAGCAAGCACGTGTGTTGCAGAGAGCTTTCTGGGAAATGTCATTCCATCATTTCTGAGATATGTATGTATGTTCGAGAGTTGTGGTTCCAAAAATAGATGTTTTTACGAAGAGGGTTGATTTCGCAGTACCTTCAAGTGGAGAACAGATTTGGTAGATATGGATATTCGTATCCTTTGACTACGAGGAAGGTGGTTGCAACACCTATTCCTGTTGGGAACAATCACACAGTTGGAAACTCCTTCAAAACCTTTATTTTTTTTAAACGAAAATGGTTGCATTTAGGCACATAGTGCAACAAAAGCCGTCAAAGGAGCACGGTGGAACCGAAGGAAGGAGGTAACTATGGCACGATACATTAGTCCCCTTACTTAGACCAGCTTAGGCCCATTGAAACCAGGGAGAAATTTATATAAAAAATGGCTGAAGCCTATTGATATTGGTGTTAGCGTGTTCAGCTATGTAGGGTATCAAAAAGTATGCAATTAAGTGCCATCTCTTCAAGCGGAAACAACTTGGAAGGTTTAAACGAAGTTTAAATGGTTTCATTCATGTAGCTTCTGCAGAAGTCAGTACCGAGGAGGGCCACCATAATGGAGTTCCTATCAATGTCCTGCAATGACACCTATTACGATTGCTATGAGCATCCATTACTTTCTAATTACAAACAGTTGGTCTGGCTTGGGTCAGATCTGTCTGGATATGAAGCATGGGGTATCAGTTGCCCATGGAAGATTGGTTAGATCGGTTAGGTTCTAACCTGGTTGGCGAGGTCGTCAGTCACACAATTCCCTGGAATTTTTGTGTCCCGAGACTCAGATTAAGTGAATGTTGAATTGTTGTGGGCGCCGTGGTCGTGCGTTGGACAATGGAGCAAGGGGTTCAGGTTCGAATCCCAGTCGGAACACCTAAAAGTTTTTCACGGCCCCACCTCTCGCGAGCGTCTGACAAACATCCGAGAGTGTAACTGTCCTGAGAAAGCTTCTCAAATAACAAATTGCCCTTCGGATACGGCATTAAACAGTAAGCCCCTTCCATTGGTGTAAAGAATATAACACGTACAACATCAGTGGTTGTAAGAAGCTAGGCCCTGGGTCCCATTCACCTGGTGTGCCAAGTATTTTATTTTTTAATATTGAATTGTTCAGCCATTGCGTTAAGAAATAGATGACAATTTAGGGCCGATTTTGAGTTTATTGTGAACGATTCTAAGGATTCGATCGCGGCTTGGCTATCCGTATAAATGTTGATTAAGCCCTCCATGAACATCATGATCTTCGCCTGGAAGATTCTATAGTGATTGGGAAGCCAGAACAAGATATTGATATTTAGATCGTTTTATAAGACTCCTCGTACTCCTGACTCTGTTTGTATAGAAGGATACGCACCCAGTGTCTTGTAGCCAGAAGTCGTCTCCCAATCGAGTCTTGAGGGAGATGCCACAATCAAAGTTCTTATTGAACAGAAATTGTGGAAGTACGTATTCAGTGTCGTGCGGAATACATTCAAGATTGTTAAGAATGGACGAGTGTCTTGTCCTTAGACCAGACCACTGAGATGTAGCCCAAGTAAACGAACGGGCTACCAGTTGGCTACTATAGTCGTTTAAAGGCGGAAAATAAAACAGCATGTCCAGAACCCGAGTTGGGTTGATTCCTAGTGCTTCACTGATCCAAATGCAAGCCAATCTTTTTACCCGAACAGGTGAGTCTAAATTCTGATATTTTACTTTAAAAGTTGAGGACTGATGTACTTAATCGGAGATCACACCTCAAAACTCTGAACATAGTCTGCTACTGCGGTAGCTAAAGTTCTTAGATGTCAATTTTGCTGTTCAAATAGCTAACATCGTGATAGGCAAACTGTTGGACGAATTACTTGGTGTGTCCAAGACTGATATCTATTGATTTTAAATCCTGGGATATAACCCTTGTTTTGTAATAGATTTACTCTTAGTCCGACTGAAATCCTACCTGGTTTTGCCAGAAGCTCGCTAGAGGTTACCAAAAGACTTTTTATTTATGGCTTTTTTAAGATTTTACTGAACTCAGCCGATGCGTTCCGAGTTCTAGACACACCTTTTGAGTTGAGGTCTTGCGTATGAAATGTCAAATTGACAGTAAAAGCTGGTTACATTTCATATGTCATAGTTCGCATATTTATTTTTCTATTTAACTTTGTTTAAATGCATTTGAAAGTGCACAGTGGTTTGTAAACTTCTTAATTCAATACTTAGAAATGAAAACGAAATGATTTTAGTCTAAAAACGGGTAACAAAGGAGCGTATTCACTTCCAATCCATACGAAAACTTTGACTTCTGCTTTTATTCCAAAAAGAATTGTTCTTATTGTTTTTGACAATCCGAGAACCAGCTGATATTTCAAAGAAATTCTTTCGACTTAAGACCCAGTTCCCTTGTACTTCAAAAAAATGTCTTATTTCTCAGTCAAAACGGGAGCGAATGTGATCGTTTTAAGAACTTCTTTCTTACTTTCAGTATAATTGAACTGTTTCAATTGAAATGTGTTTTTCAAAGTTTTTTACTCCTGAAACAATGGTGTTTTAAGCGCGTTACGGAGTAAAAGTCAAACGTTTCTGACTATTCGAGAGACATAAGATTTGACAAAGAAAGTATGGCTTTTTTCTGAGGTAGTATACTGGAATTATAGAAGTTTTGACGTTTACAGGCAATGAGGGAATCGGAGAGGTGCCATTGGTTCTTTTGACGTTTGAAAATGTCAATCGTTGTCATTCGACAAAAGGGTGAAAATATAAATTATAAACTGGACAACAACAAACAATGGAAAGCTGCGAAAAGCATCCTATATTTTAAAAAATAATCCGCGGAAGTTTTCAGACAGGACTATTAATCTGAACACGGTTATGTCACAACAAATCCTGTGTGAGCGGAGTCATAGGAAAGAAAATAGGTCTATTCGTGTACTCTCCCAAAATAATGAATTTTCACGAAATTCTACTAAAATTCACGAAATCCTCTTCGAGAACGCAAAAGTTTTGTAGTTTTTCGTAAAAAAGAGACCTCACGACAGAGAAAAAAATGTACCCATGCTGCAAATTTTAGTGCAAATTGCACTGGTTCTTAAAGTCTGTCAGTTACTTGTACGTAATTTGTTTTGTTTGTGTATTTCCTTTTGACGTCTAGAAAATGACCAAATTTCTTAGCTTACTCGCTTACTTTTTTGTGGTTTTACATCTCTCTGAGAGAATTTATCCCCCACTCCTCGAAATTTCACTTTCCACGAATTTTGGTGCAGAAAGTATGCGACCAGACTTAATGTCATTTTAAGTCAATTTGCGAAATGTCGAGCATCAGCTGATCGGTTAATATTTCAATATTTCTGCAAGGATAGGTACATATTTATTTTTCTTGCATAAATTTGACGTTTGAAAGGTGAATGTTTCTCTACTTTTTCATACTTTTTTGTATACTCTTTTAAATTTGACGAGTTACGAGTTTTAGTGCATAAAGTAGGGCGTAAATACGTACAGAAATCAGTCAAAACACGGGTGGGACTGACTGATTCAAACGATCCGCGTTGATGGTTTCTTATGTTGGTACATCTGCCATCTATTTTGTGTTGTGAACGAAATTTCTGGTTCGTATTCATCTTGAATATCTCAAAGAAAGCCTTCGGGGACTTTATAATATCGAGAAAAAGACCATGTGAATGTAGTAGTTGAAAACTTGTCTTACTTGAAACGGCCATCAACTGAAGAAAACATCGACTTAAATGAAGCTCAAAGTTGTCACTATAGTTTGACAACTAGCTGAACCCTATCTCACGAATTCGCCACATTCTAGGTGATGTTTTCTGCATAAGACACGTCGCAGCACGGATTGTTCGAAAAGAGCTGACTTTTCGTCCCACAAATCTATCCTTCTGAGCAACTTTTTAACCAAAAACCCTTACCCTCCTCTCTTCAGAATATTTCAAAACACATTAGCTTTTGAGGTATGCATCTCAAAACGATCCGGAAGAGGAAAGATGCATTTACTTTGGAGGGTTAATGGTTAAGAAGAGTAATGAAGTTAACCATGGTACCTTACGTCAATAGTTCCGCTTGAATGACTCGAATTCCAATCCCGCCCGTGACATTCAGGTCTTCAAAATTACGTCACGTGTAACCCAAATCAAGTGTGCGAGCCCCCATTCTCTTATAACCGAAATCTTTGCCCAAATTGGGTTATACAGAAGAAGTTATACATAACTGCCGACGCAAAGCACGTGTCTCCCCTTCTAAATTCGAAGGCGCGTGCCTTAGTCGTCTCCTGTTTATGGCAATATTTCAAAACTTCCCTCTTTGTAATTAATTCCATTATTGTCATTTCAATGATTTTCTCTCCGATTACCTAACCCAATTCCACCGCTTATCCTGTTCCTTGACCCTTTCCCATTCGGATTCCAAGTGAATTCCCTTCAAGTCAAGAAGATTAAATTCCAATTTCGTTGCCCCCTTCCCAGAGAAGACCGGCGGTTCGGTTGTCTGCGTTTCAAAGCCTAATTAGCTGTCAAAATACCTCTTTTGACAGCCTAACCTCACATTTACATAAGACGTTTTTTTCTTTTCTCTTTCCCGAATGAATAGCGGTAATTATTTAAAAAAAACAGAAAACATTTTCCTCTAGTAACATGAGACTCCTTTTTTTTGTGTTTTGCTCCAGCTAAGGGAGTAGCCTCACGCCAGAGTGTTCGATCCGTGACATAACAATAATCTCTGACGAGGAAAAAATGTAGCAAAAAGCCAACTCAGACTATTCTTATTTACACAACGGCCTTGATAACTCCATAAAGTCATGAAAAATATTAAAACGAAGCTATAAAAGCTGAGAAAAAAAATTCCCAAGAAAATCACCATAAAGCATTAAACCCAATCGAATGTCTTTATGTAACGATTCTCTTCGCTACTGCAGCACGTGCTTAACCATCAAGAAATAAGGCAGTCCCGCCCCCTCCCCGCCACCCTCGTACTTGCACTGCCCTCTAGGCGTCACGCTCACACAAAGTTTATATTTAAAAAAGAAAAAAGCAAAGAATATATTAAAAACCGCCAATAAAAAGCTCATACTAACCCTTGTTTAGATTAGTCCGTCAGGAAATGTGTACGTATCTGACTGAAGCAGGATTAAGCTGATGCGGTCCTCTTACGTGAGACACAAAGGACCTTAAATTTGATTTTAGAAAAAAAAATGTTGTAACACTTTTTTTTTACACAAATTTTCCACTTACACAGCAGGGAGACGTAAACCGAATCGCATACGCGCGCGTTCCGTTTGTACAACCAAAAGATACAATTTCGCTTATTTCTTCTTTTTTTTTTTTTTTTTCTTGTGCCACTAATACATGGAAACCAGCACAAACACCAGTGAGCGCAGGAATAAGGATTCGATTTTTTTGCAGCACGAGAGCGAGGAGAGAAATCCGGATTCAATTTTTTTATTTTTTTTTATTTTATTCTATTGACACCGAAAACGACAGGAAAATCGCAGGAGAACGAAATAAAAAAGATACACGCGTATCCGGGGACTGTATCAGTGCAAGTTGGTAACGGTAATGATAACAATAATAGTAATTAATTATTAAAGTAATAAATAATCATGGATCCGCAGTGAGATGGTTCGAGTTTGCCGCCTTGCACCGAGTTCGTCGACGAGTGAATTGTGACTGAAGTCTCGAACTCGAAGAGTAGTCCTCCAGCTAGGGGTAGTTCTTGTGTCCTCAGGTTCTCAGTTGGGTTCGGTGCTGTCGCACACGTAAGGGAGGCATTTGGGGTTTGGGTGTGCGGAATGTGCCTGATGAAATTCACCATCCACCATCCACCACCCCGTGGGAAAATTGGGGTAAGTTGCGGCATTTGCAAATCTGCGCGCATGTCGATGGAGTACACAGAGTAGCTCATGCGGGTGGTGCTGGAAATGGTGGTGCCGTGCCGGATGTGTTGTTTGGGGTAAGTAGCGCCCGCATCTTTGAGGTGAAAACTTGTTCAAGGGAAACGAATTCGTTCAATAACTGTTTTTATGTATTCCTTCGTACATATGTACATGTGGTGTGTATACAAAATTCGCTGACATGTGCGTGCCTACCATGTGACTTTTTGCGTTATGAACGATTGGAGGTGATGAAGGTGGTGGCTTGTCAGGGCGCCGAAAGTATTCAAGCTATTCATTGACGAGTTCTAGGGCGGGAGCGGCGGAATGAGTGTCCGATGACCGATGAAACTGTGTGGTCGTTGGGAAGAGATACTGGTTGTTTGGAAGAGAAAAACTGGTTAATGACGTGTGAGGGGAAGAGCTTTGGCGCAGTTCAAATGTATGCAGGTCAATTGGGTGTACAATAAGCCGGAAAATTAACTGAAAGTATAGTGGATAGTTTGGGGTGGCACTTGCACCTTTCTACGTACTGCGCCGTCGGGATAAATCGAGAGGCGAAACTACAATAAGCGTTGGTTTGTCGACACCTAGATTCTATTCTCAGGGAATCGAGGATTATGAATCAATGGAATGCGGATGATGGGTATCATGATTCAATCCACGTTCCAGTTTTTAATTGATGGACAACCGACGAGTCTTACGTCATTTTAAATAGAACAACGGACATCAATGGACGGAATGTTTACCGGACGTATTACGTGCTTGGAGGATCTCAACTTCAACTGCCTGTGAAGGGCAAATACTTTTAAATTAAGGCCTAGACTAGGCTTGAGTAATTCCATTTTGTGTACACTTGAGATCTCAACTTTAGGAATTAACTGTACGCAATAATCAAAGCGGTGGTGGGTGGTACCAGCAGCGCTTTTTTGTGCACCAATATGCCTTAAAGCCCTGAGCTTGTTATCCACTTGCCAGTGATCACATATCACAGGTAAAGGGCGACCAGATAGCAATGATACTTTTTCCAATTGTTATGTTTCAGTAGCTGTCAAAGTTACCAATGACATCTAGCTGTCAAAATATTCAGTAGGGTTTGCCATTCCGTCATGCATCGTTTCACGCTTGCCGAACGTGGTACAATTATTCTAAGATTTTATCGAAATTCCGGCTCAGTTTTAAATATGCAACGCGAATTTCGTCATCAGGTCGGTCGTCAGCATGGCAATTCGTCGCACCGTGGAAAAGTTTGAACGTGGGTACACTCTTTTAGACCTTAAGGCACCATCCAGACAAAGATTGGGTGCGAAATGAAGAAAATATAGACACTATAGCGTAGATCAGCTACATTGGGCATCGCCAGAGAGTCAACCCGGCTTATTTTGCAGTTGGATCGATATATCCGAGCTGTGGTTCCAACACGACGGCGCTACACGTCTTATAAGAGACACAATGCTCGCAGTTGAGAAGTACAATTCTGGCGACTAAGTCAGCTTAGGGCGAGCGTTCATCAATTGCGACTTCACACCTATCGATTATTTCTCTGGGGCAACGGGAAGGCCTAAGCCTACGCTAACAAACCAACTAACATTCGACACAAGGTGCTACAACTTAACGGTGTGCCTACCAGCGACAACAACTTAGGAGGATAAGAACCTTCGAATGAAAGAAGAGAATGATTGATTCAATTCAACCACTGAGGAGGTATCTGCGCGTTGACAGCGAATTTTAATGTTAGT
The DNA here is from genome assembly GCA_963583995.1 of Xylota segnis. NCBI lineage: Eukaryota > Metazoa > Arthropoda > Insecta > Diptera > Syrphidae > Xylota > Xylota segnis. The sequence continues at coordinate 8,491,176 of OY757236.1, read as the reverse complement.
TTCAGGTCATAACTCGAGTAGCATAGCGCAAAATCTGCAACCTCTTCACGGAAAAGGGCAGGCAAGGTGAAGGTTCACGAACTGCGCCTTAAATTCTTCTGTCGTAGTACCTGCGATTTGGATTTCAATTTGGAATGCCGGACTATTGAGCCACGAGCTTGATGTGTCGAATTCTGGTCACTTTTAGTTCGGTTGGGACCCATCGCCACATGATTTTCGAAAATAGTGCAGACTATTACCTCCAATACCCACGGTGATCGGCTCAGGACGGTTTTAGAGTTAAACCAAAAAACTTTCTTTTGAAAGGACGTAGAGTGTGACTGCACAATGGTTCTAGCAACTTTGACACCTCACACTGCAGTTCCCAACTACAAGCGGGGAATCGAGAGACTTCGAAGTGAAGTGCCCTTTTTTTTCTTAACATCTATCAGCACCTGGAATGCCCTAAAACCATTCTGTCAGGCGTCCACAAACATGTGTAGCTGCAATTTAGGCTTCTCGGTTAAACGTTTGGAAATGTAACATCTCCTCGACAATTGGAGGGAATCGAGTGCATTATAACCATTTGTACTGCGGCGCCTATAATCGATTACAGTACGCCAGACCTTTTAAAGCAAAACCATGATGTACAGAAGAAAATTAGATAAAAGTTGTGAGGGATCAAATGTCCTTATTAAGATTTGAAGCCCTTCCCACTTGGTAGAAACTTGTACATCTTTCACAACCTTTATGATTCCCCTTCGGGTATCGAAGTGATTGATGAAGTTAGAATCTTTTCAACAAGGCAACGGAACGTACAGGCTATGATTACATTTAAAGCGTTTAGACGGCGCCAGCCAAAATTACTAATTGGCTTTTATTATTTGTGTCCAACAGATAGATACCTTAACACCAGGAAATTGTAAAACTGACGATTATCCTAATATGAATCCTCGGTAAAACCAGCTTAACCGTAGCCAATAAGGACCAAGGATTTCTTAAGCATAAAAGAGGAAAAAGGGAAGTTATCACAATACACGGCCATGACTGACCCGTCTTCTGTGTACAAACTCCACTATCGACAATAGAAGTCTTATTATGCTTCCTTCAACCAACCATCTTAAATCCACATCAAACGAAGCCTAAAAACTCCTTTTTTAAAAAAAAAAAAAACCATAATCATCCTCTGAACACAGCCACCAGTAAACTTCTCATCCAATTCGCCATCACCGCCCACCACCTTACCGACTAACCAAAAACAGCTGGCTGAGTACACAATTTTTTTTATTCCGCAACATGGTTTGTCTCCCAGCTGAATGCAACCCAACAACAGCCAACTTCAATACGTATTCAAAAATCCCAAACTGCTGCCGCTAATTCAGCTCTTTTCAAAAACAAATCAGTTCCTACCCCCGAAAACAATCGTAAAACCCCAACCCACCCCCCAAACAATCAATTCAACAACAAAGTGCCAAAAAATCAAGTAAGTACCCCGATTCGCCAGCGCAAAACCTAATCAAATTAATAACAAACTTTTGCAGAGAGTGAAAAAAGAGCGAGGCCGCCCGAGGAAGACAGGCAAAAAAAATAGTCACCCCTATCTACCGCGTTTTCTCAGGTGCATCATAGCCTTTCCCCTTCGCTCGTGACGACAATCCCTGCGACTGTCTCGCTCTCAAGCAAAACAACCCATTCAGGAGCACACACACTCACCCATACAAATGATTCTGAGAAGGCAAACCTAGCCACGTGCGAGTGAGACAGCCCCATCGCCCAGCGCCAATCTCTCCAACTCCATCCAACATCACGACCGACCAACACCAACACACTCAAAGTCTACACCACAGCAAAAATCAATCGATGTTCATTCGCATACAAGAGCCAGCCGTAAAAACTTGGAAGCGTGTTTCGAACATTTTGAACACTTTGTGGAATAAATTATACCAGCCATCGTTATATCCAGCAATTGAGGTAATAATTTTCTACCAATTAATAATTAAAGTGTAAATTTGCAGCTGAAAATGCCGGAGAAATCAGTGAAAAACGATTTGTGCGCTGCCTACGTCGTCCATCGGGCTTTGTTTTGGTTTTTCATTGTGCAAAAATGGCTGCCATGACGAGCTGTCAAAAATTTCTTTTCGCTTTTAATTCCCGTGTTATCGTGTGGAAAAGGCGTAGAATATGTTTTATTGCAGGGATTTTCGTGGTCAGATTGATTGGAAATGCATGGATTGCGGGAGTTTTTTGGGGGGCGATACCATTCACCCAGCTGTTCTGGTGGTGGACAAGTTGGCAGTCACGACTGAGTGAGTTTTGCAGCCAATTACGGCGCGTGAGATGGGTATTCATGGCGACACAGCGACACTGCAGAAGCGGTGGCCGATAAAAGTGACTAAGAATGCATTGGGTACCACCACCACCACCGCCACCTCCTTCATATTCCACTCCACTCCATTCGAAGATGATGGGGGTATGCTCTCCTCTCCTGGTGGCGGTGATTAGTGAAATCGTGCCAAGGACATTCTGTTTTCAGTTTATGGCTGTCGATTTGTGTCCTTTTTTGTTGATAGCAATCAGCAATTTGGCCGACGTAATTAGAATGTGTCCTAGGTCCGAGAAAACGTGGAATGTATGTATATAATGACGAGTGGTAAACGTTTTCGAGAAATAATTGTGCATCTGGCCATTCCACAGTAAGCACTTTCTCTGTCGCCAGAAGCGAGTTAGCAATTAATATATTATTTTCGTGAAAGATCGAGATAACGCTGATAGCGTGACTAAATGTTTTATCAATTTCCCCAGAACGAACATGTATAAAGTCTGCAAAACAACATTTAAGTGCAAAGCCCTGCCCACGCCAAGAACAACGTTTAACATTGGTGTGCACGTGAATTTGCATTCAGTTTCCAGTGTGTTATGACCTTTAGAGGGTGAAATAATCGTTCTGTTTACGTTTCCCACTTCTGAAGTCGATAAGTTATGAAGCAAAACAATGTGATTAGTTGCCTTACGACTTCAATGATAGATTGTCCACTTTTCAGGTAACAGCCGAGCCACATCCTCCAACTTGGGGCATGTAATGGAGTAGCATTTGAATGAAGCTGCATTTTTCTTTCTAAATCGAGTAAGCTCTCATGCAGTTTAGTCTCTCTGTCCTAACTGCAAAGTTTTTTTCAATTCTTTTATTAGATATACTCTCGGCGGTGCGAAGGGTGGTTGATTGATCAGTCTGTACAATCTGACTACTCTTATGAATAGAAACCATTGAAATGCATACACCTATCCATCTCCCAATCGTAGAAGAGTCTTCCTTAGCCACTGAGGCTTCTCATCCTGGCATCTCCATTTATTTGATACTTGTAACAGATTTTACCTTTCGTTCATGTCCATCGAGGTACAGCTCAAAAAGTTTATCCTTGCATAGAATATTTGACGAATCCTTTTTGCATTCAAAGGCTAGTCCTTCATGTTGAGAGTTTTAAACTCACTTGGCTTGGTAGCTGCCGTTTTTCCTATGCGACTCTTCGATGAAATTGAAAGCAAACTTGTTTAAAAGTTGAAATTTATGTTGAGGTAGGTCCTCTCCTTAACTTTAGTTTTATCCTTATTAATCTAAACATCAACATTTTGTATCTTTGTTGCAATTACCATGAAAATCTTGTTGGAAAATCCCGATGATTTTGATGTACTCATTGTATACCAGTTGGATTGATTTCTAAAATCTTATGAATGTCTGACGTGGAACTCCCAAACTACAGACTATCGCCTTGTAGACATCCGAGCAATGAATGTTTTTGCTGTCGATAAACAGAGCATGTATTTCGATTTTAAATTCGTTGGTCAGAAAATACAGTGGTTCAGAACGGCCTAGTTCTGAGTACGAAAGTAGTTCGTAGTACTGCTTCTTTTTCATCTTGATGAGGTGATTTCCGATTACATACTTATAGGTTACTTGAAACGGGAACTGTTTACTAAGTCACCTTCCCTGCACCCTCTATAGATTCCTTTTCAGATAGCTAACGCTGGATAGGGCTCTTAGGTTGTTGCTGTTCAAGATAACAAGAAACAGATATTTTTATGAGAATCCAGGCAAGAAAAATTCATCCATGTGTTTCATTTCAACCAAAACTTAGGATTCATGTAGCCCAGAGCCATTCCGAATTGAGAGTTAAACTCATGCTATTTTCTTCAGATGGAAGAGTTTTTAAGAAAATCGACAATCGACAATTCAACGAGAAGAAGGACCAATTAAGCTCGGGCATGGTATAACATAGTCGTCAAAATGTTCGGCCTCCTCCCAAAGAACTTTCGCGGGAGTTGCAACGGACGAGGGAAAGATCATATATTTCCTTTATTTCTTTCCAATGAACGAAGTATATTCTCACTTCTCCCACCCTAATTTGAACCGGGTTGCCTTTACAGTGGGTAAAGTTCACAGTGCATCCAAAAAGTGGCATGCTCCAAGCAAAGAGCAGTACGAATTTGTTTAGGTACATCTAATTTTGTTTTGGTATAACATCCACTGAACCCGGTCCACAGTCAATCGTATAAATTTTTCTTCTACATCGACTCCAAACTAGTACTCCTTTTTAACCACTTGATCCAAAGCCTTTATGGTCTGTTATTCTTTGCTAAACGAAGAATGTATGTCTTCTAACAAGCATGGCTCTATCGACATAAACCGATCCTTCCTCGAACAACAAGAAATTCCATCAAATATCCTCTATAGTACTTCTGTAGACAAAAACACAGTGACAGAACATTCAACGTTCCATCCGACGACTTTCCTGATTCTTGTTGACGATACAAATGGTCTGATAGGCTTGTCCCGACCTCATCGCAGTATTTTTGGAGCATGAAACTAGGAAACTGCATCATTGCCGCATTCGGGAAAAAACACAAACATTTATATTTTTTTACAAAATAAGTAAGAAAGTAATTGAACGTTCAATGGATGGTTCCTATTATTTAACAATTTTTTTTGGAACTCGTTCGCCACACAAACAACATTCGAATTACGTATTGGTCTAATCTCTGCAGTAAAAATTAATGAGTTGATTTTGTTATCTTTTACCACAGAATGCATGGCACTTGGAAAACTTGACACCGAACATTGAGAGTATTAATTTGTTTCGCAGTTGTGCGATGAAGCCAGCCATCAGACGATAACGATTATTTTTTCGTTACCGAATAAAAAAGACTGACGCGGAACTTCTACCTCAGTTTATTTTAAGACGTTCCGGTAAACTTCTACTAAAGATCATTTATTACATTTAATAATCAATATTCATTCTCTCATTCTTCACTTCACTGTGTCTACTGCTTGCTTACCTGACATGAGGATGCTCTCCCACAATCTGTTGCCGTATGTAGAACGAATTTCCACCGCTCTTTACAAAATCAAAGAAATAGAAAACAAAAAAGAAACCAAAACACTTTCGCAGAATTATCTTGCACTTGGAATTTGATAATTTGTATTTTATTTTTGTTTTCACATCACAAAATCATATACTTTTGCTGGCGTCGCTGGTGCACTTGCGTAATGCATTAGCTCGAAAACGGTTCTCGCACTAGAATAATTGTTTGTGGGATATTTTTGAACATATTTAAGAAAAAAAATTCTTTTCTATTTTGTAATAAGTATATTTTTTTTTTGCGAAACTTTTTAAATGTCATTGTACCACCGCAGACAAGGCGACTGAAGGCGAAGTAGGCGGGGCAAGCATTCATCGCAATTTAACGATGGTGCATCTATTTTTAAAATAAATATTTATATTTTCGTCAAAAGAGCTGACAATTTTGCTAACTATAGGTATAATCCCTGCCGCTACGGGATAATGCTTTTTATTTTCATAGTTTCCGTTATAACTTAATAAATTTGGCTGTTTATGAGAGTACTTCCTGGCAGCAGAAGATTCTATAAACATAGAGGAAAAGGAAAAGCAATAAATTATTAAAAAATTCATAAGTGTTTATTGTCGTTGAAACAGGTCAGTAATTTCTTATGGTTTTGCATTAATAGTTTTGATATTCGGGGTTTTTCTCTGCTAATGAGGATTGTAACATAGTTTTGCGAACCAATCTTTAGAGCACTGTCTTCTTTCGGCTTAATACTGTTAAATATAAAGCCTTACAGCTTATATCCATAAAAGGAGTTTCAAAGAAGGCAGATGTATTGGATGGCTGAGTCATTAATTGCATTGATGGAATGTTTTATGGTGCACTGTTCAAAAAAGTGGCGATGTACCATTCAGTATTTTCTAGGCGAAGATCTTTTAGTTCACGTGGCCAACATAACTTGTGCGCTTAATGAAAGAGGGAACCATTTCTGTGCTAGTACTTCACTTTAGGCAGTTTTTTGGGAAGATCCTTTGCTGTGAGAGTAGTTTTTATGTTTTGTGACTTATAGCAGAGAATTAAGTAGGCACCTTGACTTAATTGGTTAGTGAATTTGACTGCGGAGCGAGGAGCTCGAAGTTCGATTCCCAGACAACATCGAAACGTTTTTACGGCCGCACTTCTCGTGAGTGTCTGACTGACATTCGAAGGCTTCTCAAACAGCAAATTGTACCTTTCATTCGTGTAAGCAATACAATAAGAGTGGTTGTGCTAAGTACTTAGTCCCATGAATCTGTTGCGGGATATACGAGTATTTGTATTTAGCCGTAAGTTCAAGCTTCAAGTTCAGCTGCTACAACACCAAATAGTAATAGGTGGTTATGCGGCTTTGTTTTTAAAATACATTTTTGATGGAACAGTTGTCGAGTCGTAAAAAAATCATCGCCTAAAGTCCTTCGCTTATTAGTCTACTCTTTTTCATTTTATTTGACTAATCCCCAAGATTAAAGATTGAACTATCAGCAGCAGACGGCAATAAAAGCGATAGAAACAAAATTTAAGCTTGTGAAGAACTTAAGGTTCTTGGAACACAATCATGCTTGCCCTCTGCTGGTTCCCTGGACACGAAGGAATACCAAGAAATGAGAAGGCAGACGAACTGGCAAGAAGTGGTTCAGAATCAATAACACAACAGGTGGACACCTCGGTGTTCAATCCGACTTTCGCACTGAAGCACGACGCAGGGATCAATGCCAGTAGATGGTCCTCCCCAGACACCTGTGTTCCAAGAAGTTTATGGCCTTGTTTTTACAAGAATTGGACTCACCGAATTATACAAAAGGATAGAAAACCCCTTCTGCCCTGAAAGTAGTAATTAGGTGGCATAAATCTCTTCTCTTTCTGCACTTCATCAAATTTACTGCATGGTTTGGTGGTTCATCTGAAACAAATTTGTAAGACTAGGGTTAACCAATGGGCAAGGGACATCACCTATGGGTATCATATGGGTTTGTCCTGCCCTGAGTGTGGCAATATACAATTTTTCCACTCGCCTACCCACGAACTTAACTTAACCTTCCTGTCAGTGCATCCATTCTAGTTCCTTCCACTTCCATAAGCTGGATGAGTTGTTTAAATTTCTCAATCAATCTCAAAATCGTCACTGTCCTTGCCTCTACAGGAAATATGCATTCAAGAAATACTTACACAACTCACTGGAATCTAATTACTGGTTCGACTTGACCGAAATAAAAGACCTAGTATGCACACCACTTTTTACCAGAAACTCCACATGCAGTATATGTTATCTACATAATATCGCAATCACTGATACTTGGGAACCATCATAACGCGCACTAATTTATTTTGGGACTTATTAGTTCATTTACTTTTTCTGATTTTATTTCTGTTTCTATGCTAACTAGTCACTTCACGTTTGCAGATAATTCACTGCCAGAAACGTAGTCATTTGCGTATGTTATGGATGGGTACTCTCCCTTACAATATGAATAAGCGACACTATTGTCTCACCCTGTCCATTCATATTTTCATTATTGTGGAGAATCCATTAACGGCGTATGCATTTCTAATTGTGTGATATTTTGTAACGTGTGGCAGAGTCATCCATCTCCCGAAAAAGTGTCACGCTCACAAACCATGACCTTTTCATTTTCACCCCGTCATTCTGTATACGCGTATACATGTACATAGGTCAAGGATTCTGACCCGAAGCTATGTGACAAAATATAAGTTTTATCATTTAACTGAATCAACGGCAGTGTGTAATCCTCCGCAAAAGTAAATATTTTGATCAAAGCTTCTGGGAATTAACGATGAGCTCATTCAATCAATTGCCACAGACGAACTTATGTACAGTGGGGAGCATAAATGAGTACATGTTTGTACTCCGTGCACTTATTGCTGCATAAGAATAGAAATAACAAAGCAAATTAAAAAAAAAATTATTGACCTTTATTTCATTTTCAATTCTAAACAAAACGGTATATAACATAAAGCGAAAAACAAAAAATTCTAAAAAAAAAACAAATAAAACAAAAACAACTCCAATGTACTCAATTTTGCACCATTCAAATAATTTAAGGATAGGGTTTATTTTCAGTACTTTGTCCATAGCCCTTTATTATGTAAAACATTTTCTACACGTTTAGGCATACTTTCCACCAAATGCTCTATTATTTCATTTGGAATATTCTGCCATTCCCGCTGTACTCGCTGCCAAAGCTCGTCCAGGTTCGTTGGGGCTGTTTGGTATTGTCCCAACCGTCTTCTCACGATTGACCACAAATTCTCAATAGGATTGAGGTCAGGACTTTGTGCTGGCCACTGCATCAATTGAAACTTTTGTTCCGTAAGCCATTTCTTTACGATCTTGGACGTGTGCTTTGGGTCGCCATCGTGTTGAAATATGACTTCCTCCTCAGGATAGGCACTTCTATCAACAAAATCGGAAAGATGGGTCTGCAAAATCTTCAAATAATCTTCTTTCTTCATTATTCCATCGATTTTGTGCAGTGGTCCAACGTGCCACCATGTGAAGCAACCCCATACCATGACACTGCCTCCACCATGCTTCACCGTTTCTTTGACATGGTGCCTTTGAATGGTTTCCCCAGGGCGGCGCCAGCAGTATTGTTTCCCATCAGACTGAAACCGATTAAATTTGGATTCGTCTGACCACACTACACGTTTCCAGTCATCTGCTGTCCAATTTCTGTGTTCTTTGGCGAACTTCAAGCGTGCCTTAACATTTTTTGCCGACAATGCAGGTTTTTGCTTTTTTACCGCTGAGATGTAGCCAATGTCGTGGAGGGCTCTGCTTGCAGTCCATCGACTAACGGGTTTGTTAATTGCTATAGAAGCACCTTTTGGTGTTAAAAACTTGTTCCTTTTCATCTCCCTTATCATAAGACGTGTGTCCGCTTCCGTTAACACTTTTTTACGGCCTCTGACTTGTGGTTTAGGTACAGCTCCTCGCCTTTTCTGGACTCTTATGACCACTGATTGGCTTATTTTAAGCTGCTTAGCTATCGGTCGCGTCGAGAAGGCACTCATTGACAAGGCTACAATACGATCTTCAATATCTCGTGATAGTTTCTTCATTATTTTAAAGGGCTATGAAATTATTATATTTATTTGATTTCTTAATTAAAATGTTCTTAAAAAAATTCTTACCATACGCAATAAAACACACCTCAAACTAAAATATTTAAAACAAGTCATAAACAAACCAAAAAAAAATGCAATTCTTACTGTAAATTTTGATATTTTTGCTGAAAACATTCGAACAATGCACGGGTGCAAAATTGAGTACATTGGAGTTGTTTTTGTTTTATTTGTTTTTTTATAGAATTTTTTGTTTTTCGCTTTGTTTTATATACCGTTTTGTTTAGAATTGAAAATGAAATAAAGGTCAATAATTTTTTTTTAATTTGCTTTGTTATTTCTATTCTTATGCAGCAATAAGTGCACGGAGTACAAACATGTACTCATTTATGCTCCCCACTGTATTTCGCTCCTGGCAGTACCACTCTATTTCGAAATCAGCTTGAGTCTCCTTTTGCGTTTGTCTTTCAGTGATTTGTACCTCTTGAGAGAAAGTCGATTTCCATCGCTCGGTTCCTTTAGCTGGCGTACATTACCCACCTACACCTTGCTCAAATAATATTAAAATGTAATTTAGATCGTGCTGTGTATTTGGTAACTTCCTTTGCAGACAACACTGAACCCACCTCTATTATTGTTTTTGGTCTTTTGTACGCGCCCACCCGAAATCGTTCTCTGGAGCTTAAAGAGTTCAACATTTAATTAGATTTCTTCTTTCCTTCGAGGGAAAATTGGAAAACTTTAATTTCTCACTCCTACCTTTCTGTTATCGTCTCCCCATCCATCGTTAAGTGATTTTTAATTTTTTTTTTTTCTGTTCATTTGTAGATGCCCAGAACTCGTAGACGTCATCACTCTCGTGATAGATCATCCGGAGGACACAGGGACAAGCGTAGGCGTGTTGATTCTGAAGATACCTCAGCAACAGTTGAAGCGACATCGCCGTAAGTGTTTTTGACGAATCCTAATTAGGCTAAATAGACACTGAGAATTTTTGCTGAGAGAATACTTTTTTTTTTTTATTTTTATAGTGTACCTCGCCAGAAGCGTAATGATGTGAAGAGGCGTCGTCGTGACTCGGATGAAAGTTCACGAGTCTCCAATGGATCATCGTAAGTACCATTTATTTGTGTTTAGTTTGCCAAAAGAGGAAAAGATATTGATATTGATTTCCGATGAAAATAACTGTGAGTAATAGTGACCCATTGCCAAAGTTAAATTGGGGTTTTAAGGATTGGTTAGGAAAACAAAGGAAGCTGTGAAAGCGGAATAGGATAATAAATAGGTCAAGAAAGAAACCGATGGGTTACCTTTTTGCCAATTAAAGTTGTCTGATTTTTACATTAACTAATGAAGAAAGGAATCAGATAAACAGGTTATTAAATTCTTTGCGCAGAACTTTGTTACATTGAATTCTACACTTGCACTTCTACAATGCAACTCGTATTGATGAAGAGAAAGGCTTGTCACTTACACGGATATGGTGTATATCTGATTTATTGCACTTCTTAGCTCAGAAGAAGGAAAATTAGACACTAGCCAGGAGAGTATAATTGGCAAAAAAGCAATTGTAATTGAAAGAACCAAGTGGAAAGCAGAATCGAGGTAAATCGCTCAATTAATAGTTAGTTGCAGAAGCGCACGAAATACTTCATGTTCAGCATGTTATTACACACCATTCAGAAGAAAAGCTAATTGGACTGGGCTCGTTCAAGAATTGACTAAAGAAATGTCTGTAATCCAGTCACATCTTGCACCTTTTCCATCAAGAGAAGAACAATCCTTAGTAGGTCACAGGCACTTGGAATTGGAATTACTATTCGTGATTCTTTAGTTCTCATAATTTTGTTTCATTTTGGAGCAATTTTAGTGACTGGTTCAAGACTGATTCATTCACAGTCAGTAATGATCGCGTTGATAAAAGGATGGCTTCTCCCATCTGCCGCCTTACTTTATCCTGCGTTTGTTTCGTTAGTACCTGATTAGATCTTATCAAAGAGAGTAGAGTTGTTTCGCTAATATACAGGAAAGATTTTTGTGATTGAGTAGAAAGTCCTTGATAATTTGCAATAATCTGGAACAAGCTGACTGACATTCTAGCATATTGCAGTAGCAGCTCATATCAGTTAATCTGTTCTTGTCTTCAATGAAGATGACTCCATTCTTTAATGGCATCCTTAAGAACAGCATTTATGTATTCTGAATTGTCTTGTTCCACATGTCACACGTCGTAGCTGAAGTGTTACGCAGTTAGTTCTGTGGTAAGTCCTTTTTTTTGTTTTGCAAGAGTGAATAGTTTCCACTGAATCTCGTAGTCTCTGGTTGTGTTGAAACACCTCCAAACTTCATATGCCTGCAGTACCATATGCAGTATTTCTTGTACCATATGCAATATTCGCCTGTTAATTCCACCAATGAGACAATGAATGAATAATTGTGTATGTCCTGCGCCGACTCGACTGTTCTATAAAATGTTCCTTGCTCTACTGAATTCGAGGACAAATATGTATATGTGCTTTTGCCAACAATTTTGTTGATGTTGAATGTACAGCAACTGTTCACGAAAAGCTAGCGCAAGCAGTGACATCTGTACTTCTGAAACAGGCCAACAGCACATTTTCCTTTGTGTTCAGCTGTAAGGAGCATTCATCAATGCACTCCAGTCAGTTGATAAATATGTAAATACATATTGCAATGTGATGTTTATTGATTTACAAGAGCGCAAAACTGGAAGTACTAATTCTTACCACCTAAACAAAACGAACAGAACAGAGATGTGATATACTGGCATCAGCTTAAATGCCTAAATCCTACCAGTTGGGCTTTAAATTATATTGCTCCGTAACTCCTCCATTAAACTGCTTCACTATCGAAAAGTACAACACTTGGACTAAGTTTTAATTCGGTTACGACTGATTGAAAATGACTTCCCCCAGAACACACAGAGACTGGTGTGCAAATTTATTCTACATACCAAGAAGTCGAATTATTTGTATGTCCTTAAAGAAAAGCAATGCAAGTCTCTGTCTTCTACCCACGACAACAATTGCCAGCCTTCTGTACGTACTCCATTATAAGCTAGTAAATCTCGCCAACTTGTTGCACAATGCAAATTTATTTTGTTATCTCCTCCGTTGATTTAAACAGATTGCAACAAAAGAAGGAGGACATACCAGCCTGTCCTTCCGATACATTGTATTCCACAAAAAAAGGGCGTCATTCGCCTGAAGTGCTTAAGAACCCTGCAATAGCACGTGCGCCCACACAACATTGTAGGCAACCATTCTTTGAAAATTCGATAGCCCCACGACAATAAATTATTTACCTTTCCACATAAAGTACACAAACATTCATCGTCACCACACAACACATCAAGAGGGAACCTGAAAAAATACAAAAGAAAAAAGTGAAATTGTTTTGTCAACACCTTCGCGTACCATGAAAGCATCAAAGAACTCTTTCTACATCTTCACACGTAATTTTTGGAACTTATCCGCCCCATTGATAATCCACCACCTACTCTATCACCTGAATTACGTTACATTATGTGATGAAATGGTTACTCAGTGTGGTACCGTCCAGTGAAAGGGGTAGAAATCTGTGTTAATCATCTGGGAAATTTCGTCTAAGGCGATTGGGAAGCTTTTTTCGTTCTAATTGAATGGAATTAATCACCTCCAGCTTTCGGCTACATACATATGTACATATCGATCTAAAAATGTCAATTAGGATTTTCTCTTCTTTGTCACAACAGAGACGGTTCTTCTGACCCAAAAACAATATTAATTCATCACTAATTGATTTGTTGGAAATGAGGAGTGTGGTTGTGATTGAAATTCATTCATCCATCATGCTGCTGCCTGCTATGCGCTATGCCTCTTCATGTGGGCGATAGTTGTTGTATGAGGACACAACATACATATGTTTCTTGACCTTGTATCTTTTTTTGTTTTTTGTCTAAGGAGGATATCGCGCAATAGCGAAAGTGACTCTGTGCGAATTGCGTAACATTTTGGAATTTCTTTGCGTGAAAGAGAAACTCCGCAACGATAACTAGGTTGTGATTCAGTGCGGAATGTTACAGTAAACTCCTACATATCGGCGGGTCCCCTTCTGCTTCTCTCTCTATTTGACATTGACTTGGAGTAACATGTATGGTATTCATTCATTGCGCAGAGACGATAAGCCTCGGCTAAACATTTACGAAAAAGGAGTGCTAACCAGATAAATTAAGGCTTGTTAGGACGAGTTTTTTTTTTTTCTTCAGCATGGCCACTCATTTTTTGCTAAATCCATTTGATGACTTTTTAATCATTAAACGAATAATGTTCATGGTCATAGAAAATATTCGTATTGCGCACGAAGAACCTTTGATCTTAAGTCATTGCACTGGTTATGGTTTTGGGATATTTACCTTTAGCAGCATAATAAAAACGAGTCGTTTTTGTTTTATGTTGTTATTCAAATGTGCTGAAGTGTCGGCATGGAGAAACAATTGTTTTAATTTCGAATACTTTTAGGCGTTAAAATGGTAATTTCCCTGTCGTTAAACATTTTTTTGTTAACCGGGTTTTTAATTGTCGTCCTCGCCTCTAACAGGTACATAATATTCCTTCCTGGAAATGGTGCGTTATGCTATGACGTACAATTTTGAAAGGCTATTTGAGAATGTTTTCGATAAAGAATTGGTAAATTGGTAATAAATTAAACTTTATTAACAAATTATATGCTACTAAGAAAATTACAGGGCTTACGGCTACATTGTAAAAAAAAGGCTATAATTTATTAGTGCATTCTAAAGACGAGTGCATTCAAGGGACGAGACTTACTTGATATTGGATCGGGAGAGAATGGAAAGAAGTTTGGAGAGGGACTACATATTATAATTTGGCTTGAACGGTGAACGGCTGTGTGGTGAGCAATTGGTCGAAGTGGCAGAGGTGACATTGTGGGCGGTTGTCATTATTAAATAGATGTCCGTGGGTTAGAAGTGCGTTGCCTAACCTCAGTCGGATGAAGGTCTTGGTCATATTGTTTGAGATACCCTTAGGGTAAAGAGCTGGGATACTATCGGAGAAAAACAGTTTGTACTATTGTGTGTATGTTGCCTAGTACTGTTGTTGTTTATCTTGTGCGTAGGTTCGAATATGCTTTTTGTCCCTTTGTTAAGGACAACATGCAGACAAGAGGATCATTTATAACATTCTTTCCTGCTGCATCCACGTGTTGAAAGCTTATGAATTCAATGATAAACTGTCCCGAATGGTTACAATGATTGGTGATACTCTCGGTGGCCCTCAGGGTGGTGATACCGTATGTACATATAATTGTTTTTTTTTGTTGCCCTGCAGATTCAATGGTCCGTGAAATAGCATTTGATTAGAGGAGGCTAATGATTATGGGACGATACATCGCTCAAGGTGTCAGTGTCTGGCCCCTCGAACACCGATCGATGGCCTCAACACCGAATTTTGTGTTTTTCGATTGAATTGACGCAGCCTCTACCAGCACTTTATTAGCTTAATACAAGCAAAACGAAATTAAACAATGTACACTTAAAACTAAAGCTTATCTTAAGACATAAAGAGAGAAGGGCAAGGTTAAGATAGGGTGGGACAGGGCCAGGAAAAGAAAGAGCAGTGCTGAAGTTATTTGCGCAAGGATACTCTGCTGAGGCGATTATACTAAGAAGAGACGAGTTCGTTACAGAGAAAGTAGTTCCTGTGCGGTTTCGGAGCACGCTTGCGAGAGAATGTAATGGATTGACATTTGCTAACGTTTAGTTCAAGATAAGTTTGGGTCATCTTGAAGATAGAGAGAAACGGTGGGAGAAGAAATAAATTTGTATATCTTTATGTCGTCAACATACACTAAGAGATGGAGTTTCTGATAAAGCAGTCACCATCATTGCTGCTGAGCACGAGTAGTAAGGGACCAAGGTGGCTTTGAGGGACACCCGATGTGGCCATTATGGAGTTAGAAACAGAAAGTCTAGTAAATAAAACTTCATCTTGTCTATCTTCCAAGTATAATGCGTGGGTGCGAAGTTTTATCAAACGCTTTACTGAAGTCCGTGACTATTATATCGAATTCTTAGGCACGCATGCCTCTGAAATAAATTCTGTGAAGTTTGTGGTTGTTGACCTACCTTCAAGGAAACGACGTTGAGAAGAGAAAATAAAGATTTGCAGTAAAAAACATTGAGTCATACACAATACTTTCGATGAGTATGGACATGTCAAGTAGTTTCGATAGCGATAGGTTGATAGTTAACTATTTCATTCTGCTGAATGGGGATAATAAATGAGTTCTTCCAAAGAACGTATTGCGAGATGGACATTGGAAGAAGACAAGTTAAGGGTTGAGCTAAGTGTCTCACTCTTTTTTTTTTTTTTGAAACATTGACGGCAGTGCATTGGATGTTTGTTTAACTGCTCTTCGACAAGTTTCATAGTGATATTGATGGAGCTGAGGTTTGGGCATATATGAGAAATAATCGTGATCGGGTTCGAGGAAGAGGGCAGTGAAAGACCGGTGAAACCAATAGTTAGACGGTATGACGAGGTACTGTCGACGAACTTAAGCCTGGGTGTATAGTCAGTCATCAGACAGTTGTTTAACTAGATAAACACAAGGACGGTGTTAAACACGTTGGTTTATACATATTTATTTATGTATGTATAACCAATGACATTTGCACTAAGTTAAACTCAAAAAAGTTTTGAACATGAATTGTACGGCTCTCTTGACTTCTTTAAATGAAATGAATGGAGTCTCCGCGGGGAGTTGCGAGTCTTTTTAGTTTGTGACTTATTGGCACTCAAGGGATGCTGAGAGAAATTCTCTGAAATAAGAATAAATTTAATGTGTTAATGGATTGCTGGTTTCATAATTCATCTCCTTACCTCGCCTTTGTCGCTATATGTGATCGGTTGTCCTTGTTGCAAATGCTGTCATGGTGTTCTTTCCTGATATATGGGTTTGAAAATTATTTTTCTTCTTTGCTGAACCGAGGGGACTCAAAGGAATGTTGTAAGAATTAAGACTTGGTGCCTAATGAGATATCTTACGAGTACTATTGTGGAGTATTTTTTTTACTTCAAGATCAACGTACAAGGGACATACAGGAATAGGCTGGTTCGGATTGGTTTGAATGCAAGTGTCTAGCCGGCTGTAAGTCTAAGTACCGGATTGGGAATGTGATGACAATCGGTTCCAGTATTCGCAGACAAGTTAGGGCACAAGATCAAATAACTCGGTTAAGGTTTTTAAAAAGAGAAAAGTGCTAAACTAAAGCAAACAAATATCCAATTCGATGTACTATATCACATTGCGCAGTGAGCCATGAAATCACATGCTAATTATATCACATAACACCCCCAACAATGCAGTGACCTGAGCACCCCCCAAAAGTGCAAATTTGCCAATTCATCATCCAAATACAACAATGTGTGGACAAAAGTCGTTAACCCATTTATTTACCAGAACATTAAACTTTACCGGTCAATCGGCAAACAGTCAGCCAAAAGCCATTATAAACAACGACAACGACGACGACGATGATAATGATGATGAGGAGCAATAGCAGCAGCGGCAGAAGACTCGTCTGGCGATGACCGAAAAAGTTGAATTGCCCGCAAATGTTCGTGCACACCTTATTGCCGAGCTCTCGTCATATTTTTGTGTGTTCTGATTTTCAGATTCGAAAAATACTTCCGGTGCGGCACGGGAATACTCCCAAGCCAGCCAGCCAGCCACTACACAACTGATTCATTGTTCGATGAAGAAGAGAAAGCTGACTCGCTATTGATTCTCTCGACTTCCTGAACCCCGAACAAGTTTGCGTAATTAACCTCTTTATACCAACTTCGAGGAGGAGGAGAAACACCGTTGCCGACGCACGGACCCAATGTCCTTTCGAGCACTTGCACTTACCAAATATGGGCTGAGACAATTTATTTGCAATCTGTCACGCCGCCAACTCTGAGTTTCGATAAATTTCCTAAATTTATCTGAAAATAATGGTGCACACGCTGCAGGTGATAAACGTGAGTGCTCCCCAAAATGGTTAGTCTGACACTTAATGCAAATAACAGTAAGTTTATTGATTTTAATTTATTTTTAAATGACTAAGCCATCTGCTAAGAAAGAGGTTGCGGCGATGAGAATTAAATGCAAATTAGCCTCCTTCAGGTGGCATTTATCATTTCTGTGTAAAAATAACCGTTGTTATCTGGGGTTTGAGGACTGAGTGTGAGTGTGGGAGGACACATTTTCACGGAAGAGGAAAACTTTTTCAAATCTTTTCCATGAAATGTCAGGGGATTCTCCCAATTAGGTTCAATGAACACGGTGTACACTCATCGGAAGCTATTTCTCGTACATGTCTAAGGATGTGAGACGTGTTAAAAGCGTCATCATCGTCGTCACCATCAGGCACACCATACTCACGATTGGTTAAGCTAAATTAATGCAACATGTTGTATGAACCAAATGAAATTGCTGGTTACCTGTGGAAAATGCAGCCATGCCATGAATGAAGGTGAAAGGCATCGATAGAAAGTACATAATCGTGTTTCCTTCTTCATTTTATTTTTTTGCTTTGGTTTTGCTTCTCTCTGGTTTATGATACAATTTTGTGCAACCTATTGCAGCTGCATCGCACTGAAGATGTGTAAAATGCAATCATTTCCACTCCAACGATAATCTCGATGTGGAAGGATTGTCAATGGTAATGTTAATTAAGCGGACATTAACTGATGTCGTGGATAAGTCTTGGAATTAAGTTCATTTGAAGCCTGAAGGATCGAATTGTAGGACATGATTCGTGCTCTAGAAATAAACACTCAGTGCACTCTAGGGGTCTGGCAATGAAACCGTCATTTTGGGAAGATATGGCGTCTATCGAGCTGTTGTTATGAGTATTTTGAGAGAACGAATACGTCATACCCTACTTTGACATCGACCGTACTAGGAAAGATCTGATATTGACCAAGAAAATGGCACTATACTCAAGAAAGTGTGGAAAAGATACTCCGAAGAGCCAAGCCTAACTAAATCTAAGATTCTTTGATAAACATTAGATATGCGCTCCAAATGAAGCTTCGTTTAGATCCCGAAGTAGGTCTAATCTTATCGAGAACGATTGACCAGTCCTTCATGTCTCAGGACATAACTTAACTTATATTTCTCTGATAGCATGTTGTGAGAGATAGCCCCTCAAATTAGAAGATCCCCCTCTGTCTGTTTGTGACATGATGCAGCCGTTGCTATATCGGGGGTGGGCCGCTTACCTTTTGCTCCAAACTGTAGAGAAACTACTGAGTTGCACGATGCCACCGGTGGAACAAGATGTATACTCCACGTCCTGGAGAATATGTTGGCTTCATCAAGTCACCTTTTTTTGAAATCCATGGCGTGAATGTGGTAATCTTTCAAAGATACTAATAGTCCGGGGTATCAGCATGCCTGATGCGTAGATTCCTGTGGAACTGTCGTTAGGTTTACTCGACGGGGGTGTTTTGAAAGAGCAAATCTCCCCTGACGTCCCCTGACCTTTCCATATGGCCTACTGGAAGCTTCGGAGTTGGTAGGTTAATTCTTGTCTCTGCCAACTGCAGTGGAACATTGCGTGCTCCAGGTCTTCCTCCACATTTGGACATTTTGACTAAAAAGGCATGCTATAGTGATCAGATCCATGCTATCTTCATCCAGACCTTGATTGTGGGTATCAGCTGGTGGGTCCATATCACTTGTGCCGTGTTGTCCAACCGGTCTTATCACAGTAGTGCAGAAGTTGCCTTTTCGTCTGCTTTTCGATCCTAATAACGCTGGCATTTAGTTAGTTTACTGTTCTTCTAAGGTAAACTCCTTGGCGAGAATGTCGATAGTGACCATTTCCCCTATAAAACAGGAAACCATATATTGATCTTAGTGCACACAGCCTGTTAGCAGACGAGAGCTTCCTTTTTGTCCCCTTCATTGTAAGAGCACCTAAACAGACCGGAGATACGCATGTCACATGTCACATGCATTTCAATATCAGGTCGGGATTTGCTTCTGTGATGCAAGATCAATAAATTATTTTCTGTTGTCGATATCCATGGCGGTATCAAACCATCTTATCAGGATCTTATCTCACATCCAGCTTTTTATCCAATTCCACTTCCAACAAATATCTAGCAAGTCGACGGTTCATATTCTTGATCTTGTAGGTATTCTTCCGATATCCCGGAATAACCTCTGGTGTCCCTCAAGGTACCCATCTAGGCCCCCTTCTGTTCATTCTGGTCATTAACGATCTTGATAGAATCATCAAGCACTCCCACGTCTCCCTTTACGCTGATGACTCCACATTTTTCAAATCAAAGTCTTCTTTCCAAGACTCTAGTCTCCTTCAACAAGACATCAATAGTGTTTCGATTTGGTGTCTTAAAAATAGCTTAGAGCTCAACGTCACTAAATGCTAATCAATTAGTCCAACCAGTGACTTTCTTTCTCTATGGCCAACCTATACCCACAGTACATTCTCTTCGCGACCTTAGCATTGTGTGCCACAGGTAGCTTAATTTCCGTGCATTGATGAGATAATTCTTAAAGCCAACTCATCGCTTGATTTTGTCAAACGATTGTCCAAACCTTACATCCAACCGTTACATGACCAAATTACTCTACACTGAGTTCGTTCGCCCTCTCCTTGAGTACGCTAGCCAATCCTAGTCACCCTTTCAGCGAATTGAGAGCATTTAACATCGTTTTCTTCGTTTTGTCCTTTGGGATCTACATAAGTGGGAATGACCCTCTTATCTTGCGTCCCTATCAAGACTGCCTCATTCCTATTAACTTAACAACCCTTGAGGATCGCAAAGACGCATCCTCTTATTGCATACTAAGTCATAGAAGCCTCGTTTTCTTTCCCAAAAATCCTATCCACTATTGGAGCTCTGAGTAGTTAGTTATACTGTGGTCCTAGAGTTATACTGTGGTCCTAGAGAAAGGTTTTGGAGGAATGATTAATACTCTTTAATCGTACGTGATTATTCAATAATGAGCTCCTCACTCGAGTTCACACCCATGTATCATCCATTGTTCACACGAGTGTAGATACAACATCTGCGAAAGAATCCCACTGATAAACAGGTTCCACCATGGTCTTCTGTTCATTAAATCTGAACCCAGAGGCGAGCTGCTAACAACTAACAAACATGTCCTCCGAAACTAAAATCAGCAACTTTGTACAAACTACAAGCATTTCCAAGCTGATAATGTTTGTAGGATATGACAGCTCATTTTGTGCACAACTAAATGCCTTGAAGCAAATCCTTTAAATAAACCCAAGACCGGTCGGAATAAACCTGAGTTTCAATCGCTGCCCATCGGGTAGTAACTTCAAATTCACTTTGTTCAATTTGTAGCGCACAACTTTATCATCATCGCCCATTCGCACTGGCACTGGCACTGGTACTGGCAAAAGGCCTGCAACTCTCCTGATTTGCATTCGATTAGGTACTACAAGAGTTTCCTTTCATTTTTATGGCTCACGAAAAACAACCACAGATCCTTTTTATTGACTAGGAACACACAACAGAGCGAGCATAGAGTATAAGTCAAACCTGATCTGAAGGCATTTGCCGGTTCAGCCCATAAATGCCACACAAAAGGTGTAGTAGTAGTGCCTTTGCCTGTGGTGTTGTCTATTCGACTTCCTTCTCTAAATGGCAAACAGGTTATGGCCATCGTCTTTCTCCACCTCGGGGGCCAGGTCTACAAGAACCGGCAATAAACTTCAACCAAAAGATCATCTACCACCCATTGGGGAGGAGGCGGGAAGGCAACTTGTGTTGCACATCATCTAAGAGAGTAGTCTGGGCTGAGTTGCACTCCAAATTAATTCGATTAGTCGGACGACCACTATGACGACAACCGATCGTTACGAATTAATTTCAGAACGTCGCTGCTGCTGCTGTTGCTGCTGTTAATGGCAATGTTGGCGCGATCGTCTAATCTAAATACGTAATGTATTCCAGTTTTAACCCCGGTAGTAGTACATAGATCATCTATGGACTGTGTACAGGTAATTCTATACCACCTCCGCGCGAGCGCTCTGGACGCAATCCTTTGATGTGTCGGATTCTGGTTTACAATTGATCCGACATACCATACCCGAACCCAACATAGCACACGCGGTTGGGGGCGCAGGAAAGCGGCGGCGCGTCCATTACATTAATCGATCGTTTAACAACAATTTATTCGTTCCACTGGGGCTGGTGGTTGGCAGTTCCAATTTGAATATCGGATTACAGACAGTACGGACAGTTGTAGACATTTATTGTCCATATTTCTCGTACGAGTACTCGCATCAGCCGCTGGTGATCTGGTAAATGTGTCATTTCCCAGCTTCACGCCTTTGCCACTCTGGGGATTGGCAGCTATCTTAACTTGTTCTGATTGTAATAATAATTATTCTCTATCTCTAGTACCAGTATTCATCGGGTCGCCTCGTCGCCGCATTCTAGATGAATCATTTGGCTGAGGTGTGCTTAAGCATTTTTCTTTGTTTTTTTTGTAAACAAAACGTCAAATTAAACCCGAGACCGATGGATGATGACCCCGATTTCGTGGAATTATATTCCGAAAGACAAAGAGCCACACTTCACTTACTTCGGTATCATCGTGGAAATTACTTCTCTGAGGAGTTAATTTCCCTTTTGATGTGGCGTGCCTTGTGATAGTGTCTCAGTGTCTGGGAAACGGCCTAAGGGCGGTTCTTTATAAAAGTCTCGTCAAATTTTTCATTAAACTGTTTATCCGTTATTAGCTACTGAACCAGGCTTTTATTATTATTGTCTTGCTCTGTCGACTGGCTTTGTCTTATTTGTGTATAGAACCTCAAAGAAACCAATTGTTGTTGTGAGATACATGGCCCCGGGGAGTGCAAAAATATGCCGAAAGTGGAAGTCGTCGAATTCATTGTTTGAGGTTTGATGTTGTAATATTTGTGTTGGCCAATTCGATATGCCGTTTGAGAGTCTCATTAAATTGGCTTGAGTGGTTTTTCGTTGTATTGTGTACGGACTTGGATGCTGTTACGGAAAAGAGCTTTAATGTGATTAGCCTAACAAATCAAACAAATCTTTGTATTCCGATGGTTATGTCAGAGAAGAAAAGAAAGCTGGTTTGGGGTGTAAAGAGTTGATTTTAAAACAATGTTATAGAAAAGATAACTTCTATACATATCGGTCTGGAGTCTGTAGGCGATATTTAAATGAGTCACCAGATACCTACCTCTAACCGGTTTGGACTTAGTTACTTGCATTCCACTTACACGTTTTTTGTCCACCAAGCCTGTCTTTTTGAATGCTTCCTAGAGGCTCGTTCTTAGAGGAATCTCATAACTCATTCGGCTTAACGCTGAATGTCCCTTTAAAATAAGTGCTTGTAAGAAATGTTGACTCTTAAGAAAAACTTATGAGCGACACCTTTCGGGGAATTGCTTGAACGCAAAATCTAGCAATCCTCTTACTGAAACTGATTACCAACCATTTTGAAGGTTTTAGTTGAATGCTTCCACATGCCTGCATGCATATCAGATGTAATGCTATCTTGCTACAGGAAAACTCCTTTTTTGAAGCCATTTCTGCATAATATGAAGAAATAGGGTCTTAGGTGGCAACCTTGTGGAATATCAAGACTTACGTAATGTACTTAGCTCCCACAAATGTGAATTGTATTTGCGTTGTTTGTGAGATACGCTTAATTTTTTTTAAAATATTGTTTTACTAGCTCTAGCGAACGCCTGACGAACATCCGATAGTATTAGTATCGTGAAAAACATTCTAAGAAAAAAGAACATAATTGGGATTCGGAAACGAGATTGAAATCATTGAATGCACAGGAAGATGATATGATGAAGCAAATGTAATCTCAGCATTAGTACTCTTGTCCTGTGCAGGGTCCTTATGATTAACTAGGTTAGGTGTATGGGTTATGTGTCCTAAGCTCTGCCCACTGCTTTGGAAACATTCCTCAGTCATTTCGAGTTCAGAGCGTGTCTTATGATCTCCTTTTGTGTTGTCTCTGAAAAGTCGATAGGGTTTGAGACCTTCAGTCTGCCTTGGTTCCACGTTGGCGAAATCTCTCCTGCATATCCCTGTCTTTCCGCTCTACTGCAGCCCAAACGCCTAAACGGATTTGCTTCAAACTTCATGTCTGTGGTTTGGAATCATAGTTTGAGGCTTTGTCGAAATTTGCATTCCAACTGAAACGAGCTAGTACGTGCGTCTTCTTCTATCGGATAAAACTATAAAAGGATGTGTAATCGGTTTTTCAATAGGGACATAACAATTTTATATTTTAAAGCAAACGCACCGTAAATCTTTTTTTATGATCTGTCAATATCAAACCGTCAGCCAGGATTTACATTTTTATCATGGGGAAGTTCACGAGCGAGCAATGTTCGGAAATTATTAAATATTATAACCAGAATTGTCACAACTTTTAGAGCTCTTATTTCATTGGCTGTGCATGGTGTGGTCAACATATTCACGATTGAATCTTCCTATGTCAGTGAGACAACGCACTGGTCGAAGTTCCAAAAATATCGCAGCCGTAATTCAGTTCAAAATAAACCAGATCGGTCGATTCCAAGCCGTTTACAGAAATTGAGAATCTCTCACTCCACATTGTGGCGAATTTTTCGTAAAAGTCTTAGCCTACACCCGTAAAAGATCACATTAACTCAAGAACTGAAGCCTCTTGATCATTTAGAGCGCCAAAACTTGGAAAAAAAAAATCCTGAATTTCATCGAAAAATCATCTTCAGAAATGAAGCTGTCCCACATGTGCTTCGAAAGCCTGCGTTGGATCCACAAAAACTGACCGTGGCATGTGGATTTCAAGCCGTAGGTGTAGTTGAACCGTATTTTTTCGTCGATGAAAGTGATTGCCATGTTACGGTTAATGGAGTTCGCTATCGTCCCATTTTAGAAGACAGAATTGGATGATCTTGACATCAGTCATATGTGGTTTCAACATGATGGTTCCACACGCAACACAGCTGAACTGAATTGATATATTGAAAGGGAAGTTCGGTACTCGTGTAATTACCACATCGCTCATGGGTTGGTTGATTTGTCCCCGTTCAGCAGGGACGTACTTAGACTAGAGGAAGGTTCTTTGTGATACCACATTTTCAGCACCAGAAACCTACATGGAAACTCTTCACTTGGGATAGAAGGCAATGCAACCGGTTTCGGTGTGAAATCATGCCGAGGTCGTATGTATGTTTCGCCTTTTAGGTATTAAACCCGTTTGACCCGTTGACGAAGTTCTTTATTCTGGTTCAGTCGAGTCTGGTCCTTGAGATCTGAGAAGAAGTACTCGCCTAGGGTTTTCCTTCTCAGAACCCATAGGACAGGACAGTTACACAAGAGATGTGTGATGGTTTCCTCGTCTCTACAGATATCCACAGATATCGTTGAAGTGTTCACCAACCCTTCTGACATGTCTGCCTACCATACAGTGCCCCGCGTCACTCAGGTGACTTAACGTTCTCTTTTTATGTGGTTCCGTCAAGTCGTTGTTTTATCACCAACAACGTTAGAGGAGCCGATATGTGTGGAACATTGGTGAAAAATTGGCTGCGATAAATCGATCACTGCGAACGTGCTCTCGGTTGTCATATGAATGAGATTGAGTTCCATACTTAAATTTAGCATCTGTACTACATCTGGAATAAATTTCAGCCCGATGTCTTAATTATTCTGTGTTTTATTTAAGTACGAAGTTGTTATGTCCTTAGTGAAAAATTGAATCATGGCATGCAACGCAAAACACCTCACCTAACCACGACCCAACGATATGTATGATAATGAAAAGTGTAAACACCGCCAGCAACTACTCAATCAAAATACTGGCAGATTGGTAATGCTTCTGCGTTCCAGGTATTTGTCTATTAATTAGAATAAGTCTATTCCTCCCAATCACCACAGAGGTAAGGGCTCACTTACAAAGCCGGAACCTCAGATTAGATTGGCCAAAATCTCAGCAGCTTAAGTATGTTAACCAAATGAATGAACGAACAAATGAAGTTCACTATACGACGAATATTTGTGCAATCTACTTGTCATGTTTAAGTAACGACAACAGCTGATTGCGATATTTAGTTAACTGAGCTAACCACATCACTTTTGTTTTTTTGTCTTAAACGGACAATTGCGGAAGATGAAATAGAGCTCGCTGATGAATGTAGACCAGATGTACTCGGACCCGCCGCCGGCCGGCCGGCGTGACAGTGTCAGTTTCGCAAATAAATAAATTGCAATAAAGTATCTAGTCAAAAACAAACACACAGTATCTCCGCGCACATACTTTCTCATGTTAATCAAAAGTACATTTTAGAATTTCAATTGGCCGTGGTTCGAGTCAATTGTTTTATCCGGAGATTTTCTGATTGTACGTGTGTATGCCTTAGAATGTGGATAGGAACGCGTGTAGGCTCACAAGTCCTCCCTTGCAACACTTCGTATAGTGTGGTGTATCTTTTCAACAGGCTTGTCAGTTGTGTGGTCAGTGAGTGGTTAGTTGTAGCAGTCTGTCAGTGTCAGTGGTGTTTGTACTCCGAGGGTGGGGTCACATGTGTCTGGGATTGAGTGGATGACTGTCAATTAAATGATATGTGTCACATGTCTCGGCTGACGTTAGTTTAAATTTTTCAACGCTCGCCCTTACATAATTCAATGAATTATTTTGTAGATACATCCTGTAGAAAAAGTCAAAGCCAAATGGGACAAATATCCATCGGAAAGCAGTAAAAGAAATTAAGTCGCCCCGTGGCGAGATGTGTCTGTCTGGCTTAATCCTTGAGCCATCTGTTCATAGACGTGCTTTCCAAATTAAATAAATTATTCACTCAAATTGAATTAACTGCAATCTTCGTTCTCAATCAAAAGCAACACCAATTCCCCAGTTTGGCTTGGTCTATTGAAACACTCAATCAATATAAACCCAGTGCTAATTAAATTACGATCAACCATTAAAGCCATCACCCGTCGGTAGCGTAATCTTGATCCATTTCGATTCCAAGAATACATCCATACATATATTTGCGGAGAACAAAATTTACATGACCCAAGAGAAGTGTACACGAATTCCCAGAAAGCCAATCTCTATCTAAATGCGTGCTCCATCTAAATGTGGAGCAACTGGGACACAGGAGGTCAAAAGTGTACACACGACACGTTATCTAATAGACACGCTATCACTTTCTTTTTCTTGTCCCAACATATTTTTTTACACTTAAATGTGAGTTTTTTTTTTTTTTGTTGAAGTACGAATGTATCTCATGTTATTCGGCATAATTGAGTCATTTATTAACGCAATAAATATTCTGCTTGAACTTTGGGCACCCCTTACTTAGAGAGACGAATGTCTCTACTGGAACAGACGACGAACTGAAAGACACATTTTTTGCATTCCCATCGGGTAGTGCTGGAGAAAGAACATTTGAAGCGAGCGCTTCCTTTCCATTGGATATGGCTACTTGAATTTATTTTCATTTGAAATTATTCGAATTCTTGGGGCATTAACATTCAGACAAAGGAATTCGCATAAAAATTTCGGAAACATGCTGTTTCATGTCTATTTGTGGTGATGATTAATTAAGTTTCGATGATGGTCTGAGAATAAGTGTTCTAAACGACGTGGAACATGCGTACATCCGGTTTCGGAAATTAGTATAAACTTGGCGAAATGGAAGTGCTAATCATAACAAAAGGGAAGGCTTGACCTCTTAACCTATAAGTATAGCTTAAGTTCATTTTTTCAGTTAAGGGCAAACCTCACTTGAAAATATCAAATATGGGGAACTAAGTACCTACCTAGACCATAGCTACCCAAAATTCTTTCGCAGCAAAATGTAGACTCAGGCTTAGAATTTTAAACCTTCCTCGTGAAAGTAAACTAAGGCTTACAATGAATTGGACAGTAAAACTTAGAATTGTATACTGGGACTACCTATCTCGAGTCGTCACAGCAATCACAATCCGGGACTTCAGCTTAGAATGCTACACTTAGCATATGTGCCTCGCTAAAATGATTTGCTGTGATCACCAACAAGGTACCATCGGCCCAACAGTCATTGCATATGGTCATATGGACTAAGATTTAGGAAGACCTACTGGGGGTCTACACTTAGCAATCGTCTAATCAAAAAGAATGAAAGCTGGCTTAGGCGGACAGCGACGGTACCAACATTTTTGTCTGCTCAAGGAAGAATAGTCAGCCCAAGCCACTTAAAAGAACCTGTACCCTAGGGGTTTGGTCTTATTCACCGACAGATCGAAGATGAAATCTGGTGTCCCAACAGCGAAATCTCGATTCCTATGGGAATGTGTCTCACGGTTTTGCAGGCTAAGCTCCATGCCTTTGAGCTCAAACCTTAGTGTGGTCATCAAAGAACTGCAAGCAATGAATCTGCAAATAAACTAGCTAAGGCAGGCTTAAAATCTGCATTCTTTGATCCGGAAACTTATTATGGTGTCACTTCGCTTCGCCCAATGAGAATATGTCCCGGAGTTAGAACAATCCAAACCCTTGTGCTACAATGCTGGTGAGCCTTCTCACAGGTCTGAGGTATTATCTTAACCAACTGTAATCTGTGCCCAGACACGGAATATGCTTTGAAGACGACGAATTATCTGAGCACGTTCTCTGAATGCCCATGGGGTTAAAGTGGCGCATTTTCCGTAAGGTACATGCTTGTCAACAGAAATGAAAATTTCTAGTTAAGGACGTGCTCTCCTTCATTAGAGAGGTAATACGACAAACTCTCACGACGCAGTGTCAGCTTTATGGCTAAGGGTCTCAAATATAAACAGAAAAGAGCTGCCCGCAGTAACTAATTGTATGTAACTCAAGCACTAATAATTTTGGTGACTAAACCTCGTTCCGAATTACCATTGTCGACTTCAGCTTCTAGTATGCTCCGTTGGACATTAAACCTCTATTTCTGTGGCAATAGGTGCGTCGGACCCAAGACCCTCAGAGAGTGAAGCCAGGCTTGAGGCTTTAAACTTTTAGTCCATTCATACTGTGTAATGTTTTGAAAACATCGAAGTAACTTTTGCTCTTTGAAAAAGAATTGGTTTAGATGTTAAGCTAGGTTCTCCAAAAGTCCATCATTGACGCTAAACCCTTCGTACTAGCTCTTTCAACTCGTCAGAGTTTTTCCTAAAAGATACCTCAAACAGCAAGCACCTTCCATTAGTGTTAAATAAATTGTTAAACATTTCACAGAAGTGTTTTATACTGTTATCTGCCATTGTATACTCCGTTGTCCTTCTGATCTCTGCAGGCGATGTTCCATCGTAATATTCGTGTAATCCTTCCTGAAGAAAGTCATACTCAAACTATCACTTCGCTATGAGTTCAATCAACCACTGCGAAGGAAGATGTTCTTCCATTTTGTTCTCCTCACGAGTAATAGTCGTTCTTTTTTTAATGTACTTACTTGTACCGTTCATCAAACTCTCAATTCTTCCGAAATGACTTCATGATTGACAGGATTGGACTTACTTTAATCTGACCAGATCTGCAGACCCCTGTTAACTAGACTTGTGCGTTTTAGTTCAGAGAACGTTCAGTTCAATGCAAATCCCTTTGCTGAACTAGTTCGTTTGGGCAAATACATTTGTAAAGCTCTCTTTAATTGGACGATGTCCTCGAAGTTTCCAACTTAGTTCAATTGTACATACTGAACTACAAGTATGCACAATCTACCTGAGCTTGTTGAACTACTGCACTAAATAAAATGATATTGGGAACTAGTTCACTTGTTGCAGCTCTTTTTTGAACTAGTTCATCCTTGTGGCGCCGTGGCTCAGTGGTTAGTGCGTTGGACTATGGAGCAAGGGGATCGAGATGGAATCCCAGTCGGGGAACACCTAAAAGTTTTTCACGGCCCCACCTCTCGCGAGCGTCTGACAAACATCCGAGAGTATAACTGTCTCGAGAAAGCATCTCAAAAAACAAATTGCCCTTCGGACACGGCATTAAACAGTAGGCCCCTTCCATTCGTGTAAAGAATATAACACGCGCAACACAAATGGTGGTGAGAAGCTAGGCCTTGGGTCCCATCGACCTGTCGCGCCAAGTATTTTTTTTTTTTTTCATCCTTGAACTACTCAAGCCTACTATGTACATTGATTCCATTTGGGGGAACTCTACTGCTACTGGTTGGATCAATACCTAAGCCCGTCACCGTAAAAAACAATTTTTGGTCAAATGTTGAGGTACACGAGTTTCAGTTAAAAAAAGAAAGGTTCGTGAGTTTTGGACAATCTGTCAGATGAACACTCAGACTTTTAACTCCCGACTTTGATGTCTAATTAGATGTCACTGGCTAAACTGCAGTTGTATAGGTCAATCAGCTACCACACGCCTACGGTCACATATAAATTTCTTTCGCGGCAAGCTTTCCCCTCATAAAAGTCCTGTCACCTTCGAACACATTTTCGCTGACAACCCGGCCCACCCACGAAGCTACCTACGTTTCGCAATAATTTATGTATTTTCTGATTCGGCTTGCAATTTCGCGGTGAAAACATTTCCTTTTTCCACATACAACTCCAAGACCTGTCAGTTGATGCAATTAAATCCGTTGAATCATGGAAGAGGGCTTGTTTTTCCTTTTTTAAGTTCGCAGAAATTAAAGTCCCCATACACAATCGAATTCCCACCCATCATTGCATAATATGCCACTGATACGCATAACGTTGACAACTGGATGTTTTCTGTTTTCTTATTTTTATTTTTTAAATTAAAACAAATTACACTCAAGACTGTAAGAAAAAAGGGGCAAATTGTTGCTGTAAATCCATCAAAGTAGAAGCCGCCCGAAGCAGTGAGTGTGTCAAGTTATACTGATGACATGCCGCGTGGTTAATTAATTTTTCGCGCAAAATTGTTGATTTACATTATTAACACCCAAATACAGCGACAGACAATGTCCAAAGGACAACCAATTTACACGGTTGCATTCGAAAATTGTTTATGCCGCGTTGGCTTGTTGGCTTACTAGGTCACATGTGTGCCTGTGTGCCTGTGTGGTCCCGAGGTTTGGTAAACACAAACAGACTTCGATTTCAATTTGAAACAGAGGAAAAATTCCACAAAAATTAATCTATTTCCATGCAACTGACATATGGATGAGTTTTCTGTGTCATGACTTCCGCTTCTAACGCCTATTGTGTTCCGATAGAGCTTCGTCCTTGTGATGGAACACACATTCAATGACTATTTACAAAGAATTTAAATTAGTATTGTTATTTTTAACTATTCATAAACACGAGTCGGTATTACTTGCAACTAATCAGGTGCTACCGCGTGAATAATGTATCTGGATACACACTCACGTTGGTAGGCTTTCAGACACCTCGTTCATCAATAAATGAGCACGCGTAGGTTATTTAGCACTCAGATATGGATAGGCAGCAGAAATGACGGGAAGATAAGCCCCA
This sequence comes from Xylota segnis, assembly GCA_963583995.1. NCBI lineage: Eukaryota > Metazoa > Arthropoda > Insecta > Diptera > Syrphidae > Xylota > Xylota segnis. Next base: position 8,460,220 of record OY757236.1, on the reverse strand, counting down.
TTTTAATGGTGGGTTTTTTTTTTTGGGAATATTCGACTACAGGCGGGAATTTGGAGTTCAAAAGTGACTGCATAGTCACATGGGTAGGATCGTGTTAATGAATCTTAAAGAGGACGGGTTTGTAGAATGCTTTGCCCCTTTTTTTGAAATCAGCTGTAGTAGAGTGGGCGTGACATTGAAATTGTAATCATTTGTTCTTTAAGACAAAAAGCCTAGTACAATTGATGATAATAGCGCCCCTATTCTTAAGAGTATGTGTGATCAGGAATGATAATGATGAGAGATATTCCCAATTTTGTCATAGACGGCTCTGTCTCTATTGAAGAAGACGCCAAAAACATTGACATTTGATAATTGGAGTCCATAACCTGGATGGTCTAGCGGTGGCCAATTGATGAACGTTCGCCAAATTTCTCCTTTACAACTTTGAGAGTTGCGTCACTTGTATGGCATGTAGCTCCATCTTGTTGGAACCATATTTCGGATATATCGATGTTGGCGAGAACACAGATTATTGACGGTAACGGTGTATCCTTCTTCATTTCGAAAGAAGTAAGGTCCGATGATGCCATAAACAGCACCAAACAGTCAATCCTTGTGAATGCATTGATGTTTGTGTCGAAGACTTGTGGATTGTGTTCGCTCCAATAAGGCTGAGCCAAAAATGGGCCTAATTCGAAAAGAAATCCAAATCCAAAGCCGACATTTCCAGCGCCCAGTTACTGAAGTCATGGCCTTCTCTACGGTGGTTCGAAACTTTACCCCTATGCCCAATTCAGCTGATCGACATTTTGGGTCTTCCTCGACACTGACAATGTTTTCTTTATTTTACACCAATCTCTGTCTGGTTTGTAGCTTAAGGTCCAAAAGAGTGTACTCACGCTCAGACTTTTCCACGATGCGACGAATTGCTTGCACACTGAAGCCATGATGACAATTGACTTCACGACGAATACGTTGATTATTTACAACTGAACCGCATGTTCATCAAGCGTGAAACGATGCCTGATGCAATGGCAAACCTTACTGAATATTTTGACAGCTGCATGTCATTGGTAACTTTGACATCTGCTGAAACATAACAATTGGAAAAAGTTTCATTGCTATCTGGTCACCCTTTACAAGGAATTTTAAAATCTGTTCATTGCCACGCCCACTTTTTGGGAAATTTTGCATGTAGCATCCATTAACGTTCTAAGATTTCGCTGTAATTCAACAAGATAGGGTATCACGCGATCCATTCCAGGCGAATTGTAGACATTGAACTCATGTTGCCATTGGACTTGCGTCTATTCATGTGTTCTCCGAGCGTATTTTCTTTGGGCACATGTCCAGCATGACTAGAGAGATAAAGTTTTTGACCCTGCATAGCTTAATTTATGTCCGATAACTCCACCAACATACAGAGCTTACCAAACTGTGCACTTTTCGGCGGGGTACAACGGCGTTTCGATAAAACAGCGGATTTTACCCAAACGGTGATCATTCAATTCTTCCACGAGCTGGATCTTCAAAATCAAAATCTTCCGTAAAGTAGACGGACAAAGACTTAGCTGTTCTGAATGTTGTCGAAGAGATAAATTTGGATCTTCTTCAACACTCTGCTAAACGGATGCAATATTCTCTTCAGTACGCCCTCTTCTTGTGCTACACGATGGCACGGCATCTTGCAAAAAAAGTGCGAAAACGGTCAACAAATATGACGAATACCGTTCTCAGATGGTCGATTACTGATGATCGATTACGACAGTGACAGTTTACAATGTGACAATTGATTTGACAGATATAATTGTATGAAGTTAGTACTGGGTTCAAAAACATTCGGTACTAGAAACTACTAAGCAGATGCTGCCAAATAGTCGGAAATGCAAGTGAATGTCAGAAATGCAAAAGTCAAAGTCTAATGAGGTACATTAGCATCTATAGTTCCCTACGTTTGAAGTTGTCTGCTTGAATTTGAAGTCATCTACTTGTGCGTACCATCAGATACTTCGCGGTATCACCATCTACTTGTAAGTGCTTGACTTAGGGTAAGTTCGGTGAACAAGCAAACTCCCTCTATACACTGCTGCGTGCTAGTGTACTTTAAGTATCAATCAATGCATCATGCAAACAACAATGTATAGAAAGCAAAAATCTCATATTCATATCAGGAAGTCATCTTAATAAAACCAAACGAATGTGCTTAATAGACTCGAGGTTATCCTCTACGTTTCGCGAAACCTCTCCGCCCCGAAGTTGTGCAATGGTTTTTCAGTTTTTCAGTTTCAGTTCATTTGTGTTATTATGCACGTCACACTGACTGACATATCAATTAAAATGAAATAAAATGAGCATCATCTCATCGCACATCATCACATCCAATCAACTTTTGTTTTTTTTCTCCTTTTTTTATTTTTGCGCGACGATTCTTACACTCGCTGGTACATTAAGATGATAAGCGAGGGCTATTCCTTCGGAATACAAAACTATATTTAATTACAGTAGATACGCATGTTGAGAATCTCTAAATATATTGTTAAACAATTTGTTTTCTTCTTTATTCCGCAGAACACAATTGAAGCAACTTAAAGCAAGTTCCATGTGAGTACACCTTTGAATGTCTTAAATCAAATAATTTATTAGTCGACCATCCTTATCACGAAAAAGAAAGATTAGAATTCGCAAAATAAGTTTATTATATAAAAAAGAAGATTTTCTTGCAAAAAATATTTTGCCAAGAAGATAAGACAGTATTTTTAGATGCAATGATTAAGTTGATTTACAATGGCACTTCGCCGGAAATTATCAGCCGCATTACCTAACGATGCACCTTGACGGATAAATATTTGGATAGTAACTATGTTTCATTGCGTATGACAGCAGTTGAGAGGATTTCTTTTAGTTTAGCAGGAGACATGATTCTTTGGAAATGCCAGCTTCCCGGAAGCCATTGGTGACAGTGGTATAGTACTTGAGTTCGAAGTTGTAGACCATCTCTACTATGTGTGACCATCTCATGAATAAGAGTGGAGAAAGCTTTTGTATTTTTCTTGATTCTAATCAGTTTCTGGTTTAATTTTTGAGCCAATTAACTCAGAAATGCCGTTGGTATGGATGTGATTGTAGAATGGATCGTTTACGGAACATAAAGCAGTAACGACCTCTTAACTGCTGCATTAGTTCCGTGAGTCGTTTCCTTTCATTTTCGGTTCCAGATCATGAGAAGGTTAAGATTCCTTCAGTTAGGAATGTTCGCAATCTCCTTTCAGGGCTCACTTCGAACGTCGTTCGTCTGCTTTGTTGAGTGACACATTCCACAAGAAGCAATGTACTTCCGCTGGATCGTAGAATTCTTTAGAATCGATGAAGGTTCCTGGCGCTTATATTCGGCTGGTTATATACATTTTGTAAAAGTAAGACGTCATCTGATATGCAGGTACTTTGCAGTCTATTAGAGGATCCAGATGGAAGGAGGTTACTGTTTGTTGAGGAAGCTTTTGTTATACCTTCGCATCATTGTCAGCCGTTCGCAACAGTAAAAACAGAAACGAACCTGAAACGTTGCAAAACGAGTTGAAATCTTTTCAAATCACTTTGATTGGTGGTCGGGTTATGAGTTCATCAAAAGGCTCTGGACACCATAGTGCCCATCGCGATTCCTAGATAAACATTACTTCAACAAAGATGAAGTAGATGTGTGATCTCCTCCAAGACTTAAAGGCCACTGGAGTATCTGGAAGTATCTGTATTTAATAGTCCTATTCTGATGGCGTGCTTCCTTAGAAGGCGATGGCCAAAGATTCCCTACCGTTGTACTTAACCGCGACCTTCTACGTTTCATAATTTCCCCAGATTTTCTCCAAACTAACTTAGGCCACAAGGCTTGAGACGCTCTATGTCCTCCTGAGTTGAACCATTTTAGGTCAGCCCTTTTGATGAACTTCTCTAGAATAATCCACTTAGCCACACGGAGCAGTGGTTTTAACATCCCTAACTGTGTTCCTTTGAGGAAGATCTGATCCTCTTTTGTTCAGTTCGCTCCCCTTAATATCAAAGTGTCCATGTAGCCAGGATAATCTTGCACGGTTCTGTGTACATAATGTCCTGAGCATTGTGCGGCAATTCATGACTATTTCAGACTGAAGGATGTTGGATTCTAACGCCTTAAGCGCAGCTTGACTATCAATGTAAATAGTGACATTCTTGTCATTTAAACCATCTCCAAGCTAAAACCTTTGCTTGGACTACATATATGTGTCCAGAAGTCTCAGGGTTAGTAGTGCTCTCATCAGTTATGGAACCGTCTGCGTATTTTGCAATCCTAGTTTGTAGAAAGACGGCTTTCTTCTGCTAATCCTCCGTTTCCGGGTATATTACTTCGTTAGGTGTATCGAAGTTCAGGGTACCAAGGAAGTCATCCGATTCATCAAAGGTGTTGGAATGTGAACGAAGCAGTGCCCCACACTGTCAGACTTGAATAGCCCTACATTAGTGAGTGGTGAAAGATACAGAAGCAAGTGTAATGGGCAAACCACTGCCAATGACAATGCCAGGCTGTTCCTTGTACTTGACCAACGTATCTCGCTTATTCTTCTTCTTAGTAAGGATGGGTAAGGTATTCACCTAGCGCAGCCCAATTGGCGTCTCACCTAGTTAAGTTCTGTTTTTGACAAATCTTCGCATTCCTCTTAGGCTTTCAGTTTACTCAGACCTTCAATGACAAAACAGTTAGACTTCGCCTACCAAAGTAAAAGTAAACAGAAATGCTGCCCATTTCGGAAACCAAACCAAAGGAAAACGAAGAAAACAACGATATTCTGACACACATTCTCTTTCCGCATTTCAACGTACTCGTACACCCAACTCTTGCATAAACAATTTCATAATTAAAAAACAAAAAAAAAATGATAAGTCTCACACTCACTGCGCTGCGCGTTACGCAGAACAACTTAGTATTCCCCACTCTCGACAGTCGCCAAAGTTCATTCAACTGCCGCTTTGAATACCAACCAAACCCGAAACGTAAACAAACAAAACTTAACAAAGTTTTACCATAAAACAAAAATATAAAATTTTTATTTAATGTTTTCCCTTTTTTATTCAAAAAAAAGAACACAAGTATCTCCTACTAGTTGCTCGCTTGCATTGCAAATGCAAAAGTATCTCCCCGTTCATTTCTCTCATTCAGCGCACAAAAAAAGTATCTTTAGTGGTTTTTATTTTGGCGAATAACGCCTACTAGCCACTTTTGGGTAATAAAATCCTTATACATCCGAATTGCAGCCGGGCTGATGTCATACTGCACTTTTGCGTGCGAAAATATTAGAGACACTGCCGGCGGGGCCTGTCTATTGTTTAGGGGCGCAAATAAATTGTTTTATATGAGACAAGGAAATAAAATCTCTAAAAGGTCAGCTGAATCGCTGAATTGTTAATAAAATTGCTTGACTGTCCACAAGGACCCATCTACTCTGAAGTTTATTTCCTTCGTGCTGGATGCTGCACCGCAGCACCACCCAAGAAGATTGTTTGCCTTGTGAGCCAAAATGAAAAATCAAACATAGGTTACTGTGAGTCGACTTACATAAGACGGCATGCGGGGCTTGACTTATTTGCCCTAACAATTGAAAATTTCTCTCTGCTACTCAGTATCTGTTGGGCAATGTTTTGTTTTAACGTGCGGTTTACAGATTTGTGTTTTATATTTAGCCATAGTCAAGGTTAAAGAGGTAAGAGTTGAACAAATTGACATTTCATACGGCTACGGCAGCCGCCTCTTGCAATGAAATCGTCCTCCGGTCATGTTTGCTGTTGTGTATGAGTGTTTTGTCGTTGGTGGCTGGTATTTCTGTCTCGGATGCATCATGTGACGGTGATAGGTAAATTTGGGGTTCAGGTAAATTTAGGTGTTGACAAAGCTATGCTGTGCGCCTCTCGGTCTCTAAATTTGAACAATTGATGAGCAATTCGTCGCTAAGTGTACGAAAATAGAGAAATCGTATTCGGAAGAAGGATCAGATGTCTAACTTTCAAGGTTGTCGCAGTCATCAGATGCGACAGTTTCTGATGAATAAGAATCTTGTCTTAAAATATCTGAAATCGAAACTCTCCCACTTATGAAGGGAATGACAAAGTCATATACTACCTTGGGATTATGTTATGAAGGGGAGAATGGGTCAAGGAGGATATTCCGACCATAAGTCTTCAAACACCCTTGCAGGCTGGCTGTAGCCTCACTCAGATATCAGCTTACTGACTGTGTTTCCCTATGGGAGAAAGGGAGAACAACAATAAGTCCAACAGATTTATCCTTAGCGGTAGCGGCCCTCCTGAACCAGCCCGTTTTCATGATGGATTTTAAGTGTCATGTTAGCTAGTCCGCTAAAGTCATTCAAGGATACTTTTCCAAGGATACGTACATATACTTAGTTCTGTTGAGGCCTGGACCTGTTTTGCTGATTTCCATTCTTCTAAGGTGAGCCAAGGTTGTTGTTTCTAAGGGAGAAGGGTCAGCTGTGTCCTATTAAGGGATAGGAATTCTCCGCTCCTTTTTTGCCAAAGTAATTTCGGACGTGATGAGGGTGACGGGCGTTATGATCTGTTGGTAGGTTACTTGAAACCTTTTCTACCTACCTCAAGGGGCAATTCATTCCCTTGGAAGGTAATGTTTTCCGGAATTCATTAGAGCGTGACCTGAGGGATTTGAACTCCAAACTAGACGGTATTATTGCTGCTGCGATAAGTATATAATTTTCGACGCTAAACAGAAATATGTGGTCATCCAATAAAATTTTCGACCAAAAATATCATATCAGCACAAGTAAGCATTGTGCTTTGTCAAGGTCAAGGTTTTTATACAAAATGCGATGTAAAGTGTCTGCAGATGTAGTACCTAGCTTTTCGATCAAAGTCTTAGCTATGTCGGCTGCTGTTCTTGCCGGACGAACACGAATTGGAGTCTTCGCATCAATAACCAGTCTGATTTATACGGATTTTCGTCAAGCTTCATATCTAGAGACTGTGTGTAGGGCCGCAATTCGAGGCGAAACGGAACTTTTGTGGAAATAAACTCTGAAAATTCTACCAGAAAACTCGCTATATTAAAATTTCGAAAACGTTACCACCCGAATGTTCCTCTCGAGTAAACTCTCGAGCGAAAGTACTCCCAAATGGATGCGCACCTTAAGACTCAGTTCTCTCACATTTAATAGAGTTCGTGAAAGTGCGCCATAGTTAATTATACGTGAAATGGCTTTATAGCCTTCATCCTTCATCGCCGGGCCAAAATAGAATTAAACCAGCATTTAAAACTGATCTGCTGAATAGATGGGGACCAAGTACGCACCCTTATGGGACGCCAACTATATACAATACGTTGTCGGTATGTTTTCTGATGGAGGGATTTGCGTTCAGACGGTCAGTACTAAAAATCGAAAGTCATTACTCGTAGTTTTCTTCCTTTTAGACCTTAAAAGCTTAATATATCCATGTCCAGGTAGCATTTAGCTCAGAAATTGAGCTACTGGTTCTGTCCACGTCTTTGACAGACTATAGTTCAACGACAGATTTCACCCCCTTGTAACCGCTTGTCTAGCACGGTATCCATCTGTATACAATGTTAAAACTTCTGAAAAACTATAGAGATAAAGGACTCCTCTGAAGAAATGGTGTGGACAACAAAATATCAGGGTGCTGCACTCATCATTTTCCCCATGGTATGGTGTCGAGATAGATTTGGACTTGGTGCAACCTAATCAAGTACGTGGCAGCAATCGAAAGAAATATATTTCATCTATCTTGGAGAGACAAAATAAAACAGAACCGATCTTTGAAATTGAGTGAAATATGATCATAAACAAGGCGGTATACCTGCAATTGCAAAACAGTTGACAAAGTTTTATGCTAGCCGGGGGTTTAATTTTTGAACGCACTCTCAGCAGCGTTGCCAGAATTTAAGAATTTCCCACTTTCTTTAGAACTTTACAGGTGGATACCCTACCATGTGGATCTTGAATCGCATAACCTACATTCTCCAGTGGTTTATTGCCCTACAATTGCGAAGACGATTAAACCACCTCAACCTTATCACTTCCCTTGTTTGCTTACACCTAATACATGGGCTACGCAGAACAGACCCACAACTCATGCCTATATCACTCAAAGTAAACGTTTGGCCAAAAGAAGCTCCCGAATATATGTATGTTATCTGCTCGTCTTTATCAGTTGAATTCTTAACTTTACAATGACACTTTCTCCTCGGCGCAAGGTATGGTCAATAAAAGCGAGGAGGAAAGAAAAAAAAAAACAACTTAAAACCTTTCTCAAGTCTTTCCCCGTCGAATTCATGTCAAGAACACGACTCTGCCCGCCGGTTGTATACCAACCTACTCCGTGTGGTTATATCAGCAGCGGCGGCGTCGGCGCGGTGCCCTGGTGCGTTTACCTTCAATAAACACAGCTCAGTAGATAACTTGAACAAACTCTCAATTGGATATTGATATACGTACGTAGGTTCAAAATAAAATCAACAAACAATCATCATCATCAACCAACTTGTCGACAATTAGTGCGAAATTAATAAAATCAATACAAACAGCTCGACGGCGGCGGCGTCGATACAACAAAACTTGGCATAAAAATTCAATCATCTGCATCAAAGACAAGAAGCCCCTTCGTGGCCGATGTAGGTTAATCTTTTGGCGACACCACACCACCAGTCGCTGCACATATGGTTTTTGTTTTTATTTCGTCTTTCTTTGCATTAGAGAGAGGGTCTTAGATAGTTTTTTTTTTTTTTTAGTCAGCCATGCCATACAGCGATACAGATACAGAGAGAGAGCTACTTAGTCTTAAAAGCCAGTAAAGAGTATCTAACACCGTTTTTCGTTTTCTTCTGTTCAAGTGATCGCGCGCTGTTTTTAAGATCGTACGTTCTTCCTACTCTCTTTCTTGTTATGATATCGTAAGCTGAATACAACAACCAGCCAGAACTGCTTGGCACGGCCAAAAGAAAATAAAAATAAAACAAAAGAGCAAAGAAGAAGCAAAAAAAAAAAACAACGAAACACTCACCAAGCAGGGGCCCACCAGTATTGTATACTGTGCGCCCCTTCTTGGGGCTGGAAGTTGTCAGTCAGTTGGAATTAAATTCAGTCGATGCGATTACTTTACAGCGGATAGAGGTACCCACTGCGAGATACATATAAAGAAAAAAAAGTGTTTTATTCAAAAAAAATATTCCGAATTCACTGTGGCAATTCCCAGTGAATTTTCTATTCGCGTTGTTTTTTTGAAAAACCGAAAGTCTGCTGCGTTTTTAAAAGAGTATTCCACGCGCAGAATCACGTATACAAATAGTTAAATCGTATATAGTTTGTGATCGTTTCCGGTGTCCAATTTTTGAGTTTGTTTTTTGTTTTCCCCAAAAATACAGAAAAAAATCCAAAACATAATCATAGTGATAATGTAAATTAAAAAGTACGTATCGAGAGTACGATTCTGTGATCCTTAGTGATCCCGCGGTCATGATCGTGATCGTGAGAGAGAAGTCCAATGTGTGTTGTTGTGAGAAGTATCTGGTGATTCTTTTAATAGCCACTCGGTGTTATCAGGCCTGCAGTGCAGCCCCATGTTATCAGTGACGATTATGTTATCAACAAATAGTTGAAATGTGATCAAGAAAAATAATAGAATTACGTATTGTACGATCGGTGAACAGATGATCGTGATCACAGTTTGCTTTACCTGTTTTGAGAGATTTTTTTTTTTGTTTTCCTCCTCTTTGTTTCATCGAATCCAAACAAAGAAGGAAGGTGAGATAGACACAGAAACAAAAAAAAAGCGTTAAAAAGACGTTAACAAAAAAAAAACATAAAAAAGCTAAAAAGATGACCCACGTGAAGAGAATGAGTAATATTTTTCGTCGGTCTATCTCGCAGGAGGGAACAGTCTCTTCTTAGTCGCAAATCAATTGAATAAAATTAAAGTTTTTATTTATTTTTACTGATAAAAAGGAAATGTACGTTAACTGAATATTTGTATTATGCGAGAGAACGTTGTGTTTATTTTGTAACGCGTCTCGTTGTTATTTATTTGTAATCGCTTTTGTGTCGACTGCATATTGCAGGTGCATGCTGCTACTTAACTTGTATGAGATACAAGTTTTGGTTGTAGAAAGTACTAAGTCGCGTGTAAAGCGATTATACAAAAGTAGAATAGCAAGTGGCAGAGAAGAAAAAAAAAACAAAAAAAGAACGTAATCGCACTTGAAAGGAAGACTGAGAGAGTCGGTGGTATTATATATTGATCTTGGCATAGGAAGGATGAATGGAAAGGAGGTTATTTTTTTTTAATTTATATGGATACAAGTTTGTAGAGAGGTCTGTAGTGGACACTTCTTGGAAATGGTTAAAGTTTTTGTCTTTTCTTTACTTGGTGATCCTTTTTTTGTTTATAGGAGTAGGGAGTTTGTCTGTTGCTCATTCTTTGTTCTTGGAATACCCATTGTTTTACCTGGACATTGGTTTTAAGTTTCTGAGTATTTTTTACATTTATTTGTTATGATTTCGAACCACTTGAAATGATGAGTGTGAAGGCTGGTAGTACCAAACATGTGCAGTCACTGAACTGGGCTTTGTATCTTTGAGTATACAAGAAGCTTACTTTTTCTTAAAGTTCACATTTCCCTGTACTGCGGACATTTTTTTGAATATTGACAGATCGATGAATATTGTAGCGTCCATAGTTACCCCATCAATAATTGAAGGTATTGGCAGGTACTGTAGAAGTTCCGCAGTAAAAGGACGGATTTTTCAATCACTACCATCTGTACCTTCAAGTCGACTAGTACATTCAAATCACTCAATACAATATCCTTCTCAATTTTTTGCTTAGCTGAAAACGGTGTCTTACGTTTCATGGTTTAAAAGCAGTGCCACAAGGTAGTTACTTAGCCCCAATACTTGTTTTTTTTTTTTCATAATGTTGTGAAATGCATGCTCTGTACTTAGTACGACAATTGTGTGACGAATTATTTTCTTTGTAATTTCGAATTGTCTTCAAGTTTATACCTGTCTTAACCCATCCAATCGCGTTCATCACAATGCCTTTACGAAGAACCTGAAAAAGTTGACTCTATCCGATGAAACACGGTATTTATACAATCTAGGCTTATACTTTGGTTGAGGCTCAGATTCACCCTGAATTGTAGTACCACTTAAGTTAGACTGATCCATTTCCCTCTTGTTACTGCCGATGTATTCTGAGAAAGATTTTTTTATACTCAACTGTCTAAGGCATCCGATCGAGCTCAAACGCAAGGCAAGGAATTTCATGTTTATGTTGGACCTGTACCAACCATTGAAATCTTAAAGTTTATTCGGTGTACCGCAGGGTAGGTATTTAAGTCCGTTGCTTCTTTTGATTTTTATAATCGTTATGCACCAGTTCATCTCAGACTCTTATTGTGTCTTGTAGGCGGGTTAACGCCTGGTGTGCTAGAATTGCAAAGTTTATGACTATGAACGAACTATGAGCTCCACAAATAGTACATTTGGCATTCTTTGGAAAACTAAGCCGCTTTTCGAAAATGAATCTTTTTCTGTAGTAAGACGTACCTAGTTTCGTAAAGATCAATTTTCTGTTAATATTTTGAGAGATTTTTCAAATTTGTCTATAAATGTGGATTCGTTTAGACGCAAGTACATAATGTACTCAAAGCAGTGGTTATTTAAGATTTTCGTTTACTATGTAATCTAGTTTTTATTATATCCAATACTGTGTCGTCTACACAGTGCATGTAGTATATGGAGTCCCATTAAATGTTACTTCTCCCTTAAATCATAGGATTTACTTTAAAAACATGATTTAACCTGACAAATGTTTTACGCATGTTTAAGATATTATTAAAAGCAAATTCAGTGCAAAGGTGATTAAAATAAGACTTCCGCTAGCTATGAGTACCTAGACCCGTGTGTACTCCTTCTCAGTTTATAAGAAGAACTCTTACATGTGTGTCCTATTTTTTTTGCCTGCTTTTGAAGAGATTTCATTAAACGCGCGACAGTAAATTATGTAACAAAGTGTAAAAGTAATATTTAAACATAAAAGACTTGAGTGTAGCTCTTTAAAAAGAAAAGATTGTCTTTATTTTTGTTTTCACCTTCGTTGGTGGTAATTTGGCGCATTTAATGCCATACTGTGTCTGTCGCACATCCTTGATTGTGCAAAGTTTTATGTTGAAATAAAAGTTAAGACGAAGCCATAAAATTTGGAAAGAAGTCAAAATTTCCAAAGAAATAGAAAAGATACATAAACATTCGTAAAAATTAAATTTAAACATGACTCTTGACTAAGTATTGACATCAAGTACAAAGTCTATAAGATACAACTTTAATCTGGAATTGGAATCATTGTTATTTTATTCAATGATTTGTTTAATTTTAAAGAAAAGTGTTCAACCTGTTTAAGAACTCGACCAGTATAGCATAGCATACCTCTATCAGTTAGTTCGAACGCTTGTCTTACAATACACAGAGCAACTACCTGGGGACTAGGTAAAGAAATTATATAATTTTTGTAGAGCTAGAAGATACTTTGAAACATCTAGTGTTTCTATTCTCTATTCAAAACTAGAGTGCGTATATTAATCTGTTTTGAGATTAGGCCCTGGAAAACATCAATCTAAAACCCAGAATTGGATTCAGGAGACGTTCTACTCTCTCTTTTAGTAGGACAACAAGGCCGCATTGTAGATTTCGTTAACAGTTTCCACCTTTTCCTGATAAAGTCTCGAAAAGTAATCTTTCAGAGCACCCTGCTGGTTTTTCTCGAAAACTGAAATACATACAGAAGAAGATTAAGGGGGACATGAGAATGTTTTAAGACATTAATGCTGTGTTTACGGTCACGTACAAGTACATATGAGGGTGTTTATGGCGAGCGATTTGGCTAAATGCAAATTGAGCGTCTACAAGCGACTGCGAGCGACGAGAACACCTGTCAAAACACGAATAAAACTAGGAGAAACCGCTCTGTCAGAAACACCTAATCACTTCCGATTTCGCTTGAAATCACGCGAAAAGCCATCAAGTCGCGGGACGTGGATTGGCTTGACGGTGAACACAGCCTAATGCTGAGTAGAGACAGTTTTGCTTTTGATACATAAGTGTAATACCCACGTTATAGGCTCGCCCCTCTCAAAAAAAAAAAAAAAAAAAGCAGCGTGGTCATAGCCTAACCCTCTGGAACCCCATCTGTGACTTTATATTTCTGTCTATCATCGCCTTCTTTGGAGTTTTTTCTACTCCCTTGCAGTACTGCTGGTATTGTTGCATTGCCCTGCATTTTTGGTGACATTTCCCTTCATATTGAAGGATATAGGTTCTACGGTGACATTGCGTAGAACACAAGAGAGATAGACCACAAAGAGAGATAGTCTGGGAGATTTTTTAAAGACTATACTTCTGTTGATTCGGCATTGTCTAAAGAAACATATCGGACATCAGAGAACTGTGATGATTTCTAGTCAAGATTATGGGGAACCTGGTCTCCGTGAATATTGATTAGACCTTGTCATCACTTTTCAACTACCTCTTTGCTAAATGGACATAAAACCTAATTATGATGGCTACATATGCTTGCAGATAAACCTTCCCATGAAATGAGATTTTAATGAAATCTTTGCGAAACCATCGGACATAATAACATTTTATGAGTTCTGTCCGCTAATATATGTGTAAAATTATTCCAGCCAGTGTGTTACTAGCTAATTTATAATTTAACACCTTTAAAACGATGGCATTTACTGCCCATAATATACTCATATCCGTTTGGTGAACTTTTTGGCACACAGTGACTTATGTCACTCTTGCTTCATCGCCCACTTTAAGACAATAGCGGTATTCATATTCTTTTTCAAAAATCAATTCAGTAACTTACGCTTAATTTTGTCATTTGGGCAGGCTGCTAACTATAACCTTCACCTCATGGGCCTGGAAACTTATGTGGCTAGCCACAGACTATCGTTGTTCTAACCTTGTCACATGTATTTCGAAATGAATGTTTTGATTCCACCGATTACCCAAGCCCCCTATCAGTTGAATTATACTTTTATTTTCTATCATAGATAAGACATATCAGTTCCTTCCTTATATTGTATGTAACCCTGTTTGAAGTACATATGAGGTTAATCACAACAGTGTCAGAAAAAAATACGTAATTATTGATTTTCGAAGCGCCATAATGCACAGCCGGCTTATCGATTCAGTGAGAATTAAAAACACATTTAAGGGCGAAATTAGAATCGCTTGGCCTTGCAGAGCATATATTGCATTTTTCCAAAGAATTTCCAACACTTCTGAACGAGAACTAATCATATTAAATGTCCGAGTGTCTGCTGCAAACGACGGGCTTATGTGTATCTAGTTACACATTGTTCTGTTTTCAAACAAGTGTAGATGAGTCGTTTTGTTTTCTTTTTTACGAACGAGCACATACAAATGATACACTTAGTTGGATAAACATTCTTTGTTGGAATCAATAAATTACACTGATAATGAGTCTTATTTTAGAAGGAAACAATACACATTTAACAAATCTTCTTGGTAACCTCGATTTCGGTTGTCGTTTTTCCAAACATTTCGACCGATCTTACTGCTGTCGAACAAACCCAATAAAAGCCTCCGAAGAAACTATGTACATCGACTTCTTTATTGGAGAAACTCACTCCCAATATCTACTCGTATAGCAAATGCACTAACGTCTGCATTGAGGCCTACAAACTCAATGCAGCCATGCAAGCCACTTTTTGGTTGATTTTTACTTCGCACGCATAATAATTTCCATCGACACCTGCCGTGACTAAAATAAGACATCATCCTGGCGAAGATATGGTAATGGCACGCAATTTCATGTCACGCTTTTAAAGCTTAATAACCAGTGTTGAACCGTGTACCACAAATCATAGGAAGTGTTAACACCTGCACACCAGACCCTGTTGAGACTAAGCGGGAAGCTGCGAAAATGATTGCTTTTCCTGCCTTTAAGCGTCTGTACCCATTCCTACTGTACGTATGGTTATGTAACCACAGAAAATCAGGATCAGATCTTGTTTGGCGATCTTCTGGTGGGAATCACTTATCACTTTATAAGTAATCTGAAGTTCTGATCGCAATTTTTAAACCCTTTTTTTGTTGGGTTTGGTGTGTCAGACAAGTCACACGTTTTACGGATCGAATCCCTGACACAAAACAACCTCATGACCTCATGGCTAATGATAGCTTATCCGTTCATTGTTTGGGTCCCAGGTTTAGGTTTCAAGACCTAGAAACTAGAAATATTCAGTTCAGTCTGACTCATTCTCGGAGTTTGAACCCACTAAGCCGTATGTCAACGCCTGCCTCCTCCGCTGTGTCTTAACAAACACTGTAAGCCCTTGAACGCAAATACATAAGATTGGCTTTTTATCAGAGCTGGACATAAATGAATTTTGAAGTGAAGACTTTGACTTAATAACAGGTCGCATGTACCGCATGTTAAAGGCCCCTCATTGGGCGCCAATTTGTGACAGAACATAAGAGACTGTCAGATGCCCTTTCAGCTAAACAGCCCTACAAACATCTAAAACTTCCCGCTCTTCTAGTGTCTAACGATTTGGATGAACTTTTTCAAGAGGCCTCCGATTGGGCGCCAATTTAGTGTTCTTTAGTAGAAGGCCTACGTTATTTTTTGTAACTTTCAATCTCTTCCGCCATTTTCAGCGTATTCAGGCTAAGAACAGTCTTGTGGCTAAAAAATTCATTAAATTTTCACTTTAACTAGTGGTGGAGATATTCAATGGAAAATGTCCTACTAGCCCATATGTCAGTTCATAGGAGACATAGTACCCGGTGGCAACACCGAACGTATGCAACTCCCTTAGTTGACAGATAATTGGATAAAATCTCTCTAAAAGCTATCAAGTTCTATCCACTGTTCGAGTGTTCATTAAATTAACTTTTAATTTGTCACTTCAATGCGCGCAACCATCTTGTGTATAAGTGACATTTCTCAATAAACTACCTTGCGGTCAGCTTTAAATGTCACTTCCAACTTTGGACGTAAACTAAACCTCACCGTTAGATAGAGGAAAAACAAATCATATCATTCTCCATTAAACAGTCATCCAACTTGAAGAGTTACATTCCACGTCATTACCCAACTCAATAGTGAGAGAATAATTCGTCACGACACAACTTCCAATTATAGAAGCTACTACATAACATTTATGCTCGTTCCGCTGATGCATTACAATGTCATTGATAATAACAAACAAATAACAATAATCAATGTCCGTCTCTCTATCAATTCGTATTTGTTTTCTTTTATTTTTTTATTGTAAAAGATAAAATGAAATTCGTTTTGATTGACGGAACAAACGAGCTCGTTGAGCATACAAACACCGGGAGAGACACAGTGACATTGGGTGCACTTGACCTTGATTGGTTGTACACTTATGATTACATGTTTTTTTTTCTTTTCATCTCAATAATTAAAAATAATCTCTGATGCGATTATAGTTTAAGTTCTGTAAAGCCTTTGAATTTTCCAACGTGCATGTGAATCCACTCGATGACAGTGAAAAGGGGAGAGCTGTACCTACATATGTTCAGAGAATCTCTACACTCTCTGTGGAGTCTTTCCAATCGAAAACGATTGGCTTCCATAAACTGTTTGACAGTTTAAATTGAAAAATATCAGCGAGATGAATGCACTTTAACACCCTTCAAGTGGTTTAAGGACAGATGGAGATCATAACCAAGGTCCAATACCTGGTTCAGGCATTGCCATCGTGCAGCAGTCTCTTCAGCGGTCATTGGTAGAGGTCACTACGTGTTCGTTATGATTTTCTTTGATGTCAGAGCTTTTGTTGATTTAAATGGTTTTTTTTTCTCAGTTTTCTTGATTGTCTTCCGCGCCTTGATAAATTGAAATAACTATATGGTTTTTTTTACGACCTCTTATAGACGCGCCTCGCTATATTGTTTTTTTTTATTTTACACGATTTCCCATAAAAATATGGTTTCGACAAGTTCAAGGGCGATCAGGAATGCTCTAAACCAGGTACGAACGAGTACAGGCATTAATTAAACACTAAATTCGTTTCGTACTCTACGGACTGATCAAATCCATAGGCTTTGCTTGCGTTGTTATATATTTTTTTTTGTTTACTTATTTCTAACAAGATTTATGGAACAATACCTTGTATGTACATTTGATCGTACATTACACAACATTACGCTATGAATGTCTATTTAATTTGAAGACGATTATGAGTGAAACTTCACTGTTTTTTTTGAGACCAGTAATAATGAGGTAACAATCTTTAATTAGGTGAAAATTGTTATTCAATGTGGCTTCTTACATGATGTACCTACCTATGTATATAAAGTTGTAAGAAACAACAGCAAAAAAAACTATAAATAGTGAACCAAAGCGAATTTGTTTCAAACTTAATGTCGGATTTTATTGTTCTCATTCATTCAAAAACTCGTTAAAAAATGGCTGTAAATCTGATTCAGTTCATCTTGTCGGTGTATTGTTTTCGATTGAACCGAAATGTGTTTGTTGAACATTTGGGCGTTTTTAATGCGTTTCGGGAATGGCTATTTTTAAGCACCCTGATGAATTCTGCAATGAATCACAGCAATGTGCATGAATGTGGCGTCGAACCGGATGTGCATAGACATTTGCAGCTTTTTTTTTTGGGTTAGTTAAACAAATGTTTCAGATATTCAAGAGAATACTTCCTACAGTTCTGAAGAAGCCTAGCCTCCTTCATTCCTAAGGTGCAGATGCACTGTCATCCACTTTGTGGTTTCGAAAGTAAATTTAAATCAAACACATTTCTGGTTTGGTTTCGATATTTTGTTTGGATTTTACTGAGTTGTCCTCTTCGCTCACTTTTCGACACATTTCGGGCACTAACTCGGCCATAACTTAACCACCATTCGTCAAGACTCTGAGGATTGTGTGCGTAAACACGATCTTTTGTATAGTCTACCAGTCATCAAAACAGAAAATAACATCCACGAAATTTGCCTAGTGGCAAAGATAAAACAAGTCTTCTTGTGTGAGATGTGGCACCATCTTGTTTAAACCCCACGTCTTCCCCATCCATATAGACTGTTATACTTTCCTCATTTTTGAAGAAGTTTCAACAATTGGTACCACCAGACCAAATAGTGACTCTTTGTGGATGCAATGGGCTTTCAACAGTTCATGTAGACTTTCACTTCCCCATGTTCGAGAATTTTGCCTGTTAACGTATCCACCGATTGGAAATTGAACCTCATCTCTGAAGCAAATTGTGTGATGTTCAAGCACCCAATCGGTTTATGTCTACGCATTCCGTGGTCAACTGATTTCAATTCTTGAGTGAGTTGAATTGTATAAGACACGTCTGTGCTTGCCATGAAATCGAAATCTTCTTGAAGCCAGTCTCTCCAATTTTTTTTGTACAATTTTGTTCAGATAGACGATTATATTGAACATGATCTGCTCGTAACTCGCGATACGGTGTAGCTTCTACACAGGATACAGTCCTTGATCTTCAATCACTTGTATTGTCAGTGTCTTCAAATAGGAGTCTACATCCCCTAAAGACCATAATCAGACCCAATTCAGTCCAAAAATGTTACCAATCTCAAACTGACTAAGCTCCGGACGCAAAGTATTTATTCTGAACCTCCCTCCCTTCGTAATGTGAAGGGCCGAGTAAGGCAAACTCAATTCCATTTAGAATCCCCCTCCATTTCCCTGAAGCGTCTGGCATGGGACCAAGTCAGAAAAATAGTATAATGTTACTCAAGAAAAAAATGTTATAAAAATTGGCGCCCAATGCGAGGCCTCTATTGGGTTACACGGGAACGATAGCGCCTATTTCCCTTGTCAGGTTCATGAGAGCGGCATGTACCACCACTGCCCAGCTTAGTTTTGAACATACTCCTGACTTCGGCTGTGGTAAGAAGATCATCTTGAACGCTTCACGTTAGAGTTTTAAATTCCATTTGTCAGTGTTTTTGACATTCCATCTTAAGAAAATGGTCACAACTTGTTGAAAAATTATGAATTTAAGGGCTAAAAGGGTAATATTTTCAAATATTTCCTTCACAACAAACTATGCCAAGATCAACGAAAGGTAGGGACAATTCCTTCACACACACAACACATTGGACTTCTCAAAGAAACAACAACTTTGGTGAAAACAAAAAACGATCAGGAAACCAATAAACATCTCTTCCCCTAGATTCAGTTTACAATGCATCGGCTTGTTTCTATTAAATTACCAATTTATTTGAAAGCAAGTTGCTTCGTATCATCAAATGACGGATCGTAACAACTCCCCCAAACAAATAAGCAAAATGAAAGTGACACCAGCAAACTGCTAACACTTTAGTTAAACATAGGAAATAGTTTAAAAAGAAAACATCATCAACATCATCAACAACAAAGTGTGATATTTGTTTTGTTTTAATTATTTTAATTTGTTTATCGAATTTATTCATCTCCTCAATCAACGTAAGTGTAAGAAATAAATGTGATAAGTTAAATTAAACAAATAAGGAAAATAAAATGCCTGTGGGACAATACACAAGCCGCCCGTATAGCTCGTTCCGAGCCGGGAAACTCAACTCAACAACACAATCATCAATTTCGACTGCATCTACCAAACAGCATAATTATTTATCACCAACGACATCATCGTCATCATCATCTCAATCGATCCCATCATCATCGTTCACCAATCAAAGACTACAGCCGTTCCGTAGTAGTTTGTATGGCACGAAGTCAACAGCTGGGCCAGCTGCAAAGGATGACTATCGCCGAGGGCCAGCAGGATCTACAGCAGCATCGGCTGTTATAAAACCACTAACACCCAAGACTTGTAGACGTATCGAATCCTACGCAGACGCTGTTAACGGCGGCAAAACTAAAAATCTAACACCGACGGTGATCAACAACAACACCAGTAAACAATATCTACGGAGTCGTTCGAACAACAACAACATAGCGATCGGTGCGAGATCACAAAACTTTGATCGCAGCCAACAGAGCAACCTCAGCTTCCGTAGGAATAACCTCCAACCTCTAAGCCAAATGCATGCCAAGTCACCTGCGGTAAGCAGTAGTGGTGCTTCGGACGAGTCAATTGTCCCGAAATATGGTGGTGCCGTGTACAGTGGGCGTACCACGAGTGCCCTCCTCAACTGTGGCTCCCAGAAACGTGCCTACAATACAGTCAAAGTGCCAAAGGAAAATGTTCCTACAAATCATAATAATAATGGTGCCAATGGTGGTGGTTACTCTTACAGGTTATCGACAAAAGTTGCACCGCCAGTGGCCAAAGATACAATGAAATCCACAGCAGCAACTGCGGGAGCAGGAAACAAGAACCCGCTTCCTCCACAGCAGCAGCACAAGAAGAAATACAAAGAGGACAACAAACTCTCCAGCTCGTCATCGCCACAGCTCAATGCTGGCCATAATCGACGACAGTACCCCATGGTGGGTGGCGGCGATGGTGCTGGCAGTACTGGAAGTACTCTCAATGGCAGTGCCAGTGGAAGCATCAGTGGCGGAAGTCAGGGTTCACCTCGGACAAAGAAGGCGTTTTCTACTAAATTTCCAAACGGATTACCCTTCGAGGATGAGTTCTATCGGCGACGATCTTTCTCACACTCGTCCAGCAACTACAGTTTGTACAGTGCACCACGCACTCCACGGGACGAAGACGACATGACACTGACACGGACCAAGTTCAATGGCAACATTGTCGGTGGCGGGGACATTGACGATGATGATGATGAGTTCACTCGAAAGCCATCGAACGAACCACTCTATGTGGACTTTTCAAAACCGATCACACAACGAAGAAAGAATGACAGCGACAACAACGGCACCAGTTACTACCAGCGACAACGACAGTCGACGACAACGAATCATCATCAGTATTTCGAAACAGCAACAGCAACAGCACCAGCACCTAGTCATTTGCATTTTACTCACCAGAAGCAACAGCTTCAGACTCAACATCGTGCCAATGGATATCTATACAATGGCAAAATCGAAAGTAGTAGTTTTAGGAAGAAGACGACACTAGTCGGCGGCATTACCTGCTGCCTGCATGACGGTATCAATAACAATGACTGTGGTGCCAGCAATGACAACGATTATGGCAATGATGATGTACACGACGTCGTCTACAATGATCATCATCAGCTGCAGCCTCAGCATCAGCATCAGCAACGGGCAAAGGATGCAGGCGGCAAACGGAAGACGGATGCTTATCGAGCGGTAGCATCGTGGGTTCCAAAATGTCCGCAGCATACCAAGACGTATTCCACGTACAGCGATCGTAACAATAATCATCCACAAACCAATCGGGGGGACATTTTGGAATCCACGAACTGTGAGTATAAGTGAGTAGTATTTTTATTTTATTTTAGTTTTAATCGTGTGAGAGAAAGTTGTAAGATATATTTTTATTGCCGGAGAATGGAATTATTGTCCTTTGAAATGTGAAAGACGAACCGAGTTATGAGACTGCCATCGATTCTGGTATTCGATACGAATTACGCCACTTTCTACTTTCTCGTCCTTTTAAATTTTGTATTACGATCAAGTGGCTGTTGTTAGAGAGTAGGTAGATTCATTTGTCATGTAATGTACCTAGTGTTGTTAGATCAGCACATCCCCGAGATGTTTTAAGCCCTTACAGCAAGAAAAGCACGGCTACCGGAATGTGCTTGTAGTCCTTTATCCTAGGTTTCAGGAATCTACCTATCAAAAGGTAATGAACTTGGATTTCGTTTCCTATAAGGAATTATTAATAATAGTGGTAGCAGTACACAACCTTGTGGATCACCACTTTGAATAGGAAATTCTAGGCAAAATGGGGTATGTCCACAAATACTGAGAAAACATACAAAATTGACAAAATTGTTTTCGAAGTATTTAGCAGGTATTTCGCAATAGTTCTCTGTTTTATCTGAAGTCTCGAGTCACATGGCTAGTGCTACCTGTATTCTCCTAAACTATGTTTCCTTAAGTTGAAACGTGGACATCTTATCGTCCTTCCTTTTAAAAACGTGGGAACGTCCAAATCTGGGTCCGCATATACAAAGTGGGGATCGACAAAGTGACTCGAAACTAGAATCATTCAATCGACCCTGTGTAACAACAATTCGTTCCTACCTTCCGTAAGAGGAACTTCTCAGGGTGGGGTGATACCTCCTCTTCATTCGCTTATGACAATCAACAAAATCCTGCGAAAACTTGGCGGAGATGAAATCAAAGTTGTCGATTATGCGGATGATGTGGTAATACTGGGATGTTCCATTCAGTAACCAGTGAGTGTTTTGGACTCAGCGTTTATCCAATTACCACTAAATTCCGAATTTCCCGACTTTCTGTCATAAGTGAGGAGTTCGCATGAAGAGATGGTCTTATGGATGTATACTGGGGTGGTGCACCCTATACTTCCCTATTAATCGGTAGTCTTGTGGCCTGCGTCAAAAAAGATTTATAACGTCAAACTTACCAGAAAAATGTAAGGAATTGCGACTCTAGGTCCAACGGTGGCCACGAGAACATGCCCTACAGAAGCTTTTAACTTGACCTTCGTTTTATGTTCTTATCATCATGAAATGAGCTCAGGTTAGGAGAAACAGAATGATGGTGTACCAAACCTCATGATCACAACAGCGTCCTTCATCTGTTGCCACGGGATCTGGTATCCAATTCAACAGACTAAATGACAGTCAGATTAGGGCGGAGTGGGAAGCAGGCATAGTAACGAATGAGTTCGAAAAAACAATTTTCACCGACACGGTACAAAAATGGACTGTGGTCGGGTCACAGCAACGTCGATGGAAAAAAACGAGCGGATAAACTAGCAAGGCGGGGATCTGCCTCGGATCTATTAAATCTGATTGTAGATGGTAGACGGTGCGGACTGTATCTTGTCCAGGGAGTTGTGGCCCAAATACTACTGAAATGCTTCTCTTTACGGGTAAGTCTCGACTTGAAGTTCGTTTGTTTTTCCCAAGATTTGCCTCAGTGTAAAAATTTGGTCTATCTGCCAGGCCGGAACCCACACTGTACGTGTTGTTTAGTGTGTTGCAGATAGGTTGCAAACGTTTACACAGTACTTTGGGTAAGATCTTATATGGGACATTAAGCAGGGATGTGCCCCGATAGTTTCTACATGACATAGAATCTCCTTGCTTGAGTTCTGTCAATCAGGACTTTTAATGTACATTGTCGCAGCTGCAGTATATCTATGTAAATGTCCAGCTCTAAGTATTTCATTCCTAAGTTATTGTCATGGTGATGACAGTCGTCAACAAATTTTTGAGTCTTTTAGTTAGACTTGCCCTCACCAGTGGTAAGAAGTTCAACAATCATTCTCAATTCAACAGTTACACTGATCACCGGATTTTAATATTCTTGACTTGACACTCAATAAATCGAGTAAAAGAAACATTTGGCTAAGACTTAACTAGAGCAGTGACACTTCGAACATCATGGCCGGGCATATGTCATACATTCTGTCATATGCAACAGAAGTGTCAGAATGTACATTACTT